>OX596230.1:5642391-6980907 GCA_951394215.1 Glyphodes perspectalis | reverse complement strand
CCAGCTCCGTGGGGCAGCTGAGCCTGCTGGACAAGGGGCTGGCGCTCTTCGACAAGGGGAAGAGCACCAGCTCGCTCAACACCAAGTGAGTTGTGCGACGTGCTGCTGCGTGGGGGGGCGGCAGGCGGCAGGCAGCAGCTCCGGGGGGCAGCTGAGCCTGCTGGACAAGGGGCGGGAACTGTCCGCTCACCTTTGTCTCCTATCCACTTCTTGACCCTCTTCTCGCTAGCTTGTCACGTCGCCCACCCCTCTCTTTCCCCAACCCTCCCTCGTTCCTCTCTTCTTTGCCCCCAAAAGTTCTAATGACTAAATGTTCTGGAAGTGCTTTTTTGAATTACGAGATCCAGGTGGTGGATTGCGATTGAAATTATTAGTAGCCGTAAACTAAATCAGAAGAATGAGGGTTTTCAAAAAACAAGAACCGCCAGGTGGCGCGGGGGTGTCTTGTGGTTATATCACTGGCACTATTGGCTCTTTGTTGACAGCAGCTTCATAATGTGAAACATATGTCAGTTTGTTCTGACAACTAACCAATGAGGAGGGTGACGAGGCCGCACGTCACAGTTACGCCATCTTTTGGATGTTTTAATTCAACACACCCTCATTGGATGTTTTTTGTCATCAGTTATTTAAAAGAGCCGTCTTGTTCCCAGGAGTTCGTCGTGCAGGGAAGAACCACCTTCGCCCAGGGATAAGCATTCGCCGCGACCTGATCGGTGAGTCGCTTTTAACATTAGATATCATGCGCGGGAGGTTTTTAATTGTACTAGTGATCGCTCACTGGTCGAAATTCGACTATTATTACTTTGTTTTTTTTTTAATATTTATTGAAATACTAGCTTTCTGCACTCTTTCTGTATATAAATTTTAACTGAGCCAAATCTCATACCCCTCCGTCTGTGTAATTCTCATAAAAATGGGTACAAAGTTTTTGATTCACGTATTAATTAACTAATTTATTTAATTATTATTATTAAAGTATACACAATAGGTAACAATCATAGCTTATTCTAAAAAAATTTAAACTAGCAAACCTAGATTGAGACCCAAAAGCGTGTACACACAGCATGATTAAAATACTGCACGTAAACAAAGTAACAACATTTTAAGTTAAGCAACAATTAATATATAGATTGTTTGGATCAAATAGTGTGTTAAGTTGGTGTGCGCGCGCGCAGGTCGGTGTCGGTGTCGAGCGCGCCGCTGCCGGGCGGCGGCGCGCTGTCGCCGCGCGGCGCGGGGGGCGCGACGGTGTGTCCGCGCGGCGCGCTGGTGCCGCCGCTGCTGCCGCGCGGGGGCGGCGCGGGCGCGGCGCGCGACGCCGACAAGCCGCCGCTGCTGCCGCCGCGACCCTCCTCGCCGCACCACCTCGCCGGTACGTGCACGTGCGCCTGACACTGTATCGGACATCGGATATTTGACGTCGAATATCGGACATCGGACATCGGTCATCGGATATCAGACTTCGGATATCGAATATCGAATATCGGACATCAATATCAGATATTCAATTAAATATTCGACTTCTAAGAAGCAAACCCTAAATCATCTCTAACCTGATGAAAATTCTACTATACAGTAACATGGCGTCCTTATGAGTATTAAATTTCTACAAACACTAATTACGATCTTTAACTAGAATCGAGATATCTTAAATTAATAAAATCGAGTTTATGAAATTAAAAATGTAACTTTGTGTTTCCCAACTGTAACTTAACACCATGATACATTATCAGCGTATCTATTAAACGTTTTTTATTACCGAAGTTTTTCTATTTGAAATATAAAAGTATAACATGACATATTGCGTGGCAGGTGCTGCGACGTGGTCGCCGCCGGGCGAGCAGCCACTGCCTAGTCCCAAGCTGCATGACCTCAACAGGTGAGTGTACCATACATACATACATAACATAATTCCCGAAGGAGTAAGCAGAGTCAAAAAAAAAATAAAGCCGGGCTGGGTTATATGGAAAATTGGGAAAATGTAGTGGCTAGCTTGTTGCCTACACAATCACACACCCCATATACCATTAGTCGCCCTTTACGACATGCTAGGCAAGAAATACAGTTGGCGCATTCTTTTTAACAACCAACATGAAAATATGAACTAGAAATTTAAGAACTACGAACAAGAGAATAATAGAGAAAACGAACATGTGGCCATACGGACATCCGAATAAAATAACATATGAATGAACATGTGATGCAATACAATCTATACTTATAATAAATCTGTAGAGAGGTCAATTCTGTACATGAAATATATTTGCAAAATAACTATCAGGGGGTGATTAGTGATCGATACTGATGCCAAAAATGCAATCAGTAAAATTTTTGTCTGTCTGTCTGTCTGTATGTTCCTTATAGAAGCAAAAACTACTCAACGGACTTTAACGAAACTTGGTACAATTATTCCTCATACTCCTGGGCAGGTTATAGTATACTTTTTATCACGCTGCAATCAATAGGAGCAGATTAGTGAAGGGAAATGTTGGGAAAACGGGAGAAATTACTCCATTTTTTAAGCTTCCGTCGCGTGTGCAGCCTTAATGGTTAAAGTTACATAGAAATCATGTATGACGGAAATAGTCTTTATAATATTAACCATAAACGCGGGTGACACCGCTGGCACAGCTAGTTTTACATATAAGCCCGCATTCACAACACTACCATCGACAACATTGTAATCGAACCCGGCAAGCTCGCGTTTCGCCACATGCGCGATAAGCTTGTTATGTAATCGGACACTCCGCTATCAGCACGTCTGCTCCGTGCTTAGTGTTCAGTGGTCAGTGTACAGTGTTCATTGCTGACATGTCGTCCAGACTTAGCGAGCACAGGGCGCGGTGAGGGATTTTTTAAATTAAAGACCTTTATGTGATTGTGTAGGCGATGAGCTAGCCACTTGGCACTACTGTTTCACAAATTTCCATTTAACACAGCCCAGTTTTGTTTTTGGCTGAATGTGGTTGAAGGGGCCTACTCCCATGTGACTCTGCCTACCCCTTCATTATACCTTATACATACATACATAATATTACGCCTTATAACGTCATGCCCACAATCCCCGAAGGGGTAAGCAGAGTCAAATAGGCTGCAATACCGGTTAGATATGAAAATTATATGAAAAAAGTAGTAACAAGTGGCTAGCTCGTCGCCTACATAATACCCACCATCCTATACACCATTAGTAGCCTTTCACGACTTGCGCATCGTTTGCGATCTGCCGAGCGTAGTGTGGTGAGGGCGCGTCGGTGACTGTGTTGTGTGCCGCAGGATGCCCGCGATGTCGCCGAAGCGGTCGCCGGCGCCGCAGCCGCCCGCCAGCCCGCTCGCGCACTCCGACAGGTAGCGTATACCGGGGTGAAGTGGTGAGATGTGCGTGCGGTGATAGGGGGAGAGAGGTGGAGAGAGGTGAGCGGTGATTTGTGAATGGCGGTAGATGGGTGGACATCAGTGATGATTGACGATTGCTATGCTAAATCCAGCAATCCAGCTGAGCTGAGCTCAATTTTAGCTGGATCTAGAGACATGTGCTGGTTCAATGCCGCTGGATTTCAATCCCTACTGGAGATTGGAATGCTGGTTAAGGCAATCCTGCTGGGTTCACATCCAACACAATTGGGATGTTGACACCCATTATATTTAATTTTGAAATATCAATTCTGAAAAAGAAAGTATCGTAGTATGCTGTTAAGCCTTATTGATTTTCAATCATATTGAGTCTAAGATTTTTAATTTTACAAAAAACTGCCTAATATTAAGTCAGTTTACTATACAAACTAGTGACGTCACACGTTGACAAGCCCATACAAAATCTATGAAGCGATTTCGTTTTGACAGCTCTTAAAAAGTATCTCAATTGACTAGCCAGTCAACATCCCTATTTAAGCTCTGCTGCATCCAGAAAAAAAATCTAGTGATGTTATGAAGATAATGGGCTGTGTAATGATTATGAGAGAGAACTTGTATTGGTGATGATATGTTAATGATGATGATACATATGTGGTGAAGACAGTAGCGTCTCTAGCTAGGGTATTCCTATAGGTAGCAATGATGATATATGATACTTTCGTGGTGATGAGTGATGCGTGACGATAACGGTGATGAAGACTGGTGCCACTGGTAGTGATGATGTTAGATGAGTGATGAGAAGAGATGGGTTATGATCAGAGATTAATTTAGTGATGTGAGGACAGTGATTTTAATGAGATGATGATAGGTGAGTGGAGTGGATTTGACTGTAGCATTTGTGCTCTGTGACTATGAGCGTGACGTGCAGCTCTCAGTTAAACTGCGCTGGCGCAATTTTAAGTTAACTCAGCGCGTTGACCTTACACCTGAGTTGACGCAAGCAGCGCTGAGCCGTCCACGGCTTCAAGCTGTGTGTACCCCCGCAGGAGCGGCGGGTCGTGTCGCGGCGCGCCCGCGTTCAGCTTCCCCGCGCGGGGGCCCACGCCCTCGCCGCCCGCGCCGCCCCTCACGCCTGCGCACCGTGAGTGTACATATTTATTTACAGAGTTTGTTGTATACTATATCAATGTTTATTAGTCACGTTTTACGTTAGTGTTTTTCAATATATTCCAAAGGGAATTTTTAATGAGTGTTGGTCTCATTAATAAAAAAATCAGTGTGTGGCGACCGCGCCACAATATAGTCAAGATTATAGCTCCAATAATATGTATCGTAATAATATGTAACGCCATACATTCCTGTATCGCGCTGACGAAGTTATCTCGTCACTAAGTATACAATACAATAATACACCTCACGCAACACCTAGCTCGGCGGAAGTACTTCCACTTTTCGTGCGCACGCGCATACACAATACAAGGGGTATGCAACCCATATGTCGCAGATATACAATTTAAAAACTCTCAATTTGCTAATTGCAGGTATATGGGTATTTAGAAGCTACCCGAGAACGGGGTTCCAACAGGACGCTCAATCTTTAATTCCCCATTTTCCTACAATTATCCTCATTCGTTATACGCGATAGTATAGATATTACGACGTTCCCTTACGCGAAAGAACCAAGCGACTGCATACAGGCCTATCCTCGTTGAGATTGGCCGCCGTAACCGATATCGGTTAGGAGGACATTATCATTACAGGATCCAGATTAAGCAATCGTAGAATGATAATCCAGCTAGGTCCAGCGCTAATCCTGTCGTAGGGTGTCGGTGTGTAGTGTTAGACGTGTAGTGACGGTGTGTGTGTTGCAGCGCTGGCGCTGGCGTGCGGCACGCCGCCGCCGCTGCCGCCGCGCCGCCGCCGCGACTCCGCCGCGCCGCACACGCCCGCGCCGCACCACCCGCCCGTGAGTAGCGACGCTCAACATTGCATATTATCACCCGTGGTGGTGGTAGAGACATTGTCGATTACAAGTGCTCTCTTGAAGCCTACTAAATAAAGACAGGAAACTGTGTATTTGTACAATTTGCACCGACTTAGTTCATCATATAATATAATAAATAAAATAAAGTTTATTACCCCTTCTAGTAATTGCAATATAGCAACTGTAACAACTCATCATCATTAGATTATCCGGCTCGTAGGACCATTTATTAGATTATCCGGCTCGAAAGACCATTAACAATCGCAGGGTTTTAAGCCAATAACGAAACTCCATAAGCCTCCGCTTACGCTTTGTGTTATTTGTAAACAGATGTCAGCCGCGGCGGCGACGCTGGCGGCGGCCACATCCGCCAACGGGAGCAGCAGCGGGGGTGGACCGCCCCCCCTGCCGCCTCGCCCCGCGCCCGCGCCCGAGCTGCTGCGGCCGGCGCACTCCACCATACTGCAGAGGAGACACCACAACACCAAGTGAGTGTAGCTGACGGTCGCTATTGGCGGCGGGCCCCTTCCGCTCTGCACCGCTCCGCCCCGCCCTGCGCCCGAGCTGCGTATATTATATGTACTGCCAGTATTAGTCTAGAGTACCAGTTTGGTGTCAATCCAGCGATCCAGGTACTAATCTAGCTAGCTAATTAGACCTGGACTGTCCTTACTTTATCTATAAAACAAATTTTAAGTAGCTGGATTTAATTGTAAGCAGGATTTATGGTATGAGCACTTGAACAGACAAACAGATCGGCTTCTGCGTCCCCTTCTCTGCCACTCTAAGTATTTCTTAGTATTCAAATCCCTGGGCGATTACCTCTCCGCATAAGGTAACCACATGACATTTAAGCAACACTTTCTACCGCAGCAACATCGCCCCCCGCCTCCCCCCGAAGCCGCCGCCGGCCGCCGTCGCGCCGCGCACGTAGCCCGCGCCGCGCCGCCCCCCGCACGACCCCCCGCGTGCAGCACCCACGTCTCACGTGCAGCACACTCGTGCAGCAAGCATGCTGTATGTACAGCAGCGTGATGCAGCAAGTCTGCTGTACGTGATGCAGCAAATCTGCTGTACGCTCAGCACTTGTCATGCTGAAATACAGCGCGCGTCCGGCCGTGTTGGGATCGAGTGAGTGTTGTGTTGTGTGTGTGTAGCGGGGTGGCCTGACCCGCGCGTTATCACTGAGGGTGAAGTGACGTCATATAGGTGAGAGTGCCAGCCCATCATTGGAAAGGCACTTGAAAAGGGATTGGGGTAACTAACCTTTGAAGAAGAAGCCCTGTCATCACATGCAAATTATTCGAGCAATGGAGATTCAAGCAAATGACAACTATTAATTAGGGGAGGGGGACGTAAAGAGGGCGAGGCAAGTGACTGAAGGTGATTGACCCTGCACTGACCTCTGAAAAGGCTCTGTAAGCAATTGTTTCGGTGTTCAAAGAGGACGCTCTGGCTACTTAGAAACAGGCTCCTGTTAAAATGTTCGAGGGATTGTTCAGCCTCTGAAGGGGGCACCTTAAGTCTTGGGGGACTGGTTTGTTCGTGTAATGAGGTGACTGACCCTTTACGACCTTGCAGACGGACGGAATGTCGTAACTGGCCTGTGAGATGTAGTTTCAAGGGAAGTGCAGCCCTTGAAAGGACTTCCCCTATGGGCAACTTTACGATAAATATTTGAGGGACGTGTATGAAGAGTATATTGATATCGTCGGCTGGAACACCCTTGATACATCACATTTGAGTGATGTCTCTAAACGTCGCTGCTTTTTATACAGGAAAAATGGATTGGAATTTTGTAATTTTTTTAAATGATAAAATGGGTTAGATCGTCTCAAGAAAAAGATAAAATCCGAGTATTATATACAGATATGTACTGTTTATACAGTGGCAACCCCCCCAGGGTTCAACGCCCCCACTCGTTGAGAGACGAATCTTGCACTGAAAATTAGAAGTCTTGTGACCCATGAAGTTTTTACTGTGGGCACTAACCGTCTTCTGTTCTTAGAAGGTCATCGCCCCCATAATATTAAGATCCCATTAAATAAGATCTAGCATGAATATCAGTCAATCACCTTTGTATTCGTTGCAACCGACCCCAACTCACCTAAACCCGTTTGAATGCGACGAAGACGCGAAGAATTATCGTGCAGTGTACGTAGCGGATGCTAAACGACCCGACAAGGGCAAACGCCCTAAATGGAAACCTAAATGTTCCAATAAAGTATGATAGTGTATATAGTGAACATTGCTCCTCTGAGGAGAGGACCGGATCCTCGCTACCGCGGACCCGGTCTTGCTGAATACACATACAATGTGTATCCCGCGACGCCCCCGCGGGGTTAAAAGGGGGCGTAGTCCTTTTTGTTACTCTGCGACACGTAAGTTTGTAGTTGACGCCCCCGGGGGCGTGTGTCCTGCCCTGTGATCATGAACTGAGAGGAGAGTGTCAGACCATCGGTGTGGACGCCTCCGGGGGCCGTGAGAAAAGCTCTAAAAGCCGTTTAAATATTACGCGTGCAAAAGCTTTTAACCCCTTACGTAAAGGTACTGAGGGGGTTAAAAGTTGCTTTAACCCCTCTCTCAGTAAAGGGGGTTTATATTTAAGTGCTTAGGTAACTATTAGTAGAACTATTCTAAAATCGAATAAAATTTCTTGCTGATTAATCGCCTTTAGGTGATAAGAGCAAGCAAATGAAATATTAATAACCCCATTTGTGCTTACGTAATAGTTAAACGACTTATAAAGTGAATATAATAAGAAAACTGCGTAATATAAGTATTGGACGTTGTTACTGGCCCAGGGGGCGTAGAGCGTTAGGCCCCCTGGGGGTTAAACGATAACACTGCCGCTAACGATAAAGGCTCTATCGCTTAGCGGCAGTGAACAACAAAGATCGGGTTAAAACTAACCTTTTGACTTTAACCCCATATATAGAATAAATCTATACGGTATCAGTCAGGGGGTTATTGTATAAATTCGGTCTTTAACCTCTCATGAGGGGTAGACGATTAGCTATCTCCCTCTCATTAGAAATTTTCAAATTTGAATATACAATTATTTATGTTATTCCAACTTATATATTATATATATATATATAACTTTTATATATATATATATATATATATATATATATATATATATATATATATGTATAATACAAATAGCTTTCCTATAGGTATTTTGAATAAAATGGCCCAATTTCAATATGATTATTTAGATTTGAACAATCAAATGTGTTGTATAGAACGACATAGAGTAACTAGACATAGTGAATACAGGAAAGTATGTCGCGTGTCTATTGCGTGGAGATGTTAAATTAAAAAATAAAAACGTTTGGCGAAACAATAGTGTATATATTCAACATTTTAAATATAAGATACGTTTTTTGTTTTTTTATATAAAAAACTGTTTTGTTTTTATATATATATGTACATATAATGTCATAATATATTGATACGCTTATCGGGACTGCAGGCTTGACCGTATTATGGCGTACTGGACAGATAGAGGCTTACAGATGTCGTCACGAATTATTTGCTATAACTATACTACTGATAAATTGGTGAATAAAGAAATGAGGTCTTATTTAAGGTTAGGGTCTGAAACTGGTCCTGGAACCATCATGATATCAGGTCGATGATTTAAATTATTATACTGTCATCAGAAGATCCCTTCAACCCTTCATAAGTATAACACTTACAAGGGTTGGAGGGATCTTTCCCACTGCTGATAATACAGTGGAGGAGATTTCTCTCCATCCTGAATACCTCCCTTAAATAAAAGAACGCCCTCTTACTAGTCTCAAAATTATAAGATATAAGTTGG
Organism: Glyphodes perspectalis; assembly: GCA_951394215.1. Classification (NCBI taxonomy): domain Eukaryota; kingdom Metazoa; phylum Arthropoda; class Insecta; order Lepidoptera; family Crambidae; genus Glyphodes; species Glyphodes perspectalis. The sequence continues at coordinate 6,971,740 of OX596230.1, read as the reverse complement.
GTTAAAATTGGCTTCCAAGACAACTTAGTTAGGTTACAATCAAATAAAATGAGAGTGGTAAAGTGAACACATGCGTATAAACGTACTTTACAAATATATATTTGATATACATACACAACATCACGCCCATAATCCCCGAAGGGGTAGGCAGAGTCAAAGGGACAGAAGGCCCCTTTAACCACATTCAGCCAAAAATAAACTAGGCTGGGTCAGACGAAAAATTGTGACAAGTGGCTAGCTCGTCGCCTACACAATTACACACCTAAAACGCGATATACCATTAGTCGCCTTTTACGACTGATGCTAGGCATGAAACACAGTTGGTACAATTTTTTTTAGGTCTCGGACAAGAATTATATAACATTTTTAATATATGTAATTTAATTCTTGTTTCAAATAGGTATCTGTATCCAAAGTAGAACGTGACATACTTTCCCGTTATATACTATGTATATTCTATACCTATATTAACGATAAGGTAGGACGATCGAGGTGTTTATATACAATAAATAATGCATTTATGTAAATAAATATATAGTCATATATGTAATAAATATATATTATGTGTTGCGATTTATATGAAATAGTCTAGCGGTCAGTGTGCTATAAATTATTCGTCTAAATGAAATTATTTATACATAATGTAGGTTTAAAAAACCGCTTGAAAATGAGTACAAATTAAAAATTACCACGTTAGTGGAATTCAAAGTTTTTAAGAGTTAAAATAAGTCATACTTCCAAGGGTGATAGGCGTATGGGTACTGCATATAATTTAAACCATAAAAATTGCCGAGCTATTGGTGAATCCGTAATTGGATCTTCTAAAATATAAATCGCATTTGTACGTGTACCGATTTGAACCAAGAACACTTATGAGACGCGTTGAGCAACCACCATTACCATACCAGTACCATTGAGTGACCACCGCTCATTAATAACATTAAACGTTTGTACGTACATACCACGACGCCCGCTATCCCCGAAGCGGTGGGCAGCATTAGTCTGCCTGGCCACTGAAACGGAGAAATATTAGGTTTAAAGAATTTTTATTTCTCATAAAAACTTACAGTTCACTTATAATGAGATACATGAAATTAATTTTAAGTTAAGATAAATTTCTTTCTCTGGAACTAGCTAGCTAAAAAAGACTAAAATTGTTATTTCTTATACATAGACAAGGAAGTTACTTAAATATATTTTTAAACGTGTATTAACCAATAGATAGAATTCCCGGAGGCCGAAGTTTTCTCGGCCTCACACACAAATTGGGATGTTGACACCATTTATATTTGGTTTTGAAATATCAATTCTGAAAAAGAAAGTATCGTAGTATGCTGTTACGCCCTATTGATTTTTAAACATATTGAGTCTAAGATTTTTAATTTTACAAAAACTGCTTAATATTAAGTCAGTTGACTATACAAACTAGTGACGTCACACGTTGTCAAGCCCATACAAAATCTATGAAGTGATTTTGTTTTGACAGCTCTTAAAAAGTATCTCAATTGACTAGCCAGTCAACATCCCTATTAAACTGTTTTTTACCATACACTAGATTGAACCATGCATGTACCACTTATTTGCATTTATCCAACATTATAGAATTTGTTTAATATCTTAGTTACCAAAGCTTTTGAAGGTCATGCTGTGTACACTGTGGGTTTCTGTCTTGTTTTTTTATGTAACTTATTGTATATTCCTGAACTGTTGTGTCTGTAAAACCTGTAAGTGTACCTTATATAATAAAAAAAAAATTATAAATAGAATTGCAAAAAATCTCCGCTCCTCTTTTGTGGACAATTTCTATTAGTCTATTTTTAACTCGCTCACCGCTCCGGTGGACAGGCAGCCTTAAAAGAGTAACAAAGCTCTTTAAAATACATTTAGCCAAAAAAATCATTGGGTTTTGTCTAAATTTGGTTTAAGGAGCCCATTGGATCTTGAATTTTGCCTACTCCTTCGGGGATAGGTATGTATGTGGAAAATTTAATTCAGTTAGTTGGAGCATTGTGAAAAAGTAGTGACAAAAAACCCGGTATACTATTATTCGCATTGTACGACAAGCTTGATAAATAGATGATGTTTTAGCTCGAAACTAGCTCGCGCGACCCAGACCGCTGTGCTAAGTGCAAATATAATAGTTATATAATGTTAGTTACGATGTTGTATATAAGATAAAGTGTTATTATTAGGTATAAGTTAAAAGCAATCGTGTATTCCTGAACGGGCGGGTTGCGGTGAAAGTTTTTTAGCAAAACATACGTACTATTTCGTAATTCATACGTACTACTCGTATATCGGAATACGTACGTACTTTACTGCAATTCATACGTACCGATATAGTACGTATGAATTGCAGTAAAGTAAATTGCAGTAAAGCAATTCATAAATACTTTGCAATCCTCGAAGAGGTAAGCGGAGTTCGGAGGAGTAAGTTTCAAGCACTTTTAGCAAAAAAAAAATTAAAGGTTGGAAAATTATGACTAATGGCTAATCGCTTATACAATCACAAACCCGATATCCTATTTACCGCCGACTTTTACGACGAGCTAGGCAACGAACACAGTTTGTGGGACCGGAAACGAAGTTCTATAATTGTTTTTGTTCAATAAATACTATTTCTCTTTTCTGTACACATGGATAATATCGTACTAACGTTATAAACGCAAAAGTTTGCAACCATGCGTTTCATTTAATTGAAGATGGGTAAAAGTAATTCTTTCATGACGTATGGAATTGATTCTATTGAAATTTTTGAAATACAATTTATAAGCTAATTTTAAATCGAATTTGACGATTTCACTAAAACAGCTTCACGTCATTCCCTAAAGGGTAGGCAGATATACTAAAAATCTGTTTTACGTAATTAAAGCACACTGGCCTCTAGATTATACAAGATGCATTTAATACCACTCTCAATTTTTTTTCCATAATGACATAACTCAATATTTTTGTACTAGGCGACATTAAAAGAAAACATGTATATCGTTATTTTTCCAAACAATCGCCATATTCAAATTTGGAGAGTGGTTTTAATTGCATCTTGTATAATAAGTGTTTGTTCATACAACTAGCTCGGGCTGATACCATATACATTGACGCCTACACAGTGGTATAGAGGGCTCGCCCCTGTTCTCAGCAGTCAGTGTATAGGTAATACATCGCCTGTGCTTGATATAGTCTCACAGAGTATGGATAGAGTGACAACTGGCAGTGTCATGGAAAAGTAGCCTTTATTGCAATCATATAAGGTTCTCGTGTAGACTATCTATGCTAAATAAATATCAGACAACGTCACATACATTAATTTGTTTGCAAAGTAAGAAACTTAAGCACTTGTATCATACTAATCTCCAAAGAAATTATAAACACCTACACTGGAGACAATTAGTTGATTCATCAACAAAATTTGTCCTAGAGCGGGGATCGAACCCCGCACCCCTGGCATTCAACTTAAAGTCTAGATTATTGCACCAAAATATTACAAAAATAACGGTAATTTTTATGACACTGATGGTTGTTACTGTAACCATATAATAGTGAAAAAAAATATATATATATACGTGAAAGTGTATGTACAAACGGACGTTAGGACTGGCGATATTTTATTACTACAAACCCCAAACGTACAAAATGGACCGCAGCCTCAAGCTCCTTAAATCATTTAGCCAAAAATAATTCAGTTGGGTTAGATGGAAAATTGTGAAAGTCAATAGCAAGTCGCTAGCTCATCGCGACAATCACATACCCAAAACTCGATATACCATTAGTCGCCTTATACGACATGCTAGGCAAGGAACTGTTGGCACATTGTCTTAAAGGCCCAGACTGTTGTGTCCTATTCAAAATCTCCACATATTAAATTTAAGTTATTGTTTAACTGTTTGTGTGGATCTATTACGCACTTACAAAAATCACATTTTTATAAAGTATTTTTAGTTTCTTTACTGAATTCGAATAAGGGGCCGTCCATTAATCACGTGAGGGAGGGGATGGGGTTCGGAAAACATCACAAGGGCGGAGGAGGTGTAGGGGTTAGTCTTAACCCTCACCGCGCATCACCATGGCGGCGGGGGTGGTTAAATAGTTGCTAAAAACATCACGTGATTAATGCACGCGCTCTAAGTGGACTTGTTGAGGTTTTGAAACTAGCCTCCTGATTTGTAGCGGAGTGAGAAGCGATGGTGTATGGACTAAGAAGGTTTGCATTAAGTACAATTAGGGTTGCCATCCGTCCGGATTTCCCCGGATTTGTCCTAGTTTAGAGGGCATCCGGGGAGCGTCCGGGCGGGGCTTCATTTGTAGTCCGGGTTTAAAAATTTAAAGTCATGGGCTGTCCACGACACATGCACTGTGCCCGCACGCCACGATCAACCGACGAACCGACTCGCTAAATTCACCATTATTTTCAACTATTTTATAACACTGATGTCCGGGGCCTGGGCTCTAAAATCCGGGGGTTTCACGCGTTTTGTCCTGGTTGCCAAATGTTAGAGATGGCAACCCTAAGTACAATCAAATATTTCACTGTATGTCTTTATGTATTTGCAATATTATAATTTATTGTTTTATTATTACATAAAAAAAAACAATAATTAATTATATTTTATGTGTCATCGGGAAAAAATGTTGCAAACCGTTAAAAGTAACACAAGTATACGGCTTGTTGGGCGGCGATAGCTCAATGGTAAGGACACGTCTCATATGCGAGAGGAGCGGGTTCACACCCGGGCACGTACCTCTGGATTTTTCAAATCTATGTACGTATTTATATCACTGAGGTGAGGGTAAATTCAGAGGTACATGCCCGGGATTGAATCAATACCTCTCTCATAATCTTCACCACTGAGCTGCCACCATTCTAATATATTCTAATATACTCGTATGTGCCCCCATAATGAAGTAATTACAATATAATTAAATAACAAAATTTATTCATAGTTATATATTAACCATATTTACCCGATGGCACAATTGTTGTAGTCGAATATATATTTATTGAATTTACAAATATTTAATTGTATATTTACCTAATTGCGTTGAACCCTCGTTATGTTATACAATATATATAATAAAAATTAATATACAATAAGAGCGAACTCTATACCTAGAGAAAATGAGATGAGATGAAAAGAGAAGCTCTCTGAACTTCTAACTTCTCTCTCTCTCTATCTCTATCTCTCTCTAGAAGGAATGTGAGATAGTGACAAAGACATTAAAGAGAAAAAATTTGAAATTGAAGTGAGACAGCTATGTTTATTTCTCTTTCTAAAACTTTAAGTACTACAGTAGAACTCGCCAAGAATGGACCACAATCAAATACAAATAAATTGTCATTATTCTGAAACGGAGCCTAAAAACGTTGGTTCAAAAAGGAAAGGTTAGGTCTCTTGCAAGGGGATTTGTGTCGTATGCTATGGGAATAAGGTGTAATATGTATTATAAGTGGTAATATGATTTTGTTTGAAAAAGATTTGGCCAATAGGAGGTTGCTGGCGCGGCGATCTAACGGCTCACAGGATCGATGCCGCCAGCCAATCGCTGATTGGTCATTTGGTTCGTGTGGTTTTGATTTAAAGTCAGGTGACATTTCATATGTGACAAATCACTGACATGTCTCGCAATGCAATCTCAGGATCGTGCTAAGTTCCGTTTCAGAATTCTGGCGTCAATAAGTGATATATTTAAATAACATTATTCCTGAAGGTTGCCATAAAAATACTTTATTAAAAAGGTGTCTTATATGAAATTTGTAATATATTAGCTTAAGGCGAATGAAGTTTACATATAAAGGTTAAATGAAGCTTGCGTTTCATTTGATTGAAGCTAATGAAACGTTTCATTTGTAGCGGTGTAGTTGTTCCCTAGCGAATATAGATAATTGGAAATTTTTATTTACAGTTATTATTATACAGGGTTAAATAAATAATTAAAATATTGTGTGAAAGCCGAAATAGTTTGACAAAAAAATATTAATTATATAAAAAAAATTAGATGCGAATATATTCTGATTTTAATAAATGTTGTGTTTTAAAATATATTTAAACTGTTTCGGTTTTTTATTGGTTCAAATGTATTTTTCATTTATTTCATTTGAAATGTAACGGAGTTTTCGTTTTCGTGTATTTTACGAAATGAAACGGTTACGCGCGTATGACATGATATGATAATAATGTTATGAAGTATATATGATTATTGTATAGGATATTTTATTGTATAATGAATGTCAGCGGGTATCGTACAAAAATTGTGAATTTATATTGTGTTTTGTAAATATGGACATTTATGAAATGTATCCTTTTGAAGATTCGTGTGTTACCCGTACAGAGTTATTGGTGTGTGATTTTAGATACAATTCCTACTGACACTTTTATTTTAAACTAGCAGTGCCCTCAGTTTCACCAGCGTAGTTCCCCTTCCCGTGGGAATAGACAGATAAAATAAAGTCTTTGTTACTCGCTGATAAAGTAGCTTTCTATTAGTGAAACAATTTTTTCAAATCGGTCCAGTAGTTTCGGAGCCTGTTCAATGCAAACAAACAATAAAATATTTCATCTTTATAATATTAGTACAGATTTGTCTGGCTGTGAAATTGTATTTATCATGTCTCCAATACTAGATGTTCTGTACGGGTAACAGAAATTTGTTTTTTTTATCGATTATGACTAATTCTACCAACGCTAACGTTATCTCACTAATATAAATGTTACGTTGTTATAAAAAAATATAAATCTCCAGACTGACACACCAATTTCCTAATTCCAAACTAAGCTTATAAGCTTGTGATAAACATCCATGACTCGAGTACAAATGTCCATATTCATCACACGAAACATTTGCCTCTAGCGGGATTCGAATTCGCGACCCTTGGTTTTTTTGCCAGGGTCTCTGACAACTCGATCAACGGGCCCTGTTAAAATGTTATAGACAGTGATAAGGTTTTAAAAAGTATTTAACTAACTAAACTTCACGCCACTTCCCTAGCGGGGTAGGCAGAGAGTATTTAACGACTCCAAATGTTCTTGTTTTAATGCTCAGTTATACATTTTGGAATGAAACATCGTCTTTGACTCCCCTTGACCCGTTTCAGTTCATTGTCATACTTAAGGTAGCTTGAAAAATCGATGAACTAATTTATAATTTGCGGAGATTTAAACATACAGACAACAACTTAAACTTTGATACTATTAGTGGGATAACAAGCTTAAGTAATTACCACAGAACTGGTAATAAGATAATTAAAAATGTTTTAAATCGCGTTTCCTTTTAGAACCCAAGTCATTAATTCGTTCCTTCTCTTTTCTATTCATTCATAGATGCTTGTACTTTTACTTACAATCAATTATGACCCTTATAATTACGACATAAGAGTTGAAGTTTATCTTTTGCGGGTATATCACACATAAGGCTATTTTTAGTTTATGCAAAACTTACCTATGAATTTAACACATTATTCTAAGGAACTAATTTAAAATGTCTTAGAAACAAACAACAATAGCATCACGCCCATAATCCACGAAGGGGCAGAGTCAAAGGGGCAGCAAGCCCCTTTAACCACATTCAGCCAAAAACAAAACTGGGCTGGGTTAGATGTAACATTGTGATAAAGTAGTGACAAGTGGCTAGCTCGTCGCCTACACAATCACATACCCACAACCCCATATACCATCAGTCGCCTTTTACGACATGCTAGGCAAGGAACACAGTTGCCACATTATTTTTTTAAATGTCTTAGAAAATGTGCATATTGTTCAGCTGATGCATATTTGTATTAAAGAAGAAAAAAACAATTTTTTTTAATCCCTTATCTTTATATTGATTCCTTAGACTAATTAAGTTAAATAATTAGGTATGTAAGCCTTTCGCATATAATAAAATTAACCTTGTATTAGACTCTTTAGCCAGATGTACGCCTCTTATAATCTGTTCTATGGTAATCACTTCATATGTGAAACTGAAAGGTTTATATGAAGAGTTGAACTATGACAATATTGTTTCTTATCACCCAAACATGACGAAATTATTTGCATTTACTGATTACGACTGGTGACAAAATTGTTGAGTAAATGTTGAATGATTGTGTATAAGACGTTAGGTCTTAAGCCCAAGTATAAATCGCGTGCTTAATAGTAAAGAGATCTCACTCAAAATATGCTAAACATAAATGTTTAAACGCGTTATATTGATTTATATACACGACAAATTTTGACTTAAGTCACTTTACTGTTAAGCATGCGAAATGTGTTTTATATATTTCAAAATCAAATGATTTATATAACAATTTTCATTTATATTCAGTTAATTAAAAATGCAAGAATATCGTTGTTGAACAATTGGGACGTAGTGCATATTTTATTTGTATATATGTGTACCCCATGACTTAGTATTGAAAATTGTCGACTGTTCTAGTTTTTTGTATGGGGCAAAGAATATGTTTAATTTGTGTTTATGTCAATAGGCAAGGTGACAAAAAAAATCTGTTTAGTCCGTCAGTTAGATTATAAAAAAATATTGAACACATTTTTTATTTTTATATTTGTCAAACAAACATTGACGATGATAAAATGCATTCAAGTTGCGCGTGACGTCACGCTTTCGTACAATTTTTACAAAATAGTGACTGTAGTGACGTTGCAAGCCCCGACTCCAAAACTTTGATGCTCTTTATCTGTGACTTTTTGTTAATTTGATGAAGCGACAAATATGTGTCTAGTATTTTTGTATAATCTAACTGACGGACTAAATAGAATTATAGTTTTTTAATGCTGTCATCAACCCTATTGTGTGTCATGACTCATGAGTATAGATTGTCAAGTACAAGTTGATAGGTGTATGAATAAGGACGGTTCCTCGGGGATCTGTCTCGGTATGGTCGGTATACGCGGTGTTGAAAGCCGAATGGTGGGATGTCATTAACATCATCATCATCAGCTAATCAGTCCTCTAATGGACATAGGCCTTTCTTGAACAGGGCATCAGAAATGTTATCTACGTAAAAATTAACTACTTACTAATATGTGAAGCGCGTCAGTTGGAAAATGGAAATATGATATATAGTTATATAAATGAAGTGCTATACGTTTGTTTGTTGTTTACCGTGTTTAACGATAACGCATCGACATTTGTCGATGCTCGAAGATGTAGTTAAGAAAACATTTTAAGCGAGGAACTAACTAAACCACTCCCCCAGGCAGAGAGCTGACTCACTTGCTTCTTCAACATGTATGGAACAATAATAACGTACCAATAAAGCATTGATTTTTAAATATAGTGTTGAATATTAACAGAGATGATCCTCGTAATGAGATTTGGTTGTTAGAAAATGGACTCAAGTTTATTCAGCACCTATCAACTTATATAAGTTACAACGTACGAACCTTGCTTTTACGAACGTTCGCCTATGTTATGTGCTAAGAAAGTACTGCTTTTTGAGCATATTTTCGTTTGAAACATGGAAATGAATAACTTGTACACTCCTTAAAATGTAACCGCATAATGTTAAGAAATGTATATTTTATAGATGATTGTAAATATGTAGATTTTGACAAGCCGCGCCCACTTTGAGAGAGCGCCCGTTTTGTGAATGAGAAACTGATATTCGTCTCTTTCTTTTTATAGTAGAAAATGCAATTTATAAGGGACGGATTGCGCTTGTATATAAAATAATAATGTTTTTTTTTATTGACAAAACGGTTGCATATTCACAGCGTTTGTGATCTCGTGTAGTTTGTTGGTAATGTACCGTAGTACAATTGAGGATGGTAGTCTGTTTTTATACCTGGAACGCGCGCATCTAAATAATTATCTCGTTAACTTGATTTAAGAAAAAGAATACGTTCGGAAGATTCCAAACATTTGAAGATGTATAATTTAGAAAATTATTCACATGTTTTGAGTGAGTTGAAAAAGTCAAATTAAAACAAGATTTGCTTGTGCCTTAGTTTTCCATCTATTTTTATTTTCTCTTGTTATACCTAGTAATATTAACAGCTTTTAGTTAAGATCGGTCGATCTAGAATCCTAGTAGCATTCTGATCGCTCGATCAAACATTAAGTGCATACGTTTCAAGCCATCCTAAAAAATAGTCTAGCATTCTGCTTTGTACTATGGCGTGTGTTCGAAGCGGGCGTGGCCACGCTGCCAGAGACCGGCCATAGACGCCGACTGTTGTCTATGGCAGGACGTAGACATAAGAAAAGACCACCTTGTATATAGTTAATTGTAAATATGTGTAAGAAAATAGTGACATACATATTATATACAGTTTTTTGGTGTTTTATTTAAATATAACTTGGTTCCGTACAGAAATAACTAGTAGAAGTGGCATGTCACAAAATTAATACGAAAACCGATAAAGCCAAACTGATGCAACTACGCCACTAATCACGTACTACACTACAGTTATGTAGTGAGCAGAATTTTATTAGATTGAATATCTTTGTTATTTATAATATTTGTTTTATTTATTTTTTATAGAAAAAGATATACACTCGGCGTCAAAAATTACCTCTGAAATAGAAGTTAAGACCTTTCGTAATTTAAGTTCAAATTGAGAAATGTTTTGTTGTCTATAGTTGGCGTCATTTTTTGGAGCGATTATAACCCTTACACTGGTAGACATAAGGATGTGCATTTCGACACAAGCAGTCTACGCGTAGTCTTGTATGACAGCGCAGTATTATGGCTTCACTGCCACGCCCACTTGCCACTTCTACATAATATTTGTTCCGTGCTTGGTACTTTAACAGTGATTTGGAAAAGTAATGACACCTGATAGTCGAATGTCTTATTTACATAGCCCAGAAAAAGGTGAGAAAAAGAAGCACTTGTGTTACAGATATCAGAATCAACAGTGGTATTGCAAATAACGCGTGTAAAAAATACCTTAACGAAGCCGTGAACTACATATTCTCCTGGTCATTACGAACATCATTAGTTCTAGAAAAATACCTCGGAAATGTATAGTTTCTGAGATATTGACCTTCAAAGATAAAAAAAAAATTCTACGTTTTTTACATAAAAAAAATTTAAACGTTATTACTAACATTTCTTCCAAAGAAACCATATCTTAATTTTGAATATTTTCTAGCAAATAAGGCCTTACAAATCACGGCCTGCAATGTACATCGCACGCGCACACACAGTCACTATCCCCTGTAGCGGCTGCGCGGATACTACACAGCGTACGCACACGCGCGCGCGCCTCAGCTGTTCTGTGTACCACTCGCGTATCCGAGGGCAACGACTCGCGGGCGCGGTCGGGCCATCCCAGCTGATCGCTCAAAGCCTAGTTTTCATCAACTTTATTAGTTATCTAGGTACATTGCTTTGATACCTGTAATTAACATGTAAATAGTAACTAAATACACCAATCACCTTTTTCTTTCGACCCTGGGAATGCATTATGTACCCATAACCTCAGTTGGGGAACTTAGGTCATGTTAAGGACTCCCAGGTCCTGACATAATACCGTATTTATTATTTATACGATGTCAGAAAAGATAATTGTACATGTGTTTATAGAATGATGGATCTTACGCGCGTAGCGCGACACTCCTATAGGAAAACTAATGAAATAAAATTTGTAAGGAGTTTAATTTGGATTTTTTCAAATTCGCTTATTTATTATTCAAAAGATGAAATTACGTAGTAATTAATACAAGGTTGGTAGTAAATACAGTTATTCTTTCCAATTTACTCGAACCCAGTCTAATTTTTAGTCAGGATTTCAAATAAATTGAACTTTTTTTTTCATACAATTAGAGCATTCCCCAGCGCCTGAAAGAATACTCTGGCAATTTCCTCTTTCTGCTTTAAGAACGAACTTATTGACGATAAATAAACGTAAATTCATTTTGGATACAACTCGGACTAGTAAAAAAAGAAGGACTCCGCGCCACTAACTAGTCATTGAAGCTCCTCAGGTGCTCCACCTTGACTCGTAACTTACGTCACACATTGATACAATAAGTGCTCCAACTGACAGATATCCGATATCTGGTATCCATAAATATCTCACTCACACATGTATAAACGTGGCTTCACGTTATAGTATGACAGCGTGGAGTCCGTCGTTTTTACTAGTCCGTGGGATACAAGCATAAAATTATTACAATTTTATTTTACGTACTGGACTCCTCTAACCCAAGTGTGAATTGAGAAGTATTGAAGTCTGCTAGGCAAACAACAACACTAATCATCAGGTGAAAACTAAGGCAACCTGTAACCCAAAACGCCTAGACTCAAGTAAATTTATAATAAAATTGTTAAATGAATGTCAGCGGAAATTACAAAAATTTACGCCTGGCCTTAGAAACATTTCAACAACGCGTTATTATTATTGCAGGCTTAATAGCTCGTTTGATTTGATTTTTGTTTAGCAGAATTATTATTTTGAAGAAACTTATTAATTTAGTAACAACTAAAACTGCACTACGTTTTTTTTTACAATTGGTGTAAGTAGTATCAAACAATTAAACCAGTTGCTAACACGTAGGCAAATCTGATTTTGTAAATAATTGCAAACAAAACAGATGTAGCTTAATCGTCAATAATACGACAACACTAGGCGAGGCGGCAATAACCGGATCGCGTGCGCTGATTGGTCAGCCGCGTTTGTTTACTTTAAAGGAGCGACGGTTTTTTCTTATTATTGACGTATTTCAGTTCGGTTTCATACGACTTCGGATGCGTATTGATTTCGGATAATTTTGTGATTTTGTATTGTTATGTAGTTTTCTTAAGTGTTTTCGTGTCGAGTTGAGTGATATTAGTTGTGTTGTGCTGTGATAAGTGTCTAAGATGCCTTTTTATGCAAAAAGCGCCCGCGAGTACGTCAACGTGGTGTACTGTTACGGCATGGCCCATGGAAATGCTTCCGTGGCACTGCGGCTGTATGGGATAGAATATCCTAATGCACATCAGCCTCGTGATCCTCGAGTGATCACTCGGGCAATGCAGTGGTTGTTAGAACCAGCCTATAGCGCCCGTTTTATAGGGCCGTGAGTTTTCGACCGCCCCTGTAAGTTAGCTGATGAAATGCGTCAAAAGATCATCCACGTTTTTGACGAACTCAAAAGAAAAGCAGTTCAAGAAGGACTCCTGGACCGGGCCCTTCGCAACACGCTGTACAGGGCGCGTGTTTGTTTACCCGTAGCGGGTCGCCAGTTCGAGCCACATCTTATCCGCTTGGAGAGACCTACACTGGATGACAACGATGAGCACTAGGTAAGTACTTACATTGACTTCGTACATGCAAAAAAGTGTTATTACGTGTGAAATAATTAGTATAATATCAGTCATGTTTCCATCGCACACACGCGCTCGCGTCGCGTAGGTACCTAGCGAGAGAGCGGGGATGCCCATCCTCCCGCGCACGCGCCCGCGCTTGCGCGACGTACATTGCGTAGTCTAGAAAACTGCCGTTTTTTTATGCATAAAATTAAAAGTCGTTTCCCTGCAATAATATTTGAGTATAATACTCAGTTATAAGAGTGGAATGCGTGGTTCAAGGCTTCGTTAAGGCTTTTTTTACACGCTGTATATACTTAAATATTTAACACCCAGACACAGAACTAACACATACATCACACGATGTTTGGTGTTGTAAGATCCTGCACGACCACTGGATGTTCTAGATCTCTTAGTGGTACATATTAATGAAATTATTTATTTCTTGGCACAAATTATAGAAAATGAATATATTCTAATAATACAGTGAGTGTGTACGGTATTTAACGGAACAAATAAACTTAGATTTGAAAACCGTAAAAACATGGGTTTGTACCAGCAAATGTCAGCTCAATAAATAGGGAAATTGGATTTTAAATGAAACTTAAGATATTATCTTACATTGTATTTAAATATAATCTTACACTAATACATGTTACGGTACATAACAAAACTTAACATTTCAACGGAAAGTCGATAGAAAATTCTATTTCATACATTATTGAGTTAAACATACAATTTTGGAACAAATTCTTATCTAATAACATCAACTTAACGGTTTGTCGGTTAAGTTCAAACATCGTGTAAGTGAAAAAATGCTGTTTAAGGATAAGTTAACAGTGTATATATCAAATACGATTTTTACGTTTAGGCGCAGAATGTCCAATTCGCAAAATGTCCAACGTTCGTAAAATGTCCAGTTCGCAGAATGTCCAATTCGCAGAATGTCCAGTTCGCAGATTGTCCAATACGCAGAATGTCCAGTTCGCAGGATGTCCAGTTAGCAGAATGTCCAGTTCGCACAATGTCCAATATTCAACATAACTTTGTCAACATCAATCTTAATCAAGGGTGGGGCTTTTAAATCATTATTTAACATATTACTTATAAATCAGTTTAATCTTTGTCTTTATTTAAAATAACAAAACAAAAATAAAATCATAAATCAAAATAAACAAAACATAAATTGTGAAATCAAAAACGTAATTTCAATCTAGTGATTGTAATTCTGAATTTGGTAAGCACTGTTAATAACAAAGCTTTATTTAAATAGACTTAAAAATATATTTTTTTTTTGAAAAATTGTTTTATTCAAGTTTGGTCATTTTCTAGTTTCCATAAAAAAATGTTATATTGAATATCAAAATTAACATCTTTGAGCGTCGCTTTTTTACAGCTTTAATGTGAACTTTTCCAAGACTTGCCATCTATCATCGCTAGTAAATTTCATTGACAGACTCAGGAAGGAAGCCAAACATTATGATTATATAATGAACTATTCCTTGTTTAGGCTCATAAAGAACAAAAGAAGGCTCAAAGATGTTAATTTTTATATTTAATATAAAAAATGTTTATGGAAAAATGACCAAATTTCAATAAAACAATTTAAAAAAATATATATATTTTTACGTATATTTAAATAAATCTTTGTTATTAACAGTGGTTAACAGTGAGCGGTGGTAGCTCAATGGTAAGGACACGCGCCTCTTAACCGAGGAGTGCGGGTTCAAACCCCGGCATGTACCTCTAGATTTAAAAAAAAAAAATTATGTACATATTTATACCACTAGCTCGACGGTGAGGGAAAACATCGTGATGAAACCTACAAATTCAAACAACTTTGAATTTGTAACCATGATCCAAAAATTGTCTGGTTCCCCTATCTTAGGGTTACGAAGGTCAGATCGGCAGTCGCTTCAATGTAATTACCAGACTCGCTAAATCCTGGATCATGGTCTAAGCGGACCCTGTCTAAGCACGGGACATAACGCTAGGAAGATGATGATTAACAGTGGTTAACAAATTCAGGATTACAATCACCAGACTGAAACTACGTTTTGATTTTACAATTTATGTCTTGTTTATTTTTATTTATGATTTTATTTTTGTTTTGTTATTTTTAATAAAGACAAAGATTAAACTGATTTATAAGTACTATGTTAAATAATGATTTAAAATCCCACCATTGATTAAGATTGATGTTGACAAAGTTATGTTGAATATTGGACATTGTGCGAACTGGACATTCTGCTAACTGGACATCCTGCGAACTGGACATTCTGCGTATTGGACAATCTGCGAACTGGACATTCTGCGAATTGGACATTCTGCGAACTGGACATTTTACGAACGTTGGACATTTTGCGAATTGGACATTCTGCGCCTAAACGGATTTTTATACTACTATAGTCACATACAAGTAAGTATACTGCCTGTTTTAAAGTAAGTGGTTACCGAAATGTGCCTATACCTAGTGATATGAATGGACTACACAAATTGTTTGATCTGATGTAAAAGCACATCGCCGACTAACGGCTACAGTTGCTGCAATTTTTTAGGAAAACAAAAACAGAACAAATGACATAAGTACTACACATATTAAGATAAAACAAATATAGAACTAATTACATACGCAGTACATTCATTATCTTGTAGGACATGTCACCAAAGCCTATGGACATTTTCAATAACAGGTATCACAAGGTATTTTCAACTCGACATGAGGCACATGACGTCAACACAAGGCGTCATATTTAATTTGAATCATAATAATTAACTTAGCATTTTGTAATAACAAGCTCTCACGATAGATGGATTAAAATTAATTATTGTGACGGTTATCGAGTACGAACAACGTTTTGATAGTTTACACAAACACGGCAACAATCTAGGCAAACAAAGATATTTCAAAAATAATAAATATCGCATACATTTTAAACATCATTTGTAATAGTATCTGATAGATTTGCCGCTTATTACACATTCGACCACAAAAGTACAATTAATGACTTACCCGGAGTTTTAATTTAAGCGACGGAGCTGAATTTAAAAACACCGTCATTTATTTTGGACTTGAAATCGAAATCGTATTTAACATTGTATAGTTGCGTGTTCAGTGGGGCCTACGAACAATTTGGGTTTAAAAAATTAATGTTAATCATTTTAAAACTTTGATACGAGTGAACTCCTAATTGGACCTTGTTATGAAAAAAAAAAACATCCAACCATGGTTTATCCGTAATTGAGAAATTTCCTGACTTCGCAAGTCAGTAAGGTATGATACGATTACATTTTAAAAGGTATCTAACTTAAATTCGCATTAAGTCGAAAATCACAAACTGTTGGTTGGATCTTTAATGCTAATGCATAACAGGGTCCAATTTACGGTGGCACTACATGAAAGGTGTTTAACTAATTACTGAGAAAGCTGAATAATTGTTTTATCTAAAATATATACAACAATAGCTACATATTTAATTAACGTAAATATTACTTTATCTAAATATCGGACACAATTATTACTTTTCAACTATTTTTTTTATTGTATATAACTTTTTTAGCATTTGTTTCTAAGTCGGTATCTGCCTGGACCGTCATCCCGGATTAACAAATCTGGTTATTACATTGACGAGACGTTTATTCAATATCTTTTAGACAAATTAGGATGCACGGCGGTCGCATAGAGCGTCACGACAATGTTGTGAAGCATGTCGCCAGGAATTTGGAGAACGGGGGCTGGAGAGTGGAAATCGAGCCCAAACGGACAGCAAGTGGCCGGAGGAAGCCAGACATAATCGCTTCCAAAGATGGTGAGGGAGTGATTATTGACGCTCAGATAGTCTAGGGGCAGCGCCCCCTGAACGAGTTGCACCGGGAGAAGCGTACAAAGTATGCCTCGAACGGTGAGCTCGTCAGAAGGTGGCGAGTAGACTAGGGCTGGCAGGCCCGGAGAGCGTCAGGGTCACCTCGTGCACGGTGTCTTGGAGAGGGGTGTGGAGTCCCAAGTCCTATACAGACTTAAGGGCTCTAGCTGGCTTAAGCGCTCAGTTTCTCGATGGTATACCAATTATGGTATTGCGTGGGTCGCACATGAACTGGACACGATTCAATCAAATGACCTCGATGGGGGGCTCGGGCGGGTAGCCTGGGTCTTCCTGTGAAGGGTCCATACTGAGCCCAGGGTTCCTGCGGACCACCTGCAGGTTTCCGAAATAACACCTTTCAGTGCTATACCGCGCCCCTGATACTCCCAAGCTCTTTGAGCAAGATAGTAGACGGACGGGGCGAGTGTTCCATGATGATTACAGTAATGTCACTTGATGGGGCATGTGCGGCGAATGATAGCCAAATGCCTCGTCATCTAATTAGTGACGCGCATGAATGGATTAACGAGATTTTCACTGTCCCTATCTACTATCGGATTCGACACAAGCTGTAGTGTGCTAACAAGCAAGCGATCAAGTTCTCTCGTCAGAACCCACTGACCAAGGAAGGCCTCATGATATGAGGCTGAGCGACACTCCGGACTGCTACTGTGGCAATGGGAAGGAGGACATGCACCACGTGCTGTGGTGTTGTCCTTTGTATGACGACCTGAGGGAGGGGCTCCTGGATAACATTCGTGGAAATGAGGGGCCGAGATACTACTGCGATCTCGTCCCTTCGGTGGAGAACTTTCGGAGGCTGCGGGAATTCGCGCACAAGTGGTACCGGCAGGGATCTTGTCCTGCATAATGCCCCAGACCATCCGGGTACTTTTAGCGGACCAAACGGGGAGTCCAATGTGGACCTCAACCTCAGCACTAGGAGTGCGCATTAAGAGGGAAACGCATAGTAATATGTATGGACAACAACGCCCATTCTCCACAGTGGTTCTGCCTACCGAGGCAGTACATCGCCCGAGGACCTGATGCTGGGCTACCGCTCCCTAGATGAGTGGCATCGGGAGAAGGGTACTAAGTACTCTCGAATGTTGAGTTTGTTGAAAAGATGGCGGAGAAAGTAGGGCTTTCGGTCCGGGGTGCGTCAAGGCGTGAAGTTTAGTTAGTTAGATAATGTACTAAAAGCATGCTGGTCGCGACTCTTGCCACTCCGTTTTGGATTGCAATCCTGGACCGAAAGCGCACCGTAGAACGAGTTCGGGCGTCCCCCGGAGGCGACGCGCCGTCGACGATGCGAAAACTAGCGAAGGCGGCCAAGAGGGTCGCCACACACCACACAGCGCCAACCCTGGCGGGTCGGTAAGAAAACCCTTGATATTTTAAAATTAGGGATAATTACCAGAGGGGAAGTTCCACCCCAAATATAGTATAAAATTCTCTTCATATGGCTCGAGGTGGAGGTTCTCTCCAGCATCCCCTCAGAAGTCCAATAACAGGGGGTTAAATGCCAGAAGCGTGCTCATCGCGAATCCTGCCAATTCGGTGTGGATTGCAACTTTGGCCCGAGAGCGTATCGCAGAGCTGGGTAGGGCGTCCCCGCGAGGTGACGCGCCGTCGACGGTGCGAAAACTAGCGAATGCGGCGAAGAGGGTCGCCACAAAATTAAAATTAACCAGGCGCCTTCTGCGCATGGACAGGAATAGCCCGAGACTGGTGTCGGGGACCATCACCGGACACTGCTCACTAAACAAACACTTCCACACACTAGGCATAACAGACAGTCCTGTGCAGAGCGTGCATGGAGGCAGAGGAAACGGTGGCGCACGTGCTCCTTGAGTGCACTGGCGTCGCTCAAATCCGCAAGAAGACTCTAGGTACACCGGAATTCTTCGCGGACGCCCTGAGTAGACTGGGACGACTTATCTGCTTCTGGAGGGAGGTGGGCTGGCTGGAATAATCGGCCGCCATGGCTCACGTACAATGGTCCACTCTAGGGACTAAGTGCAGAAACCATACCTAGAACTTTATACTTTTAGAGGGTACACACCACGCAGTGCCAACCCTGGCGGGTCGGGAAGAGCCGAGTGCCGTGTAGGCACGTGGATTTTAAAATTTAGGATAATTGGCAATGTATATGTATATTTTGAGGCCGAAAAAAGCAACTACAGAGTTTCTTCTCAGTAGAATCAACATGAGGAACTGGGGGTAGATAAACATTGCTTTGTAGATTTTTGTGAAATTGACTGTTTATAAGTGCATACGGGTAATACAGATTTTCCTTTAATCTTCCCCCACCAGTTCCGTTGCCCCGCGTGGCGGTGCTATTTACACGCTCCGCCACACTAAATCCCCTTTATAGGGTTGGAAAAAGAGGTTCCCTCGAAGAGCCCCTTAGGGGCGTAAAAAGAGGGGGTCATATGCCAGAATGTGACTCGAGCTCATCGCGACTCCTGCGACGGACCGATGGTGCACCGCGGAGCAGAGTAGGGCGTCGCCTCGAGGCGACGCGCCGTCGACGGTGCGAAAACTAGCGAACGAGGCAAAAGTCGCCACCCTTTACGCAGCACCAAACCCAGGCGGGTCGGGGAGAGCCAAATGGCACGTAAAATAAAAACCCTTGATACTTAACAATTAGGAATAATTACCAGAGTCCCACCTCAAAAATAAAACCTATTATAACTCGAGGTGAAAACTTAGGAGGATAAACTGATTAGCCCAATTAACGAACAAAATAATACAATATTAACATGAGTCGGCCTCTCACAGGAGCCGCGAGAAACGGTAGACCCCGCCTCGAGACGCCCGACCCGGAACCTCTGCGGCGGTATCAGCCGAGAGAATTTGACCAGTTTGTGAGCGAGTTTGGGTGTGCAAGCGTGTTAGAATTAATAGTCTGCTCTGGTTAATCTTACACTTTTATTGTAATCATATTATGTCATCACCCACAGTCATTGATTGTATGATTTTGTTTAGAACATTTAAAAAAAGTGTATATTACTCATGTATATTTTGACGCTGAAAAGAGTAACTACCGAGTTTCTTGCCGGTTTTTTCTCAGTAGAATCAGCTTCCGAACCGGTGGTAGATTCACATTGCTCTAAAGATTTTGTAAAATTGACGATTTATAAGTGCTTTTTTTAAGGCCTACATAAATAAAGACATTTTGAATTTGAATTTGAACAAAATGTCAAGACACTAGCGCCACCTATGATATCTGTAATGTATCATACTTTCTAATAAACGGTCAGTTGTTGGCCAACCATACTGTGTATCATTATAAGGCGTCATGCTCGTCCGCTGGGTGTCCCCTTAAGGCGACGCGCCGTCGACGATGCGAAAACTAGCGAATGAGGCGAAGAGGGTCGCCACCCTTCACGCAACGCCTAAGCAGCGGGGTGGACCTGCCTTGTCGGTGAAATCTTCTATAGGATAGGGCGTCCCTCTGAGGCGACGCGCCGTCGACGGTGCGAAAACTAGTGCATGCAGCGAAGAGGATCGGGGAGAGCCGAGTGCCGTATAAATAAAATACAAAAAAAAAACATGTATCCGGGATGGAACCACCCAAACCTTCTTCGTTGTAACGTTTGGGGCCTTGCCAAAGATTACTACCTACCGAGTTCTTGCCGTATTCTTCTCGGTAGATGCAACATTCCTAACCGGTGGTAGAATCATATCTCATTCAACTGTTTATGACGATTTACAAGTGTTTCTTCGAAACCTATATACGAGTAAATAAACAATTATTTGACTTTTGACTTTTGATTGTTGTCGTTTCTAATCCTCTACTACAGGAGCTGTGATAGGAGCGATTTGTCGTTGAGATGTAGGGCCGGTTGCCTAATCAAGGAGTACCCGCGCAAATCTTAAACACTGCCATACAAGAGCGTATGGAGCGTCAAGATAATATTGTACAACAAGTTCTGTATGAACAGTTTATTATAACCTTGAACAAAACGATTCACATATAAAAGTTGATTGCGCCTTGGAGAGCGAGGGATGGCATGTGGATACCGAGCCAACGAATGGTACACCGGTTGGCCTTAAGCGCGAAACACACCAAAGCCGACCCGACACCTTGACAACTTTTTGACGGCTTCAATGAGTGAAGCGGTCACTTACAAAATCATTTTATTTTTACCGGAATTTCCAAGGGTTTTCTAACTCAAAAGAAACTAACGGCTTGCCAGCGGTGGCATCGCGGGGCCAGCGTACTAACAGGATAAGGTTCAACAAAAGGGCTTCAGTTGTTGGGGCCCAACCGTGTCCGGGGTCCCAACATTAAGGGGAATTTCAGACTAGTGTTTTATGCGCACGCATACACTTGTCTTAGGGAGCGCGTGCACGCGCGTAGAGGTGCTGTTTGCTTTTTAATTAAACGGTTTAGAGAAGGTAATTTTAAGTATATGCGAAACCACTTGTCTACCTATTTAACTCATTATTCTAAGGGGCCAATTTAAAGGATATTGGACAATAAGCATAAAACAAACTTTTCATACATAATATCTAATCAGCTGATCAACTTTAGTATGGAAAGTAAAAAAAAGTCCTTTAAATTAGTTCTTCAGAATCATAAGTGGTTTAGCATATACTAAAAACTACCTTGTATAAATAAACATTTCATTTTATTCATGTTTCGAGCGAACACAGAAATTAGCGCGCGCGTTAGCGCGTATGCCCAAAAACTAGCGTATGCGCACAGAAAAAACGCTCGTCTGAAACCCATAATGCCTTAGTGTCAACATCGAGTCCAGTTATCAGGCAGTTCCCGAAATACCACCAGTTGACATGCCGCGCTCTTGGGACTCCCAAGCTTTTGAGCTAGATAGTAGACGGACAAGGCGAGTGTACATACATACATACATGTATGGTATGTACGGAGTCACAGGACGGACTGTCATCACTTTAGTACAATAAATAAACACAAGCTTGCTGTTCCAAACCTCAAGCTTGATAACATTACTATTTAATGAGGTCTAATCATAAAATTGTTTAATAAATTACCTCAACATGTTATTGAATTGCCTACGCATAAGTTCAAGTGAGGGTCATGTTCCAAAGGGCGTGCACGTCGCGACTCCTGCCAATCTGATTTCTCGGATTGCAACCTTGGACCGAATTAGTTCCGCAGTGCGGGGTACGACGTTCCCCCGATGCGACGCGCACCGACGAGCCCTCGTCGGTGCGAAAAATGGCGAGTGCGGCGAAGGGGGCCGCCACCCTTCACGCCACGCCGGACACTGCGGAGCGAGGAGAGCAGAGTGCCGTATAGGCACGTGGAATGTAAGAGGTGGAATGAAAGATAAGATGTATGAGATGATTGACGTAATGAATGAGAGACGCCTGGATGTTCTGTGCTTGACAGAGACTAAGCAGAAGGGCAGCGATGCCGATGAGCTTCCCGGTGGTATGATGGCTCTGTGGTCTGGTGTGGAGCAGAGTTGTCATGCCAGCCGTGGAGTAGTGCTTTCCTCTCGTTTAGTCTCTGGTGTGAAAGACTATGGATTAGTTGGCCCCAGACTTTTCTGGGTTCGTATTAAACTGGGTATTACGCGAGTCTTTCTGGTTGCAGGCTATGCTCCAGTAAGCTCAGTCAGTCCCCAAGAACTAGAGGAGTTCTGGGAGTCTGTTAGAAAATCTGGGCTTGACTGAAGGAAATGAGAGGATAATTATGTGTGGAGATTTGAATGGTTGGGTTGGCACCAAGCGATCTGACTATGAAGCAGTCCTTGGCCCATATGGAGACAAGAGAGTAAATGATGCTGGTAAGCAAATCTTATAAGTACGTTTGAAACGGAACCTCCTTGTGGCAAACACTATTTTCCGTCATAAGGATATTCACACGTATACTTGGAGACGGAATGACCAAAAAAGTGTGATTGATTTGATTTTAGTCGATAGCCGCCTCCGCAATAGTATATTGGATACAAGAGCCTACAGAGGCCCTACTCTTGAAACAGACCACTACCTGGTAGTACGCCGGTTTGCTGGGCTTTTCAAGAAGTGGAGGCACTGGCGAGTGCGTACTCCATGCGGACGCACTGAAAGGATAAGGAGTGAAAAACTGGAAGATGAAAGTGTAAGGAATGCGTATGTAGGCTTAGTCAATGAAAGACTTGCGAATGCGAGTCTTTCTGACTTAGATGTTGACGAATGCAGGAACATTTTGAAAGAGAGTATGGTGGACAGTGCAAAATAAGCATGTGGATGCGCAAAGAGACGTAGAAAGTTAAGAAATCTTTAGTAAACGTTACAGGTGATATTAAAACTGTAGATAAAATTAAACGTGACAGACAGACAAGAAGACGCAACCTACTAAACAAGTCTTGAATGACAAAGTCGAAAAGAGACACCATGATAAAATGCAAGAACAATGAAAGGTGACGCATGGTGGGATGAGGAGGTCAAAGCCTCCGTAGCGAGAAAGAAGAAGGCCTGGCTTGACTATGTCTCATCTTTGCAAATGGATGAAAGTATGCTTGAGATGAAGAAAGAAATATACCGTTATTGGCAATAGTAAAATTAAAGCTTAAGTGAAAGAGAAGCGTAAAAGAGTAGCTATGAATGAAGAAAGGAGACTGACGAATAGTTTCATTATATATATTTTGAATTTAATTTGGACGAGGTTCAACCAGATGGCATCGGTTGCTGAATCTATGAATGTAATCACGATCTAAATCATTGTCACGAAGGTCAACTGGGCAGTCGCTTCAATGTAATAACCTAACTTACTAAATCCTAGATCACGGTCCAAGCGGCGCCGGGATATAAAGCTAGGTAAAAGATGATGAAAGTGATTTTACGAATTAAATTACAGTTCCGAGAATAATTAAAAATAATTAATTTTAATCTTGTAATCAAATGTTTCAACTTATATCTTAAGTTGGTTTAAAAACTGATACAATGTAACTTCATATACCGTCGTTCGGCAGTAAAAACCTTGTCAATGCTTTTAACAAAATTTTACGGGAGGAAGAAAAAACTGCCTCCTGAAAAAAATATTATGGATCTGAATAGTACTTTTTTTTTATTTATTTATTTATTAAGTCTCACTAACAACACATACATTAAGCATTTACAGTAGTACACTGTAATATATATTTATTGTTCTGATGTACATGTCAATTATAAGCGGTGGTAGCTCAATGGTAAGGACACGCGCCTCTTAACCGAGGAGTGAAGGTTCAAACCCGGGCACGTACCTCTGGATTTTTCAAATCTATGTACGTATTTATACCACTAGCTAGACGGTGAGGGAAAACATCGTGATGAAACCTGCAAATTCAAATAACTTTGGATTTGTAACCATGATCCAAAAATTGTCTGGTTCCCCTATCTTAGGGTTACGAAGGTCAGATAGGCAGTCGCTTCAATGTAATTACCAGACTCGCTACATCCTGGATCATGGTCTAAGCGGACCCCGTCTAAGCACGGGACATAACGCTAGGAAGATGATGACATGTCAATTATAAGCGAGCACAACATTGGTAACATACGGTTTAAGTTAAAATACTGTTTATTACTGTTTATTGTTATTTTTTAAAGAATGAATTGTAATCAATGGAACATAGTCATAAGAATTTAAATATCTCGTCTAAAAGTCTGATATGACTTACAAAATAAATAAATAAAAAATAACCAAATGCGACTTCCGAGGTTTTCACTGCCGAACGATAATATAGACAATTTTATATAAAAAAAAACTTCCGGTATACCGGAATTAGTATCGTATCGTAACTTAAGTCCTGGAAATTAGTATCCTTCCGATATTGTATGCTCTAGATATGAGTTAAATATCTATATTTTAGGTAGCATTCATGGGCGTACGCAGGGTGGGATACATTGATCCGACTCCGAGGTAAGTAGCTTAAGCACTTGTGTTACGGATATCAGAAACAACAGTGGTATTACAAATATATACTTAAATAATCAATATTAACACCCAGACACAGAACAAACACAAGCATTCATCATACGAATATTTGTCCTGGGTGGGATCGAATCTAAAGCTCTTGGCGCATGGGGCAGGGTCACTACCGAATGAGCCATCGAGCCAGTCCAATTTACTATCAATAATATTGAATTGCCCCCCAGGTCGCAACAGCTGCGTACGTCCATGGTAGCCATATTAATTGATTTTTCTTAACTTCTTTTTAAAGAAAGGGTTGATTGGCGAAGGGGTTGAAACCTTCAAATTAGTTTTCGAAGGCTTCTTGCTACTATCGAAAGGTATACTAGGGCTCTGTCGCACACTCTTATAGTAATCAATAGTACCTTGCATGGAGTTATTTTTCAATACGAACTTAACCTTCTTGGGCGTGTCCAAGTGTACTGAAGGTTTCTTGTCTGTCCGCGTGTCATGTTTTAATTTCACTGGATCTTCAGTCGCCTCGACTGCCCAATCGCCGTTCTGTAAAAGGAAATCAATATATTAATACGTGACGCAAAAGCTTTGTACCTCTTTGTACCTCTTATTGCGCGGACGGAGGAGTACCTATGCGATTTGGCACGGCTCAAGTTTATATGGAGAAGGAGTGCAGGAAGATCATATTTTAATAAATGTTGCGTGAAAATTCATAAAAAATTAAATGTATTACTGGACGACCACTAGTAAGTTCAAATGACCAATTGGGATGTTGACACCATTTATATTTAATTTGTAAATATCAACTCTGAAAAAGAAAGTATCGTAGTATGCTGTTAAGCCTTATTGATTTTGTATCATATTGAGTCTAAGATTTTTAATTTTACAAAAACTGCTTAATATTAAGTCAGTTGACTAAACAAACTAGTGACGTCACACGTTGACAAGCCCATACAAAATCTATGAAGTGATTTCGTTTTGACAGCTCTTAAAAAGTATCTCAATTGACTAGCCAGTCAACATCCCTATTTTGCATGATAATTACTAAATAACACATAACATAACATCACGAAGGGGTATCTAGAGTCAGAGCGGCAACAAGCCCCTTAACCACATTCAGCCTAAAATAAAACTCGGCTGGGTTAGATGGAAAGCCTACACAATCACATACACAAAACGCGATATACCAATAGTCGCGTTTTACGACATGCTAGGCAAGAAACACTGTAGGCACATTCTTTTTAACCGACTTCAAAAAAAAGGAGGAGGTTCTCAATTCGACTGATTTGTTTTTTTTTTTTTTTTTATGTTACTCGACATCTCTGAGAATTGTTAACCGATTTCCTAATCGGTAACACTAAAAAGTAAAAAATAAATTCTTTCGATCGAAAGTATTAATTAAAATATTTACAACAATCACTTAGTTTTGGAGACGGTGCCAGCCAAACTAAAAAAAAAGTAGACACTTAATAACAAATTACCTTACTAATAACAATATGAAACAAATTAGTTAAAATATGAGTATCTATTAACATACTATTGATTTTATATCTTCAAAACCTATTTTACCACCCTTCACCAAGAAACAACTAATTACAAAATTCCGAATTGATAACGACCTATAATTACGCGGGCTGGCACCGACTCTAAAACTAACTGATTATTGTAAATAATTAAATGCGTGTACGAACTTAACGTTGTTACGAACTTAACCTTCTTGGGCGTGTCCAAGTGTACTGAAGGTTTCTTGTCTGTCCGCGTGTCATGTTTTAATTTCACTGGATCTTCAGTCGCCTCGACTGCCCAATCGCCGTTCTGTAAAAGGAAATCAATATATTAATACGTGACGCAAAAGCTTTGTACCTCTTTGTACCTCTTATTGCGCGGACGGAGGAGTACCTATGCGATTTGGCACGGCTCAAGTTTATATGGAGAAGGAGTGCAGGAAGATCATATTTTAATAAATGTTGCGTGAAAATTCATAAAAAATTTAATGTATTACTGGACGACCACTAGTAAGTATAAATTACCAATTATGCATGATAATTATTTAATAACACATAACATAACATCACGAAGGGGTACCTAGAGTCAGAGCGGCAACAAGCCCCTTAACCACATTCAGCCAAAAATAAAACTCGGCTGCGTTAGATGGAAAGCCTACACAATCACATACACAAAACGCGATATACCATTAGTCGCGTTTTACGACAAGCTAGGCACTGTAGGCACATTCTTTTTAACCGACTTCAAAAAAAGGAGGAAGTTCTCAATTCGTCTGTATTTTTTTTTGTATGTATATTACTCGATATCTCTGTTAACCGATTTCCATAATTATTTTTTTATTCGAAAGGGTTTACTCCCGAGATGGTCCCATTGCCACCAAGTCAGGATCTGATGAGGGGATCCCAGGAAAATCGAGGGCAACCCTCAAACTTTATAGGCACGTACGATGTGTTTTAGACATTTTCTAAGATTGTTCAAGTATTTACGCATGGTACTTATCATCTTATGTTGGTGAGCTGATGATGGAAGGTACAAATCCTTAACGATTAGGAATTAGTTTATGATTCTTTAAATATTGATATCTTCAAGAATTGTAAGACAATTTTTAGAGTTCTTTTTTTTATTCAATTCCTGGAGTTGGTCCTATTGGTACCAAATCTGGATCTGATGAAGGAATCTTAGGCAAATCGAGGGAAACCCTTAAGTATTATAGGCGCGTACAATCTATTTTAGTTATTTTCTAAAACTATTCAAGTATTTACGTCTGTTACTCATAATCTCATATTGCTGAGCTGATGATGGAAGGTATAACTCCTTAACGATTAGGAGTTCGTGGATAATTCTTTCAATATTATAGGGTCATTTCGAGTGTTATTCTTAAGATAGTCTTAATTTCACTAAGTCTTGGTCTGGTGATGGGATTCCATGAAAACGAGGGCCACCCTTAAACTTTAACGACATGTTAAGTGTTTTATTTATTTTTCTAAAACGATTCCAGTATTTGCGTCTGGTACTCATCATCTTATGTTGCTTAGTTGAAGATTAGTAGTTTTAAGTAATTCTTTAAATATATTAAGGGCTCGTTATACCTTTTCGTCTTTAGTCTCATAAGACCGGCACTGTCTCATTAAAGCAGCTCGTTTTGATGGTCTACCTACCTATTAATAAATTTCACTAAAAAGTAACAAATAAGTTAAATTTTAACAAAAATAAAAACCGACTTCAAAAAGCCCCGCATAAAATGTTTATGAAAAAAACACAAGTAAGAACCTGCCTTAATAGCTATATAATTGTCCAAACACTAAAAAGTATAAAATAAATTCTTCCGACTGCTTTGATGAAAGTATTAATCTTTAACACGTATTTAAATATTTACAATAATCAGTTAGTTTTGGAGTCTGTGCCAGCCAAACTAAAAGAAAGTATACACTTTATAACAAATTACCTTACTAATAACAATTTCATACAAATTAGTTATGTAAAATATGAATATGTAATAACCTACTAGGTATTGATTCTGTATCTTCAAAACCTATTAACCTATTTTACCACCCTTCATCAAGAAACAACTAATTACAAAATTCCGAATTGATAACGACCTATAATTACGCGGGCTGGCACCGACTCTAAAACTAACTGATTATTGTAAATAATTAAATGCGTGTACGAACTTAACGTTGTTACGAACTTAACCTTCTTGGGCGTGTCCAAGTGTACTGAAGGTTTCTTGTCTGTCCGCGTGTCATGTTTTAATTTCACTGGAGCTTCAGTCGCCTCGACTGCCCAATCGCCGTTCTTTAAAAGGAAATCAATATATTAATACGTGACGCAAAAGCTTTGTACCTCTTTGTACCTCTTATTACGCGGACGGAGGAGTACCTATGCGATTTGGCACGGCTCAAGTTTATATGGAGAAGGAGTGCAGGAAGATCATATTTTAATAAATATTGCGTGAAAATTCATAAATAATGAAATGTATTAAGGTCGAATTTCTACCAAAATTCGAATTTCGATTAAATTACCAATTTTGCATGATAATTATTTAATAACACATAACATACATACATACATACATAAGATCACGCCCATAATCCCCGAAGGGGTAGGCAGAGTCAAAGGGGCAGCAAGCCCCTTCAACCACATTCAGCCAAAAATAAGGCCGGGCTGGGTTAGATGGAAAATTGTGAAAAAGCAGTGACAAGCGGCTAACCTGTCGCCTACACAATCACATACACAAAACGCGATATACCATTAGTCACGTTTTACGACAAGCTAGGCAAGAAATACTGTAGGCACATTCTTTTTAGTCCCCGACCAACATGGGATATATATATATGTTTCTAAGAAACACTCATAAATCTTCAAATACAGATAAAACTATACGATTCTACCACCGGTTCGGAATATTGCATCTACCGAGAAGAATCCGGCAAGAAACTCGGTAGTTACCCTTTACAATACCATGTTTTAGTGTAAGTCTATTGAGGAGTATCAAATTAATAATATATAATTAACAAACCAATACCTTGACCCGACCAGAGCAGACCAGTCCCCCAAGGCGGCACCTGTTCCCAAGCATGACGTATGTGCCAGCCATCGTTTTACTCAACCATATATTAGGGAATGTCTGTGCGAGTGGTATTTACCACCTTGTCTAATATCACAACTTGTCTATTATAAATAAATAAATAATATATAAATATCCGACGACATCACATACATTGATCTAACTCCGAAGTAACTAGCTTAAGCACTTGTGTTACGGATAACAGAAGCAACAGTGGAATTACAAATATATACTTAAATATTGGATATTAACACCCAGACACAGAACATCACACGAATGTTTGTCCTGGGTGGGGATCGAACCTACAACTCTTGGCGCATGGGGCAGGGTCACTACTGAATGCGCCACCGAGCTTGTCAAACTATCATCAGGCTTGGTTGTGGTACTTTTTACCCAGTTCTTTGTTTACCAGAGACCTGGCGCGAACTGAGCAGGTGGTATTTATCCAACTTGTCTACCAGGCTTGGTTTGACTCCACGCAGCGAGGTGATGCCCACCTGACCCCTCGTCCAGCAATAGACCTGGCGAGACCTGGCTCGTCTACCATCAGGGATAGTGGAAGGTCACGTACCGTGGAGGTGATGTCCTGGCGGGCGACGTGGTCGACGATGCTGAGGCCGGCGCGGCTGCGGGCGAGGAGCCGCTTGCGGTGCTTGCGGCTCAGCCCTGGGGACAGACGGACGGACTGCTTACATACTGTCTGATATATGTAAACAATCAATAATGTTATGTCCTCTTAATCGATATCGGTCACTGCGACCAATCTCAACGAGGATTAGCCGACGTAGGAGATACTAAGTGCACAAGTGTGTGCGCTAACACAGGTGCACTCTCTGTTCCTTCACTCTCATAGTGCGCTGAGACACCGACATGACCGGGGAGAGGTCAGGCGCAGGACCAACGGCTTAACGTACTATCCGAGGCACGGGGGTGATTAAACCGTCATCTTCCTGACTCCGGAATGTTAGTGAGTAATTTCAAAATTGAAATACCTAGCCACAAATTTAAACGGTTACTAGTCATGCTTTAATTTTTTTTTATCATTATATCTACATAACGGATTCATACGAAATAACATAAATAGCTCCTAATAGCAAAATCTATATACAGAAATAAACAGAAAACAGGGCTTACTGACGTAAATGTGTAACTTGTTGTAATAATTGCATTGATGTACTACTCTAGTTGTGTTGTGATGTCCAAATGTAATAAATGTTTTTTTCTTTGTTTCTAAATTTTTTCAATGATTTTTTTTTTTAAGTCCCTGGCGTCCATAATGCCCCTAAGGCTACACTCCAACCGTAATTAATATCTTTAGTAAAATATCTTAACACGATATCAAGACGCGGGCCATATCGATTTATGATGTGATGTGACGTCGATTCCCGTAGTATGCAATTTATACAATATTTCTTCTAAATTTAAATCTATATAAATAAAACAAAGTCGTGTTTGTTACACCACTTATAAGTCGCGAACGGCTGAACCGATTTACGTTGTTTTTGATTTGTTGGATTTGTCTTCGACCAGAATAACAGAATAACTATTAAAAACATTGAAAAATTTACGATAAAACAAAATAAAAGCAAAAGTATTTTCTCATATAAAACGGTGGGATTCGTATCTGTCAATGTTAAATGTCAATTACTGGGCGATACGAAGTTCGCCGGGACAGCTAGTTAGTAATAAATTTAAGAAGAAAATTACATTATTGAATGGAGATTTTTAATTATTTTTTACAATAATATTAGCCTATAAAGTTAAATATAACTGAAACTGAATATTTTTATTCGTAGAAATAACAATGCATGAAAAGGAATATTGACACCGATCACGGCAATCATCTTACGTGAAACGGACTATAAGAGGATATTTGTTCTTTTCGTCATATTTATGTCGGTTACGAAGAAATAGTTTTGTAATTGCATATTGAATAAGGAAATTGATTGATTGATTGATTGAAACGAAGGCGGTTATAAGTTAAGGGGGCCTTTGCAACCGGAGGCCCTTCCGACCAAGACAACGGTGGTCCTTTCCCCCCCCCGTCCGCTCTGACTCCGACTGCGCGCCAGCAGCTGCGTGTCGAGCGCTCTGAGCGCGCGCGCCGCCGCGCCCGCCTCCCCCCCGCCCCACGTACCCCTGAGCGCGAGGTGGTCGCTGCGCGCCAGCAGCTGCGTGTCGAGCGCTCTGAGCGCGCGCGCCGCCGCGCCCGCCTCCCCCCCGCCCCACGTACCCCTGAGCGCGAGGTGGTCGCTGCGCGCCAGCAGCTGCGTGTCGAGCGCTCTGAGCGCGCGCGCCGCCGCGCCCGCCTCCCCCCCGCCCCACGTACCCCTGAGCGCGAGGTGGTCGCTGCGCGCCAGCAGCTGCGTGTCGAGCGCTCTGAGCGCGCGCGCCGCCGCGCCCGCCTCCCCCCCCGCCCCACGTACCCCTGAGCGCGAGGTGGTCGCTGCGCGCCAGCAGCTGCGTGTCGAGCGCTCTGAGCGCGCGCGCCGCCGCGCCCGCCTCCCCCCCGCCCCACGTACCCCTGAGCGCGAGGTGGTCGCTGCGCGCCAGCAGCTGCGTGTCGAGCGCTCTGAGCGCGCGCGCCGCCGCGCCCGCCTCCCCCCCGCCCCACGTACCCCTGAGCGCGAGGTGGTCGCTGCGCGCCAGCAGCTGCGTGTCGAGCGCTCTGAGCGCGCGCGCCGCCGCGCCCGCCTCCCCCCCGCCCCACGTACCCCTGAGCGCGAGGTGGTCGCTGCGCGCCAGCAGCTGCGTGTCGAGCGCTCTGAGCGCGCGCGCCGCCGCGCCCGCCTCCCCCCCGCCCCACGTACCCCTGAGCGCGAGGTGGTCGCTGCGCGCCAGCAGCTGCGTGTCGAGCGCTCTGAGCGCGCGCGCCGCCGCGCCCGCCTCCCCCCCGCCCCACGTACCCCTGAGCGCGAGGTGGTCGCTGCGCGCCAGCAGCTGCGTGTCGAGCGCTCTGAGCGCGCGCGCCGCCGCGCCCGCCTCCCCCCCGCCCCACGTACCCCTGAGCGCGAGGTGGTCGCTGCGCGCCAGCAGCTGCGTGTCGAGCGCTCTGAGCGCGCGCGCCGCCGCGCCCGCCTCCCCCCCGCCCCACGTACCCCTGAGCGCGAGGTGGTCGCTGCGCGCCAGCAGCTGCGTGTCGAGCGCTCTGAGCGCGCGCGCCGCCGCGCCCGCCTCCCCCCCGCCCCACGTACCCCTGAGCGCGAGGTGGTCGCTGCGCGCCAGCAGCTGCGTGTCGAGCGCTCTGAGCGCGCGCGCCGCCGCGCCCGCCTCCCCCCCGCCCCACGTACCCCTGAGCGCGAGGTGGTCGCTGCGCGCCAGCAGCTGCGTGTCGAGCGCTCTGAGCGCGCGCGCCGCCGCGCCCGCCTCCCCCCCGCCCCACGTACCCCTGAGCGCGAGGTGGTCGCTGCGCGCCAGCAGCTGCGTGTCGAGCGCTCTGAGCGCGCGCGCCGCCGCGCCCGCCTCCCCCCCGCCCCACGTACCCCTGAGCGCGAGGTGGTCGCTGCGCGCCAGCAGCTGCGTGTCGAGCGCTCTGAGCGCGCGCGCCGCCGCGCCCGCCTCCCCCCCGCCCCACGTACCCCTGAGCGCGAGGTGGTCGCTGCGCGCCAGCAGCTGCGTGTCGAGCGCTCTGAGCGCGCGCGCCGCCGCGCCCGCCTCCCCCCCGCCCCACGTACCCCTGAGCGCGAGGTGGTCGCTGCGCGCCAGCAGCTGCGTGTCGAGCGCTCTGAGCGCGCGCGCCGCCGCGCCCGCCTCCCCCCCGCCCCACGTACCCCTGAGCGCGAGGTGGTCGCTGCGCGCCAGCAGCTGCGTGTCGAGCGCTCTGAGCGCGCGCGCCGCCGCGCCCGCCTCCCCCCCGCCCCACGTACCCCTGAGCGCGAGGTGGTCGCTGCGCGCCAGCAGCTGCGTGTCGAGCGCTCTGAGCGCGCGCGCCGCCGCGCCCGCCTCCCCCCCGCCCCACGTACCCCTGAGCGCGAGGTGGTCGCTGCGCGCCAGCAGCTGCGTGTCGAGCGCTCTGAGCGCGCGCGCCGCCGCGCCCGCCTCCCCCCCGCCCCACGTACCCCTGAGCGCGAGGTGGTCGCTGCGCGCCAGCAGCTGCGTGTCGAGCGCTCTGAGCGCGCGCGCCGCCGCGCCCGCCTCCCCCCCGCCCCACGTACCCCTGAGCGCGAGGTGGTCGCTGCGCGCCAGCAGCTGCGTGTCGAGCGCTCTGAGCGCGCGCGCCGCCGCGCCCGCCTCCCCCCCGCCCCACGTACCCCTGAGCGCGAGGTGGTCGCTGCGCGCCAGCAGCTGCGTGTCGAGCGCTCTGAGCGCGCGCGCCGCCGCGCCCGCCTCCCCCCCGCCCCACGTACCCCTGAGCGCGAGGTGGTCGCTGCGCGCCAGCAGCTGCGTGTCGAGCGCTCTGAGCGCGCGCGCCGCCGCGCCCGCCTCCCCCCCGCCCCACGTACCCCTGAGCGCGAGGTGGTCGCTGCGCGCCAGCAGCTGCGTGTCGAGCGCTCTGAGCGCGCGCGCCGCCGCGCCCGCCTCCCCCCCGCCCCACGTACCCCTGAGCGCGAGGTGGTCGCTGCGCGCCAGCAGCTGCGTGTCGAGCGCTCTGAGCGCGCGCGCCGCCGCGCCCGCCTCCCCCCCGCCCCACGTACCCCTGAGCGCGAGGTGGTCGCTGCGCGCCAGCAGCTGCGTGTCGAGCGCTCTGAGCGCGCGCGCCGCCGCGCCCGCCTCCCCCCCGCCCCACGTACCCCTGAGCGCGAGGTGGTCGCTGCGCGCCAGCAGCTGCGTGTCGAGCGCTCTGAGCGCGCGCGCCGCCGCGCCCGCCTCCCCCCCGCCCCACGTACCCCTGAGCGCGAGGTGGTCGCTGCGCGCCAGCAGCTGCGTGTCGAGCGCTCTGAGCGCGCGCGCCGCCGCGCCCGCCTCCCCCCCGCCCCACGTACCCCTGAGCGCGAGGTGGTCGCTGCGCGCCAGCAGCTGCGTGTCGAGCGCTCTGAGCGCGCGCGCCGCCGCGCCCGCCTCCCCCCCGCCCCACGTACCCCTGAGCGCGAGGTGGTCGCTGCGCGCCAGCAGCTGCGTGTCGAGCGCTCTGAGCGCGCGCGCCGCCGCGCCCGCCTCCCCCCCCGCCCCACGTACCCCTGAGCGCGAGGTGGTCGCTGCGCGCCAGCAGCTGCGTGTCGAGCGCTCTGAGCGCGCGCGCCGCCGCGCCCGCCTCCCCCCCGCCCCACGTACCCCTGAGCGCGAGGTGGTCGCTGCGCGCCAGCAGCTGCGTGTCGAGCGCTCTGAGCGCGCGCGCCGCCGCGCCCGCCTCCCCCCCCGCCCCACGTACCCCTGAGCGCGAGGTGGTCGCTGCGCGCCAGCAGCTGCGTGTCGAGCGCTCTGAGCGCGCGCGCCGCCGCGCCCGCCTCCCCCCCCGCCCCACGTACCCCTGAGCGCGAGGTGGTCGCTGCGCGCCAGCAGCTGCGTGTCGAGCGCTCTGAGCGCGCGCGCCGCCGCGCCCGCCTCCCCCCCGCCCCACGTACCCCTGAGCGCGAGGTGGTCGCTGCGCGCCAGCAGCTGCGTGTCGAGCGCTCTGAGCGCGCGCGCCGCCGCGCCCGCCTCCCCCCCCGCCCCACGTACCCCTGAGCGCGAGGTGGTCGCTGCGCGCCAGCAGCTGCGTGTCGAGCGCTCTGAGCGCGCGCGCCGCCGCGCCCGCCTCCCCCCCGCCCCACGTACCCCTGAGCGCGAGGTGGTCGCTGCGCGCCAGCAGCTGCGTGTCGAGCGCTCTGAGCGCGCGCGCCGCCGCGCCCGCCTCCCCCCCGCCCCACGTACCCCTGAGCGCGAGGTGGTCGCTGCGCGCCAGCAGCTGCGTGTCGAGCGCTCTGAGCGCGCGCGCCGCCCGCGCCGCGCCTCCGCGCACTGACGCGCCTGCCGCGTCCGCCGAGCGAACATCGCGCACGCGCAGCGGGTAATCGTCTTTGGCCAGCTGCTCGAATCTGTCGGAAACGACACCTTGGATGAGAATCGACTCTTATACTTCAGTACGGACTCCGATATAAAAAATAATTCTTAAGATACTTAGAATGATGACAAGCTCGATGGCTCATTCGGCAGTGACCGTGCCCCATGCGCCAAGAGTTGTGGG
Source organism: Glyphodes perspectalis (assembly GCA_951394215.1). NCBI lineage: Eukaryota > Metazoa > Arthropoda > Insecta > Lepidoptera > Crambidae > Glyphodes > Glyphodes perspectalis. Next base: position 6,936,091 of record OX596230.1, on the reverse strand, counting down.
TTCGATCCCCGCCCAGGACAAACATTCGTGTGATGAATACTTGTGTTTGTTCTGTGTCTGGGTGTTAATAGCAATATTTAAGTATATATTTGTAATACCACTATTGATTCTGATATCCGTAACACAAGTGCTTAAGCTCCTTACCTCGAGAGTCGCAATACTATCGACACACAGCAATACCATCAATAGTATCGATACTATCGCAGCTCAATATCGAATGCACTATCAATAGTATCGATACTATTGCCACTAAATATTGCAACAACAACTATCGATAATTTTATCCCATCGATAGTGACCTTTTCCTCAATAGTCTTGCTAATACAATAATTAGTCTAGTGGATGGCAGAAAATCGACCGCGCAAACATATTGATACTATCGATAGTATAAATTTATTATTATAATAGTCATGGCCGATAGTATCGATAGTATCGATACTATTGATAGTAATTTCGATATTGAGCTTCAATACTATCGATAGTATTGCAGTAAACTGATACTATTTTACCAAACTGAGCTATCGATGCTATCGATAGGCCTATCGATATTATAGATGATTTCCGAGGTCAAACTATCGATGTTCAGCAACACTAGTATGCCTTATTGATGTGGGGCCTGGCGTACCATCTAGGGGCCAGTATCCACAGGGGGGGCCCGTAACAGCCCATTTGGGGACACAATTAGGGTTGCCATCTCCAAAATTTGGCAACCAGGACGAGACGCGTGAAAACCCCGGATTTTAGAGCCCAGAACCCGGACATGACAACAGATTTTTTTATACATAGTCAGTGTAATAAAATACAGTTAGAAATTATGATGAATTTAGCGAGTCGGTTAGTCGGTTGATGCGGCGTGCGGGCACAGTGATTGTGTCGGGGTGGCCCAAGACTTTACATTTTTAAACCCGGACTACAAATGAAGCCCCGCCCGGACGCTTCCCGGATGCCCTCTAAACTAGGACAAATCCGGGGAAACCCGGACGGATGGCAACCCTAGACACAATTGACGTGGGCCCTTAGGTTATTGACTTCTAATGCTACACCGGCCATTTAAATTATTTTCGCCTATCCATTGACTAGGTACCTCTCCAGGCAGATCTTGGTTCTCTTGTGCGCCTTGGAGCCGGCGGTCGCCAGCAGGCCGCGCAGCAGCTGGGCCAGCTCCGCGGCGGGTACCGGGATGCTGTGCAGCACCACGTCCACGCGCCCGGCTCGGGGGTCCAGCGCCTTCTCGTTGCTGGGAGGGACAAAGCAAAATTATATATGTGGTGCTATTTAAAGACATCCATCTCATCATCAGAGCGGTGGTAGCTCAATGGTAAGGACACGCGCCTCTTAACCGAGGAGTGCGGCCTCAAACCCGGCACGTACCTCTGGATTTTTCAAATCTATCTACGTATTTATACCACTAGCTCGGCGGCGAGGAAAAATATCGTGATGAAACCTGCAAATTCAAACGCTTTTTATATTTAACTTTTATTTATAACCTTTTTTCAATAGAATTTGGAGTAAATCATGATCTTCCTAGCGATATATTCTTACAACAGATCCATCCTACAGGAAACACGATAGTCTCAGTGATAAATTAATTAATGTATTTAAATCAGTGGGTGAGTTTTGGCCTAAAGTAGACATTATTTACACTTTCCGAAACAATTAGTATAATAAATCTTAAAATATCTTACTGGTCTTCTTCATCATCTCCCTGATGATCTCCATTCATCTCCTTGTCCTCTTCATCATCAGACGCCAGTTCGAGGGCTTCCGGCCCACCGAGGGGACAGCCCATCTGAAAACAACATAGCATGTTTAGATACTGAAAATAATAGCCATAAAAATGATAATGGGTGGTGTCATCTCCCAAGGAGGATGCAGCTTTCAAATATCAAGTGGTCACGTCAGTCTAGGACAAGTCAGGGAAGATGAGAAGTCTCACAAAACAATGCTCTGGTCGGGTCATATTTTTTTTCTTAGTAATTATAACTAACTAACTAACTAACTAAACTTCACGCCACTCCCCTAGCGGGGTAGGCAGAGAGAACCGAACGCCATATGGCACGATCCTTACACACCTCACTCGCCTCTTCAACATTCATAATCCTTTTCATACAAGCTCTACGGTTTTTATGACTCCTAACATCACCTTCTTTTAATACACGACCAATCTGGTCGTGGTAGGTGAGCCTGGGCCTTCCGCGGCTCCTACATCCTTCCACATTCGCATTGTATATCTGTTTAGTCAATCTTTCCACATGTCCGAACCACCGGAGCATGCCTCTTCTTACCTTGACTCCGACGCTGTCCTTCAGACCAACTCTCTTTCTTACATCATCATTCCGAACGCAGTCTGTGAGCGATACACCGCATGTTTTCCGCAGCGCACGCATCTCGACCGCGTTTATTCTACTTTCATGCTCTTTCTGCTATACCCAACTCTCGCTTCCATATGTTAGCGTAGGAATCAGCACCGCATTGTGTATGGCGAGCTGGGCCTTCTGGCTTAAGATTTTGCTGCCTAAAAGTTTTCCTAACGCTCCATTCACCCTATTCCCTGCATTCACTCTTCTTTCTATATCAGCGGAGTACCTTCCATCTCTACTAAATGCAGATCCTAGATATACAATTTCATTCACCTGTTCCAGCACTACATCGTCAGCCGTTATCCTTGTATCCGTTCTGGTTTCATCTCTTTCAAACACCATAATCTTTATTTTCTTCGCATTCAAATGTAAGCCCCTCTCCTTGCAATCATCTTTCAATGTTGTGACTAGTTGCTGCAGATCCGATGCCGACTCTGCTAGAAGTACGGCATCGTCCGCGTAAAGCAGGCAGTTCACAACCAGGTCACCCATACGCCCTCCAACATTCATAGATCTAATCCTCTGGAGACAATGGTCGAGATATAGGATAAACAGCAGAGCAGACAGCACGCATCCTTGTCTGACACCAATATTGACGTCAAACCAGGGTGACAGGCTGCCCTCCACTTGCACGCATGCCGTACAGCCCACATAGGTGGACTGCGCAGCACGAAGCAATGCTCCATCAATCCCATATCTCGGCAATATGTCCCAAAGGTCCTTTCGTACAACCCTGTCAAAGGCCTTCTCCATATCCACAAAACCGCAAAAAACCCTCTGACTTTTGGCCAGATGCTTCTCCACGATGTTGCAAAGAGAGAAGACTTGATCCGTGCATCCTCTACCATTCCGGAAACCTCCCTGTGCCTCCCACAACATTCCATCAGATTTCACCCTCATTCTCCTCTCAATAATCTTACCATACACCTTTGCTGCTAAGCTGATCAAACTGATGGCTCTATGGCACAGTCCATACGTGACCCAGTACCCTTGTACAGAGTCCATTGGGACCTTTCCGTTTCTCCAGCATAGATTGCACAAGAACCAGAAAGCGTCCTGGACGCTAGCGCCACCTAGCTTGATCATCTCCGCAGATACCTTGTCTATTCCCGCGGCCTTTCCACTTTTCAGACTTCGTATCGACCATTCAATCTCATTCATAGTGATGTCTTCATCAGACGCTGGCACCACAGAATCAGACATAGCCTCACTCTCAGTGCCAACATCAGAGACATACTCATACATTTCTCCAAAATATTCACTCCACCGTTCTAACACCTCATTCGGGTTTGCAAGAATGTCACCAGCTTTAGATTTAATCTTACTCATTCCGGATGCCAACGAATACCCCCGAGACCTCTTAACCTCCCTCCAAAAGAGCTTGGAATTAGCCTCGAAACTACTCGTCAGTCTCCTTTCTTCATTCATAGCTACACTTTCACGCTTCTTTCACTAAAGCTTTGGTTTCACTCTTGCAATAACGGTATATTTCTTTCTTCATCTCAAGCATACTTTCATCCATTTGCAAAGATGAGACATAGTCAAGCCAGGCCTTCTACTTTCTTGCTACGGAGGCTTTGACCTCCTCATCCCACCATGCGTCACCTTTCATTGTTCTACGTCTCTTTGCGCATCCACATGCCTCTTTTGCACTGTCCACCATGCTCTCTTAGTAATTATAATTTTTTATTTTCTTATTTCACACCAGGCCTTTGAAACATGGTTCAAAGTTAAATATGATTCTTACAACTTTGTTAATACTGTTGTTGTAAAAACGAGTTTCTTGCCGGATTCTTCTCGGTAGATAGATGCAACATTCCTAACCGGTGGTAGAATCATATCTCTTTCAACTGTTTTTGACGATTTATAAGTGTTTCTTCGAAACCTATATAAATAAAGAATATTTTGACTTTTTGACTTTGAATGAAAATTGTCAGAAGTCAACGTAGAACTAGCCCAGGGGAGGTCATGACCTCATGACCCCCAGTTTTGGATCCGTCTTTGCATCTATTCTACCCGAGAATGTTCACCCTAAATCTTACACACACATATCATCACGCCCATAATCCCCGAAGAGGTAGGCAGAGTCAAAGGGGCAGCAGGCCCCTTTAACTACATTCAGTCAAAAATAAAACTGGGCTGGGTGAGATGGAAAATTGTGACAAAGTAGTGACAAGTGGCTAGCTCGTCGCCTACACAATCACATACCCAAAACCCGATATACCATTTAGTCGCCTTTTACTACATCCTAGGCAAGAAACACAGTTGGCAAATTTTATTTTTAAGTCCCAGACCAACACGGGACAAAACTAACTCTTATATAACTTAACTAGCAGCGCCCCGCGGTTTCACCCGCATAGTTCCCGTTCCTGTAGGAATATGGGGATAAAATATAGCCTATGTTACTTCCGGATAATGTAGCTTTCCAATGCTGAAAGAATTTTTGAAATCGTCACAGAAGTTTTGAGTTTATTCATTACAAATTTATACACACACACAAAAATACAAATCTTTATAATATTAGTATAGATATATGGTCGATGCCCTGAATCACGTGCGGGTGCCCCATGGAGGCCCCCATGGACACATATGGCCCTCACCTGGTTCCAGGCGCGCGCGCGCTCGCTGTAGGCGAGGCCGGCGTCGCTCTGCCGCAGCAGTTGCGTCAGGAGGCGCCGCGCGGCGACGCACAGCTGCAACGACGCGCCGCCCGCGACGTACGCGCAGATCGGACGGAGGAGTTCGACGACGCTGCTTCCGGGGATGTTGCCTTCTGAGACCTGGTGAGGATGCAAGGGTTTCCATCAAGAATTATCACGCACAGGACCGTCTTCAACCCTTTCGAGGCCCTGGGCACATAAGGAAATTATTATTTTCGGTGATATTGATGCTGAACTATCTACAGCTAACTACAGAGTTTCTTGCCGGTTTCTTCTCAGTAGAATCAATATTCCGAACCGGTAGTAGATTCATGTAGCTTTAAGGATTACCTATGTATGTAAATCTGACGATTTATAAGTGCTTGTTTAAAGCCTGCATAAATAGACATTTTAATTTAAATTTGAATAAATATCGGTGATCTATTTGTTAATTTCGAGCGAAGGGGGCCTCTCAAACGCGGGTCCAGAGCACGTGGCTAGAATGCCTGTGGAAAAGAAGGGCTTGGTCGTACAGTCAGCCTTTGCCAAAGGTGTCGCCCTGCTAGTGGCGGACAATGGTAAGAGACCTGGAGCGGAACATTTGAATGATAAAAATAAAAAATAAAAATCGTTTATTTACCATTGTGTACAGTACAATAAAAAAAAATATAGCTTTCGATTACTGCACTAAGTTCAAGGCTTAGGTCGCAGCAAACAGAAACAGAAATTACCAGTAAGTACAGCATATAGGAGACGAGTGAAAACATTGGCTTGAGCACAGAGTAATAATATACTACGTACAACAGAGGGTCACTGCCCATACTTGAAAAGTTACTGCTATAACTCGCGCAAGAACAGCGACAGTGGTGAGTAATTGGAACTACAGCAAAGTTTAGTCTGTTTGTCAGGAATGATACAAGATGACGCTACAAGCACAGGTTAGTTGTTTCTTAGTAATAATGTAAAACAAAGATTATTTTGGTTTGCTTTTGAAGAAAATATTTTATATTCATGTTTTTCACCTAAATTTAATAAATTAATTAAGAAATGACGTAAATAACTTATTTTATGAAAAAAACATTTCTTAAAAGTGAAATAATAACGTTTTTATTTGGTTTCTATCTCTCCATCAGTTTAAATGATGCCTGTAGCGACATATGCCTGTGTCAAGTCTATACGAAATCTAAAATGTATGTGACTGACCAGACATGGTATGACAAACACTTGTGTTTGTTCTGTGTCTGGGTGTTAATATATGATATTTAAGTATATATCTGTAATAAATATAACACTACTGATTCTGATATCCGTAACACAAGTGCTTAAGCTACTTACTTCGGAGACACGGAATTTGAACCAAAACTTTTTGTATTTAGACAGCGTATGTAACCAACAGTCCAACGAAACGGTTACAATGCAACAAATTATAAAATAGTTTTTACCTTCGCAATCTCTTCTAAGTAGCAGTCCACTACGTGTAGTAACATTGACCCGGCGTTGCGCGCGTACAGCGGCGTCTTCAACGCCAAAATACCTGGGAATTAACAATGTTAATAAAAGTTATAAATTTTAACAAAAATAAAAACCGGCTTCAAAAATTCCCGAAAAAAATGTTTATGAAAAAAACACAAGTAAGAACCTGCCTTAATAGCTATTTAAATGTCTAAACACTAAAAAGTATAAAATAAATTCTTCTGACTGCTTCGATGAAAGTATAAATCTTTAACACGTATTTAAATATTTACAATAATCAGTTAGTTTTGGAGTCGGTGCCAGCCGGAGCTAGCCACTTGTCACTACTTTTTCACAATTCTCCATCTAACCCAGCCCAGTTTTATTTTTGGCTGAATTTGGTTAAAGGGGCCTGCTGTCCCTTTGACTCTGCCTACCCCTTCGGGAATTACGGGCGTGATGTTATGATGATGTTAAAATAGTCTCACGGTCTGAAAAATATGTATACTTATGAGTTCCATTTTGAACTTCTAGACTTAATAATAAAAGCTTTAGAAAAAAGTGCCAACTGTGCTCCTTGCCTAGCTTGTCTTAAAAGGCGACTGATAGACTATTGGTATTCGTCTCAGTATTGGGTTTGTGATCGTGTAAGTGACAAGGTACCCACAATTTTTTTACAAAGGGGAAAAATACTTTAAACGTAAACGCTTTAAATGTAACGCTGCGCGCCTTGGCTGAATGTGGTTAAAGGGGCCAGCTGCCCTGTTCGAGCTACTAATGAAGATGTAGTGCTCGTTTTCTACAAACAGATGGCGTTGGGTGTAGATTGCCACGCGGTGGCATTTCGTTTTACCGAGCACATATATACCCAACGCCATAGAGTTCAACTTAGACCATAAAAGAACATAAGAGACCTAAATAAAGAACTAAAAACAGACCATTAGACTATTATGTAGTACAAGTCATAAAGTACAGAGTAGTACTTGGGCGTACTAGTTCGCAACTGAGATCGCTCAGTATAGGTCGCCGCTCCTATACGAACTACCCCCCACATCATCATCTTCCTAGCGTTATGTCCCGTGTTTAGACGGGGTCCGCTTAGACCATGATCCAGGATTTAGCGAGTCTGGTAATTATATTGAAGTTACTGCCGATCTGACCTGCGTAACCCTGCGTAACCCTAAGATAGGGGAACCAGAAAATTTTTGAATCATGGTTACAAATCCAAAGTTGTTCGAATTTGCAGGTTTCATCACAATGTTTTCCCTCACCGTCGAGCAAGTGCTATAAATACGTACATAGATTTGTAAAATCCAGAGGTACGTGCCCGGGTTTGAACACGCACTCCTCGGTTAAGAGGCGCGTGTCCTTACCATTGAGCTACCACCGCCCCATAGGCCCCACAGGACATCGAATATGCTATTACTACGTCATCACCATCTGCCGAGCCCGAGCCCGGGTTTGAAACAGCTTGCAGCTAGAACTGCTACCTTTTTTGCGCAAATCAAGTATAATGCTATTTAAGGTAGAAAAAAAAAGCACATTCGTCTAACTAAATAAAGTACGATTTATTTTACTTTGTCGTTTTGCTTAAAAATATTTTTTACATTACTTTAAGCTACTTTTAAACGGTAATTTATCACTGCTAAGCAACCCCAGCTGTGGTTAAATTTTTCACAAATATTCGTACAATCAAAACCAACATATTTTTGTTTTGTATATTAATATTCCATAACATCACATACATTAATCTGGTAATGCCTTCGAAAATTCGGCTGTCTCGGGACCGCCTTTGCTGCTCAAGGTGGAAGCAAAAAGTGAAAAATTTTACAAGTCCTAGCTCCATACAGAACACGATCGAACATTCGGCTATGTCAATATTCCATACTAGCTGTGCCAGCGGTGTCACCCGCGTTTATGGTTAATATTATAAAGACTATTTCCGTCATACATGATTTCTATGTAACTTTAACCATTAAGGCTGCACACGCGACGGAAGCTTAAAAATGGAGTAACTTCTCACACTACTCTAATTGTACCAAGTTTCGTTAAAATCCGTCGAGTAGTTTTTGTTTCTATAAGGAACATACAGACAGACAGACAGACAAAAATTTTACTGATTGCATTTTTGGCATCAGTATCGATCACTAATCACCCCCTGATAGTTATTTTGAAAATTTATTTCATGTACAGAATTGACCTCTCTACAGATTTATTATAAGTAAGATAAAATCAGTGGAAATTTTTCTAAATCCCAGCTCCATACAAAATGCCTTCGAAAATTCGGCTAAGTCTCGCACCCCCTTTGCTACACCCTTACCAAACTTCCGCATTTATAATAGGTAGGTACTTATTAGGACTTAAAATTTGAATTGTCGCGTCTTTCTTGAAAATCCAAATCGCTATTAGTCATTGTTTGCGGGTGTTAGGCCTACCGTTTTCAATACCCTCAACATTACAATACGTTGGTAAATAACTAATTATAAGATGTCGAATATTCGAGACGCTTATTACCATAACTTCCAAAAAAAAAAAACGAAGGTAGTTCTATGTCATTAACAACATGACATAGACCTACCTTCGTTTAAGCGTCTAATGGGCTATTGGGTATCGGGTTAGTGATGTGTCTAGGTGACGAGCTAGCCACGTCTACAATATTCCATCCAACCAAAACAACTCAATTTTATTCTTTTTTTTTTTTGAGAGGACGTCGGTAGTTTGCCGAAGGCGGCCTTTACCTACCGGGCTGGCGGGGGAGCGGGAAACTCTCACCCCTAAAATTTAGGCAACAGCCTGAGGGCGCCCCCTACGGGGCCCGACCTCGGCTCAGGACGTTGCTTAAGAGGGCAGACGCACGTTGGTTTGGGGATAGAAGCGACCGGGCGCGGGCCGGTTACGCGAATAAGGAGTTAGCGGGGGCGGCGCGACGCGAGTCCTCGCCGGCGAGGACGGAACGACGGGCGACTTGAGGTGTTGGACTGTGTCGCGAGCTGCTGAGCCGACTTCATGGCTAGCAATTTTACCATCCCCTTCGGGGATTGCGGTACTCTTCCTTCGAAAGTGTTAACGTAAAGAAACAAACTCACATTCCCACTTATAATATTAGTTAGGTTCAGATAAAACGTATTTTGTTTGTTATATTTGACAACGCGGCGGTATTAATACAAAAAATGTGAATAAAGCATATATATGTGTATCTTGCTTAATAGTCACGATATTGCATTCCAATGGCTGTTACTTAACTTTACTTACTAATATTATAAAGAAGGAAAGATTTTTATTTTAGTTTGTGGGTAGGTATGATTGCAATGAATAAACTCAAAAACTACAGTGCCGATTTCAAAAAACCTTAAGCATTGGAAAGCTACATTATCCGGAAGTACATAGGCTATATTTTATCCCCGTATTCATACAGGAACATGAACTATGCGTGTGAAACCGCGGGTCGATGCTAGTACACTATAAAATATGTAGAACATTCGAGAAATTAAAGTAGGAAATTATAAAAAAAAAATGAAGGTACATGTAAATTTTGAGCAAAATTCTATTGAATGCGTAATGTAGGAATTGAACTGAGCCCATTTTAATGCCGTTTCAAATAAACTGTTAAAGGTAATATTTAACCTAATTACAAATAGGCACTTAGTAATATTATAAACGGGATGTGAGGTTGTACGGTGTAACCTCTGGACATGCTGAACCGATTTTGAAAAATCTTTTACCAATAGAAACCCACATTATTTGCGAGTATCATAGACTATACATTAATAGGCTATACTTATCCCCATACTCCCACGGGAACAGGAGCTACGCGTGTAAAACCGCGGGGCTAGTTAAAAATAAAACACCCTCTGACCAAAATAAATTAAAAGGCGGGTACATCGAATCGAATGGACCAAAAAATTGCCTTCTTATATAGCCACCAGGCGGGAATCTGTTTCTTAGTGAATTGGAAACTCGTATTTTGTCTATACAATCGACTAATACCCGAGAAAATAGTAAGCCTCTTACCCAGATCTGCCTAGAACCGCCATCTCACCGCCGGCCGCTCAAGTCTTCGTCCTACCACGTGGTGGGTTAACGCATTAACTACATCGGTATTCGTAGGAAATTAATCTTCTACAGCCGTTTAACAACCGCGATCGAATCATTAACATTTTAAAACTATTTAAATAATTTGATTATTCGCGATAAACTTTCTAAAATAAAGTGCAATTTTCTTGGGGAGTAGTTGTCGCCGCCAAAACTTAATCGCAAGTGGGCCGCAGACAAGATGGTTTTATGTTCTATGGTTGACAGTTGCAATTTTTTTTTACGCGGCGTATGGATATCAAAGGCGTAGCGGGCAAACAGCCATTGGAATGCAATATCGTGACTATTAAGCAAGATACACATATATGTGCTTTATTCATATTTTTTTATTAATACCGCCGCGTTGTCAAATATAACAAACAAAATACGTTTTATCTGAACCTAAATAATATTATAAGTGGGAATGTGAGTTTGTTTGTTACACTTTTACGCTTGAACTACTATACAGATTTTCAAAGTTCTTTCACCAATAGAAAGCTTCATTATCAGGTAGTAACATGGGCCATATTTTATCCTCCTATTCCCAAAGTATCGTACAAATATCCCTTTCGCAAGCCTGTATTGGTGGATGGATTTTTGTTACTGTTTCACGCAAAAACTACCGAATAGATTTTATTGGATCTTTATAATAATATAGCGCATAGATAGATTAGATAGAGCGGTGGTAGCTCAATCGTAAGGACACGCGCCTTATAACCGAGGAGTGCGGGTTCAAACCCGAGCACGTACCTCTTTTTTTAAAACTATGTACGTATTTATATCACTAGCTCGACGTTGAGGGAAAACATCGCGATGAAACCAGTAAATTCAATCCAACGTCAAGGTCACTCACCATCGTCTCCTGAGAGTGCTTCAGCCAGCAGACGGCAGGTGGCGCGCCGCCAGCCGCCGCGCGCCGCCACGCGCAGCGCGCCGCGCAGGTACCGTCGCACCAACTGCACAAATAAAGAACACATTATTGAACACATTATTTAAGACCCTCAAACATTTATTGACTGGCTCGATGGCGCATTCGATAGTGACCCTGCCCCGTGCGCCAAGAGTTGTAGATTCGATCCCCACCCAGTACAAACATTCGTATGATGGATACTTGTGTTTGTTCTGGGTCTGGGTGTTAGTATCCAATTTAAGTATATATTTGTAATACCACTGTTGATTCTGATATCCATAACACAAGTGCTTATGCTACTTAGCTCGGAGTCAGATTATTGTATGTGATGTCATCTGATATTTATTATTATTCATTAATTACATCTATTTGCAAACTAACAGCGCCCCGCGTACCTGCCGTGGGAATATGGGGATAAAATATAGCCTCTGCTATTGCTGATAATTTAACTTTCTATTTGAAAAAAAAAATCTTTTTCAACACCCAAATCCACTTGCAAAGGACTTAGTTGTTAGTTGGGCATGTGTTTTCCGCACTTAGCCACATAAGTGGGCCATTATACGTAAATGGTCACTGTACCGCTACAGTGATCATTCAAACCACTTTAGCTCTGTCCAGAAGGTAATTAGATTTTTGGTACGTTTGAGTGCAGCTATTATTATTCTAAATACTAATATTCCAAAATCCTACTAATATTATAAACGGAAAACTTTGTATGGATGGATGGATGTTACTCTCTCATGCAAAAAGTATTGAATGGATTTTAATGAAATTTTATAATAATTTACCTAGGTCATATACCAAAATAACATATAGGCTATGTTTTATCGATGTTCAATGCGAGAAATGCCACGGGCAGAAGCTAGTATATGAATAAATAAGAAAGGACACCTAAAAATCACTCACCATCATAAATTTGTCCATCCTGTGGTGGTCAATGCCATACCACTCCGTAGCTAGAACTCTGAAGCCAGCTTTGGTCATTAGGAATGCCGACTTCACTTGTTCCTGCGGGAACAAATCCAGGATGCCAGCAATGGTCTCACATAACTCTTCCTGTGGGATAAAGTAAAAAAAAAAAATTGTAAGTAATGTAAATTCATAAAATAAACAATACATTCTCATAGAAATTCCTAATAATATTAAGCTTTATGGTAAGTGACAAGGTAAATATGTATTTTTTATGAATTTATTATAATACGTCTTCATAGCAGGACTCATAGTGGCGTATATATAAAGTGGAGCATAAATATGTTGAGGATAATATATTTTGCATGCATGTAAAGGAATTTGCTGAATCTATTTAAATTTATTTATTTATATTTATAAATAAATAAATTCTCCAAACTGACACACCAAACTAAGCTTGTGCTATGGATACTAGGTGAACGGATAGACATACTAAATATGTTTATAAACATCCATGAATCAATTACAAATGTCCATGATCATCACACAAAACATTTTCCCTGCAAATTCAAACCTGCAACCCTTGGTTTCGTGGCCTGGTTCTCTGACCACTCGAGCAATGATTCTATCCATTTGTTGAAATAAAAAAAATTTTCGTTTATTTTTACGGAATTTGTTAATTATAATTCACATTAAGTTTTATAATAGTTTTCTAATGAATAGAGAAGGTATGTTACAGGTAGGGTATTTGGCATTTAAAAGAGTAACTATTAAGTTTCTTGCCAGTTTCTTCTCGATATAATCTACTTTCTGAACCGGTGGTGGTACTGTTTCTTTTTTTTTTGTATATTGACTTTTTGAAGTGCTTTCTTGAAGCCTATTTATATAAAGATATTTTGGTTTGAATTTTGATAACATATAAAACTGAAAAGAAATCATCTTGTAAGGGAATCATATTTGTATGAAAAGGATCATGAATGTTGAAGAGGCGAGTGAGGTGTGTAAGGACCGTGCCATATGGCGTTCGGTTCTCTCTGCCTACCCCGCTAGGGAAGTGGCGTCAAGTTTAGGTAGTTAGTTAGTTTCACAAAACTGACTTTATACTTTGGCATTACCTGCACTAAAGGTTTGTCCGACATCCATACAGCATAGAAAAGTCCTTTCCAAACTCTAATGAAGTCATCTTCCTTGAATTCTGCAAAAAAATATGACGTTTGTTTAGCTTGTAGACGCGCGACATGCAAGTCCAAAATTCTTTAAATTATCAGTTTGTATAAAGTTATTAATAATAACAAAACATATATAGAAGCTATGAAAAAATTGCTTTATACTTTTATAGACAATTAAGAGTTCAAAATAATGTTCAGATTAAATCAGGCATGAAATTTTTTAGGTTATAATTGTTTTTTAATAAGGACCACATTTGGCACTTTAAAACGGCTAAAGTTAACTAAAATACATCAAAAACTGGGAGAAAACTTACCGTGTCCCCTCGCAAAGCAACTTAAAAGCCATTTTTTGAACGACTTCAGTACGCGATCTCGCGTTTTCTTCTCGTTACCAGACAACAGTCGAGCGAATTTAATTTCTTGAGCCACCATCAAAACCTTCTCCTTTTTGGGTTTGATTTTAGGCTTTTTGACGCCTTTGCGCTTTTTCTCCTTTATTTTATTCACGGATTTCATGTTGAATTGATTTTTCTGGCGTGTTTTCAATCAAACGTGAAGTGTCGGAAAACGTGCGCATGTAAAATGTCAAAAGTATATGCAAGCGATTGAAATTATATTCAAATTGCCTGTTAAGAGAGTTTGTATTCGTTTGGAGATTTAAAGTGTTGCCAGAAACATTGGACGAATGAACGTAGTTGGAGAATAATATTTTTTATGTTCTTTCCTACTTTCAAACAAAATGGCCTTATTCAATGTGTAAATGATAAAATATCATTGGCTTTATTCTTAATTGGCAGTTTACTAATTAAAGCCCAGCCAATTTTTATTTGCACTATATATGTGGTATTTATTAGAACTTCGTTAATTTTCTAAAATTCGTACATTCATAAAAAAAAACACAGTTATTTTAAAATTAACGGAAATGTATGTCAACCGTCATTGTATACAATTCCGAAATGATAAAAATCACCCGGAAATGTTACACGTTACTATTCGAACTTAGCTCGTAATATAACATTTTCTTATGCTGGAAACTGCTTAGAAACATTCCAAACAGTCATGTAAATTACACCAGCGACCCGCTCCGGCTACACAGGGCGAGCATATAATGCTCACCGTGGATATAGACATTAAGGAACTATTCGTATAAACCTTCCTCTTGAATTACTCTATTTATTGATTAAAACTGTCCCACTATCCTTTGCGTAGTTTCCATTTCATTTCTGAGAAAATAAGTAACGTCTGGCGGCCCTGGGATCTCCCTCTAATATGTGTTCTCGGTATCACTGAGCTATGTTCGAGTATTGTTAAAGTTCGCTGAATTAAAACAGCTTTATATTCCATTCCATTTGTCCCATGTTGGTATAGGACTTAAAAAGAATGTGCCAACTGTGTTTCTTGCCTAGCATGTCGTAAAAGGCGACTAATGCTAAATCGGGTTTTGGGTAAGTATGTGATTGTGTAGGCGACAAGCTAGCCACTTGTCACTACTTTTTTACAATTTTCCATCTAACCCAACCCAGTCTTATTTTTGGCTGAATGTGAATAAAGGGGGCCTGCTGTCTCTTTGACTCTGCCTACCTCTTCGGGGAATATGGGCGTGATGTTGTTATATTCCATTCCAGCAATATTCCATCAAGAAGTTATTACTCCGAGTGGTAAAAAAAGGAAAAAAATAAAAGTAAATTCAAAGATAACATTTATTAAACACAATTTCAACATACAAGAATATATGTATTTAGGCACTTACAATTGATCGCGTAGCTGTAGCGTCTATTAACAATTAGAAAATTATTGTAGGATCAACAAATTTGAGACTAAGGCCTGATTTTTAAACAGTCAGATTTAAGATAGCAATTGAATAATTCACAATCCGGATGATAGTAAAATGTCATTGCCTGTTTCCTAAGTACAATGCCGTATGACATCCGCAAAATTTGTGGCTTTATACATAACAAACTTGACTGTAACATATACTCATACAGACAATTTTCTATATAACTCAAAACATACAATTTCTGACTAAATGTCTTTAAGGAGCTAGTTACTCCTTCGACTTTGCCTACGCTTTTAAAGACAGATAATATATAAATATGTAAATATAAATATAAAATATACTAGAAGCGCCCCGCGGTTTCACCTGCATAGTTCCCGTTCCTGTAGGAATATGGATATAAAATATAGCCTATGTTACTTACGGATAATGTAGTTTTCCAATGGTGAAAGAATTTTTGAAGTCGGCACAGTAGTTTTTGAGTTTATTCACATACACACAAAAATACAAATCTTTCCTCTTTATAATATTAGTTTAAATAGAATTATTAAATGAAGTACTTAATTACCAACACTATAACATGTCAAGATGTTTTTGGCATTTCTGCTCTGCTATTACAATGGCTGCAATTAAATAATTAAATGCATTTTAAATTAATATTAAATAACTCAAATTTGTCGACCTCACATATACAGTACAAAGGAGTGATGTTTATTTATCTGTTTATCTATGAATAAAATACAGCTATTTTATTATAATTAAATTCCGGTAGACAAATTACTACGCTCTTACCACGAACTAGTGAAAAAGAAGGACTCTGCGCTTTCATACTACAGTGTGAAGCCACCGTTAAGCATGTGAGATTTATTTGGTTTATGCAAATTTTAAATGTAAATTGCGTGTCAAAGTGGAGCTTCGCAGGTGACTCAACGCCTAGTTAGTGGCGCGGGGTCCTTGTTTTTATAACAGTCCGTGGCTGATGTGTATTGACAATTGATTCAGTTGCATAGTAATAACACATTCTATAGTAAAATTTAGCGAGAAACAATAATTTATTCTTATTAATTATTAAAAAATTATAATTTAATGTAGTAATTTAATAAACGTTTAATGTAGTCATTGAGACAGTATGACATTATGACATTTTCAAAACTTTAATTATTTTTACTGTATCTTACAATAAATAATCCTACATAATTTTCTGACAATCTCATATTTTTTGACTTATAATTTTAAGCGTTAAAATAATAACTCACTGAAATATTAGTTATGAAAATGTTTTCAAGTCCTTTATTATTAGAATCACTTGTTTTATCACTTGATACTTGCGAAATTATATCATTTAAATATTAATAATAATCTGCAACAATTTAATGATACTACACTTCATGTTAAACATTTTGTTAAAAATGGCTAAAAAAATTATGACAATAAAAACACAAAAAAAAACAATATTGAGGAATAAAAATTAATTAACTTGACAGTTCCAAATAAAATTAAAAAATAACAAATACAATCATAACAAGGAAAATAATCTTATTAATCATAATAATATTTTTTATTAAAATATAAATGTCAAAAAATTATTTACAGAGATTAGAATATCAATAAAATGGAATGTTAAGTGAAATTGAATGGGCAATAAAAACATGTAGAATTTGTTAATGTATATGTTTTAAACATAATAAGTAGATCTTATAATATACCTTGATACCTACTAGCAATATGCCCTGGCTGCGCTCGGAAATTAATAACAAAAGGATATAAACCTTTCTAGATAATCCTTTTTTTAATAGGCGATAAAAAAAAACCACCATATCTCTACAGAAGTTTGTTTCTGAAGTGTTTTTGTCAAATAAACTTTTTTTTATCGGATAAAAAGCAGAAACGTTTATAGCAGAATTAACGTTTTTTTTTTATATAACGATTCAGTTAAAAATTCTAAACTTAACCAAAACGTCGACATACCAAATTTCATTAACTAAACAACCAAAAATTTTAATAACTGGTTGTGGTGAAATTTGCTAAAAAATACATATTTCAGCCATTATACAACTGTATCTCTCTAACCGATAACTTTGAACTTTTAAGACTGTCATTAATCAAGAATTTATTTATTTTATTTTTAACATCACATAATCCCCGAAGGGGTAGGCAGAGTCAGAAGGGCAGCAAGCCCCTTTAACCACATTCAGCCGAAAGTAATTGGGCTGAGTTTTACTTTCGGCTGAGAGGCAGTGACGGACTAAGTCTGTTTCAGGCCCGGGGCGGCAAAGAGCTGTACGAGGCCCCTAGTAGGGATACGAGCAGTGTTGCTTGACCGAAATTGAGAGTTCCACTGTTTGATATAGGATGATTACAGGAACTTGGTGACAATATGAGACCCCAAGGACCAGAGGCCCGGGGCGGACCGCACCTTCCGCCCCCCACTGATTCAAGTGGCTAGCTTGTCGCCAACACAATCACATACCCAAAATCCAGTATACCATTAGTCTTTACAAGAAGAATCTTCTAGATTTGTATACCTGTGCTAAAGAAAACTTAAACAAAAGTCATGCATATTAACTACCGGTTTAGAAATTAAAACGTAACAAACCTACTTTTGCACTAAGCAGTTACAATAATATTAAGCACATCAATAAATTATTTATCATACATTCTTAAAGGATTTTATTTAGCTTGCCCAGTTTGCAGTTGCTTTAAACTCCTTTTTTTCCCTTTTTTTTTGACTGTTTCTGATCATTCAAAACAATTATTTTTAGTCTGTGATAATAAATAGCCTTTTTCTTTTTTTTTTCTTTTTGAACTACGAGACCGTAGAATGGTTCCTAGTCATTCAAGACAATATTTTACCTTTTTGACAGCAAATAGTACTTTTCATTGAAACTAATGACAACTATTAATTAATCGTCTTGTCCGTCTGTCAGTCGTCGCCCCCCAGCAGCGAGAGGGGGTCATCGAAGACAGGTTCCGAGGATCTTGGTCCCACTTCCTTCGGTTTAGCCAGGGGAGGGTTCGAAGCTGAAAAAAAAAAAGATATTACTAGCTTCTGCCCGCGGATCCGCTCGCGTGGTCCATCGATAAAACATCCTACGTGTTATTCTGATGTATAAGTTATATCATTGTAAAGTTTCATTTTCCGGTGAGACGGCACCCACATGACCGGACCGGAGTGGTCAGGCGCAGGACCAACGGCTTAACGTGCTTTCCGAGGCATGAGGATGGTTAAACCACCACCTTCCCGACTCCGGGCTGTTACTGAATAATTTCATACATACATACAATAATTTCAATAGTGAAATACTCAGCCACAAATTTTTGGCTCGACCCGGCAAATGAACCCGGCAGCCAGGATCTTGGTCCTTAGGCGGCGCATGCTACCACTAAACCAACGTAATGCTAGGAAGAAGATACAAGTGTATGTAACGGCCTTAAATACATACTTAATACTTACCAACAACATTAGTCTTCACTTTAACACCAAACAAGTCATCATCATCATCTTCATCACCGAACAGAGAACCCTTAACTTCGACTTTCGGCTTAACATCTTTCGTCTTTTCCGCACTCGGTTGGCTATCTTTCGTCTCTTTCTTACGTCCCCCAAATAGATCGTCTTCGCTATCAGAATCTAGAATACTCTTAACCTTTGAAGCGGGTTTTTTGTTAGAAGCGAACAATTCGCTTTCTTCATCACTCAAATCGTCAAATAATGATTTCTTATTTTTGCTTTCGAGTTTTTTACTATCATTACTGGTACTATCACTTTTAGATTGGCTAGGTTTATTCCTAACATTCGATATATTAGTTTTCTGACTATCAAGTGTAGATTTTTTCTGTGTATCAGCGAATATCTGACTATCGACTTTAGATTGACTTTCGATAGTAGATCTCACTTCTCTATGTATATCTGACGCTATATCTTTGTAAGCATTTCCCAAAGTGCTTATACCAGATACATTTCCAGTATTTTTCGAAATATTTCTAAATAAATCATCTTCATCATCATCCACTATGTTTAAAACTTTGGATTTTTGCGGATTTTCAATAGTCGGATTCGTGAATATGTCTTCGTCATTTAATACGTAAACTATTTTAGATGTGACTTTCTTACTATCTTTTCGCGTGAATTCTTCTTCTTTAGGCCTAATATCTACACTAGATGCGATAGATTTTGGTTCATCAATTTGTTTTGAATCTGTTGTGTCAATAGATTCTTTGACTACACTTTTAGATATTTCAGTTTCTTTTTCAGGCTTGGTTTGATCTATTTCTGGATTTATGGTGGTCTGAGGTACAGTATCAATTGGTGTAGAAATATTTTCCTGTGTTGATTCATTTGGATTGTGTGTCGGCTCAGCCTTTTCAGGCTCAATTCTAGATTTAGGTTTAGACTTAGGAAATTTCGGGGGGTCATCGATAGAACTAGAATTGTCTGTAGAATCATCTGGTAGGTCTATAGCAGATTTTCTCACAGCCTCTTTTCTAGCTCTTCTTGTGCTGGGGCGTCTTTTGACTTGAATCTTAGCTCTTTCTTTAGATAATTTGTTGTCTAGAATGTTAGAGTCAGGTTCACCCTCGAAACTAACGGATTTGAGAATACTAGGTTCAACTTTGTGTTTCGTATGCAGATCTTCGTTGCTTTTAGTAGAGAAAATTTGTTCGTCTGTTCGTTTAGTTTTTGGACTATCCTTATCTGTGTGAATATCTTCATTGCTTTTGACAGATATAGCTTGTCCGTCTGTCTGTTCAATCGCTTTCTTCTTAGGAGACGCGCCTGGCAGTAAAGTGCTGACGTCTATATTGAAATTCATAGTTTTTAGCTTTCCAACCTTCTTGGTGTCTGAATCCGTTGAGGTATTTGGCGATTTCGGTTCTGTTTTTGATTTCTGTTCAAATATTTCTGCTTTGTCTATAACCGGGGTCGACTTTGTCGCCGTGTCAATATTTTCTAGTTGAGACTTCGGGATTATTTCTTCGGCTTTAATAGTTTTGGTAGAATCATCTGGAACTAAATATTTTTGAGCATTCTGAGAAGGTTTCATGGCATCTTTTTTATTTTTGATGGTGAATAAATCGTCATCAGAATCTGATTTTAAAAGATCATCATCAAAATTACTTTTAGTAGTTTTTTGAATGAAATCAATATCAATTGCTGGTGGTTCATCGTGAAAAATGCCGAATAAAGCGTCCCTGTTAGCGTCTGGACTTAAATCTGGCTTTTCATCGAGGGTAGCGTCACTTTTCTTAAAGAACAACGCTTCGTCATCGGAATCATCATCAAATAGAGCGTTTACGTTCTTACTCTTCTTCGGTTCAGATGATTTTTCGAATGCAGGTGGTTCACTAAATATATCATCGAAGACTGCAGGTGTACTCAATAATGTATCTTTTGGTTGAGAGAATAGAGGATCTTTTTCTTCTAAAGGTTTTTGGGCATCGATTAGATCTAAATCTGGGATTTTATACTCTATTGGTTTGTCGGTAAGGTCTGTTGTAGAACTTGACTCCTGTTTTGGAGTAAATTCTGTGGACGTTTTGATAGTTTCTTCTTTTGTATTATTGTCTTTATCTAAGGGTATTTTGCTATCTACAGTTGTTGGTTCAATTTCCACTTGATTGGCTAAAGCATCATTAGATTTATTATTTACAGTTTCTGATGGTAATTTTTCTACTGCTGGTGGTTTTTCTTGGTTCATTTGTGGTTTTTGTAGTAATGTTGGTTTTTCGTCAATTATAATTGGTGTTTGTTGTGTAATTACAGGTTTTTCATATTCGAATAGGCCTGATTGAGCTTTTGTTGGTGAAGGTTCTTGTGATTGTGGTTTCTGTTCGTTTTGTTGTTCTAATATCGGTTTTTCATTATTGATTATTGGTTTTTGTTGTAAAATTGGTTTTTGAATACTCTCTGTGGGTGGCTGTGAATTTTCTTTTTCTTGATTTTGTTCATTTATTAGTAAAGTTGGTTGATTTAATGGTGGATGTTCATTTTTGCCTAAAAGTTTTGTTTCTTCTTTTGTTTTTTTATCATTATTACCGAATAAATTAGAATCATCTATATCATCGTCACCGAACAATGATTTATTGTTAGAATTTGAAGTTTTTTGATTATTTTCAAACCCGCCATTATTTGCGTTACTTACTATATGATCTTTATTGGCCAGTTTGTTTGTTATAATTGTATTTGTATTATCAGATGTGAAGATATCTTCAGTTTCGTCGTCTTCGAAAATGGAACTCTTTTGTAAATGAACATTGTCACTGCTGCTTGCTACAGTGTCATTTTTAACCGATTTCTTATTGAAATCCGTTGAGTTCTGATCATTTTTAGCAGAAGACCCGAATAAATCATTTTCATCGCTGTCATCATCAAAGAGTGATGATTTTTGATGTGCTTTCGAAGACTTATTATCGTTTTTGGGCTTTGTTGAATTGACTATGTTACTATTCTCATCACTGGTCGAAGGCTTTTTAGAATTCTTAGCGAACAATTCATCATCATCTTCATCACTGAATAGTGATTTAGTTGATTTTTCAATATTATTATTGGCGCCTCTATTTTGTAAATTATTACTTTCACTAACATTTGAGGTTTTGTCGTTATTAGCAAGAAGATTACTGTTTTGATTGGCTATAGTTACTTGCTTCTCATTCCTAGCGACATTATTATCAAGTAAACTGCCTTTTGAAGCTGTTCTAGTAATTTCTTCAGCTACAACGTTAACTACATTAGATTTAACTTCTGAATCATTACTTTTAACTATATCTGAAAATATATCATCTAAATCATCAAATTCATTTGTATTAACTTTAGTAATCTCTTTAGATCTAGATGATTCATTTGTTTCTTGTTTCTTAATGGTATCCACGAACAAATCATCATCACTATCAAATATACTTTTCTCTTTACTACTTTTAACATCAACTTTACTCTCTTTCGACACAGCAATATCAGAAAACAAGTCATCATCATCATCGAACAGTGGCTTAGTATCTTTCTTCTCTTTCTTATTGACAGTACTGATGTTGCCAGCAAATATATCATCAATATCATCAAAGATGTTATCACTGAACAAATCAACTTTCTCTTTAGCAACTGCCTTCGGAGATTCTTTTATCTTCTCTTTCTTTTTCTCTTTCATCTTCTGTTCTCTCTCAGACTTAGCAAATAAGTCGTCAAAGATGTCTTTCTCTTTGCTTTTTGGTGGCGTGTTCTCTCTAATCTGTGGCGGCACAGAGTCACTCTCGTCTTCGGAAGATTGTCTCTGGTTGCGTTTCAAGATTGCGGCGCCGATGCTCTCCGCGCCTTTGTTGTTGCCGAACAGTGATATACCGCCGACTGGTTTCTGCGGAAAAAACGTAATTTTTATTTTTATCTGACATTACCGAAAGTGGGTAACATTTTAGAGTTTCTGATTGTGTCAGCGCTAACTGCTTCTTCACAATGTCCCTATTAAACCTTTAAATGGCTTAACTCTTTCCGTCTTGGTGGTTAGCATACTAACCAGCTAAAAATACAAGAATATTTATTATATATTTTAACATCGGGTAAATAAAATATTGAAAATTTAATAAAAATGCCTAAGAACATTAATTCTGAATATTTATGTAAAAAGATGTAAAAAACAAACTTAATTTTAATATTAAAAATTTATTTAATAAATATTATTTAAAGTTTTTTTTATAATTTATATTCCATATTTAACACGAATATGTAATTTTTACGTCTGAACTATTAAAATACAAAAGTGTGACTGACAGAGTTAAGATTCTTGCTCCTTGGGACCTACTAGGGATTGAATGCTGGCTCCAGCAGTCCAGCTGGCCCCAGCACAATTTTAGCTGTCCTGGACCCAGCGACATTTGCTGGTGCATTGCCGCTGGATTTCAATGCCTACTTGAGATTGAGGATCAAGCAATCCAGTTGAGTCTAGCACAATTATAGCTTTGACCTACATGAACTAATCTATTGCTGAAAAGCATGACGTCCAGGCATCGGTAAACACTGCCGCGCAAATAGTTCACCAGATACGTACTAGATGGCGTTGCGTGAATATTGGTATGTATTAACCATGTCTGGTCAGTCCGTTTTAGATCAGTAGATTTTAGATTTCGTATAGACTTGACACAGACAGATGTCGCTACAGGCATCATTTAGACTGTTGAGAGATAAAATCGAATAAAAATGTTATTATTTCACTTTAAAAAAATGCTTTTTTCATAAAATAAGTTATTTACGTAATTTCTTAGATAATTTATTAAATTTAGGTGAAATAATATTTTCTTCAAAAGCAAACCAAAATAATCTTTGTTTTAAAACCATGAATTTTACACAGATGGCGTATTATTACTAAGAAACAACTAACCTGTGCTTGTAGCGTCATCTTGTATCATTCCTGACAAACAGACTAAACTTTGCTGTAGTTCCAATTACTCACCACTGTCGCTGTTCTTGCGCGAGTTATAGCAGTAACTTTTCAAGTATGGGCAGTGACCCTCTGTTGTACGTAGTATATTATTACTCTGTGCTATGAACTAATCAACATTACAAAATAAAAATATGTAACCCAGCCCAGTTTTGTTTTTCGCTGAATGTGGTAGAGTTGGCCTGCTGCCCTTTCGACTCTGCCTACCCCTTCAGGGATTATGGGCGTGATGTTATGTATGTATGTATGTAAAAATATGAAACGACGTGTTATACTACCTCCTAACCACTTCGGGGATTGCGGGTATGATGACATGTATGTATGTATGTATATGTATGTATGTATGTATGTATGTATGTATTCATTATCAGAAAGCCTTACCTTTACACTAGTGGTGTCCTGCGGCGCGGCGCGCGTCTCTCGCCGCGCCTCCTGCGTCTGTCCGTCCGTCCGTGAGTCCGCAAACAGTTCCGGTTCCGGCTCGTTCTCGAATAACGTAGACTTTTTCGCAGCTGGTGTCGATGTTACCTGGATGAGGGAGAAATTAAAGTGAATGTTAAAATGAAGATTTTTTAATCATTAATGGCAGTCTAGCCAGTCTGGTGGTGTGGAGAAAGTCAAAGTCAAAAACATGTATTCACACATATATACTTTGTAACACCAGTTATCTACCAGGGAAAATCCCATTAAATAATTAAATAAATATCCGACGACATCACATACATTGATCTGACTCCGCGGTAAGTAGCTTAAGCACTTGTGTTACGGATATCAGAAGCAACAGTGGTATTACAAATGTATACTTACATATTATTGGATATTAACACCCAGACACAGAACAAACACAAGTATTCATCACACGAATGTTTGTTCTGGGTGGGGATCGAACCCACAACTCTTGGCGCATGGGGCAGGGTCACTACCGGATGCGCCAACCCATTAGAATCCGTTCAGGCTTTTTGGAGATTATCCGAAAAAACTGATAAGACTTTAATCACTGTTTTTTTTTTTGTTATAAGCTGCTATTTGACATTAGTAGCCTGATATTTATTTGTTTATTATTTAAAGAACGTACATAAGTGCCACTTGGTCGAGTGGTTAGTAACCCTGGCCACGAAACCAAGGGTCGCGGGTTTGAATCCCGCTAGGGGCAAATGTTTCGTGTGATGAACATGGACATTTGTTCTCGAGTCTTGGATGTTTATAAACGTATTTAAGTATGTCTATCCGGTCACCTAGTATCCATAGCACAAGCATAAGCTTAGTTTGGGACTAGGGAATTGGTGTTTCAGTCTGGAGAATTAATTTATTTATTTACTTACCTTATCATCCCTGAAATCGTTAAATATATCCCCCCGTTCCACGCCCGGCCCGAACAGATCCTCCGCCACGCGACTCTGTCCCCTATTGCTGGACGAAGAAGGTTTACTCTTATGCAGCTCCGCAAATATGTCATCTTCCTCGTCAGGCAAGTCTTCATCAGACTCGTACTGGTCAAGGGGGGGCGGCTCGTCGCAGAACACCGTTCCTGGGTTTGATAAATAGTAATTTTAAAGCTTCTAAGGTAATTTAGTTCCGTCAAACCAATTAAGAAACTAACTAACTAAACTTCACGCTACTTCCCTAGCGGGTAGGCAGAGAGAACCGAACGCCATACGGCACGACCCATACACACCTCACTCGCCTCTTCAACATTCATGATCCTTTTCATACAAGCTCTACGGTTTTTATTACTTAGGAGTCATCACCTTCTTTTAATACACGACCAATCTGGTCGTGGTAGGTGAGCCTGGGCCTTCCGCGGCTTCTACATCCTTCCACATTCGCATTGTATATCTGTTTAGTCAATCTTTCGTCATCCATTCTTTCCACATGTCCGAACCACCCGAGCATGCCTCTTCTTACCTCGACCCCGACGCTGTCTTTCGAACCTTTCTTACTTTCGAACCAATTAAGAACCTGGGTCCATTAGGAAATTAATGGTTTCTGGTAATCGGGGTGATCGATTGGTGTTCCAGCCAGAGTATTCATCGGGAAAGAGCAGGAGGCAGGAGTTAGGTTATCCACCTGAATTGATGCGACTTACCGACTGAAGGCTGGTCCGGGCGGTAGACCTTCTGCGACATTTTGGGGGGTGAGTACTCTGGCTCGGGGGCGGGGATCTGGAAATAAGAAATTAAACATAAATCACGGCGGTGGGCTGAGTGAGCTAGAGATAGAGAGATAAATAAATATCCGACGACATCACATACATTGATCTGACTCCGAGGTAAGTAGCTTAAGCACTTGTGTTACGGATATCAGAAACAACAGTGGTACTACAAATATATACTTAAATATTGGATATTAACACCCAGACACAGAACAAACGCAAGTATTCATCATACGAATGTTTGTCCTGGGTGGGGATCGAGCCCACAGCTCTTGGCGCATGGTGCAGGGTCAATACCGAATGCGCCATCGAGCCAGTCACCAGTCAATAGAGATAGAGAGACCCTCACCGGCGGCTGCCCCCCCAGCCTCCTGGCGAGCGCCGCGGCGACGTCTGCGGGCGCGGCCGCCGCGCGCGCCTCCAGCTCCGACGGAGGCTCCGAGCTGCCCAACGAACCCTGGGGCAGAAGGTAGGTTATGATAGGTAATCGTCATCTTCTCGGTAGAAGCAACATTCTAAACCGGTGGTAGGTTCATATTATTGGTTGATTTTCTTGTTGAATGAGGGTTTTTTGAATTAAAAAATCCAATAGATGGCGTAACTGTGACTTCTCGGTCTCGTCACCCTCCTCATTGGTTAGTTGTCAGACCAAACTGACATGCTGTCAACAAGGAGCCAATAGTGACAGTGATAAGACCACGAGACTCCCTCGTGCCATCTGGCGGTTTTTGTATTTTTGAAAACCCTCATTGACGATTTATAAGTGCTTGTTTCAAACCTATATAAATAAAGAGTATTTTGACTTTGATTTTGACTTCACGGCACCACGGAACGTGGGGAACAGAGTGCCGTATAAGCACGTGGAATATAAGAGGTGGAATGAAAGATAAGATGTATGAAAAACCGTAGAGATTATGAATGTTGAAGAGGCGAGTGTGGTGTGTAAGGATCGTGCCAAATGGCGTTCGGTTCTCTGCCTACCCCGCTAGGGAAGTGGCGTGAAGTTTAGTTAGTTAGTTAGATTTTGACTTCCTGGTCTTGTGTCCTGTGATTAGTCGGGTCCGCTTAGACCATGATCCGATTTTAGCGAGTCTCGTTATTACATTTAAGTGACTGGCGATACGATCACCTTCGTATCAGGGCAGGCTTAGGCACTACTTTTTCACAATTAACCATCAAATCCAGCCCAATTTGATTCTCGCCAAAAATGGTTGCGGGATTGCGGGTGTGATATCTACACTAATATTAAAAAAAGGGAAATTAAATTTTTGTATGTTTGTAACGAACTAATTCCTTGCCTAGCATGTCGTAAAAGGCGACTAATGGTTGGTATATCGAGTTTTAAGTGTTTGATTGTGTAGGACACTTGTCACTACTTTTGCACAATTTTCCATCTAACCCAGCCCAGTTTTACTTTTGGCTGAATGAGCTTAAGGGGCTTGTTACCCCTCTGAGTCTGCCTACCCCTTCGGGGATTGCAGCGTGATGTTATGTATGTAATTTGTTCGCACCTCGAGTTCAATGGGCGCGCGCGGCGGCATCTCCTCGGGCTCGGAGTCGGAGTACTGGTCGCGCTGCGCCGGCGCAGAGCACGAGCTGTCCGAGTCGCTGTCCTCTGGGTGGAGACCTGCAGTACACGGGGTGACTGAGACTGGCTCGATGGCGCATTGGGGTGACCATACAACTTTGTTAATACTGTTGTTGTAAAGAGTAACTACCGAGTTTCGTGCCGGATTCTTCTCGGTAGATGCAACATTCCGAACCGGTGGTAGAATTATATCTCTTTAACTGATTTTGACGATTTATAAGTGTTTCTTTGAAATCTACTTATATAAATAAAGAATATTTTGACTTTTGACTTTGATATTGTACCTTATTCAAAACAAATACATTATTCTTATAAATAAATTAATTCTCCTGACTGACACACCAATACCCTAGTTCCAAACTAAGCTTATGCTTGTGCTATGGATACTAGGTGAACGGATAGACATACTTAAATACGTTAATAAACATCCATGACTCGAGTACAAATGTCCATGTTCACCACACGAAACATTTGCCCTAGCGGGATTCGAACCCGCGACCTTCGGTTTCGTGGCCAGGGTCCCTGACCACTCGACCAATGCGCCAGTCAAATTATTCATATTCTACATATACGTATCGTATGTGTTCCGGCACGTACCAGCATGCCACTTGTTCCGCCAGTGCTGCGAGCCGATGACGTGCGGCAGCGGCCGCTGACCGTACATGTCTCTGGGCTTCAGCACCGTCCTGCGATAGACGCAACATTGCACGTCACTGAGCTCGCAAGTATAATCACCAATAAACACAACAGAAATACAGGATGAAACAAAATGAGGCGGATTGCATTGAATGAAAGACATTCTCGATATAATGAGTTTAACTCGGTTATGAGTTGTTACGAATTAAAGTTTTTTTCAGCCTAAAAAAAAAAGGGGAATTATGCAAGTGTGCGTGTGTGTATGCTCTTGCGTGGCATGTGTACGTCGCTGTAAGTGAAAGTGTTTACTGGGTATTTGGTACCCGCCTAACACATACACACATACAGTGCGTCAGTGTGATGTGCATGTGTGCGTGCGTCAGTGTGATGTGCATGTGTGCGTGCGTCAGTGTGGTGTGTATGTGTGTGCGTGCGTCAATGTGGTGTGCATGTGTGCGTGCGTCAGTGTGGTGTGCATGTGTGCGTGCGTCAGTGTGGTGTGTGTGTGTGTGCGTGCGTCAATGTGGTGTGCATGTGTGCGTGCGTCAGTGTGGTGTGCATGTGTGCGAGCGTCAGTGTGATGTACATGTGTGCGTGCGTCAGTGTGGTGTGTGTGTGTGTGTGCGTGCGTCAATGTGGTGTGCATGTGTGCGTGCGTCAGTGTGGTGTGCATGTGTGCGAGCGTCAGTGTGATGTGCATGTGTGCGTGCGTCAGTGTGGTGTGTGTGTGTGTGCGTGCGTCAATGTGGTGTGCATGTGTGCGTGCGTCAGTGTGGTGTGCATGTGTGCGAGCGTCAGTGTGATGTGCATGTGTGCGTGCGTCAGTGTGGTGTGCATGTGTGCGTGCGTCAGTGTGGTGTGCGTGTGTGCGTGCGTCAGTGTGATGTGCATGTGTGCGAGCGTCAGTGTGGTGTGCATGTGTGCGTGCGTCAGTGTGGTGTGTGTGTGTGTGCGTGCGTCAATGTGGTGTGCATGTGTGCGTGCGTCAGTGTGGTGTGCATGTGTGCGTGCGTCAGTGTGATGTGCATGTGTGCGAGCGTCAGTGTGATTTGTATGTGTGCGTGCGTCAGTGTGGTGTGTGTGTGTGTGCGTGCGTCAGTGTGGTGTGTGTGTGTGTGCGTGCGTCAATGTGGTGTGCATGTGTGCGTGCGTCAGTGTGGTGTGCATGTGTGCGAGCGTCAGTGTGATGTGCATGTGTGCGTGCGTCAGTGTGGTGTGCGTGTGTGCGTGCGTCAGTGTGGTGTGCATGTGTGCGTGCGTCAGTGTGGTGTGCGTGTGTGCGTGCGTCAGTGTGATGTGCATGTGTGCGAGCGTCAGTGTGATGTGTATGTGTGCGTGCGTCAGTGTGGTGTGTGTGTGTGTGTGCGTGCGTCAGTGTGGTGTGTGTGTGCGTGCGTCAATGTGGTGTGCATGTGTGCGTGTGTCAGTGTGGTATCTATGTGTGCGTGCGTGCATCAATGTGGTGTGTATGTGTGCGTGCGTCAGTGTGGTATCTATGTGTGCGTGCGTGCATCAATGTGGTGTGTATGTGTATGCGTGCGTGCGTCAGTGTGATGTGCATGTGTGCGTGCGTCAGTGTGGTGTGTGTGTGTGTGCGTGCGTCAATGTGGTGTGCATGTGTGCGTGCGTCAGTGTGGTGTGTGTGTGCGTGCGTCAATGTGGTGTGTATGTGTGCGTGCGTCAATGTGGTATCTATGTGTGCGTGCGTGCATCAATGTGGTGTGTATGTGTGCGTGCGTCAGTGTGGTATCTATGTGTGCGTGCGTGCATCAATGTGGTGTGTATGTGAATGCGTGCGTGCGTCAGTGTGATGTGCATGTGTGCGTGCGGCAGTGTGGTGTGTGTGTGTGCGTGCGTCAATGTGGTGTGCATGTGTGCGTGCGTCAGTGTGGTGTTTGTGTGCGTGTGTCAATGTGGTGTGTATGTGTGCGTGCGTCAATGTGGTATCTATGTGTGCGTGCGTGCATCAATGTGGTGTGTATGTGTGCGTGCGTCAGTGTGGTGTGTATGTGTGCGTGTGTCAGTGTGGTATCTATGTGTGCGTGCGTGCATCAATGTGGTGTGTATGTGAATGCGTGCGTGCGTCAGTGTGATGTGCATGTGTGCGTGCGGCAGTGTGGTGTGTGTGTGTGCGTGCGTCAATGTGGTGTGCATGTGTGCGTGCGTCAGTGTGGTGTTTGTGTGCGTGTGTCAATGTGGTGTGTATGTGTGCGTGCGTCAATGTGGTATCTATGTGTGCGTGCGTGCATCAATGTGGTGTGTATGTGTGCGTGCGTCAGTGTGGTGTGTATGTGTGCGTGCGTCAGTGTGGTGTGTGTGTGTGTGCATGCGTCAGTGTGTGTGTGCGTGCGTTTATATGTTTGTGTACACACACATCTGTGTGGTCTTTTGTGCATGTTCATATAACACACCACCGACCTGGTGATCTCCTCATCTTCGGAGTCGTCAGTGTCGCTGTCGAGGATCTCGATGATCTCGTGCGTGCTCTCCAGCACGCGGATGCTGTGCTTCAGCTGTTCCAGGTCTTGGGGAGGCTGCTGTGAAGGCTTCGGCGCCTCCTGAGGATATCAGGTGGAAATGGTGGAATCTATGTTGGACTAGATTTTCACAATTTGCCATTCTAACTCGGCCCAATTTTATTTTTGACTACGTTTGGTGGGTGAAGGTTGCTGCTCTTTAAGCTCTGGCTACCCCTTCGGGGATTGCTGGCCTGACGGTTTGTATGTAAGTAAAATATACTATGGAAACACGGCAAATTACTGAACCATAGGTTCCCAACCGTTTTTAGATTACCGCACCCAACCCTTTTTAAAAAAAAAACATCCAACGCCAATAATATAGCAATTACAAATTATATAGTTTGACTGGCTCGATGGCGCCTGTGACCCTGCCCCTTGCGCTAAGAGTTGTGGGTTCGATCCCCACCCAGGACAAACATTCGTGTGATGAATGCTTGTGTTTGTTCTGTGGCTGGGTGTTAATATCCAACATTTAAGTATGTATTTGTAATTCCACTGTTGTTTCTGATATCCAGAACACAAGCGCTTAAGCGATGTCGTCGGATATTTATTTATTAGTTATCTCTATGTAATCGTACAATTCGTGATCGTGGCTGAGGGAGAAACATTTTAGACGGCCAGTTACGATATTTTATCCTAAAAATAGAGTATTTTAAGTATTTTATTACGCAAATTTCTAATTAGGTAGTACGCCGCGACGGTCCCCTGAACTGTCATATCATAACGCACCCCACTTGCCTACGGACCCGCTGCCCTATCGGAAATCTTCAGCGCCCACCAGGGGGTGGAACCGCCGTTGGGAACCAATGTTTAAACTATCACTAGGAAAAATCGCGCGTTGAAAACTGACTCTTCTATTCTTGGAAGTCGTTAAGGTGTAATCTATAGAATAGAATAGAATAGAATAGAGTAGCTTTATTTGGCACACATACAAGGAATACGGATAAAAGCAAAAAAAAAGCTTACATAAAACAATAACAAAAAGAAAGAAAATCAACAAACAAAAATAAGGCGTGCCAAAACGGCGCCCGCTCAGCTTAAGTCGTGACCCACCTGACAGTCAGGTAGGTCACGACGCTGGTTTTCAGCGGGTACCAGGTCTTCACCGCGCATCCGTCCCCCTCTCACGGTACCAACCCAACGAGTGAGACAAGTTGATGAACGAAACGGATGCGCGATGCAGAGGTGCGGCCATCAACCGGAAAAAAAAATAACAATAAAAAAAAAAAAACAAAATAAGCAAATCGAAAATACAAAAAAAAAAAAAAAACTCACCTTGGGGGGTCCCGTCGCGGCAACATCAACGTCGTCATCATAGACCCGGCTCTCTATGAACTGGCTGTTGCTCAGCGCCATGAACCTGGCGACAAATCATTGAATGAGCACTGGACGGACAGGCAGATAAAACCCAAATATTGGTGCTTTATAGACGCACCTCAACAGATATCCAATGTTGGTCTGGGACTTAAAAAGAATGTGCCAACTGTGGTTCTTGCCTAGCGTGTCGTAAAAGGCGACTAATGGTGTATCGGGTTTTGGTTATGTGATTGTGTAGGCGACGAGCTAGCCACTTGTGACTACTTTTTCACAATTTTCCATCTTACCCAGCCCAGTTTTGTTTTTGGCTGAATGTGGGTAAAGGAACCTGCTGCCCCTTTGACTCTGCCTACCCCTTCGGGGATTATAGACGTGATTGTATCTATTTATGTATCTTAAAAGAGAAAGTTAGAAATTTAATGTTTTTTTGAGTCTAGAATATTTAGTACTAGCGGCCCATCCCGGCTTCGCATGGTTGCACATTAATTTTTTAACCTAACTTTTTTCAATATTATATATAGCCTATGTTAATCAGGAATAATGTAGCATTTTAATGGTAAAAGAATTTAAAAAATTGGTCCAGTAGTTTTTGAGTTTATTTAATACAGACATACAAATATAAAAATCTTTCCATTCTATAATAATAGTGTAGATTATGTTATGTGATGAGTGATTTTGTTGCTCTGCAACACGGACTAGTAGAAAAATAAGGACTCCACGCTGTCATACTATAGCGTGAAGCCACATTAATGCATGTGTGAGTGAGACAACTATGGATACCAGATATCGGATATCTGTCATTTGGAGCACTTATTATGTCAATGCGTGACGTAAGTTGCGTGTCAAGTTGGAGCATTAGAGGAGCTTTAACGTCTAGTTAGTGGCGCGGAGTCCTTCTTTTTTTAATAGTCCGTGCTTTGCAATTATACATTTTAATATTCTTATTTCACACCAGGCCCACATTGAAACATAGCTCAAAGTTAAATATGATTTATACACCTTTGTTAATACTGTTGTTGAAAAGAGTAACTACCGAGTTTCTTGCCGATTTCTTCTCGGTAGATGCGACATTCCGAACCGGTGGTAGAATCATATAGCTTTACTTGCATTTGACGATTTATAAGTGTTTCCTTGAAACCTATATAAATCTTATACTACACTTATTAATTTTTTAAAGAGTTTTTTTGTTTTTTTGCTTGAACGCGCTCATCACAGAAACTACTGGTCTGATTTGAAAGATTATTTCCGTTATAAATAGCCCATTTATCGAGGAAGGCTATATACAGGCTATATAACATTAACCATCAACGCGGGTGAAAGTGAGTTAAGAGCGGTGGTAGCTCAATGGTTAGGACACGCGCCTCTTAACCGAGGAGTGCCGGTTCAAACCCGGGCACGTACCTCTGGATTTTTCAAATCTATGTACGTATTCATACCACTAGCTCGACGGTGAGGGAAAACATCGTGATGAAACCTGCAAATTCAAACAACTTTGGATTTATAACCATGATCCAAAAATTGTCTGGTTCCCCTATCTTAGTGTTACGAAGGTCAGATCGGCAGTCGCTTCAATGTAATCACCAGACTCGCTAAATCCTGGATCATGGTCTAAGCGGACCCCGTCTAAGCACGGGAAATAACGCTAGGAAGATGATGATAAAGGCGGGTGAAACCGTGGGCACAGCTAAATTAAATAATATGTACTTATTTTGACCTTGACCTTCGAGTTTTGATGTAGTGGTTTGTGATGCAGAGGGAATCGATATGATGTCATATGGAGTGGTGTGATGTGATTTAATCTAGTGTGATGTTTTGTGGTGTGACCATCAATCAAATAATTTCAACCCACTTGTTGTTGACGTTCTGCAGGTCGACACTGGCGCCATCTAGCGCCGTCACCATCTCGTCCAGCTTCCTGTTCACCTCCTGGCAGCGCGTCACCAGGCTCTGGGGAGCAGGGATACCATATTTTAAACAATTGCTGTTTATATATATTTTTTTTTATGCCATTTAAGGTGGCAATCAAGCATACGGCCCGCCTGATGGAAAGCGGTTACCGTAGCCTATGGACGCTAGCAACACCAGAGGTATCACTCGCGCATTTCCGACCCAGAAAAAAAGAAGGACTCTACGCTGTCATACTACAGCGTGAAGCCACGTTTATGCATGTGTGAGTGAGACACTTATGGATATCAGATATCGGATATCTGTCATTTGGAGCACTTATTATGTCAATGTGTGACGTAAGTTGCGTGTCAAGGTGGAGCACCTGAGGAGCTTCAATGTCAAGTTAGTGGCGCGGAGTCCTTCTTCTTTTACTAGTCGGTGATTTATCATAAATTTTTATTTTCTCCTCACATAATGTACATTAAAGTAAAATTTACATTAGGAACATTGTATATATTATTTTCTTTCTTTTTATGCGAGAAGCTGGTGTCTGATATAGGCGTGTCCCTGTCTTAAGGATCACCAGGTCACCACTCCTCGGTAACTAAATAAATAAATTCTCCAGACTCACACACCAATTCCCTAGTCCCAAACTAAGCTTAAGCTTGTGATATGGATACTAGGTGAACGGATAGACATAATTAAATACGTTTGTAAACATCCATGACTCGTGTACAAATGTCGATGACATCACACGAAACATTTGCCCCTAGCGGAACCGCGAACGAACCCGCGACTCTTGCTTTTGTGGCCAGGGTCTCTGACCACTCGACCAAAGGGCCAGTCAAATGGATCTTAAAGTACTATTTTGTTGTACGAGAAAACAACTTATTATTTCTAATTATTGATTATGAGTGTGTGTTTGTGTGCGTGTGTATGTGTTTAACTAACTAACTAACTAACTAAACTTCACGCCACTTCCCTAGCGGGGTAGGCAGAGAGAACCGATGTGTTTAAACTAGGTAAAAATAAAAGATTGTTAGATGAAATGTAATCCTAAAGTGTAGTTTTAGCGAAGACGTCATGTCACAGAAGGAGGCTGCGGAGCAGGCACTAGAGGCTAACGTTCTCGCTCAACCGCTCCGGCGCAGACGCAGACGGTTGGGCGGTCGGAGGAGGTACGCCCACCTCCTCCAACCTTCCCAGCGGACCACGCGGGTGAGGGCCGGGGGCTTACCCGCATTGCACAGTTCCGCCTGCCTGGGAGACGATTCCCGTGTACCGGGTTGTCTTCTCTTAGGCCCAGCTACGGCAGGGCCGACCCTGGAGCGTTCACGGTGGTATACCGATGCGCGATCTCGAAGTATGAAAGTGGCACCAGTGGTAGATAAGATGAGAGGAAACCGTTTATCTTGGTATGGGCATGTGATGAGAAGAGAGGCAGGACATGTGACAAAGAGAGTGATGAGTATGAATGTTAGTGGATGGAGAGGAAGAGGAAGGCCGAATAAGAGATGGATGGATTGTGTGAAAGATGATATGAGTGAAATGGGAGTGGATAGCTTGATGACGGCTGACCGGGACGTGTGGAAGAGGAAGATATGCTGCGCCAACCCCAGATGAACTGGGAGAAGTGCAAGAGGATGATGTGATCTCGTGGACGTCTTATATAAAGGCGTGAACGGTACATCCCAGGGGTTCAGTCGGTATGCCTCGCCCACTACCAGCTTGGGCGGAGCAGGGTCCTCCTATCATCGTAAGGGCCCCAGGAAACCGACACACACATCTGATTCCCCCCGGTTTCTGCCGGACGGAGCGTAACGCATTCCCTGGATCAATAAGAAAAAAAAAACAAAAAAACAGGACTAAAGCCAAGAAGTTAAATAAGCAGAATAAACGTATAAAATAAACGGCTCCACAAACCTGGTGTATATTCTGCAATATGTCGAGCAGCTGCTTGTCCCCCGCCAGGCTCCACTGGGCGGCGGAGCCCCGGAGCGACGTGGTGTTGGCCTCCATGACTGTACTGCCTGCGAGAAACATTAAACACAATACTAAATTTATTCCATACTTACTTACTAATATTGTAAATGCGAAAGTATGTCTATTTGTTACTATAAATTTTAATTTTTTATTCGACCTGGCATAGACACCTATGGATATCAGATATCTGTCATTTGGAGCACTTATTATGACAATGCGTGATGTAAGTTGCGTGTCAAGTTGAAGCACTAGAGGAGCTTCAACGTCTAGTTAGTGGCGCGGAGTCTTTCTTTTTTTACTAGTCCGTGCTCTGCAATTATACATTTTAATATTCTTATTTCACACCAGGCCCACATTGAAACATAGCTCAAAGTTAAATATGATTCATACACCTTTGTTAATACTGTTGTTGAAAAGAGTAACTTCCGAGTTTCTTGCCGATTTCTTCGCGGTAGATACGACATTCCGAACCGGTGGTACATTCAAATTGTTCTATTTTGTACCTATTACTTGACAATTTACAAGTGCTTTTTTGAGGCCTACGTAAATAAAGATATTTTGAGTTTGAATTTACTACTTAGTTCTTTAACTGCTAAGCCAATTTTGATAAAATCTGGTAAGGAGATACTTTGCTTTACAAAATTACAATATTTTATCACAGAAATCATCCTTTAAGGGGTAAAAAAGGGAAGGTGAACATTATAAGGGGTATGAATAGAAAGGATTAAGTGATATTTCAACGAGGACAAAGACGCAGGTGAAAGCTAGTATTTTGAATGCAGATGTGAGTTTGTTTGTTACACTTTCACATCTAAACCACTAAACCGATTAAAAAAAATATTTTACACACATACACACATAACATCACGCACATAATCCCAAGGGGTAGGCAGAGTCAAAGGTACAGCAGGCCCCTTTAACCACATTCAGCCAAAAAACAAAACTGGGCTAGGTTAGATGGAAAATTGTGAAAAAGTAGTAACAAGTGGCTAGCTCGTCGCCTACACGATCACACATCCAAAACCCGATATACCATTAGTCGCCTTTTACGACATGCTAGGCAAGAAACACAGTTGGCGAATTCTTTTTTAGTCCCAGACTAACCGACAAATGTGATTTTGTAGAGGATGAAACAACTCGTCACTTTTTCACAATGTTTCATCTAACCCAATTCAATATCAATGTTGACACCATTTATATTTACATAATTTTATAAAAATATCAATCCCGTAGAATAAAGTATCATATCATGTTGTAAAAACTTATTGTTTTTACATTAAATTGAGTCTATGATTAAAATCTTACAAAAACTGCTTTATTTGGTCAGTTGTCTGTACAAACAAGTGACATCATAAACCGACAAGCCCATACAAAATCTGCTTTTGAAAAGTATCTCAATTGAGTTGCCAGTCAACATTCCTATTTTATTTTTATTTGAATGTGGTTTCAGGAGTTTACCGCTTCTTGGACTTAAATGATATTGTGCACTAATTACTTGGTTAAGCTACAAATTTTTGTAATGAATTTAACTGTGAAAAACTAACCTTTAAAATCAAAGGACTAACTCTTCTTATGCTTAGAATCCCAGCTAATAATCATTTACAACTTTAATGAACTGTTCAAGCCCATTAAACGTCGTGAATACACAACCAGTCAATAAGCTATAATATTATTATCGTAACCAGTTCTACAATAAAAATAATCAATATTATTCATAATGGAAATAACAATAACATTCCAATGACGAAAGTAATAAGTACCGCATTTAAAATAAAACTAAATAATGGTTTAACAACATATTTTCAACGCAGATTTATTGCGGAACTTATTTGAACGGCTAAACAGGATGGCTGGCGGTACGTATCAGTTCCAATTGAGATAATTAAAAAGTGTACACGAATATAAAACGAGTAACAACCAAGCATAGGAATCGGCCAACAATTTACATCTAATTATCTACGAATATCGCGACGCCACTTACCAGTTGACCCGCCCAAATCACTTTAACATCACTGCTGTTCTATTTAAAACGATGTCGGACCACCAAATGTGATTAAAATGCGAAATATTTCGAGTTTTCTTGATAAATTCCTCAACGTAAACACGCTCCTCCGAACAAAAACACAACTGACAAATGACAGATGCGCTCTGTGTTGCCAAGAACGGAGGAAAAATAAATTACAAATGCGTAACTTTCACTCGGATGCTTTCGCCATAATATTAATTAGGGCATAAGTTACGTAATAATTATGTTAATTGAGTACAAATTACGTTTTTAGTAGATCTACAAATCAAATGAGGTTATATCTTTTAAATCATCATATTCCTTTGTGTAAAAACAAAAAAATCATCGAGAATGCACGTTGAGTTTTATTAAATTTTTCTGAAGTGGATTTTCTCTAAAACTTTCACAATTAGATAGAAATTAATTCATGTAGGTAATTATTTTTTATTTCAGCGGTTTCTTTTCGTTTATTTGCATTCAACAAAGCGCGAAGACGGCGTACAGACGGAACGTGTTTGTTTGCAGATTTAGGCGTGAAAGTTTAACGCTATGTGCATATTAAAATTAGTGCCACATAAATGCATTAAGGATAGTAACATTGCAGTTCAGTGTCCAGCAATTAAGGATTAGAATACCTTGAAGTTTGCGTCGAGAATGCTGCTATTTAAGTAAAGATTAGCGAAGGAAGTGTGCACAGAATTTTTTGCGAATGTATGTGGACCACGGATACTGAATGTCCAATGTACTTACATTTAATTGCCTACTTCCAATCTCGTGCTTACGCGGTTGACCGACTTTTGAAACCGTTGTCGCAGTTATTTTTTAACAAATAGTCACACGAATCAGTCTTGTTCTTGTATGTTCTGATAATAATATTTTCATTGGAAAGTACTTTTGTACGTAGGTGGAGGTGAATATTTATATAATCATTATTACTAAGTAATCTGTTAAACCTACTGGGCTATTCATGAATTTGTATAAGATATTATTTTGCATATTTATAGTTATGTGATGTAAATTAATATGTAAATAGATGGTAAGATGTTTGTTTCTTTGTCCCGTGTTGGTCTGGGACTTAAAAAGAATATGCCAACTGTGTCTCTTGTCTAGCATGTCGTAAAAGGCGAATAATGGGTCAGAGGGTATGTTATATGAAGTTTTGGATAAGTGATTGTGTAGGCGACGAGCTAGCCACTTGTCACTACTTTTTCACAATTTTCCATCTATCCCATCCAGCCCAGTTTTATTTTTACCTGAATGTGGTTAGTGGGGCCCGCTGTCCCTTTGACTCTGCCTACCTCTTAGGGGATTATGAGCGTGATGTTATGTTATGTTATGATAAGTTTGTTGTTAAGGAATGGGTTTGTTAAATTTAAATGTATTATTGCAACTGCGCTGGAATTTTTCTAAATATAGTTTGGAAAAATAAGGTGTTATGGAATTACAATCGTGTATCTTAACCCCAATGCTCTATCTTATCTACTTGGTGGTTGAAAAGCCGGACTAAGATAAGGAGGACGTTGATTCGAACCCAGTTATTAAAAATGTTCGTTGAATAAACTTTACTCAAAAACTTAAAAGACTAGTTCGTTTGTCGCTCTTAATATTGATTGCACTTACAGGTAAAATTGTGAAAAGTGCCAAAATGCTAAGCTTTTTATTAAATAAAAAAAAAATATCTCCAGACTGACACACCAATTCCTAGTTCCAAACTTAGCTTATAAGCTTGTGCTATGGATATTAGGTGAACGGATTTACATACTTAAATATCTAAGTTTTATAAACATCCATGACTCGAGTAAAAATGTCCATGTTCATCACACGAAACATTTGCCCCTAGCGGGATTTGAACACGCGACCATTGGTTTCGTGGCCAGGGTCTCTGATCACTCGACCAACCTGGCCTGTCAATTATTGTTTTCATTATCTCCATTTATTTTTTTACTGGCCCCGACTTTGGCCGGGTACATTTTTACTGTGTTTATCCCGTTACGGTTTTAATCTCGTTCTTAGGTCCCCCCCCCCCCTCCCCCCTTAGGTTACTCCTAAGTATGCAGGTAGTCATACTATATAATTAGTTTTTTTTCCAAACGAATTTCCCGATCCCCTTTATCTTGTTTCAGAGTTATGCACGTACGTACATTTCGACGATTCATTTTATTTATATATTTAAAGAACTAAACTGTTACCTTTTATCAGTTCTGTGGTTAGTAAGATAATTGAATACCAGAAATAAAAAAAACCGGCTAAGTGCGAGACGGATTCGCGCGCAGGGTTTCGTACCATTATCTATAAAAACGCCAAAAAAATCACTTTTTTTGTATGGGAGTCCCCCTTAAATACTTGTTTTATTCTAATCTAATTGATTATTTTTAAAGTTAATATTATAAAATATTTTGTGAATAATAAGCGTCTACATGTTGCCGTTGTCAATATCGAGCAAAAACGAGCAAAAAAAATCACGCTTGTTTTATGGGAGCCCCTTAAATATATATATATATATATTTTTTTTGTATTTATTGTTATAGCGGCAACGAAATACCTCATCTGTGAACAATTAAACTGTCTAACTATCACGGTTCATGAGATACAGGCTGGTGACAGACGGACAGTCAGACAGACGGACAGCGGAATCTTAGTAATAAGGTCCCATTGTACCCTTTGGGTACGGAATCCTAAAAAGGCTCTGAGTACCATAACGAAAAAATGGAGGAATTTGTGTTTCAAATAAATACGCCACCCGTCTCTTACAACTCAACGCTCTTGAAAGTTGTTAATACCAAGCCAGTTACAACCGGCTGTCATTTAGTCGCTATTTTAGGTTGTTTGCGAGGGAACATATGTAGGTACTACATGATAAAGTAATAAAAACGAAACAAATATTTTTGGCACCTTTTTATTTCTAGTACGTGGACAAATAAAAAAAGAAGGACTTCGCGCCACTAACTAGCCGATGATGCTCCTCAGGTGCTCCAACTTGACACGTAACTTACTTATCACATTCACATAATAAGTGCTCCAAATGACAAATATCCGATATCTGGTATCCATATGTATCTCACCCACACGTGCATAAATGTGGCTTCACGCTATAGTATGACAGCATGGAGTTCTTCTTTTTTAACTAGTCCGTGTTCTAGTATTCAATTTTTATGTACAGAACTCTAATCAGACATTATACGACTCAAACTTGACCAGTTTTTGCCCACGTTTGATTAGAAATACGTGTCAGAGGCAACAATAGTCGATACACGTTGGTATTTCGCAGCAGCCCGTGTAATTATAAGGCAATATCAAACTGTTATGAGCTGTATCGCGGAAAAAATACTACTTTCACTGCTAGAGAAATTATCGGGTTAAAATTTAAATTGTTAAGTTGTGAGCGGTAGCGGAACTGCTCGTTGAGTACTTCTACGATAAAATATTGTTTACTACTTAGATAGAACAGAAAAATCGTGCTTTGTAAGGCTTTATTACGCGGTTTTGTTTACGTCAATTTAATTCGACTGGCTCGATAGTACATTTGGTAGTGACCCTGCCCAATGCGCCAAGAGTTGTGGGTTCGATACCCACACAGGACAAACATTCGTATGATGAATAGTTGTGTTTTTCTGTGTCTGGGTGTTAATATCTTATAAGTATGTATTTGTAATACCACTGTTGATTCTGATATCCGTAACTCAAGTGCTTATGCTACTTAGCTCGGAGTCAGATGTTGTGGCATATTTATTTATTTATTATTAAATTCTTATTTATGATGGTAAAATTCGCGTTTGCTCATTTATGTAGGTAGTTTGAGCTGACACTGTTCGGTAAAGTTGTTAATGAATTAACTCAAAAACTACTGTGCCGATTTCAAAAAATCTTTCATCATTGGATAGCTACATTATCCGGAAGTAACATAGGCTATATTTTATCCCCATATTCCTACAGGAACGGGAACTATGCGGGTGAAACCGCGGGGCGCCGCTAGACTTCTTCTTCTTATATATAAAAATGCTGTTCGTTAGTCTCGCTAAAACTGGAGAACGGCTGGACCGATTTGGATGATTTTGGTTTAGAAATATTGGTTATCTTCTAGGTAAGGTTTGTACGGTAAGAAAATATGGAAACATTGGGAGGAAAATAATAAAAGAAAATCCGAAAACGGGGCGTTACGAAGTGCGACGGGACCGATAGTTAGAAAATAAAAAAAAATTATAATTACAAGCAAAAGCTTGACCCGACCAGAGCAGACTAGTCCCCAAGGGCGGCACCTGT
Organism: Glyphodes perspectalis; assembly: GCA_951394215.1. Classification (NCBI taxonomy): domain Eukaryota; kingdom Metazoa; phylum Arthropoda; class Insecta; order Lepidoptera; family Crambidae; genus Glyphodes; species Glyphodes perspectalis. The sequence continues at coordinate 6,894,034 of OX596230.1, read as the reverse complement.
TCCCAAGCACGACGTATGTGTCAGCCATCGCTTCACTCAACCATATTTTAGGGAATGTAATGACTAGCCATAAAGCTACATCAACCCAGCGACATTTTAGTGATAGATGGTGAGCTCGTCAAATACTACATTGATCAATTTCCTAAAAAGTTAAACGCTCATTGTTTAAATACTAGAAATAAACACAAACCTGCTGTTCCAAACCATAGACTCCAGAAGAACGGTATTCAAATATTTAATAAACTTCCAGAAAGTCTACTGGCATTACCTTCGCATAAGTTAATATTGTGCATTAAAGCGTTTTTAATGAGTAAGGGCTACTATAAGATTGAAGATTTCCTAAATGATAAGCATATATGTTTAACTTCATAATGAAGTGTTCACCTGCAAGTGTAGATTATTAAGTACGAAATTGTAAATTTTGGCATTTAAAAGAGTAACTATCGAGTTTTTTGCCGGTTTCTTCTCGATTGAGTCTACCTTCCGAACCGGTGGTAATACTTTTTTTTTGGGTTTAAATTGTCTATTTATACCTAAGTGCTTTTTAAAGCCTATATAAATAAAGAGATTTTGAATTTGAATTTGAATTTAAATTGACTTACGTAAGTGTAATAAAAAAGGCATGTCTATTCCGCTATCTCCTTTCACAGAGACAGACAATCTTATCCCCATGCTAGACGTAAGGTTATCTAGCCGTGGGAGCTTCCGCGCCAAATGCTAATGTACAAATAACGCTTGTGTATAGACTCGCATTGTGTCTATGGTATCAATGGCGGCTGTTTGAAGGAAATATGTAATTGACGTGAAAGTTTTTTAAATACAATTAAACTTAAGTGCAATAGCTTTTACAAAGAGGATAAGCCATCAAAAGACTTTACTAAAATGTTACTTAGTAAGTTCATACAAAGGCGACTAATGGTATATTGGGTATGTGATTGTGTAGGCGACGGGCTAGCCACTTGTCACTACTTTCACACAATTTTCCATCTAACCCAGTCCAGTTTTGTATTTGACTGAATGTGGTTAAAGGGGCCTGCTGCCCCTTTGACTGGCTAAATGTTCTCGGAAATATCTGCGAACCTCGCTGACTTAAATGTAAGGTAATGATTTATAGATACGTAAGTAACTCTAATTCTAAAATACATTTAGTCATACCTTAAAGTAAATGTTTAAAAAGTTTTAAAAATAAACTTAAATTATATTTAACAGAACATTAATTTAAAAATATACATTAAGCGGCTTAAGGTATATTTTTAAATTAAAGTACTAATCCGATTTTGGTGATTAAAATAAGTTGAAGTAAATGTTTAAATAGTTTTAAAAATAAACTTAAATTATATTTAACAGAACATTAATTTAAAAATATACCTTAAGCGGCTTAAGGTATATTTTTAAAACTTATTTTAATCACCAAAATCGGATTAGTACATCAGGTGATTAAGTAAAACATACATAAATACCACGGACTAGTAAAAAAATAAAGACTCCGCGACACTAACTAGACGTTTAGGCATCTGCGGAGCTCCAATGTGACACGCAACTTACATCAGTGATAACCATTCCAAATTTCCGTCAACTGGTATTACTAAGTCTAACTCACACATGCATAAGATTGACACACTAAAGTATGTCAACGCGGAGTCCTTCTTTTTTTACTAGTCCGAGTAAAATCCTGACTTAATTATATCCCGCGTAACGGACAAGGCTAGGCATTTAAAAGTGCGCAGCAATCAGCAGTGTTCACAAAGACTTGATATATATACAAAATATAGGTACCTATACATACATGTTCGTATATATAAAAGGTACATATGTGAAAATATTCACAATAAACAAAGGAACTGCGGCGCCTGGTGGCAGTACGTTTTATTGATAATCCTTGTTATAGCGACGGATATGTGAGTCAGAGATATCCAAGAGTGATTATGTACAGAGAGGCCACGAAGAGGTTCGCGAATAATGCCTACATGGAGGTTTTTTATTTACAATCGGGATAATTCGGATGCGTTTGGTAATGGCAACTAAACTTTTTTTACCTACATATCAACAACAACATCCGACAACATCACATACATTCATCTGACTCCGAGGTAAGAAGCTTAAGCACTTGTGTTACGGATATAAGAATCAACAATGGTATTACAAATATATACCTATATATTGGATATTAACATCCAGACACAGAAAAAACACAAGTATTCATCAACGAATGTTTGTCCTGGGTGGGGATCGAGCTCACAACTTTTGGCGCATGAGGCAGGGTCACGCGCTATCGAGACTGTCAAAATAAACTTCACGCTACTTCCCTAGCGGGGTAGGAAGAGAGGACCGAACGCCATATGGCACGATCCTTACACACCTCACTTGCTTCTTCAACATTCATGATCCTACATAGTTTCAAGATTCGTAATTAACAAATGGGTCTTATAGTTTTCTCTATGTCTTTGTACCTGCGGCTTAATTCTACTAAAAACTGTTATTTGGTACAGGCGTACCATACAAAGTGGTCAAAAGAAAAAGAAAAGATATTGTAATATGTACTAAACCCGTGTATTTAAGATATCGTTAAATATGTAGAACAAAACACAGCGGGTTAAATAAATAGAAAAAATATAAAACGAAAGCTAAAAATGTTTTTTCTAGAAAACCTAGGAAATGTGTGGGGAGGTAGGTAAGTTGTAATGATAAACTTGAATGTGAATTTACTCAAATCCTGGTTAAATCACTGTAATAGTAAATTGAACACCAATCTACCCTCAATGTTATATAGTCGACTCGGGTTGCGTTATTATAAATCTTAGTGGTTTAAGTATGCGACTCCTTAACATAATATGTAAAATGTGTTGTAATATGGTAAATAAAGGAAAAAAAATATACCTGTTTGATACCTTGAAATCTATAATACAATACTTACTAATATTACAAAGCTGAAGAGTTTGTTTGTTAGCTTGAACGCGCTAATCTTAGGAACTACTGGTCTACTGGTGGTTTATCAAGGAAGACTATAGGTTATATAACATTAATCATAAACGCGGGTATAACCCCGAGCACAGTTATTAAGAAGGAAATTTTTAGTGTGATTGGCTATTATAACTAACTACTTAGGTGGCTTTACAAGATAAATATGAATAGACGACTTAGTTATATGCAAGTGTTTGTACAAATCACATTAAGCCTTCCTAATAAGGTTGTTTTAGAACAGATAAAACTTCACGTTTAGAATCGCCAGCTCTTAGAGACTGTGCAGTACAAATTAAAATAGTTTCAGTACTAGTTGATGATCACTGCGAGGCAAGCCGATGGCTTAGTGCAGTGACCGTTTGAAGCCATTGTACCATATACTTGCTTTGTGGAAATATACTTTATTTTATTTTTATTTAGCGTACGACGAAATGATCGCCATTAACGGAAATTCAAATTCTACGTTTAGGTTCTGTTTTTTTTAATTTCCGTCTCTAGACATGACAAACATTAGCCTTTTTCAAACATTTGTAACTATCTTGATTAATATATTACAGCTCTCTGACCTTACCGCCGCTCTGAGAATAAATTTGCAAGTAGGCATTTAACTCCTCAAAAAAGAAAGCCCAGCCTTCTGTATCGCTATAATCTATGCTGCAGCTCTCGCCTGCACGCAGTATAATCTGAGTCAGCGGAATAAAACTGTCTGTTTGTAGGTCACGGACGGCGGACAGGGCTGCCCCCCTCCCCGCACTGCCTTTTACTTTGTTTCCGTGTAGTGTTTGAGAGACTCGACTCAATTATATTTTCATTAGTTGCACTTAAATTATATCTTTATCTATCAATCTTAACGTATCTAAAGACTACGGACTATCTTACTAAAGATAGTATTACTTATACTAGCGGCCCGCCCCAACTTTGCACGGGTGGACTTTTATTTTGCGAAATATTCCATAGCCTATGTAATCAGGGATAATTTAGCATTCCCGTCGGAATGCTAAAAGTTGTCGTGGGCTGCACAGCATCGACCACCGCCGCGCGAGGTGGGCCGCGTAGCGCGGCACGCGCATTACCGGAGGAGCAGTCGTATAGTTCCGACAGTGGGGATACAGGCTCCTCCGGGACTGCGCCGCTGGAGGCCACGTTGGGGTTTTAGTCGGTTCAAGTCCGACACACCGCCCTCTGCTTCCCCGAGTAGAGGGTGACGGCTCGTGGGAGTTTCCCCAACTAAAAAAATATAAAAGTGATAATGTAGCATTTATATGGTAAAAGAATTTTTGATATCGGTCCAGTAGTTTTTGAGTTTATTCGTTACATACATACAAACATACAAATATTCCCTCTTTATAATAATAGCGTAGATTACCCAGACACAGAACAAACACAATTATTCATTACACGAATGTTTGTCCTGGGTGGGGATCGAACATATCACTCTTGGCGTATAGGGCTGGGTCACTACCGAATGCGCCATCGAGCCAGCCAACTCAGCTAGGATAGATGACGAGTTGAGAAAAAAAAGACGAATTGAGAACCTCCTCCGTTTTTTGGAAGTCGGTTAAAGTAGTGAGAAATGACTAACCCTTCCCATAGAAGTTTCAAGCAAAACTTTATGAACCTTGTGTAGACAGACAAAATTATGCACCACCGTTTCGGAATGTTGATTCTACCGAGAAGAAACGGGCAAGATACTTGGTAGTACCTACTTTTAAAACCACTAGGAACAAACAACAATATAAATAGTCACGAATTTAACAACAGGCAGGCGCAAATCTATACTTATAATAAATCTGTAGAGAGGTCAATTCTGTACATGAAATAATATTTTCAAAATAACTATCAGGGGGTTATTAGTGATCGATACTGATGCCAAAAATGCAATCAGTAAAATTTTTATCCGTCTTTCTGTCTGTCTGTATGTTCCTTATAGAAACAAAAACTACTCGACGGATTTTAACGAAACTTGGTACAATTATTCTTCATACTCCTGGGCAGGTTATAGTATACTTTTCATCGCGCTACAATCAATAGGAGCAGAGTAGTGAAGGGAAATGTTGGGAAAACGGGAGAATTTACTCCATTTTTTAAGCTTCCGGCGCGTGTGCAGCCTTAGTGGTTAAAGTTACATAGAAATCATGTGTGACGGAAATAGTCTTTATAATATTAACCATAAACGCGGGTTACACCGCTGGCACAGCTAGTTTATAAATAAATAAATTCTCCAGACTGACACACCAATTCCCTAGTTCCAAACTAAGCTTGTGCTTGTGATATGTATACTAGGTGAACGGGTAGACAAACTTAAATACGTATGTAAACATCCATGACTCGAGTACAAATGTCCATGTTCATCACACGAGACATTTGCCCCTAGGGGGATTCGAACCCGCGACCCTTGGTTTCGTGGCTAGGGTCTCTGACCACTCGACCGACGGGTATGTCTAAAAGTAGGACATCTTTCTAGCGTTATGTCCCGTGCTTAGACGGGGTCCGTGCACGAGCTTATAGGCTTAGTTTAGAACTAGGGAATTTTGTCTTTCAGTCTTGAGAAATTATTTAGGTATTTTAAAGCTTACTGGCGATAAATATTTAAAACCAAAATTCCATTTAGGACCTTATCTAGGTCTCAAAGTAAACTCTAGGCTAGCAAAATAAATTCTAGACACGCTAGCAGCCCTATTTACGGGCCTAGATTTGTTTTCACGCACTGACTCGCGCGGGTGACCGGACTATATACTGGACACAGTCATGGTACTACAGGACCACGGACCAGCTCATATTTTATAGTCTATATAGACTATAGCCTTAGAGTATATACCTACATACTCATCCCAGCGTTATGTCCCGTGCTTAGACGGGGTTCGCTTAGACCATGATCCAGGATTTAGCGAGTCTGGTAATTACATTAAAGCTACTGCCGATCTGACCTTTGTAACCCTTATATGGGGGAATCAGACACTTTTTGGATCATGCTAATTGGAGCGACTGCCGATCTGACCTTCGTAACCCTAAGATAGGGGAACCAGACAATTTTTGGATCATGGTTACAAAACCAAAGTGGTTTGAATTCGCAGGTTTCATCACGATGTTTTCCCTCACCGTCGTATAAATACGTACATAGATTTGAAAAATCCAGAGGTACGTGACCGGGTTTGAGCCCACACTCCTCCGTTAGGAGGCGCGTGTCCTCACCATTGATCCACCGCTCCACGCCACGGTGAGCCCATTTTCCGTGTCAACAAACTGTCGTTAGCACAGGTGACGGTAATGTAGGGCGACTCGGCACTGTCGTTATTTTACCCAGTTACTTTCAGATTGCTTGTTATTGTACGCGGAAGTGCTTGTTCGAATTTTGGGACTTTTATATGTACTCTGTTTGTCCCATGTTGGTCTGGGATTTAAACAGAATGTGTCAACTGTGTTGCCTAGCATCGGGATTTGGGTATGTCATTGTGTAGACGAGCTAGCATGTCACAAATTTTTCACAATTGTCCGTCAACCCAACCCAGTTTTAATTTTAGCTGAAAGTAGTTAAAGGGGGATAACGGGTGTGAACTTAAGCAAGTTCTACGTATAAAGAATCTCATTTCCGAGGCGTGTGGGTTCGAACTTGGCGTCGAACATGTGGATTTTTCAAATCTATGAAAGGATTTATACCATAAGCTTGGTAGTGAGGGAAACGTCTTCGTTTCTGAAGCGTGCGCGTTTAATCTTAGTCTCGACCTTCTAGATTTTTCAAATACTTGTTCGGACGGATTTATACCATGTCAGCGGTGAAGGAAAACATCGTGATATACCTTGCACATTCAAATAACTATGGATGTGTAACCATGATCCGATTTGTCTGGTTCATCTAAGGGTAACGAAGATTACATCGGCAGTCGCTTCACTGTCATTACCAGACTCGCTAAATCCTGGATCATGGTCTACGCGGACCCCGACTAAACACGGGACATAACGCTAGGAAGATGAATAAGTAGCTAGCTGTCGCTCATCATAATCAAAAACTTAATATAATGCAAATAGAATTGTCAACGACTTTAATCATTACGTTATTTCCATCTTTTTCAAAGTAATAAAACCTAACTAACTAAATAATTAATTTTTTCATACTAACATATTAATATTATAATTTTTTTTTTTTTAAATATAAACAGGAAAGATTTTTATCTGTTTGTTTGTTTGTATCGAATAAGCTCCGAAACTACTGGACAGATTTGAATAATTCTTTCACCAATGGAAAGCTACTTTATCAGCGAGTAACATAGGCTATATTTTATCCCCGTATTCTCACGGGAACGGGAACTATCCAGATCAAACCGCGGGCTGCTGCTTGTCATTAAATATTCTTAGAATTAAGTTCGAGATAGAGTTGTTATATAAAAGTATTGTATAAATTAAATTAGCACAAAATGAACATAAGTACCACGATTGTCAATACTATTGTATTAATAGGTACTTTAAACACCATTTAAAAATTGATTAAGTAAACAATGGACGTTATTATAAAAGTAGTTAGTTTTCTGTCTCAGACAGTGATAAAACGAAACGGTTTTAAAGCCAGACGACTATCCTTCTAATATTTAAACGCGAAAGTTTGATGAATGTATGGATGTTTGTTACTCTTTCACATAAAAATACTGAATGGATTTGGATGAAACTGTACAATAATATAGCTCACAAACCAGAATAATACATAGGCTATGTTTTATCGATGTAACAAGCAAGCGAAGCCGCGGACAGAAGCTATACATATATTATTAAGTATGAGAATACAGAATATGCATAAAAAATATTTTAGTAATTTAATGCTTTCATCGGAAAATATAAAAAAAAAATACTCAGAGTGAAAACAGAACCGAGATTTATCAAAAGACCTACGAGATGTAACAGTTTTAAAGAAATTTGTCCATCTCGCTCACGAAAATGGATTTTTCTATGAACATTGTATGGCGTTGTGGCATTTGACGTCACATGCCATGTCGTATCTCTCTGTTTAACAAATAACGTTGACCCTTTTTAACCGACTTCAAAAAAAAGGAGGAGGTTCTCAATTCGACTGAATTTTTTTTTATTTGCTATAGTAAACATGAATATACATCATCACGCCCGTAATTCCCGGGGTAGGCAGTAGGTGGGCAGCTAGCCACCAAACCACATTCAGCCAAAAAATTAAACTGGGCTGGGTTAGTTGGAAAACTATCAAAAAGTAACATGGTAGACTAAAACAAATAAATAAATAAAAGGCATGTTTATTAAATGTGGATTTCCAAATAATCACAAAAGTCTTGGCCGATGACACTGCCGTGCGCCCTACACTAATAAAAGCGTATGTGTCTACTTCACAGTGGATAGTTTTTTAACAATTTAGTCGTTTTGTGCGTTTCGCCAGCGACCTGGATCTTGTACGGCTAGAAGCCCTTGCAACATATTATTTGTTTTACTTCCGGTCAAATGAGCGATGGTAATAATGGGAATGTCATAGGAAGTACTTTTCAATAGTCCCGTTGGTCGAGTGGTCAGAGAACCTGGCTACGAAACCGAGGGTAGCGGTAGGGTCCTGCTAGGGGCAAATGTTTCGTGTGATGAACATAGACATTCGAGTCATGGATGTTTGTAAATGTATTTAAGTATGTCTATCCGTGGATACTAGGTGGTCTATAGCACAAGCATTAGCTTAGTTTGGAACTAGGGATTGGTGTGTCAGTCTGGAAAATTTATTATTTTCCTAGCTTCTGCCCGCGGCGTTGCTCGCGTGGTACATCGATAAAACACAGCTTATGTATTATTCTAATGTATAAGCTATGCTATTGTAAAGTTTCATTAAAATCCATGCAATCCTTTTTGTGTGAAAGAGTAACAAACATCCACGCATCCATCCATCCATACAAACTTTCGCGTTTACAATATACTAGCTTCTGCCCGCGGCTTTGCTCGCGTGGTACATCGATGAAACATAGCCTATATGTTACTCGGGTTTATGAACTATATTATTCTAAAGTTTCATTAAAATCCATTCAGTAGTTTATTTGTGAAAGAGTGACAAACATCCATCCATACATACAAACTTTCGCATTTATAATATTAGTAGTATGTGAAAAAGTTGTGACAACTTGACAAGTAGCTAGCTCGTCGCCTACACAATCACACACTCAATAGCCAATACACCATTTGTCCCCTTTACGACATCCTAGGCGAGGAACATAATTAGTACATACGTTTTATTTCCCAGATTAAAATGCATAATAAACTATGGAAATTACCTAAGCATTATCTCTTCCTTCTCTTATATATAAAAAAAATGAATTGCTGTTCGTTAGTCTCGCTAAAACTCGAGAACAGCTGGACCGATTTGGCTGATTATGGTTTTAAAATCTTTGTCATCTTACAGGGAAGGTTTGTACGGGAAGAAAATATGGAAAATATGGAAATTATTTCGAGTAAAATAATAAAGGAAAATCCGAGAACGGGGCGTTACGAAGTGCGTCGAGACAGCTAGTTTAGTATTATAAAGGGGAAAGATTTGTATTTTTGTGTGTGTTTGTAATAAATAAACTCAAAAACTACAGGGCCAATTTCTAAAATTCTTTCACCATTGGAAAGCTACATTATCTGGAAGTAACATAGGCTATATTTTATCCCCATATTCCCACGGGAACGGGACTACGCGGGTGAAACCGCGGGGCGCTGCTAGTTCAATATATGTAGATAACAGTACGGATGGGTCGTAATAATATAAACGCATTTTCATTAGGTAAATACTGTTATCGTATTGTTTATTATGGGAACGAAATGAATCATTATATACCTAACATTTATGTAATTAATTAGTTTTTGCTCATGGTTTTGCCCGTCTTGATTTTGGTTTAATACAAAATATATAATGTGAGAGCGGTGGTAGCTCAATGGTAAGGACACGCGCCTCTTAACCGAGTGCGGATTCAAACCCGGGCACGTACCACTACATTTTTCAAATCTATGTACGTATTTATACCACTAGCTCGACGCTGAAGGAAACCATCGTGATGAAACCTGCAAATTAAAACAACTTTGGATTTGCAACCATGATCCAAAAATTGTCTGGTTCCCCTATCTCAGGGTTATGAAGGTCAGGCCGGCAGTCGCTTCAATGTAATTACCAGACTCGCTAAATCCTGGATCATGGTCTAAGCGGACCCCGTCTAAACACGGGCATAACTGTTGGTAAATAAAGCACTCGATTATTTAAATAACTAATTGTGTATATTTAGATTAGAAAGGATAACATTATATTTATGGGGCAGCGTACACGTACGTTCCGGAGAGCACGGAGAATAGAGAGAGCGAATAGTGCAGGGACACGTTGATAGGGATGTGCCACCGGTTATGTCTCGTGGTTGGTGGCGCCACTGTTTGCGTTTACTCCAACACCCTCCCTTGAACGCAAACCCATTGCAGCGGTGAAGATACGATGTGGTATTCCTTTAGTCAGTGCATCGGCAACCATCTTGTTAGTGCACACATACTCCATGCGTATTTGACCAGCTGCAACCTTCTCCTTGACAAAGTGATGTCTGACATCTATGTGCTTGCTTCTTGCTTGGTAGGCGTCAGAACCTGAAATCCTGATAGCACTTTGATTATCACAGTACAAAGTTAATGGCATACCATAAATGTTTTGACAGATGTCCTTTTCAAGCTGTTGAAGCCATAGCGCTTCTTTTACAGCAGAAGCCAAGGCCATATATTCAGCTTCAATGCTGGACAGAGCAACTGTTGGTTGCTTCTTTGAGTTCCAGCTTACGCAAGCACCCTGAAAAATAAATAAATATCCAGTGCAGGATCTTCTGTCTACAGGATCAGTAGCCCAGTCAGCATCACTGTAGCCAACTATATTATTACTATTTCTCTTGAATGTTAATTTCATATTTATTGTTCCTTTCAAATATCGAAATATTCTCTTCACTGCTGTCCAGTGCTGCATTGTAGGACTGTTATTGAATCTGCTTACAGAGTTGACTGCATATGTGATGTCAGGACGGGTACCCTGGGATAGGTACAATAAACACCCAACAGCCTCTTGATATGGAATATTTTGTAGAATTTCATTTTCATTCTCAGCCTTAAATCTTCTTAATATAAAGTGATTGATCCAGAGATATTTCTTCTAAATCTTTATTTTGCGTTATTTTCAGTCCTATACATTGTTGAGCTTTGCCAAGATCCTTCATTTTAAATTTTCGTTGCAGTTTTTCTTTTACAAGTAATGTTGATTTGTCATTATTAAAAAACCAAAGTAAGTCATCAACATACACTGCTATAAACAATATATCTTGCTCATTATTAAGTCTATAGTATATGCAAGGATCCATTACTGATCTTTTCAATCCTATCTCTAAAAGGACGGCATTCAGTTTCTTATTCCATTGGCGGCTGGCTTGTTTTAAGCCATACAGAGCTTTGTTCAGTCGACAGACTTTGTTTTCTTGTTCATAACATGGCGGCAAAGACATATATATTTCCTCTTCAACTTCGCCTTGTAGAAATGCTGTAACAGCATCCATTTGATGGATTTTTAGTCTGTACTTAGCTGCTAGACCAATCAAATATCTCACTGATGTAGATCGAACAACTGGAGCATAGACTTCATGATAGTCTATACCTTTTGTCTGTTTGAATCCCTTGATGACAAGACGAGCCTTGTGCCCTACTATATCTCCAACATCGTTTCTTTTTGTCTTAAAGACCCATTTACAAGGAATTGATTTCTTGCCTGTAGGAAGCTTTACTACGGTCCAGGTGTTGCACTCAATCAATGATTGGTATTCAGCTTCCATCGCAACCTTCCATAAATCAGATTTTTCACTGTTTAATGCTTCAATGTGATCTTGCGGTTCATTGTCAAGTAGACTTATGGCCGTCTCTGAATTAAAGCATAGAAATGAATTTAGTTCGGAGCTGCTGCTATCTTCGTCATCTATTTCGCTTTGTAAGTCACATTGACGAGGTCTTAGATTCACTTGACATGCTTCTGGTGAACTAAAACTGTCGGTAGGTATATAAGTTTCATCATTAGGATCTTCAAAACAACTTAAGTTATTATCAGAACAGCTTGATTCAGCATTTCCTTCATTATTACAAGTACTCACAGGTTCTTCTTCAAGATATACTATGTTGGATTCTTGACTACAATTATTACCATTAGTGTTTGTTTCTTTATTTTTTGATATAACCCTATTTTTTATCTTAATTTTTTTTAGGTTGTTCTCACTATCGGTAATATTTTTATAAATACTCTCTTCTAAAAATACAGCATCTCTACTCATTACTATATGTTTACTTTTCTTATCAATGAAACGAAAACCTTTTGTGCAATCACTGTATCCAATAAATGTCAACTCACGTGACTTGGGATCCAATTTCTGACGTTTCTCCTTTGGAATGTGTACCATTGCTTGACATCCAAATATCCTTAAATGACTCAGGTCAGGCTTGCATCCAGTCCATCTCTCTTCGGGAGTGACTTTTGACAGTGAGCGAGTCGGCGATCTGTTTATGATGTAAGCGGCAGTAGCTATAGCCTCTGCCCAATACTCTTTCTGTAATGAGGCATTAAATAACATGCATTTGGCCTTTTCAACTAATGTCCGGTTCATTCTTTCACTTAATCCGTTCTGTTCTGGTGTGTAAGGGGTACTTGTCTCATGTTTTATGCCAAAGTATTTTAAACATTTATCAAACTTGTGATTTTTATATTCAGTTCCATTGTCACTTCTTAGTATTTTGATTTGACAACCTAATTCATTTTCTACTCTGTTTTTAAATTCTATAAACTTGTCAAATACTTCAGACTTTTGCTTCATAAAATAGATAAAAACCTTCTTGGAAAAATCATCAATAAATGTCAAAAAATACCTTGCTCCCCCAATAGACTGAGTCTCCATCGGTCCACAAACATCACTGTGGATGAGCTCCAGTAACTTGGATGATCGGGAACCTTCGTGGCGGAATGGTAGTCTTGTCTGCTTTGCTTGCAAACACGGAATGCATGTTATTTCTTTCCCTTGATGAGACATTTTCACACCCAATGTACAAACTGGAATCAGATTAAGATCTTTAAAATTGAGATGACCTAGTCTCTGATGCCATAAAAACTTGTCCTCGGTAGCGGCTGCCATTGCGGTTCCACTATGACAGGTTTGTAATTTGTAAGTATTATTTACTAGCTTAGCACTAGCCACCATGCTTCCTTGCTTGTTCATCACTGCACAGCCATTTTCATTAAACTCCACTCGGTTCCCATTGGAAATAATTTTACTAACAGACAGTAAATTAGTGGATAAATCAGGCACATATAACACATCATTTACCTGAATACGGTCAGTAATACCAGCAGTTTTATTTGGTACCTGTATGGTCACTGTGCCACAGCTGTGTACTCGCAGTACTTTATTATTAGCGATCCTGATGTTATCAACAGGCGGTGCTTTCTCATTCTCAAGCCAGAAGCCATGCATTGTCATGTGAGCTGATGCCCCGGAGTCCACATACCAGCTGGTGCTGTCATTCAGATGTGAAGCTGAGAAAGCGGCAACAAAACTATTCTTTGTCTCACTATTTTCTTCTTTCTTATTCTTAAACCAACAGTTCTTGCTTAAGTGACCAAATTTATTGCAGTTAAAGCATCGGGGTCCTTTAGGTTTTTGTGAGTGACTAACATTTTTATTGTGTTGAGAGAATCTGTTCTTGGATTTCACATAGAGGGCGGAAGTAGTATCTGATTTCACTTCTTGAAGTAGTTTTATTTTTATCAGATCGGCACTTATTTTTATCCCAGAACTCTCAATCCCCATTATCATCGGCTTGTACTCTTCTGGTAACCCAGCCAACATCAGTGTACCGAGCCACTCTTCATCAACACGGAAACCTATTGCTCTTAACTTGTGTGCTGCCGACATAATCTTGTTAATGTATTCTTCTACGTTTGTACTCGATTCTAGGTTAGTATTTATCAGATCTCTTAAAAGCCCAACTTTACGGAGCAGGCCAGAGTCTTCAAATGCTTTACATAATTTGTCCCATACCTCCTTTGCAGATGTGGCGTCTTGAACATGGACATACAGTTGTGGGTCTATCAGTAATATAATCTTAGACTTAGCTTTGATATCCTTCTTGGTATCCACGGAGTCATCGGAGATTATACATTCCCACAAGTCCTCATGCTGCAAATAAGCCTCCATAGCAAATTTCCACGTAGCAAAATTATCTCTTCCGGTTAATTTTTGTAAGCTTAGTGCATGAGAAGCCATATTTTATTATATTTAGCTGAAATAAGCTGAAAGAAAAATTTTTTGCACGACGCGATTTGAGGTTAAAGTTAATTTTACTGAGACTAATTTCAAAAACTCAAATTTATACAGGATGGGACGGCCCACGCAGTGGAAGCGTGCTGGGCCCATAACCTGTTGGTAAATAAAGCACTCGATTATTTAAATAACTAATTGTGTATATTTAGATTAGAAAGGATAACATTATATTTATGGGGCAGCGTACACGTACGTTCCGGAGAGCACGGAGAATAGAGAGAGCGAATAGTGCAGGGACACGTTGATAGGGATGTGCCACCGGTTATGTCTCGTGGTTGGTGGCGCCACTGTTTGCGTTTACTCCAACAATAACGCTAGGAAGATGATGATAAAATATATATTGTGTGCTGAAATATTTATATATTTAACAAGGCCAAAAAGTATTGTATATCTGAAGTACGCGAAACACGTAAACAAATAAAATAAACAAACAAACATCACACACGAATTACATATACCTAATCTATGAGGATCGCTGCATCGGCATGACACCAATCAACATTGCACAAGGCACTCGGCAACGGCAGGGTGCATCGTCAGCGCAACGTGATGGCAACGTGATGGCCAATGACGTCAATAGACTTTCATAAGTTATTTCCGATATTTTGTAATGCATATTGGTTTCATACTTCGAAGCAGTATCATTGTTGTAGCTAGTTATAAGTTTCTATGTAACTTTACTTTAGTATTAAATTAGTTAAATAAAATTTGATTTTTTTTAGATCCTCCGGCTGTAGCCTACGTAATTGGCGCAGTCGGTAGGATACTCGCGGTCGATTCGCGGGGAGGTTTCTAATATCGGAATTCGGGAATCGCGTGTCGCCCGGGCGGCTATCAAGCTCCGTTTCGAGTATCCAGAATCTACGAGCGCTGCAGCCACCAGGAGGAGAGTATCTAGACATTGATACAACCAGCAGAGACATGAGTTTGTGAGTTGCACAGAATCTTTCTTGTGTTGCTATCCTTTTGTCCTTTTAGATTAGATTCCTTTTAAAAATTTTCCGTCCTAGTACTTCAGGACCCAGCGAGTCTGCGCTATTGCAGTCTCGCCGGCAAAGGCATATAGATCATAATAGAAATATAGATATTAGTGATTTAAATTTAAATAGTTTATTTGAAAGTAATATTAATATGTCTTACGAGCCAGACACCATTTTTAAGGCATTACGCCCGGTACCAGACTTTGATGGTAATCCTAATGTGCTCACCAGATTTATAAAGATCTGTGATCAAATCGTAGCGACTTACCTTAGTACACAGCCAGGCAGTGATCTATCAAATTTATGTTTATTAAACGGTATATTAAATAAAATCACTGGCCCCGCAGCTAGCATAATTAATTCAAATGGCATACCCGATAATTGGTTAGCTATAAGAAATACATTAATAAATAATTTCGCGGACCAGAGAGATGAAACAGCTCTCTATAACGACCTCTCTTTGGCCACTCAAGGACATAGATCACCCCAAGAATTCTATGAGCATTGCCAATCATTATTTAGCACAATAATGACGTACGTAAGTCTTCATGAGACTTTAGCCACCACCATAGAGGCTAAACGTGTTTTATATCGCAAGCTCACTAAACAGGCATTTGTTCGCGGTTTGCAAGAGCCACTTGGCTCACGAATTAGATGCATGAGACCAGATACATTAGAGAAGGCTTTAGAATTTGTACAAGAGGAGCTGAATATTATGTACTTGCAACAACGTAACGACGCTGTATCTAAGCCCCAGTCGGCACCTAAAGTTCAACCAGCCCCTGTACACATCCTAAAATCTCCTACAGCAACCTTCTGGCCTTTACATACTAATCAAAGGGCACTGCCGCCAGCGCCGCAGCCATTTAGGTTCGCCCCGCAACCTAATCAAGGTTTCAGGGCCAACCCTACGCAGAGCCAGCCACAGCAACAGCCACAGGTACGTGTCGGTCCGTCGCGAACTCAACAAATGTTTGGCGCTAGGCCACCTAATTATAATCCGCATAGTAACGTGTTCCGTCTTCCACCTAGAAATTATCCCGGTAATTCATTCGTTCCTAAACCGATGAGCGGCGTACAACATTTCACACCCAAGCCGTTACCTCCATCGGGAGGCCTTCGAGGTCATGATTGGCGTTTACATGGTAACCCGCCACCGAATAACTATTTTAAATCGCGCGAAATGAACTTAAACGAGTGTTACGACGCGAGCTCTTGTTACGGTGATTGTTATAATGACTCGGATTACATGTTGCCACAGTATAGTGAATATGCAGTAGGTTATGATTGTTCAGACTATCCGTGCTATGATTACCAAATTGAGTCACAGCCTTATTACGACCACTCTCAATCTTTTGATACCGTTGCTGATGCTGAGGACTGCCAAGTCTCAGATGATAGCCAAAATTTTCGGAAAGGTCAAACATCAAAAAAGCCAAAATAGAAATTAATCTTCAGACTCAGAGGCAATTACCATACATTCAAATAAGTAATCCGCCTCTTAAATTCTTAATCGATACTGGCGCTAACCAGTCGTTTATTAGTCCACAGGCTGTTCAAAATTATTTCTCGGATTTTACTTTAAATTACGATCCATTTGAGGTAACCAATGTGCACGCAACTACTAGAAACGATTTCTCTATAACCTTGCCTTGTTTTTCAGAATTTAATGACTCAGAGGACATACGACTTTTTGTGTATAAATTTCATGACTACTTTGACGGACTTATCGGACTAGACTTATTAACTAAGTGGGAAGCTAAGATCGACTTAAAGGATAGGACATTGACTACTCGTTCTATGGTTAATGAAATAAAAATGTTTAACTCCCGAAATGTTAATTTATATGAAGATATGATCCCGGCTCAGAGTTCAAAGTTAGTAAGACTTCCTATTAACGCCCCGGATGGTGACGTTTACATTCCAGAGCAAGTAACTTGTAATTGTATTATTTCAGAATGCGTTACAACCGTAGTTAACAGCCGCGCTATTTTAGAGGTTCAGAACTTAACCGATAATGACGTAATTCTCTCATTAGATTATTTCGTTCGGGCCGAAGTGTTTAATGTTGAGTGCACGCGTACTGAACAACAGTCGCGCACACAAGAGGTTATATCGCGTTTGCGTACTGATCATTTAAATCCGGAGGAGAAGGCAAATTTAATATCACTTTGTTCGCGATATGCAGATGTATTTTACATCGATAATGAACCTTTGACTTTTACCAACAAGGTCAAGCATCGGATTAACACCACCGATGAAATACCAGTTTATACAAAGAGCTATAGATACTCTTTTATTCATCGACAAGAGGTTAAAGATCAAATAGAGAAAATGCTTTCGCAAGGTATTATCAGACCGTCAGACTCCGCGTGGAGTTCACCCATCTGGGTTGTGCCAAAGAAGGCTGATGCCTCGGGCAAACAAAAATGGCGTATTGTAGTTGACTTTCGGAAGTTAAATGAGAAAACCATAGACGACAAGTACCCAATTCCCAACATCTCTGACGTGTTAGACAAATTAGGCAAGTGTCAATATTTCACGACCTTGGATCTTGCCAGCGGTTTCTATCAATGTGAGATGGAACCATCGGATATTAAAAAGACCGCTTTTAATGTCGAGCACGGGCATTTTGAATTTCTCAGAATGCCAATGGGTTTAAAAAATTCTCCATCTACATTTCAACGTGTGATGGACAATGTCCTTAAAGGCTTACAGAACGAGATCTGCCTCGTGTATCTAGATGACATAATTGTCTATAGTACCAGCCTCCAGGAGCACATAATTAACCTGGAAAAAGTGTTTCAGCGACTTAGAGAGTCCAATTTTAAGATCCAGATGGACAAATCAGAATTTTTAAAACTTGAAACTGCTTATCTCGGACATGTTATTAGTAGTGAAGGTGTAAGACCCAATCCAGACAAGATTTCCTCTATTGAGAAGTATCCTTTGCCCAAAACGCCTAAAGAAATTAAGCAATTTCTTGGTCTGTTAGGTTACTATAGAAAGTTCATTCCCGACTTCGCTCGAATCACCAAACCGATGACACTGTGCCTGAAAAAGAACAAGAAAATTACGTTAGATGACGAATATATTAACTGTTTTGAAAAGTGTAAAAAACTACTGACTAATGACCCCATACTACAATACCCTGACTTTAATAGAGAATTTTTACTTACCACTGACGCTTCTAACTTTGCAATAGGTGCCATTCTGTCCCAGGGACCTGTAGGATCAGACAAGCCAATATCGTATGCCTCACGTACTCTTAATGAAAGTGAGATTAACTATAGTACGATTGAGAAGGAGTTGCTTGCCATAGTCTGGGCAACCAAGTACTTCCGCCCATACTTGTTTGGTAGGAAATTTAAGATCTTAACAGATCATAAACCACTCCAGTGGATAATGAGCCTTAAGGAGCCCAACTCCAGACTTACTAGATGGAGATTAAAGCTTAGTGAATACGATTACACAGTCGTATATAAAAAGGGTAAAAATAACACCAACGCTGATGCCCTTTCTAGAGTAGAGATCCACAATGAGGAGATCAGCTCTATAGTCGCTAATCCTTCTGAAAGGCCACTCACCCCTGATAATTCAGCCACCAGTACAGCTCATACTAGTCAGGAACATCCTATCTTAGAAGTGCCTATAACTGACGAGCCTCTTAACAGGTTCCATAAGCAATTAATTTTAACTGTTGTAGGTGACATTAAACGCAGACCAGTAGTGACTAAACCTTTTGAGACACAAACTAAAGTGACAGTTCAAGTGACAGAATCTGACTTAGAAAATGACGTAGTGAATGCCATTAAAGAGTACATCAATCCCAAAGTCAAAACCGCCTTGCTAATAAACCCACCTTTAGCTATGTATCAGATAATTCCAATCATCCAGGAAAAGTTCAAATGTTCCTCAATGAACCTTGTTTTATGTAAAGTTGAATTAGAAAATATTAAAGAGTATCTGAAACAACAAGAAATAATTAGGCATTATCATAACGGTAAAACTAATCATAGAGGGATTAATGAGTGTTACTTAGCACTATCCCGTAGGTACTATTGGCCCAGAATGAAAGATCACATAGTTAAATACATAAATGAATGTAGTGTATGCGGCCAAAGCAAGTATGATAGGAATCCAATTAAACAGCAATTTAATATTGTTCCCCCAGCAACAAAGCCATTAGAAATAGTACATGCAGATCTTTTTACAGTACAAAGCGAAAAGTATATTACCTTCATAGACGTTTTCTCTAAATATGGGCAGGCTTATCATCTTAAAGATGGTACAGCTATCAGCATACTCCAAGCCTTACTTACCTTCTGTACTCACCATGGCCTTCCACTGACGATAGTAACTGACAACGGAACCGAATTCACAAACCAACTATTTGCAGAATTTCTCAGACTCCATAAGATATCACATCATAAGACATTGCCTCATTCGCCCAATGATAATGGTAACATAGAAAGGTTTCACTCTACACTGTTAGAACATCTTAGAATATTAAAGTTACAGCAAAAGGATGAACCGATAGTAACCCTTATGTCATACGCTATTATCGCTTATAACAGTTCAATTCACAGCTTTACCCGTTGCAGACCCTACGACATATTAAAAGGACATTTTGACCCACGTGACCCTATTGACATTGACATAACTGAACGATTGCTTCAACAATACGTCCAGACTCACCGTGAACAAATGAAAGTAGTCTATGACATAATTAACGAATCCTCTTTAGCCAACCGCACAGCTCTTATAGATAACCGCAATAAGTCTAGAGAACCAGAAGCGGAATACGAGCCCCAACAGCAAGTATTCATAAAGAATCCGTTTGCTAGTCGACAAAAAGTAGCCCCCAGGTATACACAGGACAAAGTCCTTGCAGACCTGCCTATCCACATCTACACGTCTAAGAAACGAGGTCCAGTAGCTAAATCCCGGCTCAAGCGAGCCCCTAAAAATAAAAAATTGTTGCAGGATACTACTGTTGCTGACAGCCCACCTGGCCCAAGCTCAGGAGATAAGACTTGACAACTTGGACGAAGGCCCTGGACTTTTACCTTTCAAACTTGGACCAACCCGACTTACGACTCACTATCACACTTTCTTACAGTACATAGACCTTGACAAAATAGAGCGTGACATTACTATATTAAAAGGACAGTTACAGGATTACGAGGACAGGCTTACCAATGATACCTTTATCTTATACGAACTTCAGATAAATTACTTAGTTAATAAAACAGATAAGATTTTAGATCATTTAAGTAGTCTTGAACCTAGTCGGACAAAAAGAGGTCTATTAGATGGATTAGGTTCAATTATCAAAAGTATTACGGGTAATTTAGATTATCAGGATGCCATAATATACAATGATGCAATTAAAATTTTAGAAGTCAATCAGAATAAGTTAGCCACAGAATTAAATAATCGTGTTAGTTTAAATAGTGAATGGATGTCTGAGCAAAGTCATGTTATGAATCAAATCTTAGATAATCAAAATAAAATTAATTTGACGTTACAATTAATGCTAGATAGTAATGCGTATAAAGAGAGAGATCTTATTAAATACGGTAAATTTGCACAGTTACTAGCAATCATCTCTGAAAACACAGATGATTTACTAGATGAACTTAAGAGAATAGATAACATCTTAGCATTCACTCGTACTATGACTACACATCATTCGATGTTAAGTTTAGGAGTACTTAGAAAAATGCTGGATCGCTTGAGATCAATTTATAGTATAGATCAGGTTATAGATTTAGAGTTAAGAGACTATTTTAATATAATAAAATCTGGTTCTTATTTCGTTAGGAAACAGATAGTTATAGTTTTTAGATTTCCTATAGTTTCCAGTAGTACTTATGATCTATATAGGTTATCCCTGGCTCCCAATAAATTCCATAAAGTCCTAATACCACCTTTACCTCTCATAGCAACTAATAGAAAAGAATTTGTGTACATAGAGGCTGAATGCCCGAAGTTCGAAGGTCTACATCTCTGCGAGGAAAGCCCGCATCAAAAGCTTCGCACTCAACCAGACTGCGTACATGAAATCATCACGCAGCAGACCATCAATCCGACATGCAACTTGTCTACCATTCACCTATCCAGAGAGGCAATGGAGCAACTCGACGATCGAAGTTACGTCATCACGTTCCCCCGTCCTACTAGAGTTCAACTGCACTGTGGCACTGAAGACTACACTTCGCTGAATGGCAGTTTTCTAGCGACTGTACCTACACACTGTTATTTACGTACCTCGGAATTTACTATCACGAACATCGACGATATTGTACAAGGCCAGCCACTGAAAATCATGAAGATTACTTACCCAGATGACATGAAGATCGCAGCATCACCGCAGCTCCATTTGAACACCATAGACCTGAAAGAAATTCATAGAATTCAAGATAAAATTATTAATCAGTCTCCGCTACAACTTACGCCCATACCTGAGACACTTTATCATACGACCATACCGTTCTATATCGTGTTATTCGGTGCAACCGCACTTGTAGCAGTAGTACTTACCCGCCGCTACGGACTACGGAAATGCAGCCGCGAGAAACAAGTTGATCCTGAGATAACCAGCTCCAGTATTCAGCGAGATGAAATCTCCGAAGATCCTGAAAATCATATCCACGCGAAATCATCTCAACCAGCAATTTTTTCTCTCAAAATCGGAAAATAATTGCTAATCTGAGGGTGGAGGAATTACATATACCTAATCTATGAGGATCGCTGCATCGGCATGACACCAATCAACATTGCACAAGGCACTCGGCAACGGCAGGGTGCATCGTCAGCGCAACGTGATGGCAACGTGATGGCCAATGACGTCAATAGACTTTCATAAGTTATTTCCGATATTTTGTAATGCATATTGGTTTCATACTTCGAAGCAGTATCATTGTTGTAGCTAGTTATAAGTTTCTATGTAACTTTACTTTAGTATTAAATTAGTTAAATAAAATTTGATTTTTTTTAGATCCTCCGGCTGTAGCCTACGTAATTCACGCCCATAATCCCCGAAGGGGTGGGCAGAGTCACAGGGGCAGCAGGCCCCTTTAACAACGTTCAGCCAAAACACATATTGAATAAATTAACTGTGTTATCTGTGGTAAATTCATAAATCTGTATCTGTAAACATTAATTGGCAAATGTTTTGGCGTCATCATCATCATCCTCTTGCCCTTCTCCCAGGTTACCTGGAGTCAGCGCAGCATGTCTTCCTCTTCCACACGTCCCGGTCAGCCGTCATCAAGCTATCCATTCCCATTTAACTCATATCATCTTTCACACAATCCATCCATCTCTTATTTGGCCTTAGTCTTCGTCTCCATCCACTAACATTCATACTCATAACTCTCTTTATCACATCCGAAGAGAGGAACGACTTCCTCTCTTCGGATCCACGGACTAGTAAAAAAAGAAGGACTCCACGCTGTCATACTATAGCGTGAAGCCATGTTTATGCATGTGTGAATGAGATACTTATGGGTACCAGATATCGGATATCTGTCATTTGGAGCACTTATAAGGTCAATGTGTGACGTAAGTTGCGTGTCAATGTGGAGCACCTGAGGAGCTTCAATGTCTAGTTAGTGGCGCGGAGGCCTTCTTTTTTTATTAGTCCGTGCTTCGGATATACTATTTAAAATAAAATAATGACTGCAGCATAATATTATTCGATATTAAGGATTTTGAATGCGATTCTTTTATTTTTAAACCATCCCTTATTGGCGCACATGATACCCTATTATTGCTTCAATATTCGAGGGAGAAAACTTTTTCGATTCCCAAGTTTTATTTCTTGAGGTGAGCGGTAAATTTGTCCCGTTATTGTCTTAGAATAGAATGAATATGTATAAAGTTGTGCCAATTCAACCCATAAGCGGACCCCGGACTCTAAGCGGACCCCGGCGGGACATACTAGCGGTATGTCCCGTCGGGGTCCGCTTAAACCGTGATCCAGGATTTAGCGAGTCTGGTAATTACATTGAAGCGACTGCCTGGACTTCATAACACTTACATAGGAGGACCAAACAAATTTAATCATGGTAACACATCCATAGTTGTTGGAATGTGTAGGTTTCATCACGACGTTTTTCCTCACCGCTGAGCCTAGTGCTATAAATACGAACATGGATTTGAAAAATCCAGAGGTTCATGCTCGGGTTTGAAGCCGCACTCCTCCGTTAAGAGGCGCTTATTGTTCTTACCACTGACCCACCACCGCTTCCACCCAATGCATTATTCATTAGTCGCTTTTACGACCTGATAGGTGAAAAACATAGTTTTGGTACATTTATTGAGTTCCAGGATGCTTAGCCAAATGCGCGCTAGCGATTCCAAAACGAACTTCGCTATCGCTCGTATCGCGCCACAGACTTATTCGGGTAGACAAATCGGGAACTAACTCCGAGTTCCGCACTATGAGTTCTACTAGTTCGTAGTAAACAAGTTTGTGGCGCGATACGAGCGATAGCGAAGTTCGTTATGGAATCGCTGGCGCGCATTAGTCTATGCACCCAGATTAACAAATTTTCCACTTACATCTGCCCGTAGCTGCCCTGTCATGATAAATCTATAAAACATAGCCAGGATAATTGATAAAACCAAGCCTATTTATAAATAGGCTTGGTTTTATCAATTATTTGGGGTTACATACATACATACATAACATCACGCTCATAATCCCCGAACGGGTAGGCAGAGTCAAAGGGGCGCCAGGCCCCTTTAACCTTAGCCAAAAATAAAACTGGGCTGTTATATGGAAAATTGTGAAAAAGTAGTGACAAGCGGCTAGCTTGTCGCCTACACAATCATGTACCCAAAACCCGATATACCATTAGCCGTTTTTTACGATATGTTATGCGAGAACACAGTTGGCACATTAAGTCCCAGACCGACATGGGATTCTGGTGTTAGATCTTAATTATTGTAAACTTTTATTAAAATCCATTCAATAGTTTTTGCGTGAAATATTAACTAACATCCATAGATCCAAACTTTCGCGTTTATAATATTAGTCAGTTTAAGTAAAATTAAAGGTAGAGAGCGGTGGTAGCTCAATGGTAAGGACTCGCGCCTCTTAACCGACGAATGCGGGTTCAAATCCGGGCACGTACCTCTGGCTTTTTCAAATCTATGTACGTATCTATACCACTAGCTCGACGGTGAGGGAAAACATCGTGATGGAACCTGCAAATTCAAACAACTTTGGATTGGTAATCATGATCCAATAATTGTCCGGTTCCCCTATCTTAGGGTTACGAAGGTCAGATCGGCACTCGCTTCGATGTAATTACCAGACTCGCTAAATCCTGGATCATGGTCTAAGCGGACCCCGTCTAAGCACGGGACATAACGCTAGGAAGATGATGAAGTAAAATTAATGGTGACTAACAAGTTAACGGCAAGTCTGATGGTCAATTATAGTCACAGTAGTCTTAAAAAATTTGCAACACCAATGAAATATGAATCATATTTCATATTCGGTTGCTTTCTCCACGATACGCGCGACGCGCAGACAGAACTACAGTCATGGCGTGAAAGTGATCGGCTGGGAATCGAACCCATTGTGCGCGCAATTAGCCCGCGCCACTTTCAGCGTACGCACTTGTACAGTCAGCTCGTTAATTATGTGGTGTTTTGTTTGTGGTACTTATACGAATGAAACTGTATTAAAAATTAATTGTTTTTAATTTTTTTTTCTCTTTCTGTTTGTAGTAGATTAAAAGAGATTCTTTGCATTTTTTAACCACTTCAATCACTGATTTAAAGTCAAAGTTTAGTTAAAATATTTTTTATTTGTATAGGTTTCAAGGTAAACACTTCATCATCTTCCTAGCGTTATGTCCAGTGCTTAGACGGGGTATGCTTAGATATGATCCAGGATTTAGAGAGTCTGGTAATTACATTGAAGCGGCTGCCGATCTGACCTTTTGTAACCCTTAGATAGGGGAAGCAGACAATTTTTGGATGGCTATTGGAATGTGCAGGTTTTATCACAATGTTTTCCCTCACTAGACTAGTGAATACGTTCATAGATTAGAAAAATCCAGAGGTAGGTGCCCGGGTTTGAACCTGCACTCCTCAGTTAAGAGGAGCGTGTCCCTACCATTGAGACCACTGCTCCGTTTCCGTTGCTGTCTATACTCTGCAATATTCAGCTGGCGTCTCGGCCGCCATTTCAATAATTCCACTCCGGTGACACAGAATTATTGGAATTTATGAATAATTGTCATTTGGATTCGTAATGAGAGGACGGGGAGGAAACGCGGGGTTTAGGAAAAGGGTTTATGTGAAAGACTGTGTCGGAATCAAGGTAGAGTTTTTTCCGGTGGTTTCAACATAATAATAATAAATTCCTAACCGATTACACGGCGGCTAATCTCAAACACAGGAGCACTCTCTGTTCCTTCACTCTCATAGTCCGGTGAGACGGCACCGACATGACCGGAGAGAGGTCAGGCGCAGGACCAACTGATATACACAACACAACCACTGGATGTGTCCACAATTATTATTCTTCAGGCAGAAAATGAAAAGAAATACCTATTTGTCTTTTAATATTTTGCTGGATACTGTATTTTTAGTATTTAATGTAAAAATTTAATCAGACAGTATTTTTTTTTGAGAGGACGTCGGTAGTTGGCCGAAGGCGGCCTTTACTACCTACCGGGCTGGCGGGGGAGCGGGAAACTCACAGTGGACTGTACAATGATTGTCTGAATAAATATTTTTTTTATTATGTCTCTCGGCACAATCACGGGACCAGCCCGGGTCTTCAAGGCTTGCATAGGGACATGGGTCCAACATGTAAAGGCCTTTTGAGAGTTTGATCTAAATGTGTGATGGAACACCGGCCGGGTGTTGCCCTTAGTTGCAGTATAAAACATACACTCAAAGGCGTCATCCGGCTGATGCAGGACTATTGCGAAAAAGGGAAACTAAACCGGGGCTATGGAGGGAGGTTCTACTATATTATTAACGTGCTTTCCGAAGCACGGGGGTGATAAACGTCTTCAAAGTGCAGGAGCGATTGGATCATCCTCTCGTCCTTGCTCTGCCGTCTCCATTAGCGAGATGATATCCTCGCAAAAGGAGACGGTTGCCACCCAGGTCCCATCGTTGTGGAGCATGACCTTCAAAATATATGACAGCGAGAGATCCAGCCCAGTCGCTGTCATCAGTTCAGCCCGCTGGGTTACCCCGCTAGGGAATCGGTGTAAAGTTAATTAGTCAGAAGAAAGTTAGGTGTAGAAAGTAGGCGCACTGTAAAGGAATATTTGGTCTCATTTTCTTTACTAGTACACACATGCCAATTAACTCAGGTCGAGTATATCTATACGTGATACCACAGAGTAATAAAAATATACTACGTACAACAGAGGGTCACTGCCCATACTTGAAAAGTTACTGCTATAACTCGCGCAAGAACAGCGACAGTGGTGAGTAATTGGAACTACAGCAAAGTTTAGTCTGTTTGTCAAGTATAATATAAGATGGCGCTACAAGCACAGGTTAGTTGTATCTTAGTAATAATACGCCATCTGTGTAAAATTCATGGTTTTTAAACAAATATTATTTTGGTATGCTTCTGAAGAAAATATTTTATAAACCTAAATTTAATAAATTTTCTAAGAAATGACGAAAGCATTTTTTCATAGTGAAAAAATAACGTTTTAATCCGGTTTTATCTCTCAATCAGTCTAAATGATGCCTGTAGCGACATCTGTCTGTGTCAAGTCTATACGAAATCTAAAATGTATGTGACTGACCAGACATGGTACAGTGATACTAATTTAAAAAGCTGAAGAGTTTGTTTTTTCAGTTGAAAATCTCAACTGATACGAATTAAAAAGAAAGTTGTGTAGAATGTACATTCATATATGATCGCTACGAAACTAACCATAAACGCAGGTAAAGCCTCGGGCTAGAGTTGCCTAAAAATAGATAGTTTTGCAATCGATGGTTTAACGGCCAAATCATCTATACGATCGATAGGACAATTAATAGTATGGATAGTATCGATCGCTGCCAACTAATGAACTATCGATAGTATCGATCGCTTTCAACCAATGAACTATCGACAGTATCGATACTATCGATAGTATTGCTGTTCAATATCGTATAGACTATCGATAGTGTCGATAGTTCATTGGTTAGCCGCGATCGAAACTATTGATAATATCGATAGTATTGCTGTTCACAGATGGTTTCCAGTATCGATAAACTATCGATACTATCGATTGTCTTCAACTATCTATAGGCTATAAATAGACAATCGATATTCAAAGTCAAAATATTCTTTATTTATAGGTTTCAAAGAAACACTTATAAATCGTCAAAAACTGTTAAAGAGATATGATTCCGCCACCGGCAAGAAACTAGATAGTTACTCTTTACAACAACAGTATTAACAAAGTTGTAAGATTCACACTTGACTTTCAAAGTGGGCCTGGTGTTAAATAAGAAAATATAATTTTATAATTACTAGGAGGAAAAAAAATTAAAAACAAAAAAAAAAATCACCCGACCAGAGCAGACCAGTCTCCAAAGGTGGCACTTGTTCCCAAGCATGACGTATGTGTCAACCATCGCTTCACTCAACCATATTTTAGGGAATGTAAAAATATAAATGTATTGGCCTAACGAGCCAGCTAGTGTGTAAATAAAAGCTAGCCACGAACAGCTTAGCACATTACGTAAGTACTAACATACTAACGTTAACAGTTTATTGTCAATTAAGATTGAAACTAACAAACAGGTTCTTATGCCAACAGTGGTTACATGACGTGGGAAACCTTTTAGCTTCAACTTAGTATCTAACTAGCTAGCGACCTGCCCCGGCTTTGCACAGGTGTTTGCACCAGTAGATAAGCATGGTTCTTCTAAATAAAACTGAAATTGTTACTTAATAAGTAGCCAGGGCCAGTAAGTTCTGAGATTAGTTTAAACAGATATACGGGACTGGGAACTTATTTCTTTCAGCATTAGAATGCTTCATTATCCCTGATTAACAAAGGCTATAGAATATTTTTAAAAGTTAGGTTAGGTTAGAAAATAAATGTCCGCCCATGCGAGGCCGGGGCGGGCTTAGGGGTGAGAGTTTCCCGTTCCCCTGCAAGCCCGGTAGGTTGTAAAGGCCGCCATCGGCTAATAATCGAAAAAAAAAAATCCGGAGCTGCTAGTGTAAGATATTCTCCAAACCAATTTCGGTCACGGCGGCCAATCTCAACGAAGTTTAACCAACTTTTTAAAGTAAGGTAAAGTCTTTTTGAAAGTGTCACACTACTCAGGTACGTCTTAAATTATAACTGTATTTGTACAGTAACTTTATTGCAATGTTTAATTTAATTAACAAATATGGAAATATAACAAGGTCGGCAAATATGACTGGTTTTGGTTCGAGGAGGCTTCGACTCTTTAGGGATTATGGACGTGATGTTACGTATGTATGAGGCTTCGCGAAATAAGGGTTGGGAAACACTGCCGAAGGGTTACCAAAGTCAGATCGGCAGCGTTCCAATGATTACCAGACTCGCTAAATCCCGTATCATGGCCTAAGAGTCTAAGTAGGCCTTAACACGGGACATAACGCTAGAAAGATTGTTGCATTCATTGCGCAGCCATCGCGAATCGTTTTAATTCCCAAGCTACAACTTTATGCAAACATTTTCTATGAATACCGCAATAGTTGGTGCAATTGTCTTCGCGTTATATAAACATAGATGAACTTTAGTTGCGTCAAAGTGTCGGACTTTTGTTTTCTTTTTAACGGACCATTTTTATGAATCTGTGAACCGTGGCGAGCCGAGCGGCGGCGAGCGTGGCCGAGCGCGCGATGAAAGTTGTCGGGACGGTGTTGCCAGGGGCAAGAATTGGGACTGTTTGTGTAATTTGCGTTGTAGGAAGCGCAAGGATGACGGACGTTTCGTCTGTTTCGGAGTCAAGATAAAATGTAAAAAATCTGCCGAAAATTCAAAGCACATAAGTTGAGGTGATTTGTTCCTTATTTGATGCAGTTGCAAGCAATTTATAATTGAGGATAAAAATCCTGCAGACAAAATGTTCGTCGTGTAGGCGCTCCCGAACCCAATAAAATTTTGTGACGTTCAATGTTGCGTAGTACATTGCGAGTTTCATTATTAAAACATGGGTTTATATATAGATATAGATAGATAGATAGTTATACATTATTGCACTAAAACAAAAATCAGAATACAATCAGATATAGTACAATTTGGCAGAATAGTTTTTAATTCATGGATACCTTAAGATTATTTCCATCGTAGCTGGGTCAAGTTGTCGTCGGGTCCAAAGTAAAGATAAATGAACCGTTTTAATCTTGCTGTTAAGATCGAATTAACAACAGACTTCAATAAATGTATATCTGAATATATAATTTATCTGCACTTTGGAATACACCAAACCATACATTTTGCACATTTTGAATAACGTACTTAATAAAAATAAAGGCGTTTTCGGAAGGATCCTTCATTGTGTAGCAATATAATACATTTGTTTCATCTTGTGATCAGAAATGTTGTATCAACATCTAAATAAGTTGCCGCCAGGAAAGACTATTGACATTAAGCCAGCGAGTAATGTTTAACTATTAGCAGAAGCATTATAAACAGATCCTAAATGTAATTGCGGAGTATATTATGAGGTTTTATTTGACAGGCCCGTTGGTCGAGTGGTAGAGATCCTGGCTACTAAACCAAGGCTCGGTTCGCATCCCGGTAAGTAACATTTGTACTCGAATCATAAAAAACAAAAAAAACACTTATTACCAGAAAATACATGTATGTTTATAAACATATTTATTAAATATCATGGATGTTTATATACATATTTAAGCATAAGGACGATACTACAATAAGTTTTCTAAATAAAGACAGATATAGAAAGATGCTAACTATACATTTTGAAAACTCGAAAGAATTTGCCTAGCTTAATTGAAATGTTTCAAATATTCGCCATATTCTTCTTATTATTATTTTAATGCAATGCAATGCAACGAAAAATTCTCACAGTAAGCTCTAATTTGTTATCATTTACGAAATAAATATACAAAAAAAAGGAAAATGAAATAATTGCTATTTAATCAATCATACAATTGGCTCATTAAATAAATGAGACATTTTTGTTATTATTTTATAATCAAAATGATACGAACATAATAACATTCTTTATTAAATATTTCGCAACAAATAATGACCATAAAACGAATTAGTAACTTTAACTAAAAGTTACACTGTACAAAAGCCATACTCTACGCTTGCAACACTGCGCACAACTTTTTTTCGCGGGCCAGTTTACCGCTTGCGTTCGAAGGGAGGGTACGTCTCACTCCTAGCGTTTCCGAGCCTACTTTTACGTAGTCCTTAAAAACCGGTTGGAAAGTGCCCGAGGTGTGGCGTGGGCGATTATAGTGCCGCGTTCAACCGTAAAACGGTCTTATTACAGTACAAAATCAACTTTTGGTGTTAAATATTTAACTTTGAAAGTAAAAAGTGCATACCTGTGACTCACGGATCTACAGTACCGCTATCTCGGATCGAGGTATGATACGTGTTATATCGAAAATCTTTTGTTATCTCAGTTATCGAACCTAACCTTTTTTTGGAGCAGGTGGACTGGCCATTCACACTTACCTGATTTTTGTTTTTTTTGCGGAGTATCGAAAAGAGTCGCGCACTAAAGAGGTCGGTTGCCTTTGTTCGAATTTTATTTAAAGTACATGACTTCGGTTTGGTCTCTTGAGCGTAGGTAGACCGTTGTTTTTTTTATATGGAAGCGAATGTTATGATATCATTTGAGCTTAGAAGGTAGTTCCTAGAATGTCGGATCGAAATTACCCAAGCGTATCTCCTACCTACATTTATTAATGATTTTAAAGAATGTTGGCTGCTTTTTCCATGTTAAAACTTAGTTAGACAGCCTGAGAACGAACCAGACTTGTTTTTACGTGGGAAAATGAAAACTTTACATAATTCTCTAGACATTTGTAGTCTGAGTACCGCCTAGTTTCAAAATTTAATTCGAGTTAGGTAGGTATTTAAATGTTCTGTTATTTAAGTAGACTGTGCCTTGTAGAACGTTTCGAAACGATTTGGAATAATATTAGAGTTAGGTATTATTAATTATTATTAGCTTTTGATATTACCACTAGTAAGGATTTCATTGTGTAATTTTAAACGCAGACTAGTAAAAAAAAAAAGACTCCGCTCTGACATACTACAGGGCGAAGCCATGTTTAAGCATGTGTGATGTGAGTGACATTCTTATATACCGGACATCGGAAATCTGTAATTTGGAGCAATTATGTCAATGTGTGATGTAAGTTACGTGGCAAGTTGGAGCACCTGCGGGCTTCAACGTCTAGTTAGTGACGCGGAGTTCTTATTTTTTAGTCCGTGTTGTGGTCTTATAATTTTTTATACATTAGTAGCCCCCTTTGTCGATATATTTTATGCCCTTATGGGAGTCCGTTTGGCCCACGATTCTGAATTCAGCGAGTCTGGCTTTGACTTGCCATCTGACCTTTGTGTTGGCGGGGAACCGGTATACTGGATCATGGTTACACATCCATAGATATTTGTATATACAGACTTCACGATTTTTTCCTTCGTCACCGACCAAGTGGTCCATAGATAGGTACCTGCCTAACCTACATAGATTGAGATCTATAGAACCTACATAGGCTCGACTGGCTCGATGGCGCATTCGGTAGTAACCCCGTCCCATGCACAAAGAGTTGTGGGTTCGATCCCCACGCAGGACAAACATTTGTATGATGAATAGGTAGGTACCTACTTGTGTTTGTTCTGTGTCTGAGTGTTAATATCCAATATTTAAGTATATATTTGTAATACCACTGTTGTTTCTGATATCCGTAACACAAGTGCTTATGCTACTTACCTCGGAGTCAGATTAACGTAATGTGGTCGGACATTTATTTATGTTAAAAAAAACCGAATACTTAGAAGTAGGTGCATATCCGGGTTTGAACCTGCGCCTCTCCCACAAGAGACTCGTCTATACCATGTAATAAATATCTTACTAAGAAGGGATGGAAGATTGTACAAATAGTATTGACAAGTGGATACTTCGTCTCCTATATAATCATTAACCTAACACCTAATACACCATTAGTCGCCTTTTACGACATGATGCTAGGAACACAGTTGGCACATTATATTTAGGAGATGAGGCTAAGTATAGGAAAATAAGTATGTTGGTACTACTTACAATGCAGTATCGTGCTATACTAATATTTGCCTGCGGCGTCGCTGGCGTGGTACATCGATAAAACATAGCCTATGTGTTATTCTGATATATAAGCTATATTAGTGTAAAGTTTCATTAAAATCCATTTATTCGTTTTTGCGTGAAAGAGTAACAAATATCCACAATATATGTATTGGCCCGTAGGTCGAGTGGTTGGAGACCCTGGGACTTAACCAAGGGTCGCCGGTTCGAACCCCGCTAGGGGCAAATGTTTCGTGTGATGAACATGTACATTTGTACTCGAGTCATGGATGTTTCATCTAGTATCCATAGCACAAGCTTGTAAGCTTAGGAACTAGGGAATTGGTGTGTCAATATGGGGATATTTGTATTATATTATTACTAGCTTCTGCCGGCGGCTTCGCTCGCGTGGTACATCGATGAAACATAGCCTATATGTTATTCGGGTGTATGAGCTATATTATTCTTAATTTTTATTAAAATCCATCTAGTAGTTTTTTTTGTGAAAGAGTAACAAACATCCATCAATACATACAAACTTTCGCATTTATAATATTAGTAGGATTACAAATCCATCTATCCACAAACTTGCGTTCAATATATAAGTGGGACATCTACATAGGTAGGTGGGTAGGTTAGGTTATATTTATAAGTTGTATTTCTCGTTACGAAATAATATCTGTCATATTTCATGAAACATTCTTTAATTGCCGTGTTGGCGTTTAAGATGAGTCCGTCAATTTCCAAGAAGAATAACGACTGTTTGTGACTGTAAGCGAATTAAAGTGTCTTACTTGAGGTGCTAATTTTTTCATTAGAAAGCAGATTTCTTGTTAAACCTACTCGTTTATAGCACAATTGCTATTGTATATGTAGGTACATAGAAATATAATTGCTTTTGTAATAATATAGAATAAAAAAAAGGCTCTACGCTGTCATACTATAGCGTGAAGCTAGGTTTATGCATGTGTTAGTGAGATACTTAAGGATACCAGATGTCAGATATCTGTCAGTTGGAACACTTATTATGTCAAAGTGTGACGTAAGTTGCGTGTCAAGGTGGAGCACCTGAGGAGCTTCAATGTCTAGTTAGTGGCGCGGAGTCCTTCTTTTTTTACTAGTCCGTGATTCAAGACACACAAAATAAATACAAGCTACAAGAAAAAGATAGAAACACATAATTATAACAAATGTGTGCCAAAACCGCGCCCGCTCAGCTCTGTCGTGAGACTACCTGATCAGGCAGAACACGACACTGGTTTTCAGCGGGTACCTGGTCTGCTTCTCGCATATCATATATTGATTCTGCCTACCCCTTCGGGGATTACGGGCGTGATGATATGAATAAACGTTGTTTCTATATTTTGTTCTTAAGTAGGTAAATACAATTGTCATTGGAATATATACAATAAAAATATTTTATTATTTTTTATTATTGTTATGTGTCTGGGTTTTAATATTCAGTATTTAAGTATATATTTGTAATACCACTGTTGTTTCTGATATCCGTAACACAAGTGCTTAAGCTACTTACCTCGGAGTCAGTTCAATGTATGTGATGATATAAATATCAGACTAGATTTGATCCTCGCAACTAAGTACTTTTATTTTTGTTACGAGTATCAAAATAAATGATGTTACTTTTTGATTAAACAACAAACGTTGTAATTATTTTTCTATTTACTTTTTCCGGGAAAAAATAAACGCGTCCCTTCCGGAATTTCAATTTTGAAGGAAAAAAATGTTTTTCCAAAATGAACGCTTTAGTTTTTATGTCGTTTGAAACGCGAGCGGGATTTAATTGCGTTTTCCGCTGAAATATCGGGAATTTTAGAAAACATCAGCTTTTTCCGTCTGTTTACAAATTTATTTGTTCCGTGTTGGTCTGAGACTCAAAATAATATACCATCTGTTTCTTGCCTAGCATGTCGTAAAAGACGACTAATGGTGTAATTAGGTGATTATTTAGGCAATTAACTACTTTTTCATAATTTTCTCTCTAACCCAATAAAATTTTATTTTTGACCGAACGTGGTTTAGTTAGACTATCGCACCTTGATTCCTGCTTTTTTAAATCTTCACTGACACCTGTATCCATTTGCAGGAAGTCAAAAATTTCTAGCCTTTACATATCTCCATAAAATTAAACTTTATACACGAACCTTAATATTAATAATTTTAACCCAAAAAATTTTACGAACTTAAAAAAGAAAACCTTGACTTAGTACGACAAAAAAAACTATAAATTTTATTCCTTTGCCCTATAGCGAGGGAATCAAATAGATGCATTAATTTCTTTCTTTTTAATAGCCGTTTACGGCTCCGGACGTCGTACATTAAGGCGATTCATTGATACAATTTTAGTTTTGAAAGTGTACAGCTCACGTCGCGTGGGGATTATATATGTATATGCGTCCATTACCGTTGTAGGTGATATTTTTATTGCGCACTTACATTTGCTTGATGTGGCAAAGTTTATAGTCGGACTTTTACGCGGTTTCGGCGTAAAAATAATGTATTAACATTCAGGGTGGATCCTATGCAAGTCGTGGTTCGTTTGAACGGATAAACTTAACTAAAACTAGGTTCACGGCATTTCGCTAGAGCGAGGTAGGCAAAAAAATGTATATACATATATATATTTTTTTTAAAATCCCATGCTGGCCTGGGACTTAAAAAGAATGTGCCAACTGTGTTCCCTGCCTAGCATGTCGTAAATGCGACTAATTGCATATTGGGTTTTGGGTGTGTTATTGTGTAAGCGACAAGCTAGTCACTTGTCTCTACTTTTTTTAAATTTTTCATTAAAAGCAACCAGTTTTGTTTTTTTGGCTGAATGTGGTTAAGATGGCTACCTGCCCCTTTGACTCTACCTACCCCTTCGGGGATTACGGGCATGGTGATATGACCAAATTAATTTGGTTTAGACGGAACATTGTAAAGAAATGGTGACAAGCAGCTTGCTCGCTTGCTTACACAAATTTTCATGATGCAAAATTTTAAGTATTATTTTTTTGATGAACGTGATTATTGAATAGAATATCTATATTCACTGCTATAAAACATGAAATGCGTTATATTTACGCATATTTTTATAGCTTTCAGCTTTCATGTACAGTATTATAGAGGATTATTCGACGAGGTTGTTTTTCTGGTATTAGGTTTCGTTTTTTAACCCACGAAGGTGGCAAGCGGCCGGCCTGAAGGTAACTGTAGCCTATGGGCACTGCTTCGTAAGGGGTGTCACACGCATGTCGACCCTTTTGAAGTCTTAAGAGACGACGTGACAGGCACTATGTCCGCTGCCGGCGCTGGGAGACCTCTGGTATTCGGCTTTTCATGCATGGAATTTAGTCTGTTAGATACTTAATATTGTCTCGTTAGAACTGTCAAAATGGTCGTTTGTTAACAGAAGGTGATGTTAGGAGCCATAACAACCGTAGAGCGTTAATTTATGAATGTCAAAGACGCGAGTGAGGTGTGTAAGGACAGCGTCATGGCGTTCGGTTCTTTGCCTACCCCGCCAGAGAAACGACGTGAAGTTAGTTTTTATATCTATACTTAATATAATAATAATATTATAAAGCTGAAGTGTTTGTTTGTTTGCTTGAAAGCGCTAATTTCAGAAACTACTGGTCCGATTTGAAAAATTATTTCAGTGTTAGGTAGCCCATTTATCGAAGAAGGTTATAGGTTATATAATATTAACCATAAACGCGGATGGAACCGCAGGCACAGCTAGTTGCATTTAAAATGAATAATGCTTCATTCGTTAATATCTTCGTACGCTAACTACTTATTATAATCTAATTTAGTATAGAGTTCCCGGCGAACTTAATATCTTAAGTTATTACAATCAAATGTGTAATCTGTTGCGTTCGATCCTCCGGTTTTTAATGGCTAGAAATTATACTGGTTTTCTTGCAGGGCTGACGGAAATAATTAATGGAAAGTTGTGTTTTCGCTTGTTTTTTCCTGTTTTATCGCTAATATGTTATTAGTAATGTTTAAATATAATTGATAGTGAAGATAATTACATTATTTTGAAATTATAACTGCTGATTAATTGTATTCTTATAGATTTTTGAAAAGGTACAATTCGGTAATTTTTACGACTTCTTATTTACATCCAGTTTGAAGAATCTTTTAACGTATCAGAGTTTATAAATCATTTAATTTAAAATTCCTGTTATTTAAGGCGGTATTCTAAAGTGCCGAAGGCATATTTTTTGATATATTTCATATCATGTAAATTCGTTTAACTTTCCGAAACCAGGCCTAAATAATGGCGCGAGAAAGAACATATATTAATCAATTAACTTTTTAAAAGACGCGGCCCTAGCCCGCTGCAACCCGTTCCATACAGCCTGACGAAAGTCGTCCAGACCGGTTGGATTTTATTCTTGTTTTCGTCCTAGGATGGTCTAGTCGTCTCGCTCTAACGCGTACGTCCGTCCCTGTCTACGGTCACTGTTTTTTGTACTTTGATTTAGAGTTATGAACTCTTTGGAGTTTTTGATTTAACGGTTGTCTATGACTGGCTAGGATCGAAATGAGATTGGAGATTATGGTCTCTTTGCTCTTTTTAAATGGCGTGAACGTGCCTCAGGTAATCTTTAGAAATCCAAAGAATCGTTATGATTTTAACGAAAATATGAGCACGATTCTTTTTGGAATATAGTTTTTTACAAATTTAATAGTTAATTTTGTTGATAAATGGTCGCAGATTTTATAAAATTAAATTTTGAAAGAGCATTAGATATTGAAACGCCTTGTTCCAATACGAAGAATGGTTCTATGTACAAACTTTTAAAAGTTAAATCGTAATAGAGAAAAAGCTATAATAACTATGGATGTGTAACCATCACCCAATTCAAATTGTCTATTTCCGTATTTAAAAAAAAAACCTAAAGTACGCGCTCGGGTTTGAACCAACATCCCTGGCATATGCCCTGCGTGTCCTTATCATTGAGCATATCTCATTAAAGTACCATCGCCTTTTTAAAATATTTAAGTTACATCGCGAACGAACGGATAGATTCACAGTGTTCTTTTTCTGTTAAATTTTACGATTTATAAATGATTTTTTGAGGCCTATATAGATGAAGATATTTCCTATTATTTAAACTCTTTTCTAAACTAAAAACAAAGCGAACGAAGGGTTTCGTACGATTATCTATAAAAAAAACATGTTTGTTTAATGACAGCCCCTCAAATCCTGAGACGGACGGACAGCGGAGTCTGAGTAAGGGTACTGTTTTACCCTTACTACGGAATCTAAAAAAGGATTTTCTATTAACAATTTTACAGAGATTATTAATTATCCTTTCAGGATACAAACGAGACTCCTTGGAAATGGCAAATTGATTAGCGCATTGTCTCTGCTATTTGAAGTAAATAAATTTCGTCTGTTCGAGACTTTCACAAATCGTTAATCATCATAGTAAGTATTTTCTAAACTGATTTAGACAAAATATCTCTTAAATATTACATTTAAGTATTTAATGTTAGGCTTCATATTTTTGGGAATTTACTTAAATATAATCTAGATTAAGTAACTTGTCCCATGTTGGTCTGGGACTTGGCCCATGTTGATCCGGGACAAAAAATAAAGAATGTGCCAACTGTGGTTCTTGCCTAGCATGTCGTAAAAGGCGATTAATGGTTTACGGGCTTTTGGGTATGTGACAGAGTAGGCGACGAGCTAGACACTTGTCATTTCTTTTTCACAGCTTTCCATCCAACCCAGCCCACTTTCCCATGTTGGTCTGGGACTTAAAAAGAATATGCCAACTTTGGTTCTTGCCTAGCATGTCGTAAAGGGCGACTAATGGTATATCGGGTTTTGGGTGTGTGTTGTGTAGGCGACAGGTTAGCCGCTTGTCACTACTTTTTCACAATTTTCCATCTAACCCAGCCCAGCTTTATTGTTGGCAGATGGAAAATTGAAAAAAATTGTGACAAGTGGCTAGCTCGTCGCCAACACAATCTCATACCCAACCCGATATACCATAAGTCGCTTTTTACGACATGCTAGGCAAGAAACACATTTGGCACATTTTTTTTAAGTCCTAGACCAACATGGTACATATTTTTTACCTGCTGAACCAAAAGGAAGTGTATGTTGTAGCTATGTATGTATGTTTATATCTGTACTTCGCATTCCGCAAAAGGCGACTTAGGCTGCCCGCCCACGTCCGATAATAATCGGTGACCAATTTTTTGGAGGAGAAAAATAGAACGTAAAAGTTGCAAGTGGCGCAACGCACACGTCCTACAAAAAGTAGCTCAGAAATAAAATATAAGTAACTGGCTCGATGGCGCATTCGGTAGTGACCTTGCCCCTTGCGCCAAGAGTTGTGGGTTCGATCCCCACCCAGGACAAACATTCGTGTGATTAATACTTGTGTTTATTCTATGTCTGGGTGTTAAAATTTAATATTAAAGTATATATTTGAAATACCACAATTGATTATGATATCCGTAACACAAGTGCTTAAGCTACACTTACTTTGGAATCAGATCAATGTATGTGATGTAATCGGATATTTATATTTTAAGTAAAAATCGGCCCGGCTATCAGTCCTACAAAAAGTCTGATCCGGTCGGGCAGCCTTAGAGTGTATTGGCTAAGTGAAAATGTAGGTGACGACATTTGACACTATTTTGTGACCATTTTCCATCTAACCTTCTTTGGCTGAATGTGGTTTAATAAGAAGCTTATCTTTCCTTGGACTCTGCCTGCGTGCAATATAATATAATTTAAAATTATTACACAACGTTAGACAACTTGACTTAGTCATCATTCCGGCACGCAAAGATAATGTTATTCATACAGCCCAACTCCGCTTGATTCACATTCGTTATGAATGTAATTCTGTTCTTCAGCAAGTGTTTAACATTTATTCAAAATGTTCCCATATTTTTTCCTATAAGCGGTTCATTTTGGCGCCATTGAGAGACGCACAGTGAAGCGAAGACGTTGGTTGAACATGGAAGGTTCTGTTTGCTTAATGGTCAGTCTCGCGGCTCAAATGCGACAAATTTTGCTTCAAACCCGTGCACGTACTCCTGGATTTCTCAATATAACTACGGATTTGTACTATTATTTCGGCGGTGAGGGAAAACATTCTTGACATTTAAATTAACTATGGATAATATGACCCAGCGTGTCTGGTTCTCCTGTTAATAAGTAACGAAGGTCAGGCAGTCGCTTCAATGTAATTACCAGGCTTATTATCAATTATGTGAGTAGCCCCACTTTGTTTTTATTTTATTTATATATAAAATTTGAAAACATATCGTTCAATAGCGATACAAAGAAAAAAAAAACAATGTATTAATACCTTCGCAAACATGGCTCGCCGCCCTCGATGCCTTTGCGTTAAGTATCTCAAATGGAATGTCAACAATGGCGGGAAGCTGCGAAGAAACGAAAACATGGCGGGCGAGGAATATTTCGTTATTGCAGCGCCAGAACGCGAATATGCCTTCTGTAGCATCCACGGATTTCGGATTTGAAGATTCCGTTTCTTGAAGGCAATGCGTTAGGCATTTTTTAATGTAATTTAATAAAAATATATCATTGGCTGTATATACAACATTCCAATGCTGTAACTGGATGCATGTATTAGAAATTTTTACATACAATCATATATATCAACACGCTCGCAATCCCCAAAGGGGTAGGCAGAGTCAAAGGGACAGCTAGTTCCCTTAACCAAACTCAGCAATAAATGGGCTGGGTTAGATGAAAAATTTAACTGCTCGATGACTCATTAGGTAGTGACCCTGCCCCATCCGCCAAGAGTTGTTAGCTCGATCCCGGCCCAGAACGAACATTCGTGTGATGAATACTTGTGTTTGTTCTGTGTGTGGGTGTTAATATTTATTTTAGTATATATACTAGCATCAGCCTGCGGCTCCGCCTGCGTGGCGGCTTAATTTTTTCAACACCTCCAACCAATATCATTATATTTTAGCGAATGTATACTAAAACTTAACAAATTATATATCTAAATCTTCCTCAATAATCACTATCTATTTGTGAAAATCGCATGAAAATCCGAGCAGTAGAATAGATAGACAGACAGACGCAGCGAATGACTTTGTTTTATAATATGTAGTGATTTGTATTTGCTGTTGTTTCTGATATCCGTAACACAAGTGCTTAAGCTACTTACTTCGGAGCCAGATCAATGTAAGTGATGTAGTAAGATATTAAAAAAAAATATTAAAGTCATATATCCAAACGCTGATATACCATAGCTTATTCAGTAGAATAACACATAAGCTATGTTTTATCGATGTACAACGCGAGCAACGCCGCGGGCAGATACTAGTAATTGCATAGTCAAAGTCAAAGTCAAAGTCAAAGTCAAAATATTCTTTATTTATATAGGTTTCAAAGAAACACTTATAAATCGTCAAAAACAGTTGAAAGAGATATGATTCTACCACCGGTTCGGAATGTTGCATCTACCGAGAAGAATCCGGCAAGAAACTCGGTAGTTACTTTTTTCAACAACAGTATTAACAAAGTTATAAGAATCATATTTAACTTTGAACCATGTTTCAAAGTGGGCCTGGTGTGAAATAAGATAATAAAAATTTATAATAACTAAGAAAAAATAAAAATATGACCCGACCAGAGCAGACCAGTCCCCAAAGGCGGCACCTGTTCCCAAGCATGACGTATGTGTCAGCCATCGCTTCACTCAACCATATTTTAGGGAATGTAACGACCCGCCACATAGCGCCACCACCCCAGCGACATTTTAGTGAGCATGACTACTCGGGTTGGTCAGAGAAAAATGGAAAATTTAAAATAATAATAACAAGCCAACTAAAGAACACAGCTCAAAGCTTTTTAGTCAATGTCATATAATAAAAATTCATTGAATTATTACATAAAATTGTGATGTCATGATTAATTTCATAAAATAGGCGAATTTAATTTATACATAGATAGTTAAAACTATTATTAGTGACTAATTAATCACTCGTAGACCATCGGTTTTTGTCATTTAAGAAATCTTCAACTTTATAATAACCTTTATGCATAAGATTTTTTTTTATGTATATCTTAAACTTGTGCATAGGTCGGTTTATAACCTCTTGTGGCAGCAGATTGAACATTTTTATACTTTGACCAACAAAAGAATTACTAACCCTACTTAGTCTGAGATTTGGGATAGCTAGCTTATGCTTGCTTCTAGTATTAATGCTATGACTATCCGATTTTTTGGGAAGAGAATGCAAGTTTTTATACACATACATTAAACAATCGAGAATGTATTGGGACGCCACAGTGAGAATGTTGATTTTCTGAAATAACTCTTTTAAGGAGTCGCGGGGTCCAAGTCGGTATATAGCCCTAATTGCCCTCTTTTGTAATACAAAAATAGTTTGGATTTCCGCTGCGGATCCCCATAAAAGTAAGCCATAGGACATGATACTATGAAAGTAGCTGAAATAAACTAATCTAGCCGTTTCGATGTCAGTGAGATTCCTTATCTTCCTAACTGCATAGGCAGCTGAGCTTAGTCTTCTTGCCAGAGTGGAAATCTGGGGAGACCATTGTAATTTTGAGTCTAAAGTGATGCCAAGAAATGTTGTTTGATTAGTGACATCAATAGACTCATTGTTCATTGTAACTGTACTATCAACTTGCCTAACATTTGGCATTGAGAACTTTACACATTTAGTTTTCTTTGAATTGAGTAATAAATTGTTGGTTGAGAACCAATGTAGGACTTGATCAAGAGCATTATTTACGTCGTCAAAATTATTTTGATGTCTGTCGATTTTAAAAATCAGGGATGTGTCATCAGCAAATAACACGATCTCGCACAAGTCCCTAGTAAAGAAGGGGAGGTCATTAATATAAATTAAAAAGAGCAAGGGTCCCAATATCGAACCTTGGGGTACTCCCATTAGTAAAGGTACGCCTATGGAGGTTGTACCATTGACATGTACTTTTTGAGTTCTGTCAGATAAAAATGACATTATTAAACTGAGTGAATTGTCCGAGAGACCATAATGTCGTAGTTTCATCAATAAGGTTTGATGATCAACACAATCAAACGCTTTTGACAAATCGCAAAAGACACCTATTGCATCCTGCTTTTTCTCCCATGCATCAAAGACATGTTTCATAAGAGCGACACCCGCATCAGTAGTGGATCTGCCTTTAGTAAAACCGAACTGATTACTGTGCAATAAATTATTAATTTTGAAGTGACTAACTATTTGATTAAGAATGACTTTTTCAAAAATCTTACTTAGCGCTGGCAATATTGAAATGGGCCTAAAATTCGATGGATCACTTTTGTCACCTGATTTAAAAAGAGGGATAATTTTACTGATCTTCATCAAAGAAGGAAAGCTGCCCTCATCAACGCATTTATTAAAAATAATCGATAGAAGAGGGGCAATAGAGTGTATAATATTTTTTAAAATATCTATTGATAGTCCCCATAAGTCCTCAGTTTTTTTCATACTTATTTCACTAAAAGTTTTCACAATCGTTTGAGACCTAATGTGATGAAACTTAAGTTGGTTGGTACACTCTTTCACATGTGTTTTAAGAAGAGATTGGGCAAGCTGTGAGCTAGCCGGCAGTTTACTAGTTGTTGTGACTGGAATATTCGAGAAGAATGTTTCAAAAGCGTTGGCCACTTCTGAATCAGACTTAAGTATATTGTTATAATTGCAACATTTCACACCAATCATCTAAATTCAAGATGTAAAGTAACGACTTGAAACCATGCCTCGTAAACACAAATGGTCTCAAAGAAAACTGCCTTTAAAAGAGCGATACCAATTGTTTCAACTTGATCATCATTAATTCCCATCAAAAATGTTGGCGCCCGAAAAATGGCGGGTGTCTTAACTTTTAAAATGGTAGCGAGACATTGACATTTATTAAAGTAACCGCCCCATATTTCATCTGTGAAGTGGCTGTATGCAAGTTTCGTCTTTGAGCGCTTCTGAAAAAAGTAATGGCTTTGGTCTATGTTATCTAAAAAATATCGTTGACAAGAAATGGCGCGAAAAAATGTGAGATTAAGTAGGATATATTTGTATTATTGGGTCATGATAAGACTAGATGTTGCTTCGACTTCGTTCGCACAGAATTTAACAAACGAAAATGTACAAAGATGATTACGGCTGTCTAATTCCTCTTTTAAGGACG
Source organism: Glyphodes perspectalis (assembly GCA_951394215.1). Lineage (NCBI taxonomy): Eukaryota > Metazoa > Arthropoda > Insecta > Lepidoptera > Crambidae > Glyphodes > Glyphodes perspectalis. Next base: position 6,850,271 of record OX596230.1, on the reverse strand, counting down.
CAGTCTCCTGAACACCACATTTTTTTATTTTTTTTTTCGTGTGATAAAAGGCCAAAATAGTTTCAGCCGGTATACTATACTTGTATTACTAGCAGCGCCTCGCGGTTTCACCCGCTTATTTCCCGTTCCCGTAGGAATATGTTGGTAAATTATAGGCTATGTTACTCGCTGATAAAATAGCTTTCCATTAGTGAAATATTTTTCAAATCGGTGCAGTACTTCCGGAGCCTATTCAAAGCAAACAAACGAACTATAAAATCTCTTGACTGGCCCGTTGGTCGAGTGGTCAGAGAACCTGGCCACGAAACCAAGGGTCGCAAGTTCGAATCCCGCTAGGGGCAAATATTTCGTGTGATGAACATGGATATTTGTACTCGAGTCATGGATGTTTATAAAAATATTTAAGTATGTCTATCCGTTCACCTAGTATCTATAACACAAGCTTATAAGCTTAGTTTGGGACTAGGGAATTGGTGTGCCAGTCTCAAGAATTTATTTATTTATTATTTATTTATTTCTTCTGTGTTACTAACTAAACTTCACGCCACTTCCCTAGCGGGGTAGGCAGAGAGAACCGAACGCAATAATAATATTAGTATTTCCTCTTTATAATATTAGTATAGAGGCAAGCATTAGCAAACATTTTGGTAAATACTTTAATAAAAAAAACAGTTTAGGCATTTTTATTTAGTTTACATGTTATAAAGGTTCATTATTTATTTCAGGACCTACAAGATAAGATAACTTAACCTGAATAAATACCAGGTAACGCATCCTCAATTAATGAATTGTTATCAATTAATTAAGTGACATTCGCTTTCTGAAATAAGTATTGCGCGGTTACAAACCTTTTTAGCCGACTGCGCGACGGTGAAAAAGTTATGTGTTTATCAGCTTACTAGCAGCACCCCGCATACTTCCCGTTCCTGTAGAAATCTGGGGATAAAATATAGCCTATGTTACTTTCGGATAATGTAGCTTTCCAATGGTGAAATATTTTTTAAATCGGCAGAGTTGATTTTGAGTTTATTCATTACAAATATACACACACACAAAAATACAAATCTTTCCTCTTTATAATATTAGTATAGACCAGCGGTGTCACCTGTGTTTATTGACCTCTACAGATTTATTATAAGTACATGCATATGCTATATGCTTAATGTAAATACATAAAAAATAATAATAGTCTTAATTATTGTACTTATCCTCTGCTTCTCTCCTAATACTTGCAGTACCCGACTAAGTTCATAATTTAATGTAATAACTGTACCTATTTTAAATTTGAGTGCGAAGAAAACAAAGATTATGGTGTTTGAATGAGATGAAACCAGAAAAAGAGGTATGTAGGAGCCGCGGAAGGCCCAGGCTCACCTACCACGACCAGATTGGTCGTGTATTAACAGAAGGTGATGTTAGTCATAAAAACCGTAGAGCTTGTATGAAAAGGATCATGAATGTTGAAGAGGCGAGTGAGGTGTGTAAGGATCGTGCCATATGGCGTTCGGTTCTCTGCCTACCCCGCTAGGGAAGTGGCGTGAAGTTTAGTTAGTTAATTAGTTACTGTACCTATATGGAAGCAATACAATTATTTGATTTGATTTGATTATGTACTTTTTCAGGTGCGTCTGTTTCTTTGTGACACAAGGGAACAAATGTGGGCTTGTTCTAACTAACTAACTAAACTTCACGCCACTTTCTTAGCGGGCTTATTCTGATAACATCACGCCCATAATCACATAAGTAAGTAATTTTTTTTAAGCTGTAAGTTTTTTTATAATAGTACTTAGCTGCTATAAAAAAAACAATTGACTAAAAATAACAAAATACATCACTAGTTTAGAACTAATTTAGTTCGGTTGAACCTCACACATATAAATAGCATTTACATAATCATTATTCTTGCTAAACGCATGTATTTGTTCGCAGGCCCGCATTAATTACCCAATACTTATTTTGTCCTCATTTGAATTAGTTTTACTTTTTTCCAAGGACACTTTTACATACATACATTATATAAACACTATTATACGTCATTATATAAATATACCACAATGGGACGAAGATTTGACGTAATATATGGATATTACGTCAAGTCTTCCTCTTTGTGCAGGCGACGAGCTAGCCACTTGTCACTACATTTTCACAATTTTCTATCTAACCCAGCACAGTTTTGTTTTTGGCTGAATGTGGTTAAAGGAGCCTGCTGCCCCTTTGACTCTGTCTACCCCTTCGGGGATTATGGGCGTGATGTTATGAATGTGTCTTCGTCCCATTTGAGGTATGCAAGATACCTCCTTCTATGTTTTATGGTCTTAGATCTTCTCTCCCTTTTTAATTTGTCTACATTTATTAAGACACTCGGTTTTGTGTCAAGCCAAGTTCAATGCAATGACTAATGGCGATTGGCGACGAACAGTCGTGGACATTACACAAACTATTAAAGTAAATTTTGCAAACAAAGTTCTTAAATTCAGTTACAGAATTTGTCATCTCCTAAAAATATTTTTTGGAAAAGTGAACAGCCGCGCGTGTTTTTAAAATTGAACTTGGCTCTGATTTTCATATTTATGTCTTTTGATATATTATAATCTTCGGTTAATAATGTTAACTAGTGGTCGCCCAGTGGTCAAAATTCGACCATTATTATTATTATTATTATTTATTGAAATATTAGTTTTATAATATACTCCTTTTCCATATAAACTTTAACTGTGCCAAATCTCATACTCCTCCGTCCGTAATTCGAAATTCTCATAAAAGAGGTAGGCACACTTCGTAACGCCCCGTTCTACGATTTTAAATATCCATTTTTTTAATTACCGCGCAACTTTTTTTTTTCTTTCATAAGAACCTTCACTTGCCAATAACAATCACAACTAAAAAAGAATAAGCGGAATTGGTTAAGCCGTCCTCAATTTATAGCTTCTGGGGGGACTACCCTTATCACTTAGGGGTACGCAAAAGATTACGACCGATTCTCACACCTACCGCATATATATATATAAAATTTCATAAAAATCGGTCAAGCCGTTTCGGAGGAGTTTGGTAACAAACACCGCGACACGAGAATTTTATATATTAGAAGAGATTGATAGATATTGTTTAGCTAAATGTTGTTAATGTTTTTTCAGTTTATAGATGAATCTTCACTCTAGGTCTAATGGTAACATTTACTTTCATACATTAGTGTACCTCTGTATCAACCCAGACTTATTTTATATACCTACGTTTATTTTTTTATTTATTTTTTATCATGAAATAAAACCTCCTCGCTCTTCATCCATTCATTTGTTTTCATATATTCGTTGCAACACATAATTATTGCACTTAGATTCAAAATTGCGGTGGCTAGACACAAAATATAAGATTCGTAAAAATATTACAATGATTTTAATAAACGTACCCACAGATAAGGTGAAATATACACGATATGGCATGAACATATGAAACACTAGCTTCTTCCCGCGGTGTTGCTCGCGTGGTATATCGATCAAACATAGCTTATGAGTTATTCTAATGTATAAGCTATACTATTGTAAAGTTTCATTAAAATCCATGCAGTACTTTTTGCATGAAAGAGTAACAAACATCCACATATCCATCCATCCATATAAACTTCGCGTTTATAATATTAGTAATATTAAATCCTATTCGTTTGAAGAGCGGTGGTGGCTCAATGGCAAGGACACGCGCCTCTTAACCGAGGAGTGCGGGTTCAAACCCGGGCATGTACCTCTAGATTTTTAAAAAATCTATGTACATATTTATACCACTAGCTCGACGATGAGGGAAAAAATCTTGATGAAACCTGCAAATTCAAACAACTTTGATTTTGTAACCATGATCCAAAAATTGTCTGGTTCCCCTATCTTAGGGTTACGAAGGTCAAATCGGCAGTCGCTTGAATGTAATTACCAGACTCGCTAAATCCTGGATCATGGTCTAAGCGGACCCCGTCTAAGCACGGGACATAACGCTAGGAAGATGAAACCCTATTCGTTTCAGATAGAGTATCTATTCCTTCAAATATGTTAACAAAGCGTACTGTTAAGTTATTGCTTAATTAACAACAATATATTGGAAAGTACCTCAGTACGAAGATATGCGATCTGTTACGAAAAACTTAATTACATAAGCGCGTTGCTTCACAATGGGCGATGCGCTCGCTTTCATCGGCTTAGGGGTCCCTGGGCTGAGCGAAAAACCCTTTGAAAAAGAGATGATTTTATATACACTTCCGTCATAGTTATAACACTAATCTATTAAAATGAAATGAAATAATCTTTATTTATATAGGCTTACAAAAGCACTTATAAATCGTCAGAACAAAATAAATATAAATATAAACCGGTTCAAACAGCAGATTCTACCGAGAAGAAACCGGCAAGAAACTTTATAGTTACTCTTTTAAATGCCAAGTCTTAATAGCTATTACGTAGTTACAATATTTTTTGTCAATTTAAATCTATCAGTGCAGACGAACAGCCTATTATGCGACTGGCCATATATTCTTATCATTTATATAATCTTCTACCTTATAGTAGCGCTTTTTAATCAAACAAGTTTTAATATATAATTTAAACTTATGCTCAGATAGATCTGTGAGACTTTGTGGCTATTCTAGCTTAATACTACTATTGGCTAGATGTGTTTTGATTAACAAGCCCGTTGGTCGAGTGTTCAGAGGCTATGAAACCAAGGATCGCTGGTCGAATCCCGCTAGGGGCAAATGTTTCGTGTGATGAACATGGACATTTGTACTCGAGTCATTGATGTTTATAAATGTATTTAAGTAACCGTTCATGTATTATTTATAGCACCAGCAATACCAGCCTTAGTTGGGAGCTAGGGAATTGGTGTCAGTCTGGAGTACTTATTACTAGCTTCTGCCCGCGGCGTCGCTCGCGTGGTACATCAATGAAACATAGCCTATATGTTATTCGGGTGTATGAGCTGTATTATCCTAAAGTTTTATTAAAATTCATTGAGTAGTTTTTTTGTTTGACAGGCCCGTTGGTCGAGTGGTCAGAGATCCTGGCCACGAAACCGAGGGTCGCGGGTTCGAATCCCGCTAGGGGCAAATGTTTCGTGTGATGAACGTGGACATTTGTACTCGAGTCATGGATGTTTATAAACATATTTAAGTATGTCTATCCGTTCACCTAGTATCCATAGCACAAGCATTAGCTTAGTTTGGAACTAGGGAATTGGTGTGCCAGTCTGGAGAATTTATTTATTTATTTATTATTTATTTATTTGTGAGAGAGTTACAAACATCCATACATACAAACTTTCGCATTTATAATATTAGTAGGATTATCTATTTACTAGCTGTGTCCGCGGTGTCACCCGCGTTTATGGTTAATGTTATATATATAGCCTATAGCCTTCCTCGATAAATGGGCTATCTAACACTGAAAGATTTTTTCAAATCGGACCAGTAATTCCTGAGATTAGCGCGTACAAACAAACAAACTCTTCAGCTTTATATATTAGTTAGTATGAAACGGAACCATCACCTCACGCGCAGCTCACACGAACGCTAAATTCCCACTACACCATTGTCTCAAGCTGTCGATTACGAGTATTGTAGGTTCTGGTTATTCAATGGGAAACGGCGCAAGCGCAGTTTGTGGGAACAAAGTGGCGGTCAACTAAGTAAAAAATACGAGAATGATGAATGACTGTATGGATCCCATTCAGCGGTGTGAATGAGGGTTTATAGTCGGTTTTAGGCAAGTGTGTGGTACATATATATATTTTTTTTTAAACATACATCTTGAATAGCTCGTTGGCGCATTCGGTAGTGACCCTGCCCCATGCGCCAAGAGTTGTGGGTTCGATCCCCTCTCAGGACAAACATTCGTGTAATGAATACTTATGTTTGTTCTGAGTCTGGGTGTTAATATACACTTGTATATTTATATATTTGTAATACCACTGTTCCAGCTTAATACTACTATTGGCTAGATTAGGGGATTATTAACATTCTGATATCCGTAACACAAGTGCTTTAGCTACTTAGCTCGGAGTCAGAGTAATGTAATGTGATGTAGTCTGATATTTATTTATTTTATCTTCATCTATCTATATGTAATACATATATAGACCTTGAAGCGGGTAAGCTGAGTCTAACAAAAGGCCTGTTGGTCGAGACACCTGGTTACGATACCAAATGTCGTGGGTTCGAATCCCGCTAAGGAATATCTTTCGTGTGATGAGCACAGACATTTGTATTCGATACACGTTTCAGTATGTCTATCAATTCTGGTCTGCTCTGGTTATTCTTACACTTTTATTGTAATCATATTATGTAATTTCCCACAATCATTGATGTATTACTTGGTCTACAAGTAAAAAAAAAGTGTAGGTATTTTACTTATATATATTTTGACGCTGAAATGAGTACTACCGAGTTTCTTGCCGGTTTCTTCTCGGTAGAATCAGCACTCAGAACCGTGGTAGATTCACATTGCTCTACAGGTTTTTTTTTGTAAAATTGGCCATTTATATGTGATTTTTTGAGGCCTACATAAAAAAAAGACATTTTGATTTTTGACTTTTTGGATATTTTTAATTACCTAATCTTTATCATAAGAATCCTAGACAATTTCATTTTTAGTTTACGTATGAATTACGAAAAAAAAAATTTTAAGTTCCACGTGCAACAACTAGATATATAGAATGAAACTTACTTGAGTTGCTAAGTTATGATAACTTAGCAACTCACGTGTCAAGTGGCTAGCTCGTCGCCTACATAATCACAAACCCAAACCTCCATTAGTCACCCTTACATGCTAGATAGGGAACAGTTGGCACGTTTTGTCCCAGACCAACGATACGTAATATAATAATCGTTTGTCTTTCCGTGACGATAACGAGCCACGTCGTGTCACGAGTCCCTGGAACTTGGAACTATATCAATTACGGGACACGGACGAATCGCTTTTTAATTCCCTACTAATGACCGATACAAGCCCGGCGGATCAGGGCAGCCGCCATCTTGTATTGGAGAATGGTTCCCGCCATATCTAACTGTTACATTAAGATTTACGGAAATGAACAATTTAATCTGTTTTTTTTTATTATTGTTTACTTATATGTTTTAATAATAAAAAAAACTTTAACGGTATTTCCTCTGCTGTCCTATCTCTTTTTCGTAATTCCTTTTCTTACTTACTTAAAACTGAGTTCCTTGTCTAGCATGTCGTAAAAGGCGACTAATGGTATATCGGGTTAAGAGTATGTGATTGTGTAGGCGACGAGCTAGCCACTTGTCATTACTTTTCCACAAATTTCCATCTCACCCAGCCCAGTTTAATTTTTGTCTGAATATGGTTATAGAGGCTTGCTTCCTCTTTGATGTTGATTTATGTAGACTAAAAATGTAGAAAACAGAATGCCCAGAGAGTTTGTCTATGCTGCGCCACTCGTGCAAAGGCAACAAAAGAAAAGTCCAGACCAATACTCTTTAAATTTGTCTCTGTCTCGTCACCCAGTACATAACCAAATTGTCCAGTCCAGTCCTCTTTGAGTCAGTCTGCGGCCCGTCACAGAGGACCCCAGCCGGGGGCTGCGCGCTTCACTAATTACTGTGGAGTTCTCATCGCTTTTAGTCCGCTCGTTAGGGGTGCCTCTGAACAGACGCTTTTGGGTGCAATAGTATGTATCTATCTTTATTACACTATATTCCAGTCATTTTAGAGCCTATTTTTTTTAAAAGGAGATTTAGATGCCTTATATTAAAAAAACTGTACTGGACAGAAAGTCCATATCTAATCTGCCCAGGCTAGACCTTTATGAGTTTGTCTAAGCATCGTCACCTAATAGAAAGGCTACATAACAGATTGTCCAGTCCAGTCTTCGAGTCAGTCTACGCCCCGGACCAGTGGACCCCTGCCGGGGTGCGCGCTGTCGCTAATTACTGTGAGTTCTCATCGCTCTTAGTGTCCGCTCGTTAGGGGTGCCTCTGTCGGGACGCTACGGGGTACTAGCATCTGTGTTTAGTACAGTTCGAGTTATTGAGAAATGATTATTTGAGGGTTAGACTTGATATATATATACATACTATTCTGCATTCACCGAAGGGGTTCTTGCCGGTTTCTTCTCGGTAGAAGCAACATTCCGAACCGGTGGTAGATTCATATTATTAGTTGATTTTCTCGTTGAATTGACGATTTATAAGTGTTTGTTTCAAACCTATATAAATAAAGAGTATTTTGACTTTGACTTTGACTTTAGGTAAGCTAAGTTAAATAACCAAAAAGCTTTTTTATTTAGCCAAAAGTAAAATTGAGAAATGGTAGTGACAAGTAGGTAGCTAGTCATAAACCCCATACCTAGAACACCGTTAGTCCCCATTTACTATATGCTAGGCAAGGGACATAGTTGGTACATTTGTTTTATGTCCCAGACTAACATGGGATTGGGTAGACTATATAATATAATATAATATTAGACCACATCACATACATCGATCTGATTCCGAGGTAAGTAGCTTAAGCACTTGTGTTACGGATATCAGAAACAACAGTGGTATTACAAATATATACTCAAATATTGTATATTAACACCCAGACACAGAACAAACACAAGTATTCGTCACACGAATGTTTGTCCTGGGTGGGAATCGAACCCACAACTCTTGGCGCATGGGACAGGGTCACTACCGAATGCGCCATCGAGCTTGTCAAAGACTATAATAACCGTACGATTTTTATTGAAACAGGTAAAATAACAGAATTACTGAAGGCATTAGGTATGAATATAAAAACGGTACTTGTTATAACAAATAAAAAAAAAGATTTTTCTAGTTTTTCTCTGCGGTCTGTTTGTGTGTCAATCAAAAAATTTTATCACTAAATATTTTCATTTTTATTTTACAGGTAATTATCAGTGCAGGCAACTCGTTTGGTAAAGTAATATGATGATTTCATGTATATTTGTCCGTGGGATTGACTTCTTAAGTTTAAGTTGTATCATATACTTTTTTATGTCAAAACTACAAAGTAGGTAGTTTTTGACATAAAAATATAAGTAAGTAATAAATTTGTTCACCAGAAAAAAATACATTATACAAAAGTCTAGTCTAATTTGATCGCAATAAAATTCATGGAGCCCCCAGGACCTAGTACGATAAAGCATCCGAAACAGACATAATTTTTCCATGTATAGTTATTTAATTATTCAGAACCGGCAAAAAAATTAATAAGTGACATTGGACTGGCACGTTGGTCGACTGGTCAGAGATCTTGGCCACGAAATCAAGAGTCGCGACTTCGAATCCCGCTAGGGGCAAATATTTATCGTGATGAACATGGATATTTGTTATCGAGTCATGGATGTTTATAAACGTATTTAAGTATGTCTATCCGTTCACCTAGTATCTAATAAGCTTAGTTTTGGACTAGGGAATTGGTGTGTCGGTCTCAAGAATTTATTTTATTTTATTTACCGAGAGAATGTATCTCATATTATGTATTTCTAAATTCGTCAGCCCTAGCACCGGGCTATGATAAATGACCGGTGGAGCCTTAGAAAAGAAAACAAATAATTGCTAAGTTTGTTTTAATCCTGGCCACGGACCGGGCGGATTCGCCGCCGAAACGAAATTAAACTTATAAGTAATTTTACTTTATACCCATTAGGGATTAGTAATATGCAGATTTTTTTTTGATGGATTTAGTACGTGATTTTACAAGTTTTTATTGAATTTGCAATGTTCGCATGTGTCGAGGATTAAAACCTCCGTGGCGTAAATTCATAACCTTTTAATTTTTATTTTGTTCGTTCTATTTTTGTCTCTTTTAATTTTTATTGTAAAATTTTCAGCTTATCTCATAAGCTGTATGTAAATTAGACCCACTTTTTTAATAATAATTAGAACATTTTACCTTTAAATTGTCAAGTTTTCGTTATTTAAGTACCTGCTTAACACCAAACCTTGGCGGTCATCGCACTTGCCACTACAGTACATTGATCCATTTCAAAATTTGCAATATTTATTAAACTACTTGACGTTAGATTGAAATGTTTGACGTGATATTGTAAGTTCGGTGATAATTTAATATTATAGTGCCATCGAGCTAGTCTGATGATGAGACGCAAATTGGCCAGAAATTCTTACATACATAACATCACGCCCATAATCCCTGAAGGGGTAGGCAGAGTCAAAGAGGCAGCAGGCCCCTTTAACCACATTCAGCCAAAAACAAAACTAGGTTTGGTTAGATGGAAAATTGTGAAAAAGTAGTGACAAGTAGCAAGCTCGTCGCCTACACAGAAATTCTTCTTGTTTTTTAATTCGATATCTTCTAGAAAAGCTTATTTTTTTATTAGTAAAAATCTAAAAAACACATTACTTAAATAAAAAAAAATTGAGTAAATAAAAAAAGAATTGTGCTAGATACTTTACTTAAAAAACGTATAGATAAGTACATGTGTGAAATTTTCGAAAAAGTTTCGGACATTGCAAGTTAAGTTTAAGTTTGTAAAAAATACTTGAAAAAGACTTGATGCTATGACATGCAATAGACAAACGTAGTCATAGACAAGACACGCTAGTTCACGGCTCACGGCTAAAGAGCAAAATTAGCAATTTCCTTTCCCTACTAAATGATTCACGGCCTTGTGTGGTCCTGGTCGTCTGTAGCACTTTTGCGAACATGACATGTCTGGGTTGGATAACCTTTTTGGGTTGCTTGAGATCGGTAGGGTTGGTTGGGATGGCACGAATCCACGGTTTGGGGTAAGATGGTTTTTTTTTCAATTTACTTGGAATGTTAGCTTATTAGTTTCTACCGTTTATAGTACTAATGTATAAACAAACATCTGCCTATTACCTTATAAGATAGTCTAAATCATAGTTCCAATAAATGTGTCAACAGATGGCGTTGACCAAACATGCATAAACGCCATACATTCTGCAACGCGCTGACGAAGTTTTTCTTGCTACTAAGTTATACAATGCACCGAGACAGTTAGTTGGAACGAGATCTTCGAGTATACATCACCTAGAGTAGTACTTCCATTTTATAAATAATAATAATAAATAAATATAATATCGGACTACATCACAAACATTGATCTGACTCCGAGGTAAAAAGCTAGCACTTGAGTTACGGATATGGGAATCAACAGTGGTATTAGAAATATACACTTAAATATTGGATATTAACACCCAGACACAGAACAAACACAAGTATTTATCATACGAATGTTTGTCCTAGGTGGCGATCGAACCCACAACTCTTGGCGCATGGGGCAGGGTCACTACCGAATGCGATCGAGCCAGTCAATTATCTAGTATGTTCGCAAATAGAATTGTTATATTTACTGTTCACCATTGTATTGAATCCCGCTTTTAGCTCTTAGTATAGCCATACTCAACCTTATTTTATAGGGGCGACAAACACGTTTCAGTCATGGTGTCGAGAGCTAACTAACTAAACTTCACGCCACTTCCCTAGCAGGGTAGGCAGAGAGAATCGAACGCCATATGGCACGATCCTTACACACCTCACTCGCCTCTTCCACATTCATGATCCTTTTTATACAAGCTCTACTGTTTTTAAAAATTATTTAGGTCTTAATCAAAACGTAATTAAATTAAAAATGGTTTACAATAAATTTGTAACCTCTTGCTACAGAGGCTAAACTTGAAGACTAGTACTTGTGAGCAGACTATTAATGTACACCAGTGTTTTTCAATCTCTATACTTTTAGGCGACGTAATGTTATATTGAGTACTAGTTGACCCGGTGAACTTCGTTCCGCGTAGTCAATAAGGAGATCATAATCGGGTTTGGCTCTTGAAGTCGTTTTTTTTTAAATTGATGTATATATATTTTAATACTTTATTCCGGACACAGTCCACAAACACAAAAGTCACAAAAATTTGTCCGCCCGTTCTTTAGTTATAAATGGTGTAACTTACACGACTAGCCACTTGTCACAACTTTTTCACAATTTTCCATCTAACCCAGCCCAGTTTTGGCTGAATGTGGTTAAAGGGGCCAGCTGCCCCTTTGACTCTGCCTACCCCTCCGATCATTAAGGGCGTGATGTTGTATCTAACTTCAGATAGGCCAATAGTAAAGGCTGCTTTAGTATAGCTAACTAACTAAACTTCACGCCACTTCCCTAGCGGGGTAGGCAGAGAGAACCGAACGCCATATGGCACGATCCTTACACACCTCACTCGCCTCTTCAACATATACTCGTATATAGCTATTCAGTATAGCTGTCTTAATATAATACCATTACAGCACTGTATCAAAATATTAGTTTAAATCTACCCACGAGCTGCATCGTAATCGCATGTCACATATTATTAACGTCAGGGGGGCCCGTTACCATGGCAACGCTAACGAACCAACCTAATAAAGAGTGATGGAACCTTATTAACTGGCACACTATAAATTGTAGAAGATTAAACTGTTCGTCGGTCTCTTTGTAAACGAGACTATTGTCTTTGCCAAGCGAGTAATTAGTATCAACTGTAACAAGTGGATGATGTTCTTACGTTAGGTTGACATCAATGACGGATCGGAGATAGCTTAATGGTGAGGGCATCTCATATTCAAGTGAAACGGGTTCAAATGTTATGTATTTATATCACTAGCTCGGCGGTGAGGGAAAACATCGTGATGAAAACCTGCACTTACCAACAACATGGATGTGTAACCATGATCCAATTTGTCTGGTTCCCCTATCTAAGTGTTACGAAGGTCAGGACCGCAGTCGCTTCAATGTAATAACCAGACTCGCTAAATCCTGGATCATGGTTAGACAGACCCCGATTAAGTATGAGACTACGAAGATAATGATGCTTAAATAAGTACTGGTAACTAAAGGTGATGTTAGGAGTCATAAAAACCGTAGAGCTTGTTTGAAAAGGATTATGAATGTTGAAGAGGCGAGTGAGGTGTGTAAGGATCGTGCCATATGGCGTTCGGTTCTCTCTGCCTACCCCGCTAGGGAGTAAGTAAAAATATCAATGACGTTTTAACCCGCGGATTCGGAATGAACTGTTGGCCTTGGTTAGTCGCTTAGGTATTGTCGTGAAAGTTAAATTAGACAGGGGTTTACAGAAGTTCTTGCAAGGTCGGAGATGTATTTGTGACGCCTCTGGTGTTGCAAACGTCCATAGTTTAATGGGCCAGGTGGCCACGTTCATCCAGGCTGGCGAACTTGTTTGCGTGGCGGAAACTTTTTTAATCCACTAATAATAATAATTTCCTCCTAACCGACATCGGTCACGTCACGGCAGCCAATCTAAACAAGGATTAGCCACCTGTGTAGGAGATATTATAGTGCACAAGTGTGTGCGCTAACACAGGTGCACTCTCTATTCCTTTACTCTCATAGTCTGGTGAGACGGCACCGACATGACCGGAGGGAAGTCAGGCGAAGGGCCAACGGCTTAACGTGCTTTCCAAGGCACGGGGGTGATTAAACCGCCAACTTCCTGGCTTCGGACTGTTACTGAGTAATTTCAATATTGAAATAACCAGCCACAAATTCTTGGCCCGACTCGGGAATTGAACTCGGGATCTCTTGGTTCTTAGGCGGCACTTGCTACCACTAGACTATGAATCAATACTAAGTTTTCAACTATACTATTATTCTAATACTACTGAAAGTATAGTATTAAACAGTTTACGCTACTGCAGATGGGTCCTCTGTTCAAGAGCGACCTAGGAGACTTACAAGCAACACTGGTCACTGAGAAAGTCTAGATTAAAGCATAATCCCAAATTCTAGATTGAAACGCAATTTCAAATGGGGTAGACAGAGTCGTAAGAGAAATATGTTGCCTGAAAATTGAGATGGGATAAATTAGTTAAAGGTAGAGACCAGTGGCAAAAAATTACATCTATATCTATACTTATAATAAATCTGTAGAGAGGTCAATTCTGTACATGAAATATATTTTTAAAATAACTATCAGGGGGTGATTAGTGATCGATACTGATGCCAAAAATGCAATCAGTAAAATTTTTGTCTGTCTGTCTGTCTGTCTGTCTGTCTGTCTGTCTGTCTGTCTTTCTGTCTGTATATTCCTTATAGAAACAAAAACTACTCGACGAATTTTAACGAAACTTGCTACAATTTTTCTTCATACTCCTGGGCAGGTTATAGTATACTTTTCATCACGCTACAATCAATAGGAGCAGAGTAGTGAAGGGAAATGTTGGGAAAACAAGAGAAGTTACTAAATTTTTTAAGCTTCCGTCGCGTGTGCAGCCTTAATGGTTAAAGTTATATAGAAATCATGTACGACGGAAATAGTCTTTATAATATTAACCATAAACGCGGGTGACACCGCTGGCACAGCTAGTATATATATAAAACAAAGTCGTGTTAGTTACATATACATAACATCACGCCCATAATCCCCGAAAGGGTAGGCAGAGTCAAAGGGACACCATGCCCCTTTAACCACATTTAGCTAAAAATAAAACTGGGCTAGGTTAGATGGAAAATTGTGAAAAAGTAGTGACAAGTGGCTAGTCGTGTTAGTTACACCATTTATAACTAAAGAACGGGCGGACAAATTTGTGTGACTTTTGTGTTTGTGGACTGTGTCCGGAATTATTAAAATATATATTCATCAATTAAAATAAAAACGACTTCAAGAGCAAAGCCCGACTATGATCTCCTTATTGACTACCCGGAACGAAGTTCGCTGGGTCAACTAGTACTCAATATAACATTACAACACAGTTAACCCATTCTCTTTAAGTCCCACACCAATTTAAACCGACAACATATTCATAAAATTGGTATGAAATTGAATCGCCTTGCAAACAAATGTTGCGAGCGCCTTAAAAAAGATAATTGAAGCAAAAGAAACATTCGTTTCCTTCGCCTCACACGCGTCATAAATAAAAAATAATCACCACAGATTAAACGCAAAAGGAAGAAACATTGCGCGCCAGTCGCACGTGACGTCAGCGGTCCCGGTGCGAATGAAAAAAAAAGTTGAGCGACAAACACTCCAGTGATGCCTTGTGGTTGATTTTTTTTTCCACTACGTTTATTTTAAAGTGCATATGTACGTACTATTACGACACCCACATCTTATGCATTTTTGTGGCATTTTACTGAAAACTATCGCATCTATCGATTAGGGCCTTAACAAAGTAATTTAAATTCATATCTAGATGTGTGAAGCAGCTCTTACAAATAAATAATTAAATATCAGACTACATCACATACATTGATCTGACTCCGAGGTAAGCAGCTTAAGCACTTGTGTTACGGATATCAGAAAAAACAGTGGTATTTGAAATTACAAATAAATACCTACTTTAATAAATATAAGATAATAACACCCAGATACAGAACAAACACAAGTATTCATCACACGAATGTTTGTCTTGGATGGGGATCGAACCCACAACTCTTGATGCATAGTGCAGGGACGCTACTGAATGCGCCATCGAGCCAGTCAAACACAAAGCTTCGCTTTTTGTAAGTACAATTTAATTATTCGTTTTATTGCTTGATTAAACAACGTAGGCAACAAAAATCTGAATTGTTAAATTATTTGATGCCTTCCCTAAAAGATACTCGAAAAAAAATTAACCGCGCAAAACCCTCTTTTTTGCATTTTTCTCCCATAATTCCTGGGGAAAATACCCCTAGTAGGCATAACAGACACCGTCGCCTTCGCCTGTCCGGAAAGCGGACGGTTTCCCGCGTGTCGTTGACAGATGCTCCAAAATGGCGGCCGGAAAAATGGAAATTGTGGAAAACGCCGCGCGAATATGAAGAAATGTTTGGCCTTTTCAGATTTTAGAACGGGTGAAGAGGAGCGTAGGCGTTTGTGTGCCTTAATCATCCCCTGGCTTGCATAAAGAGAATAGAATAATTAACATCGTGTTTAAACTCATTCCTATATTATAACTCATACGAGATTTTCATTAATTAACCATCTTATACTATAGACTAGCTGTGCCCCCGGTTCACTCGCGTTTATGGTTAATGTTATATAGCCTATAACCTTCCTCGATAAATGGGCTATCTAACACTGAAATGATTTTCCGAATCGGGCCTGTAGCTTTATAATATTAGTAAAGTATAGATGATAAGATTTTTCAAATAGTTAGTTCAGAATGAAATGATTAATGTCTAGATTGTGTCAACTTAGATGGAAAATTGTAAAAAGTAGTGACAAGTGGCTAGCTCGTCGCCTACACAATCACACACCCAAAACCCGATATACCATTAGTCGCCTTTTACGACATGCTAGGCAAGGAATTTAGATACTTATTGTAGATTAAATAGTATTGCTCTATGTTCTGGGTATACGATGTTTTTTTTTTAATTAATTTCACGGCTCCGAACTTTGTCCAATCAAGCCTGTCTCCTTCTTATACAAGTTAAAAACTTTTTTAAAGTCGCAGAGAAAGTTTGGTGTCTGTTAAAATAAAAACACTGACATTTAACTTAAGGATTTTTATTTATATTTAATAAGTTAAGCAAAAAATCAGTTTTAAGAAAATCATCCATATAGAGGAGAGGAAAAATGGCATAGTTAAAATTTATACGGAGAAGAAAAGCCGGTAGCTAATATTTTCACATAATATGCATAAATTAATATGCATATTATATTAATCCAAATAAACATGTTGTTAATTTGTCTCATGGTGGTCTGGGACTTAACAATAATGTGCCAACTGTTGTTCTTGACTAGCATGTCGTAGAAGGCGACTAATGGTGTATGGGTTGTGGAGATGTGATTATGTAGGTGACGAGCTAGCCACTTGTCACTACTTTTTCACAATTTTCTATCTGATCCAGCCCGGTTTTGTTTTTGGCTGAATGTGGTTAAAGGGGCTTGTGCCCCTTGGACTTTGCTTACCCCTTCGGAGATTATGGGCGTGATGTTATGTATGTATATATGTATAATAAACACAATGAACTACCGGGTGTATAATTGTAACACACATATTTTAGAATACTAGCTCTTGCCCGCGGTTCTACCTGCGTGTCGTATTTCCTGTACATAAAAAAAAATTATAAACTTCATTAAATATACTTATACAATATTCAATTCAAAATAAAATTGAGTTGGGTTACATAGAAAATTGTGAAAAAGTAGTGACTAGTGGCTAGCTCGTCGCCTACACAACCACATACCTAATATGTCGCCTTTTACAACATGCTAGTCAGGAACACAATTTGTACATTATTTTTAAAGCAGTTCAAACTACTTAATTATTTTTTTTAAGTATATCCGACTGCATCCCATACCTTGATCTGACCTGACTGATCTTGATCTGACTCCGAGCTAAGTGACTTAAGCACTTGTGTTACGGATATCAGAATCAACAGTGGTATTACAAATATATACTTAAATATTCGATATTAACACCCAGACACAGAACAAACAAAAGTATTCATCACACGAATGTTTGTTCTGGGTGGGGATCGAACCCACAACAGGCAGGGTCACTACCGAATGCGCCATCGAACCTGACGAATGAATCTGTTTTATTTAAAGTAGCATAGCATCTGAATTGTTGGGAAATGTAAAATGTTAAATAAAATACATTGACTAAGCTTTAGGCTCGTCTAAAGAATCTTCGGAAGATATTCTTTAATCTAAATACTCTAAGTAAAAGGCCTGACTTTTTCCTTTTCTGTAAACAGAAAAAAGGTCTGTCAGTCATTTATAACATACACCAATTAGGTTAAGCCGAACATCAAACGAAGCCGCCGTTAATGAGACAGATTCGAAAAGAGAACGCTCTTTTCAGCCAATCACTGAGCGGCTTTCGGTAGCATTCGCAAAGATGGTGAAAAGGTTTTTTTTTCGTTTTTGTGCTGGCAACACTTTGTGGGCCGAGAAGGTTACTTTTTGTTAGTGATGTGCACTGTCGATGTAGCTATCGATGAAATTAATGACTTTATTTCGTGGACTAGGTATTTAATGTAGATTTTTTTTTCCATTTCAAAGTTGATAAGGTCTGCAGTCCCTTGAAGGTGTAAGAGTATATAACTTCTAAGTTACTTACATACTTAACATCACGCCCTTATGGGCGAGCTGCCCCTTTAAACACATTCAGCCAAAAACAAAACTGGGCTGGGTTAGATGGAAATTGTAAAAAAAGTAGTGACAATTGGCTAGCTCATCGCCTACACAATCACACACCTAAAACCCGATATACCATTAGTCGCCTTATACATGCTTGACAAGGAACACAGTTGGCACATTATTTTTAAGTCCCAGACTAACATAGTAGAATTAATCAGCAAGATCAGTGTTTTTCAATCTATTTCAATGCGCGACCCCCTTAGTGGTCGAAAATTTTTCGCGACCCCCTCAGACCATAGACACGTAAAAGTTTTTAAATCAAAGTGTGTAATACTTTGGCTTCTCATTATGTCGACCCCCCGAGTAAGGCCTCACGACCCCGCCAGGGGTCGCAACCCACAGATTTAAAAACACTGAGCAAGATTATAGATTCCATCGACTGAACCCACATACCTAACTACCTCGGTCAGTAGATATTAATTCAATTTAACTTGTAATTTGTGATTCATTACGGCCGAAGTAATTTCATCCCTTGGGAAATTAATAGATGGACGAATGTATAATTGAGTGCACAGCTTGTATTTGCATTATTCTGTATAACTGCTTTGTAATTACGGAATGGTTGCATATATTTTGGCGATTAAATTGTAAAGTTTATTTTTTGGGTTTGTAGCAGATGTTAAATTGGAAATATATCGTATATTTGCAATTATTTTTTGTGGAGACGGTTTATTGGACTTGTGCCATGTTGGTCTGGGACCTAAAAATGATATAGCAAGTTTTTTTTATAAATATTTTTTTTATATAAATTTTCCACAAATTCCCAAATCCCAGACTATGCTTGTGCTAGAACACTAGGAGAACGGATAGACATACTTAAATAAGTTCATAAACATCCATGACTTCAGTACAAATGTCCATATTCGTGACACGAAATATTTGCCGATTCGAACCCGCGACTCTCGGTTTCGTGGCCAGGGTCTCTGACCACTCGACTAACGGGCCTGTCGTGGTTTGTGTAGATTGTCGTAAAACGAATGGTGTGTTGGGTTCAGGCTTGTAATTATGCAAGCAACAAGCTGCTAGCGATTTGTGAATGTTTTTTCGTAATTTTTTATCTAAGCCAACTCGATTTTTGGCTTAAAGAGCTTATTGCTCTTTGACTCTGTCTACCCCTTCGGGGATTACGTGCGTGATGATATATATATGAAACCTCTCGCGTTTATGGTTGATGTTATAGCCTGTAGCCTTCCTCGATAAATGGGCTATATAACTAACTAACTAACTAAACTTCACGCCACTTCTCTAGCGGGGTAGGCAGAGAGAACCGAACGCCATATGGCACGATCCTTACACACCTCACTATATAACACTGATTTTTTTTTTAAATCGGACCAGTAGTTCCCGCGATTAGCGCGTTCAAGCCAACCGAAGAGTTTGTTTGTTACAAACTCTTCAGCTTTATAATATTAGTAAGTAAGTATAGATATCCGTACACAATCTAGCGCTTTGGAAGTACATCCGCCTTGGATACGAACATTGTAATGTTTATAGACCCATAGGGGCGATGTTTACAGTTTGAGAAGCAATGTCTGTAGTCAAAGGGGCGCGTTTAAGCGCAACATTTTAACAGTAACTAAACACAGTGTTTGTCTTCACCTAACTAATTGTATTAAGAAGAGAGCGCAAATTGGACGCAAGTTTCAACACTTTCCTGAGACAAGGGAGCTATAATAGTCTAGTACGGAAACAGTTTTGAACCTTATTGCGTTACGTTAACAACTAAAGTGTATTGGAATTTTTAATTTGGAAAAATTTCAAAGAAACATTATCCCTGAAGTAAGTTTAAGAAGTAAAACCAAAATATTTATTTATTTATTGATATAACAACAGTGTACAAATTAAACCATTAAAAGTAGACATTTCCAGGACAAATTCTAAAATGTACCCCTAATATAGCATTTTAGAAAGTAACTCATTCTATGCAATCAATGTTATGTTTGCTGGGGACCTGAGTTCCTTGCATGTCGTAAAAGGTGACTAATGGTTTTACAATCACATTTCGCAATCTTATGTAACTAATTTAGATTTTTGCCTAAATGTGGCCTAAAAATGCAATATAATAAAATAAAATATAAATAATTATCCGACGACATCACGTACATTGATCTGACTTCGAGGTAAGTAGCTTAAGCACTGTGTTAGGGATATCGGAAACAACAGTGGTATCACAATTATATGCTTTAAATTGAATATTAACACCCAGACACAGAACGAACACAAGTATTCATCATACGAATATTTGTCCAAGGTCGGAATCGAACCTACAACTCTTGGCGCATGGGGCAGGGTCACTACCCAATGCGCCATCGAGCTAGTCATATATAATACACCTCACGGTTAGTCGGACCTAGGTCCCTGAGCACGCAACACCAAGCTTGGCGGAAGTACTAGTTCCAGTGCGAGTGCGCATGTTCGCACCGTTTATTCAAACGAGTGCAATAACGCTGGACAGACTGCACACTGACAGGCTATAATTCTTCTCGACTCACCATTAATCTCTCAGACAAGCAGGGCGATGCTGAACGCTGTTCAATCAATTTCAGCTGCTTTATGACCCTTTAAAGTTTATCCGGCTCGAAGGACCGCAAGATGGACGACTGTTAATTAAAAGGTGTTGTTGGTTTGACGGTTTTAAGCGCGTGTGGTATTCAATTCTTAGTTGAATCAAATTAGAAGTTCTCTTAATTATTTTAAGTCGGGGTATATAAAAAGGATAATTATAATCCGATATAGCAGCGGCCCGCGGTTTCACCCGCGTAGTTCCCGTTCCTGTGTGAATACAGGGATTAAATATAGCCTATGTTACTCGCTGATAAAGCAGCTTTCCATTGGTGAAAGAATTATTCAAATCAGTCCAGTAGTTTCGGAGCCTATTCAATGCAAACAAACGAACAATCAAATCGTTCCTCTTTATAATATTAGTATAGATTAAAAAGGAAGAGCAAGAATGTTATAAAATGATAGAAGCTACAACATTCTAACGAATTATCTTAATACTTTCACACAAGTATCTATTCTTTATATAATAAAAATATCATAATACCATCACGCCCGTCATCCCCGAAGGGGTAGCCAGAGTCCAAAGAGGTAAATCAGTCTAATCTATTTCCACAACTTCATAAAATCTAATGAAAGTTTGAAAATCTATATACTGTAACTAGACTAAGTCTGATTTCGGATTACGATGCACAACTTATAGTAATGGGATTAATATCTATCCACGTCGGATCACTGATTCTCTAGACTAGACACAGTTTGAAGAAAGCAGTGAAGTAACTGAGTCGTGCACATTCTGCACACGTTCATTTTGTATGGATACATTGTAGCTTCCACTCTTGTGAAAACTTTAACTAAGTTTATTTACAAACGATGTTCCTATATTTTCAAACCATTGCCATTCTCGAAGGGCAGTCAGAGTCCATGGTGTAGTGAGACCCACCATAAGAGGCCAAGTCAAAAATACTGTAGAGTTGGGTTAGATGTCTGGTCTTGTACTTGCGAGTGGTGAATCTCTTGTTTGGGGGGCTTGCTACTACATCGTGACGCGGGACCGACCCTTGCGCCTTGCAGCCTTCTGCTGCACAGCGTGCGAGGAGAGGTAACGCCATACAGGTAGTACTCGGCGATGCGTCAGACGCTGACGTAACTGGCCGTGTTCCGTCCGGTGGGGTACCCGGGTCCTTCAACACGGCACTGATTGCGGGTACCATGAGGGTTTAGTCCGTGCAAGTCGAACATATCCTGCTCGGGATTCCCCCATGTAAAAAAAAAGATGGGAAATTATGAAAATGAAATCTTTGGTGTGCTAATTTGAACCACTAAGTTATTTTGGCATATCGTATTTCAAACATACGTGCTTAGTTTGGAGCTAGGAATCGGTGTGTAAGTCTGAAGAATTTATTTTTTGTTTCTCGGAACAAGCCCTGGCCTTTAAGGCTCGCATGTGGACATGGGTCCTGACAAACTAAACTAAGCTAACTTAACGCCAATTAGATACACCGAAGAGTCCATATTAATGCTTGTTTTACGAATATATGTACTCTCGCTATAGGGAGTAATTTGTTTTTTTTTTTAATTTTAATCTAAGCAATGAAGGTAATTTCTTAAAAATCTGTTATGCATTGTCAGAATCGGATTGAAAATCTCGGATGTAATCGGATTGTGAGACTCCTCACTGGCTCTCTCAGCACTGTGTACGTCGTTAGCACTCGTAAATCTAATTATGATCCCATTCGTTGTTCTGGCGGCCACTAATGCGGGTTTGTCTAAACCGCGGCTACTCCCAACCCACCATCGATTAGTAGTTTTGTGAGCTTTCGCGCCAGGGTTGCGAGAAATCACTCTAGCTTATAGCTTACCAAGTTATCATTGGACCTGCATATATGAGTCTAGTCAAATAATTTGACTGGCTCGATGGCACATTCGGTAATGACCCTGCCCCATACGCCAAGAGTTGTGGGTTCGATTCCCACCCAGGCCAAACTTTGTTATATAACATTGTTATGGGTGTTAATATCTAATATTTAAGTATATATTTGTAATACAACTGTTGTTTCTGATATCCGTAACACAAGTGTTTAAGCTACTTACCTCGGAGTCAGATCAATGTATGTGATGTAGTCGGATATTTATTTATTTAAATAAGGGGTTGAACATATTAGGTAATCGAAATTAGACCAATATTGGTTTGTTTTTTTTATTTTTTATTATTTAAAGTACCTAATGCTAACATAACATCACGCCCATAATCCCCGAAGGGGTAGGCAGAGTCAAAAAAGCAGCTAGCCCCTTTAACTACATTCAATCAAAAACAAAACTGGGCTGGATTAGATGGAAAATTGTGAAAAAGTATTGCTAATATATTATTGATTGAAATATTAGCTTTCTACACTCCTCCATATAAACTTCAACTGTGCCAAATCTCATACTCCTCCGTCCGCGTAATTCTCATAATAAGAGGTACAAAGTTTTTGATTCACGTATTAATATATAGAACTAGCGGCCCGGTACGTGTTCGCTATGTATAAAGTGAAATATAAAAAAAAAAAACATTTGACAGCAAAATCCCCCATTAACAAAATGATTCGCCATTTATTGAATTCATTTGGTATAAAAAATATGATAAATGAAGAACCGCTCTACCGATTTTGTGCAAACTTCACATAAACCATCTAATAAATAGTCCGAACAAAGCATAAACATTGGGTTTGGATAGGTGAGCCCGTTCTTGAGTTAAAAAATTACAACGAAAAGTGGCATTGATTTTTATATATCTATATTTGACTTATATTTGACTGGCTCGATGGCGCATTCGGTAGTGACCCTGCCCCATGCGCCAAGAGTTGTGGGTTCGATTCCCACCCAGGACAAACATTTGTATGATGAATACTTGTGTTTGTTCTGTGTCTGGGCGTTAATATCCAATATATAAGTATATATTTGTAATACCACTGTTGATTCTGATATCCGTAACACAAGTGCTTAAGCTACTTACCTCGGAGTCAGTTCAATGTATGTGATGTAGTCGGATATTTATTTATTTATATTTATTTATATAAAAAAGATGCAAACCATTTCCAAGTAGCATTGTCACGACCAACCCTAGCAATGATTACAACCCAAGGGTCGGAATATTAAATTTTAATCAAATATGATAGCCAAATATGAGTGGGGTGTCATATTATAGCTTGAAGTGTCTTATAATTAAATGGCTGGGCTTGTGGATTTAATAATTATAGCATGAACGCTTTATGAGCGAGCTAACCACTTGGGATAAGTTATCTTGTTGTAGAGACATTATTGTGTGTCCTGGAAGATCTAATAATTTTACCGGGATGAAAGTAGCCTATGTTATTTATATAAATAATGTAAAATTGTCATAGCGAAATAATTTTTAAAATAGGTCCACTAGTGTCAGTGAACATACAGAGCGGTGGTAGCTCAATGGTAAGGACACGCGCCTCTTAACCGAGGAGTGCGGGTTCAAAACCGGCCACGTACCTCTGGATTTTTCAAGTCTATGTACCTACGTATTTATACCACTAGCTCGACGGTGAAGGAAAATATCGTGATGAAACCTGCAAATTCAAACAACTTTGGATTTGTAACCATGATCCAAAATTTGTCTGGTTCCCCTATCTTTGTTCTGTGTCTGGGTTTTAATATCTAATATCCGAGACAAGTGCTTAAGCTACTTACTTCGGAGTCAAATCAAAGCATGTGATGTAGTCAAATATATACATAACAGCACGCCCGTAATCCCCGAAGGGGTAGGCAGAGTTAATTGGGGCAACAGGCTCCTATAACCACATTCAGCCAAAAATAAAACTGGGCTGGATCAGACGGAAAATAGTTAAAAAAGTAGTGACATGTGGCTAGCTCGTCGCCTACATAATTACACACTCAAAACCCGATTAGTCGGCTTTTACGAAATGTTGCCACATTTTTTTTAAGTCCCAGACGAACAGGGGACATTGTCTGATATATTTCTTCGTACAGTTGTCTGTGGACTGGGCAGAACAGCGAAATAGTTATTTTATTTCACCTTACACAATCCACAGACGTCCAAAGCAAGATTATCCATGTCCATTTTAATTTTCCAAGCCGCTGGTCCGAGCATTGGGAAATGTTGACACAAGCCTCTATTTGTACAACTTCAGCCAATTTTGTATAGTTTGTTTTGACGGTTTTTTAGTTGTTGATTTCACTGAAGCGGTGATAGCTTAGTGGTAAGGACTCGTCTCAAATACTAGGGGTTTTGGTTCAAACTTGGGCAACTTTGAATCTCAAGTTTAAGTATGTATGTAACTGACTGCCTCGTTGGTCCAGTGGTAGCATGCGTCTATCGAATTGCCGTCTCACCGGACTATGAAAGTGAAGGAATGGAGAGTGCACCTGTGTTAGCGCACACACTTGTGCACTATAATATCTCCTGTGTCGGCTAATCTTCGTTGAGATGGCCGCCGTGACTGATATCGGTTAGGAGAACATTAATAGGCAACTGTGAACGTGTGAATACTTTCACATTCAGATAGGTTTGGTTATGTAACTATGATCCAATTAGTCCGCGAGTCTGGTTATAACAATTGACAGGCCCGTTGGCCGTAGTCGGAGACTCTGGCCACCGACCCGAGAGTCGCGGGTTTGAATCCCGGTAGCAAACATTGCGTGTGATGATAACGGACATTTGTATTCGAGTGATGGATGTTCAAAAACGTATTTAACTATGTTTATCCGTTACTTAGTAACGCACAAGTTTACATGCTTAGTTTTGAACTTAAGGAATTTCTAGACTGACAGTCTTGTGAATTTATAATTTACAAGCAGCGCCTCGCGGTTTCACCCGCGTATTTCCCGTTCCCGTGGGAATATGGGGATTAAATATAGCCTATGTTACTCGCTGTTAAATTATCTTTTTATGTTAAAATATTTTTTCAAATCCATCTAGTAGTTTTGGAGCCTGTTTAAATAAATAAATAAATTTGCCAGACTGACACACCAATTCCCTAGTTCCAAACTAAGCTTATGCTTGTGCTATGGATACTAGGTGAACGGATAGACATACTTAAATACGTTTATAAACATCCATGACTTGAATACAAATGTCCATGTTCATCACACGAAACATTTGCCCCTAGCGGGATTCGAACCCGCGACCCTCGGTTTTGTGGCCAGGGTCTCTAACCACTCGACCAACGGGCCTGTCAATTTAATACAAACAAACAAATATTTCCTCTTTATAATATTAATATAGATACCTGAGCCTGAGAGTAACGTATAAAAAGTGAAATAGACCCTATTTTCTTGTTTCATAAAAATTATTCAACTTTTGACAGTTAGATGCGTGGCCTACGCAGTAACTTCGTAACTTGAAATGAAATGATCTTTATTTATATAGGCTTACAAAAAGCACTTATTAACGTCGGAACAAAATAAATATAAATATAAACCGGTTCAAACAGCAGATTCTACCGAGAAGAAACCGGCAAGAAACTCGATAGTTACTCTTTTAAATGCCAAGTCTTAATAGCTATTATGTAGTTACAATCTTTTTTGTCAATTTAAATCTATCTACATATTTGTATATCACCAAAACGTATTTCGCGGTGAAAACTTCTCTTTTTCTGGTGACGGGCTAGATTACCGTCACTTTATTACCGCTTGCCAAGGGGTCTTAAAATGCTTCCATGGGAAAATTGTCTAGTTCAGGAATTCCCAAAGTGCCAAACTAATCTAGAGGTTCCTTAGAATAGTCAACAGGGTTCCACCAAAATCTTTTAAAAGAAACTAACTAACTAACTAAACTTCACGCCACTCCCTAGCGGGTAGGCAGAGAGAACCGAACGCCATATGGCACGATCCTTACACACCTCACTCGCCTCTTCAACATTCATGATCCTTTTCATACAAGCTCTACGGTTTTTATGACTCCAAATATCATCTTCTGTTAATAGGCACACGACCTATTTGGTCGTGGTAGGTGAGCCTGGGCCTTCCGCGGCTCCTACATCCTTCCACTTTCGCATTGTATATCTGTTTAGTCAATATTTCATCATCCATTCTTTCCACATGTCCGAACCACCGGAGCATGCCTCTTCTTACCTTGACTCCGACGCTGTCTTTCAGACCGACTCTCTTTAATCTTTTAAAAGAAATTGTTATTATATAGTCAGTGTTAATTTGTAATCAATTGATATGTGGTTCCATAAAATAAAAGGTATTTAGTTGGTGTTCCGTTATATTTAAAGTTTGGGAACCGTTGCTAGTCTATAAATATATAGTTTTTATATATGGAATTTTTAAAGTACATTTGTAGGGGTAGGTAGAGGCAAAAAAGCTGCAAGCTCTTTTGGCCACTTTCAGGCAACAATGAAGCTGCTATGGGTTAGATGGTAAATAGTGAAGAAGTGAAAAGTGGCTAGTTCGTCGCCTACACAATCATAAACTTTTTAAAACATGCAAGCTATGGAACATAGTTGGCAAATTCTTTTGAAGTCCCAATTCGCAGTGAGTGACTACTTAAAAGTCTTGTAAGTAATACAAATCTTTTGTTTGCCCTGATAGGTATAATGAGAAAAGAGTTGTGCTTTTTGTATGTTTGTAATGATTAAACTCAAAAACTACTGAAGGATTCTGGATGAAATTAAGCGCAGAGATACATTATAGACTGGATTAGCACTTAGGCTATGTTTTATCGGTGTACCACGCGAGTGAAGCCGCAGGCAGAAGCTAAATTATAATTATGTTAAAGAAAACAATAATTATTTCAGTTTAGGCTTTCAAAATACATAGTCGGTTAAAATATAAACGTCCACAGATTATCCACTTATCCGCAGCGTTATTGCAAAGCCATCTGTCACACTCAATGACAGCTACAAACTTTTTCCGCCATATTTGACGATAGCGCGGGAATAACGGCTTCGTTGTCAGGTTAAAGACCCGACGGCCATCTTTGATTTACGCGACGCGCCTTAATCGTACAGCCGTAAAGTCGACTTTCGTCTAGCAATTTAGAATTGTGAATGAACGTGATATAATTTTGCGGAACTAACTGGTTTGGTTTAGGAAACTTGTGAAATGTATGAGAATTTGAATGGTTTGGGTGATTAGTCGTTAGTTGTGGGTACGACTTTGTCGAGTTGTGTATTAAGTCAAAATGATTAGATAAAAACGCTTTAAAGACCCTAGATTGGTCTGAAACGTTTTGATAATAAAGTAACTACATACTATTCATAACAGCACGTACGGAATTCCGCAAGTAGTAGGCATAGTCAAAGGGGCAACAAGCCCCTTTAACCATATTGAGCTTAAAATGAAACTGGACTGGGTTAGATGGAAAATTGTGAAAAAGTAGTACTACTTACTTACCTCTAAGTGGCTAGCTCGTCGCCTAAAAAAAATACAGAAGCGTTTAGAAGGTTCCAGGTTGTTCTGAAACGTATAGATAAATATGTTCTTATAGATAAATAATACTGTGTTCCTTGCCTAGCATGGTGGTGGTTTTGTGATTGTGTGGGCGACGGCCTAGACATTTTCGCAGTTTTCTGTCTAATCAATGTCTCAATTTTATGTTTAAAAGTGTTTAAAAAAAAAAATTATACTTCTTGAACTATGCTTACGCCTTCGAGGATTTCGGGTGCTATAATAGGCTAGATGACAAAAAAATCTGTTTAGTCCGTCAGTTAGATTAAAAAAAAATATTGAACACGTATTTTTTTATTCATTTGTCAAACAAACAATACAATGCATTCCCGTTGCGCGTGACATCACACATTCGTAATTTTTTTTACAAAATAGTGACATCGCAAGCCCCCACTCCAAAACTTTGATGCTCTTTATCTTTGTGATTTTTGTTAATTTGATAAAGCGAAAAATATATGTCTAGTATTTTTGTATAATCTAACTGATGGACTAAATAGAATTATAGTTTTTTAACCGACTTCAAAAAAAAGGAGGAGGTTCTCAATTCGACTGAATTTTTTTTTTTTTTTTGTATGTATGTTACTCGATATCTCTGAGAATTGTTAACCGATTTCCAAAATTTTTTTTTTAATCGAAAGCGTTTACTCCCGAATTGGTCCCATTGCCACCAAGTCAGGATCTGATGAAGGGATCCCAGGAAAATCGAGGGCAACCCTCAAACTTTATAGGCACGTACAATGTGTTTTAGACATTTTCTAAGATTTTTCAAGTATTTACGTATGGTACTTATCATCTTATGATGGTGAGCTGATGATGGAAGGTACAAATCCTTAACGATTAGGAATTAGTTTATGATTCTTTAAATATTGATATCTTTGAGAATTGTAAGACGATTTTTAGAGTTATTTTTTTTATTCAAAAGGGTATATCCTGGAGTTGGTCCTATTGGTTACACATCTGGATCTGATGAAGGAATCTTAGGCAAATCGAGGGAAACCCTCAAGTATTATAGGCGTGTACAATCTATTTTAGTTATTTTCTAAAACAATTCAAGTATTTACGTCTGGTATTCATAATCTCATGTTGCTGAGCTGATGATGGAAGGTGTAACTCCTTAACGATTAGGAGTTCGTGGATAATTCTTTCAATATTATACGGCCATATTGAGTGTTATTCTTGAGATAGTCTCAATTTCACCAAGTCTTGGTCTAGTGATGGGGTTCCATGAAAACGAGGGCCACTCTTAAATTTTAACGACATGTTAAGTGTTTTATTTATTTTTTCTACAATGATTCCAGTATTTGCGTCTCGTACTCATCATGTTATGTTGCTTAGCTGATGATGAAAGGTATAACTCTTTGAAGATTAGTAGTTTTAAGTAATTCTTTAAATATTAAAGGCTCGTTATACCTTTTCGTCTTTAGTCTCATAAGACCGGCACTGTCTCATTAAAGCAGCTCGTTTTGATTTGGTCTACCTACCTATTAATAAATTTCACTAAAAAGTAACAAATAAGTTAAATTTTAACAAAAATAAAAACCGACTTCAAAAAACCCCGCAAAAAATGTTTAAAAAAAAACACAAGTAAAAACTGCCTTAATAGCTATTTAAATGTCCAAACACTAAAAAGTATAAAATAAATTCTATCGACTGCTTCGATGAAAGTATTAATCTTTAACACGTATTTAAATATTTACAATAATCAGTTAGTTTTGGAGACGGTGCCAGCCAAACTAAAAAAAAAGTAGACACTTAATAACAAATTACCTTACTAATAACAATATGAAACAAATTAGTTAAAATATGAGTATATTAACTTACTATTGATTTTGTATATTCAAAACCTATTTTACCACCCTTCACCAAGAAACAAATAATTGCAAATTCCGAAATGATGATATAATTACGCGGGCTGGCACCGACTCCAAAACTAACTGATTATTGTAAATATTTAAACACGTGTTAAAGATTAATACTTTCATCGAAGCAGTCGATAGAATTTATTTTATACTTTTTAGTGTTTGGACATTTAAATAGCTATTAAGGCAGTTTTTACTTGTGTTTTTTTTTAAACATTTTTTGCGGGGTTTTTTGAAGTCGGTTTTTATTTTTGTTAATTTTAATGCAGTCATCATCCCTATTGTGATGGATATATTTTGTCTTTCCACGGACTAGTTAGAAAAGAAGGACTCCGCGCCACTAAATAGACGTTTAGGCATCTGCGGAGCTTCAACTTGACACGCAACTTACTTCACACATTGACATTAGCGCTCCAAATATCCGATAACTAGTATCCTTAAGTCTCACTCACACATGCATAAAGGTGGCTTCACGATGGCGCAGAGTACTTATTTTGTTACAAGTCTGTGTGTTTTTCACATAGGGCGGTGTTTCAAAAGATAAAATGGTCCACGTCTGTTATCAACTTCTTAGATGAAGTCATATTACGAGTTTCTCATTTCGAGTCTGCTCGTGTGGAATTTGTTCTGTTACAAAGACGACATTGTACGTCCGTTGCATCTTTCAATTTTGCTGGGAACGAAGCACAGATCAATTTATCTGCGGTCGCGGGCTCGAATCCCGCTAGGGGCAAATGTTTCATGTGATGAACAAGGATGTTTGTACTCGATTCATGGATGTTTATAGACGTATTTAAGTATGTCTATCCGTTCACCTAGTATCCATAGCACAATCATACAAGCTTAGCTTGGAACTAGGGAATTGGTGTGTCAATCTGGCGATAATTTATATGGCGTGAGATAATTTTTAATGTTTTCACATTATGGTGGGAAATAAACAAAGGATAATGACAACATAATGACAGCACATTGACAATACCATAAACAGCTCCATCATTCACACATGCTATTGGCCCACATAACCATCGCCAATTCGGAATGTTTTTTCGTTTCCCGCGCTGTTGTGGCAAAGACATTAAGGTTTATTGTGACGCGTGGTCGGTAAGCCGTTATGGCAAACCGTCTCTTGTCACGCTATGCTGTTTTTGCGGTTCTCAAACTTTTTTGTGGTCTCTAGTTGGGGGCAGGATGTAAAAAATGTTGCAAAAACCGTTCCGCCTGCTTTGAGATATGCAATTAATGGAGCTGGAGAGGAATGATTTATTAAAGTTCGATTTTTTCGTTCAAAACAAACTTCTTGAAGAGATTTATTGTATGTCTATGTATCAATAGTTTTCACAATTAAACACGGGTGGTCTGACGTCTATTGTTGTTTTATGAGGTATTTAGAAATTCATCATCCCAAAGCAGTTGATTTGAAATGGCAAATACAAAACATATTATTTTCTTTTGCTAGTTTGCTAGCTTTTTGCTAGTTTGTAGTCAAATCTCGGGCTTATTAGACCACAGTTTGAAAGCCGCTGTTCAATGGTCGTTCATGTTAACAGTTTACCATAGAGCATAGAGCCAATAGCATCAAACAATGCAAGGGGTCAACGCTTCATCCATTGTTAACTTATTGTCTATGGTCAGACGGAATTGTAACAGGTTTTTATTGTCTATGCCAATGATGGTCCGTGGCTTTCGATGTATCGTATTACAATGTGTTCTGTTACAACGGATTTTGGTCATTTTGAGAATAACTGTCCTATTCTTTAAAGCGTTGTCCCGATTTTAATCGAGATTTTAATCGAGACTACTTTGATCCCAATTCTGAATTTAGCGACTCTAGTTATTCATTATCGTGTTAACAGAAGGTGATGTTAGAGCCTTAAGAACCGAAGAGCTTGTATGAAAAGGATTATGAACGTTGAAGACTCGATTAAGGTGTGTAAAGATCGTGCCATATGGCGTTCGGTCCTCTCTGCCTACCCCAATAGGGAAGTGGTAAAACTAGTCAGTTAGTTAGTTTTTTTACTTACAAATATATACTTAAATATTGAATATAAACATCCAGACACAGAACAAACAACAGTATTCATCAAACGAATGTTTGTCCTGGGTGGGGATCGAACCCACAACTCTTAGCGCATGGGGCAGGGTCACTACCGAATGCGCCATTGAGCCAGTTGATAACTTATAGAATAGCATGGAAATATAAATTTCAACTGTGCCAAATCTCATACTCCTCCGTCCGCGTAATTCTCATTAAAAGAGGTACAAAGTTTTTGCTTCATGTATTAATATAAGATATAAATGTGCAGGTTTCATCACAATTCCCTCACCGCTGAGTAAGTGGTATAAATGCGTAATTAGATTTAAATAGCCCAGAGGCACATGCCAGGGTTTGAACCAATCAACACCGGATATGAGGAGCGTGGTATATCCACTGAGACACCAAATCAAATATAAGATTAACAGCACGAACGAAGTGGGTTGCCAAACGAAAAAAATAAGTTCACAAAACTAGGCTCATTGTGAAACCAGAGTAGGCTTGTCCGTCTGTCTGTATCAACGAAAATGGGCAAAACGTGCGGTACAGTCAGCCGCAATAGTATTTGTCATCTTGACCGACATAATTTATTGGTATTTGTAATTGTTGTGTATATACATACCTTCACGCCTGTTATCCATTTACCATAAGGCCCAGTAGGCCCGGGCCTAGGTCGGCCAGATATTAGAGCCGGCCAATCGTAATAAAAATTAAGTGATGACGCTTTTTTTTTTTTTATATTAGACTACATCACATACATTGATCTGTCACCGAGGTAAGTAGCTTAAGCACTTGTGTTACGGATATCAGACACAACAGTGGTATTACAAATATATACTTAAATATTGAATATTAACACCCAGACAAAGAACGAACACAAGTATTCATCATAGGAATATTTCTCCTGGGTGGGGATCGAACCCACAACTCTTGGCGCATTGGGCAGGGTCACTACCGAATGCGCCATCGAGCTTGTCAAAGAGAGCTTTAGTACTGAGAATTATGGCCTGGGGCCTAGAGCGGCCAAGACTGTAAATCGGCCGCTGCTGTTATCCCCAAAGGGGGAGGAAGAGTCCACGGAGTGATACACCTTATGGTTGAAGATCTTTATTGTCACAAGAAATACAAATGTATTTATTCAGTTACGTGAGGCAATTACAATGATTAGCGTAACTTAAATCAACGTACAAAACATAACGCAGTTTTGTTATCAATAATATTAAACCTATGGGTAAAGTGTTAACTAATCGTGTGCAATAAAGCAATACAGAAAATAATTATGCAATAATTATGAAGGTAGACCTTGACAACTCTTAGCTTTTCTTGATGGATCGGGTTAGATGGAAAATTTTGAAAAAGCAGTGGCTTTCACGTCGCCTGCACAATTACGAACTTAATAATAAGCAATTTACGCTTTATTTAAGCAGTCGCCTTTTACGGCGACTTGCTGAAGACTCGGACACAGTGTCCGAATTGACACTTTTTAATTTTAATATTTTTTTCACTGACGATTCGGACAGCTCCAATTTATTGGAGCTGCTCAGTACAGTCAGATAAAAAGCTTTTAAATAATAGTGTGTGGAAAAAAAACTTTACCAAAATATACGACATGCTAGTTATGAACCACGATTGGCACATTCTTTCTAAGTCCCGGACTAACATGGGACAATGGACTAGTAAATAGTCTTTGAACCACACTTATCCAAAAACCTGTGCAAGTGTCTGTCTCATCGCCTACAAGATCACAAACCCAATACACCATTAGTCGCCTTTTACGACATGCTAGGCAAGAACACAGTTGGCGCATTATTTTTAAGTATGAAGCCAAGACGAGACTATCTTTTAGTTTGGAGTTCGTAACTTTTATATACTACTACTATCCATAGCCTTGAAAAGGCTTGAAAAGCTTGCTATATATAAACATACATAAATTTATTAAATATACTTAAAAGATATCATCTTGACAGGCCCGTTGCGTTGGTCGAGTGGTCAGAGACCCTGACCACGAAACCAAGTGTCGGGAGTTCGAATCCCGCTAGGGGAAAATGTTTCGTGTGATGAACGTGGACATTTGTACTCGAGTCATGGATGTTTATAAACGTATTTAAGTATGTCTATCCGTTCACCTAGTATCCATAGCACAAGTATAAGCTTAGTTTGGGACTAGGGAATTGGTGTGTCAGTCTGGAGTATTTATTTATCTTCCTAACGTAATGTCCCGTGCTTAGTCGGAGTCCGCTTAGACCATGATCAGGATTTAGCGAGTCTGGTGATTACATTGAAGCGACTGCCGATCTGACCTTCGTAACCCTAAGATAGGGGAACCAGACAATTTTTGGATCATGGTTACAAATCCAAAGTTGTTTGAATTTGCAGGTTTCATCACGATGTTTTCCCTCACCGTCGAGTTAGTATAAATACGTACATAGATTTGAAAAATCTAGAGGTACATGCCCGGGTTTGAACCCGCACTCATCGGTTAAAAGGTGCGTTTTCTTACTATCGAGCTACCACAGCTCTATACTTGTACCGACTATACTCACTATTCTCAGCCGACTGTACTGTAACTGCAGTGAAGGCGAGTCTGTTGTGTTTTTTTTTTTTTTTTTGTAAGTACGCACCGCTCGGTCCGACGCGCCGGGCGAGGCCGCGTTGCCTCACTAGTGTCGCTAATTGCTTCGAATGTTGCCACGTCTGTGAACAAAAGAGTCTTATTACGATTTAACGTTTGAGTTATAGAAAGCTGGGCGTTTGGAAATTGTCGCCTTAGAAATTGTGGCCACTTAACAAAAGATGGTTTGAATCCTGCTAGAGGCAAATGTTCGTGATGAATTGTCGAACGTGCGAAGTTTAAATACGTAGTTGTTAAGTCCACACACACTTAACATCACGCCCATAGTCCCCGAAGGGGTAGGCAGAGGCAAAGGCAGCATGCCTCTTCAACCACATTCAGCCAAAACTAAAGCTGTCGGGTTCCCTGAGATTACGAAGGTCAGGCAGTCACTTAACTCTCAGTCACACTTTTGTATTTTTAATAGTTCAGACATAAAAATTACATATTCGTGTTAAATATGGAATATAAATTAATAAAAAAAAAAAAAAAGTATTACTTATTTATTAAAATTATAAATTATTTTTTTATATTAAAAAGAATTATGTTTTTTACATCGTTTTACATTAATATTCTGAATAAATGTTCTTAGGCATTTTTATTCAATTTTCAATATTTTATTTACCCAATTTTAAAATATATAATAAATATTCTTGTTTTTTAACTGGTTAGTATGCTAACCACCAAGACGGAAAGAGTCAATGTAATTACTAGACCTAAACCTAGGCCCATAGACTATAGACCCCGACCTAGCGCACAAAGCACTAGGAAAATAATGTTCCTATTCTTTGTAAGGGCCTGGCACAGCATGGCGCCATCACGACTCACAGAAGGCTTTCACGAACTCTAGTCACTTTCCCTGGCGTTCTTTGTCGGAGCCGAAAACGAGAAATCAATAATGCTAAGCTATTAACTGTATGATGGAGACACACTGGAAGCTATGCTTTCAATAGCCATCATCATCGTGCCATATGGCGTTCGGTTCTCTGTGCCAACCCCGCTAGGGAAGTTTAGTATAGCTAGCTAGTTATCGTCTTCATAGCGTTATGTCCCATGCTTAGACGTCCGCTCAGACCATGCTCCAGGATGTAGCGAGTCTATTTATGACATTGAAGCGACTGCCGATCTGACCTTCGTAACCCTTAGAATAAATAATAAATAAATATCAGACTACATCACATACATTGATCTGACTCCGAGGTATGTAGCTTAAGCACTTGTGTTACGGATATCAGAAACAACAGTGGTATTAAAAATATAAACTTAAATATTGGATATTAACACCCAGACACAGAACAAACACAAGTATTCATCACACGAATGTGTGATTTACAAAAAAGGTTTAAAATCGAAAGAATCTTACTAATATTAAACGCGAAAGTTTGTGTGGATGTTTGTTACTCTTTCACGCAAAAAGTACTGCATGGATTTTAATGAAACTTTACAATAGTATAGCTTATACATTAGAATAACACATAAGCTATGTTTCATCGATGTACCACGCGCAACGCCGCGGGCAGAAGTTAGTGTCAAATAAAACGAAGTATACTTTTTAGACGAAATAAAAATCGCTTCAACCTTAAACCGGCTTTATGGTATTTGTAGACAACATTCCTAATCAAACAAGTGGATAAATAATCTAATGATATTTTTTTTGTTTTCAGGTACTTACCGAACTGGATTACTGGTGTACACGCCAATTTTCGTTGCGTTGGTAAATTTAAATAAATAAATAAAATCCGACAGGCCCGCTGGTCGAGTGATCAGAGACCCTAGCCATGGAACCAAGTGTAGCGGGTTCTAATCCCGCTAGGGACAAATGTTTCGTATGATGAACATGGACATTTGTCCTCGAGTCATGGATGTTTATAAACGTATTTAAGCATGTCTATCCGTTCACCCAATATCCATAGCATAAGCTTATAGATTAGTTTGGAACTAGAGAATTGGTGAGACCGTCTGGAGATATTTTTTTTTATAATTATACTAATTATGGTCGAGTTTCGACCAATGAGCGACCTACTATGTTCGTAATCGAATTTAAAATATACTTTGACATCAGATGAATACCTATTATGCATAGCTTGTAGTACACCACCCCCCTAAAAAGGAGGGAGCTTACCGCGACTTTTAAATGGCGGAGCCGTTAACACGAGCATTAATGGAGTTCTTATATTGGAAAAGTTTATAGCCACCTTTAAAAGGTTTCACGGAGCAAACGATTTTTGATCGTTAGCGCCTTATAAGGATCCTAGAACCTAATAGTATATTCCCATTTATTCCATCAAGTGGTTTTAACCGACTTCAAAAAAAAAAGAGGAGGTTCTCAATTCGACTGATTTTTTTATAATAGAAAAACTGATACTGACAGCCACTTCTAAAAGATTTGACTGAGTGAACAATATTGGATCGTTACTAGTTATGTAATTATACTAGCACCTAATAATATAAATGCGATCACTAGTCGCCCGCTGGTCGAATTTCGACCATTATTAGTTTGATTTTTTTAATTATTTACATACATACATAACATCACGCCCATCATCCCCGAAGGGGTAGGCAGAGTCAAAGGAGCAGCAGGATAAATCCCAGACCAACATGGGACAGTGGGCTGGGTTGGATGGTAAGCTGTGAAAAAGAAGTGACAAGTGGCTAGCTTGTCGCCTACTCAGACACATACCCAAAAGCCCGTAAACCATTGCAAGTATTCCTAATACATTATTTATTAAAATATTAGCTTTCTGCACTCCTTCTCCATATAAACTTAAACTGTGTCCGCGTAATTCTCATAAAATAGGTTTTTCCTTCGCGTATTAAACATATACACTAGTTGCGAGTTGCATAGCACTTAATGTTGGTACAATTCCCACTAGTTCCATCGAGCGTCTATTCATGGAACCACTGATACTGTTAGTCCCACTTGTACATTCATATTGTCTTTTCATGGAACAATTAAAACTTGCAGCCAAACAATTCTTGATCGCGACTTGCCGGGCACCTAATATTAGTTCAGTTCCCACTAGTTACATCGAGTTGTTTTCTCTTGGAACAACTGTCGCATTTCCGCTTGTACTATCAAATTGTATTTTGAACTGACACCCCTCCCATTAGTCCTTCCCTTTAGATTAAACCAACCGTACAAGAAAATGTGTTATTAAATTATGTGTTATCATGGGCAGTCATTTATGATAGTAATTAAATATGAAGGCATTTCGACGGCCGACAACAAGAAATTACGAAGTATAGCGGCCCGGTACGTGCTTCGCTACGTATAAAGTGATAAATGAAGAACCGCTCTACCGACTTTGTGCAAACTTCACATAAACCATCTACTAAATAGTCCGAACAAAGCCTAAACATTTGGTTTGGATAGGTGAGCCCGTTCTTGAATTATAAAATTACAACGGAAAGTGGCATTGATTTTTATATATATTGATAAACAAGTCCTGCTTTTTTAAGTCGGTTAAAATGTGTCCTATGTCACCAAGACCATAACGAATCAATTGTCGTCTCATTCATCAAAGTCGTACACTTAAGCAATTTAGGCATTACAGTGAAACATAAAACTAACCAACATAACATCACGCCCATAATCCCCTAAGGGGTAGGCCGAGTCAAAGGGGCAACTAGCCCCTTTAACCACATTCAGTCAAAAAATAAAACTTGACTAGGTTAGGTAGAAAATTGTGAAAAAGTAGTGACAAGTGGCTAGCTCGTCGCTTACAAAATCACATACCCAAAACCCGATATACCATTAGTCGCGTTTTACGACACGCTATGCAATGGACGCAGTTGCCACATTATTTTAAGTCCCAGACCAATATGGGACATGAAATTACTAAAGTTAAAACCTTACTTCAGCTTTATTCTAGGTAATAAAACGTAATTTGTTTGTTCTAGTTGGCAACTAATTTGTGTTACAGGACAAAAGATTACAACATTCACTGAATTCAGGCTAATGATTAGACACTTAGCCTAGATTTCGTCCTGACTTTCAGGTGATGTGTCAAATTCACGTCACGTACCAACTATCTCGTTTTCAATAGGACTGTCACAATAAACAGCTGCTTTACTGTCCCGATAAAAGGTCAAGTCAAGTCAAGTTCATGGTGCTTAGCCAAATGCGCGCTAGCGATTCCATAACGAACTTCGCTATCGCTCGTATCGCGCCACAGACTTATTCGGGTGGACAAATCGGGAACTAACTCCGACTTCCGCACTATGAGTTCTTAGTAAACAAGTTTGTGGCGCGATACGAGCGATAGCGAAGTTCGTTATGGAATCGCTGGCGCGCATTTGGCTAAGCACGCACCGCTTAGACTATGATCCAGGATTTAGCGAGTCTGGTTTTTATTAAAGCGTCTGCGTATCTGACCTTCGTACCCTTAGATAGGGGAACCAGGCCAATTGGATCATGGTTAATGATAGTGGCGTAAAAAGAAGGCGACGAGTTATGCATATCATACCATACCCTTGTATAAATTGTATTGAAAAGAGTAACTACCGAGTTTCTTGCCAGATTCTTCTCGGTAAATACAACATTCCGAACCGGTGGTAGAATCATATAGCTTTGTCACTTCTTTCCCACGGTTTTCCTTCTAACCCAGTCCAGTTTAATTTGGCTAGAAGTGTTTGAAGGCTACCTGCCCCTTCGACTCTGCTTACCCCTTCGAGGATTGCGGGCGTGAAAATATGTATGTATAATCAACAAAATATGTCTAACTGGAGATGGGGTGGTATCTGATAGGGGTGGGATATTATGTCCCGTTTTTATCAGACCGACAAATGGTCACGTAATTCCGAGTGTCGACCCAAAAGACTTAACCCCAACATACCGATTACTTAAAAATAGTGGTGCCGCATTTTCTGGAACATGTTTGTGTTACAATTGAACCAATTTGTTAATTTCAAGTTGAGTTTAGTGATGTTCGATGTTCATCGATTTTTATGAAGTATCGATAATATTCTTAGGGGTACTCACGAATCAAGAATAGAAACTGATTTAATCAATTTAAAGCAATTATAAAACTGAGCTGGGTTAGATACATTCTTATTATTAGTTGATTTTCTTGTAAATTGTCTATTTATAAGTGTTCTTTCAATCCTATATAAATAAGGAGTATTTAACTTTGATACAACATTGTGAAAGTAGTGACAAGTGGCTAGCTCGCTTACATAATCACAAACATAAATTCTAAGCAAGGAATACTATTGGTACAGTCTTGTATTTACAAAATACAAATTACAAATTATTAACAAAATTTAGTTTAGCAATAAATAAAAGTATTCCTTTCCACAATACTAACAACAATACTATTGGTGACAAAGACTATCGATAGTCTAACGACAGTCTAGTATCGATGTTCAGAATACACATCACTAGCGAGGAGCAATTTGTGGGCTCCGTCGCCGCAAGATCAGACGATAGCGGCGAATTACTTCAGAATTACACCAAATTGGGGCGCCTTCGGCCATAAGTGTGCTGGTAAGGCATTGTGTAGCGGTTTTAGAGTTCCGTACCCAAAGGGTACTTCATCTTCCTAGCGTTATGTCCCGTGCTTAGACGGGGTCCGCTTAGACCATGATCCAGGATGTAGCGAGTCTTGCAATTACATTGAAGCGACTGCCGATCTGACCTTCGTAACCCTAAGATAGGGGAACCAGACAATTATTGGATCATGGTTACAAATCCAAAGTTATTTGAATTTGCAGGTTTCATCACGATGTTTTCTATCACCGTCGAGCTAGTGGTATAAATACGTACATAGATTTGAAAAATCCTGAGGTACGTGCCCGGTTTGAACCCGC
Organism: Glyphodes perspectalis; assembly: GCA_951394215.1. Classification (NCBI taxonomy): domain Eukaryota; kingdom Metazoa; phylum Arthropoda; class Insecta; order Lepidoptera; family Crambidae; genus Glyphodes; species Glyphodes perspectalis. The sequence goes on along the minus strand of OX596230.1, from coordinate 6,809,928 downwards.
ACTCCTCGGTTAAGAGGCGCGTGTCCTTACCATTGAGCTACCACCGCTCCAAAGGGTACAACGGGACCCTATTACTAAGACTCCGCTGTCCGTCTGTCTGTCATCAGACTGTATATCATGAACCGTGGTAGTTAGACAGTTATAATTTTCACAGATGATGTATTTTCTTTTTTTTCTTTTTTAATGTTGAAGAGGCGAGTGAGGTGTGTAAGGATCGTGCCATCGCTAGGGAAGTGGCGTGAAGTTTAGTTAGTTAGTTAGTTATGTATTTCTGTTGCCGCTGTAACAACAAATACTAAAACAGAATAAAATTAACATTTAAGAAGGCTCTCATACAACAAACGTGATTTTTCTGCCGTTTTAATAGATAATGGTATGGAACCCTTCATGCGCGAGTCCGACTTACACTTGGCCGGATTTGTTTAATGGTTACCGACCTAGGTTTTTATAATTCTATCAGGGTTACATAGTTGAGGTTGCAGTGTATCCATTGCTGGATCAGAATTACACCAAATGGATAATAACGGGTCGTTACATTCCCTCAAATATGGTCGAGTGAAACGATGGCTGACACATACGTCATACTTGTGAACAGGTGCCACCTTCAGAGGCTGGTCTGCTCTGGTTTACCTTTTACTTCTGATAATACTCGGCTGAATCTTTGACGAACATTAACTGTATGACTTGGTATTCATATTAACTTAATCTGTAAATTTTAATTTTTATATTCAATCTGGCATTGAAAAGAGTAACTACCGAGTTTTTGCCGGTTTCTTCTCGGTAGATGCGACATTCCGAACCGGTGGTAGATTCAAATTGTTCTACTATGTACTTACTTGACGATTCACAAGTGCTTTTTTGAGGCCTACGTAAATAAAGATATTTTGACTTGACTTGACTTGACTTGATCTAGCCAACACGCAAAAACTTACCAAAAGGCGCCTGCATGAAAATAGCCTTTGTTTTGATCTTTGTTTTTTGACTTTTGACCCTGTCCCATGCGCCGAGAGTTGTGGATTCGATCCCCACCTAGGACAAACATTCGTGTGATGAATACTTGTGTTTGTTCTGTGTCTGGGTGTTAATATATGTTTAAGTATATATATTTGTAATACCACTGTTGTTTCTGATATCCGTAACACAAGTGCTTAAGCTACTTACCTCGGGATCAGAATAATGTATGTGATGTAGTCGGATATTTGTTTTATTATTGATATTTATTATTTGTCACATGGGGTCTCCGTTTACAAATGTCACCTAACTTTGAGTCCTGGGAAAGGTTATAGGATATTTTATACCAGAAATCGTACTTTAATGGGGTGATGGATTTTATAGAAGATCATCCAACAAACAACTATGGATGTGAATATATTTATTTATATAGGCTTCAAGAAATCACATAAAAATAGTCAAAAAACCAAAAAAATTGGATTTGAGATTTAAAAGAGAAAAAAACTCTTTTCGATGTCAAATATAAAATTTTTAAACTTAACAAATCTACACTTATAGTAGGTATCACTGCAGGAATCGTCTGGGAGTTACGAAAGTCAGATCGGCAGTCGCTTCAATGTAATTACCAGACTCGCTAAATCCTGGATCAAGGTCTGAGCGGACCCCGTCTAAACAGAAGATTAAGTTATTATCGATACGATATTTCGACAAACGTAAGCACATCGAATGAACCAGAATATCGAATCTCGGACGCTTTCGCCAAAATCTACTGAAACGCGACGCATTCTTAATGTGCTGTCATGCGGTTTCACTTTTCATTTGCCCTTTAGATGCAAAAACCTTCACAGCAAGCAAGTCCCATGCTGGTCTAGGTCTTAAACAAAATGCGCCAACTGTTCCTTGCCTAGCATGTCGTAAAATACGATGTTGGGCTTACATTATACGGTTCAATATTCCAAAATGTTCAGTTCGTACAGGTTAGGTCTACCCATCATTTAAAATCGTAAAATAAAATAATTTTTAACAAAAAAAAACCGACTTCAAAAACGAACCTAATAAAATTAAAAATAAATGTACTTAGGCCAAAGTAATACGTATTTATACTTATAAATTTGAAGTCGCTGCTAAGTTAAACAATAACTTGGTACAATTTAAGCTAATATTAGTAGGTAATTATCACCGAAAATTTATCTGTTGAGTGATAATTTTACAAATTTAAGCATTTACTTGGCACTGACTTTATTAACTAGTCGGCTTTCCTTATTAAGTGGTCTAGCAACTTTCGTTATTACCTAGTGACTAGTCTATGGCTGGCAACACTGTCTATGAACTCCATCGAATTCGCGACCCCCTCCCCTCATTCGCAATAAATTCAATAAATTAAATCAGATACAAGCAAATTGAATTTATAATTAAAATCCGTTCGTGATAGCGATTTTCCACTCAAATTGGGGCGTCCATGATGAAATTATTATGCGGGATAAAGTTTATTGGACATTTTTGAGAGGCGCGGATCGTATTCGTAAGGTATCTTTTTATGTTTTAACTAACTAAACTTCACGCCACTTCCCTAGCGGGGTAGGCAGAGAGAACCGAACGCCATATGGCACGATCCTTACACACCTCACTCGCCTCTTCAACATTCATAATCCTTTTTATACAAGCTCTACGATTTTTATGACTCCTAACATCACCTTCTTTTAATACACAACCAATCTGATATGTTTTAAATCCCTTTTTATCCCCGATATGATATATTTAATACATGTTTCAGATCAGCCGCTGAAATAAAAGTATCTACGGTACATATTATCACACCCGAAGGGGTAGGCAGAGTCAAAGGGGCAGCAGGCCCCCCAACCACATTCAGCCAGAAATAAAACTGGGCTGGGTTAGATGGAAAATTGTGAAAAAGCAGTGACAAGCGGCTAACCTGTCGCCTACACAATCACACACCCAAAACCCAATATACCATTAGTCGCCTTTTACGACATGCTAGGCATACCACACAGTTGGCATATTCTTTTTCAGTCCCAGAACAAAATGGGACGATATCAATTAGTAATGATAATATAATGTTATTAGGCAAATAAAATGTTATTTCTCAAAAAGTGCCAACATGTATATGCGCAATTTTCAAAAATATAATCCAAGCAAAGCTCAGGGTCACCTACCACAAACAGATTGGTCGTGTTTCGACAGAAGGTAATGTTAGGAGGCATAAAAACTGTAGCGCTTGTATTTAGAGGATAGTGAATGTTAAATAAATAAAATAATTTATTTCATGCATGACCCATAAAGTTACAAACAAAATTACAATTAAAAATGAGCACAAAACAAAGAGAAAATTTAAATACCTAACATTTCTAGAAATAATATTTAAAGACCTGGGCTGCCAGTGATAAATCTGCCTGCATCCAGTGCCCCAATATGGGATGATAAAAAAAGCAAATGAGGTGTGTAAAGATCGTGCCTTATGGCATTTGGATCTCTCTGCCTACCCCGTTAGGGAAGTGGCGTGAAGTTAGTTAGTTTATTTCTCACATCGTTAGATGTGTATAAAAAAAAGTTCTGAGCCCGACTTCAGACTACTTAAAAACAGGTCAAGTTGATGATATGTAGATTCTTCCAAATCGAATCAATTGTAGTCACCCTATTAACGCTGTTATCAGCAGAAATGTTTGATGGACTCAGAAATTCGGGAAAGTTTGGAAACTTTTTGATTTTTGATAAACAATCTCTGGAGTTGTTGGCTTAAATTCCAACTTCGTTTGGACTTGACGAGAACAAGTTTGACGTGGATAATGTTTTCGGGAGATTACAGGCGAGAATTAGCCTCGTTTGAAGCTGATACGTTTGCGTTATTTCTGCCTGTAAACGAAAACGAACCAACTTTACGCCATTTTCTTGGTTGGTATCGGAGGGACCTGAGCGCCATATGACACGGTCCTTATACACTGGGAATTGCAATCCTGCGGCATTTTTGGACGGTGAATCCAGAGTCCCGTGTTGGTCTGGGATTTAAAAAGAATGTGCCAACTGTGGCTCTTGCCTGGCATGTCGTTAAAGGCGACTAATGGTATATCGGATTTTGGGTGTGTGATTGTGTAGGCGACAGGTTAGCCGCTTGTCACTGCTTTTTCACAATTTTCGATCTAACCCAGCCCGGCTTTATTTTCGGCGGAATGTGGTTGAAGGGGCATGCTGCCCCTTTGACTCTGCCTCTCTGGATTTTTTAAATATATGTACGTATTCATACCATTAGCTCAACGGTGAGGGAAAACATCGTGATGAAACCAGCAAATTCAAATAACTTTGGATTTGTTATCATGATCCAAAAATTGTCTGGTTCCCCTATCTTAGGGTTACGAAGGTCAGATCGGCAGTCGCTTCAATGTAATTACCAGACTCGCTACATCCTGGATCATGGTCTAAGCGGACCCCGTCTAAGCACGGGACATAATGCTAGGAAAATGAATAACAATGAATATTTTTTGTTAAGTAACGCTTTTTATGGTAATTGAAAACGATCGCCTATTGACCGACTTAATAAGGTGATATCCTTTTAATTTACGTATTATAAATGCGAATGCGAATTTGTATATTTTTGTGTTTATGTTCCGTTTTCACTGGCCCGTTGGTCGAGTGGTCAGAGACCCTGCCCACGAAACCAAGGCTCGCGGGTTCGAATCCCGCTAGGGGCAAATGTTTCGTGTGATGAACATGGACATTTGTACTCGAGTCATTGATGTTTATAAATGTATTTAAGTATCCGTTCATGTAATATTTATAGCACCAGCAATACCAGCATAAGTTTAGTCTGGAACTAGGGAATTGTTGTCAGTCTGTAGAATTTATTTATTTACAAATTTTTACATAGAAATTTATTCGACCTTGAAGATGGTTCTAGGACCTTTAGCTGGCAAAAAAATATTTTGCTCAATCACGCGCGAATTCCTGAGAAACAGCTCAATTGTTTGTAAATCTACAGAACACTAATTTTAAACTAACGCCATGTCCAAGAATGAACAAAACAAAAGAACGATATTGAAATTCTCAGCTGGTCTCAAATTTGCAACATGGCTACGGAGAATCACCTTTCACTCCGAAGGGCAGTTTGTGCTGGACCTTATAATAATAGCCTTAAGGTCCAAGTTCGCTTGGTGTAACGGTGATTGGATGACCTCGGAATATGGGTTCGATGCTCGAAGTCTTTGAGACAAAAAGTGTCAATTGATGTGACATTTAGACTTTGACTTGGAAGGGACTTGGCATATATTTGATGGAATCTGGCCCTAACCTTTAACATATGTCCCATATGTACATACATAACACGGTCTAGTAAAAAAAAGGACTCCGCGCCACTAACTAGACATTGAAGCTCCTCAGGTGCTCCAACTTGACACGCAACTTACGTCACACATTGACATAATAAGTGCTCCAAATGACAGATATCCGATATCCGGTATCCATAAGTATCTCACACATGCATAAACGTGGCTTCACGCTATAGTATGACAGCGTTTTTACTAGTCCGTGATACATACATACATAATATCACGCATGCAACCCCCGAAGGGGTAGGCAGAGTCCAAGAAGCAATAACCTTCTCAAACCAGTTTTACAACAAAATAAAAAAATATGAGAGCTGGATTTGACCGAAAATTGTGAAAAAAAAAAAACAAATAGCTAGCTCGTCGCCTTCACAATCACACACCCAACACCACATACACCATTAGTCGCCTTTTACGACATGCTAGGCAAGAAACACAGTTGGCACATTCTTTTTGAGTCCCAGACCAACACGGGACAAATATGGGTCAGTTTTTTTACAGAAACATTTTCATGTTGTCTCGCAGGTCTTATTAATTTTTTAAGTACTAACTAACTAACTAACTAAACTTCACGCCACTTCCCTAGCGGGGTAGGCAGAGAGAACCGAACGCCATATGGCACGATCCTTACACACCTCACTCGCCTCTTCAACATTCATAATCCTTTTCATACAAGCTCTACGATTTTTATGACTCCTAACATCACCTTCTTTTAATACACGACCAATCTGGTCGTGGTAGGTGAGCCTGGGCCTTCCGCGGCTCCTACATCCTTCCACATTCGCATTGTATATCTGTTTAGTCAATCTTTCGTCATCCATTCTTTCCACATGTCCGAACCACCGGAGCATGCCTCTTCTTACCTTGACTCCGACGCTGTCCTTCAGACCAACTCTCTTTCTTACATCATCATTCCGAACGCAGTCTGTGAGCGATACACCGCAGATTTTCCGCAGCGCACGCATCTCGACCGCGTTTATTCTACTTTCATGCTCTTTCTGCCATACCCAACTCTCGCTTCCATATGTTAGCGTAGGAATCAGCACCGCATTGTGTATGGCGAGCTGGGCCTTCTGGCTTAAGATTTTGCTGCCTAAAAGTTTTCCTAACGCTCCATTCACCCTATTCCCTGCATTCACTCTTCTTTCTATATCAGCGGAGTACCTTCCATCTCTACTAAATGCAGATCCTAGATATACAATTTCATTCACCTGTTCCAGCACTACATCGTCAACCGTTATCCTTGTATCCGTTCTGGTTTCATCTCTTTCAAACACCATAATCTTTGTTTTCTTCGCATTCAAATGTAAGCCTCTCTCCTTGCAATCATCTTTCAATGTTGTGACTAGTTGCTGCAGATCCGATGCCGACTCTGCTAGAAGTACGGCATCGTCCGCGTAAAGCAGGCAGTTCACAACCAGGTCACCCATACGCACTCCACCATTCATAGATCTAATCCTCTGGAGACAATGGTCGAGATATAGGATAAACAGCAGAGCAGACAGCACGCATCCTTGTCTGACACCAATATTGACGTCAAACCAGGGTGACAGGCTGCCCTCCACTTGCACGCATGCCGTACATCCCACATAGGTGGACTGCGCAGCACGAAGCAATGCTCCATCAATCCCATATCTCGGCAATATGTCCCAAAGGTCCTTTCGTACAACCCTGTCAAAGGCCTTCTCCATATCCACAAAACCGCAAAAAACCCTCTGACTTTTGGCCAGATGCTTCTCCACGATGTTGCGAAGAGAGAAAACTTGATCCGTGCATCCTCTACCATTCCGGAAACCTCCCTGTGCCTCCCACAACATTCCATCAGATTTCACCCTCATTCTCCTCTCAGTAATCTTGCCATACACCTTTGCTGCTAAGCTGATCAAACTGATGGCTCTATGGCTGGCACAGTCCATACGTGACCCAGCACCCTTGTACAGAGGCACGATAACTGCCCGTCTCCAGTCCATTGGGACCTTTCCGTTTCTCCAGCATAGATTGCACAAGAACCAGAAAGCGTCCTGGACGCTAGCGCCACCTAGCTTGATCATCTCCGCAGATACCTTGTCTATTCCCGCGGCCTTTCCACTTTTCAGACTTCGTATCGACCATTCAATCTCATTCATAGTGATGTCTTCATCAGACGCTGGCACCACAGAATCAGACATAGCCTCACTCTCAGTGCCAACATCAGAGACATACTCATACATTTCTCCAAAATATTCACTCCACCGTTCTAACACCTCGTTCGGGTTTGCAAGAATGTCACCAGCTTTAGATTTAATCTTACTCATTCCGGATGCCGACGAATATCCCCGAGACCTCTTAACCTCCCTCCAAAAGAGCTTGGAATTAGCCTCGAAACTATTCGTCAGTCTCCTTTCTTCATTCATAGCTACTCTTTCACGCTTCTCTTTCACTAAAGCTTTGGTTTCACTCTTGCAATAACGGTATATTTCTTTCTTCATCTCAAGCATACTTTCATCCATTTGCAAAGATGAGACATAATCAAGCCAGGCCTTCTTCTTTCTCGCTACGGAGGCTTTGACCTCCTCATCCCACCATGCGTCACCTTTCATTGTTCTACGTCTCCTTGCGCATCCACATGCCTCTTTTGCACTGTCCACCATGCTCTCTTTCAAAATGTTCCAGCAATCATCAACATCTAAGCCAGAAAGACTCGCATTCGCAAGTCTTTCATTGACTAAGCCTACATACACACTCCTTACACTTTCATCTTCCAGTTTTTCATTCCTTATCCTTTCAGTGCCTCCGCATGGAGTACGCACTCGCCAGTGCCTCCACTTCTTGAAAAGCCCAGCAAACCGGCATACTACCAGGTAGTGGTCTGTTTCAAGAGTAGGGCCTCTGTAGGCTCTTGTATCCAATATACTATCGACTAAAATCAAATCAATCACACTTTTTTGGTCATTCCGTCTCCAAGTATACGTGTGAATATCCTTATGACGGAAAATAGTGTTTGCCACAAGGAGGTTCCGTTCCAAACATACTTCCAAGATTTGCTTACCAGCATCATTCACTCTCTTGTCTCCATATGGGCCAAGGACTGCTTCATAGTCAGATCGCTTGGTGCCAACCCAACCATTCAAATCTCCACACATAATTATCCTCTCATTTCCTTCAGTCAGGTCCAGAATTTCTCTAACAGACTCCCAGAACTCCTCTAGTTCTTGGGGACTGGCTGAGCTTACTGGCGCATAGCCTGCAACCAGAAAGACTCGCGTAATACCCAGTTTAATACGAACCCAGAGGAGTCTCGGGCCAACTAATCCATAGTCTTTCACACCAGAGACTAAACGAGAGGAAAGCACTACTCCAACTCCACCGCTGGCATGACAATTCTGTTCCACACCAGACCACAGAGCCATCATACCACCGGGAAGCTCATCTGCATCGCTGCCCTTCCGCTTAGTCTCTGTCAAGCACAGAACATCCAGGCGTCTCTCATTCATTACGTCAATCATCTCATACATCTTATCTTTCATTCCACCTCTTACATTCCACGTGCCTATACGGCACTCTGTTCTCCTCGTTCCGCATTGTCCGGCGTGGCGTGAAGGGTGGCGGCCCCCTTCGCCGCACTCGCCACTTTTCGCACCGACGAGGGCTCGTCGGTGCGCGTCGCATCGGGGGAACGCCCTACCCCGCTCTGCGGAATTAGAATTTTTTAAGTAGCTTTTAAATAGCTCATGCCCTTAAATAGGTTTCAAACTATTATTATTTTCCTAACGTATATCCCATCCAATGCTTAATCGGCACCCTCTGAGACCATGATCCAGGACTTAACGAGCCTGGTAATTACATTGAAGCGACTGCCGATCTGACCTTCGTAACCCTAAGATAGGGGAACCAGACAATTTTTGGATTATGGTTACAAATCCAAAGTTTGAACTTGCTGGTTTCTCACCGCCGAGCTAGTGGTATAAATACGTGCATAGATTTGAAAAATCCAGAGGTACGTGCTTGGGTTTGAACCCGCACGCCTCGGTTAGGAGCGCGTGTCCTTACCGCTACCACCGCCAGCGGCGGATTTACCCTAAGGCCCAGTAGGCCCGGGCCTAGGGCGGCCAGATATTAGAGGCGGCCAATCGTGATGAAAATTAAGTGATGATGCTTTAGTACTGAGAATTATGGCCTGGGGCCTGGACGGCCAAGACTGTAAATCGGCCACTGACCACCGCTCCAGGTTTCAAACTATTTAGGTACCAAATTGCACCGTTATCTGTTGAACGCTTTACGCGTGGAACGGAACAGTGTTTACTCCCGCATTTACAATGCAGTAAGGATCTAAGTTTTAAGAGACGAAATATATTTCTTACTACTAGTTTTTGTGGTTATTTTTAAATCTGGCTGTAGTTTTATCTTTTCCTTTTAACGTAACGAAATTCAATTACTGTATCAACTTTATTAAATGTTCCGCTGCACGCTTCGCTATTTTTAAGGTTCCGTAGTTTAAATAAAAAATGGAAACCTCCTTAGATAAATCTATGTAGTTATCTAGTAGGGATCGATGACACATTCGGTTGTGAGCTCAAGAGTTGTGGGTCTGATCCCCACCAAGGTCAGACATTCGTGTGATGAATACTTGTGTTTGTTCCACGTCTGGATGGTAACATCTGTCAGTCTGGCAGACAGGATGTTTTGAACCACTTTTAACTAAAATAAAGCTGGGATAGGTGATTATTGACAAGTATTTTTTTTATATAAATTTGCTCATTATTATTAGGCCTCAGAGCAACGTGGCGCATGCCTGTAGATATCCTGTTTGTTTCAAATGAAATATTTTTAATTATCTATTCTTTGTCCCGTGTTGGTCTGGGACTTATAAAGAATATGCCAACTGTGTTCCTTGCCTAGCATGTCGTAAAAGGCGACTAATGGTATATTGGGTTTGGGGTATGTGGTTGTGTAGGCGACAAACTAGCCATTTGTCACTACTTTTTCACAATTTTCCATCTAACATCCCAGTATTATTTTTTGCTGAATGTGGCTAAAGGGGCCTGCTGCCCCTTTGACTCTGCCTACCCCTTCAGGGATTATGGGCGTGATGTTGTATGTGTCTCTTTTTTTCACGAAATACACAATTTCTTTGTCACGGAACCCTTATTACTTTTACCCAACTCGCTCTTGACCGGTTTCATAAAACCCTCGGCCGTTGACCTGTCTGTCTAGAATCTAGAAAAAGGAATACAACTGGCACTGCTTTAGTCAGCGTTTGAGAAATGCAGTTTTTGTGTACAAATAAAGATGTCTGCATCCTTCTCATTCATTTATATCTAGAAATTTATGTTCTATGTTGGTCTGGGACTCAAAAACAATGTGCCAGCTTATTAATTAAATACAGAAATGTTCAGAAATGTGCCATGTTGATCTGGGACTTAAAAAGATGGTGGATACTAGGATAGACATACTTAAATACGTTTATAAACATCCATGACTCGAGTACAAATGTTCATGTTCATCACACGAAACATTTGCCCCTAGCGGGATTAGAACCCGCGACTCTCGGTTCCGTGGCCAGGGTTTCTGACCACTCAACCAACGTACCTGTTTCATAATCCCGAATGCACAAGTCCGGATTTGAACTGATAGAAAATTTGCCGTGTGTCCTAACAATTGAGCTAGCAGAACTATCGGAAATAAATCTAATAGTACTCCTATACACTTGATATGAAATGCTATATTTACTACGCTTTGTGAAACGGGGTCGTAAGTAACTCGGCTTTCAAGCCAACATTGTGCTGTATAACCGGGTCTCGATAAGCAATACGCGGGGATGAATTAACCATTGGACTCTCAATCACAAATCTGTTACTTCTTAAGTTCTTAAAGAAGTTCATGTAGTCACGATGATCTTATTTGAGTTGTAACAATATATTTTGTTAAATTAGAGCCGTAATTTTAGCAGTCTGCATATCTGTACTTCTATACTAATATTATAAAGAGGAACGATTTGTATTTTGTGTGTGTGTGTGTGTGTGTGTGTGTGTGTGTGTGTGTGTGTGTGTGTATGTTTGCACTAAATAATTTAATTTACACGTGTTTTCATGCGATGGCCGAGTCTCAATATATTTATATAAAACGTTAAAGATTTTTAATATTGATATGCATCACTATAAGATGCTGTTAATTATTACGTAACAACTTAATGCATCGAGTACGGAGATTCCAGACACAATTGATTTTCAATTGTTATGGACCACGATCGTGGTCTTAGGGACTGGACGTATTAAGACAGAAAGTCACTTAAGTATAGACTGAATATATTAATAACCGACTTGGTATTAGATGGATCTCACAACTTTTTACCGTAGAACAACTGAGTTGCGAGACTTGGTTTTTTTGACAAGTATTGTTTTTGATGGGATCTATTTATACTACTAGCTCAGCAGTAAGTAATGGTAAAGTAAACATCGTAATAAAAACTGCACATTCTAATAACTATGGATGTTCAACCATGATCCCAAATTGTCTCAGACACGATAAATCCTGTATCATGGTCTAAGCGGACCCCGAGAAAGCACGGAATATAACGCGGAGAATATATATAGAGGCTATTTTTAATTTCCTTAGTCGGATTTTAGTTTAAAATCTAGATTTAGAAGAATTGATAAGAATCAAGTTTGTAAGACAAGAAGTTTAATCGCGCGTCTAGCGACTAAAAGGTGTTAGGCACCAGGTGTACATAAGCTAGGCTTTGTGGTGTGGCCTAGATTTCTATTTCCTGCCAACAGGGCACTGCACTTTTATCAACACTTTCTGCATTTCAAAGTGCATTCGAATTATATGTGCTAGAAAATATTGAGAGCGATGCAATGAAATTGTTAAGACTAGCAGAAATCTCTAGCTTTTGACTAAGCTTGTATGTCTGTGCTATGGAGATATACTTACATAAACACATACTATAAGTTACCCAGCCCAGTTTTATACATACATAACACAACATCACGCTAATAATCTCTGAAAGGGTAGACAGAGTCAGAGGGCAGCTGGCCTCTTTGACCACATTCAGTCAAATATAAAAACTGGGCTGGGTTAGATGGTAAAATGTGAAAAAGCAGTGACAAGCAAGCAAGCTAGCTTGTCGCCTACACAATCACACACCCAAAACCCGATATACCATTAGTCGCCTTTTACGACATGCTAGGCAAGAGACAGTTGGCATATTCTTTTTAAGATTTATTCTTTGGCTTAATGTGGTTAAGGAGGCTAGTTGCGTTTCGTAGTTTTTTTTGATGCTGTCAATACCTTCGGTGATTACGGGCGTGACGATTTAAAATTTATGTTTTTTATACTTAACCAAGTATAAAAACATTTAGGAAGTTACCTTAAGTCTCATTGATTTACCTGTACATAAGTTTAAATTATATATTAAAAATTGTTTAATTAAAAAGGGCTACTACACGATAGAAGACTATTTAAATGATAAGATATGGTTAAACCCAGAATAGGCGGTTCGCCTGCACTGCTAAATTAATATTCACTAATAAATTTAACAAATAGCTATTAAGACTTGGCATTTTAAAAATAGTTACTATCGAGTTGCAGGTTTTTCTCGGTAGAATCGACTTTTTGGACTGGTAGATATAGATAATGATCTTGTTCTGACGATTTATAAGTGCTTTATTAAAAGCCTATGTAAATAAAGACAATTTCATTTTATTTCATATATAAAAAGTATGTTAAAATATTGGCTACCTACTCTATTTGGTACTTTCATAGTCTCTGAAACTATATGGTATTGATATGTAACAGGTTCAAGCTACCCCTTGCAATCAACGTGACGTCATTTGTTTGTATCTTGTCGCTAGGCAACGGGTTTCTTGCCCCTGGACAATTAAGGAATCGATCAAAACAGCTTAGCAACCAATGTGTCAGTTTATTATGAAACAAGTGAGTTATACGTAATAGAACACCATTCTACTTGATGGCGTATTTTTTTAATATAGTTATGTAATGTAGGCCTCAATCATTTTAATGAAACCTTTAAGTCGAGTTTAACTAATTATAAATAAATAAATATCAGACTACATCACATACATTGATCTATCCCGAGCTAAGTAGCTTAAGCATCATCTTCCTAGCGTTATGTCCCGTGTTTAGACGGGGTCCGCTTAGCCATGATCCAGGATTTAGCGAGTCTGGTAATTACATTGAAGCGACTGCCGATCTGACCTTCGTAACCCTTAGATAGGGGAACCAGACAATTTTTGGATCATGGTTACAAATCCAAAATTGTTTAAATTTGCAGGTTTCATCACGATGTTTTCCCTCACCGCCGAGCTAGTGGTATAAATACGTACATAGATTTGAAAAATCCAGAGGTACGTGCTGAGTTTGAACCCGCACTCCTTGCGCGTGTTCTTACCATTGAGCTACCACCGCTCTTCTATCCCGAGCTAAGTAGCTTAAGCACTTGTGTTATATCAGAAACAACAGTGGTATTACAAATATAAACTAAAATATTGGATATTAACACACAGACACAGAACAAACACAAGTATTCATCGTACGAATATTTTTCCTGGGTGGGGATTGAACCCACAACTCTTGAAAACTTTACCATGACGCGTTGGCACGATTTGAATGACAATACCGCAAATTACTTTAAGTTATAAAATTTCTTTAAATTTGCACCAAACTTGGACATAAAATCGTTAAAACATTGTATAATTTGTTTTAAAGTAAGGCTTGGGGACATCCTATTCTTCATTACGTCGCACAGTAGTGTATCCGGCCAAGTTTGATACAAATCAGGCGACTTAATAGTGTAGGATTAGTGTTATTTCTTAATACTTTTTGGTCTAGTGGTTAGAGGTGCTGGCCGTGAAACTAAAGGTCATATGTTCGAATCTTGCTATGAACAAAGTTGTGTGACGAACATGGAAATTTGTACTCGAGTCTTGGATGTTTATAAACGTATTTAAGTATGTCTATCCGTTCACCTAGTATCCATAATACAAGCATAAGCTTAGTTTGGAACTAGGGAATTGGTGTGTCAGTCTGGAGGATTTATTAACTTACTAGCACCCCGCGTAGTTTCCATTCCAGTGGGAATACGAGGATTAAATATAGCCTTAATCACTCGATAATAATGTAGCTTTCTATTAGTGAAAGAATTTTGAAAATCCGTTTACTGCTATAGGAAATATTCACACCATTTTCTTAGCGGGGTAGGCAGAGAGAACCGAACGCCATCCAATATCTATTTAAGTATATATTTGTAATACCACTGTTGATTCTGATATCCGTAACACAAGTGCTTAAGCTACTTACTACGGAGTCATGTCAATGTATGTGATGTCGTCGGATTTTTATTTATTTACTATGGCTTATAACATTCGTCTATAATATAAGTTTGGATTCAAAGTTCATTCACCAAAGTTTGGAATGTGCAAGGAGCATCCAGACTTATATTTAGACACCAATTGATTCCTTTTCTTCGTCTCTGGATTAATCCGGGATGTTTAAAGCCGCCATCAAGAGTGAACGTGGAATATTTTAGCGAATCCCGTTAAGCCTTCTGGGTTCTTACGGGATCAAAGACTTACCTGACTGGGAAATGTGACGTCATAATGTTTGATTGAGGACTTAATATTTACTTAGCGAAGTATTTAAAGTATTTTTTTGATGCTAGATGGAATCCTGGTTTCAACAAGTCTGGTTATTACTCTATACAAATGAAATTATTTGCCTATTGGTTGAGAGACCCTGGCCACGAAACCAACGGTCGAATCCCGCTAGGGGCAAATGTTTTGTGTGATGAACATGGACATTTGTACTTGAGCCATGGATGTTTATAAACGTATTTAAGTATGTCTATCCGTTCACCTAGTATCCATAGCACAAGCATAAGCTTAGTTTGGGACTAGGGAATTGGTGTGTCAGTCTGGATAATTTATTTATTTATTTGTTCAATGACTGTGTTTGGGATTACAGGCACTTTGTCTGCTAGGAATTCTAGACATCTTAACAAATAGACTTACTTCATACTTGACACGTTCAGTACCATTACAATAACTATCCCCGAAGGAATAGATGGGTCAAAGCTCCTCAAACCACATTTAACCCAAAATTTGTGAAATTGGCTACGTCGCCTACAACCTCACACCTAAAACCCGATATACCATTAGTCGCCTTACGACATGCTAGGCAAGGCGCACAGTTGGCACATTATTTTCAGTCCCAGACCGACATGGGACTTAGGACATAATGCGTGTATCCCTTTGTCTCGTGTTGTCGAACACTTTCTCTCGTGTCTGCGCCGGCGCACGATACGTCGAGCTATTTCGGTGCCGGATGCGTCTGTTGGTACGAGATACAAAACAGTCGAGTTGCGGTTTTAATGAGATCGTTTGGTGAGAACTTGAGTATTTAGCATTTAACGGTTACTATGTTGAAAACTTAGTTTTGGAAATATACTAGAAGAAGATGTAAATAAATGAAACAACAGGCTATTTTACTAGAACGAAAGAAAGAAAGAAAGAAAAAATGTTTATTAGGTACTTACATGCATAAAACATAACATTGTAACATAAAAAAGTAAAGCTATGTGGTACCTAAAAGGTCTCCGCTCAGCATATGTCGCGGTACTAAAAAATATAATAAAAATATTTTCTAACACTCTTGAGATTACAAAAAAATATTGCTTACGTATTTTTTATTTAGTTCAACAAACTAAACATTCAAATAACAGCCCGTTAGAGTACCGCGTGACGTCACTAGGTGTGTAAAATTTTACCGTGCAAGTGACGTAAGCGTTAAATTTCAGATCTTTGAAGCGCTGTATGTTTGTCATTTTTCGAGTATCAGATAAAGCAAAAAATACGTATTCAATATTTTTTGAGTTAACTACCGCATTCGTATTGAATTATTCATATTTTACTTATATACGAAAAGGGACGATATTGCAAAAATAATTTTAATATCTTTTATAATATCGTCTCTTCATACAAAAATCTCTAATTTGTTGTGCTCTATCTAAAGTTACGAAGTTCAGATTTGCAGTCATTACAATAAAATAACCAGACTCGCTAAATCTTGGATCATGGTCGAAGCGAACCCGGCCAAGCACGGGACATAACGCTAGGAAGATGATGATGAGTATGATTAAAATCTCACATACAGATTGCCTTATATGTATATAAAAAAACTTAAATCGCCCCGTCTGTTTTGTAGTCGTTACCTCCTCACATGTGCGTGCGAACGGGAGCTGCGCCGGCGCAGACACACAAATAAATATGGCGGCCGTACCTGCTGCGTTAGCGCTGGGAATGGTCTTGGGTTCAGTGGGTTAGAATTATCAGTTTTATAAATTTTAAAATAATGCACACTGAATTATTTTTGAGTCTCAGACTGACATGGGACTAATAAGATTTTAGTCTATTTTGCATACTATCATGCTTGTAACCCCCCTTAACTAAATTCAGCCAAAAAAAAACTGGGCTGGGTTAGATGGAAAATTGTGAAAAAGTTGTGACAAGTGGCTAGCTTGTCGCCTACACCATCACTCAAAACCTGATTTAAATGAAATTTTCAAATAATATAGCTCATATACACTCATATACATCCGAATAACATAAAGATGTTTTATCGATCAAGCAAAGCCGCAGGAAGAAGCTAGTTGAAAATATCTCGATGTACAAGCGCCCCATATCTCACGATGATTGAATTCCTAAAACGAAAGTCTTTTGTCGGTAATGGGCAGCCTGCTTTCAAAGGAAATCATGTTAAGAAAGTTCTTTGTAACTTTTAAGAGGGCGTAATGAATAAATTTGGCGGAAATATCCCTAAGTAGCGTGTGCTGTCGCTTGGGACCGGGGAATTTGTCAATGCGCCTTAATCTTTAAATAATAAATAAATTCGCCAGGCTGGCACACCAATTTCACAGTTCCAAACTAATCTTAAAGCTTGTTCTATGGATACTAAGAGAACGGATAGACATACTTAAATCCTGTCGATTTTAATCTTTATAGATTTGTACATACATAATGCTGCCCCTTTGACTCTGCCTGTCAAAGGGGCAGCATGCCCCTTTAATCACATTCAGCCAAAAACAAAGCCGGGCTGGGTTAGATGAAAAATTATGAAAAAGCAGTGACAAGCGGCTAACCTGTCGCCCACACAATCACACACCCAAAACCCGATACACCATTAGTCGCCTTTTACGACATGCTAGGCAAGAAACACAGTTGGCACATTCTTTTTTTCTTGTCCCAGATAAACATGGGCAAAGTCCCAGACCAACATACATTTGTTTGATGGAAAATAAGATCTCTTTGGAGTCTGATTGCTGACATACATACATACATACATAATGTCACGCCTTTTTCCCATGGGGGTAGGCAGAGATCACGTACTTCCATTTGCTACGATCCTGACATACACCTTTCGCTTCTTCTACATTCATAAGTCTTTTCATACACGCTCGTCGGTTAAGGGTGATTGCTGACGATATCGAAAATTGGCTCGACGGCGCATTCAGTAGTGACCCTGCCCCATGCGCCAATAGTTGTGGGTTCGATCCCCACTCAGGACAACATTTGTATGATTAATACTTGTGTTTGTTCTGTGCCTGGGTGTTAATATACAATATTTAAGAATATATTTGTAATACCAC
Source organism: Glyphodes perspectalis (assembly GCA_951394215.1). NCBI lineage: Eukaryota > Metazoa > Arthropoda > Insecta > Lepidoptera > Crambidae > Glyphodes > Glyphodes perspectalis. Next base: position 6,792,003 of record OX596230.1, on the reverse strand, counting down.
TTTTGATTCTGATATCCGTAACACAAGTGCTTAAGCCTCGGAATCAGATCAATGTATGTGATGTAGACGGACATTTATTTGTTTATATTCTCAAGATAGAAAACAACTGTTTGATTCTTCAGTTAGTATATATGAGTGGAATGAATTCTATGAATGATATTACAAGCCCATGAATAATATTGTGCTGATAATACAAGATAATGTATGATATGTTATCAGTCTGAAAATAAATGAATACATTCTTTAAATCAGTATCGTTTTATATCTTTTTAATGACAGTCATGATTGATTTTTTATATTAGGTAATGATATTTTATTAAAAATACCAGAACTATTGAAATACATAGTTGATTTTAAACTTTCGCGTTGCATCACACGGACTCAGTGCGCTTGTGACCACGGTCGTTGCAACACTGTCGAGACGGCAAGCCGTAAGTACTCGTGTACTGCATAATGCATATCGCGTTTAGTGTCATTAGTTTTATTTCTATTGGAAATAGTCAAAAAGTCAAAAAAAAGTCAAAATATTCTTTATTTATATAGGTTTCAAGGAAACACTTATAAATCGTCAAATACAGGTAAAGCCACAGCTATATGATTCTACCACCGTAGTAGTAAGTAAGTAGTAATGGAATTTTCCAATTTCAAATAAATGGAGTGTATAAATTGTATTTTTTATTATTTTAATTAAATATCAATACCTCGAGTATTGGAATTTTTTAATTTCGAAAACTCTTTTTTTTTTAATTACTGTATATTTTTTTTTAATTAGCGATGTAGAAATTGCTTTAATTTTTCCTATTATTAACTTATTTAAATTAACAAATTTTATTATTTGATGAAAAAATAGGTTTTTTTTTATTTTAAGTTTAAATAGAAATATTAATTTAATACACTTTAAGTATTATTTCATATGAGAAGTGTAAATAATGGTGTTGTTGGGAATGTGCTGTGAAGTGATGTAGATTAATTACTGGAATACATTCGCTTTTGTGACACTTATCGCGTGTCAAGCGACTTGTTTATATAACTTGTGTCAAACCCGATGACGACATGAACCTGGTACTGCATCGTAATACTTTAAATTAATTTGTCGTAAAATTTATAAATAACAACATCTATGTATATATACGTGAAGCAAAAACTTTGTAGCTCTTTTTATACTAAAAAATAATGTACAAACTTGTCTAGCATGTCGTAAAATTGGCTTTGTGATATAATTTATTGAGTCGATACTTAGAATGTTTCATTTGAGCTCAGATTCTGAATTTTAATAAAATTTATTATCCACTAGCTGTGCCAGCGGTCTCACCCGCGTTTATGGTTAATAATATTATAAAGACTATTTCCGTCATACATGATTTCTATGTAACTTTAACCATTAAGGCTGCACACGCGACGGAAGCTTAAAAAATGGAGTAACTTCTCCCGTTTTCCCAACATTTCCCTTCACTACTCTGCTCCTATTGATTGTAGCGTGATGAAAAGTATACTATAACCTGCCCAGGAGTATGAAGAATAATTGTACCAAGTTTCGTTAAAATCCGTCGAGTAGTTTTTGTTTCTATAAGGAACATACATATAGACAGACAGACAGACAGACAAAAATTTTACTGATTGCATTTTTATGAAAATATATTTCATGAACAGAATTGACCTCTTCAGATTTATTATAAGTATAGATGAAAAATTCCTTGTTAAATTTGCCCGATTCTACCTGAGGATTGCAAAGGTCAGATAGCCATCACCTCAATGCAATAAATAGGCTCGCTAAACCTAGGACTATAGTCCAAGCGTACCCGGTTAGAATCGGGATAAAACGCTAGTAAGTTGAAAATATCCGTGATTATAATGAACTAAAAATGTGATTGATATTTATGACTAAACTAATAGTCGTATATGATTGTATATTATATTTTATTGAGGCCTATAATTTCTGACTCTCAAGCATTTTACCCGAAAGAAATTTATCCATTCTTTGACATGTCACCAGAAAAAATTGACCCCGAAAAAGAATTTAATTCGACGCCAAAGCTGGTTCACGGTACACTGGCCGCGTCAAATTATGTAATCCCTTATAAAATAATAAAAAATAAAACCCTACATAGTTCCCTTTTTGTTACAGAGTGACCGAGAGAGAAGATTTTCGGCGTGAGTGCGAGCGAGACGGGTAGTGTCCAGTTCGGAACGAGTTTGAGTTTTTTTTTTTCGAAGACGTTTAGGCGTAGAGCCTAGTATGCCAGTGTAGTGCGTGTGGTGTCGAATTATTTGTGCGTTCGAAAGTGGAAAAGCAAGATGGCCGTGATTCCCGCCTTTTTTGGATTGTTAATGGCCGTTATAGTGACAGGTAAGTTAATTGTTTTAACTTAATATAATGCCGACGAGTTCTGTATTTTCAGGCTTTCTGAATTCAAGATAGTTTGACACATACATACACATCATCACGGCCGTGATCCCCGAAGGGGTAGGCAGAGTCAAAGGGGCAGCAAGCAATTCTAACAAATTTCAGCTAAAAATAAAACTGGACTGGTTTAGATGTAAAATTGTGAAAATTTTGTGACAAATGGCTTGCTTGTCGCCTATAAACACTAACTTTGTTAACAGTTGTGTTAGTAAAATGTCGATTAAATAACTGAATGTATACTTAACAGAATAACTATTTAAAACGGTCAATATCTTGACCCAAATATGGTTTTGGCGCCAAAATTTAAAGCGTCAATGTTTTACGCACTAAAATTATTTTAATGTTGGTATTCCACAATTTTTTTATGAATAATTAAACACCAATTTCCCGGTCCGCTTAGACCATAAACGAGGATTTAGCGAGTCTGGTTATTACATTGAAGCGACTGCTCATCTCACCTTCGGGGCCTTTATATCTTTAAGGTGATATTCTATGAATAAAATTAATACAAAAAGTCCAAAAAACAAGTGCCCTTAAACGCATAGTTTAGAAGTTATCATCAATCTTAATTAAATTTGTTAATAAATTGTCACCTGTATACAGGCGATTTCGAGGTCAATATGTTAGGCTTGATGTATTTCATTGATGAGTAATTCATTCATCATTTCTGATTTGGAAATACAACGTTGTCATGATCAAGTAAGGTGTTTTATATTGGTGGTCGAATTTTTGTTGAATAGTATGAAAAATTTAAATTTGAAAAGTTATGAATTGAAAAATAATTCAAATGCCCTTGGGTTCTTTTACTTTAAACTTTAAAACCACTTTAGGTACGTTAGGGTATAAACCCTATAGTTATGGGATAACAAAAGGAACGTTTGTATATATAGGAAGTAGACAATTTTGTATTATGCTTATACATCCATAGCTGTTTGAATGAGCAGGTTTCATCACGATGTTTAACCTCACCGCCGAGCTAGTGGTATATATAGATCTGTCACAACAGAGGTACGTGCCAGGGTTTGAACCCGCACCCCTCGGTTATGAGGCGAGGGTCCTTACCATTGCTGCCAAGTTATGTAAAGATTATAAACGTTTATATGGATCCGCAAAAATTATATTTTACCAACAAAAATCTACCAACAGTCTTTTAAAGAGGAAATACGTTACAAATTCTGCTCGCGTTTATTTTGACCTCTAAAACAAGATTTCCATTTTATTTGTATAAGCAAATTAAACGCTCCGGGCCATCCCTTAATCTTATAATTCTTTTAAAACGCCATTTTTTTGCAAAAAATAAATTTCCGCTATCCCGCTGAGCCGTTATCAAACACTCTATATTCTGGCCAGGGATGTCGTAACTGTTGGACTTAAATTATCATAAATCATTCCCACTACGCTAAGATTACGTGAGCCTATTTGACTGGCCAGTTGGTCGAGTCACGAGTGGTCAGAGAACCTGGCCACGAAACCAAGGGTCGCAGGTTTGAATCCCGCTAGGGCCCAATGTTTCGTGTGATGAACATGAACGTTTATACTCGAGTCATGGGTGTTTATAAACATATTTGAGTATGTCTCAGGTGGATGGCTGAATCCAGCATTGCAATCCCGAAGTCACGCCGAGATAAATAGTTACAGCAGCGCATCTCGCGTCTATTTGCTACAACGTCCTTGGTCCTATCAGTTGAAACAACATAAAATTAGCCTTTTGAAAGTTCTTTGAAGTAACCCCGACTAATCTTCAAAGTTAAAACGGAGTTCTGTAACTAACTCATGATTAAATTAACGGAGGCTTTAAATTAACAAACAAAATGAGTTAATGGTCGACTGGCAGTGACTGCCTGGAGGGTTTAAGTCGGCCAATTTAATTATTATTGCGTCAAGGGTTCTTATACTATCATTTAAGCATCTAAAATCCAGCTGATCTATGAATGGGACATGACAGACAGACAAACGAAAATGTATATATTTTTGGTTGAAAGACCGTATATACTTTCATAAGAATTTAGTAATATTATCACGACCGTAATTCCCGAAGGGGTAGGCAGAGTTAAAGGGGCAGCCAGCCCCCTTAACTACATTCAGCTAAATAAAACTGGGCTGGGTTAGATGGCAAATTGTGAAAAAGTAGTGACAAGTGGCTAGCTTGTCGCCTACACAATCACACACCCAAAACCCGATATGCCATTAGTCGCCTTTTACGACATGCTAGGCAAGGAACACAGTTGGCGCCGGACCAACGTGAGTTTAAAATGTATTTACTTGTATAGAAGCTTTGACAAGCTCGATAGCGCATTCGATGGTGACCCTGCCCCAATATTAGTGTGATGAATACTTGTGTTTATTCTGTGTCTGAGTGTTAATATCCAATATTTATTTAAGTACATATATATATATTTGTAATACCACTGTTGATTCTGATATCCGCAACACAAGTGCTTAAGCTACTTACCGCGGAGTCAGATCAATGTATGTGATGTAGTCGGATATTTATATTTATTAATTAGAAGCGAAAGTTACACTTTTTGTATGTAATGTTGTTACTCTAAATCCTTTCGTCCTATTAAGATGAAAACTTTAAACCTTCAAAAAGGGCATAGACTACTTTTTAATCCGGAAAAATATAAAAATCTTACATTCCACACGAGTCTCTAACAGACTAAATCCGGCTGAAACCGTAAAGTTGGTAAACACAAAATAGAACCCCACGCTCCACTATTAATACTAATAATAACTGTCTGTCTGTCCGTCGCATCTGTTCAACGTCAAGGTAGTGAGGCAGGTCGTCTGCGATGTTACGCTTCACCGCACAGGTCACTTGTGGGAGAATAATTACTGACGGGACCGTTGAGATAATTATACATAGGGTAACGGTTCCTGTTTTATATATAAACATACATATAAATACGCACGTTATCCCCGAAGGGGTAAGCAGAGTTAAATAATTGGAATTGATAAATAGACAAGCTCGATGGCGCATTCGGTAGTGACCCTGTCCCATGCGCCAAGATTTGTGGGTTCGATCGCCACCCAGGACTAACATTCGTGTGACGATTACTTGTGTTTGTTCTGTGTCTGGGTGTTAATATTGATTATTTAAGTATATATTTGTAATATAATGAAATGGAAATGGAAGTACGTGATCTCTGCCTACCCCCATGGGAAAAAGGCGTGACATTATGTATGTATGTATGTATGTATGTATATTTGTAATACCACTGTTGTTTCTGATATCCGTAACACAAGTGCTTAAGCTACTTACTTCGGAGTCAGATCAATATATGTGATGTCGTTGAATATTTATTATTTATTATTATTGGGTTGCCTTAAACGGCAGACTGTGCAAAATGTAGCGATAAGTGGCTAGCTCGTCGCCTACATAATAAGTTAGATTTAGATTTTGACTGCCTCGTTAGTCTAGTGGTAGCATGCGCCGCCTAAGGACCAAGAGGTCCCGGGTTCAAATCCCGGGTCGGGCCAAAAATTTGTGGCTGGATATTTCAATACTCAAATTACTCAGTAACAGCCCGGAGTCAGGAAGTTGGCACAATCACCCCCGTGCCTCGGAAAGAACGTTAAGCCGTTGATCCTGCACCTGACCTCTCTCCGGTCATGTCGGCGCCGTCTCACCGGACTATGAGAGTGAAGGAACAGAGAGTGCACCTGTGTTTGCGCACACACTTGTGCACTATAATATCTCCTGTGCAGATGGCTAATCCTTGTTGAGATTGGCCGCCGTAACCGATATCGGTTAGGAGGACATTAATAAGTTAGATTCAATGTCCAATACACTATTAGTCAACTTTTACGACAAAGTCAAATATTCTTTATTTATATAGGTTTCAAGGAAACACTTATAAATCGAATACAGGATAAGCCAATGCTATATGATTCCGGCAAGAAACTCGGTAGTTACTATTTTCAACATGCTAGGCCAGGAACACAGTTGGTTGGTTGGTTCATTCAACATTGTTGAATCTAGACCAACATGGGACATACATTTGTCGCTTTTACTGACGGGATTCGAATGCTCAGCATTCGGGTGCGCCAGCGTCTCAGAACAATCGACTAACGGCCTATCAAAAAAGAGAATAGATAGCTAGACAGCGAAAGCTCAGGAAAAGTTCTTTTTAGGTTTAAAGTTAAAACAAATGAGTAATTAGTAGGCGCTGTCGTCACTGGCCATAGAGCAGGCAGACGCCGACCAGACCAGTTTGTTTATAGTACGTGTCGGCCCGACGACGTATATAGTAAACAAATACTTCCGTCCGTCTTTGTGTGTAGATTAAAACATTTCGGAGATCCTCGATTGAATGGCTACTGTTGAAACTCGACTTCATTCTGTTGTTACACTAGTTTGCTACGCCGACTTTCCACGTAAAATCCAATATTTTACGTAGACTTGCCTGAGACCTGTAGAATTGATTAATTTTACCGCGATAAAGAATATAATAATAATGTTAATTCTGGATAATATAACATTACAATAGCGAAAACGATTTTAGACATGAGGCTAGTAGTTTTCAGCCTATATTTTTTTTTTTTTGGAGAGGACTATTGGTATTTTGCCGGGGGCGGCCTTCACTACCTACCGGACAAGCCCCCGCCTGTCCGGTAGGTAGTGCAGGCCGCCGGCGAGCGAGAAGCTCTAGATACACATACACACATACATAACGTCACGCCCATAATCCCCGAAGGGGTAGGCAGAGTCAAAGAGACAGCAGGACCCTTTAACCACATTCAGTCAAAAATAAAACTGGGCTGGGTTAGATGGAAAATTCTAAAAAAGTAGTAACAAGTGGCTAGCCTATCGCCTACACAATCACACACCCAAAACCCGATATACCACTAGTCGCCTTTTACGACATGCTAGGCAAGAAACACAGCTGGCACATTCTTTTCAAGTTCCACACCAACACGGGACAGTGGGCTGGGTTAGATGGAAAATTGTGATAGAGTAGTGACTAGCGGCTAACCTGTCGCCTACACAATCACATACCCAAAACCCCATATACCATTAGTCGCCTTTCACGACATGCTAGGCAAGAAATACAGTTGGCAAATTCTTTTAAATAAATTAAATTCTTTTCTTCGTGAAGCTCTTACCCCTAAAATGCAAATTTTATCCACATACATACCATTTCAGCCCGAATACCCTGTAATGAAAATCCAGAGGTAAGTGCCCGGGTTTGAACCCGCACTCCTTGGTTAAGAGGCGCGTGTACTTACCAGCTACAACTGCTATCATTACAAACACACACACACACACACACACAAAAATACAAATCTTTCCTCTTTATAATATTAGTATAGATTTCATAATATGCCATATATTTAAAATACAGTTGGCTCAAAATCACGAATGTGTCAAATTAGTGTTGGAGTATATATTATAGATATATCCCTGAAAACGAAAAAGTTGCTACAGATTTAAGTTAGTAAGTAAACTAAACTGAATTATTCGTACTCCCAAAATCGCGCTCACTCTTAACCACTTACCCAAGACAATTTGTTTTTCCACCGGCGGAGACGAGTTTTGTTTACACAGCAAGTTAACAACACTCGGATCGTAAACAATAAACACGAGGAAGATATGCTTATGTTTACACTGAGAAATTGTACAGTCACCGACGAAAGTTAAGTTATTACCAAATTTACGATGTTAATAATATTGTTTTTGAGTAATTTCAATATTCTTGTTAGTAAGTTTATAAAATTCATTGTTACATGTTGGGACCCGAAAAGTAATATTCAAACTGTGTTCCTCGCCTAGCAGGTCGTACAAGGCGACTAATGGTGTATCGGGTTTGTGATTATATAGGTGACAAACTAACTACTCTACTTTTATACAATACTAGTACCGCCCCGCGGTTTCGCCCGCGTAGTTCCTGTTCCCATAGGAATACTGGGATAAAAATTAGCCTATGTTACTCGCTGATAAAGTAGCTTTCTATTGGTGAAAGAATTTTTCAAATCGGTCCAGTAGTTTCGGAGCCTATTCAATACAAACAAATAATAAAATCTTTCCTCTTTATAATATTAGTATAGATTCCATTAAACCCAACTCAATTTAATTTTTGGGTAAATGTGGTTTAAGGAGCCAACTGCTTCTTCTCTAGACTATCACTTGAGGGATTGGGGACGTAATTGTATGTATGTTTGTATGTTAAATTGCTTTATCTTACGTTGTATTGTTTTGGCACAGGGATTGGTTAATAATTCTAAATACCTAATTAACTTGTGGTTAGATATATGCTAACCATTGTTTTTGTCAAATTAATATTCAAAAACGATATTTATTTCCTGACATTTTTTAAGGTGCTGTTAGGAGTCATAAAAACCGTAGAGCTTGTATGAAAAGGATCATGAATGTTGAAGAGGCGAGTGAGGTGTGTAAGGATCGTGCTATATAGCGTTTGGCTCTCTCTGCCTACCCCGCTGGAGAAGTGGCGTGAAATTTAGTTTTGTCTTGACATTTTGTCTTAATCAATTTGAATACATGTTATATAAGTATATGACCAATAAAAAAAATCTAGCACTACCTAATGGACATTTCTATTCCTTTCACGTTAGCACAAAAGTTACAAAACGTATTCCCGTTTATACATTTCGTCGCCGACTGTACCTAGCTAGAGCGCACCGCACCCGTGTGTACAGTCAGACCGCTCAAATAATAACGCGACGAAGGATTTATTCATTTTCGCTTCCGACGACTCAAATACCTTTATCTTAACGTGTGGTCAGGACGTTTTAACCGTTAGACGTTTTTTTAGGCTTGTCAAAAAGTTAGTTTTTCTAATAGACAAAAGATAAACAATACAACGTAATACAATTACGTCCCCAATCCCTTAAGTGGTAGTCTAGAGCAGAAGCAGTTGGCTCCTCAAACCGCATTTACCCCAAAAGCTGTCCCGGCGCACTTCGTAACGGCCTGTTCTCGGATTTAAAAAAATATAAACCCAAACCAATAATTATCGCTGACAATTTGCTTTAATCGAAGCACGTTCAAATTGAAATGACCGCATGAATGACATAACAACGTGCTTGTACTGTCAACACTGAAAAAAGTTTCAATTTGACAGCACAATCCCCATCTGAAAAAAGTTTCAATTTGACAGCACAATCCCCATCTGAAAAAAGTTTCAATTTGACAGCACAATCCCCATCTGAAAAAAGTTTCAATTTGACAGCACAATCCCCATCTGAAAAAGGTTTCAATTTGACAGCAAAATCCCTTGCATATGTCAACAGCGTGACTAAGCAATGTCGAACAATATTGATGTATAATAAATAATTTTTAAATATCTTAGATTAAATTATATAAATTAAGTTAAATTGAAATATAAAACATCATTTTCCATCTCACCCAGCCCATTGTCCCATGTTGGTCTGGGATTAAAATGGAATGTGACAACTGTTTCGTGCCTAGCATGTCGTAAAAGGCGACTAGCAAGCCTACTTTTTCACAATTTACCATCTAACCCAGTCCAGTTTTATTTTTGACTGAATGTGGTTAAAGTGGCCTGCTGCCCCTTTGACTCTTCCTACCCTATAAGGAATGTGTGAGCGTGATGTTTTTTTTTTTGTTTATTTTCTCGTAAAGTAATATCAAATTCCTGTTATTAATTCCTCTTGAGTTTATCTCTGCTGTAGCCGAAACTACGTGCTCAAACTAGTATTACATACTTAATACAGTAAATTCTAAGAATACCTGACGATATTAAGGAAATATTTCATTTGACTTTGACCTGCTGCAGTCAGTAAAATATGCATTCTCGCGTGCCAATAGATAATGACTCTTAGTTTTGAAGTAATAACGTCGTCTATGCTACAGCTAGTTTAACTAAACTATTGTTTTATTAGCGTAACAGTGTATAAAGCCACAGTAAGGTAACTGCGAAATAACAATTACACGAGTTTTAGTAACATATTGTTAAATATACGTATATTTATATATAAATATCAGAATACAAGTTGGTAGAAGATGAGCCCTACATATTTAGTAGTAGCTCGGTTAGCGGTGGTAGCTCAATGGTAGGGACACGACCTCTTAACCCAGGAATGCGAGTTCAAACCCGGGCACGTACCTCTTGATCTTTTAAGTCTATGTACGTATTTATACCACTAGCTCGACGGTGAAGGAAAACATCGTGATGAACCTGCAAATTCGAACAATTTTGGATTTGTAACCATGATCCAAAAATTGTCTGGTTCCCCTATCTTAGGGTTACAAATATCAGATCGGCAGTCACTTCAATTACCAGACTCGCTAAATCCTGGATCATGGTCTAAGCGGACCCCGTCTAAGCACGAGACATAACGCTAGGAAGATGATGATATTTAGTAGTAGCTCGAACAATCCGATTTTCGCCCCAGGCTCGCCTAGCTACGCCACTGAACTAAGTTTGCTGTCGTTATATGCACTGTGCCTCAATGCAGTATGAGTCAGAGGCAGGTGCAATTTGCAATCTAGACATTATTATGTTTATATATTTAGTTATATTGAGTCAGCAACTAGGAAGACGTTGTGATTAACAGAAATATTAACAATTCGCACGGTTTAATACCTATTGTTTTGACTTAGAGGTAGCTTAATGGTAAGGATATGTCTTGCATGCCGGTTGTGTTGATTCAAAACCGGGCACGTTTTGGATTGCTCAAGTCTTAATATCTTCTATATCACGCTTGCAATCCCCGAAGGGGTAGGCAGATTCAAATGGCCAGCCCCCTTAACCACATTTAACCAATGTAAAACTGAGCTGGGTTAGATGGAAAATTGTCATGAAGTAGCGACAAGTGGCTAGCTCGTCGCCCACACAATCACATACACCCAAACTCGATACCATTATAGTATTTTGCGACATGCTAGACAAGGACATTATTTTTAAGTCCCAGACTAACAGGGGTCGTCTATTAGGGCAAAATTCAAAATCTAAAAATAAACAACCGACTACATCACATACATTGATCTGACTCTGAGGTAAGTAGCTTAAGCACTTGTGTTACGGATATCAGAAACAACAGTGGTATTACAAATATACTTGTACTTAAATATTGGATATTAACACCCAGATACAGAACAAACACAAGTATTCATCACACGAATGTTTGTTCTGGGTGGGGATCGAACCCACAACTCTTAGCGCATGGGGCAGGGTCACCACCGAATGCGTCATCGAGCCATCAATTGAAACTATTGTGATGCTAATCTAACTCATTTTAGAGTCAGAGGCTTTATAGGTTGTTTTTTTTTTTTCAAAATAAATAAAAATAAAACACAATTCCTTTCACTGGCGGAAACTTTATATGAGGAGAAAACTATAGCAGCCGTGGAAGGCCCAGGGTCACCTACCCTGACCAGATTGGTCGTGTATTAACAGAAGGTGATGTTAGGAGTCATAAATACCGTAGAGCTTGTATGAAAAGGATCATGAATGTTGAAGAGGCGAGTGAGGTGTGTAAGGATCGTGCCATATGGCGTTCGGTTCTCTCTGCTTACCCCGCTAGGGAAGTGGCGTGAAGTTTAGTATATATTGTACATTGTTTTTGTATAAAATAAAACCGTCTTTACAAAGTGAACTTTATCAGAATTAAGTACAATACCGGTTTTGAATTCAACACAGTTTGTGCATAATTAGACTTTTACGAGTCTTGAACTGAATAGTAATTACTGAGTAAGAAATGTTTACCTTAAGCGTGGTAATAAAATTAATGTAAATTAGATTATTTGTGAGGCTACAACGATAAAAGTTTAAAAACCTTTCTGAATTGGATTACAAGTGATTAGGTTAGCGACATTATTATAATAGGGAAGTTTTCTTGCTAAAAAAGTTGATTGTATTTGTTCCGTCAGTTAGATTATCAAAAAATATTTCACGTGTATTTTTTTGCTTTACCTAATACACAAAAATTTATGATGATATAAAGATATACATAGATATACATCTTCACTGGCTCGATGGCTCATTCGGTAGTGAGCCTGCCCCATGCGCCAAAGAGTTGTGGGTTCGATCCCCACCCAGGACAAACATTCGTATGATGAATACAACTGTTTGTTCTGTGTCTGGGTGTTAATATTGAATATTTAAGTATATATTTGTAATACCACTGTTGTTTCTGATATCCGTAACACAAGTGCTTAAGCTACTTACCTCGGAGTCGGATCAATGTATGTGATGTTGTGGAATATTTATTTATTTTTTATTTTAGTTTTGTCGTCATTAAACGCTACAATTTGTGAACATATCAATTGATAATATTTGTTACCATAACAAATTTTGTTTGATAAAAGAAAAAAAATTGCATACCTGCAATATATTATACTAGCGGCCCGGTACGTGCTTCGCTACGTATATAGTGAAATATATAAAAAGAAAAATTGGAACATCAAATTCATTTATTCAAACAAAAACCGCTCTACCGACTTTGTGCAAACTTCACATAAACCATCTACTAAATAGTCCGAACAAAGCCTAAACATTTGGTTTGGATAGGTGAGCCCGTTCTTGAGTTATAAAATTACAACGAAAAGTGGCATTGATTTTTATATATATTGATGTGCAGTTTCAAATCAATTAGACTAATAAACATTTTTACGCAAGTAGCCTATTCTATCTTCGTCTAGGATTTATTAATGACTAGCTGTGCCCGCGGTTTCACCCGCGTTTATGGTTAATGTAATATAACCTACAGTCTTCCTCGATTAATGGGCTATCTAACATTGAAATAATTTTTCAAATCGGACCAGTAATTCCTGAGATTAGCGCGTTTAAACAAACAAACAAACTCTTCAGCTTTATAATATTAGTATAGATAGTAAAGATGTCGACTGTGTTCCTTGCCTAGCATGTTGTAAAAGGCGACTGGCCCGTTGGTCGAGTGGTCAGAGACCCTGCCCACGATACCAAGGGTCGCGGGTTCGAATCCCGCTTGAGGCAAATGTTTTATGTGCTGGACATGGACATTTGTACTCGGGCATGGATGTTTATAAAGGTATTTGAGTATGTCTATCCGTTCGCCTAGTATCCATAGCACAAGTATAAGCTTAGTTTGGAACTAGGGAATTGGTGTATTAGAATTTGTAACTACTTTTTCCTAATATTCTATTGATCAAACTTTTAACAAAATTTTTACTAAAAGCGTTTAAACGAGCTAACTGTTTCTTTAACTGCCTACCCCTTCGGGGATAACGGATAATGTTATGTAAGTATGAAAAGATGTGTCACAGCTTCTGATGACTAACATATGACTGCTACAAGATCACGTGTCAGATCTGACGCAGAGTGCGTCAACCACGTTATTATGTCATTCGTCTCGCTAACTCGCGTAACAAGTGAATCAGACTTGTGGGTTGCACGAGCTTCCTGAATCACTGCGGTTTAGAAAGCTACCGTTATCATACTAAGATTTGATTGTTGGTTTGTATTGAATAATCTCCGAAACTACTGGACCGATTTGAAAAGTTTTTACAACAATAGAAAGCTACTTTATCAGCAAGTAACATAGGCTATATCTCATCCCCATATTCTCACGGGAACAGGCTATCCGGTATAAAATTGCGACCCGCGGCTTCACTCCCGTTCCTGTGGAATACGGAGATAAAATATAAGCTTATGTTCCTCGCTGATAAAGTAGCTTTCAATTGGTGAAAGAACTATTCAAATCTGTCCAGTAGTTTCGGAGTTTATTCAACACAAACAAAGAATAAAATACCTTTCCTCTGTATAATATTAATATAGAAACTAACTAACTAAACTTCACGCCACTTCCCTAGCGGGGTAGGCAGAGAGAACCGAACACCATATGGCACGATCCTTACACACCTCACTCGCCTCTTCAACATTCATGATCTTTTTCATACAAGTTCTACGGTATTTATGACTCCTAACATTACCTTCTGTTAATACACGACCAATCTGGTCGTGGTAGGTGAGCCTGGGCCTTCCGCGGCTCCTACATCCATCCACTTTCGCATTGTATATCTATTGAGTCAATCTTTCGTCACCCATTCTCTCCACATGTACGAACCACCGGAGCATGCCTCTTCTTACCTTGTCTCCGACGCTGTCCTTCAGACCAACTCTCTTTCTTACATCATCATTCCGAACGCAGTCTGTGAGCGATACACCGCAGATTTTCCGCAGCGCACGCATCTCAACCGCGTTTTTTCTACTTTCATGCTCTTTCTGCCATACCCAACAACCCATACATTAGTATAGATAAGAATATATCAGTCATCACGTACATATATTGCTTCAGAGTTAAGTAGCTTAAATAAATATAAATATCCGACAACATCACATACATTGATCTGACTCTGAGGTAAGTAGCTTAAGCACTTGTGTTACGGACATCAGAATCAACAGTGGTATATCGCGTTTGGTCCCGTCAATATTATTTCCAGTGATAATGCAATGCGAAAGCTTAAAATCATATATTACTCGTCTATTAATCCTGATACTGACTCATCGCTCTGTCGTATTTCTACTGTACGCCAGCCTGTTCCAGAACGCAATTAGGGTAGCCCAATGAAATTACTAATTAAACACAACAGAAAGAGGAAAAAAGCAAATTAAATTTGCCCCTAAAAGGCCGACCGAGCGCCCAGCCGCTGGACCCTCCCAGAGTTCCGTAAATCTTGACGTAATAAACTTTTGAGAGAATTGATTGGCCCATCCTGTACTGGTCTGGGACATAAAAATAATTTGCCAACTGTGTTTCTTGCCTAGCATATCGTAAAAGCGACTAATAGTATATCATGTTTTGGGTATGTGATTGTGTAGGCGACGAGCTAGCCACTTGTCACAACTTTTTCACAATTTTCCATCTAACCCAGCCCAGTTTTGTTTTTGGCTGTATGTGATTAAGGGGGCCTGCTGCCCCTTTGACTTTCCCTCCCCCTTCGGGGATTATGGGCGTGATGTTATGTTATGATTGGACATTAGTGAAGTGAGCGTAGAGCAGTGTTTTAAATGTCAAAGAAGCGATTGAGGTGTATAGACCGTATCGTATAACGATCAATTCTTTCAGTGTACCCTAGTTTTGTGTTAAGATATCTCTGGTGACTTGGAAATAGCTGCCTCCCCCTGGAACTCCCGTGTCTATGTATGTATGTATGTATGTGCAGTGGCGGATTTACAGTATTGGCCGCCCTAGGCCCGAAGCCATAATTCTCAGTACTCACGCGTCATCACTTAATTTTTAACACGATTGGCCGCCTCTAATATCTGGCCGCCCTAGGCCCGGGCCTACTGGGCCTTAGGGTAAATGCGCCACTGTGTATGTGTGCCTAGGTCTAATAATATTATATTGCCTAAAAGCTGCGTACGCTCATGTCAACAAACTCGCCAAAGTATAATTACTAGTGATTACGCACTGGTCGAAATTTATTGAAATATTAGCTTTCTGCACTCCTTCTGCATATAAACTTTAACTGTGCCAAATCTCATACTCCTCCGTCCGCGTAATTCTCATAAAAAGGGGTACAAAGTTTTTGATTCACGTATTAATATTATATAGGAAATAGTCCAAGCGACAACCAACTAAAAACATGACATAACTCAAAAAGAACATAAGTCACTTTATACGGAATTCTCATTAAGTACGCAAAACATGTTCGCACGTGAAATATCGTTTTTTTTTAATAACAAAAAAAAGAAACAAAACCGTTTCGGTATCCCTCGGGTTAATTGGATAAACATACAGGTAAACAATATGTAAATATTGTCGCATCCCTCACCGTAAATAATGACGTCACGAATACGGTATGGACCTTAAAATAAGCGCAGGTTCCTGAGGGTACGTGTGGGTTGGGTTGCAGGATCAACATTTTGTGGGAACAAATACACCATCGACAGGCTATTTTGTTAAGTGCATTATTGAAATTACAAAAAAATATTGCTTACGTATTTTTTCTATGTGTATGTAATTTTAGCGCTGTATGTAATTACGATGCGATTACGATTATGATAGGGCAAAAAACAAGTCTTCAATATTTTTTGATAATCTAACTTACGGACTATTATTTTTTTTTAAATTAAATACTCCTCACATACACAAAACCCAATATACCATTAGTCGCCTTTTACGACATGATAGGCAAGGAACACAGTTGGCACTTTCTTTTTTAAGTCCCAGACCAACATCGGACAAAAAATGTATTACATTACGAGTAACTGATTTTGAAAAAATTGTGGCATAATATTGAAATTACTTAGCAACAGCCCGGAGTCAGGAAGTTGGCGGTATAATCACCCCCGTGCCTCGGAAAGCACGTTAAGCCGTTGGTCCTGCGCCTGACCTCTCTCCGGTCATGTCGCCGTCTCACCGGACTATGAGAGTAAAGGAACAGAGAGTGCACCTGTGTTTGCGCACACACTTGTGCACTATAATATCTCCTGCGCAGTTGGCTAATCCTCGTTGAGATCGCCGCCGTAACTAATATCGGTTAGAGGGGTATTATATTATTTTATAAACTTAAATCTCATTAAAATATGCATATGTGTATTATCAAGAACCAATAGGTTTAACGGCCAAGAAAACTTAGGCTACGAACAAACATGCCTACCGTGGCCACCCATCTACATTCGTCAGCTTTAACGGTCGCTTAACTTTCCACTCCCAACCGTCAATGACAAGAAGCCCTCGAAGGCGTGCCTCCGAAAATACGAAACAAAACAAATTGGAAAACAAACAGATAAATTTTGTTGGAGGGACGGCGCTAGTGGCCCGTGAACCCGGCCGTAATGAGGGGAATAGCTGTGCGTGGCGCTGCGTGTCCATTGTCGCTGCCGACGAGCATAGAACATTAAATTATTATCCATGCCCCGTAGGGGCTTGAATGCCCTTTAATGCCCCTTAGAAGGACTTTTAGCCAAAAATAAGAGTTAAATTGGGTTAATGGAAAATTGTAAAAAATTACTGACTACTAGCTTCTGCCCGTGGCTTTGCTCGCGTGGTACATCGATAAAACATAGCTTATGTGTTATTCTCATGTATGAGCTATATTATTGTAGGTTTTATCAAAATTTGTTCAGCGTGAAACAGTATCAAACATACACACACACATATCCATCCATCTATACAAACTTTCGCGTTTATATTATTAGTTAGCAGTAAGAATAGCAAGATGTTGGTCTGGGACTGGAAAAATAATCTGCAAACTGTGTTCCTTGCCTAGCATGTCGTAAAAGGCGACTAATGGTATATCGGGTTTTGGGTATCTGATTGTGTAGGCGACGAGCTAGCCACTTATCAAAATTTTCCACAATTTTCCATCTAACTCAACCAAGTTTTTTTGGCCAAAGTTGGTTGAAGACCTTTGCTTACTTCTTTATGAATAAAAAGAATTGCTCATCTTCTCTTTTCATCACAAAGTAACTAAACATCACGCTACTTGCCTAGCGGGGTAGGCAGAGAGAACCGAACGCCATATGGCACGACCCATACACACCTCACTCACCTCTTCAACATTCATGATCCTTTTCATACAAGCTCTACGGTTTTTATGACTCCTAACATCACCTTCTGTTAATACACGACCAATCTGGTCGTGGTAGGTGAGCCTGGGCATTCCGCGGCTCCTACATCCTTTCACTTTCGCATTGTATATCTGTCTCTTTCTTACATCATCCCAAAGATTTAGAATGTCGTGTGACAATGGACATAAATAAAGAAAGGAAGTTTTATATTAGGCAGAGAATTGGTTGCTTCACCTCGGCAGCCACGGTAGAGTAACAGCCAAGTTTAATGACATTTTATTTGACTGCGGCATAGCCGATAAACTTAAAAATAAGTACCAAGTAGTATAAGTGCCAAAAATAAAGCCGTGCTGGGTTAGATGGAAAATTGTGAAAAAGCAGTGACAAGCGGCTAGCTTGTCGCCTACACAATCACACACCCAAAACCCGATATACCATTAGTTGCCTCTTACGACATGCTAGGCAAGAACCACAGTTGGCACATTCTTTTTTTTTTGTCCCACATCAACATGGGCCAAGTCCCAGACCAACATGGGGCAATTTATTTTACCAATTCAAAGCCACATTATTTGCGAGTGTCATAGGCAATACATTGATAGGCTATATTTTATCCCCGTATTCCCACAGGAACGAGAGCTACGCGGGTGAAGCCGCGTTGCGCTGCTAGTACTAAAGATAAGGAAGTTAGGATTGCGGACATTATTCGTCTCATAAAGCGGTCTTGCCCGCGGCTTTCTCTACCAGTGAACAAGGCTTGTGTTGTTAATTGGACGTGTTTGGGAAGGCGCTTCAAGCTAGACATTACTTACTTGTTGCATTATTAATAAATTATATCTAATTATCACAAAAAACATATATACATTTCCTACAAATAATATAAACTAGCAGCGCCCCGCGTTTTCACCCGTGTAGTTCCCGTTCTTTTTGAATACGGGGCTACTCGCTGATAAAAAAGCTTTTCATAGGTTTAAATAAATAAATATCCGACGACATCACATACATTGATCTGACTCCGAAGTAAGTAGCTTAAGCACTTGTGTTACGGATATCAGAAGCAACAGTGGTATTACAAATATATACTTAAATATTGGATATTAACACCCAGACACAGAACAAACACAAGTATTCATCATACGAATGTTTGTCCTGGGTGGGGATCGGACCCATAACTCTTTGGCGCATAGGGCAGGGTCACTACCGAATGAGCCATCGAGCCAGCCGAATTGGTGTAAGAATTTTTTAAATCGATTTTCAAAAAACATTCGCTTTTATAAAATTAGTTAGGGTTTTATCCGATTTTCATGATTATTTTATCAATCGTTTTTCACAGGAGGACATAGACTACGTCTTAACCGACTTCAAAGGAAGAGTAGTTTTTCGAGGTCTACTTTTCTTTATAAACAACTAACTAACTAACTAACTTCACGCCACTTCCCTAGCGGGGTAGGCAGAGAACCGAACGCCATACGGCACGGTCCTTACACACCTCACTCGCCTCTTCAACATTCATGATACTTTTCATAAGAACTCTACGGTTTTTAGTGTTTAGACATTTAAATAGCTATTAAGGCAGGTTCTTACTTGTGTTTTTTTTCATAAACATTATTTTTGGGGTTTTTTGAATTCGGTTTTTATTTTTGTTAATCATACAAGCTCTACGCTATTTACTTTACTAGATACAATGACGAAAGCCATATCTTAACAGAGTGACGTAACACTTACCACACAGTTACCACAATAGTCCATTAGAAGCCGAAGTCGCTTCACATTGCCTAGTTACGTAGCCTCTACGACCAGGTGTGGTCAACCTGTGGTCATCTCCTATACACACAAACACGCCTGTACGCGTAGAAGTTCGAGGAGCAGAGCCTGTATAACTTATCTATGCTATGCTAATATTATAAAGCTGAAGAGTTGGTTTGTTTGAACGCGCTAATCTCAGGAAGTACTGGTCCGATTTGAAAAATTTCAATGTTAGATAGCCCATTTATCGAGGAAGGCTATAGGCTATATAAGATTAACCATAAACGTGGGAAACCACAGGCACAGATTGTTTTAAGTAACCAAAATAAAATTGGGTTAGACGGAAAATTTATTTAAAAAGTAGTGACAAGAGTCAGTAGCTGGCACGGCACGGTTTGCATAATGCATATGCATGCAATATGCATTCACAAAAAAACAATTTATAGTATTTGTCTGTCTATTTGTTTGTCGGCTAATCCCAATAAAAAGGCTTACCTAATTTTTACGGTACTTTTGCTGACACGTAGCTAGTATTGCTAGTAGGAGTGCAAAAGCTATCTTAATATTATAAAAAATATTGAATTTTTGTTCAAAATATACTGCTATATGCATTTACGACTGGCCCGTTGGTCGAGTGGTCAGAGACCCTGGCCACGAAACCAAGGGTCGTGGGTGCGAATCCCACTAGGGGCAGATGTTTCGTGTGATGAACATGAATATTTGTACTCGAGTCATGGATGTTTATAAACGTATTTAAGTATGTCTATCTGGTTGCCTTGTATCCATAGCACAAGCTTATAAGCTTAGTTTGGAACTAGGGAATTGGTGTGTCAGTCTAAAAAATTTATTTATATTTATTACTACCTGTCCCGGTGAACTTCGTATCGCCCAGTAAATGAAAATTGACATTGATTTGTAGATTGACATTTAACATTGACAGATACGAATCCCACCGTTTTATATGAGAAAATACTTTTGCTTTTATTTTGTTTTATCGTCAATTGTTCAATGTTTTTAATAGTTATTCTGTTATTCTGGACGAAGACAAATCCAACAAATCAAAAACAACGTAAATCGGTTCAGCCGTTCACGACTTTGTTTTATTTATATAGATTTAGTAATAAGCTGTTTGACATTGAAAACACAATTCTCAGTTTTATTTACCTGTATTGATAGCACTTACAAGTCTACGTTGCGATAATGGGATGTTGATACAAGAAAGCAAAGGTTGACTATATCTGCCGCCCTTTTTGTGTGAAACCACCGTGACGGAATAAGCACAACTCTTACGACATACACAGTACATACGTGAATCAGTAACTTGTGCATGGGCCAGGATTATTTTCATCTGAAATTAAATGATCTTTATTTACATTATCATAACATTACGCCCATAATCCCCGAAGGGGTAGGCAGAGTCAAAGGGGCAGCAGGCCCCTTTAACCACATTCAGCCGAAAACAAAATTGGGCTGGGTTAGATGGAAAATTGTGAAAAGTAGTGACAAGTGGCTGGCTCGTCGCCGGTTTCACTCGCTCTTAATCTGGTGGGAATATGAAGATATAATATAGCCCATGTTACTAGCTGGTAAAGTACCTTTCCATCGGTAAATGATGTATTCAAATCGGTTCAGTAGTTTCGCAGACTATTCTGACTAACTAAACTTCACGCCACTTCCCCGCGGGGTAGGCAGGGAGAACCGAACGCCATATGGCACGATCCTTACACACCTCACTCGCCTCTTCAACATTCATGATCCTTTTCATAAAAACTCTACGGTTTATATGACATCACCTTCTGTTATATTTTTAAATTTAAACATATGTTTATTATATATTTAATTTAATTTATATACCTATTTTATTTCCATGGGGATACCCTCATATTCCACTAGTTTAATCGGATACAAATGTAATATATTCTACGTACTTTCTTTCCTGACAGGAGGTGCAAGTGTACCCCCTTGCGTCCCCCTCCTGGGGGGTATGTTAACGAGATCAGCGGTACCGATATCTTGATGCTTGTCTGCTACGCGCCATGACAGTCGAAGTTCGACAGATAACCGCTGCAATAGACGGTGTTGATTTGTCTCGGTAGACACTTGTAAACATCAACAACCCCCTAGATTACTTACATTATAAAAACGAACATTTGTTCTACGATTTTTCTTAAATGGACAGAAACAAAACGAATTCTCATACAAACTACATCAGCTGTTTGGTCATTTAGTATGGAAAGCCGTTTTTTTTTTTGGAAAGTCGTAGTCGTTTTTGTTTAAAATATACTGCTATATGCATTTACGACTGGCCCGTTGGTCGAGTGGTCAGAGACCCTGGCCACGAAACCAAGGGTCGCGGGTTCGAATCCCGCTAGGGGCAGATGTTTCGTGTGATGAACATGAATATTTGTACTCGAGTCATGGATTTTTATAAACGTATTTAAGTATGTCTATCCGTTCACCTAGTATCCATAGCACAAGCATAAGCTTAGTTTGGGACTAGGGAATTGGTGTGTCAGTCTTGAGAATTTATTTATTTATTTATTTAATTATTAAAAAAAAACAAGGCAGAGTCAAAAGGGCAGCAGGCACCTTTACCCGTAGAACTATCGTTGTTGTTTATAATGTCAGTCATCTACTCCTGCGAGGTTGTTGATGTTTTACAAATGGCCCTGTATATTCTACAATGCGCTGACGAAGTTATTCTCACCGCTAAGTTTGTACGCAACTACGGATTGCCCTCTACCGCATTCGAGTAGAATTGAACAGCAAAGGTTTATACTAGCTTGCTATCTTTTATTCAATTCATTACTACTAGCAGCCAGTTCCCGTTCCTGTAGGAATATGGGGATAAAATATAGCCTATGCTACTTACGGATAATGTAGCTTTCCAATGGTGAAAGAAGTTTTGAATTCGGCACAGTAGTTTTTGAGTTTATTAATTACAAACATACACACACACCATCATTTTCCTAGCGTTATGTCCCTTAGACGGGGTCCGCTTAGACCATGATCCAGGATGTAGCGAGTCTGGTAATACATTGAAGCGACTGCCGATCTGATCTTCGTAACCCTAAGATAGGGGAACCAGACAATTTTTGGATCATGGTTACAAATCCAAAGTTATTTGAATTTGCAGGTTTCATCACGATGTTTTCCCTCACCGTCGAGCTAGTGGTATAAATACGTACATAGATTTGAAACATCCAGAGGTACGTGCTCGGGTTTGAACCCGCACTCCTTGGTTAAGGGGCGCGGGTCCTTACCATTGAACTACCACCGCTAAATATACACATTTTCTTCTTTATAATATTAGTATAGATTTAAAACAATCAGAGACAAATAAAAACTTTTAAAATGTTTTGTTGTTTTAAGAATTAGTTGTTCTATACTTAATGTATTCAGTAATTAGCTTGTTATAATATAATTCACTAGTTGTGCCCGCAGTTTCACTCGCATTTATGGTTAATGTTATATAGTCTCTAGCCTTCCTTGATAAATGGGCTATCTAACACTGAAATAATTTTTCAAATCAGACTAGTAGTCTCTAAGTTAAGCTTTGCAGATTCACATATTTTGTTAGTTTTTGACTGGCTCGATGACGCATTCGGTAGTGACCCTACCCTATGCGCCAAGGGTTGTGGGTTCAATCCCTACCCAGGACAAACATTCGTGTGATGAATACTTGTATTTGTTCTGTGTCTTCGTCTTGTGCCTTTGCTGTTCCTCAACACTAGAATTATTTCAATAGCACTACTTTAACTACGTTTTACTCACGTAAATATGTCCCAAATTGTGTATACTCTACATTAAGTATTACTTTACTTCCACAACAAAATTGCATTCTAATGGCATTGACATTGACTGCCAAATCTGTAGTCCGTGAAGAAAATGAGTATTTAATAGTAGAGTTACTGCTGTGGGCGTGTACTGTGGCGCGTATTGTTGGGAGAGTTGCTCCCGTTATACTGTGGCGGTGTTAATGCTTTAAACGTTTAAGGGTTCCGTGCTAAATCGTCAATAGAAAACCCT
Source organism: Glyphodes perspectalis (assembly GCA_951394215.1). Taxonomy (NCBI): domain Eukaryota; kingdom Metazoa; phylum Arthropoda; class Insecta; order Lepidoptera; family Crambidae; genus Glyphodes; species Glyphodes perspectalis. The sequence goes on along the minus strand of OX596230.1, from coordinate 6,768,348 downwards.
TATGATTTTTTTTTTTAAATATCAGACTACATCACATACATTGATCAGACTCCGAAGTAAGTAGCTTAAGCACTTGTGTTACAGATATCAGAATCAACAGTGGTATTACAAATATATACATAAATATTCAATATTAACACCGAAACACAGAACAAACACAAGTATTCATCACACGAATGTTTGTCCTGGGTGGGGATCGGACCCACAACTCTTGGCGCATGGGTCAGGGTCACTACTGAATGCGCCATCGAGCCAGGCAAGGAACACAGTCCTTAACTCTTTAAGTAAGATTGATTCATATGGTATCAATATTAATGATTTAATTCTTTGTTTCAGGTATTGTAATATTACTACGCAGATATTATAAACATACTAATTAATGGAGTTATAAATTGCGGTAAGTTGTCAACAAAATTTTAATGACCAATGGCGTAAATAAGTTTGACTAAGACAAAAGCTTGGATGAAGAATTCAATAAATAAATTCTCCAGACTGACACACCAATTCCCTAGTTTCAAACTAAGCTTATGCGTGTGCTATGGATACTAGATGAACGGATAGACATACTTAAATACGTTTATATACATCCATGACTACAAATGTCCATGTTCATCAGGAGAAACCTTTTCCACCAGTGGAATTCGAACCCGAGACCTTCGGTTTGGTGGCCCGGATCTCTGACCACTCGACCAACGGGGCAAGTAGATTTCCATTGGTGAAAGAATTTTTTAAATCAGTCCAGTAGTTTCGCAGCCTATTCATACAAACGAACAAAGAATCTTTCCTTCTTTATAATATTAGTATATTTGTATGATACTCACCGAAACGAAAACATCTTAAAGAAACGTCGTGTTTATTCTTCCAGAATTAATTAGAAGAAAAATTATAAATAAATAATTCCTTATATTAACAACTTGGTCAAAAATCAATGGAGAATATGCAGCAGAATAAAGTCATCGACGCATCGAAAAATGAATAAAAATAGAATACTAACAGTAAAACATTAAGAACTAAAATTGTTTAAAAGACCTACAAAATAAAAGAGGAATGTTTATATCATTGAGCTATTATTACTACTTATAGAGAAGCTATGTCAAACAAAAATATTATCACGAAGCATGGACTGAGCGTGTTTCAGCATTTGCAGCGCTAAAACTAACAATGTCGTCTAATTAAGCTATTAAAACACGCAGCGCTAGATCGCTCATAGAGTACATTTTTCTCGCGACCAAAACGTCGTAAACGCCGTGAATTTCATGGCGCTTACGCGTGAACGTAGGCGAGTGACTAAACGAGTTGTTGCCGATCGGCAACAACGCACGGCGCAAAAAGCTTGTTCGCTGCGTCGGTTCCATACGCTAGTAGTAATTATGCTCGTTGTTGTCTCGTCCTCGATGATGAGAGTTTACTAGTGTAGTCCCGGTTTTACACCCTCTGGCGCCACACAATTTTAAAGCTATAAGAAACATTTTCTGAACGCAGCCGCCATCCTACTACGCCCCCTATGCATCTGTCAACTCATTCGGTTTTCCGTGTTTAATGGCGTCACAACACCGGCCGTAAAATATTTATTATCGGTTGTTATTTCTGATGAAAAACTTTAGAAAATGGAACGAAAAAGGAAAGACGAAACCAAATACCATCTTCTAAAAAAGTTAAGGCGGTTGGAGAAGAAAATACTAGTTTTGGAAGAATCGGATGACGAAGGTGAGGTTATGAAAAAACAAAGACTTGTTTGTTTTTTAACTTGTGAGTTAAAAACGTTTGTTATGCAACCATCTGGAGTGTTCTGTGGGAACATTCGCGGTTGGCAAAGTAACTGAGATAAATTCTGCGTGAATCCACGTGGTGTATTTACGCATGACGCAATAACACCCACATGTACCTTACTCGAAAATAACGATTTGTCTAACACTACGCAACCATCGGTGTGTTCTGTGGGATCACACACGGTTGGCAATAAATACTCTATATGGGTGATCTGCGGGAATACATGTTGTTTTTTTTTTTCTTTTTTCGCATGTATGACGCAACAGTACATGGTAGTGGCGGCAACATGCCATATAGGTACTTGTCTCTTTTACAGTCAAGGAGATTGAAGACGGCGAAATCGAAAGCGAAAAGGAAAATGAACCATATGAAATAGAATTCCTTGAAGACTTTGTCCCAGAAGAAAACAACCAAAGAGTAGACTATTTAGAAGACGAAGTTCTAAACATACTAGGTGTAGCTCCAGCACCAGCTCCTAAGAAAGAATCCCTGCACAATCAGATTGCTGAGAGATGGAGTGAGATCCTAAACAAGGGATTAAAAAAGGAGGAAAAGGAGACAATTATCAAAGAAAACCCAGCTTTTGAAAATGTCCCAAAGATGTCTGCTCCTAAGCTAAACAGGGAAGTTGCTGCAGCATTAAATGACTCTGCAAAAAGAAGAGATCAGTTAATTGAGAATCGACAAAAACAGATGTCTACAATCTTGGCTTGTGTAGGCCAAGCATTACAAATTTGCATCAGTGACAAACCCGAACAGAAACTATCTATTGTCAAGAAGCTTAATGAAGCCGGAAGGCTGCTTTGTGACTCAATCTTCTTGGAGACAAAGGGACGTAGAAATCTGGTTCTTTCCACAATAAATAAAGATTTAAAGGATTCTTTGTTGGAAACTGAAAGTTCAGATTACTTGTTTGGTGAGAATCTTACAGAAAAGATAAAAACTGCCAAAGCAGTTCAAAAGTCTGGAAAGGAATTAAAGGTGACAGTAGACGACAAAAAGAAAACCTTCGTAAGGCGGACTGATATCAATAGCAAAAATGAAAACAGCCGAGCTTTAAACTGGCGGGGCCCTCCTCGGATGGGAACACAACACAAGTTCCAGAGGTCAGGCGGGCCGACGTTCAATCGCCAGCCACAGGCCAACAAGAAGAACGAGGACAAGCCGGTTCAAAGAAGGGGCAGGAAATAAATCAGGTAGGCAGAATCAGGTTTTTTCTAGAAGAATGGAAACAATTAACTAATGATCCACTCATATTAGAATGGGTTCAGGGATATAAAATCCCATTTAAAGAACAACCTCACCAAGGATCTATTCCGCTAAACAATAAGTTTTCACTGTCTGAACAGTTACAAATAAGGTTAGAAATTAAAACTTTACTTGAAATGAATGCCATTGAAAGGTGCGTGCCCACTAATGACCAATTCTGCTCCCCAATCTTTATTGTTAAAAAACCAAATGGTTCATTTAGATTCATTCTAAATTTAAAAAGACTTAACACTTTTATTTATACAGAGCATTTTAAATTAGAAGACTACCGCACAGCATGTAAGCTTATACAAAGTAACGATTATTTAGTCACACTTGATCTCAAAGATGCTTACTACATGATTAATATACATGACACCTTTAAAAAGTATTTAAGGTTCTTTTTTGAAGGTTATTATTACCAATTTAATGTTTTACCATTTGGACTTTGCACAGCTCCGCTTACTTTTACAAAAATCATGAAACCCGTCACAGCTTATTTACGAGAAAGTGGTTGCATATTAATTCTGTATATTGATGACTTCCTGGCCATTGGTAAAAACTACAATTCCTGTCTAGACAACATGAACAAGACATTACAATTACTGTCAAAATTAGGCTTTGTTGTAAATAAAGAAAAATGTGAACTGATTCCTAAACAAAATTGCAAATTTCTTGGTTTTATCTTTAACTCGGTGGAAATGTCAATTAGTATCTCTAATGAAAAGAGACAAAACTGTATTAAATTAGTAAAGGAATTAATGTCAAAAGATTTCATTACAATAAGATTTTTAGCCCATGTGATAGGAAAACTCATAGCTGTGTGTCCGGCCATTAAATATGGCATCTTATATACAAAGGAATTAGAAAGAATTAAATTTATGGCTTTAAAAAAGTACAATGATAATTATGAATCTAAAATTCTATTAAATACAACCTGTAAAGATGATTTAACATGGTGGTGTGATAACCTCAAAAAGGCTAAGAATATTATCAGGAAAAACAACTTTAAATTAGAAATATTTAGTGATGCTTCTAGTACAGGCTGGGGGGCCTCTTGTGGTACAAGTCAAACTGGGGGGACTTGGACAAAAGGAGAATCAGGCCTTCATATAAATTCTCTTGAATTAAAAGCTGCCTTTTTCGCTTTAAAGTGTTTTGCATCTAATTTAAAGAAATGTGAATTACTCCTCAGAATAGACAATGTAACTGCAATTTCTTACATAAATAGATTAGGTGGTATTCAATTCCCACACCTACACAGTTTAGCAAAACAAATATGGCAATGGTGTGAAGCTAGAGATATCTATATATTTGCCACATACATAAACACAAAACACAATGTAATTGCAGATTTCGAATCAAGAAAACAACTAGGCAACACAGAATGGGAAATAAGTGATATTTATTTTCAAGAACTAGTTTCAGCTCTAGGAACACCTAGCATAGATCTTTTTGCGACTAGGACTAACAAAAAATGTGAGCAATTTATATCCTGGCACCCAGATCCTGATGCACTCGCCATTGATGCATTCACTCTTTGTTGGTCTCATTTGGACTTTTATGCTTTCCCCCCATTCTCCATGGTCCTTAAGACCTTGGAAAAAATTATCACAGATAAAGCCAAGGGCATAGTTCTCGTGCCATATTGGAGCACCCAACCTTGGTTTCCTGTATTTATGAGATTATTAATTAGCAAACCAATCCTTTTTGGACCAGCTAAAGATCTGCTTCTTTTACAAAATTTCAGGGATCCACACCCTTTATACAAGAACCTAAGACTGATGGCAGGAATATTATCAGGCAAGCCTTCATAAACTCTGGAATTAATGAAGATTCAGCTGAGATCATGTTAGCTTCATTATCTATCAATACCTTAAAACAATATCAACCTTGTATTGTTGCCTGGACTAAGTATGCTCAAGAATCAGGTTTATCACTTACTAAGCCAAGTGTTTCAGATATAATTACATATCTAACTAAAAAGTTTCACGAAGGATTATCATATGGTACTTTAAATTCCATTCGATCAGCACTATCATTGATTATAGGTACTCATTTAGGCACAGATGAAAAAATAAAAAGACTATTTAAGGGTTTTTTCAAGTTAAGGCCAAGTGTTCCCAAGTACAATAATACATGGGATGTATCAAAAGTTCTTAATTTCATTGGTGAAAACTATAAAGATAAAAGTAACTTAGAGAGTATTACAATCAAGACTGCTTCATTATTAATTTTAGCCACAGGCCAAAGAGTACAAACATTATCGTTGATTGAAATAAATAATTTAGTTATTAAGGATGATTGTATAACAATTAAGATTGATAAACTAATTAAGACCTCTGGTCCCAATAAATGTCAACCTTTCCTCACTTTACCTTTCTTTAATGATAAAACAGAGATCTGTCCAGCTAAAGCTCTATGTGATTACTTAGACGCTACAAAGCAGTTAAGAAACACAAATAGCTTATTTATATCATTTAGAAAACCACATAAAAAGGTTTCCACCAGCACAATCAGCCGTTGGATTAAGAAATGTTTAACCGAAAGTGGTATAGACACTACAGTGTTTACCACACACAGCACTAGACATGCTACAACATCTGCAGCTTTTAAAAAAGGTGTAAACATAGATGACATAAGAAGAACAGCTGGCTGGTCTGGGGAATCCACAGTATTTGGAAGATTTTATAATAGACCTATTATTGATAACTGTCTCTTTGCAGAGAGTATTTTTAGTTAAGTTCCCCAAGAGAATAATGACTTGTTAATGCTAAAGATTTTTTGCTGTGATTATATTATTATGTAAGAATAATGAGAATAAACATATATTTTTAATATTCTTTTATTCGATTATTTAATTTTACAATTTTTCTTTGAACATCTACACTAGTAAACTCTCATCATCGAGGACGAGACAACAACGAGCATAATTATTAGTCAAACGAACTTACCTGTACGTGAAGTTCGACTGTAATTATGCGAAGTTGTTGTCTCGTCCGAAGATGATGAGTCCCACCCGACCCCTAATAAACGAAAATTACTAAACGTAATTATTAATTCCCCAGTTGTAAAATTAAATGCCTGTAGGTACTTTAAACTTGAATGAGTTGACAGATGCATAGGGGGCGTAGTAGGATGGCGGCTGCGTTCAGAAAATGTTTCTTATAGCTTTAAAATTGTGTGGCGCCAGAGGGTGTAAAACCGGGACTACACTAGTAAACTCTCATCATCGAGGACGAGACAACAACGAGCATAATTACAGTCGAACTTCACGTACAGGTAAGTTCGTTTGACTAATAATAGTTTAATGATTGATATATATGTATAGTGTCATATTGTTTTGTGCTCGCCGTGTAAAGCCGTTGCGGGTCGAAGTAACTATATATAACTAACTAAACTTCACGCCACTTCCCTAGCGTGGTACACCGCTCAAACCACTAATCACCTAACGGATTGCGCTGATATTTGTGACGTTAGCATTCGCTAAGAAATGATTTTCCAAAATTCACCCTCTAAGGGAGTGAAACGACGCCCATAGGGGCATGGCATAGCGCCACCGCGACATATATGCTGAGCGGAGACCTTTGAATAGGTGCTTCATATTTCAGTTCTTTTAAATTAAGACAGTCTGTCATTTTGTGTCTGTTACCTAATAAACATTTTTCTTTCTTTCTTTCTTTCTTTCTTTTATAGTTTGTGTGGACAAACAAGCGAATTTAACGCGAACGAAGCCACGGGCAAAAGCTTGAACATACATACATAACTTCACGCCCGCAATCCCTGACGGAGTAGGCAGAGTCAGAAGGACAGCAGGCCTCTTTAACCTCATTCAGCCAAAAATAAAACTGGGCTGGGTTAGATGGAAAATTATGAAAAAGTTGTGACTAGTGGCTAGCTTGTCGCTTGCACAATCACATACCCAAAACCTGATATACCATTAGTCGCCTTTTACGACATGCTAGGCAAGAAACACAGTTGGCACATTCTTTTTAAGTCCTAGACCAACATGGGACATTACAGTATTTTATAAAATTACCACTCATATTTCCTCGACAACAGAACATTACAAGCCTGTACGCACGAGTGATCACTCTAAGTGATTTCTCTAGAGTTTTGCCGTTGCTTGTGTGAATAATTCAGCCTATAAAGTACCTTTAAAGAGTATAGGCCTCGCTGGAACTTCCGTAATCGTCTGTGGAGTAACATATACTATACAGCTGGGTGGTAGCTCAATGGTAAGTCACGCGCCTCATAACCGAGGGGTAGGGATTCAAACCCGAGCAGATACCTCTGGATTTTTCAAACCTATGTACGTATTTATACCACTAGCTCGACGGTGAAGGAAAACATCGTGATGAAACCTGCAAATTCAAACAACTTTGGATTTGTAACCATGATCCGAATATTGTCTGGTTCCCCTATCTTAGTGTTACGAAGGTCAGATCGGCAGTCGCTTCAATGTAATTAGCAGACTCGCTGTATCCTGGATCATGGTCTAAGCAGACCCTGTCCAAGCACAGGACATAACGCTAGGAAAATGAATACAGCTGGAAATTTATGAATAAGTATTTATGTACTAATGAAAATATTCCATTTCTCCTAACTAAGCATATATGCTGATACTTTGGATACGGATTGACATATTAAAAGATATACTTCAATTATTTATGTATTAAGAATGTACATTTAGGACAAACATGCATATCTTCACCCCCGTAATCCCCGAAGGAGTAAGCAGAGATGGTCAAAACATAGACGGGCTACTCGTATAAAATAACTGAAATATTGATAACAAAACAATCAGAAAAATACGTTCACAAGAATATATTTTTATTTCACATACATATCTTCACCCTTGCAATCCCCGAAGGGGTAGGCAGAGTCTAAAGACCGATGAGTACCTTAACCCATGTTTAGCCAAATATCATATCAGGTTAGTTGAAACATTGTGAAAAGTAGTGACAAGTGGCTAGCTCGTCGCCTACACAATCACATACTCAAAACCCGATACACCATTAGTCGCCTTTTACGACATGCTAGACAAGGAACACTGTTGTAATATTATTTTAAGTCCCAGACCAACATTGAGGCACTTATAAACAATTCAATTTCTCGTTTTACAAGTGTTTTAAACGTAATTGGGATCTTAATTAATTAATTCAAATTAATTACGAGGTTCCTTTGTCTTTGAGAACGATTGGGTAACCATTGGAAACTGTCAATAAGTTGCTTAATCGACGAAATGTTTGTAAAAAAATATATACGGTCGAATTGAGAACCTCCTTCTATTTTTGAAATCGGTTAGTAAAAAAATATTCATTTGTAAGCTCAACTCATTTTAGTCCGGTGCGTGTTTTTTTTTTAATATTCTTTATTTTTTAACCCCCGATGCAAAAACGACGGGGTGTAAGTTTGACGTGTCTGTGTGTCTGTCTGTGGCATCGTAGCTTCTAAGAAAAAATAGACCGATTTTGATGCGGTTTTTTTTTGTTTGGAAACTGACGCAGTCAAGATGGTTCTTATTATGGTTATAATATTTTTATATTGTGTGTTCCTTGTCGTAATAGCCGACTGGTATATTGGGTATTGGACTTGTGATTGATTGTGTAGGCGACGAGCTAGCCACTTGTCACTACATTTGTCAAATTTTCATCTGCGGTGTATCGCTCACAGACTGCGTTCGGAATGATGATGTAAGAAAGAGAGTCGGTCTGAAGGACAGCGTCGGAGTCAAGGTAAGAAGAGGCATGCTCCGGTGGTTCGGACATGTGGAGAGAATGGATGACGAAAGATTGACTTATCAGATATACAATGCGAAAGTGCAAGGATGTAGGAGCCGCGGAAGGCCCAGGCTCACCTACCACAACCAGATTGGTCGTGTATTAACAGAAGGTGATGTTAGGAGTCATAAAAACCGTAGAGCTTGTATGAAAAGGATCATGAATGTTGAAGAGGCAGGTGAGGTGTGTAAGGATCGTGCCATATGGCGTTCGGTTCTCTCTGCCTACCCCGCTAGGAAAGTGGCGTGAAGTTTAATTAGTTAGTTAGTATATTTATAAAAAAAATACCATTGGTTATAACCGAGGTAAACCGATCAAAATGAAATAACTCAAAGGTCTCATGATAGTCTGGGACTCAAAAATAATGCACGAACTATGTTCTTGCCTAGCATGTCGTAAAAGGCGACTAACAGTGTAAGTTTAGTTAGTTAGTTAGTCTTGAATATAAAATCTCCTTTAAAAATTCTACCCTATTCTATATCTATTCTATCGAGTATTCTAACCTTTTTGTCCGGGTCGCCTGACAACACTAATTTGTTCCAAGTTCCAATTCTGATCACACTACTTTGGCAGAAATAATCCTTTTAAACAAGGCACTAGTGGCGGGGCAAAAATTATATCGATGTTTGATAGTGCAAAATAAATTTATCATAACTTTACTGGTATTAAAAATTGAGTTTTTATTTAATTGTTAGTACATAATTTTTTAGCTTAGAACTAATCTATCATGTTGGTCCTATGGGACGGATAGACATACTTAAATATTTTACAATAAACTTACAAGACGTAATTTAAAATTACCCCGTTTAACTGCCACAACATTCTTAAGGAGAATTCGAACCCACGGCCTTTTATTTCGCGACCATGTTTTATTCACTACACTGAGCGGTTTCTCCATAATTAAAGTAAAAAAATCGTGTTGGAAAAAATACCAGGCTTAAAAAATAGCTTTTTTTCAGATACCGTAACCATACAATAAAATGTTCAAAACAGGTACTTTAAAATTATAAAATAAAACAGATCGTGGTTAGTCCAAAACTATCGATAGTTTAAGTTAATACCACATCACTAGTGTGGAATTATGTCCGCTGTAAACTGATTTAGGAATTCCTCCAAAGTGTAGCGAGACGGAATAATCGATTTGGAAACGATTCACTCGATACAACCCCCTCCCCCACGTTTCAAACCTAAGGGGTGGAAGGGGGTAACAAGGTAATAAGCTTTCAAAGGTTAAAAGAGGTTGTTATTAAAATTTAACATGTTTATTGGAATTGTTTAAGCTTGTTGAGAACTAGCTTAAGCCTTCGCTAACCAGGGCACGGTAGTGACCCCGCCAATTTGGGTAACAAACAATATGTTCATAAATAAAAAAATATCCAGACTGCCAGCCATTTTGAAGCGCCATGGTGCAATTTATACAGAACATACTTGTACATACATGACATCAAGCCCACGATCCCCGAAGGGGTAGGCAGAGTCAAAGGGACATCAGTCCTCTGTAACCACACTCAGCCAAAAATAAAGCTGTGCTGTGTTAGATGTATAAATTTTAACAAAAATAAAAACCGACTTCAAAAAACCCCGAAAAAATGTTAATAAAAAAACACAAGTAAAAACTGCCTTAATAGCTATTTAAATGTCTAAACACTAAAAAGTATAAAATAAATTCTTTCGACTGCTTCGATGAAAGTATTAATCTTTAACACGTATTTAAATATTTACAATAATCAGTTAGTTTTGGAGTCGGTGCCAGCCCGCGTAATTATATCATCATTTCGGAATTTGCAATTATTTCTTTATTGGTGAAGGGTGGTAAAATAGGTTTTGAATATACAAAATCAATAGTAAGTTAATATACTCATATTTTAACTAATTTGTTTCATATTGTTATTAGTAAGGTAATTTGTTATTAAGTGTCTACTTTTTTTTTAGTTTGGCTGGCACCGACTCCAAAACTAACTAATTATTGTAAATATTTAAATACGTGTTAAAGATTAATACTTTCATCGAAGCAGTCGAAAGAATTTATTTTATACTTTTTAGTGTTTAGACATTTAAATAGCTATTAAGGCAGTTTTTACTTGTGTTTTTTTATTAACATTTTTTCGGGGTTTTTTGAAGTCGGTTTTTATTTTTGTTAAAATTTAACTTATTTGTTACTTTTTAGTGAAATTTATTAATAGGTAGGTAGACCGAATCAAAACGAGCCGCTTTAATGAAACAGTGCCGGTCTTATGAGACTAAAGACGAAAAGGTATAACGAGCCTTTAATGTTTAAAGAATTACTTAACACTACTAATCTTCAAAGAGTTATACCTTTCATCATCAGCTAAGCAACATAACATGATGAGTACGAGACGCAAATACTGGAATCGTTTTAGAAAAAATAAATAAAACACTTAACATGTCGTTAAAATTTAAGAGTGGCCCTCGTTTTTCATGGAATCCCATCACTAGACCAAGACTTGGTGAAATTGAGACTATCTCGAGAATAACACTCAATATGGCCTTATAATATTGAAAGAATTATCCACGAACTCCTAATCGTTAAGGAGTTACACCTTCCATCATCAGCTCAGCAACATGAGATTATGAATACCAGACGTAAATACTTGAACTGTTTTAGAAAATAACTAAAATAGATTGTACGCGCCTATAATACTTGAGGTTTTCCCTCGATTAGCCTAAGATTCCTTCATCAGATCCAGATGTGGTACCAATAGGACCAACTCCAAGATATACCCTTTTGAATAAAAAAAAGATCTCTAAAAATCGTCTTACAATTCTCGACGATATCAATATTTAAAGAATCATAAACTAATTCCTAATCGTTAAGGATTTGTACCTTCCATCATCAGCTCACCAACATAAGATGATAAGTACCATGCGTAAATACTTGAACAATCTTAGAAAATGTCTAAAACACATTGTACGTGCCTATAAAGTTTGAGGGTTGCCCTCGATTTTCCTGGGATCCCTTCATCAGATCCTGACTTGGTGGCAATGGGACCAACTCGGGAGTAAACCCTTTCGTTTAAAAAAAAAATTTTGGAAATCGGTTAACAATTCTCAGAGATATCGAGTAACATACATACAAGAAAAAAAAAAAAAAAAAAAAAAAAAAAAATTCAGTCGAATTGAGAACCTCCTCCTTTTTTTTTGAAGTCGGTTAAAAATGGGGGGTCAGAGACATCAAATCAATATCCACGATACAATATATATCTAACTATTACAGTGACGTCGCAAGCCCCCACTCCAAAACTTTAATGCTATTTACTTCTTTATTATTTTTTGTTAATTTGATAAAGCGAAAAATATGTGTCTAGTATTTTTGTATAATCTAACTGACGGACTATATAGAATCTCATTTTTATAATGCAGTCATCATCCCTATTAATAAAATTGGACGTTCCATTCCAATGATATTTTTTCAATCCACTGCTTGCGACTAATCTCAAAAAAAAAGAAAAATGTCCAACAAAAATAATGCCGGGGCGACTACTAGTCAATACTAATATTGTAAAGAGGAAAGATTTTATTGTTTGTATGTTTACATCGAATTGGCTCCGAAACTACTGGACCGATTTGAAAAAAAATACCAATAGAAAGCTACTTTATCAGCGAGTAACATAGGCTATATTTTATCCTCATATTCCCACGGGAACGGGAGCTACGCGGGTGAAACCGCGGGGGTAAGTTTGAGAATTGTGTTATCGATACCACAATATCGAAGTGACATCTCTACTGCATTACATCCGAAATGCATTCGTCTCCAAAAAGTACAACTGAAACTGAAATATTTCAAGTACATACGAAGTTTGCAAAGAGCCGTAAGAGACAATATGGAAGAGCTGTATTCATATATTAATATGTGGCGTGTCTGTATATAGCTAAGTTAGGGCTGTGCCGTAAAAATGTATTGTATATGTTGCTGTAATAGCTCGAACTATGGTAAATTTTAAGATTTTCCAGTAAAACCTAAAATTTACCAACTCTTAACGGTAAAAGTCGGAACAGGTGTACAATTCGAACTTTTACCACCATTTACTTAGTAAATCTTAGGATTCTTTACTTGGAAAATTTTACCTAACCAAACCTAACTAAGATTAGATTATATTATAGGTTAGGTTAGGTAAGGTATTTCTTTAATCAGGTTAATAAACCTAACCTAACTAACCCATAATATAACCTAACCTAGAAATGTTTACATTTACCAACTCATGTCGGTAAATCCTAAGATTTACTAGTAAAACCTAAGATTGACCAATATACGGGCTTTTACAGTAACATATATAATAAAATCATACTTATATTACAGATTTGTTTGTTTGCATCGAATACGCTCCGCAACTGCTGGACCGATTTGAAAAATTCTTTCACCAATAGAAAGCTACTTTATCAGCGAGTAACATAGGCTATATTTTATCCCCGTATTCCCACGGGAACGGGAACTACGCGGGTGCAGCTCCAGGGGCGCTGTTAAATGATACATACATAACATTACGCCTGTAATCCCCGAAGGGGTAGCCAGAGTCCAAGGAAAGATAAAACCCTTGACCCACATTTGTGTTTGTTCTGTGTTAGGGTGTTAATATCTAATATTTAAGTATATATTTGTAAATACCACTGTTGTTTCTGATATCCGTAACACAAGTGCTTAAGCTATTTACCTGGAGTCAGATCAATGTATGTGATGTAGTCGGATATTTATAATTAAAACTTTAAGATAAAAAAGGTCGTGGAACGTATTGTGCAATTGTCTAAACTACCCAATTTAGCAGTCACGGAACAGAAGCAATAAATATGTTGTCCCGTTCCGACAGCCCTGTACAGGGTGTGACCAGAATACGCTAGCGCGTTTGTCCTCGCAAAACACCCTGTATATTTCATACATAAAACATGCGTCGAGATTAATCCGTGCGCGGATTACTTCGGACTGCAATACTGTATACAGATAATGCGTTGAGCCGGTTCTGCGAAACTGAAAAGTAAGGCTTAAAAATGTATTTTGATTTGGCATTCAAAAATTATGTGACAACTGTGTTCCTTGCCTAGGATGTCGTAAAAGGCGACTAATGATATCGGGTTGGGTTAGTGATTGTGTAGGCGACGAGCTAGCCACTTGTCAGTACTTCTTCACAATAGGGATGATGACTGCATTAAAAAACTATAATTCTATTTAGTCCGTTAGTTAGATAATACAAAAACACTAGATACATATTTTTCGCTTTATCAAATTAACAAAAAATCAGAAAGATAAAGAGCATCAAAGTTTTGGAGTGGGGGCTTGCGACGTCACTGTTTAGTAAAAATTGTACGAAAGTGTGACGTCACGCGCACCTTGAATGCATTGTATCTTCGTCAATGTTTGTTTGACAAATAAATAAAAAAATACGTGTTCAATATTGTTTTATAATCTAACTGACGGACTAAAGAGAATGTTTAGTCACCTTGCTATCTCTCAACTAAAACCCAAATAAAGTTTCGGTTAAATGCGGTTTAAGGAACGGGCGTGCTAGTATGTATGTATGACAACAATTATAAGAACTAAAGTCCTTTAAATAATACGTTATAGTTAAATCTATCTATATTAATTAATAAATAATGTATTAGCAATACTTTAAATAAAAAAAAATAAAGAAAAAAACTAATCTTAGTCGAATTTCGGACCAGTGGGCGATCACTAGGTAAAATAGATCTCCATGAGTTTCAGCAAACTACTCAATCGAATGTCAATGTCAAGACTGACATTAGAAAACAATTAGCTCATTAATGTCACCGTGGCAGATGCAACGTCTGTCGAAGAAAAACAATGTCATTGTTCGAATCCGTTTCGAATCGTGAATGGTGCAGCGTCTTATTGTGCGGGGTTCACTTCCCGGTTCGGTCATTGTCAGCTAAAGGTCATGTTCCAAAGGTTACACGCGTCTTCCCATTAGTGGCGAGAATGAGATTTTGTTTATTCCTGTTGGCTCGAAGGAACTGTTGGGAATCCTTTGTTCCCATTTGTTCTATTAATCGGAGTTTTGCTGTCAACCATTTTCTATTCAGAACGTAATATCTTCTGTACAAATTTATAAAATGGGGCGATAAAGCTATATTTTTGCCCTAATACATCAAAAAACAATATAAAGTTTTATGATTTGATCGTCTAGGCCGTGAATAAAGATATGATTGTCTGCATTGAAACCGAAACTACTGGACTGATTTCAATAATTCTTTCACCAATGGAAAGCTACTTTATCAGCGAGTAACATAGGCTATATTTTATCCCCGTATTCCCACGGGAACGGGAACTACGCGGGTAAAACCGCGGGGCGCCGCTAGTTAATTAATAATTACGATATATGTGCGTTGTTGTTGTTAGTTAGCTTTAGTGGCATTGATGGGAATCGTGTTCCCATTTCTCATATCATGATCAGACTAACGGGACTAACGGGAATTGGTGGTAAATAGAGATTTACAATAAACATAAGATATTCCCAGTGGTTCAATTAAACTACTTGGATGTATGTCTTCATCTTGTTCCTCCGAGATATGTGTTTATATGTCGTACTAGCTTCTGCCCGCGGCTTCGCTCGCGTGGTACATATAGTTTTTGTTTCTTCGTTTTATATTAAATAGTAAATAATCCATTCAGTAGTTTTTTTGTGAAAGAGTAACAAACATCGATCCATACATACAAACTTTCGCATTTATAATATTAGTAGGATGAGGTATTGTATAACAAAAACAATTATTCAATGTCAATTTGCTATATCAAGTTGTTTAAACCGACTACTAGTCATAAATCTTTTATATCCATTTGGATCAATATAACCTATGTCAGGGGTGGCGAACCTTTTTAAAGAAACGTGCCAAAGTTTCTAAAATGTCAATATAATTAGTTCTTTAAGTGCCCGGGGAGCGGTTGACGTGGCAGCTGTTGTCATTGGTACATTTGCGACCTCAAATAAAACGCGTGTCCACCATCTTGTATGACGGCACGCGTGCCAATGGTTTGCCATCCCTGGCTTATGTTACTCAGAAACAAAGTAGAATTAGAATGGGCGCCTGATAACGGGCTGACGCTGAGGCCTAGCGGAGGATTCCTTGGGGTCACCCGCGAAGCCTCAGTCGGCGTGGAGGATGCATCCTGGAGTTTTAGTGGGTATACCCGGCCGCTACCATTGGGGAGGGGGTCTCCTGATGCAGAGGTCCCTGGGAGTCTCACATAATCATCTCCCCCCCCCAGGCTCGGTGGTATGCGTAACTCATTTTTCCGTGTGAAAAAAAAAAATTATATGGCGAAAGGGTTTTGGAAATTGCTCCAGTAGTTTTTGAGTTTGTTCGCTGCAAACATACAAATATTTCCTCTTTAAAACATTAGTGTCAATGTAGATTAAAGTCTACTAAGTTCAGATAATTGTTAAATTCTTCCAAAAAATACGTGTCGCCTAATATTATTTTTACTTGAATTTTATTAACTTAAATAGCTTATGAGTAGTGATAAAATAAAAAATACAAAAACTGACCTAGCCCAACTGGGCGGTCGGTCATCGACCCGTGACTCACCGAGCACAGAACCCGCGCCCACGCGCCGCCGGCCACAGCGGCCTCGTCGCTATAATGGCTAGGATCATTTCAAAAGATCGTTACATAAAGGGACTAGGTTAGACATATAACGCAGATAAACTAGCGTCAAGTTAATGAATTATTTCATTTTATGTTAAACTAACTAACTAAACTTCACGCCACTTCCCTAGCGGGGTAGGCAGAGAGAACCGAACGCCATATGGCACGATACTTACACACCTCACTCGCCTCTTCAACATTCATGATCCTTTTCATACAAGCTCTACGGTTTTTATGACTAACATCACCTTCTGTTAATACACGACCAATCTGGTCGTGGTAGGTGAGCCTGGGCCTTCCGCGGCTCCTACATCCTTCCACTTTCGCATTGTAAATCTGTTTAGTCAATCTTTCGTCATCCATTCTTTCCACATGTCCGAACCACCGGAGCATGCCTCTTCTTACATTGACTCCGACGCTGTCGTTCAGACCGACTCTCTTTCTTACATCATCATTCCGAACGCAGTCTTTGCGATACACCGCAGATTTCCCGCAGCGCACTTACCACCCACCCATTTTATGTTATTCCATTACATTTTATTTTATTCAGCCAAGTCAGCAACTCATATATGGGCGTACGCAGCTTTCGGATGTTTATAAACATCCATGTCTCGAGTACAAATGTCCATCATCACACGAAACATTTGCCCCTAGCGGGATTCAAACCCCCGACACTTGGTTTCGTGACCAGGGTCTCTGAGCACTCGACCAACGCAACGGGCCTGTCAAGACGATGTTTTTTAAGTATACTTATTTAATAAATTTATGTATGTTTATAGAGAGCTTTTTCGGCCTTTAAATTGGTATATAAAAGTTACGAACTCCAAACCATGACCGTGACCACTCGAGCAACGGGCCAGTCGAATTCCCAGACTAAAATCTGATGTACATATACATATAGTAATCCTTCTTAAGCAAACCCCACTTACACTTAACCGCTTCTGAACTCCAGATAAACCCCTATTTTTGGCCGTACTCAATGTTCCGGCAAACAAACCAATTGAGATCGTGCGCTGTGACGTCAATCCGTAATTGCATTGCAATGCACCGGGCGATGCACTGCGTGGGCGCAGACATACCAACCAGGGTCCATAGTTAGACGGACTTACAAAAACAAGAATTTCATTTTTGTCTGGGAATCTATATATTAATACGTGAAGCAAAAATATTGTACTCCTTTTTATGAGAATTACGCGGATGGAGGAGTATGATATTTGGCACACTTTATACTATAATACAATATTATAAAGAGAAAAGATTTGTATTTTTGTGTGTGTGTATGTTTGTAATAAATAAACTCAAAAACTACTGTGCCGATTTCAAAAATTCTTTCACCATTGGAAAGCTACATTATCCGAAAGTAACATAGGCTATATTTTATCCCCGTATTCCCACGGGAATGGGAACTACGCGGATGAAATAGTTTATATAGAGAAGGAGTGCAGAAAGTTAATATTTTAATATATACTAGCTGTGCCAGCGGTGTCACCCGCGTTTATGGTTAATATTATAAAGACTATTTCCGTCATACATGATTTCTATGTAACTTTAACCATTAAGGCTGCACACGCGACGGAAGCTTAAAAAATGGAGTAACTTCTCCCGTTTTCCCAACGTTTCCCTTCACTACTCTGCTCCTATTGATTGTAGCGTGATGAAAAGTATACTTTAACCTGCCCAGGAGTGTGAAGAATAATCGTACCAAGTTTTGTTAAAATCCGTCGAGTAGTTTTTGTTTCTATAAGGAACATACAGACAGACAGACAAAAATTTTACTGATTGCATTTTTGGCATCAGTATCGATCACTAATCACCCCCTGATAGTTATTTTGAAAATATATTTCATGTACCGAATTGACCTCTCTACAGATTGATTATAAGTATAGATTACGTTAGACATTCATAGTAAATTAAATGAATTATGGTCGTATTTCGACTTCTACGCGACCACTAGTTAAAAATAGAGTGCCAACTGTGGCCCTTGCTTAGCATGTCGTAAAAGGCGACTAATGGTGCACCCAACTCGATTTTCGGCTAAAAGGAGCATATTACTCCTTGAACCACATTTAGGTATGTCACGCCCAATATCCCCGAAGGGGTTAGTCGTAATATGTACGCGTTTTCTTACCACGAATCAAAATTAAATAATATTTTACACTAAGTAGCTTAAAGATACTGTAATGCTACAAACCAAACTTAAATCAATAATGTATATAAAAATCAATGCCACTTTTCGTTGTAATTTTATAACTCAAGAACGGGCTCACCTATCCAAACCAAATATTTAGGCTTTGTTCGGACTATTTAGTAGATGGTTTATGTGAAGTTTGCACAAAGTCGGTAGAGCGGTTCTTCATTTATCACTTTATACGTAGCGAAGCACGTACAGGGCCGCTAGTTTAATATAAAAAATGATGTTCTACATCATCATCGTGCATAGTCGGGGTCGGCTTAGACCATGATCCAGGATTTAGCAAGTCTGGATTACATTGAAGCGACTGCCGATCTGACCTTCGTAACCTTTAGGGGGAACATGGTTATTTCAATGTGCAGGTTTCATCACAATATATTTTCTTAACGCCAACCAAAATAAGCTGACAAAACATATATTCCTTAAAATCACAATCTTCTCCCCACTCTAAAGGTCGTGTGCTCAACCCCCTCTAGACAGGAAGGGCGGGGAATTGAATTACGACGACCCGACGACTGAGATTCGTAAAAGCTGCTGTGAGACTTTCGTTAGCTTTTGTTAGAGGTATAATGTACTAGATAACAATACAAATTTGCCCGTGTTGGTCTGGGACTTAAAAAGAATTTGCCAACTGTGTTTCTTGCCTAGCATGTCGTAGAAGGCGACTAATGGTATATCGGATTTTTGGGTATGTGATTGAGTAGGCGACAAGCTGGCCACTTATCACTAGTTTTATTTTTGGCTGAATGTGGTTATATAAAGCTTATATAAAGGCGTGAACTGTATATCCCAGCGGTTTAGTCGGTATACCCCGCATACTACCACTTTGGGCGGAGCAGGGTCCTCTTATCATCTCGAGGACCCCTGGAATCCGATATACCCTGCTGATTCCCCCCCCCACCCAGTATCAGCGGGTCGGTGCATCTTTACGTTTACAGGCGTGATGTTATAAAAATAGGAATAAAGAATAATTTTATTAAGGGATTATGAGCGTGATGTTATGTATGTAAGAATAAAACTTATTTATTTGGTGCACAAAACCTAATCTAAAACAAATACTAATAAATATCCGACGACATAATATTGATCTGACTCCGAGGTAAGCTTAAGCGCTTGTGTTACGGATATCAGAATCAACAGTGGTATTACAAATATATACTTAAATATTAGATATTAACACCCAGACACAGAACAAACACAAGTATTCATCACACGAATGTTTGTCCTGGGTGGGGATCGAACCCACAACTCTTAGCGATGGGGCAGAGTCACTATCGAATACGCCATCGAGTCAGTCGAAATACTAAGGACACTACTAATATTATCATCATCCTAGCGTTATGTCCCGTGTTTAGACGGCGTCCGCTTAGACCATGATCCAGGATTTAGCGAGTCTGGTAATTACATTGAAGCGACTGCCGATCGGACCTTCGTAACCCTAAGATAGAGGAACCAGACAATTTTTGGATCATGGTTACAAATTCAAAGTTGCTTGAATTTGCAGGTTTCATCACGATGTTGTCCTTCACCGTCGAGCTATCGGTATAAATACGTACATAGACTTGAAAAATCCAGAGGTACGTGACCGGGTTTGAACCCGCACTCCTCGGTTAAGAGGCGCGTGTCCTTACCATTGAGCTACCACCGCTCTCGCTAAGGACACTACAAATATTATGGACAATATCGTGTATAATAAAATCCTTAATTGCTATTAAGGATTAGCACTTAAACCATTCGCCCTTGATCTATCAGTCCGAAGTTAACACAGACAGACAGACCGATCGCACTAATAACGCAACTTCTAACGAAAGCTCTTTCACCCAGTCGACTGTCGTACTTTTAGTTGGACCTGTGTAGGGACACTATGATTTGGAAATTGCGGGGACATCGGAAATACTATACTTACACATGTATGGATATAACGAATCAGCCAGCCCAGTAGGTAGTAAAGGTCGCTTTCGGCCAATTACCGATAGTCCTCTCCAAGAAAAAAAAAACCATTCACGAAGGAGTAGCCACTTTACCACTTTTAGCCAAAAATAAATCTCACGAGCTAGCCACTTCTCTTCTTCGCAATGTGCCATTTAACGCAATCTGAATTAATTATTGGCTGAATACGGCTTAAGGAGTTTATTGCTCCTCGAATTCTGCCCATTTCTCCTTTTTCACACTGACGATAATAAGCTGATAGATGCCAAATGCTTATGATTGATTTAATACATTTTATTTCACTGTTGTGTGTGTAGGCGACGAGCTTCTTCACAATTTTTCCATCTAACCCAGTCTCATTTTTGACTGAATGTAGTTAAAGGGGCTTGCTGCCCCTTTGAACTTTCCACCCCTTTGGGAATTGCGGGCGTGGTGCTATGTTTTTGTTTCATTGTTTTGTCGTCTTTTTCAACCGACTTCAAAAATGGAGGTGGTTCTCAATTCGTCCATATAATATTTAAATTAAACACGTAAATGCTCAAATTGGTATAGGTACAATTATCACTTAACAGATACATTTTCGGTGATAATTAGCTTCAATTGTACAAGTCGTTGTTTTACTTGGCACTGACTTCAAAATTATAAGTACATATTTCTTTGGTCTACGTAAATTTACTTTTATAAGTCAATTTTGAAGTCAGTTTCTTTTTGTTAAAAAATATTTTTGTCTGAGCTTACTCTGTGCTTTGTAAATTATTCAAATAGTATAATAATAATTACTCCTAACTTGAACCAGTTTCCACTCAGCCCACAGACACAATCCTCCTTGTCTTCAGTTTCCGTAAATCATGGTCACTATTACGAGGGCAGTCAAAAGCCTTTGTAGATATCGTGAAGCGATACCTCTCAAAGGAACAGACGTTTACAATTGCAGGGAATTTTGGGATACACGACTGGAGAGAGGAGAATACCTTTATGTATTATGTAGAAAATGTCTCATGTCCGTCTGGAATTTAAAAAGAATGTGCCAACTGTGTTGCTTGCCTAGCATGTCGCAAAAGGCGACTAATGATATATGGAGTTCTGGATTTGTGATTGTGTTCCTAACTTCAAAATTATTGCAACAGTAACTTAGAAGTATGATTATGTGTAGGTAGGAAAGAGGTAGTAAATATTAAAATCAAATGTACTTAATAACAGCGAATGGCTTAGTTTGGCCCCGCCATTTTGATATTAAGATGGCGAGACCAGATTGTGGGCGGTGGTAGCTCAATGGTAGGACACGCGCCTCTTAACCGAGGAGTGCCGGTTCAAACCCGGGCACGTACCTCTTGATTTTTCAAATCTATGTACGTATTTATACCACTAGCTCGACGGTGAGGGAAAAAATCGTGATGAAACTTGCAAATTCAAACAACTTTGGATTTGTAACCATGATCCAAAAATTGCCTGGTGCCCCTATCTTAGGGTTACGAAGGTCAGATCGGCAGTCGCTTCAATGTAATTACCAGACTCGCTAAATCCTGGATCATTGTCTAAGCGGACCCCGTCTAAGCAAGGGACATAACGCTAGGAAGATGATGATGATGATGGCGAGACCAGATAATTTTGCTTACAACTTTACAAATATCAAGGTAGCAATTATTTCACCGAAGGTAGCAAATAGTAGAAATTAGTTAGTTTATATAAGTATCAAAATTATCTGGAATCCAGGTTTGATCCCGCCATTTTGACGGACACAAAAAAAGAAGGACTCCACGCTGTCATACTAAAGCGTGAAGCCACGTTTATGCATGTGTGAGTGAGATATTTATGGATACCAGATATCGGATATCTGTAATTTGGAGCGCTTATTATGTCAATGTGTGACGTAAGTTGCGTGTCAAGGTGGAGTACCTGAGGAGCTTCAATGTCTAGTTAGTGGCGCGGAGTCCTTCTTTTTACTAGTCCGTGATCACGACATAACCATATTACATAAGCGTGTACCTGTAATAATGCTCTTGTGAGGCTTTCAGTATATAAGTAAGACTAGACGTCTTCAGAGCTCTGACTAACTCGTGTCATTACCCTTTGACAAGCTCGTGTGGGCGTCCTACACACAGCTCGGTAGTTCGACGAGCGAAATACCCAGCATAACATACATATCGATACGTCCATAATCCCCGAAGGGCTACGCTGAGTCGAAGCAACCAGCCCCCTCAACCACATTCGTTCCGCCTAGCTGTCAATGCTCGATGGCGCATTGACAGGCCCGTTGGTCGAGTGGTCAGAGACCCTGGCCACGAAACCAAGGGTCGCGGGTTCGAATCCCGCTAGGGGCGAATGTTTCGTGTGATGGACATGGACATTTGTACTCGAGTCATGGATGTTTATAAACGTATTTAAGTATGTCTGTCCGTTCACCTAGTATCCATAGTACAAGCTTATAAGCTTAGTTTGGAACTAGGGAATTGGGGTGTCAGTCTGAAGAATTTATTTATTATTTATATTCAGCCAAAAATAAAACGTTAGGAAGAACTGTGAGAAAGTACTATTAAATACTAGTAAAATCCAAACAAAAACTCAAGTTATGGCACTAACTATATTCAAACAGAATTCGGAACAAAACAATTGTACATCTGAACGTTATGGCGCGGGAGCTTACGACTGTCAAAAAAAATGCTAGGGCTGGGCCCAGTATTGCAATCGACATGGAATGGGATGGTAATCGTCGATTATATCTTCACATCTAACAGCACTGACTAGCTAGCTCATCACCTACACAAGCACACACTCAAAACCATACCATTCGTCGCTTTTTACGACATGCTAGGCAAGGAACACAGTTGGCACATTATTTTAAGTCTCACAGCAACATGGGAAAACCCCCAACACTAATACCCTGGGTAGGTAGCTGGCGTAGCTAGAAGACATAAGGCCTTGGAGTAATAAAGAAATTGGGGCCCATAGGCGAACACAGGTTTTGGTTCATGGGTAATTCAATTTTGAAGTCGAAGTCAGATGAAACAGAGATTTGCTAATAAGGTTTTAAGGACCCTACCGAGGTTGGGGGTCTTTGAGCCCCCAGCTAGCTACTGGGTAGGCAAGTAAGACTAATCTATACAAATATTTTAAAGAAGAAAGATTTGTATTTTTGTGTGTGTGTATGTTTGTAATAAATAAACTCAAAAACTACTGTGCCGATTTTGAAAATTCTTTCACCATTGGAAAGCTACATTATCCGGAAGTAACATAGGCTATATTTTATCCCCATATTCCTACAGGAACGGGAACTATGTGGGTAAAGCCGCGGGCACAACTAGTAAAATGATTGAGAAACATTGCTTTAATTGAAAACGTGCGCAACAAAATCCCAAAAAAAGAAATGGTTTCTTCATTATTTTTGGGTCAAAATCGTCACCTTAACCTCTTTATCTCTTTTCAAAGCGATAACTCGACGACACAGATTAGATACTACGATATCTTATTTGCACAATGCGTATCAATAACAAAACATAACATGAAACATGCCATGAACTGTATTTAACCTATTTACCGGAATACTAACAGCGCCCTGCGGTTTCACCCGCGTAGACATCATTCCTATACTAATACGGGGATAAAATATAGCCTATGTTACTCGCCGATAATGAAGCTTCATATTGGTGAACGAATTTTTAAAATCGGTTTTGTGTTTTAGCCGTTAAAGAGTAACAAACAAACAAATTAACATTGGCCTTTAAAATATTAGAATTGTTTTTTTTTTGCCGAAAATTGGTTAAAGGGGCATGTTTATGGAGCAAGTAGAGAAAACTAACTAACTAAACTCCGCGCCACATCCCTAGCGGGGTAGGCAGAGAGAACCGAACGCCATACGGCACGATCCTTACACACCTCACTCGCCTCTTCAAGATTCATAATCCTTTTCATACAAGCTCTACGGTTTTTATGACTAACATCACCTTCTGTTAATACACGACCAATCTGGTCGTGGTAGGTGAGCCTGGGCCTTCCGCGGCTTTAACATCCTTCAGCAAGTAGAGTTTATCAGTAAATCTGTTGTACAATAATCTAGTTCTACAACGCATGATACTATAGAACAATTATTGTAACAATAAATTATAAACCCAATAAATGAAAAAAAAAAAAAACATTCTTTGATTCCACCTCCCCTTCAGAGACTGCAAGCGTGATATGTATATTTGATTAAAGATTCATATGTTTAAAATAAGTTTAGCTACTACAAATATTGTTGCACAATTTCCCATCTAACCCAATCCAGTTTTGCTTTTGATAAGTGTGTTAAAGAGGATTGCTGCCCGTTTGACTGCCTTCCTCTTGGGGATTATGGGCGTTATCTATCTATATCAGTAGTTCCCAAACTTATTTTTCTCGTGGACCACTTTCAAAATGTTACTAGTTTCGATGGACCCCCTGCTGCTACATTTCTACCACATTCTTAAAGTCGCCAAAAAATGAAAAAGTGTCGCTTCTGAGTTCTGTCCCTATATTCCGACAGGTAAAATAAAAACGAAAAATGGTACATTTTATAACACTTTATTTATTAAAAGAATAGAATTGCAAGAAAAAATTAAAAAGGTAAGTCACAATTTTAATTAATGGGAAGGATGTATTTGGTGGAGTGTCAGCAAACGATCAATGTTTGGCTTTATTTTTGTGAGCAATAACCGCAAATCCCCCCGCTCTGTGATGTTTAATTTGCTCCTTTTTTTTGTTAAGAGATTTGTAACGGCACTAAAACTCCTTTCTACAAGGTATGACGAGGGAAAAGCTATTAAAAATTTCCTTGCGATTTCCCACAGTCCAGGATATTTTTCGGGTATTTCTGCTTGCAGCCAAAATGTTTGGTAGCCTTTTCTAAATTTCACCTTCAGCTCCTCATTGGTGCTTAGCTCGAGCAGCTCCTCTTGTAATACAACATTGGCCACTTCCGTTTCATCAAATGGATTTATGATCCATGGTGGTATATCCATTGTCAGCATATCTTCAAACCTGGTTTTGAAGTCAACATGCAGGGCACTTAAATGTTGACTGTAGGTATGGATATCCTCATCAATACATTCTACCTGTGACAAGTTTGGAAATTGAGAGAATTCGCGCCGACTAATGTTTTGCTTCATTAATTTCAATTTCCCAAGAAAAGCCGAAATTATCCCCTTTGTTTTTATTAAATTCAGGCTGTCCCCTTGTAACTGCAAGTTAATATCATTAAATTTTTTAAACAAATCTGTCAAATACGCAATGTCTGTTTTGAATTTGATCAAGTTTTCTTTTAAATCTGGATCTCTGCTTTCTAGGAACTCTAATACGGAATCGAAAACAGAGTAAAATCTCGTTAAGCATGCGCCTTTCGACAACCAGCGTACTTCAGTATGTAAGAGCAGTCGTTGGAAGTCTTCATCATTTTCGTCGCACAATTGAGCAAATAAACGCGTATTCAATGCATTGCTTCTGATTTTGTTGACAGCTTTTATTACAAAATGAAGAGATTGGTTCAACCTGTCACTTAAATGTTTTGCCACAAGATGTTGGCGGTGGATTACGCAATGAATAGCTGTAAGCCCTGGTATAATTCTTTTGAGATGAGTTATAAACCCACGATATCGCCCGACCATTGCAGGAGCTCCGTCTGTTGCCACTGAAATAATGTTTGTAAATGGAATTTTGTACATTAAATATTGATTTGCCTTTAGTGTCAGTCTCCAAAGTTCTGGCAAATAGCAATTCTTCGTGAATTTCTTCCTCCATAATATATCGGACATATGTCAATAATAATGCTTCATTACCGGGTAACGTTGACTCGTCCAGTTGTATAGAAAAATGAGTTTTTTGCAGATGATTGCACAAAAAACATTCGATATCAGAGCTCATTTCATCAATGCGTCTTTGTACAGTATTGTTACTTAATGGAATTCTTTTTAGTACGTCAAATGGAGATTTGTGCAAAACAGTTTTTAAGACTTCTTCAACAGCGGGTAAAATTAATTGTTCTCCAATAGTGTGCGGTTTTCCACATTTTGATATAAGTAATGAGATATTGTAAGATGCCCGCAAGCCATCATCGTTACTTTGAGATGTTGAAGCGAACATACTGTGCATGGTGGGTCTCTTTTCATATTTTTCCTTCAATGTTTGAAAATATTTTAAATCTTTACCTATTTTATCAGTATGACACCTTTTTAGATGATCTTCGAGCTTTGATGGTTTCATAGAGTCATTGCTCAAAACTTTGTTGCATAATAGACACATGGGCAATTGTTTGCCTGCCTCTGATGGAACAAAACCATATTTCAAATAATCGACACTTTATTGTCGACATTTTTTCTTTGCTGTAGCCATGTTTCGTGTCAGTTAACTTACCTGAAAAAAAAAATGTTTTTGTAACCAAGTTTTTTTCTGAATATAGGTATCACACCGCAGCCTTTGTCAGCACGCGGGAATAGAATTACGGCTTGTGAAGGGACCAACTAATAAACCGCTAAGACAAATACAGACGTATCAATTTTAAAGTAGGTACTTTAAAATTGATACGTCTGTATTTGTTAAAAATTAGTGGTAAATTAGGTAATTTACCACTAATTTTTAATACTACAAAGAAAAAACTCAGTATCGAATGCTGATCAAATTTGTGTAGGAAAAAATTAAAGTCGAAATCCCAAAATTGTCCATAAAAACCATAACTAACATCAAATCAATGAGTTCACGCTTAATTGCTCTGCAATATTGCTTATTCGGCCTTTTTAGAGAGGCAGTGCTTCTCTCGTGAAAAAACAATTAAATAAAACGTGTTGTGTTTGTCTTCAAATCGAAAGAGGACAATTAAAATATCCGTAAGTTACTAAGTCACCTATCTATACAAGCAGTTGTGATCAACTGACTAGTACACGTAAACAAAATACTTAATTACTATAACAAAAAAAAAGGTAAGTACTTACTTTTCTTCGGCACTAGCAATCACTGATATAAATTTTCTCACACCTTTTTTTCGAAATTCCGGAAACAAATGAATGAGTTTGCCTTTGGCATCAAGTATTTATAGTGGTGATCAAATTCATGTCTGAACAAGTTTAAGCATTGTCGGGCGGACAGCGCTTTGCAAGTCTGTACACGAAATTGTACGTAATATCATACGCAAGTTTAGACAAGTAACAGTCGCTTGCCTTATTAAAATATTATCTGCTTAGTTAGGTACTTAAAATAATGTAGGTAGGCCCTTATAAAAACTATGCTTGCTCTTTACTATTGACGGCCACTTTGGTTCAGTGGTAGTGGACGCTGCCTCTGAACCAAGAGGTCGCGGGTTCGAATCCCGCGGGGTACAAACATTTGTGTGCATGAACATGTTTGTTTGTATCTGTCCAGGTGTTTTCTATATACAGGGTGTATCGTAAATCGTTTAAAACCTCTTGGCCACGTGGTCTATAGGTCACCCTGAACAATGTTTGTTCTACGACTTATCCAATACAGACATTAAATATTTCGACTTCCCATACAAACCTCGATCAGCTGTTTGGTCATTTTGTATGGGAAGTCGAAAAATTTAATGTCTAGATTGGATAAGTCGTAGAACAAACATTGTTCAGGGTGACCTATAGACCACGTGGCCGAGAGGTTTTAAACGATTTACGATACACCCTGTATAATAAGTATGTATTTACAAAAAAAAAAGTATTTAAGTATGTTTATCGGTTGTCTAGTACCCATAGTACACAAGCTCTGCTTAGTTTGGGACTAGTGGCTATGTGTGAATAATGTCCAAGAAAAGCAGATAAATTTTCGTGGACCCCCATTAGCATCTTATGGACCCCCATTTTTGTTCACGCCTACGTAGACCCCCAGCAAGTCTCCCGTGGACCCCTGGGGGTCCACCTGGACCACTTTGGGAATCACTGATCTATATGAATGTATGTATGTTAATAATTTTGAGTGTGTAAGGATCGTGCCATATAGCGTTCGGTTCTCACTGCCTACCCCGCAAGGGAAGTGGCGTGCAGTTTAGTTAGTTAGTTAGTTTAGTTTAATTTTAACTAAAAAGTCTGAAAAACTTATAAAATGATTTGTCTCTCGTCCTTCTCTCCTGTGTGTCTAAGCTTCATTACTGTACATACATATACACGTACCTTCATTGTAAAACCACTAGAGTATTTTGAAGTTATAAAAACAGAAGTTTAATTACATTCTGTCTGGGCTGGCGGTTAGAGAATACTTAGGAATTACAAGTTTAAATAATTGAAGTTTTCATCTTGTATTTTCAAGTAAAGAGATGTATTTAGTTAGGAATTAAATGAGATGTTTGACTGCCTCGTTGGTTTAGTGGTAGCATGCGCCGCCTAAAGACCAAGTGCTCCTGGGTCAGGCCCAAAAAAAATGTGGCTGAGTATTTCAATATCGAAATCACTCAGCAGCCCAGAGTCAGGAAGATGTCGGTTTAATCACCCCCGTGCCTCGGAAAGCACGTTAAGCCGTTAGTCCTGCGCCTAACCTCTCTCACTCCGGTCATGTCGGTGCCGTCTCACCGGACTATGAGAGTGAAGGAACAGAGAGTGCACCTGTGTTAGCGCACACACTTGTGCACTATAATATCTCCTGCGCAAATGGCTAATCCTCGTTAAGATTTGCCGCCGTTACCGAAATCGGTTAGGAGGACATTATTATTATAAATGAGACGTTGATTTAGCTTTTTTTCAGGTTCAGTAAGGTCTTAAATGGGTGTCTAAAACACTGGACTGGGACCTAACTGTTTTAGAGTTAAGAGAATGTACCAACATTGTTCCTTGACTAGCATGTCTGTTGACTCGCTCTATGGCGCATTCGGCAGTGACCCTGCCCCATGCGCCAAGAGTTGTAGGTTCGATCCTTACCCAGGACAAACATTCGTATGATGACTTGTGTTTGTTCTGTGTCTGGGTGTTAATATCCAATATTTAAGTATGTATTTGAAATACAACTGTTGATTCTGACATCCGTAACACAAGTGCTTAAGCTACTTACCTCGGAGTCAGATCAATGTATGTGATGTAGTCGGATATTTATTTAACATCTGTCTATCTATCGATCACCCATCTAATTCTCGATATTGCCTACGTCCGCTTAACTCCAACCATTACTGCCAAGTTAAATCAAGAAGAACCGATAAATATTTACCGATACCAACTTTAATCTCAACATTTCCAAATATGTTTAACTTCAGGAATTTTCTTTGGTTTCCGCATTCTGTTTATTTAAGAAAGTCTTGGGCTCGCTGGCGCTTGAATTAGTAAAATTGGATGTAAACTTGTATATGACGTTTGGTCTAATACAGAACCTGGCTGTTTGAACCTGATTTTGTCCTTCTGGCCGAAGCTGAAAGATGCGCGCAGATATTGCATGTCATGGGGACTCCCGCACTCCACCGCGTGCAATTCTTGACTGTCTACATAATATTGTCTCTAGCATTTCCTTGACTCTATTGTCACTCTCCCCCTTCTAGGGCATTAGTAAGGGCACTTAAAATGTAATTTCTTATATTTCCTAACCCAAAAAAAAAAAATTATATCGCCTTGCTTACGATTATCTGTATCGAACCAAATTCCATACAGCGTAAGCTAAAGTTTTTACAAAATATCGGCGCTAGCTTCCACAAGACTCCCGCCTCGAACAGTGGTTAAAACTCAAAGCTGTTTACACGATGTTTTTAATTTCATTCGCACTTGGAGCGAGGCCAGACCCGATGCATATTTAAAATGCATTTTCAGTACAAAATGCAGAAAGCACGTACTATATTTTATTTGTTTTTATTTTGCACACAATTAGTGTATAGAAAAATGTATATTAGGTGGAAGGGTGTCAGTAGCCGTTGCAACCCTTGCGCTCTTGCAGGGGTATGAATTTAGCTCCGATAAATAAACTCCACAAAAATAAAATTAAGTTCGGTTAAATGGAAAATTGTGAGCGGAGAAAGCACAATGGCAAACTCGGGTTTTGGGTGTGTGATTGTGTAGGCGACAGGCTAGCCACTTGTCACTACTTTTTACAATTTTCCATCTAACCCAGCCGTGTTTTGTTTATGGCTGAATGTGGTTAAAGGGGCCTGCTGCCACGTTGACTCTGCCTACCCCTTCGGGGATTATGGGCGTGATGTTATGTATGTATGTACACAGTTTAAAATCAGGAAAGATTACTAATTAACATATCCTTAAATGTTTTTGTAAACCTAAAAATAATAATCAGCTCTTTACTCAATCGCCATATTCTCTTTGTTTCAGGTAAACGACCATAGACTAAAAACCGGCGAAGTGCGAGCCGGACTCGCGCACGAAGGGTTCCGTGCCATTCCAGTTCCTCAACATGTGACCTTTTATTCTGTGATATATTCTGTGAAATTTCAAGCGTCTACCTGTTGCCGTTATTAATTAATATCGAGCAAAAAACCCTAAAAAAATAACGTTTGTTGTATGGGAGCCCCCCTTAAATATTTATTTTATTCTGTTTTTAGTATTAAAAGTTTTTTTGAAAATTTCAAGTGTCTAGCTATAACGGTTCATGAGATACAGCCTGATTACAGACGGACGGATAGACAGACAGAGTCTTAATAAAAGGGTTCCGTTTTTACCCTTTGGGTACGGAACCCTAAAGAACGACCATAGACAGCTACCATAGACTAATTAATGCAAAGACGCCGTGTGCGGACAGACCGCTGAATATTCAAGAGTTATTACCGAGACGTGTGTGCTGAAGGAATTATTGATTCGCGGGACGGGATTATGTTAAGTTGTGTAGCGACGCGGTTGTAGGTGGAGTTGGATGGGTGACCACCCTGTTTTTACGCTAAAACTTGTACAGAACACGACTGTAATCTCTGAAGGGGTAGGCAGAGGCCAGGGAGCGAAGGCGTTAAACCATATTCGGCCAAAAATAAAACTGGGCTGGGTTAGCTGGAAAATTGTAAAATAAATGTTCGACTACATAACATAAATTGATCTGACTCCGAGCTAAGTAGCTTGAGCACTTGTGTTACAGATATCAGAATCAACAGTGGTATTACAAAATATACAATACTTAAACTAGCTTTAGCCCGCGGCTCCACCCGCGTAGCGGCCTAACTTTTTTAGCGAATGTATACATACAAAAACTTAACAAATTGTATATCTAAACCCTCCTCAAGAATCACTATCTATTTGTAAAAAAATTATATAAGTCTATCGCGAACAGACAGACAGACAAACGCAGCGAAGGACTTTGTTTTATAATATGAAGTAATATTAGATATTAACACCTAGGTCCCAGACACAGTACAAACACAAGTATTCATCACACGAATGTTTCTCCTGGGTAGGGATCGAACCTACAACTCTTGGCGCATGGAGCGGGGTCACTACCGAATGCGCCATCGAGCTAGACTATGCTAATCACAAATTATACGCCTTGATTCCATAGGTTTATAATCATACTAGCTTCTGTACAGGGCTTCGCTCGCGTGGTGTGATACAATATAGCCTATATGTTATTCGCGTGTGTAAGCTATATTATTCTTAAGTTTCATTAAATTGTCGCTGGGGTGGTGGCGCTATGTGGCGGGTCGTTACATTCCCTAAAATATGGTTGAGTGAAGCGATGGCTGACACATACGTCATGCTTGGGAACAGGTGCCGCCCTTGGGGACTGGTCTGCTCTGGTCGGGTCAAGTTTTTGGTTGTAATTTATTTATTTTTATTTTGATACTCTACAACAGGCCCACACTAAAACGTGGTTCAAAGTTAATTATGATTCATACACCTTGTATAAATTGTATTGAAAAGAGTAACTACCGAGTTTCTTGCCGGATTCTTCTCGGTAGATACAACATTCCGAACCGGTGGTAGAATCATATAGCTGTGGCTTTACCTGTATTTGACGATTTATAAGTGTTTCCTTGAAACCTATATAAATAAAGAATATTTTGACTTTGACTTTTCATTAAAATCCATTCAGTAGTTTTTGCGTGAAAGAGTAACAAACATCCATCCATACATACAAACTTTCGCATTTATAATATTAGTGGGACTAGCGACAGTGGCGTAGCTAGGTGACAAAGGGCCCTGGGGCAAAAAAGAAACTAGGGCCCATGGGCGTACGCAGCTTTGGGTCCAGGACCCCGGAGGGAGGGCACCAACATTTTTCTTCCTACGTTAGACAGAGTCAAATGAAACTCAAATGAAGAGGTGTGCTTATTAGGTTTTAGCCCCCCCCCCCCAAGCTTAGGGCCCCGGGGCACTGCCCCGCCTTGCCCCAGGGTAGCTATGCCACTGACTAGCAACCCGCCCCAGTGAGTATAAACATTATGAAATAAACCTAAACCTTCCTCTTGAATCACTCTATCTATTGGTGAAAACCGCATCAACATCCCTTGCGTAGTTCAAAGAGATCTAAGCGAACACACAGAAGCGGCGACTTGGTTTTATATTAAGTAAATAAATAGGATTCGTACGTAGCATAACAATCTTTATCTGTAACAGATGTGAAACTCATTTATTTGCTATCTCAGTTCCCTGAAAGAAATACAACCGCCATACGAAATAATAATGTCGAAAAAATATCCATACGACGTTTTATTTTTAATATAACAAAAGAAAGATGGCCGCCGAAGGCCACCTGCCATGACATATGGCCGAATAGAGACACCCAGACTTGGAAAATAAACCTTAGTCTGCTAAGTTTAAGGTAGATATTCTAATGTGTAATGTTTAAATTTTATATTATCGTTTTGTGGAAAGATCAAAATTCGATCAAACGAATGCGTTTCGTTCCACATGATCTGATCGTGAATTTGTTAATGTTTTATGGTAATTTTGGGGTTGGGGGAACGAAAAGCGAAGTTACTATTTTGAGTGAAATTGTTTTAAACTACTACTTTCAGCGCCCCGCGGTTTCACTCGCGTAGTTCCAGTTCCCGTGGGAATACGGAAATAAAACATAGCCTAACTGTTACTCGTTGATAAGAAAGTTTACATTGGTGAAATAATTTTTCAAATCGGTCCAGTAGTTTCGTTAACAGATCAAATAATATTTGTAAGTAAGTATAGATATTTAGTACGCTTAACAGGACCGGTGGTAGCTCAATGATTAGAACACGCGAAATCCTGTTTAGTCCGTCAGTAAGGTTATAAAAAAATATTGAAACGTATTTTTTTACGTTTACGTTACGTTACAGATACAATGCATTCACGTTTCGTGTGACGTCACACATTCGTAAAATTTTTACTAAATAGTGACGTCGGCAACCGCTACTCCAAAACTTTGATGCTCTTTATCTTTGTGATTTTTTGTTAATTTGATAAAGCGAAAAATGTGTCTAGTATTTTTGTATTATCTAACTGACGGACTAGATAGAATTGTAGTTTTTTTAATGCAGTCACCGTCCCTATTACAAGACTCGCTAAATCCGGGATCATCCGACTAAGCAAAGGACGCTAGGAAGCTGATCACAACCTTATCGAAAACAATGCCCAAAGACCAAAGACTCAACCACAAATCCATTTAGTCTATGGTCACTAACCACGATCGAACCGGCTAACAGTACCCAGCGGAGCAGTGGTGCGGACCACCGGAAGTGGCGTCCGTTAGAAATTACGCCACCGTCACTTCCGCTCCGGAAAAGAGTATTTATTTCGACGCGTTTGCGCGGTGGGATTGAGATTGATAATGTTGGCTGCGCGGGAGCCGAGGTTCCGGGTTTAATTCCGGTTGAGGCAATTTTAATAATAGATGTCGTAGGTATTTCCATGTAGGCCTGGTGCGTCAAAGTAAGGTACCAAATGTGTTCCTCGCCTAGGATGTCGTAAAAGGCGACTAATGGTGTATCGGATTGTGTGTAGGCGACGAGCTAACCAATTGTCACGACTGGTTCACAATTTTCCATCTAACCCAACTCAATGTTATCTTTTGCTAAATGTTACAGGAGCTAACTGCTTGAACTCTGCCTACCCTATCAGGAATGGCAGCTGTGACGTTATGTATGTGATAACTATACGTTTTATCGAATACTAGCAGCGCCCCGCGGTTTCACCCGCATAGTTCCCGTTCCTGTAGGAATATTAGGATAAAATATAGCCTATGTTACTTTCGGATAATATAGCTTTCCAATAGTGAAAGAATTTTTAAAATCGGCACAGTAGTTTATGAGTTTATTCATTACAAACATACACACACACAAAAATACAAATCTTTCCTCTTTATAATATTATATTATTATCGAATATATCGTATTCTCCTGTTTTAGGTAAATAAGAAATTAGGTGATACCGGGGAAAACATATCCGAAAGCAATACAAGTTTCTAAACAATAATATTTGAACCAACAACCCTATAGAATGAGTCCTTACCTACTAAGCTCTATTACACGCACTCATTAATCATTCGCTATCCCTCTTCCCATAGCTCCGTCCTCCTCTTGTTAGTAATATTTATATGTGATAATCATTCGTTTATCTGTGCATCGGCCCCTAATTCATGGATGGGTGGCCACCCTGTAGCACCTTGCGAAGCAGGTGGCATTTGATGGATGAAGTTTTTTGTCAAGATAATTATATCACCATTTCGGAATTTGCAATTATTTGGTTCCTTGGTGAAGGGTGGTAAAATAGGTTTTGAATATACAAAATCAATAGTAAGTTAATACTCATATTTTAACTAATTTGTTTCATATTGTTATTAGTAAGGTAATTTGTTATTAAGTGTCTACTTTTTTTTAGTTTGGCTGGCACCGACTCCAAAACTAACTGATTATTGTAAATATTTAAATACGTGTTAAAGATTAATACTTTCATCGAAGCAGTCAATAGAATTTATTTTATACTTTTTAGTGTTTGGACATTTAAATAGCTATTAAGGCAGTTTTTACTTGTGTTTTTTTTATAAACATTTTTTGCGGGGTTTTTTGAAG
Organism: Glyphodes perspectalis; assembly: GCA_951394215.1. Classification (NCBI taxonomy): domain Eukaryota; kingdom Metazoa; phylum Arthropoda; class Insecta; order Lepidoptera; family Crambidae; genus Glyphodes; species Glyphodes perspectalis. The sequence continues at coordinate 6,732,914 of OX596230.1, read as the reverse complement.
TCGGTTTTTATTTTTGTTAAAATTTAACTTATTTGTTACTTTTTTAGTGTAATTTATTAATAGGTAGGTAGACCAAATCAAAACGAGCTGCTTTAATGAGACAGTGCCGGTCTTATGAGACTAAAGACGAAAAGGTATAACGAGCCTTTAATATTTAAAGAATTACTTAAAACTACTAATCTTCAAAGAGTTATACCTTTCATCATCAGCTAAGCAACATAACATGATGAGTACGAGATGCAAATACTGGAATCGTTTCAGAAACAATAAATAAAACACTTATCATGTCGTTATAATTTAAGAGTGGCCCTCGCTTTCATGGAACCCCATCACTAGACCAAGACTTGGTGAAATTGAGACTATCTCGAGAATAACACTCAATATGGCCCTGTAATATTGAAAGAATTATCCACGAACTCCTAATCGTTAAGGAGTTGCATCTTCCATCATCAGCTCAGCAACATGAGATTATGAATACCAGACGTAAATACTTGAATTGTTTTAGAAAATAACTAAAATAGATTGTACGCGCCTATAATACTTGAGGGTTTCCCTCGATTTGCCTAAGATTCCTTCATCAGATCCAGATGTGGTACCAATAGGACCAACTCCAGGATGTACCCTTTTGAATAAAAAAAAGAACTCTAAAAATCGTCTTACAATTCTCGAAGATATCAATATTTAAAGAATCATAAACTAATTCCTAATCGTTAAGGATTTGTACCTTCCATCATCAGCTCACCATCATAAGATGATAAGTACCATACGTAAATACTTGAAAAATCTTAGAAAATGTCTAAAACACATTGTACGTGCCTATAAATTTTGAGGGTTGCCCTCGATTTTCCTGGGATCCCTTCATCAGATCCTGACTTGGTGGCAATGGGACCAATTCGGGAGTAAACCCTTTCGATTAAAAAAAAAATTTTGGAAATCGGTTAACAATTCTCAGAGATATCGAGTAACATACATACAAAAAAAAAAAAAAAAAAAAAAAAAAAAAAAAAAAAAATTCAGTCGAATTGAGAACCTCCTCCTTTTTTTTGAAGTCGGTTAATAAAATTTTGAAAATACCACTCTTTTACAAAAAAGAATATGAAAATTGTATGTTAATATAGTTTTGTCCCATGTTAGTCTGGGACTTAAAAAGCATGTGCCAACTGTGTCATTGCCTAGCATGTCGTAAAAGGCGACTAATGGTATATCGGGACTTGGGTGTGTGATTGTGTAGGCGACGAGCTAGCCACTTGCCACTACTTTTTCGTAATTTTTCATCTAACCCAGCCCAGTTTTATTTTTGGCTGATTGTGTAAAAAGGCGCTAGCTGCTCCCTTGACTCTGCCTACCCCTTCGGGGATTACGGGCGTGATATATAATATTATAAACGCGAAAGTTTTATGGATGGATGTATGTTTGTTACTTCACAGAAAAAGTACTGCATGGATTTAATGAAACTTTACAATAGTATAACTTATACATTAGAATAACACAAAAGCTATGTTTTATCGATGTACTACGCAAGCAACGCCGCAGGCACCAGCTAGTATGTACATATATACATATGTTTATATATAACTTTTATGATATTCGGAATTCAAAAATTTCGATAAAAGGTCAGGTAAACACCGTTAACCGACGAGCGTGTGTGAAAAGACTTATGAATGTAGAAGAAGCGGAAGGTGTGTGTCAGGATCGTAGCAAATGGAAGTACGTGGTCTCTGCCTACCGCCATGGGGAAAAGGCGTGACATTATGTATGTATATATGTATTTATGTATGTATGTATTCGGAATTCAGAAAATCCTGGTTTGCGTGCCCGGGTTCTAACCTACAGCCCACATCTAACCTTTACCATTAAACTACTTCTTTCCACGTTAATACGCAGAAAGAGTATTATTAATACATTCTTATCTGTTTGATGAAGTCTGTCACAAAGAGACATTCTTGTCCAATATTCTGATTAGTTTTTGGACAAACATCTTTGTTTAACCAGCTAATATTTAAATAAACAGCTATTTTGGTCATCGCGTCATGTTGTACAGTAAACAGGTCGTTATTTATAGGGTTGTCTAGTATGTCGTATATGACTATAATACCAAATATATATACTAATATTATAAAGAGGAAAGATTTGTATTTTTGTGTGTGTGTATGTTTGTAATGAATAAACTCAAAAACTACTGTGCCGATTTCAAAAATTCTTTCACGATTGGAAAGCTACGTTATTCGGAAGTAACATAGGCTATATTATATTCCCATATTGCTACAGAAACGGGAACTATGCGGGTGAATCCGTGAGGCGCTGCTAGTCTTCTATATATAAATACGTGAAGCAAAAACTTTATACCCCTTTTTATGAGAATTAAGCGGACGGAGGAGTATGAGATTTGGCACAGTTAAAGTTTATATGCAGAAGGAGTGCAGAAAGCTAATATTTCAATAAAAAATAAAAAAATCAAACTAATAATGGTCGAATTTCGACCAGTGCCCAATTACTAGTACGTATAACCATGATTGCAATCCCCGAAGGGGGACGCAGAACAGTGAACCTTTTTATACCCGGAGAAATGCCTTACGTATACCACCTCGCCTGGGGGGACGAGATGGTAATGTGGGACTCCCAGGAAACTCTGCATCAGAGACCCCCTCTCCGGCCAAGATGGTAGCGGCCGGGTATACCCACTAAAACTCCGGGATGCATCCTCCACGCCGACTGAGGAATCCTCCGCTAGGCCTCAGCGTCAGCCCGCTATAATGATACCGATTTAATATATTTAATCGATATTCTTAATTGCACAAAAAATATAAAGTATAATTTAGGCAGTTTTATCGCCGATTTCTTCTAGGCAACCCTCAGATATAGGAAAATACGCAAATAATTTTTTAATGTATTTATTTTAATAGGTACACAAAACAGAATTACAACAAAGGACAATTAAAGAATACGCTGGCACTCCATGGACATATGTACACAGTATGGTAAACTTTACATTGCTTGTACACTCTGAAATACATTACAAATAGTAGTTACCATTACTGACAACCCTACTACATAAGAATTTTAAAGACGTATGTATACATTAGAGTGAATCATCTCTTTATTTGTGTATAAACGACTTACAAAGCGGTTCTGCTTTGTAAAGCTGGTATATATAAAGATATATATACTAACAAATGTTTGTGACAACTGATAATATATTCTTTATTTTACTATGGATTTTCCTGCGAGTTTGTCCGCAAAATCTATCATGGATCACACTTACAGCTAAGATAAAGTTAAGTTGTGTAATATATAAATATACATTAATGTATATATATTACCCCAGAAATAATTTTTTCGGTAAAAAGTTAAGTTTATTTTTATCTCAAAAGTCTTATTTACTATAAGCACATTCAGCAAAAATAAAACTGGGCTGGGTTAGATGGAAAATTGTGAATAAGTAGTGACAAGTGGCTAGCTCGTCGCCTACACAATCACACACCCAAAACCCGATATACCAATAGTCGCCTTTAATGACAACACAGTTCGCATTTTATTTTTAAGTATCAGACCAACATGGGGTAAAGAAAAATAAATCGAAAGTTTTAATTATTATTTTTTTCGATTTATCTCACCGTCGAACTTAACGTACAGACATACAAAATTACCATTTGTATTACTTGTTTGATAACACAAGCGTTTGTCAACCTTAATTTTGAAGATATATTTTTGACAATCGAATCGTCTGTTCTTTAGCTTCTGATTAAGCATAGAGAACAGACATTCTCTATGCCCTTATCGTAATACTTTTGGGTTTATGCCACCATTTTAGGTCAAATCTTTATATATAAACGAGATTACGACTGTGAAATAATGATTCTTTGCAGAGAATAGCGTACTTACCTACTTGATCATCATCATCTTCCTAGCGTTATGCCCCGTGTTTAGACGGGGTCCGCTGAGACCATGATCCAGGATTTAGCGAGTCTGGTATACATTGAAGCGGCTGCCGGTCTGACATTCGTCCCCCTATAGGGTAACCCTAAGATAGGGGAACAAGACAATTTTCGGATCACGGCTACAAATCCAAAGTTGTTTGAATTTGCAGGTTTCATCTCGATGTTTTCCCTCACCGTCGAGCTAGTGGTATAAATACGTACATAGATTTGAAAAATCCAGAGGTACGTGATCGGGATTGAACCCGCGCCCCTCGGTAATGAGGCGCATGTTCTTACCATTGAGCTACCACTGTTCTGTCGTACCACGACTGTCGCATCAGCTATTTTTTTATGTATCTAATATAACTGTAGAAGTTAATTATGTACTTATTTTTACCCAGATTACCCTATATGAACCGTATATTTGGCTGAATGTGGTTAAGGGGGCTTACTGCCCCTTGGACTCTGCCTACTCCTTCAGGGATAATGGGCGTGATGTCATGTATGTATGTATGTATGTATGGACCCCCAGGCCGCTTCCGGTACAAAACATAGCGCATTACGTCACCCGGCACGCCCGGCCGCTACACGCTTAATTACTGTGACGTCATTATGCGTCCACTGCAGATGGCGCTAGGGGCGACGCGACTGTCGCATATTGCTAAATAATATCCTACTGATATGGGTCACGGCGGCCAATCGCAAAAGGGTAGCCTACAGGCTCAAATATTATTTTAATCAGTTAGATTATCATGTACTAGCAGCGCCCCGCGGTTTCACTTACATAGTTCCCGTCCCTGTAGGAATATGGGGATAAAATATAGCCTATGTTACTTCCGGATAATGTAGCTTTCCAATGGTTAAAGAATTTTTGAAATCGGCACAGTAGTTTTTGAGTTTATTCATTACAAACATACACAAACACAGATATATAAATATTTTCTCTTTATAATATTAGTATAGATTAAATACGTATTTTTTTACATAACCTCACGCCCGTAACCCCGAAGGGGTAGGCAAAGTCAAAGGGCAACAGGCCCCTTTAACCGCATTCAGTCAAAAACAAAACTGGACTGGAAAATTGTGAAGACGTATTTTTTGCTTTCCTTTATACTCAAAAAAATACAAAGACACAGTGCTTCAAAGATCTGGAGTGGAGCGCTTTTTGGTATCAACTAGCCGCAGTTTTTGGTCCCACCCGGGACTTGAAGCCAGGACTTCTGTCACTAGGTGGCGCTTGTTACCAAATGAGGTAGTTAAAATTGCAAAATTATTGCATCCTCCTAGCGTCGCATCCGGTGCATAGTCATGCTTTATGTGATCATGAATGTATTAAAATGTGCCAGTCATGCCAACTGGCACATTTTAATGGCCGTGTTTTTCAAGTTTTAATTGTTTTTTTCGTATATTTTTCCTTTATTTCTACTACTTGAACGAATGAGTGAATTAATTACCGTTTATTTGGCGCTTTGATACAATAATTTTACAATTTAACACACAACAAGAATAAAACAATAACGTACAAATAGGTCCCCAAATAGGTCCCCGCTCAGCATGTGCCGTGACGCAGGGTGCGACGTCGCTAGTATGTTACTTCCGGATAATGACGCTTTCCTATGGTGAAAGAATTTTTGAAATCGGCTCAGTAGTTTTTGAGTTTATTCATTACAAACATACACACACACAAAAATACAAATCTTTCCTCTTGATAATATAACTAGCGGCCCGGTACGTGCTTCGCTCATAGATTTAGAATTTTTTGACTACGCAAAATGTGCATCCTAAATCTATGGCTTCGCTACGTATAAAGTGAAATATTAAAAAAAGTTTCAATTTGACAGCAAAATCCCCATTAACAAAATGATCCGCCCATTATTGAATTCATTTGTTACAAAAAATTTGATAAATGAAGAACCGCTCTACCGATTTTGTGCAAACTTCACATAAACCATCTACTAAATAGTCCGAACAAAGCCTAAACATTTGGTTTGGATAGGTGAGCCCGTTCTTGAGTTAAAGTGGCAATCAATGCCACTTTACGTTGTAATTTTAACAACAAAAACTGGCATTGATTTATATATATATTGATATTAGTATAGATTTCTTATTCTATCACACAGTTCCACTCCTTAATGAAGAAGACGAGATAGTCAAAATCGTAGAACAAAAACTGTTATCTATAAACTGCGTCAGCAACCCTGTATCATCTCGTTATGCCGACAATCTAGCTTTTCAGTGCAATCTTTTGTCGGCGACATGCACTTAGCGCATACATTACACTTACAAGCCACGCCATATAACTTCATTCTGCTTTTTAGCGCAGCCAGTGCTTATTAATTAAAAACTTCATGAAGCAGCTACGTGCATTAATGCACAAATAATTTTGTTATATTAAATGTACTTTTAAATTAAAACTTTTTTCAAGACTAGCGACCCGCCTCGGCTTCGCACGGGGAGCATAAAAACTATACAAAGAAACTATACAATATAAACCCTCCTCTTGAATCACTCTATCTATTGGTTAAAACTGCATCAACATCCCTTGCGTAGTTCAAGAGATCTAAGCGAACAGACAGAAGCGCGACTCTGTTTTGTACTCTGAATTCATTAGTTTATGTTTACATGACATGTGAAAGTTAATAATAAATCTATATATTAATACGTGAAGCAAAAACTTTATACCCCTTTTTACGAAAATTGCCCAGACGGAGGAGTATGAAATTTCGCACACTTATCTATACTTATAATAAATCTGTAGAGGTCAATTCTGTACATGAAATATATTTTCAAAATAACTATCAGGGGGTGATTAGTGATCGATACTGATGCCAAAAATGGAATCAGTAAAATTTTTGTCTGTCTGTCTGTCTGTATGTTCCTTATAGAAACAAAAACTACTCGACGGATTTTAACGAAACTTGGTACAATTATTCTTAACACTCCTGGGCAGGTTATAGTATACTTTTCATCAGGCTACAATCAATAGGAGCAGAGTAGTGGAGGGAAATGTTGGGAAAACGGGAGAAGTTACTCCATTTATTAAGCTTCCGTCGCGTGTGCAGCCTTAATGGTTAAAGTTACATAGAAATCATGTATGACGGAAAAAGTCTTTATAATATTAACCATAAACGCGGGTGACACCGCTGGCACAGCTAGTAGTTTATATAGAGAAGCTCGATGGCTCATTCGGTAGTGACCCTGCCCCAAGCGCCAAGAGTTGTGGGTCGATCCCCACCCAGGACAAACATTCGTGTGATGAATACTTGTGTTTGTTCTGTGTCTGAGTGTTAATATCCAATATTTAAGTTTATATTTGTAACACCACTTCTGATATCCGTAACACAAGTGCTTAAGCTACTCACCTCGGAGTCAGATCAATGTATGTGATGTAGTGTGATATTATAATGTTTATACACCCTTTAAGTCCCAGACTAACATGACACACATCAATGAATAACCAAAATAGCTATAACACTTTAATGTATCCCTCACAAAACATAAAACCTTATAAACATCAAACGGGGAGTATTTCTGAGGTCTGCTTTGATTTTTGAAAACCAATTTAGTGCAACTGACATCTGTCAGATGTCACGCTGACGGTAAAAAGCTTACGCAGGGAAGAGTGCAAAATGTCTATGACTAGCAATGCTCTGCCGTTTAACCGCGTAGCTCCCGTCCCCGTAGGAATACGGGGATGAAATACAGCCTATGTTACTCGCTGATATAGTTGCTTTATATAGGTGAAAGAATTTTTAGAATCGGTTCAGTAGTTTAGACATGAAAGCGTAACAAACAGACTCACATTCGCATTTTTAGTATTAGTTTGGATAATTCCGGCTAAGTGCTACCTTAGGTACAAAGTTTAGTGTTACGTAAAAACTGTTTAAAATCAAATACACATTTTTTTTCTTGAGATCTCAAATTCTCCAGATCTGAAATTAAGACTTCCCGTTGACTCCAGCACAATGTTGCGTATAATATGTCGGCACAACTCGTAATGACAACAGAAATAGCGCACGATTCGACAACAGAGTCTCGACCGTTTGACAGACGAAACGTCACTCTAAGCATATGCTTGTGCTATAGAAACTAGGTGAACGGATAAACATACTTGAGAAAGTTAATAAACATCCATGATTCAAGTACCAATGTCCATGTTCACACGAAATATTTTCCCCCAGCGGGATTAAAACTCGCGACCCTTGGCTTCGTAGCCAGGGTCTCTGACAACTCGACCGACGGGCCAGTCAAATTGAACTGGGTCAGGTGACCAATTGAGAAAAAATTGAGACAAGTTGCTAGCTACGCGAACACAATCGCAATTTTGTCAATTAGTCCCCTATTACGTTATACTTGACAAAGAACGCAGTTGATACAATATTTTTGAGTCTCAAATCAATGAGAAATTTCGTTAGCAATGCATCAGAATGGCGTATTTTACTCAATTTTTTTTAAAGTCCATAAGTTAGACTGTAAACAAATTTTAAATATTTTTTGCTTTATCTAATACACGAAAAATTACAAAGATATAGTGCTTCAAAGATCTGAAAGGAGCTCTTACGTCACTTAGACGGTAACATTTTACACACCTAGTGACGTCACGCGATACTTTAACGGGCTGTATCTACATATTTTTTGGTGGTGTAGGGGTTGTAATTGCTCCAAAAAAAAAATACGACGCCCTTCATTGACGACGAGAAACATTTTCTTAAGATTTGAACTTGATTACGAAAGGTCTAAACTACTTTTTAGAGGTTATTTTAGATTAAACCGTTTTAAAAAAAAAGTGTGTTTTCTGATGTAGGACTAGATAAGCTGTATGCTATATGTGGTGTTAGTGACGTATTTGTGTGAGTTTGGCTTCATCAGTTCTCATACTAATTTTGTGACATGCCACTTCAGCTAATTCTTTCTGTTCTTTAGAATCAGTAGCAAAATACATACACACATACATACATACATAGCATTATGCCCACAATGGCAACATTATGGCAGCAGGCCTCTAACTACATTCAGCCAACATTAAAACTAGGCTGGGTAACAGAAAATTGTGAAAGAGTAGTGACAAGTGGCTAGCTCGTCGCCTACACAATCACATACAAAAAAACCCGATATACCATTAGTCGCCTTTTACGACATGCTAGGCAAGAAACACAGTTGGCATTCTTTTTAAGTCCCATACCAACTCTTTATTTCAGGTTAAAGTCTAGTTTAACTTTTTTACAGTAAAGCTTTATCAATCTAATTGACACCCTTCGAAAAGTCGTGACTGGAGCTTTCTCTCACTAGAAAGCTTACAAGGGAGCTTTCGACGCGGCCTGCGATGACGGACAGATAGACAGATTAATCTTGTACCTGCAGTGAAAGTGATTGTGCCTTTGAGATAGTTGTTTCGCGAGAAAAATATGGGTGAAGTATTTAAGATAGCATGTTCATTGAAGATCAATTATCGAGTTGTAAGTCACCTGTATGACTGGCTCGATGGCGCATTCGGTAGTGACCGTGCCCCATGCGCCAAGAGTTGTGGGTTCGATCCCCACCCAGGACAAACATACCTCTGATGAATACTTGTGTTTGTTCAGTATCTGGGTGTTGATATACAATATTTAATTATTAATTTGTTATACCACTGTTAATTCTGATATCCTTAACACAAGTGCGTAAGCTTCTTACGTCGGAGTCAGATCAATGTATGTGATGTCGTCGGATATTTATATACATATTTGTTGGCTTGGGACTTCAAAATAATGTGTTCCTTGTTTAGCATGGTCTTTTAGGTATTGGCTTGGTATATTGATTATTGAGTTTGTGATTCTGTAGGTTATGAGCTAGCCACATGTCACTACTTTTTTTAAATTTTTGAGCCTCATCTACCTTTAATCGACTGGCCCGATGGTCGAGTGGTCAGAGACCCTGGCCACGAAACCGAGGGTCGCGGGTTCGAATCCCGCTAGGGGCAAATGTTTCGTGTGATGAACATGGGCATTTGTACTCGAGTCATGGATGCTTATAAACGTATTTAAGTATGTCTATCCGATCACCTAGTATCCATAGTACAAGCATTAGCTTAGTTTGAAACTAGGGAATTGGTGTGTCAGTCTGAAAAATTTATTAATTATTATTATTATTAATTAGTTTTTGGCTGAAATTCGATGATTATTTACTACTTAGATTTACTACTTCTGGCAATGCGGACGTGATGGTAGACTTGGAATGTGATCACCCATCCATATTTCCAAGCGTCAACACACGATTAATACTCACTTAACAAATACCACAAGATCCCTTATAATTAAACACCAAATTAAAAAACAAATACTTTAGTGGCTCAATTTAAATCCATTTTGAAATCGTTGTATCATAATTACCTCAGAAATTAATCTGCTCTCATTAATTAATTAACAAACTAGTTGAGTTTAACGTTTGTAATTAACGCTAATTCGTTTTGAGTTGCGCATCATAAATATTACAAGGTATTTAGGGGTTGTACCGTGTTTATGGAGTAGTCACCATCACTATTTGAAGGGTCGAAACACGAAAGTGGGTTCGAATCCCGCTGTGGGCTAATTCATTTGATTGCTAAGACATTTGAGTTTGATTCAAGGAAGTTTTTAAAGGAACTATCCTATGTTCGGTTGAATGTTTGTATATAAACTTTAATTTTACAACTTACAATCACGTACTAATAATAAAAGAAGGACTCCGCGCCACTAACTACATGCTTAGGCAACTGCGGAGTTCCAACTTAACACGCAAGTTACCTACATCACAAATTGACACAAGCGCTCCAAATTTCCGATATCTGGTATCCCCAAGTCTTACTCACACACATGCATAAGAGTAGCTTCACCCGGTAGTATGATAGCGCGGAGTCCTTCTTTCTTTACTGGTCCGTGGTTTCTATTTTGATTTTTGCAAAAAAATATACCCTTTAACTGTCTCCAAACGCCCATCTAACTCTGTACAAAAATTTATCAAAATCCGTGAAGTGGTATACCTAGACGTGAAATTATTACAAACACTAGATTATATGCGAGACAGGCACTGTCTACGTCAAATTTGATATATTACAGAGACTTGTGTTTGTTTTTCAAAACTAAAATATTGATTAGGATAAGATGAAAATTGTGGAGAAGTGGTGACAATTCATCATCTTCCTAGCATTATGTCCCGTGTTTAGACGGGGTCCGCTTAGACCATGATCCAGGATTTAGCGAGTCTGGTAATTACATTGAAGCGACTGCCGATCTGACCTTCGTAACCCGTAATAGGGGAACCAGACAATTTTTGGATCATGGTTACAAATCCAAAGTTGTTTGAATTTGCAGGTTTCATCACGATGTTTTCCCTCACCGTCGAGCTAGTGGTATAAATACGTACATAGATTTGAAAAATCCAGAGGTACATGCCCGGGTTTGAACCCGCACTCCTCGGTTAAGAGGCGCGTGTCCTTACCATTGAGCTACCACCGCTCTCTGTGGTGACAATTAGCGTGCTCTAAATAATCACAAATCCGAAGGGGTAGGCAGAGTCAAATGGGCAGCAGGCCCCCTTAACAATATTCAACTAAAAATAAAACGGGGCGGGGTCAGATGAAAAATTGTGAAAAGTAGTGACAAGTGGCTAGCTCGTCGCCTACACTTTCACATAAACAAAACCCGATATACCATTAGTCGCCTTTTACGACATGCTAGGCTAAGAACACCTTTGGCACATTATTTTAAGTTTCGGACCAATATAGGACAATGTTGATTGTTATTAATATGATTTAATGAAACTAGTCTTTGCACGCGTTTTTCCACGTTCGCACGCTATTTAATTTCCGACTTACACGGGACTAGTCCATGGGGCGATTGTTAATTGTAGTTTTCCATGACATAGGGTGGGTACACGATTCGTGTTTTATAGGAATGAAAAAGAAATCACAATTAAGTCGGTTAACAATTATATAATTTATATTAATACTAGCTGTGCCAGCGGTGTCACCCGCGTTTATGGTTAATATTATAACCATAAACGCGGTTCTCCCGTTTTCCCAACATTTCCCTTCACTACTCTGCTCCTATTGATTGTAGCGTAATGAAAAGTATACTATAACCTGCCCAGGAGTATGAAGAATAATTGTACCAAGTTTCGTTAAAATCCGTCGAGTAGTTTTTGTTTCTATAAGGAACATACAGACAAACAGACAAAAATTTTACTGATTGCATTTTTGGCATCAGTATCGATCACTAATCACCCCCTGATAGTTATTTTGAAAATATATTTCATGTACAGAATTGACCTCTCTACAGATTTATTATAAGTATAGATTAATATAAATAATCTATACTATACTAATATTATTAAGTTGAAGAGTTTGTTTGTTTGTCTGTTCCCGTTCGAATAAAAGGATAAAATATAGCATACTTATGTTACTCCTTGATAAAGTAGCTTTCTATTGGTGAAATAATTTTTCAAATCGGTCCAGAATTTTTTGAGTTTTTTCATTACAAACATACACACACAAATAAAAATACCAATCGACGGTGAAGTGACAATACCTCCTAACTGTAGATATGCTCATTTTACAGGAGAATGAAAAAACGGTCCAATTTTTAGGTTTTGATCATAAATAAGACTTTTATATAACCTTTAATGTAAAGTTTACAGGATTACGTTATGATTTGATAACAAGATAAAAAAAAAATTTCACGCGAAAGTGAATTTTAAGGCTACTGTATTAAAAAAGTCGATTCCTAAAAAAATATTAGTTAGGAGGTATTGTCACTTCATCGTCGAAATCTTTCCTCTTTATAATATTAGTATAGATGTAGGTCACATAGGAAATTGTGTCAAACTATTACATCATCCATCCATTTAAACTTTTGCGTTAATACGAGTAGTCTTGGTCATGTCCCGTAGTGTTCGCAAGCGTGGTCACCCTTATGGCGTGTCGTGCGTCACGCGACCCGCTCGTTCCGGTTCACTCCGCCGGTTCCCGGTCTAGCCTATCCGGTGGCGAGCGGTTATTGGGAGAGACAGCTTTTAGTTAAAAACACAGTGGAAAGTGAAATTAAATGGTATTTGTTAGAAAGAATACATAATGTCATTCTCGATTGCATCATCTATATGCGTAGAATCATAGACAAATTTCATAAAAAATCGGATGTTCATGGTCTTAATACACGAAATAAACACAAACTTGCCGTCCCAAAACTTAGTCTTAGTAAGATAAGTAGCTCACTTGTGGGCCTAAGTATAAAAATATTTAATAAATTGCCACAAAATGTAACTGAATTACCTATAAATAAGTTTAAGATTTTTATTAAATCACGTTTAATGCTAAAGGGTTACTACAAAGTAGAAGATTTAATGACAAGAATATTTGGACAAGATAGTCTGCTCGCACGCACAGTGAAATTTATATTTTTAATTTATAATGTCACTAAATCTATCTATCTATATAAATAAAACAAAGTCGTGTTTGTTACACCACTTATAAGTCGAGAACGGCTGAACCGATTTACGTTGTTTTTGATTTGTTGGATTTGTCTTCGTCCAGAATAACAGAATAACTATTAAAAACATTGAAAAATTGACGATAAAACAAAATAAAAGCAAAAGTATTTTCTCATATAAAACGGTGGGATTCGTATCTGTCAATGTTAAATGTCAATCGACAAATCAATGTCAATTTTCATTTACTGGGCGATACGAAGTTCGCCGGGACAGCTAGTTATATATAAGTACATATGAACGTATTTAAAAAATACCATCTGTTGAGTTTCTTAATAACTTTTCTATACAACATAAAGATGTCTAATACCTCGTCACTCCTCATTAGAAGCCATTGATCAAAATTTTATTAATATTTCATGATCCAACGCCTTCTAACTTTCTCACTTTCTCACACTGAGGTGACTTTTTTAACCCCCTCCCCGCTCTTTCCCCCCAACCCCATTAAAAGGCATTGATCATACATTTTCTAACTAAGTAGTCTTTTCAAGTCTTCCTAACTTAGAATATTTTAAAGTTGACTTAAACATAAAATCACGCCCATAATCTCCGAAGGGGTAGGCAGAGTTAAAGGCGCAGCAGGCCCCTTAACTACATTCAGTCAAAAATTTAACAGGGCTGGGTTAGATGGAAATATGCAAAAAAATAATAATAAAGGTGACATAATACCCCCCTTTTCCTCCTCATTAATTAGACGCCTTTGATCATCACTTTTTTAGCTGAGTCGACCATGATCCAAGGCCTTCTAACTTTCCTATAGTAACACTGTGAAGGTTGAATGTGACTTACCCCTTTCACCCCCTCTTCCCCCTGATGCAAATCGTGGAAAGCCCCGCTGCAGCCGAACGCGGCCGCATAATGCACTGTTACTTCATTTAACTATCGGCGGAGTTGTGCGAGAATTGCGCCGCGGTGGTACTAGTGATGGGCGCGTTACTATATCGATATCGATAAAACGTTTCAGGACTAAAAACCGACTGTTATGTCGGCGACGAGCTAGCCACTTGTCACTTATCATCCTCTTAGAAATAAGTCCCGAGCTTATACGGGATCCGCTTAGACCATGATCCAGGATTTAACGAGTCTGGAAATTACATTGAAGCGACTGCCGATCTGATCCATACCCGTTGGAATGTGCAAGTTTCATCACGATGTTTTCCCTCACCGCCGAACTAGTGGTATAAATATGTCCATAATTTGAAAAATCCAAAGGTACGTGCCCGGGTTTGAACCCACACCTCCCGGTTAAGAGGCACGTGTACTTGAGCTACCGCCTCAAACTAGCTTACCATTTGTAACTACTTTTTCACAGTTTTCCATTTAAAATATTCCAGTTTTATTATTTTTTTGGGTGAATGTGGTTGAATGATGATGTGGAACATACATATCATCAGGCCTGTAATCCCTGCAGGGGTGGACAAAGTCAAATGAGCAGCACGCCCCCCTAACCAAATTCAGCAAAAAAATAAAACTGGGCTGGGTTGAATGGGAAACTGTGAACAAGTAGTGACAAGTGGCTAGCTCGTCGCCTAATCAGTCACATACCCAAAAGCCCGTAAACCATTAGTCGCCTTTGACGACATGCTAGGCAAGAGCCGCAGTTGGCACATTCTTTTTTTTTTGTCCCAGATCAACATGGGGCAAGTCCCAGACAACCACGACCCCACTGTCCCATGTTGATCTGAGTCTTGAAAAGAATATGCCAACTGTGGTTCTTGCCTAGCATGTCGTGAATGGCGACTAATTGTATATTGGGTTTTGGCTGTGTGGTTGTGTAGGCGACACGTTAGCCGCTTGTCACTGCCTTTTCTCGATTTTCTATCTAACCCAGCCCGGATTTATTTTTGGCTGAATGTAGTTGAAGGGGGATGCTGACCCTTTGACTATGCCTACCCCTTCAGGGATTATGGGCGTGATGTTATGTACGTATGAGAGTTTGTTTGTTTGTTTGAACGCGCTAATCTCAGGAACTACTGGTCCGATTTGAGAAATTCAATTTTTGTTGTATAGTTAATTTATCGAGGAAGGGTATATGCTATATAACATTAACTATAAACGCTAAAGAGACCGCGGGCACAACTACTCATCGATATCGACAGACGGGTGCCGCTACAGCGCGGCAGCAGATTGCTCGGCTTTCACCGCGGCTTTAATAGTTCGATACTTAGTTACAGCTCGCACGGCACTGAACAAGTTACTGCGATCTAGGGTTTAGGATAGAATCTAGAATATTGTAATAAAATTATCTAACTTGAGAGCATGTTGGTCTGGGACTTACGTATGAAGAGCTATGGAATTCAAATTAATTTAACTTATTATTTAAATAGGATTTAAAATAAACACTTGTAATTAATAAATGTTCAGATATTGTTACTATAGACTTGAAGTTATTTTTCTAATTATAAGTTGGCTTAGTTTGAAAAGTGACTAGCACTTCAAGTTTAGAAGTAACACGTCTATCTTCTAGTAAAAGTTCGTGAAAATTAGTTAAGTCGTTAAGATTATTGGCCGAAATAAACAAACAGACGAAACCTTAAAAATAGTTTTTATAGTATCACTATATATTAATATATATAAAAATCAATGCCACTTTTCGTTGCAATTTTATAACTTAAGAACGGGCTCACCTATCCAAACCAAATGTTTAGGCTTTGTTCGGACTATTTAGTAGATGGTTTATGTGAAGTTTGCACAAAGCCGGTAGAGCGGTTCTTCATTTATCACCTTATACGTAGCGAAGCACGTACCGGGCCGCTAGTTTAATATAAACGCGAAAGTTACTTTGGCTGTTTGTTACTCTTTCACGCAAAAACTGCTGAATGGATTTTAATGAAACCTTACAATATTATAGCTTATATACATCCAAATAACTTCTGTCCCGTTGGCAACACAGTTGGCTAATTCTTTCTAATTTCCAGACCAAGGACTTAAAAAGAATTTGCCAACTGTGTTTCTTGCCTAGTATGTCGTAAAAGGTGACTTGGTATACCAGGTTTTGGGTATGTGATTGTGTAGGCGACGAGCTAGCCACTAGTCACAACTTTTTCACAATTTTCCATCTAAGCCAGCCCAATTTTATTTTAGGCTGAAATAAAGGGGTTTGCTGTCCCTTTGACTCTGCCTACCCTTTCGGGGATTATGGGCGTGATGTTATGCATGTATGTAACATACAGGCTATGTTTTATCGATGTACCACGCGAGCAAAGCCGCGGGCAGAAGCTATTACTATCTAACCCAACTCAATTTTATTTTTCGGTGAATGTGGTTAGACGAGCTAGCTTACAGCACTTTTGACTTTGTCAAATAGTCATAACAGTATGAATGAACGAAAGTACCTTTTAAGCAAATCATGATCTCTATAAAATTAACTAAAAATGTCTATCATCTAACGGAATAATCTGTCTGTTAAGAAATTTTAATAAGCAAACTCAATGGAATGCAATCTGTTAAAAATATGTACTTTCGTAAAATGGAATGCGTGTACTTAATTCAACTATTTCAGCCGCGTCATGACTTTCAAATTGAAGAAAAAATTATCGTTTCTTTTCTCAGCGCGTCAATAAAAAAGGGATTTGTGTCAATGACAAGATGGCGGCTAAGACATTGAGTGGCAGGGTTTAAGTCTGAATGAGGGATTTTTTTGTTAGAAATTTGAAAGACTTCCTGCTGATTATATAGGCGTCGAGCTAGCCACTTGTCGCTACTGGAATTCTTTTAAATTTGAAAGGAAGTTTCATACTGATTGTGTAAGCGATGATCCAGCCTCTTGTCATTACGTTTTCACAATATTCTATCCAACCCACGGACTAGTAAAAAAAGAAGGACTCCGCGCCACTAACTAGACATTGAAGTTCCTCAGGTGCTCCAATCTGACATGCCACTTACGTCACACATTGACATAATAAGCGCTCCAAATGACAGATATCCGATATCTGGTAACCTTAAGTATCGCACTCATTTGATTTTTGGCTTAATGTGGTACGAAGAGCTTATCGGTCTTTGGACTCTGTCTACCCCTTAGGGGGTTGGGTGAAGGTGTGTGTGTAAGAAGCTTCTAATGGCTTTGAAGAACATGTATTAAAAAATCAATACGATTACAAACTATTGACTAGCTCGATGGCTCATTCGGTATTGACCCTGCCCCATGCGCCAAGAGTTGTGGGTTCGATCCCCACCCAGGACAAACATTCGTATGATGAATACTTGTGTTTCTTCTGTGTTTGGGTGTAAATATTGAATATTCAAGTATAAATTTGTAATACCACTGTTGTTTCTGATATCCGTAACACAAGTGCTTAAGCGACTCACCTCGGAGTCAGATCAATGTATGTGTTGTAGTGTAATATTTATATTAATTATTTATTGGATGAGTATTAACAACATTATTATTTTTGTTCCAGGTACCTTTAAAGGTTTCGTGAGTATTTTAATGAAAATGCCTAATACACCATAAGTCGCCTTATGCGATGTGCCAGACAAGGGACACAGTTGGCTCATTTTTAATAAATTTAACATTAAAACGGGACACTAAATAACACTAATTGCATAAAAATAACAGGCAGATTTGTCACAAGCACCCGCGATCTGAGGACTCGAAAACGTTCCAATTGGGACGTCTTTTGACATTTCATTCCATTGCACATCATGTGATAGGTGCTAGCTGTCTTTTTGCGTGCTGTTTAAATCACGCATCATTTTGCAATTGACAATATTTTTTTTAGGTTAAAATGCAAGCGTGACACAATTCCCAAGTTCCAAACTAAGCTTATGTTTGTGCTATGGTGCATACTAGGTGAACGGTAAGACATAATTAAATACGTTTATCATACACAATTCACAAACATCAATGGCTAGTAAAAATGTCCATGTTCATCACACGAAACGGTTGGCCAGGGTCTCTGACCACTCGATCAACGGGCGAATATCATTGACAAGACCATCATCATCATCTTCCTAGCGTTATGTCCCGTGCTTAGACGGGGTCCGCTTACACCATGATCCAGGATTTAGCGAGTCTGGTAATTACATTGAAGCGACTGCCGATCTGACCTTCGTAACCCTAAGATAGGGGAACCAGACAATTTTTGGATCATGGTTACAAATTCAAAGTTGTTTGAATTTGCAGGTTTCATCACGATGTTTTCCCTCACCGTCGAGCTAGTGGTATAAATACGTACATAGATTTGAAAAATCCAGAGGTACGTGCCCGGGTTTGAACCCGCACTCCTCGGTTAAGAAGCGCGTGTTCTTACCATTGAGCTACCACCGCTTCACCGCATCATTGACAAGACCATATTAACTCCTAATTCTAATTCCTGTATTCGTTTTACGTGCAATAAAGTAAATCTATCTATTTTATTCCAGTTTGACTAAAAACTCTAACAGAGTTTAAAAATAAACAGCAAAGTAAATAATACGTTCCTAATGAATTACATCACGTGACGTGACAAGCGTCACACCCCGTCCTACATTTCAACCAATTATACTTTTTGCAAACGCTAAGCAGTTTATTAGCCGCGTGACAACAGCCATGTTCAGTTCCCATAAGTTCCATGGGGGGTGACATGCAAATGACCATATTAACACAGTGTAGAGGAGGTAACCAGTGGGACTATCCCGTTTTAAAATCAATTAATTTATTTGTGATACACAGAGAAAATAGTTAGGGAGCGGTATTAGCTCAATGGTATGGACACGCTCCTCATAACCAAGGGATGCGGGTTAAAACCCGAGCATGTACCTACGGATTTTTCAAATCTATGTACGTATTTATACCACTAGCTCAGCGATGAGGGAAAACATCGTGATGAAACCTGCAAATTCATACAACGTTGAATTTGTAACCATGATCCAAAAATTGTCTTGTTCCTCTATCTTAGGGTTACGAAGGTCAGATCGGCGGTCGCTTGAATGTAATTACCAGACTCGCTAAATCCTGCATCATGGTCTAAGCGGACCCCGTCTAAAGCACGGGACATAACGCTAGAAAGATAATGATGTGACTGCTGTTTCACTGTCCTTTAATAGACTATGTCATAACTTCCGTAGCGCTTCGTGCAAATGTGCACATTTCCATACAAACACGTGATTAGCGATTCAGCCGCCGTCCACGCGACGCGCCGCACGAACGTAGTCCGGGCGGGCAGCAGAATCGGGGTTCGTTCCCATAATGACTGTTTTATGCTGTAAACTAGGCGGTAAACGAGGTAATGCCTCGCCTTTAAGCGATTGTCACCTATGGTCATATGCCGTAATCGAAGCATGACTTTAAGATTGAAGTATTTTCTTGTAGTCCCTTGTTGATTGGGACACATAAACAATTTTCTTGCTGAGCATGTCTCGAAGGGCGCCCATGGATGTGTTGGGTATAGTTACCCAACACATCCATCCATTACCATCACGCCCGCAATCCCTGGGTAGGCAGAGTCCAAGGATCAGCCTCCCCCTTAACCATATTCAGGTAAAATAAATGAGTTAGGTTAGATGGAAAATTGTAATAAAGTAGTGACAAGTGGCTAGCTCGTCGCCTACACAATCACAACTCCATTATCCTGTACCCTATTAGTCGCTAGCACGTCGTGTGCTAGCGAAAAATAACACGCATTTATTAAGTGCCAAACCAATATGGAACTATTTATTTAATAATTTTAATAAATTACGTGACATAACTTAAAATTCAGCAAAAATGCAAACTATTGTCGCTTTTGGGTCTAATTATAATACAATCGTTCATTCACTCATTCAGTGTGCGTCTCAACGCGCATTGTGGCGTTGTGGGAATGCTAAGTGTGACCTTATGGCCGTTAGAACTTCCAACTGAACAATGGAGGATATGTTAGGCGTCAGTGCGGAGTTATTTGAATTAAATAAAATAGTAATGTTTTGTTAAGTTTTCTATTTATTTGTTATGCATTAAATTACTGACTGATTTTTCTTACAATAGGGATGATGACTGCATTAAAAACTATAATTCTATTTTTTTTTTTTTTATAAATATTCAACGCCATCATATACATTGATCTGACTCCGAAGTAAGTAGCTTAAGCATTTGTGTTACGGATATCAGAAACAACAGTGGTATTACAAATATATACTTAAATATTGGATATTAACACCCAGACACAGAACAAACACAAGTATTCATCACACGAATATTTGTCCTGAGTGGGGATCGAACCCACAACTCTTGGCGCATGGGGCAGGGTCACTACTTAATGCGCCATCGAGCTTGTCAAAGCTATTTAGTCCGTCAGTTAGATTATACAAAAATACTAGACACATATTTTTCGCTTTGTCAAATTAACAAATAATCACAAAGATAAAGAGCATCGAAGTTTTGGAGTGGGGACTTGCGACGTCACTATTTAGTAAAAATTTTACGAAAGTGTGACGTCACAATGTTTGTTTGACAAATAAATAAAAATACGTGTTCAATATTTTTTTATAATCTAACTGACGAACTAAACAGAATCTTTAAGTCACCTTGCCAATTCAAAGAGTTACTACAAAAAACTCAGTTTTTCGGTAGAAGCAAAGTTTCAAACCAGGAAGAATTATATTATATACTAGCTGTGCCAGCGGTGTCACCCGCGTTTATGGTTAATATTATAAAGACTATTTCCGTCATACATGATTTCTATGTAAGTTCAACCATTAAGGCTGCACACGCGACGGAAGCTTAAAAAATGGAGTAACTTCTCCCGTTTTCCAAACATTTCCCTTCACTACTCTGCTCCTATCGATTGTAGCGTGATGGAAAGTATACTATAACCTGCCCAGGAGTATGAAGAATAATTGTACCAAGTTTCGTTAAAATCCGTCGAGTACTTTTTGTTTCTATAAGGAACATACAGACAGACAGACAGACAGACAAAAATTTTACTGATTGCATTTTTGGTATCAGTATCGATCACTAATCACCCCCTGATAGTTATTTTGAAAATATATTTCATGTACAGAATTGACCTCTCTACAGATTTATTATAGTATAGATAAATTATATTATGAAGATTTGTAAAGTTTAAAGAGCTAATATTTCTATTTCTATATCAAATAGGTAATATTTTCGTTTCATCAAGTTCCTAATAGTTCCTTTTGGACCATGATGCCAAATTTGGAAGATCCGAGTGCATATGGGACCGTTTAAGTATTACGAAACGCAATTTTTGAAGAGATCTGACCCCCCCCCCCCCCCCTCCCTCCCCCCTGTGTAACGCGCCATAACGTTTTCCTGTAGTTTTCACGTACTCCTAACACCCCCCTCCCGCCCCTGTAACGCATCGTAACGTTTAACAAGACCTCCCCCCTCCTGATTGCGTTACGTAATACTTGAACTCCCCCTATATGAGCTGAAATTTCTCAGATCTATGGAATCCTATTCAAATTCAAATTCAAAATGTCTTTATTTTACAAAAAATCTGTAGAGCAATGTGAATCTACCAGCGGTTCGGAATGCTGATTCTACCGAGAAGAAACTCGGTAGTTACTCTTTTCAGCGTCAAAATATACATGAGTAATATACACTTTTAAAGTTCTAAACCAAATCATACAATCAATGACTGTGGGAGATGACATAATATGATTACAATAAAAGTGTAAGATTAACCAGAGCAGACCAGCCCCCAAAGGTGGCACCTGCGCACAAGCATGACGTATGTGTCAGCCATCGTTTCACTCAACCGTATCAGAGGGAATGTAACGACCCGCCACATAACGCCATCACGCCAGATCACATAAAATCATTCGGCTTATCCCGCTAGGAAATTGGCCTGGAGTTAGTTTTAATTTTCTCGCCTTTCGCTTCCCCTTCCGTTTTAGTAATATAAATATAATATAAATATAATAATAATATTCAACGACATCACATACATTGATCTGACTCCGAGCTAAGTAGCTTAAGCACTTGTGTTACGGATATCAGAAACAACAGTGGTATTACAAATATATACTTATATATTGGATATTAACACCCAGACACAGAACAAACACAAGTATTCATCACACGAATGTTTGTCCTGGGTGGGGATCGAACCCACAACTCTTGGCGCATGGGGCAGGGTCACTACCGAATGCGCCATCGAGCTTGTCAATAAAATAATTGTTCAGTAAAACTACACCACAAACTAACAGACAAACAGTTCTCACCCCATTCCCTAATAGAGACCGCTCCCCAGAGCATCGCTTCTAAAACTTCCGAGTGCCCCCAGTGGCGTAATAAAGATTAATAGTTGGGGCTAATGAAGTTATTTGTCGCGAAAAGTTAGATGGGCTTGTTTAATATACTGGTTATATGTGTGTGTGTGTCCGTATGAGGATTTGCTACTATGAGGGTTATTCTAACTAACTAATAAATAAATAAATAAATAAATTCTCCAGACTGACACACCAATTCCCTAGTT
The DNA here is from genome assembly GCA_951394215.1 of Glyphodes perspectalis. Classification (NCBI taxonomy): domain Eukaryota; kingdom Metazoa; phylum Arthropoda; class Insecta; order Lepidoptera; family Crambidae; genus Glyphodes; species Glyphodes perspectalis. Next base: position 6,710,101 of record OX596230.1, on the reverse strand, counting down.
CCAAACTAAGCTAATGCTTGTGCTATGGATACTAGGTGAACGGATAGACATACTTAAATATGTTTATAAACATCCATGACTCGAGTACAAATGTCCACGTTCATCATACGAAACATTTGCCCCTAGCGGGATTCGAACCCGCGACCCTCGGTTTCGTGGCCAGGATCTCTGACCACTCGACCAACAGGCCTGTCTAACTAACTAAACTTCACGCCACTTCCCTAGCGGGGTAGGCAGAGAGAACCGAACGCCATATGGCGAGGTCCTTACACACCTCAATCGCTTATTTATCATTTGAAACACTTTTCATAAAATAAATAAAAAATAAATGTATTTCGTACATTGGACCCCATTTAATAAGGCTGAAGTTTAGGAACCTATGCCCTGTCAGGGAGCGTCGTATTAAAAGGCTTGGTATGACGGATCACCGCGATGGCGGATTAATAAAATTGATACGCACCTGCGAACGGGATACGCGGACAGACACACAGTCATTAATATACGTATTATTTTAAAGGATGATTCGCGGTGAAAAATTCCGATACCATTTTTCCTATAAGCCAGGATGTTATGATTTTGAAAGGTGTATGTGACACTGCGCTTTGAATTATTGCGCTAACTTAGTTCAGTGCGTTGAATGTGTTAACTTAAATATTTAACACTAGCAGCGCCCCGCGGTTTCAACAGCATAGTTCCCGTTCCTGTAGGAATATGGATAAAATATAGCCTATGTTACTTTCGGATAATCTAGCTTTCTAATAGTGAAATAATTTTTGAAATCGGCGCAGTAGTTTTTGAGTTTATTCATTACAAACATACACACACGCACAAAAATACAAATCTTTCCTCTTTATAATATTAGTATACGGTCACGGCGGCCAATCTCAACGAGGATTAGCCGACGCAGGATATATTATAGTGCACAAGTGTGTGCGCAAACACAGGTGCACTCTCTGTTCCTTCACTCTCATAGTGCGGTGAGACAGCAATTCGACATGACCGGAGAATTTTGCTTAGTAATTTCAATATTGAAATTACCAGCCACAAATTTTCGGCCCGGGATTTGAACCTGAGACGGGAATTGATCTTGGTCTTTAGGCGGCGGATGCTACCACTAGTCCGACGAGGCAGTCGATATATAACTCATAGCCCTTTTTTAATCTTCGCCGTAATCGGCTAAAAAAGGTACACTTACTTCACCCAGCGTGTCCACAGACAATATAACTTTTTTTCTCTTTACGCACAGGGTTGGGCCGGGGTGTGGCTGTGGGCAGCCCACTTTTTCGCACTTAATTTAATTAGCCCGGGGATGGAAGGGAGGTCTCGTTCTATTTCAACCCCTGACGCAAGGTGTGTTATTTTTTAATATGTTTGATTGCGATTTTACCAGTTTCTGAGGTAGAGGTGATAGTTTAATGCTGAGAATATGTGACTCATATGCGAGAATTGTCGGTTCAAATTTGGGTGCGCATATACCAATGACCGCGCCCGTAATCCCCGAAGGAGTAGTTAAGCTCCTTAAACCTTTAGCCAAAAAATTCAGTTGAGTTAGTTGGGAAATTGTGAGAATTTAGTGATGTTGTGAGATATTTATTTATTTATATTAAGAAAGTAAACTTTAAATAATGTTTATTTTATACTTTATTTAAAATACAATGAAAATTAGTTTATTTATCATAATTTTAGTAAATTTATTTCACTTTTGAAATTTGACTAATACGTGATTGACTAGAATTCCTTTTTAAGTCCAAGACCAACACAATAGTAAAAGTCCAAGAAATTAAATATAAAACATTTTAAAAATACATTAAACGCTCGTAGCTCAATTTGTAAAAAAACCGTCTATTTCCTCAATATTACACATTTATACAGCCAACGGTCAAACAGCTGTCGCCCCTAGTCGGCCATCTTGCTTGAGCTGTCATACCCGCAAAATGGTGGCTAATTTGGCGCGCATAATTGGATTCTTGTCATGTCTCTCGCATGAAAATGTAACGCTACAGCCACCAGAATTAACACGACACGTTAATTTAACCGAATCTGATTAAAACCTGATTAAATTATTATGTTAATGTAATATCTACACCAAGCCCGTTGATCGAGTGGTTAGAGACCTTAGCCACGAAACCTAGGGTCGTGGGTTCGAATCCCGGGTAGGGGCAAATATTTCGTGTGATGAACACGGACATTTGTACTTGAGTCATGGATGTTTATAAACGTATTTAAGTTTGTCTATCCCTTCACCTAGTATCCATAGGATAAGCTTTAAGCTTAGTTTGGAACTAGGGAATTGCTGTGTCAGTCTGGAGAATTAATTATTATTATATCATAGTGAGGCTTGTATGTAGGCCTTAAGCGGTGTCCAGGAGATATAGACTACTATAATCCCGATTTATAAACATTATATACTATCTGGAGACGAATTAGGGGTGGGATGAGGCTAATCGATTCTGGATAATGACGAAAAAAAATATCAGTACTAGATCTGTACAAATACTAAGTTTCTAATTAAAAAGGAACATTTTTACATACATTTTTTGACTTACTCGATGGCGCATTTGGTAGTGACCCTGCCTATGAGGCAAAAGTTGTGGGCTTGCCACCTAGGACAAACATTCGTGTGATGAATACTTGTGTTTCTTCTGTGTCTGGGTGTTAATGTCTAATATTTATGTACATATTTGTGATGCCACTGTTGATCCTGATATCCGTAAAGTGCTTAAACTAATTACCTCAATGTATGTGATGTTGTGGGATTTATTTATGTTATTAACTTTAAATGTAAAGTTTATTCAGGTCATATCTTGTAAGATCAACAGCACTTAATGGTAGCTATATGACTTAACAAATTTTTGTCAAGAAAAGAAAGTTTACTTCGCTAATGCAGTATACGGAACGTTATACCCTTTGCAGATAAATACATCTTCTTTACATGTCAATGAATGTTTTTTTTGTAAAACACATTTAAATTTATCCTTAATCTTGTCTCTCATGTTATTCATCATTATGCCGTACGCCCGTAATCTCCGAAGGGGTAGGTAGGCAGAGAGCAAAGAGCGTTAATCTCCTTAAACCACATTCAGCCCAAAAATTATTTTATGACAATGAAAAAGAAAACGAATATACTTTTCACTGTCGTATTTTTTAAAGATCCATGACAGTGTTTTAGAAAAAAATAAAGATATATTATATTTTTCGCGTCTATTTGACCAAAAACTCTCAGTTCGTTTGTTATACGTTTAAATGTAGTTGAATGTAGAGTCCAACATCTATCATAGTTACTCTCACTACACTTTGCTCTCACAAAAGTTTCGCGAACACAAACTTGAGCCAGATAGTGACATATTAAGTTAGACTTGACTTCGAAGAGATAAGAAAGTTACAGTAAATATTTCAAACATTTTAGAAAAGGCACCAAGAGATATTTGTAGGAGCATTGATTGAATTTGGTCCTTAAGGCGTAGCAGCATAATGGTAAGGACACGCGCCTCTTAAACTAGGGGTGCGGCTTCAAACCTGAATATCTACCTCTGGATTTTTCAATCTTTACTAATATTATAAAGAGGTAAGATTTGTATTTTTGTGTGTGTATATGTTTGTAATGAATAAACTCAAAAACTATTGTGCCGATTTCAAAAATTCTTTCACCATTGGAAAGCTACATTATCCAGAAGTAGCATAGGCTATATTTTATCCTCATATTCCTACAGGAACGGGAACTATGCGGGTGAAACCGCAGGGCGCTGCTAGTTCTATATATACGGATTTATACCACTAGCTCAGTGGTCAAAACATCGTGATGAAACCTGCACATTCTAACAACTATGATCCGAAAATTTACAGGTTCCCCTATCTTACGAAGGTCAGATCGCTTACCAGACCCGCTAAATCCTGGATCATGGTCTAAGCGGACCCCGACTAAGCACGGGACGTAACGCTAAGAAAGAAACACTTAGTACATGCATTTTAAGTCCCAGACCAAAATGGAACTTTAACTTAAATATAACAAATATACGGACAAATCCAAAAAACTTAACTTCATATCTGGACGCCGGACGGTACTAAAAACTGTTCTTTGTCCCCATTAGGAGACCTCCCCATTCTGAAATGAAAACTTGACTAAACACTAACATACATTATAACTTTACTAATGACAAACTTCTACAATGTCATTTAGACCTTGTTGGTCTGGGACTTGAAATAATGAGCCTACTGTGTTCCTTGCCTAGCATGTCGTAAAAGGCGACTAATAATAAATAATAATAGATTCTCCAGACTGACACACCAATTCCCTAGTTTCAAATTAAGCTTATGCTTGTGCTATGGATACTAGGTAAACGGATAGACATACTTCGAGTAAAAATGTCCATGTTCATCACACGAAACATTTGCCCCTAGCGGGATTCGAACCCGCGACCCTTGGTTCATGGCCAGGGTTTCTGACCACTCGACCGACAGGCCTGTCGACTAATAGTATATGGGGTTTTGGGTGTGTGATTGTGTAGGCCACGAGCTAGCCACTTGTCACTACTTTTTCACAATTTTCTGTCTAACCCAGCTGAATTAAATTTTTAAGCTAAACGTCGTTGACGGATCTGTCTCTTCTGGGGATTGCGGGCATATTTATATGTATGTATGTATGTAGAAAGGGAGCCGTGGTAAGGACACGCGCCTCTTAACCGAGGAGTGCGGGTTCGTACCTCTGGATTTTTTAAATCTACGTACTTATACCACTAGCTCGACGGTGAGGGAAAACATTGTGATAAAACCTGCAAATTCAAACAACTTTGGATTTGTAACCATGATCCAAAAATTGTCTGGTACCTCTTTCTTAAGGTTACGAAGGTCAGATCGGCAGTCGCTCCAATGTAATTACCAGACTCGCTAAATCCTGGATCATGGTCTAAGCGGACCCCGTCTAAGCACGGGACATAACGCTAGGACAATGAATGATGTATTTAGAAAGATTTAGATACACATATGTACATTTTCTCTACGGTCTATATATAAAACATTAACCCCTTTTTGTAGACATCTGGTAAAACAAACTCCACCATTTGATTTAAATTTGTAACAAAGCCTACCCATCCGTGTTGGTCAGTTGCGATTCAAATGTGTGTGTATATGGACGGCACCCGCAGGTGCTAAGGTTAACCTGATGGGAGGGGGTCCGACAAGGATACAGAAACCTAGATATGACTGAGGAAACCCAGGAAGATAGCAGCCGTAGGCTGTTTGGGCTCGCTCAAAATTGCGGTTTATTTCGAGTTTTATGTTAAACTAGCTTCCGCCCGCGGCTTCGCCCGCGTGGAAATCGGTTATATCGCGCTTTTTTTCACCTATGTTCTTTCTCAGGGTCTAAAGATTGTCTGTGCCAAATTTCATCAAAATCGGTTGAGAGGTTTAAGCGGGAAAGCGTAACAGACAGACAGACAGAGTTACTTTCGCATTTATAATATTAGAAGGGATTAAGTCAAATCAAATCATTTATTGCACGTCACAGGTATAAAGGGTCTCCTTAATTTAAAATAGTTCCTATGTGACACCCTGTTAGGGCATAGTAATTTGAGAGAGCTACAATTAAAATTAAAATTAAACTTAAAACTAGAACATTATATCTAATGTTGACTCTGCCTACCCCTTCGGGGATTATGGGCGTGATGTTATGTATGTATGTATGTATTATATCTAATGTTTCTTTCCCTTCATAATAGCTTATATATACATATATATATTTATATAGGGACCACTTTATTATATTTATATATATATATATAAGTATGTATGTATTTAGGTTATTAATGTATAAATATTATATTTTATATCTAACTATCTTATAAACTAAAATTAAAATATTTGTTTTGTATTATTACTGATGTACCATTTGTCTCCTCTTAACATGCGCCAAAGAACACTTTTGGCACATTCTTTCCAAACCGCAGACCCAGAATTTATAATGTTTTCCTTAAAGATTTTAAAAATGTATAAGTGAGTTATACAGATGAAATATAGCTTGTATGCTATTCCAGTATATAATCTATGACGGTGTCTAATTGCATCCAGAACACGTCAGTAAATTTTCTCCCGCGTAGTTCCCGTTCCCGTGGTAATACGGGGATAAAATATAGCCTATGTTACTCGCTGATAAAGTAGCTTTCTATCGGTGAAAGAATTATTTGGATCGGTCCAGTAGTTTAGAATTCAAATCTTTCCTCTTTGTAATATTAGTATAACATTCAAAAATATTAAACGATCTTCTTATTAAAGTGTAGTTTTTTGAAGACAACATGAAAAATATCGCCTTGGGATTTCCACACACAGGACCACATCCAGAGCGCAATACCAGTAACGACTCTACGTAGCGTCTGCTCGCGACACATTAGCGCTACATTACCGGAGCCACCTTTTATCTCTTATTAATGGACAGCGGATTTCACCGGACCTTTTTACGGGCAAAGAGACACCCTCTATTGACTGAAAGGGTGGAACTCTTTGGTAGAGTTTGCGTGCCATTATGGAGAGGAGAAATTCTGAAAAATTTTGCCGTTTTAATGTAGAAGCTAGAATTTCTACTGAAATTTAAATTTTCAAAACTAGCACTAATTTTCTTGGTCTACATGAGTGATCATGTGTAATGGATACTAGACAACACATAGAAAAACCTAAATTTATACTAATACTAATATTATATAGCTGAAGAGTTTGTTTGTTTGCTTAAACGCGCTAATCTCATAAACTATATCCGATTTGAAATATTATTTCAGTGTCAGATAGCCCATTTTTCGAGGAAGGCTATAGGCTATAACATTAACCATAAATGCGAGTGATACCGCGGCAACAGCTAGTTTATTATATTTTATGACTGGCTCGTTGGTCTAGTGGTAGCATGCGCCACCCAAGCCGTCCCGGGTACAAATTCCGAAAAAGGGTAAAAAAATTGCGGCTGGGTATTTCAAAATTGAAATTATTCAGTATAAGCCCGGAGTCAGGAAGTCGGCAGTTTATCACCCCCGTGCCTCAGAAAGCACGTTAAGCCGTTGGTCCTGCGTCTGACCTCTCCGGTCATGTCGGTGCCGTCTCATCGGACTATGAGAGTGAAGGAACAGAGAGTGCACCTGTGTTTGCGCACACTTGTGCACTATAATATCTGCTGCGCAGTTGACATTGTTCGCCGTGACCGAAGTCGTTTAGGAGGATATTTAATATTCATGTACTACGAAATCAAGTAACCGAATCATAATAATCTCTATAAAAATACCCCGTTACTGCTTCGCGGTAAGCAACGCGACACACTGACATACTGTGTCACGCGCTCCGTATCGCGTGACAGTATTTATAATGATCACGGTGACATTTTATGGGGCCGTGTCAAGGAGCGTTATGGGATGGGTTGGCACGTGTCAGGTGGACTGTTGCGTACCTCTTTTGTATATACTTTTTATATTTATCCCATGTTGGTTTGGGACTTAAAAATAATGTGCCAATTGTGTTTCTTGCCTAGCATGTCGTAAAAGGCGACTAATGGTATATAGGGTTTAGGGTATGTGATTGTGTAGGCGATGAGCTAGCCACTTGTCACTCCTTTTTTCACAGCTTTCCATCCAACCCAGCCTAGTTTTAATTTTGGCTAAATGTGGTTAAGGGAGCCTGCTGCCCTTTTGACTCTGCCTACCCCTTCTAGGATTATGGGCGTGATGTTATGTATGTATGTATGTACATACATACATACTTATTATCACGCTTGTAGGCAGACTTTGAGGAGTAGCGAAACTTCCTCCTACATTTAGCTAAAAACAAACTCTAGTTATTTTAATTTTCATTCTGAGCCCTATCTATAATTCTAAATTTACTCCTTTACATTTGCATCCGGCTCGAAGGACCATGGTATGGCATCCAAAATGGCTGCATATCATAAACTCTGGACCTAAGATTTAGCTACATATAGGTATTGTCCTAGATATATTTGTCATTTTATGTAATGTTTTTATCATCCACCTGGCGTTATGTCCCGTACTTAGTCGGCGTCCTTCGACCATGATCCAGGATTGAGCAAATCTAATGACATTGAAGCGACTACCGTTCTGACCTTCGTAACCTTTAGATAGGGAAACCGGACAAAGTTTCTTAAAGGAAACTAATTTATTAGGTACTTAATAAATAAGATTTATCTTTTTTCTCAGTCGAAACAGGATATGAAAGCGAGAACAATTACCCATTTGATATTAATTACAGTTGTGAGTCCATTGAGGGGTAGTTGTGAAGCGCCGGAGGACGAGAGTGCCGCGCAAAGAGTTCCGCTTTGAGTTCATAACGACCAGTGATGTGCGGGGAGGAAGAGGGACGTCCCGGTTTTGTTACTGTTTTATATGCGTGGGACAGTGCAGTTTCGCTTTAAATTCATAACGAAGCAGAGACGTGCTGAGACAGGGACGTCCCGGTTTGTATTGGGACAGTAGGTTAGCGTAAGATGCCTAGCATATCGTAAAGGGTGACTAAACGTATATCGGAATTTGGGTGTGTGATTGTGTAGGCGACAGGTTAGCCGCTTGTCATTGCTTTTTCACAATTTTCCATCTGACCCAGTCCGGCTTTATTTTTTGCATTATTTTAATTTATGTTTAGCGACATTTATGCTAAATGAAATAAAAAAGATTTCGCTTCACTTTGAAGAAAATAAACTAGCTTTTTAAAGTGCATCTTGGTGTAATTCCTGTCCCAAAATCCTCCTCTGTCCCACTCCTTAACAGTTCGCAACACTGTCTACAAGAGAAACCTTTTACGTCGCAGAATGCTCTCAAACAATGTTGCGCGGCTCCATGTTTCCAACTACTGCGAAGGCCCGTACTGGGTTTAGCGAGCCTGGTTATTATATTTTACGTGACCAAATACTGGTCTAATTAGAGAAATATTTTTGTGTCCCACAGGATCTGACAATTTACCGGGGATAAATTATCTTGAGTCTTAAGTCCAAATCTTCAAACAACTTTGGATTTGTAACCATGATCCAAATATTGTCTGGTTATCTTAGGGTTACGAAGGTCAGACCGGCTGTCGCTTCAATATAATTACCAGACTCGCTAAAACTTTGATCATGGTCTAAGCGGACCCCGTCCAAGCACGGGACATAACGCTAGGAAGATGATGATCAAAAGTGTCTTGAGACCTTTTCCAGTGTTGAAACTTAATACGTGACCAATTTCATCACAATCGGTAGTGGTTTAAGCGTTAATGTTACAGACATACCGAGTTACTTATAATATATAGATATTTATATTGTATTTAGGTAGCCATTTCGTTTTGTGTGAAAGGGAATATGTGTAAAATGGATGGGGATAGCGCAATAACGACTGACCAGATAGTATGAATGAGGAAGACATCCGCAGATAAACTGAGATAAAGGTTAAAAAGGGTGTTATTAGCCAAATGCGCGCAAGCGATTCGATAACGAGCTATCGCTCACATCGCGCCAAAGACATATTCGGGTGGACAAATCGGAAACTAACTCCGAGTTCTGCACGATGAGTTCTTAGTAAACAAGTTTGCGGCGCGATACGGGCGATAGCAAAGTTCGTTATCGAACGCGCATTTGGCTAAGCATCCAGGACAGAAGAAGATTTTGTGTCGGCGTAATTTTAAAAAAAAATTTTGGGACAGAAAATGTAATTTTTGTCCCGAACTTTTCTGTACCACTTCGCAACACTGTCTACAAGGGAAACCTTTTACGTCTCGGAATGTCGCGCGCCTGCAGCGCGGAATGCGCTCAAACAATGTCGCACGACTCAGAGTTGCCAACTACAGCCTGGTGTACCCGTACCGGGTTTAGCGAGCCTGGTTATTATATTAAGTAACTAGGCAGGAGAAACAGACGAATTTGGAACTCTCCTGGGTAAAAGCAGTAGATTTTATATAATCCGTCAGTTAGATTATCAATAAACTAGTTGTGCACGCAGTTGCACCTATTATGGTGAAAGTGTCGTAGCATAATGTTATATATATATATAGCCTATAGCCTTCCTTGATAAATGGACTATCTAACTAACTAAACTTCACGCCACTTCCCTAGCGGGGTAGGCAGAGAACCGAACGCCATATGACACGATCCTTACACACCTCACTCGCCTCTTTACTTTCATAATCCTTTTCATACAAGTTCTACGGTTTTTATGACTCCTAACATCACCTTCTGTTATACACGACCAATCTAATAGTCTATCTAACACTAAAATATTGTTTCGCATCAAACCAGTAGTTTCTGACATTTGGATGTTCAAACAAACAAACTCTTCAGTAACATATTAAATACTAGCTGTGGCTGCGGTTTCACCCGCGTTTATGGTTAATGTCATATAGCCTAGCCTTCCTCGATGAATGGGCTATCTAATACTGTAAGAATTTTTCAAATCGGACCAGTAGTTTCTGAGATTAGCGCGTTCAACTAAACAAACAAACCAACTCTTCAGCTTTATAATATTAGTATATAGTATAACTATATACATATTTCTCTTTATAGTATATACTAGCTGTGCCAGCGGTGTCACCCGCGTTTATGGTTAATATTATAAAGACTATTTCCGTCATACATGATTTCTATGTAACTTTAACCATTAAGGCTGCACACGCGACGGTGGCTTAAAAAATGAAGTAACTTCTCCCGTTTTCCCAACATTTCCCTTCACTACTCTGCTCCTATTGATTGTAGCGTGATTAAAAGTATACTATAACCTGCCCAGGAGTATGAAGAATAATTGTACCAAGTTTCGTTAAAATCCGTCGAGTAGTTTTTGTTTCTATAAGGAACATACAGACAGACAGACAGACAGACAAAAAATTTACTGATTGCATTTTTGGCATCAGTATCGATCACTAATCACCCCCTGATAGATATTTTGAAAATATATTTCATGTACAGAATTGACCTCTCTACAGATTTATTATAAGTATAGATTATTTATGAGTATAAATAATATCATCGTTTCTCTTCAGGCAGCCATTTTGTCCCGGCGCCATTTTATGAAATTGAATTATGACTACAACTTTCACTATTACTTTATCAGCTAACTTCGAGATGACAAGATTAGCTTCGGCTTGTAAGTTTGATTGACTTGTCGGAACGAACGGCCATTTTTTTCTTGCACAAATAGATTCTTTTAAATATATTGAGGTCAACCAAGATTTGTCTTGTCTATGAAATATGAATCGGCCACATTTACTTTCACTGCAGTGACTTTCAGTTTTGTCTATTATTTAACTTAATTGATTTTTAATTTAATTATGGTTCACTGAATGAAATATCCAATAGGGATTTTGACACCCTTTGCATTTAATTTTAAAATATCAATTCTTAAAAAGAAGGTATCGTAATATGTTATAAAACCTTATTGATTTTGAATTATATAGTCTACGATTTTTTTTTTTACAAAAACTGCTTAACATTTAGTCAGTTAACTATACGAACTAGTCACTTCATAAGTTGACAAGCCCGGACGTATGAAATGAAATGAAATGATATCTATTTATATAGGCTTAAAAAAATCACTTATAAATAAATAAAGAACAAAATATATAAAAACCGGTTCAAAAAGCAGATTCTACCGATACTCTATGAAGTGATTGCGTTTTGACAGCTTTTAAAAAGTATCGCAATTGACTTGCCAGTCAACAACCCATTAAATTTCCTTTTTCGGTAAATGTTGTTTATGGAGACGTAACTATGACATGAGGTCTTGTCAGAACTGGGATTTAATAAATAAATAATATCAGACTACATCACATACATTGATCTGACTCCGTGGTAAGTAGTTTTAGCACTTGTGTTACGGATATCAGAAACAACAGTGGTATTACAAATATGTACTTACTTGAATATTGGATATTAACACCCAGACACAGAACAAACACAAGTGTTCATCACACGAATGTTTGTCCTGGGTGGGGATCGAACGCACAACTCTTGGCACATGGGGCAGGGCCACTCCCGAATGCCCCAGTCAAATTATTGCTCCTTGAACTCTGCCTACCCCTTCGGGGTTTACAGTCGTGATGGTATGAATGCTATGTACCTGCTGGCCTATTTTTATAAACGCATGACAATCATTCATAAACTCCCTACGGTTAAGTCAAAATATATATACCCCCTTTAAGAAGAAATACCAACCCAACCCAGCCCACTGTCCCGTGTTGGCCTGTGTGGTTCTTGCCTAGCATGCCGTAAAAGGCGACTAATGGTATATCAGGTTTTGGGTGTGTGATTGTGTAGGCGACAGGTTAGCCGCTTGTCACTGCTTTTTCTCAGTTTTCCATCTGGCCCAACCCGGCTTTATTTTTCGGCCGAATGTGGTTGAAGGGGCATGCTGCCCCTTTGACTCTGCCTACCCCTTCGATTATGGGCGTGATGTTATGTATGTATGTGTGTAAGAAGAAATATTGTTTTCTGGCTCAAAGGACTCGTACGCCTAGCCTAGATTGTAGGCAGAATCTTAGCCTAATTAGGCATTAAATTGGCTTAGAAGATGATGCACAGTCTAGAAATGTGATACGAGTGTTAATGAACTAATGGATTGAGCTTGATTAGCGTCTATTGCTCGGCCTCAATTGTTTGTTTGTCCGTCTGTCCGTAGGCGTTCTCACGACTAATTGTGCCACAGTTTTCCGTGTAGATATAGCTGTATGTGTGTATAAGCCTTTTGACCGACTTAAAAAAGAGGATCTTATTTCTTACATACATATTTTGACGGGCCCGTTGGTCGAGTGGTCAGAGACCCTGGCCACAAAACCAAGGGTCGCGAATTCGAATCCCGCTAGGGGCAAATGTTTCGTGTCATGAACATGGACATTTGTACTCGAGTCATGGATGTTTATAAAACGTATTAAAGTATGTCTATCCATTCACCTAATATCCATAGCACAAGCTTATAAGCTTAGTTTTGGAACTAGGGAATTGGTGTGTCAGTCTGGAGAATTTATTTATTATTTATTTATTTAATTTCGCGTGGATTATTATTTTTTTCTCGTTTGTTATCAAATAACATTTAATGTAACAAATATAACTTTTAATGTAATATTTATAGGATTACTTTATCCTGTAAATATTACATTAAAAGTTATATGAAAGTCTAATGATCAAAACCTAAAAATTGGACCGTTTTTCATTCTCCTGTAAAATAAGCATATCTACAGTTAGGAGGTATTGTCACTTCACCGTCGATATGAATGATCTCTATTAGTTAAAATAATACCTTCATAATGTGTCCCATGTTGGTCTGGGACTTAAAAAGAATGTGCCAACTGTGTTTCTTGCCTAGCATGTCGTTAAAGGCGACTAATAGTATGTGAGGTTTTGGGTATATAATTGTGTAGGCGACGAGCTAGCCACTTGTCACTACTTTTTCACAATTTTTCATATAACCCAGCCCAGTTTTATGTTTGGCTAAATGTGGTTAAAGGGGCCTGCTGCCTCTTTGGCTCTGCCTACCCCTTTAGGGATAATGTTATTTCTTTTAAACATTATAAAATAATTTTAAATCCTCCAGATTGACACTCCAATTCCCTAGTGCCAAACTAAGCTTATAAGCTTGTGCTATGAAACGGTGAACGGATAGACATACTGAAATACGTTTATAAACATCTATGACTCGGGTACAAATGTCCATGATCATCACACGAAATATTTGCCGCCAGCGAGAATTGAAGGTATAAAATAAAAATATACAACGATTTGAACAATTCTGTCCCGGGTCTGAATCAGCACCCCTCGTATGCGAGGCCGTGTCTGCCATTGAACTACCACCGTTTTGAGATTGTTAACTTGAAATTAAGCAGAAAGCCCACTTAAAATATTGATCTTCGAAAATCCACGCAATATCGCAGGCAGCAGCTAGTTTTCCATAAATCCTAGTGGATTCAAGAGAAAGGTTTTTTTCAATATTGAAGTCAGACTGTTCCAATGTATATATACATATATCAACCCCTCGACCCCCCAGCCTCAATACTTCAAGCACGTCACGGTCCACCGATTTCATATTTTCCGCGGCTCCAAGGGCCGGGAATCGAACCAGTAATGAGCGCAAGTGGCCGCGCGCCGAATACATATGCCGGCATTGCGGTGGAAACGTACGGGTAGGTGTTGCGGGCGGGCCCGACGCGTTTAGTATTACAAGTACATACAAATGCATTAAATAACTTAAGTTCTATTATATTAGGTTAAGGTCCTTAACAATATAAATAAATTAAAAATTTGTCAGATGTTGGTCTGGGACTTAAAAAAGAATATGCCAACTGTGTTTTTTACCTAGCATGTCGTAAAAGGCGACTAATGGTATATAGGGTTTTTGGGTATGTGATTATGTAGGCGACGAGCTAGCCACTTGTCACTACTTTTTTACAATTTTCCATCTAACCCAGCCCAGTTTTGTTTTTGGCTGAATGTGGTTAAAGGGGCTTGCTGCCCCTTTGACTCTGCGGCGTTAATTGCTCCTTGGACTCAGCCTATCCTTTCGAGAATAGGGATGATGACTGCATTAAAAAACTACAATTCTATTAAGTCCGTCAGTTAGATTATACAAAAGTAATAGACGCATATTTTTCGCTTTATCAAATTAACAAAAAATCACAAAGATCAACGTCTTGGAGTGGTGGCTTGCGAATTCACTATTTTGTAAAAAAATTACCAATGTCACGCGCAACTAGAATGCATTGTATCTTCGTCAATGTTTGTTTGACAAATAAATAAAAAAATACGTGTTCAATATTTTTTTATAAGCTAACGGACTAAACAGATTGATGACAAAAAAAATCTGTTTAGTCCGCATCAACAATGATGTGTCATGTTGTGTATTTGCGTAATAGATTAAAAAAAAAAAATTCAGTCGAATTGAGAACCTCCTCCTTTTTTTTGAAGTCGGTTAAAAAGGGGAACCGCAACGCCGAAGGTCGTTATATCGCCCCGTATGCCCCACACATACAGCGATCTACCACACAGTGCATTAACGATCTTATGATGGCCGTTTTGAATATTTCCAACGCTTTTACGACCCCAACGGGGGTGCGGGGTAGTGCAAGAATACATTTTAAAAAGCCTTATAAGTTTGCGTTCGGAATACTGCAGTATAAGGCTTCTTTATGTGGAATTCAGACCATATGATTTATGTAATGTTTGGCTACGTACACAAACGAAATCTATAAAGAATAAAACCAGATATCAACCAATTGTTATGGTATGAATATGGAGCGGTGGTAGCTCAATGGTAAGTACACGCGCCTCTTAACCGTGGTGTGGAGGTTCAAGCCCGGGCATATACCTCTATATTTTTCAAATCTATGTACGGATTAAACCCACTAGTTCGGCGGTGTGGGAAATCGTGATGAAACCTGCACTTTCCAACAACTTTGGATTTGTAACCATAATCCAAAAATTGTCTGATTCCCCTATCTAAGGGTTACGAAGGTCAGATCGGCAGTCGCTTCAATGGAATTACCAGATTCGCTAAATCCTGAATCATGGTCTAAGCGGACCCCGTATAAACACGGGACATAACGCTAGGAAGATGATGATGCGAAATCATAAGCCACGGTACCTAATATTATTGAGGTTACATACATACATAACATCGCGCCGATAGTCCCCGAAGAGCTAGGCATAGTCAAAGTAAAAAAAAACAATTGGCTGAATTGGAAAATTGTGAAAAAGTAGTAACAAGTGGCTAGCTCGTCGCCTACACAATCACACGCCCAAACCCCGAACCATTAGTCGCCTTTACGACATGCTAACCAAGGAACACAGTCGGCGTATTATTTTTAAGTCCCAGACCAACATGGGTTATTGAGGTCAGTTATTAAAAATACATAACTTACCAACGTATCTAGTCCAAATACTATCTGCTAAATTTTAACTACACATCTCACGCTCTAGTTATTTAAAATTACATACACGATCGTTACATTACATATGATTGCCGCGTAGGTACAATTAGTTGGATTGTTGTAACAGATTATGCGAACAGGGTCATTGGTGACTTCAATGTCATCATCATCTTCCTAGCGTTATAATAAATAATAATAATTGTAAAATAAATAAATATTCGAGGATATCACATACATTGATCTGACTCCGAAGTAAGTAGCTTAAGCACTTGTGTTAAGGATATCAGAAGCAACAGTGGTATTACAAATATATGCTTAAATATTGGATATTAACACCCAGACACAGAACAAGCACAAGTATTCATCACACGAATGTTTTTCCTGGGTGGGGATCGAACCAACAACTCTTGGCGCATGGGTCAGGGTCGGGGTGTTGTGTTATGTCCTTAGTTGCTTAGGCAGGGTCCACTTGGACCATGATCCGGGATTTAGAGATTCGGATTATTAAAACAGTATACACATCGAAAATCTGTTTTTAAAGTAACAAGTGCCAGCATTTGTATTTTACGTAGAAACGTCGAATTCACCTAGACCCGAGACCATCCGTTTCATCAACAACTTTTAGACCTTCTGCGGGGATCGATCCCCTATCGTTAGACGCGAAGTCGTAACTATTGCACCATACAGGCCTAAGGGCGTGAACACATGTCTACGGTACGGCTCCGCCACTGGACAGAAGGCATGCCATGCCGGCACACGGGAGCAACCGTCGTTCCAAAACAGTTTTGTCTTGATATGGACCGCGAAAGACGTATTCTGTAGGGAATGCAAATCTCGCGAGATTGGGCTCAAGCGAGATCTCGCGAGAGTATGAAAATCAATCTCGCGAGATCTCGGCAATTTCGAGATCTCGCGAGATTAGCAGTTTTGTGTTTGTTTTTTTCAAATAATAACAATATTTGAATAAATGAGGAAAATAATAATAAAAACTATAAGTATGTATTATAAAAACATTTATTTTCACAATTTTTTTCAAGACTTTTTTATGCATTAAACATAGATTGACGTAACTGTCTAAATTTTTTAAATAAACTTTTAAGTAGTATACTTTTACGCTTTTACGTATTTATCTATCAAATAACAATAAAATAAATTATATCAAACAATATCTACTGAGTACCTACAGTAGAACATCGAAAATTACAGATTAATAATTAACAAAATATACCAATTAAATGAAATATTTGTTCAATTAAAATCACAAATCACTATGTATTACAATTTAGGAATTATTTTGAAAATAGCTCCTTAAGAAGCACAAAATGTCCAAAGAGTCGTCTGCTAAACGGCTTTTTATTTTCGGATTAATTTTTGACCAATCGCACGCACGCATGAGGCAACGCTGAGCGAGACCCCGTCCCGCGACCGCAACCTCAGGCTGCCGCCTCCCGCGCATATCGAAGGTCCGTTCGTGTCAGTTCGCGCGCTGCCGCGCTTCGAATGAGACATTTTTATACTCCAGTACAATCTCGTTAATCTCGCGAGATCTCGCCCCTTTTTTCGACCGAGATTAATCTCGCCCAAAACGCCGAGATCTCGCGAAAACGAGATCTCGCGAGAACGAGATTGCATTCCCTAGTATTCTGCTCCTGTCGCTGTGGACGACGAATAAAGAAAAACAAAATAAAAGAAAATATTGGGTGAATTCCACTAAAGGAATTTAAAAAGTCTACATCTAAATTGTCAGCAATTTCTTTTGCAAAAAATTATTAAACTTATTATTAAACTACCGAGTGGTGCGCCGTACTGCCTCGACGTAGGTTCAAACCAGACGGTTAGTCGGACCTAGGTAGTTTATGCAATGCACTGAGACCGGTGTATTGCACAAACTGTTATTTAGATGCATTGCGCTTATGCAATACATCGAGTTAAGAATTTAGTAGCGAGGAAAACTTATTCAGCGTGAAGTGAAATGAATGGAGCTAAAAATAACGATGTTTACAAAATTTAAGCATAAATTAACCAGACCAGGGCTGACCAGTCTAGGCTTCGTTAAAAAATATTCATTATATTATATTATTTATTATATTATTTTTTCAGAAAATAATCGATTTATATCGGCGATTTTATTTCATTCGATATATCGATATTCGATATTTGATCGAGTTGGCATAATACATAACTGCGAGCGTTTTTAAACTGACGACGCCGTATGTAAACGGCGGAATCATACAAATTGACTGCGATATAGATACAATATTATATGTAACCGCTCTTATTACAGATAACTGCTTCTTGGGCAATTAATATCGATATATCGAAATATCGATATTTTTATGTCAATATATGTATATTGACATATATCGATACATTTGATAAGTATCGATACGATATATATTGATATATTTTATGCATTTGCCCATCCCTAGACCAGTCCCCCAAGGTGGCACCTGTTCCCAAAGCATCAGTTCACCTGTTCCCAGCCAAAAACTAAATTAGGTTTACTTAGATTCATAGTTCTAAAACACTCGTGACAAATGGCTACCTCTTCGCCTACACAATCACACACCCAAGACACCATTAGTCGCCTTTTACGACATGCTAGACAAGGAACACAGTTGATACAATTGACAAGCTCGATGGCGCATCCGGTAGTGACCCTGCCCCATGCGCCAAGAGTTGTGGGTTCGATCCCCACCCAGGACAAACATTCGTGTGATAATTTCTTGTTTCTGTTAGGAGGAGGTTCTCAATTCGACTGTTTTTTTTAGTATATACTTTTAAGGCCCACATTAACATGGGACACCTATATAAGGACCATTTAATTTAATTTCACATCAATTAGCAGTTTCACCCATCTCAACGTTTAACGACTGCGCAGATCTTCGCGATATTGGTGCGGGACGCATACCTCGAATCAAAACTATGTCCAACTACCGCTTAATAGGGCAAATTGTAATTAAACCGACGTTTGATGAGAAGGGTCGGTAGTGTGAATAGGTGCTTGGGACTTCGGAATTAATTTCTATATCTAAATATATATAGTGGTGAATTATTATGTTAACAGAAGGTGATGTTAGAAGTCATAAATACCGTAGAGCTTGTATGAAAAGGATCATGAATGTTGAAGAGGCGAGTGAGGTGTGTAAGGATCGTGCAATATGGCGTTCGGTTCTCTCTGCCTACCTCGCTAATGAAGTGAAGTTTAGTTAGTGAATTATTATTTTCCTAGCACAATTTTTTATATTCTAGTCTATTGTAATAATAATATTATAAAGAGAAAAGTATCAATTACTTGTTTGTTTGTATTAAATAGGCTTCAAAACTTCTGGACTGAATTGAAAAACTCTTTCACCAATGTAAAGCTACTTTATCAGCGAGTAACATAGGCTATATTTTATCCCCGTATTACCACGGGAACGGGAACTTTGCGGGTGAAACCGCGGGGCGCTGCTATAATATTATAAACGGAAAAGTTTATAAATTACAACCGCAATCCCAAGGGGTG
The DNA here is from genome assembly GCA_951394215.1 of Glyphodes perspectalis. Classification (NCBI taxonomy): domain Eukaryota; kingdom Metazoa; phylum Arthropoda; class Insecta; order Lepidoptera; family Crambidae; genus Glyphodes; species Glyphodes perspectalis. The sequence goes on along the minus strand of OX596230.1, from coordinate 6,690,735 downwards.
GGTAGTCTAAGAGCAGCAACGTTTTCATGTCTCTAGCACATTTTTTTATATCCCAGTATATTATAGGTGTGTAATGTAATCACCAGACTCGCTAAATCCCGGATCATGGTCTAAGCGGACCCCGACTAAACACGGGACATAACGCTAGGAAGATGATGATGATGATTATGGGTGTGTAAGGATCGTGCCATATGGCGTTCGGTTCTGTCTGCTATCCTGCTAGGGAAGTGGCGTGAATTTTAGTTGGTTTATTTTTGTATATTAAAAACGGAAAATTTTGTACTAACTAGTATCACGCTTAAAATCCCCGAAGGGGTAGGCAGAGTCCAAGGGGCATTAAGATACCTAAATCACATTCAGACTAAAACAGGATTTAGTTGGGTTAGATGGAAAATTGTGATTAAGTAGTGACAAGCGGCCAGCTCGTAGCCTACATCACAAAGTCAGAGTCAATTACATAACATAACATCACGCCCATAGTCGACCGATGGGGTAGGCAGAGTCAAAGGGACAGCAGGCCCCTTCAACCACATTCAGCCAAAAATAAAACTGGGATGGGTTATATGGAAAATTGTAATTAAGTAGTGAAAAGTAGCAAGCTCGTCGCCTACACAGTCACACACCCATAACCCGATACACCATTAGTCGCCTTTTACGACATGCTACACAGTTGGCATATTATTTTTGAGTCCCAGACCAACATGGGACATGGCAAAATTCATTATAAATAAAACAAAGTTAGTTACAACTTTCTTCTTATATATGAAAATGAATTGCTGTTCGTTAGTCTCGCTAAAACTGGAGAACGGCTAAACCGATTTGGCTGATTTTGGTTTTAAAATATTTGTAATCTTACAGGGAAGGTTTGTACTGTAAGAAAATATGGAAACATTGCGAGGATAATAACAAATTATAATCCGAGAACGATGCGTTATGAAGTACGCCGGGACAGCTAGTCATTTATAAGAAAGATTTTGATGAAATTTGGTTATGGAGGAATCTGAAACTTGAGATTGACATATAGGCGTTTTACCTGACCACCTTAAAAAGGAGGTTAATGTTTTTAGTTTCATGGTCTCACGAATGCTTTTTCATAATTTTTACTAATATATAAAGCTGAAGAGTTTGTTTGTTTGCTTGAACGCGCTAATCTCACTGACTTCTACTTAGCATCTTCCTAGCGTTATGCCCCGTGCTTATACGGGGTCCGCTTAGACCATGATCCAGGATTTAGCGAGTCTGGTAATTACATTGAAGCGACTGCTGATCTGACCTTTGTAACCCTAAGATAGGGGAACCAGACAATTTAAAGATCATGGTTACAAATCCAGAGTTGCTCGAATTTGCAGGTTTCATCACGATGTTTTCCCGCACCGTCGAGCAATTTTCGGATCATGGTTACAAATCCAGAGTTGCTCGAATTTGCAGGATTCATCACGATGTTTTCCTTCACCGTCGAGCTAGTGGTATAAATACGTACATAGATTTGAAAAATCCCGAGGAACATGCCCGGGTTTGAACCCGCACTCCTCGGTTAAGAGGCGCGTGTCCTTACTATTGAGCTACCACCGCTCTCTATCTGACTAACTACTACTCTGAATTAAAAAAATAGTTTTGTGTTGTATAGCTCATGTATTAGTACTCTGAATTAAAAAAAAATTATATGTTGTATAGCTCATTTATCGAGGAACGCTATAGGCTATATAACATTAACTACAAACGCGAGTGGAACCGCGGGCACAGCTAGTACAGATAAAACCACTACTCTTCTACTGTAGTCGAGTAAATACAAGCAAATACCGCGTTATTTCCTTTAAATGACCAAGTTGGAATGCTTCTGTTTATCAAACTGCTCGCAAATGAACGTCGCGACGAACATCCAATTTCCTTTCGACTGGAGTTCGACATTAAGTGAAGTATGTTATGTCTGCAGTTAAGTTATGCTCGTATTGTATCCAACTATGTAGATATGTTTCAATCTTCATTTGTTTAACTTACTTTTGTTTTTACTTCATTGTCTAAATTTCTTTTGTTACCTTAATGAATCTAATATAACATAACATCACGCCCATAATTCCCGAAGGGGTAGGCAGAGTCAAAGGGCCAGCATGCCCCTTCAACCACATTCAGCCAAAAATTAAATGAATCTATAATTACTTAATATTATAAATGCGAAAATGTATCTGTTTGTTACCTTATCAAGCCCAAACCTCTGGACCGATTTAGATAAGATTTCGTATAGAGATAGTTTGAGTCCCGGTAAAGGACATAGGATTGTTTTTTTTTAGTTGAGTATGTAAAAGGCAACAAAATGTGTGTTGGTTTGTTAGTTAAGTGGAGCTAACTGCGCAGGAGATATTATAGTGCACAAGTGTGTGCGCAAACACAGGTGCACTCTCTGTTCCTTCACTTTCATAGACCGGTGAGACGGCACCGACATGACCGGAGAGGTCAGGCGCAGGACCAACGGCTTAACGGCTCCGAGGCACCGAGGGTGATAAACCGCCAACTTCCTGACTCCAGGCTGGTACTAAGTAATTTCAATATTGAAATAACAAGCCACAACTTTGATATGATTGAGATGAACCCTAAGAAAGTATTATTCTTCTTCCTAGCGTTATGTCCCGTGCTTTGACGGGGTCCGCTTAGACCATGATCCAGGATGTAGCGAGTCTGGTGATTAAATTAAAGCGACTGCCGGTCTGACCTTCGTAACCCTTAGATAGGAGAACCTGACAATTTTTGGATCATGGTTACAAATCCAAAGTTGTTTGAATTTGCAGGTTTCATCACGATTATTTCCTTCACCGTCGAGCTAGTGGTATAAATACGTACATAGACTTGAAAAATCCAGAGGTACGTGCCCGGGTTTGAACCCGCACTCCTCGGTTAGGAAGCGCGTGTCCTTACCATTGAGCTACCACCGCTCCTAAGATATTATTATTATCACCGACAAACTGTTTACCGTAAAAGGTCAAAGGTTCGTCCTATTTTTAAACACAATACGTGATCCCATTGTGCTCGATTGTCCCTTATCTATGCCCCGCACGTCGCTATTAGCATAGAGATGTTTGTCTATGCCCCGTTTTTTTAAGAGCTCTGTGGTATTTTTATTTTGTTTCTTAACTTGATTTGGATGCTCTTGGCTTCAGACTTATTACTTTGTGATTTTGCATATACCGAACTAAAAACGAAACTTTAATTTAATTTATTAACATTAAATCATCATCTTCCTAGTAGTATGTCCCGTGCTTAGACGGATTCCGCTTAGACCGTGATCCAGGATTTAGCGAGTCTGGTAATTACATTTAACCCCAAGATAGGGGAACAATTTTTGGATCATGGTTACAAATCCGATGTTTTTTGAATTTGCAGGTTTCATCACGATGTTTTCCCTCACCGCTGAGCTAGTGGTATAAATACGTACATAGATTTGAAAATCCAGAGGTACATGTTTGGGTTTGAACCCGCATCCCTTGGTTATGAGGCGCGTGTCCTCACCATTAAGCTACCATAGCTCTTCAATAAATAATTCATAATAAATAGATATGCCATTTGAGTTAGCAGAGAGAACCGAACGCCATATGACACGATCCTTACACACCTCACTCGCCTCTTCAACATTCATAATCCTTTTCATACAAGCGTAGAGTGTTATTTAATCCCGCTAGGGGCAAATGTTACGTGTAATGAATATGGGCATCTGTACTCGAGTCATGGATGTTTATAAACGAATTGAAGTACGTCTATCCGTTCACCTAATATCCATAGCACAGCCTCCAGAACCCCTCCCCGTCCTATATGGGGATAATATATAGCCTATGCTACTTCCTGATAAAGTAGCTTTCTATTGGTGAAGGAATTTGTTGAATTGATCCAGTAGTTATAGAGCCTATTCAATGCAAACATACATTCAAAATCTATCCTCTTTATAATATTAGTATGATAAGAAGTGGCTTGCTCGTCGCCTACACAATCATAAACCCGGTACACCATTAGTTTACGACATGCTAGTAAAGGGCCACAGTGGCACATTTCAAGTCCAACCAACATGGGACGTCGTGATTTAAAAATCTAGCGCAGTGATTACCGAAAGGTACATACAGACAGACGCACTGAGTGCCGGTATGACACGGTTACATTACCGTTACGGGGCGGAGTTCCATTCCCGGCGGCGGCACGAGACGGCATTTAGTTCCGTATGATAATGTATGATGGCACGTGAAACCGCGGTTGGCAGTTTAAATTTTGCCCTTTCAAAGACAAAGTCAAAGTCAAAATATTATTTATTTATATAGGTTTCACAGAAACTTTAACACATAAGGCCTTAAAGGCGGCACCTGTTCCCAGGCATGACGTATGTGTCAGCCTTCACTCACCCATATGCATCAAGGTTAATCAGAGAAAAATGGGAAAACTTAAAAAAAAAAATTGTCGAATTCAGAACCTCGTCCTTTTTTTTAAGTCGGTTAAAAATAAATTTTGTTGTTATGATGTGTTGATATCAAAAGCATAGTAATTTCACTCAATATACATAGTATGTGAGTGATGTTGTATGTATACACTACATCGCGTCCAGAATCCCCGAAGAGGTAGGCAGAATTCAGCAGGCAGGAGCAATAAGCCCTTTGAACAACATTTAGTTTGAATAAAAATGTTGTTCCTATATTGCTCTGAGACTTATAAAGAATGTTCCAATTGTGTTCCTGGCCTAACATGTCGTTAAAGGCGACTAATGGTATATTGGGTTTAAGAAGATATAAGAAGTTGGTAACTTTTTTAATGTTGTCTGATTTAAACTAAAGTTCACCATTTGATAGTGTTTTTTTGTCTTATGTCTATATTTGACTTATGGTCCAGTTGTTAATGTGATTAATAGACGACAAAAAAGGAATTTTCTCCTAAAAACTAGTCCTATGTTGGTCTGGGACTTAAAAAGAATGTGCTAAATGTGCTCCTTGTCTACAATGTCATAATGGTGTATCAGGTTTTGGATGTGTGATTGTGTAGGCGACGAGCTAGCCACTTGTCACAAATGTTTCACCATATTCCGTCTTACCCAGCCCAGTTTTATTTTTGGCCTATTAAAGGGGCTGGCTAAACATTTGACTCTGCCCACCCCTTCGGGGATTACGGGCGTGATGATATGTATATATAAAGATACAAAAGAACTGCCATACCCTCAGTGGCGTAGCTAGGTAACAAAGGTCCCTGGGGCAAAACAGAAACTGGGGCCACCGGGCATATGTAGCTTTAGATCCAGGGGACAGTATTATTTTTCTTTCTAGGGGAGGGGGGGCTGGTTCTAAGGCCCCCCCGAGGTTGGACTTCCCTGCCTTGCCCCTGGGTAGCTACGCCACTATACCCTGCCAGAGAAATGGCTTGAATTAGTTAATTTGATTATATTAAAACGTTCTGAACGTATAAAAGCGTTTTGAATATACAAGTATTGAATATATAAAAAATCGATTAACAATTCTCAGAGATATCGATTAACATACATACAAAAAAAAAACACTCGAATTGAGAACCTCCTACTTTTTTTGAAGTCCGTTAAAAACGTTTCTAATCATGACGTTGAACGGATACCGGACAATGGACACCCACCGCCCGTTACTACGTACAGACAAACAGTGTGATTGCAAAACGAGTAGTTGTTCGGAGAAATGGGCCGACACGGGCATACTAACACGCCAGTGTGGGGAGCGGTGACTCAATGGTTAGCACGCGCCTCATATACGAGGCGTGCGGGTTCAAACTGGCACGTACCTCTAAATAAAAAAAAAATCTATGTACGTATTTTCATTAATAGATTGACGGTGAGGGAAAACATCGTGATGAACTAACTGCACGTTCAAATAACTATAATAATAATAAATATCCGACGACATCACGTACATTGATTTGACTCCGAGGTAAGTAGCTTTAGCACTTGTGTTACGGATATCAGAAACAACAGTGGTATTACAAATATATACTTAAATATTGGATATTAACACCCAGACACAGACAAACACAAGTATTCATCATAAGACTGGCTCGATGGCGCATCCGGTAGTGACCCTGCCCCATGCGCCAAGAGTTGTGGGTTCGATCCCCACCCAGGACAAACATTCTTATGATGTGTTTGTTCTGTACAATAACAAGCCAAACACGTTTTATTGGTTACAACATACATGTCACCACGCTCCATAAGGATTAAGTAAAGTCAAAGGGGCAGCTAGCTTTCTTAACCATACACCAAAAAAATAAAACGGGATTGGATTAGATGGAAAAGTGTGAAAAAGAAGTGACAAGTGGCTAGCTCGTCGCCTACACAAACACAAACCTAAATCCCGATATACCATAAGTCCCCTTTTACGACAAGGCAAGGAACACAGTTGGCACATTATTTTTGCTAGGCAAGGAAAACAGTTGGTATTATTTTTAACCGACGAAAAATCGTAGGAGGTTCTCAAGCCGACGCGTATATTTTTTAAGTCCCAGACCAACATGGGACAATTGATTGATTAAACTTCTTATGTGGGTTTACGAATAGGCCGATATAAATTAAGCCAGGGTTTAGCCATTAACGAAGTAAAAAAGTCATTTTCTAAACATCTATACTTATAATAAATCTGTAGAGAGGTCAATTCTGTACATGAAATATATTTTCAAAATAACTATCAGGGGGTGATTAGTGATCGATACTGATGCCAAAAATGCAATCAGTAAAATTTTTGTCTGTCTGTCTGTCTGTCTGTCTGTATGTTCCTTATAGAAACAAAAACTACTCGACGGATTTTAACGAAAATTGGTACAATTATTCTTCATACTCCTGGGCAGGTTATAGTATACTTTTCATCACTCTACAATCAATAGGAGCAGAGTAGTGAAGGGAAATGTTGGGAAAACGGGAGAAGTTACTCCATTTTTTAAGCTTCCGTCGCGTGTGCAGCCTTAATGGTTAAAGGTACATAGAAATCATGTATGACGGAAATAGTATTTATAATATTAACCATAAACGCGGGTGACACCGCTGGCACAGCTAGTTGATAATATATTTAATAGACATTAGTACGTATTAAACTATTATAGCCAGCTTTGCGTTGGAAAATATTATTTTCTCACGGGAGTCTCTACGCTAACGGGATTATGATTGCAATCGAGAGAAACCGTGTTAAAAGTTAATGTCTTATTGGTTTCCTTCTTTACTTCTTACTTCTATGATGTCATTGGCACGTTTACTTTATTAATATTACAAATGCGAATGTAAGCCTGTCTGTTATGTGATTATTACATCTAACTAACTAACTAAACTTCACGCCACTTCCCTAGCGGGGTAGGCAGAGATCACCGAACGCCAAATTTCATCTATCTTCTTCTAATATATAAAATTCTCGTGTCGCGGTGTTTGTTCCCAAACTCCTTCGAAACGGCTGAACCGATTTTGATAAAATTTTGTGTGCTTATCGGGTAGGTCTGAGAATCGGCCAACATCTATTTTTCATACCCCTAAATGTTAAGGATGGTCTACCCCAAAGCTATAACTTGAGAACGGCTTTACCGATTTTGCTAATTCTTTTTTAGTTGTGTTTGTTATTGTGAAAGTTTTTATAAAGAAAAAAAATAGCGCGGTAAATTAAAAAAAATGGGTATTGAAAATCCGAGAACGGGGCGTTACGAAGGTGCGCCGGGGCAGCTATTTAACATATAACATTGTGGAAAAAGTAGTGACAAGTGGCTAGCTCGTCGCCTACATGATCACAATTCCAATACCTAGTATACCATTTTACGACATGCTAGGCAAGAAACACAGTTGGTACATATTTTTTGAGTCCCAGACCAACTTGATTATAGATTTTTCCTCACCATCATCCTAGCGTTATGTCCCGTGCTTAGACGGGGTCCGCTTAGACCATGATGCAGGATTTAGCGAGTCTGGTAATTACATTGAAGAACAAGCGATCTGGCCTTCGCAACCCTAAAATAGGGGAACCAGACAATTTTTTGATAGATTACAAATTCAAAGTGATAAATCTTGAGGTACGTGCCCGGGTTTGAATCCGCACCCCTCGGTTAAGAGGCGCGTGTTCTTACCATTGAGCTACCACAGCTTACAAGTTCATAGCCTGCGGTTCTCATTATTACTATATATATACAAGAGTATATACAACGTTATCTCTACATACAAGGGACTAAATTTCACACAGCCTGTAATATTTTTTACCGATATTTTCCATAAACATTGAATAGCTTGCTAAATGTACTAGATAGGTAAACAACCATAGTAATCCTGCACCCTTATGGGGGGCACCCCTTAGCCTATAAATAATCGCTGATGCGAAATCCCCTAATGGCAAAACGCATTGGCAACAAGAAAATGCAGTTTTTACCCCCCCATACAAAACATACATGGGGTTCGGTAAAATTGCGCCAAGTTCGGTTTTGGGATAGGATTTTTCTCAAATCAATTTAAATTTTAGATTTAACCAACATTCTACTACTAACTAAACTTTTGTTTCTGATATCTGCAACACAAGTGCTTAAGCTACTACCTCGGAGTCAGATCAATGTATTTGAGATCGTCGGAATTAAAAAAAAAAATAAGTCAAAAATTAATAAAAGGAATAAGGGTTTTACATTTATTTTACATACACACATTAATTTTAAAAAGTAACATTTCCACCTTTCAGACCACACGAATTTATTGTACCAACAAATAATAAAACACAACATTTTCAGCTTTACTTAACACAAAGAATCGACAATTACGATAGCCCATCTCCAAATTATATTTATTGCCTTTCTCCGTGCATTGTTTTAAAACAATACTGGGCGCGACTTGGCCGGCGCTCTACCGCGCCCGGCCGGAAATGACTCTATGGTCTGAGGGGGGCTTATGGAGCGAAATCAATGGCTTCCGGAGAGGAAGGTATTAACTGATGGGGTGAGTTCGGTAAGCTTTCTTGGGGTTTTGTGTTATAAAAGTTTAAATAAAAAAATCTGCCAAGCTTGAGTCGTATTCGCACGCCCAGGGTTCCGTACAAACTTGTACCTTGTGCATCATGGTAATGAAAGTACTGAAAATTCAATAAGGACTGGACCAGTTAGTGAGATACTGAATATCTTTACTTGAGCTCTCAAATTTAAGTCCCATGTTACTGAAATGAAAATTAAAGCTACTTTATTAGCAAGTAATATAGGATTTGTCCCATGTTGGCCAGACCAACTAAAATAGAATATGCTTACTGTGGTTCTTCCCTAGCATGTCGTAAAAGGCGACTAATGGTATATCGTGTTTTGGGTATGTGATTGTGTAGGCGACAAGCTAGCCACTTGCCACTATTTTTTCACAATATTCCATCTACTTAACTCAGTTTTATTTTTAGCTGAATGTGGTTTGACTCTGCCTTCCCCTTTGGGGATTATGGGCGTAATGTTATGTTATGTTGTTGTGTTAACAATGGATATATTTTATCCCCGTATTCCCACAGAAACGGGAGCTTCGCGAATGAAACCGCGGCGTACAATATGTAGATAATACACAATATAAAATTGTAATTTTGGACAATTCAATTGAGCCGCCATTCTGATGATCAGTATGTATTAACTGAGTTGCATGACCTTATGCATGCACACGTCATTACCCGCGCCCTGCAGGGGGGGCGACGAATACTCCTGAGGTATCCCTGCCTGTCGTAGGAGGCGACTAAAAGGGCCTTTGGGGTCGTGGGGGTTAGGGGAGGTGGTCCTCTAGCCCTCAATCGTCCCCGGAGAAGCCGACTGCAGGTGTTACACCCGGTCCGTCAGGATAGGGTACACAGCTGTCTATGTGGTCGTGAAACACCACCCTAGGTGTTCTGGGGGAGAATACCACTCCCTCGAGATGGGCCGCCAGGCGGCAGCGCGCGCTACGTAGACTTTACGAGATGAATCCCGACAGTGGGGATCCCGTTGGTTTTGCGTTAGCGCCCGAAGAACGACAGCCTTGAGGTTTAGTCGGTAGGGTCTCAGATGCACACGTCATTACCCCCTATATTCATATAGAGCCATCATAAATTAGTCGGTTTAAGGTAACTCCCGCAGAAATATTGATGGCGACCATTTTTACGCAATTCTCTGAAACGGGATAATTTATTGCCACATCTCGGCTGGCGCTCACACGGACAAATTATTTTTTGATGCGTTTTATTTCTATCTCCCATGTTGGTCTGGGACTGGAAAATAATGGACCATTTGTGTTCCTTGCCTAGCGTGTCGTAAGCGTGTAATGTATTGGGTGTTGGGTATGTGATTGGGTAGGCGCCGAGATCGCCACTTGTCACTACTTTTTAAAATTTTTCATCTAACCCAACTCAATTTTATTTTTGGTCTAAATGTGGTAAGGATATTATTTCTTCTTGAAATCTGGCCACCCCTTCGGGGATTGCCGGCGTGATTGTGTGTATGTATATTTACTTATATATATATATATATATATATATATATATATATATATGTTTATATTAGTCTATAAAGTTCATAAAGGTCTTTAGTCTATAAAGGTCACGAAACCTTGGAAGATCTTCAAAAGCTGTGAGTTGTGAGATGATGATTTGTACATTGACTTGACTGGCCCGTTGGTCGAGTGGTCAGAGACCCTGGCCCCGAAACCAAGGGTCGCGGGTTCGAATCCCGCTAGGGGAAAATTTTTCGTGTGATGAACATGGACATTTGTACTCGAGTCATGGATGTTTATAAACGTATTTAAGTATGTCTATCCGCTCACCTAGTATCCATAGTACAAGCATAAGCTTAGTTTGGAACTAGGGAATTGGTGTGTCAGTTTGGAGAATTTATTTATTTACATTTGATTCTGATATCCGTAACACAAGTGCTTAAGCTACTTATCTCGTAGTCAGATCAATGTATGTGATGTAGTCGGATATTTATTTATTATTTATTATTATCAATAAACCCTAGTTTATTTAAATCATACTAAATCAATATTTTTGTTCGTTTCAGGTAAATTGAAGTTCCTTGGTCAGCGGTCTTCAGAAATAACATAAAATGGGTTTGAAATTCGCGGCTTAGGTTTTGCTTAAGATAAATGTTAAGCATTTATACATACTACACACATAACATCACGCCCATAATCCCCGAAGAGGTAGTCAAAGGGGCAGCAGGCCCCTTTTAACCACATTCAGCCTATAACAAAACTGGGTTAGATGGAAAATTGTGCATTTTCACAATTTTCTGTCTAACCCAGCTAACAAGAAACGTCAAGCATTTCTTAAATTCAAACCAAGAAAGGGTTGGATAAATGAATTAATATCTAGCTATGTTAGTGAACAGCGTAGTTCTGTAAGCTAGCAAGATTAGAGAGTTATCATCACGTCTATTGCCCTAGGGAAAATATCAAGGTTAACATAGTATTATAACTATTCCCCTGGGAAAAGACAGATGGGTCATTTTCAACAAAATCTGTTATGGTTTCATGTTGGCGAATTTTTATATCCGTTATCAATTACTTTTCGAAGCATAAGCTGTAGCAATTAATTGTACATCATATCGAGCTTTTGCTTAAATAAAAGTCACAAATAAAAAAAATTGGCCCTTGTTAACGTCGATTTTGTAGAAAATTGGCCAGTTATATTTTCACGACGAACGAAATCAATTCGCGTTACATTTCAGAACTTGCTAACCTCCCGGTTTCAGAACTTGCTAAACTCGGTCAGTGCAAGTCTTGCAGTTATTTTTTCATTATTGTGCTGTATTTTAGCCTATTGATTGTGCTCAGTGTCTTCGACAGCTTTTGTTTCGATTAGGTGCTAGATTTAAATAGAATATCAGGTAAGTGAATATACTGCATTATATTTAGCAATAAATATTCAATACGTGTTTTGCCGCATTTAGATAAAAGGTTTGACTAATGACTTCGTTTTTGTGTTATTACACCACGGTGTGACATACAGCCAACGAGTCAATGTATCCTAATTTATGTCCTCTCCGACTCCGCAAAAATTGCTTTCTCGCCAAATTTCCCCTCTCACCCTGTCTCAAGTTATTTGTAACAATTTGGACTGACGAGGCCGTCGTTACTGTATGACAGAGACCGGAATAGTCTTCCGTATCGCGTGCTGAGTGGAAGCTACTTGTCATTACATACGTATCACGCCAGCAATCCTCGAGGAAGTAGGCAGAGCCAATTAGACTGGCTCGATGGCGCATTAGGTAGTGACCCGAGGTGAACAGATAGACATACTTAAATACGTTTTAAAACATAAATAAATCAAGTACAATAGGCTAGATGACTAAACAGTTCTGCTTAGCCCGTCAGTTAGATTATAAAAAAATATTGAACACGTATTTTTTAATTTGTCAAACAAACATTGACGAAGATACAATGCTTACAAGTTGCGCGTGACGTCACACCTACGTACAATTTTTACAAAGTAGTGACGTCGCAAGCCCCCACTCTAAAACTTTGATGCTCATTATCTTTGTGATTTTTTGTTAATTTGATAAAGCGAAAAATATGTGTCTAGTATTTTTGTATAATCTAACTGACGGACTTAATATAATTATAGTTTTTTAATGCAGTCATCATCGCTATTATTCATGTTATCACACGAAACATTTGTCACTAGCGGGATTCGAACCCGCGACCCTTGGTTTCGTGACTAGGGTCTCTGACCATTCGACCAACGGGCCAGTCAAAGTATGTAACCCTTATATCGATTTTAAACTCTAAACTAGATCCGCCCTTATTTTCCTGTTCAAAGGGCAGCAAGTCGTTCCACGGTCAATATTACAGGATTATAACCCTTCATCCCTCAAAGAGACCCCCTAATCCAATATTTATTGCGGAAAAAAACTACTGAACCACAATGTACCGGGATAAGTCTTTGGAGGGTTGAAACAGACATTTTTTATTGCACATATTTATAGAAGACTAGATATTTAAGGAGCGGTGGTAGCTCAATGGTAAGGATACGCGCCTCATAACCGAAGGGTGCGGGTTCAAACCCGAGCTCGCACTTCTAGATTTTTCAAATCCATTCACGTATTTGACTGGCCCGTTGGTCGAATGGTAAAAGACCACGAAACTAAGGTAGCCACGAAATCAAGGGTCGAGGGTTCGAATCCCGCTAGGGCCAAATGTTTCGTGTGATAAACTCGAGTCATGGATGTTTATAAACGTATTTAAGTATGTCTATCCGTTCACCTAGTATCCATAGCACACGCATATGCTTAATTTGGGACTAGGGAATTGGTGTGTCAGTCTGGAGGATGTATTATTACTTATTTATTTATACCCCTAGCTCGTTGATGACGGAAAACATCGTAAACCTGCACATTCTTCACCGCGTACTTGTATGCTCAGCGGACTTTTTTTCTATGTTTGGATTTGTCCGCGGCGGACAAAAAAGTCCGTCGTCTGCGGACTCCCTTAGGCCTACGCAAATAGAGACAATTTAAATTTGAATTTGAATCTCAATCGTCAGTGACAATATTCAAAGCCGCAATCGTAAGGGCGTTCGCATTAGCGTTCACGGCTGACGGCGAGGGGTCGGCTGCGTACGCGCCGGACGGAGCGGAAGTAATCGCTGTTCGGTACTCCGCGCACTTCGGGTTTGGTTCAAAGGGAATTGGGTTATTTGTCTTTCTGTAGTTTTATTAGTCTGATAAAATTTGTTTGTAAAAAACGTGACATACATAACATCACGCCCGTAATCCCCGAAGGGGTAGGCAGAGTCAAAGGGACAGCAAGCCTATTTAAGCACATTTATATATTTTTTTTGTAATTAACTGATGGATATATTATTTTTTTATTTTGTCATCATCATCTTCCTAGCGTTATGCCCGTGGTTAGACGGGGTCCGCTTAGACCATGATCCAGGAGTTAGCCAGTCTGGTAATTCCATTAAAGCGACTGCCGATCAGACCTTCGTAACCCTGAGATAGCGGAACCAGACAATTTGGATCATGGTTACAGATCCATAGTTGTTGGAATGTGGTTTCATCACGATGTTTACCCTCACCGCTGAGCAAGAAGTATAAATACATAACATGGATTTGAAATATCCAGAGGTACATAATCCGGGTTTGAACCCGCGCCCTTTGGATACGAGGCGCGTGTCTTTACCATTAAGCTCCCGCCGCTCCTCAAAATTGCAAAAAAAGTATTGCCCGTAAATACCGGTTTAAAATACCCCTTCACAAAATCACTACCCCATTTCAATACCGGTAGCTAATTACTATTACCTCACCACAATTACGTCTCCAACTAGGGTTGCCACCTATCCGGATTTAGCCGGACAAATTTGGCTTTTTTTGTCCGGCTAAATATTTACGGTACTACGGTCCACCAGTGGTCTATATTCGACCATAATTTATTGATTTACTTAATGTATTTCTAATGCATCTTTATTAAAATATTACCTTTCTGCACTCCTTCTGTATGTAAACTTAATGAAATGAAATGAAATGAAATTATCTTTATTTACGTAGGCTCAAATAAGCACTTATAAATCGTCAGTACATACAAATGGAAATGAAAATTTACCACCGGATTCGGAAAGTAGCTTCTACCGAGAAGAACCGGCAAGAAACTCGATAGTTACTCTTTTCATCGCCAAATTCACAATAAGTATCAATAACAATTATCATATTCTTAAAAGGAAATATGTATAATAGCAATTAAAAATAACTATACCAAATCATATACTCTTCTGTTCTTGTAATTTTCGTAAAAAAATGTACAAAGTGAATGCTTCGCGTATAATATATAGATACGGTCGGCCTCTTCAGCTTTTTTTAATATAACACGGTGCACTCATCGACATTGAATAAATCATCATCTTTCGAGCGTTATGTCCCGTGTTTAAACGAGGTCCACTTAGACCATGATGCAGGATTTGGCGAGTCTGGTAATTACATTGAAGCGACTGCCGATCTGACCTTCGCAACCCTAAGGTAGGGGAACCAGACAATTTTTGGATCATGGTTACATTGAATAAATATTATCATAAAAATTATGTCCAAAATTTAAAGCATACAGCTTTATAAAAGTGATGTTTGGATATTAAAGATGCTTATGTCCGGCTTTTAAAGTAAATTGACCGGGCGTTTATAGTGTTGAGTCCGCCTTTTTTATTTTGATGGACACCCTCTCTTCACCCTACAAGTTGCGGTGACCACAAAAAACCCCACAGAAACACCCTAAGCTATAAGCCACTCCACCGTCCCATTGTGTCAACGAGCTAGTATTTAATTTGTCACAATAAATGCGTCCGCAGATGGCCCTTTTGTGTGTCACGTTTCTGTCATTGATATTGGAACGTTTTGTTTGAATGAAATAAAATTGAAGCAGAAATGTCTGTCGCTACTTATGCAGCATTTTTAAAGTGGGGTTTCATTTTGGGATTTATGGGGGAAATAAAATGAAAATGTTTTGGTACCCAAATAATAATCTACACTATTATTATTATAGGAAAAAAAGCATTGGTAGCTCAATGGTAAGGACACGCGCCTCTTAACCGAGAAGTGCGGAGTCAAACCCGGGCACGTACCTCAGGATTTTTCAAATCTACGTATTTATACCACTAGCTCGACGGTGAGGGAAAACATCGTGATGAAACCTGCAAATTCAAACAACTTTGGATTTGTAACCATGATTCAAAAATTGTTTGGTTCCTCTATATTAGGGTTACGAAGGTCAGATCGGCAATCGCTTTAATGTAATTACCTGACTCGCTAAATCCTGTATCATGGTCTAAGCGGTCTCCGTCTAAGCACGGGACATAACGCTAGGAAGATAAGATGATTGAATATTTAAATACTTAACTATATGAAGGAATTACCACTCTTATGAATACAGCAAGTAAGAAAGATATCGCTTCTGGCCAATTAAACAGCAACTCGCAACTAATACCTACATATATACCGGGTGTTGAACATTCGAAGCGATCAAATATCGCCCCATATACATGGTGATCAGTCCTGTTACCGTAACGAGCTCATCAGCGGCCACCAGGCGGGTGTCGGGACAAATGCGCAATAATATATGCACCCGGCGCCCTGCGGTCGCCGAGGGGTGACCGCACGTTGGGATGTTTGAGGACCTTCCAAAATTTGTATTTTTACCGATTGCGAAAAAGGAAAGTGTATGATTTTTCCGAGTCATGCAGCGTTTTATAGTTCAGCGAAACGAAAACATCGGTAAACCGTTTAATATCTTATGATTTTAGCACTTTAAATGTATATAATTGCATTTTCGTAGGTTATTTATTTAGTATGTTAGGAGTCGTAAAAACCGTAGAGCTTGTATGAAAAGGATCATGACTGTTGAAGAGGCGAGTGAGGTGTGTAAGGATCGTGCCGTATGGCGTTCGGTTCTCTCTGCCTACCCGCTAGGGAAGTGGCGTGACGTTTAGTTAGTAAGTTATTTATTTAGTAGCGACTTAACTATTTAAACCGTTCTCATGAATGAGGCGTCAATCGATGCGCTGTTATCGGCTAATAATGTTGTTAAAAGAACTTCGGTATTTACATGCGTCATGGTACGTATATTTGTAATTTTAATTCATTGACAGGTAAATTTTAAGAGTGACATTTTATTCTTAGTTGCCAATGTATTTTCATCCCTCTTAGACTCAACAGCGCCTACTTATCGAGTTGACTCAGAAATGGGTTTTGCAGAAACTAACTCATCATACTAACTACTGAGTTGGAACAGTATTACATATATCTAAAACATCAAATTCTCCGTCTTGTCCTAACTTGATCCGACACCATGGTCACCCCCAAGTAATCCCCAAACACGTCATCTCTAGCCGCAGAGTAAATAATAATATGCTGTTATTTGTACGGGGATTATCGCCTTTGCGACTGTAGGGTTGCCACGTGATTTGCATAACTGGGATAAAGAGCGGTAGCTCAGTGGTGGCTTTAGAAATGAGGGGTGTTGGTTCGAGTGCTTCTGTTTTTTTTTTGTTTGTTATATTTATGGTTTGATTGTTAATTTAACAAGAAGCGCGTGAGATGTGTAAGTACCGTGCCATATGCGTTTAGTTCTCTCTGCCTACCCTGCTAGGGAAGTGGCGTGAAAGTTAGTTAGTTAGTTTAACAATTTTAATAATAAATACTGGCTCCCTAAAATATTAATGCAGAAAAATGACATGCATATCATGACGCCTGCAATCCCCGGGGGACTAAGTATGTACAGTCCAAAAGTATAATGAAATATGGATGGAAAATTGTGAAAAAGTAGTGACAAGTGGCTAGCTCGTCGCTTACACAACCACATACTCAAAACCCGATATACCATTAATCGTCTTTTAAGACATGATAGGCAAGAACCACAGTTGGCACATTATTTTTAAGTTCCAGACTAACATGGGACAATGTGCTAGGTTAGATGGAACATTGTAAAAAAGTAGTGACAAGTGGCTAGCTCGTCGCCTACACAATCACATATTCATAACCCAATTTATTTATTCCTTTACTATATAATGAATGAGTTTCTATTGCCAAAGAGTTCTTACTGACTAGCAGCGTTCAGTGGTTTCATCCGCGTAGTTCCCGTTCCCCTGGGAATAGCTAGGAAAAATAAAGCCTATATTACTCGCTGATAATGTTGCTTTCTATTGGTGAAAGAATTTTCAAAATCGGTTTAGTGGCTTAAGCGTGAAAGCGGAACAAACAAACACACATTCGCATTTGTAATATTAGTTGGGATTCGTGTCTGATTTGCAACTATCAGCTTCCAGCTTCCACTTTACAGCCATCTCTCAACACTATCCCATTTAGTAATATCCTCCTAACCGACTTCGGTCACAGCGGCCAATCTCTACAAGGATTAACCAAAATGCAAGAGATTCTACAGTGCACCAGTGTCTGTGTCAAGATGAGTCTGGAAGTGGGCGGTTTAATTACCCCGTGCCTCGGAAAGCACGTTAAGCCGTTGGTCCTGCGCCTGACCTCTCTCCGGTCATGTCGGTGCCGTCTCACCGCACTATGAGAGTGAAGGAACAGAGAGTGCACCTGTCTTAGCGCACACACTTGTGCACTATAACATCTCCTTGGCTAATCTTCGTTGAAATCGGTTTAAAGGATATTTTTTACCCATCTCCCAGTCTCCCTTGTCGCAGCCCTGACCCTGCGCGTGGCCAATCAAGGGCCCTTCCAAGTGCCCCACGATTCAATTGTACCGCGACAAATTATTATTTGCCGCGTCCAAAGCGCCGCGGGATTTATAGCTTCGTGTTGTTTGCGGTTTTTTTGCAGGCTTTGTAACAGATCGGGATTTTTATAAGCTTTGTAAAATTGCCCCAATTTGGTCAGGGACGTATAAAGAAGTATCTTTTGTGGCTCTAGTCACGTGATATTTGGACTGTTACATACATACATACATAACTTCACACCCTTAATCCCCGAAGGAGTAGGCAGAGTCAAAGGGACGGCATGCCCTTGAACTGTTGTGTTGTAAGTAGTTATTTTTTTGAGAGCATCAGGATTTGTCCCATGTTAGTCTGGAACACGAAAATAATGTGCCAACTGTGTTCTTGTCTAGCATGTAAACAGCGACTAATGGTGTAGCAGGTTTTGGGTATGTGATTGTGTAGGCGACGTGCAAGCTACTTGTCACTACTTTTTTACAATTTTCCATCTAACGAAACTCATATTTTTTAACTAAGATATCTTAAACAGATTTTGACTCCTAACATCACATTCACAACACCAACCTAGTCGTGGTAGAAGTTTAATCTATACTTATAATAAATCCGTAGAGAGGTCAATTCTGTACATGAAATATATTTTCAAAATAACTATCAGGGGGTGATTAATGATCGATACTGATGCCAATAATGCAATCAGTAAAATTTTTGTCTATCTGTCTGTCTGTCTGTCTGTATGTTCCTTATAGAAACCAAAACTACTCGACGGATTTTAACGAAACTTGGTACAATTATTCTTCATACTCCTGGGCAGGTTATAGTATACTTTTCATCACGCTATAATCAATAAGGAGCAGAGTAGTGAAGGGAAATGTTGGGAAAACGGGAGAAGTTACTCCATTTTTTAAGCTTCCGTCGCATGTGCAGCCTTAATGGTTAAAGTTACATAGAAATCATGTATGACGGAAATAGTCTTTATAATAATAACCATAAACGCGGGTGACACCGCTGGCACAGCTAGTACTCAATAAAGAAATATTAAATATCAGACTTCATACATTAATCTGACTCCGAGGTAAGTTACTTAGCACTTGTGTTACGGATATCAGAAACAACAGTGGTATTACAAATATATACTTAAATATTGGATATTAACACACAGCACAAACACAAATATTCATCATACGAATGTTCGTCCTGGGTGGGGATCGAACCTACAACTCGGCGCATGGGCTCACTACCGAATAAGCTGAGCTTGTCTGAATAGTTCTGAAGTAGCTTAACCTAATATTCAATTCTTGACTCAATCCACTCTATGATTACAATACCAGCGAACTGAATGTTCGCTGAATCGCTGTAGTTAATGTACAATAACTAGATTGGCTGGAACAATTGTATGTTACACTACGGGAGTTGGTAGACGTTTTGATGACGTTTTAAGATTTAGCTACCTGCTCAATGTGATTTAGTTTAGGACATACTAGCAGAGCTCTGCGGTTTTACCCGCGTAGTTTTCATTCCAGAGGGAATATGGAGATTTAATATAGCCTATGTTACTCGCTCATAAAGTAGCTTGCCATTGATGAAAAAAAAATTCGAATTGGTCCAGTAGTTTCGGAGTCTATTGAATACAAACAAACAATCAAATCTTTTCTTTTCAAAATATTAGTATGATACTACGGGAGTTGGTAGATTTTTTTGGTTAGTTTTTAGGTTAAGCTACCTACTTACTATGATTTGATTTAGAACATACATACGTGGTATGATACAATACTTTGATGTACTAAAGGCTTACTGTAAAACCATTATAACCCTGCTTGTTGTAAATAAACTATTTTGTATTTTTATCTTCAAACCCGCAAGGAGTATGAGTTTCCCAAACCGCAATAGGCAAAAAATCGAATTGGGTTAGATTAAAGAATATGACGAGTGGCCAACTCGTTGCCAGTGTGGCGACCGCGCCACAAGATAGTCAAGATTATAGCTCCAGTAATACGTAAACAAATGACGTCGATCGAACGTAGAGAAACGCCATACAATCCTGCATCGCGCTGACGAAGTTATTCTCGCCACTAAGTATATATAGTTACAATACAAAAAGACGGTTAGTCGGACCTAGGACCCCGAGCGAGCAACACCTAGCTCGGCGGAAGTGCGATCGCGTAGTTCGCACATAAGGATATTATAAACCCACAAAATTAATCGCCTTTTACGACATGCTAGGCAAAGAACACAGTTTTTATACTTTCCCAGTCCCAGACCAACATGGAATATTAGTTTGTAACTTAATATAAATTTTACAAATACTTAATCCAATTTAATGAGCTCATTCCTTAACCCATCGGAAAATATCAGCCAGCTCCTGGTTTATAAAGTTAGCTTGAATGTAGAATAACTAAGTTGGCTAAGATTGACTTGGCTCGGGTAATTGTGTGTGTGTGTGTGTGTTTAACTTATTCGTAACTAGCTGTGCCAGCAACCACGTAGGTTAATTTGCTAATTCACGTAATATTAACTTAATATATACTACGTCTGCCCTGGTCTAGATTTCTAGCCTAACTTTCAGTCTGTTATACAAATTCGATTGTATCCCGTGGGATGGTCTAGGACTTAAAAATAATGCACTGTGTTTCTTACCTAGCATGTCGTAAAAGACGACTAATGGTATATCGGGTTTTGGGTGTGTGGTTGTGTAGGCGACGAGCTAGCCACTTGTCACTACTTTTTTACCATTTTCCGTCTAACCCAGCCCAGTTTTACTTTTGGTTGAATGTGGATAAAGGGGCTAGCTGCCCCTTAGACTCTACCTACCTCTTCGGGGATTATGGGCGTGATGTTATGTATGTATATTAACATAAAAATTAAGAATTACAAAAAAAATTATTGCCCATTACATCCAACCACAAAATAATTAAAATTGGCCACTTGCTATCAAGAGGAGCAGGTTTGCGTTATAACGTAATTTTCACCCCAACCCCTGTGATATACATCCCACCGCAAGGGTGTTCAATACCAGATACAGGGAAGCTATATACGATATTGTTTGAAACCCCTTGCTCAGAAGAGGGTGTTTTTGACATTAAACAATATAAATGTGGACGTGTCTGTCTGTTCCAATTTTATGACCAATTCATTTGAAACTATTTTGATTTATTTGTTAATGAGTGCTTTGAATTGTCCCATGTTGGTCTAAGACTTAAAAATAATGCGCCAATTGTGTTCCTTGCCTAGCATGTCGTAAAAGGCGATTAATGGTATACCGGGTGGTAGATCTGTGATTGTGTAGGTGACGAGCTAGCCACTTGTCACTATTTTATCATGGTTGAAATGCAAATATGATCTATACACCCCTGTAAAATATGTTGTTGAAAAGAGTAACTACCGAGTTTCTTGCCGGTTTCTTCTCGGTAGAAGCAACATTCCGAACCGGTGGTAGATTCATATTATTAGTTGATTTTCCTATTGAATTGACGATTTATAAGTGTTTGTTTCAAACCTATATAAATAAAGAGTATTTTGACTTTGACTTTGACTTTGAATCCAGACATCCCAGACGGCCTATGATCTTAGCAATGAGAACTCTTTGGCAATAGATACTCATTAGTGTGCAAAAGAATAAAAAGACTGAATTCAAATTCAATTAAAAATAGAACACGCCCACAGAGCTATAAAAGCTCAGTGGCAAGCCCAATAAAATCAGTTATTCCTCAAGCAGTATTTTATTCAGTTCAACCAGGTTTGTCTGTACATTTAAATCTATATAAATAAAACAAAGTCGTGTTTGTTACACCACTTATAAGTCGAGAACGGGAACGTTGTTTTTGATTTGTTGGATTTGTCTTCGTCCAGAATAACAGAATAACTATTAAAAACATTGAAAAATTTACGATAAAACAAAATAAAAGCAAAAGTATTTTCTCATATAAAACGGTGGGATTCGTATCTGTCAATGTTAAATGTCAATCGACAAATCAATGTCAATTTTCATTTACTGGGCGATACGAAGTTCGCCGGGACAGCTAGTAAATAATAATAATAAATTCTCCTGACTGACACACGCTTGTGCTTGTGCTATGGATACTAGGTAGAACGGATAGACATACTTAATTAAGTTAATAATCATCAATACATGTTCATGAAACATTTGCCCCGAGCGGGAATCGTACTCGCAATCCTTGGTGTCGTGACCAGGATCTTTGACCACTTGACTAACGCGCCAGTCTGTATTCACGAACTTAGCAAAAGTTAATTTAAGTGCAGAATATGGTCAACATTCGTAAAATACCAATTTTCAATACGAAGTAACTCATTGGGTCGTTTTTATCAAAAATTTCTTTATTCTTCGCTATGACATTTTCGAATGATACCGTGCTTTCGATTCCACTTCGCAAGCATACATAAAAATCACACAAAAACATTTCCTTCTAAGCAAAAACAACCCCTTTTAGCAAGCAACGAGATGAAAAAACTTCCCCCTTCATTGGATAAAGCCCTATAACTTAATTGGGAAGCCTACTTAATAAAACCTGTTTAAACCTTGGAGTGCCTCAGGGCTCCGCGTTGGAACCACTGTCTCATAACATGCATTTGTTATCAAAGCTTTGTATAGTACTAGCCGTTACTCGAAGATACAGAGATTCTATCTCATATCCCTAGAGATCTATTTATATATCTGGAATGAAAAGAAGGCTTTAGCCCTTATTAGGGTTCAAACGTTCAGTGTTACAAATTATATCACAAGCAATTAATAGGTTTGAGCATGAAAATGTAATAGACAGACATTACTTACGAATTCGTAATATTAGCTAGTATTCAACGCTTTCAGTATTAGTAATTAGGATTCAAAAGGCTTATTATGACACAGTTTTACTTAACTTAACTATAAGTGAGAATATTACGAATGGCGGAGATGATAATTGGTCTAATGAAACGATTCTCGAATTAATGTAGATTCTTACAACTCTTAAGAATAGTTTTTTTTGTTAGAAAGTAATCAGATAGCTAAAGTAATGAGTATGGAGTATCTCAGGGCTCCGTGTTGCGACCATTGCCTTATCTAGTTTTAAAATTGGCAATTTTTTGTTTGTTTCAGGTAAATTGGTATTCTACTTTTATCGGTGATCGTCAAAGTAGCTGAATTGAATCCAAAAGGTGTTTGTTCCTTGGCAGTTTTTCCTGCTGAAGAAAAACCTTAAAATCGTATAACCATTCTGACTTCTGATTAAACTACTGGTACACAAAATTCCATCGAAATCTGCTCAGCATTTAGCCATAACCGTAACAGAGCTTACAAATCCATAAAATTGGTTTAAATTAATATTGATCAGATTTCCCTACTCTCCCCTCAAACCATTATCATATTAGACTCGAAAATGTAATAAACTCTATTACTTTATTCGCGGAATGTAAGAGTGTAATGTAAAGGTATCTATACAATCTCCAGGGTGTTACATAACCGCATTAACGATTGTAAGTCGGTGTAGAGGATGCGCACGATTTGTTTTTATTAGGTGGCAGCCCTCGTAAGGGATACTGGGGTAAGGTTGTCAACGTCCAAATTTTTTTAACACATTTTTAAAATTATTTTGACTTTTGCCATTTTTCACTTTTTGTTCACAATTTTCCATCTAACCTAAATTAATTCTTAATCCCCTATCTCCTCCAGTACGAACTTTGGCGTATTACATTGGTGATTGTGTAGGCGACGAGTTAGCCTCTTGTCACTACTTTTTCACAAGGGGCTCTTTCTGGGCTCTGCTTATCCCTTCGAGGTTAGTAGCAGGCATGATGATATCTTACTATCTTACTTCTTACTATATATATAAAGCTAAACTAGCTTTTGGCGCACACGCTACGCGTGTGCTTGCCAAAACCCAGCTCTGCGAGGCGGAGGGGGACGCTCCGGGCTTCGCCCTACGCGGAGCTCGGCCTTCGGCCTCGCGATACGCAGCTCGGCCTGCGGCCTCGCTTAGATTACATGGCTGGGTTGGACCGTTCGCAATGGCGTTCTTATTCTTTTTTTGATGCCCTATGTTCCATCAAATGGGTCCTAAAGAACCAGGCCTTCGGCTTTCTTCCTTTCGGTGGTCGTGCAAAATGACATGATTTATTTGGCTGCTCCGGGCTTCGCCCTACGCGGCGCTCTGCCTATGGATTTGCGGGATTGCATCATTTGTTTGGCCGCTTCGGGCTGCGCCCTACGCGGCGCTCCGCCTATGACTTTGCAAAATAACATAACTTAATTGGCCGCTCCGGGCTTCGCCCTACGCGGCGCTCCGCCTTTACATTCGCAAAATTACATCACTTGATTGGCCGCTCCGGGCTGCGCCCTACGCGGCGCTCCGCTTACGCATTCGCAATATAACATTACTTGTTTGGCCGCTCCGGGCTTCGCCCTACGCGGCGCTCCGGGCTTCGCCCTACGCGGCGCTCCGCCTAAGGATTTGCATAATAGCACAACTTAATTGGCCGCTCCGGGCTTCGCCCTACGCGGCGCTCCGCCTAAGGATTTGCATAATAACATAACTTAAATGGCCGCTCCGGGCTTCGCCCTACGCGGCGCTCCGCCTTTACATTCGCAAAATTACATCACTTGATTGGCCGCTCCGGGCTGCGCCCTACGCGGCGCTCCGCTTACGCATTCGCAATATAACATTACTTGTTTGGCCGCTCCGGGCTTCGCCCTACGCGGCGCTCCGCCTAAGGATTTGCATAATAACATAACTTAATTGGCCGCTCCGGGCTTCGCCCTACGCGGCGCTCCGCCTTTACATTCGCAAAATTACATCACTTGATTGGCCGCTCCGGGCTGCGCCCTACGCGGCGCTCCGCTTACGCATTCGCAATATAACATTACTTGTTTGGCCGCTCCGGGCTTCGCCCTACGCAGCGCTCCGCCTTTACATTCGTAATATAACATCACTTGTTTAGCCGCTCCGGGCTTCGCCCAACGCGGCGCTCCGCCTACGCATTCGCAATATAACATTACTTCTTTGGCCGCTCCGGGCTTCGCCCTACGCGGCGCTCCGCCTTTACATTCGCAATATAACATCACTTGTTTAGCCGCTCCGGGCTGCGCCCTACGCGGCGCTCCGCCTACGCAATCGCAATATAACATTACTTCTTTGGCCGCTCCGGGCTTCGCCCTACGCGGCGCTCCGCCTGTGGCTTCGCAAAAATACATTAACTCTATGGCCGCTCCGGGCTTCGCCCTACGCGGCGCTCGGCCTATACATTCGCAAAATTACATCACTTGATCGGCCGCTCCGGGCTGCGCCCTACGCGGCGCTCCACCTAGGTCATCGCAAAAATTAAGGCATTATAAATGTGCTCCGCCTATGCCCACGCAAAGTTACAAAGTCATTTTGTATGATAAAGACAGTACCGCAATACTATGCAACCGTTTCCCCATACAAAATCGTACAAACTTATCGTTGCGGTCGGCTCCAGTACAAAATGTATGGGAAAATCGAATACCAACATGACATGGAGTTTTCAATTTTTTTCTTTTGACTGTTGATTTATTGTCCAAAATTGGATCGAAATGGAAATAAATGGCCAATTTTGACAGATCCTCATACTTATTTTCTAGCAAAAGTTGTTATTTCGAGTTTTTACATTTTGGGGTAAAACTCAAAAATTACCCATAAAATTGGGAAAAAATTATAACCAGTCGATAGGTCTTATAGGGCTCTACAACAAAGGTCATTATCAAAATTTAGCTTTGCTAACCGCAACTGCCCCAAAAACCACTTTGAAAATTCTGAAAAATTCACATTTTTACAAAATGGCCGCCACTTGGTCCGCCATTTTGATTTTTTTGAAGCCAGTATTTTTTAGGCATTCTACGTTATATACCACATCGAACTGCATTTTTACTTTTTCTCTCCAGCGTATAATGAGTCCTCCAGAGCCTCTGGAAGTAGACCATGCCTTCGGAATTCACCTCCCCGCCGCTCCGAGTGTTGCCATGCGAATGAGATAAAAATAGTCAAATGTCATTTTAATGGATCCGCCCTCTAGGAACCTGGCAATGAATTTATCGAAAAGTCGTTATTTCTACTTTCGACCTTTTTGGGCCATATCTCAAAACCTACCAAAAACTACCAAAATTTTTTTTCACCTGGCAACACATCTTGACGAGACACATATCCGCCCAGTACATTGGAAAACGCTAAAGTGTGGCCATCTGCCCTAAAAATTTAAAATAAAATTTCAAAAAAGTAAAATTTTCACAAAATGGCCGCTAGCGCGTCCGCCATCTTGAATTTCCGAATGCCCATATTTTTCCCATATTCTGGGTCGTATACCCCACCAACCCACATTTTTCGTTTTTTTCTCCCGTGCGTCCTCGGACCCAGAGAGAGTTTGGAAAATGACCATGTCGAAAAAATGTTTTGGTCCGCTGTCGCCAGTGTTGCCAGAATTTTTCAATAAAACTACCATAAGGCCATTGCGGGTCGGAGTTGCCATAAATCTGCATACTCGAATTTTCGCAAAACGTCAAAATTTCATCCCTACCATTTTCTACCATGGCTCGAAAACTACCATGAATTTGGTAGAAATTCAAACGCACGGCAACACTTGAATAAATTCTCTACCCCTGCCACATACAACGCGATTCTCTAAAATGTTGCCATCCATGCGAAAAATGAAAAACAAATTTTTCGAAAATTTTCAGTTTTACTAAATTACCGCCAGCGCGTCCGCCATCTTGAATTTTGTGATGCCCATATTTTTCCCATATTCTGGATCGTATAACCCATCAACCCTCATTTTTCGTTTTTTCCTCCGACGCTTCCTCTGACCCACAGGGCTCCTAGAAGCTGGCAATGTCGAAAAAACGTTTTTTACCGATAATTCCCAGTGTTGCCAGAATTTTCCAAAAAAACTACAAAAAGGCCCAAGCGGGTCGGGGTTGCCACAAAACTGCATACTCGATTTTTCGAAAATCAAAAATTTTTTTTTCCTACCATTTTCTCCCATGGACCGAAAACTACCATGAATTTGCTAAAAATTGTCACGCATGGTAACACTCGAATAAATTCTCCACCATAGCCTTCCTACAAGCGATTCTCTAAAGTGTTGCCATCCACCCGAAAATCGCCTTCAAAAATTGACAATTTTTTTCTCGGGACAAAATGGCCGCCAGCGCCGCCGCCATATTGAATTTCTATAATCTATGGTACGGGTCGTCGAGTCGACTATACTTGCAAGAATTTCCAAAAGAAAGTTTTCCACTGTCTATGCGCGTCTCTTTAGTACGACTGCGCAAAAATGACTCTAAATCGGATTTTCAAACCGCAATTACACCGCCGCCATCTTGTTTTTTTGACATTTTATTTTTTTTTCAATCCTAACTCGCAAACATCAATCTCTGACAGTCTAAACCGCCCCACGTTTCCATACATTTTTTTTTTCCCGCTAAGCCATACTCGGCGGCCATCTTGAATTTAAAAAAAAAAACAAGAAAAAGCTGCGTTGATTAAAAATCTAAACCCACCCCTCATACATCAAAAAGAGGTAGAACTTCCCCTTGCCCCCCAAAAACACCCCCGATCAGTGAGTGAGTGAGTCAGTGGTAATTTAGCTTTATATATAATAGACTAGCTTTTGGCGCACACGCTACGCGTGTGCTTGCCAAAACCCAGCTCTGCGAGGCGGAGGGGGACGCTCCGGGCTTCGCCCTACGCGGAGCTCGGCCTTCGGCCTCGCGATACGCAGCTCGGCCTGCGGCCTCGCTTAGATTACATTGCTGGGTTTGACCGTTCGCAATGGCGTTCTTATTCTTTTTTTGATGCGCTATGTTCCATATCAAATGGGTCCTAAAGAACCAGGCCTTCGGCCCGGAGGGCGCTCGGCCTTCGGCCCGGAGGGCGCTCGGCCTTCGGCCCGGAGGGCGCTCGGCCTTCGGCCCGGAGGGCGCTCGGCCTCCGGCCTCGCGTACCTAGTTTGACCTGCGGTCTTACAAAATGACATGATTTATTTGGCCGCTCCGGGCTTCGCCCTACGCGGCGCTCCGCCTATGGATTTGCGGGATTGCATCATTTGTTTGGCCGCTTCGGGCTGCGCCCTACGCGGCGCTCCGCCTATATATTTGCAAAAACGATGTCATTTGATTGGCCGCTCCGGGCTTCGCCCTACGCGGCACTCCGCTTAAGCATTTGCAAAATAACACAACTAAATTGGCCGCTCTGGGCTTCGCCCTACGCGGCGCTCCGCCTATGTCTTTGCAAAATCACATTATATGTTTGCCGCTCCGGGCTGTGCAACTATAACATCGAACAAATACATTAACTGTTTGGCCGCTCCGGGCTTCGCCCGACGCGGCGCTCCGCCTAAGCATTTGCAAAATAACATAACTAAATTGGCCGCTCCGGGCTTCGCCCTACGCGGCGCTCCGCCTGTGTCTTTGCAAAATCACATTACTTGTTTGGCCGCTCCGGGCTTCGCCCTACGCGGCGCTCCGCCTATGGCTTTGCGGAATCACATCATATGTTTGGCCGGTCCGGGCTTCGTCCTACGCGGCGCTCTGCCTAAGCATTTGCAAAATAACATAACTAAATTGGCCGCTCCGGGCTTCGCCCTACGCGGCGCTCCGCCTATGTCTTTGCAAAATCACATTACTTGTTTGGCCGCTCCGGGCTTCGCCCTACGCGGCGCTCCGCCTGTGGCTTCGCAAAATACATTAACTGTTTGGCCGCTCCGGGCTTCGCCCTTCGCGGCGCTACGCCTAGAACTTTGCGAAAAAAAAATTAAGGCATAATAAATGTGCTCCGCCTATGCCCACGCAAAGTTACATAGTCATTTTGTATGATAAAGACAGTACCGCATTACTATGCAACCGTTTCCCTATACAAATTCGTACAAACTTATCTTTGCGGTCGGCTCCAGTACAAAATGTATGGGAAAATTAAGTACCAATATGACATGGACTTTTTCATTTTTTTCTTTCGACTGTTGATTTATTTTTCAAAATTGGATCGAAATGGAAATAAATGCCCAATTTTGACAGATCCTTATACTTATTTTGTGCTAAAAGTCGTTATTTAGATTTTTTACATTTCGGGGTAAAACTCGAAAATTACCCCGAAATTTGGGAAATAATTTTAACCAGTCGATAGGTCTTATAGGGTTCTACAACAAAGGTTATTATCAAAATTTAGCTTTGCTAACTGCAACTGCCCCAAAAACCACTTTGAAAATTCTGAAAAATTCACATTTTTACAAAATGGCCGCCACTTGGTCCGCCATTTTGATTTTTTTAAAGCCAGTATTTTTTAGGCATTCTACGTTATATACCACATCGAACTGCATTTTTACTCTTTCCCTCCGGCGTATAATGAGTCCTCCAGAGCCTCTGGAAGTAGACCATGCCTTCGGAATTCACCTCCCCGCCGCTCCGAGTGTTGCCATGCGAATGAAATAAAAATAGTCAAATGTCATTTTAATGGACCCGCCCTCTAGGAACCTGGCAATGAATTTACCAAAAAGTCGTTATTTCTACTTTCGAACTTTTTGGGCCATATCTCGAAAACTACCAAAAACTACCAATTTTTTTTTTCACCTGGCAACACATCTCGACCAGACACATATCTGCCTAGTACATTGGGAAACGCTAAAGTGTCGCCATCTGCCCTAACAATTTAAAATAAAATTTCAAAAAAGTAAAATTTTCACAAAATGGCCGCTAGCGCGTCCGCCATCTTGAATTTCCGGATGCCAATATTTTTCCCATATTCTGGGTCGTATACGCCACCAACCCACATTTTTCGTTTTTTTCTCCCGTGCGTCCTCGGACCCACAGAGAGTTTGGAAAATGACCATGTCGAAAAAATGTTTTACTTCGCTGTCGCCAGTGTTGCAAGAATTTTTCAACAAAACTACCATGAGGCCATTGTGGGTCGGGGTTGCCATAAATCTGCATACTCGATTTTTCGCAAAACGTCAAAATTTTATCCCTACCATTTTCTACCATGGCTCGAAAACTACCATGAATTTGGTAGAAATTCAAACGCACGACAACACTTGAATAAATTCTCTACCCCTACCCCATACAACGCAATTCTCTAAAATGTTGCCATCCATGCGAAAAATGAAAAACAAATTTTTCGAAAATTTTAAGTTTTACTAAATTACCGCCAGCGCGTCCGCCATCTTGAATTTTGCAATATCCATATTTTTCCCATATTCTGGGTCGTATACCCCATCAACCCTCATTTTTCGTTTTTTCCTCCGACGCGTCCTCTGACCCACAGGGCTCCTAGAAGACGACAATGTCGAAAAAACGTTTTTTACCGATAATTCCCAGTGTTGCCAGAATTTCCCAAAAAAACTACCAAAAGGCCCAAGCGGGTCGGGGTTGCCACAAAACTGCATACTCGATTTTTTGAAAATCAAAATTTTTTTTTTGCTACTATTTTCTACCATGGCCCAAAAACTACCATGAATTTGGTAAAAATTTCTACACATGGTAACACTTGAATAAATTCCCCACCATAGCCTTCTTACAAGCGATTCTCTAAAGTGTTGCCATCCACCCGAAAAACGCCTTCAAAAACTGCCAATTTTTTTCTCGGGACAAAATGGCCGCCAGAGCCGCCGCCATCTTGAATTTCTATAATCTATGGATAGGGTCGTCGAGTCGACTATACTTGCAAGAATTTCCAAAAGAAAGTTTTCCACTGTTTATGCGCGTCCCTTCAGTACGACTGCGCAAAAATGACTCTAAATCGGATTTTCAAACCGCAATCACACCGCCGCCATCTTGTTTTTTTGACATTTTATTTTTTTTCCATTCCTAACCCATAAACAACAATCTTTGACAGTCTAAACCGCCCCACGTTTCCATACATTTTTTTTTTCCCGCTAAGCCATACTCGGCGGCCATCTTGAATTTTAAAAAAAAAACAAGAAAAAGCTGCGTTGATTAAAAATCTAAACCCACCCTCCATACATCAAAAAGTGCTAAACCACCCCCTTCACACCGCAAAAACACCCCAATCAGTGAGTGAGTCAGTCAGTGGTAATTTAGCTTTATATATAATAGACTAGCTTTTGGCGCACACGCTACGCGTGTGCTTGCCAAAACCCAGCTCTGCGAGGCGGACGCTCCGGGCTTCGCCCTACGCGGAGCTCGGCCTTCGGCCTCGCGAAACGCAGCTCGGCCTGCGGCCTCGCTTAGATTACATGGCTGGGTTGGACCGTTCGCAATGGCGTTCTTATTCTTTTTTTGATGCCCTATGTTCCATCAAATGGGTCCTAAAGAACCAGGCCTTCGGCCCGGGGGGCGCTCGGCCTCCGGCCTCGCGCACATAGTTTGACTTGCGGTCTTGCAAAACGACGATTTATTTGGCCGCTCCGGGCTTTGCCCTACGCGGCGCTCCGCTTATGGATTTGCGGGATTGCATCATTTGTTTGGCCGCTCCGGGCTGCGCCCTACGCGGCGCCCCGCCTATATATCTGCAAAACAACGACACTTGATTGGCCGCTCCGGGCTTCGCCCTACGCGGCGCTCCGCCTATATATTTGCAAAACAACGTCACTTAATTGGCCGCTCCGGGCTTCGCCCTACGCGGCGCTCCGCTTATATATTTGCAAAACAACATCACTTGATTGGCCGCTCCGGGCTTCGCCCTGCGCGGCGCTTCGCCTATGTCTTTGCAAAATCACATTATATGTTTGCCGCTCCGGGCTGTGCAACTATAACATCGAAAAAATATATTAACTGTTTGGCCGCTCCGGGCTTCGCCCGACGCGGCGCTCCGCCTATGGCTTCACAACATTACATCATTTGTTTGGCCGCTCCGGGCTTCGCCCTACGCGGCGCTCCGCATATGGCTTCGCAAAAATATATTAATTGTTTGGCCGCTCGGGGCTTCACCCTACTCGGCGCTCCGCCTATGCATTCGTAATATAACATCACTTGTTTGGCCGCTCCGGGCTTCGCCCTACGCGGCACTCCGCCTAGAACTTTGCGAAAATTAAGGCATAATAAATGTGCTCCACCTATGCCCACGCTAAGTTACATAGTCATTTTGTATGATAAAGACAGTACCGCAATACTATGCAACCGTTTCCCTATACAAATTCGTACAAACTTATCTTTGCGGTCGGCTCCAGTACAAAATGTATGGGAAAATCGAGTACCAACATGACATGGATGCAATTTTTTTCTTTTGACTGTTGATTTATTGTCCAAAATTGGATCGAAATGGAAATAAATGGCCAATTTTGACAGATCCTCATAATTATTTTCTAGCAAAAGTCGTTATTTCGAGTTTTTACATTTTGGGGTAAAACTCAAAAATTACCCATAAAATTGGGAAAAAATTATAACCAGTTGATAGGTCTTATAGGGCTCTACAACAAAGGTCATTATCAAAATTTAGCTTTGCTAACTGCAACTGCCCCAAAAACCACTTTGAAAATTCTGAAAAATTCACATTTTTACAAAATGGCCGCCACTTGGTCCGCCATTTTTATTTTTTTAAAGCCAGTATTTTTTAGGCATTCTACGTTATATACCACATCAAACTGCATTTTTACTTTTTCCCTCCAACGTATAATGAGTCCTCCAGAGCCTCTGGAAGTAGACCATGCCTTCGGGATTCACCTCCCCGCCGCTCTGAGTGTTACCATGCGAATGAGATTAAAATAGTCAAATGTCATTTTAATGGACCCGCCCTCTAGGTACCTGGCAATGAATTTACCAAAAAGTCGTTATTTCTACTTTCGACTTTTTTGGGCCATATCTCGAAAACTACCAAAAACTACCAAAAATTTTTTTCACCTGGCAACACATCTTGACGAGACACATATCCGCCTAGTACATTGGAAAACGCTAAAGTGTCGCCATCTGCCCGAAAAATTTAAAATAAAATTTCGAAAAAGTGAAATTTTCACAAAATGGCCGCTAGCGCGTCCGCCATCTTGAATTTCCGGATGCCCATATTTTTCCCATATTCTGGGTTATATACCCCACCAACCCACATTTTTCGTTTTTTTCTCCCGTGCGTCCTCGGACCCAGAGAGAGTTTGGAAAATGACCATGTCGAAAAAATGTTTTGGTCCGCTGTCGCCAGTGTTGCCAGAATTTTTCAACAAAACTACCATGAGGACATTGCGGGTCGGAGTTGCCATAAATCTGCATACTCGAATTTTCGCAAAACGTCAAAATTTCATCCCTACCATTTTCTACCATGGCTCGAAAACTACCATGAATTTGGTAGAAATTCAAACGCACGGCAACACTTGAATAAATTCTCTACCCCTGCCACATACAACGCGATTCTCTAAAATGTTGCCATCCATGCGAAAAATGAAAAACAAATTTTTCGAAAATTTTCAGTTTTACTAATTTACCGCCAGCGCGTCCGCCATCTTGAATTTTGTGATGCCCATATTTTTCCCATATTCTGGATCGTATAACCCATCAACCCTCATTTTTCGTTTTTTCCTCCGACGCTTCCTCTGACCCACAGGGCTCCTAGAAGCTGGCAATGTCGAAAAAACGTTTTTTACCGATAATTCCCAGTGTTGCCAGAATTTTCCAAAAAAACTACAAAAAGGCCCAAGCGGGTCGGGGTTGCCACAAAACTGCATACTCGATTTTTCGAAAATCAAAAATTTTTTTTTCCTACCATTTTCTCCCATGGACCGAAAACTACCATGAATTTGCTAAAAATTGTCACGCATGGTAACACTCGAATAAATTCTCCACCATAGCCTTCCTACAAGCGATTCTCTAAAGTGTTGCCATCCACCCGAAAAATGCCTTCGAAAAATGGAAAAAAAATTCTCGGGACAAAATGGCCGCCTGCGCCGCCGCCATATTGAATTTCTATAATCTATGGATGGGGTCGTCGAGTCGACTATACTTGCAAGAATTTCCAAAAGAAAGTTTTCCACTGTCTATGCGCGTCTCTTTAGTACGACTGCGCAAAAATGACTCTAAATCGGATTTTCAAACCGCAATTACACCGCCGCCATCTTGTTTTTTTGACATTTTATTTTTTTTCCATTCCTAACCCATAAACAACAATCTTTGACAGTCTAAACCGCCCCACGTTTCCATACATTTTTTTTTTCCCGCTAAGCCATACTCGGCGGCCATTTTGAATTTAAAAAAAAAAACAAGAAAAAGCTGCGTTGATTAAAAATCTAAACCCACCCCCCATACATCGAAAAGTCCTAAACCACCCCCTTCACACCGCAAAAACACCCCAATCAGTCAGTCAGTGAGTGAGTGGTAATTTAGCTTTATATATAATAGACTAGCTTTTGGCGCACACGCTACGCGTGTGCTTGCCAAAACCCAGCTCTGCGAGGCGGACGCTCCGGGCTTCGCCCTACGCGGAGCTCGGCCTTTGGCCTCGCGATACGCAGCTCGGCCTGCGGCCTCGCTTAGATTACATGGCTGGGTTGGACCGTTCGCAATGGCGTTCTTATTCTTTTTTTGATGCCCTATGTTCCATCAAATGGGTCCTAAAGAACCAGGCCTCCGGCCTCGCGTGCTTAGTTTGACCTGCAGTCTCGCAAAATTACATGATTTATTTGGCCGCTCCGGGCTGCGCCCTACGCAGCGCTCCGCCTGTGGCTTCGCAATATAATATCACTTATTTGGCCGCTCCGGGCTTTGCCCTACGCGGCGCTCCGGGCTTCGCCCTACGCGGCGCTCCGCCTAAGGATTTGCATAATAACATAACTTAATTGGCCGCTCCGGGCTTCGCCCTACGCGGCGCTCCGCCTTTACATTCGCAAAATTACATCACTTGATTGGCGGCTCCGGGCTGCGCCCTACGCGGCGCTCCGCTTACACATTCGCAATATAACATTACTTGTTTGGCCGCTCCGGGCTTCGCCCTACGCGGCGCTCCGCCTACGCATTCGCAATATAACATTACTTCTTTGGCCGCTCCGGGCTTCGCCCTACGCGGCGCTCCGCCTGTGGCTTCGCAAAAATACATGCCTTGCAGGATTGCATCATTTGTTTGGCCGCTCCGGGCTGCGCCCTACGCGGCGCTCCGCCTATGGATTTGCGGGAATGCATCATTTGTTTGGCCGCTTCGGGCTGCGCCCTACGCGGCGCTCCGCCTATGTCTTTGCAAAATCACATTATATGTTTGCCGCTCCGGGCTGTACAACTATAACATCGAACAAATACATTAACTGTTTGGCCGCTCCGGGCTTCGCCCGACGCGGCGCTCCGCCTATAGCTTCGCAACATTACATCATTTGTTTGGCCGCTCCGGGCTGCGCCCTACGCGGCGCTCCGCCTATGGCTTTGCGGAATCACATCATATGTTTGGCCGCTCCGGGCTTCGTCCTACGCGGCGCTCCGCCTAAGCATTTGCAAAATAACATAACTAAATTGGCCGCTCCGGGCTTCGCCCTACGCGGCGCTCCGCCTATGTCTATGCAAAATCGCATTACTTGTTTGGCCGCTCCGGGCTACGCCCTACGCGGCGCTCCGCCTGTGGCTTCGCAAAATACATTAACTCTTTGGCCGCTCCGGGCTTCGCCCTACGCGGCGCTCCGCCTAAGTCATCGCAAAAATTAAGGCATTTTAAATGTGCTCCGCCTATGCCCACGCAAAGTTACAAAGTCATTTTGTATGATAAAGACAGTACCGCAATACTATGCAACCGTTTCCCCATACAAAATCGTACAAACTTATCGTTGCGGTCGGCTCCAGTACAAAATGTATGGGAAAATCGAATACCAACATGACATGGAGTTTTCAATTTTTTTCTTTTGACTGTTGATTTATTGTCCAAAATTGGATCGAAATGGAAATAAATGGCCAATTTTGACAGATCCTCATACTTATTTTCTAGCAAAAGTCGTTATTTCGAGTTTTTACATTTTGGGGTAAAACTCGAAAATTACCCATAAAATTGGGAAAAAATTATAACCAGTCGATAGGTCTTATAAAGTTCTACAACAAAGGTCATTATCAAAATTTAGCTTTGCTAACTGCAACTGCCCCAAAAACCACTTTGAAAATTCTGAAAAATTCACATTTTTACAAAATGGCCGCCACTTGGTCCGCCATTTTTATTTTTTTGAAGCCAGTATTTTTTAGGCATTCTACGTTATATACCACATCGAACTGCATTTTTACTTTTTCGCTCCAACGTATAACGAGTCCTCCAGAGCCTCTGGAAGTAGACCATGCCTTCGGGATTCACCTCCCCGCCGCTCCGAGTGTTGCCATGCGAATGAGATTAAAATAGTCAAATGTCATTTTAATGGACCCGCCCTCTAGGTACCTGGCAATGAATTTACCAAAAAGTCGTTATTTCTACTTTCGACCTTTTTGGGCCATATCTCGAAAACTACCAAAAACTACCAAAAATTTTTTTCACCTGGCAACACATCTTGACGAGACACATATCCGCCTAATACATTGGAAAACACTAAAGTGTCGCCATCTGCCCGAAAAATTGAAAATAAAATTTCAAAAAAGTAAAATTTTCACAAAATGGCCGCTAGCGCGTCCGCCATCTTGAATTTCCGAATGCCCATATTTTTCCCATATTCTGGGTCGTATACCCCACCAACCCACATTTTTCGTTTTTTTCTCCCGTGCGTCCTCGGACCCAGAGAGAGTTTGGAAAATGACCATGTCGAAAAAATGTTTTGGTCCGCTGTCGCCAGTGTTGCCAGAATTTTTCAACAAAACTACCATGAGGCCATTGCGGGTCGGAGTTGCCATAAATCTGCATACTCGAATTTTCGCAAAACGTCAAAATTTCATCCCTACCATTTTCTACCATGGCTCGAAAACTACCATACATTTGGTAGAAATTCAAACGCACGGCAACACTTGAATAAATTCGCTACC
The DNA here is from genome assembly GCA_951394215.1 of Glyphodes perspectalis. NCBI lineage: Eukaryota > Metazoa > Arthropoda > Insecta > Lepidoptera > Crambidae > Glyphodes > Glyphodes perspectalis. The sequence continues at coordinate 6,653,745 of OX596230.1, read as the reverse complement.
CCTGCCACATACAACGCGATTCTCTAATGTTGCCATCCATGCGAAAATTCAAAAACAAATTTTTCGAAAATTTTCAGTTTTACTAAATTACCACCAGCGCGTCCGCCATCTTGAATTTTGCAATATCCATATTTTTCCCATATTCTGGATCGTATACCCCATCAACCCACATTTTTCGTTTTTTCTTCCGACGCTTCCTCTGACCCACAGGGCTCCTAGAAGCTGGCAATGTCGAAAAACCGTTTTTTACCGATAATTCCCAGTGTTGCCAGAATTTTCCAAAAAAACCACCAAAAGGCCCATGCGGGTCGGGGTTGCCACAAAACTGCATACTCGATTTTTCGAAAATCAAAAATTTTTTTTTCCTACCATTTTCTCCCATGGACCGAAAACTACCATGAATTTGCTAAAAATTGTCACGCATGGTAACACTCGAATAAATTCCCCACCATAGCCTTCCTACAAGCGATTCTCTAAAGTGTTGCCATCCACCCGAAAAATGCCTTCGAAAAATGGAAAAAAAATTCTCGGGACAAAATGGCCGCCAGCGCCGCCGCCATCTTGAATTTCTATAATCTATGGATGGGGTCGTCGAGTCGACTATACTTGCAAGAATTTCCAAAAGAAAGTTTTCATCTGTCTATGCGCGTCTCTTTAGTACGACTGCACAAAAATGACTCTAAATCTGATTTTCAAACCGCAATTACACCGCCGCCATCTTGTTTTTTTGACATTTTATTTTTTTTCCAATCCTAACCCATAAACAACAATCTCGAGCAGTATAAACCGCCCCACGTTTCCATACATTTTTTTTTTCCCGCTAAGCCATACTCGGCGGCCATCTTGAATTTCGAAAAAAAAAAAAAAAAAAGCTGCGTTGATTAAAAATCTAAACCCACCCCCCATACGTCAAAAAGCTCTAAACCACCTCCTTCACACCGCAAAAACACCCCAATCAGTCAGTGAGTGAGTGAGTGGTAATTTAGCTTTATATATAATAGATTACCACTCACTCACTGACTGATCGGGGCTGTTTTTGGGGGTGAAGGGGGGGGTTTAGGACTTTTTGATGTATGGGGGGTGGGTTTAGATTTTTAATCAACGCAGCTTTTTCTTGTTTTTTTTTTTAAATTCAAGATGGCCGCCGAGTATGGCTTAGCGGGAAAAAAAAAATGTATGGAAACGTGGGGCGGTTTAGACTGTCAAAGATTGTTGTTTATGGGTTAGGAATGGAAAAAAAATAAAATGTCAAAAAAACAAGATGGCGGCGGTGCAATCGGGGTCGGAAAAAAAATTTTAGAGTCATTTTTGCGCAGTCGTACTGAAGAGACGCGCATAGACAGTGGAAAACTTTCTTTTAACATTTGTTGCGGGTATAGTCGACTCGACGACCCCATCCATAGATTACAGAAATTCAATATGGCGGCGGCGCTGGCGGCCATTTTGTCCCGAGAAAAAAATTGGCAATTTTCGAAGGTGTTTTTCGGGTGGATGGCAACACTTTAGAGAATCGCTTGTAGGAGGGCTATGGTGGGGAATTTATTCGAGTGTTACCATGTATGGGAATTTTTACCAAATTCATGGTAGTTTTCGGGCCATGGGAGAAAATGGTAGAAAAAAAAATTTTTTGATTTTTGAAAAATCGAGTATGCAGTTTTGTGGCAACCCAGACCCGCTTGGGCCTTTTGGTAGTTTTTTTCGAAAATTCTGGCAACACTGGGAATTATCGGTAAAAAACGTTTTTTCGACATTGTCGTCTTCTAGGAGCCCTGTGGGTCAGAGGAAGTGTCGGAGGAAAAAACGAAAAATGAGGGTTTATGGGGTATACGATCCAGAATATGGGAAAAATATGGATATTGCAAAATTCAAGATGGCGGACGCGCTGGCGGTAATTTAGTAAAACTTAAAATTTTCGAAAAATTTGTTTTTCATTTTTCGCATGGATGGCAACATTTTAGAGAATTGCATTGTATGGGGTAGGGGTAGAGAATTTATTCAAGTATTGCCGTGCGTTTGAATTTCTACCAAATTCATGGTAGTTTTCGAGCCATGGTAGAAAATGGTAGGGATGAAATTTTGACGTTTTGCGAAAATTCGAGTATGCAGATTTATGGCAACTCCGACCCGCAATGGCCTCATGGTAGTTTTGTTGAAAAATTCTGGCAACACTGGCGACAGCGGACCAAAACATTTTTTCGACATGGTCATTTTCCAAACTCTCTCTGGGTCCGAGGACGCACGGGAGAAAAAAACGAAAAATGTGGGTTGGTGGGGTATACGACCCAGAATATGGGAAAAATATGGGCATTCGGAAATTCAAGATGGCGGACGCGCTAGCGGCCATTTTGTGAAAATTTCACTTTTTCGAAATTTTATTTTCAATTTTTCGGGCAGATGGCGACACTTTAGCGTTTTTCAATGTACTAGGCGGATATGTGTCTCGTCAAGATGTGTTGCCAGGTGAAAAAAATTTTTGGTAGTTTTTGGTAGTTTTCGAGATATGGCCCAAAAAGGTCGAAAGTAGAAATAACGGTTTTTCGGTAAATTCATTGCCAGGTTTCTAGAGGGCGGGTCTATTAAAATGACATTTGACTATTTTAATCTCATTCGCATGGCAACACTCGGAGCGGCGGGGAGGTGAATTCCGAAGGCATGGTCTACTTCCAGAGGCTCTGGAGGACTCGTTATAGGTCGTAGGGAAAAAGTAAATATGCAGTTTGATGTGGTATATAACGTAGAATGCCTAAAAAATACTGGCTTCAAAAAAACCAAAATGGCGGACCAAGTGGCGGCCATTTTGTAAAAATGTGAATTTTTCAGAATTTTCAAAGTGGTTTTTGGGGCAGTTGCAGTTAGCAAAACAAAATTTTGATAATGACCTTTGTTGTAGAACCCTATAAGACCTATAGACTGGTTATAATTTTTTCCCAATTTTATGGGTAATTTTCGAGTTTTACCCCAAAATGTAAAATGTCGAAATAACGACTTTTGCTAGAAAATAAGTATGAGGATCTGTCAAAATTGGCCATTTATTTCCATTTCGATCCAATTTTGGACAATAAATCAACAGTCAAAAGAAAAAAATTGAAAACTCCATGTCATGTTGGTACTCGATTTTCCCATACATTTTGTACTGGAGCCGACCGCAAAGATAAGTTTGTACGAATTTGTATGGGGAAACGGTTGCATAGTATTGCGGTACTGCCTTTATCATACAAAATGACTATGTAACTTTGCGTGGGCATAGGCGGAGCACATTTATTATGCCTTAATTTTGGCAAAGTTCTAGGCGGAGCGCCGCGTAGAGCGCAGCCCGGAGCGGCCAATCAAGTGATGTAATTTTGCTAATGTATAGGCGGAGCGCCGCGTAGGGCGAAGCCCGGAGCGGCCAAAGAGTTAATGTATTTTTGCGAAGCCACAGGCGGAGCGCCGCGTAGGGTGAAGCCCGGTGCGGCCAAACAAGTAATGTTATATTGCGAATGCGTAGGCGGAGCGCCGCGTAGGGCGCAGCCCGGAGCGGCCAAACAAGTGATGTTATATTGCGAATGTAAAGGCGGAGCGCCGCGTAGGGCGAAGCCCGGAGCGGCCAAACAAGTAATGTTATATTGCGAATGCGTAAGCGGAGCGCCGTGTAGGGCGCAGCCCGGAGCGGCCAAACAAGTAATGTTATATTGCGAATGCGTAAGCGGAGCGCCGCGTAGGGCGCAGCCCGGAGCGGCCAATCAAGTGATGTAATTTTGCGAATGCAAAGGCGGAGCGCCGCGTAGGGCGCAGCCCGGAGCGGCCAATCAAGTGATGTAATTTTGCGAATGTAAAGGCGGAGCGCCGAGTAGGGCGAAGCCCGGAGCGGCCAATTAAGTTATGTTATTATGCAAATCCTTAGGCGGAGCGCCGCGTAGGGCGAAGCCCGGAGCGGCCAATTAAGTTGTGCTATTATGCAAATCCTTAGGCGGAGCGCCGCGTAGGGCGTAGCCCGGAGCGGCCCAATAAGTGATATTATATTGCTAAGCCATAAGCGGAGCGCCGCGTAGGGCGCAGCCCGGAGCGGCCAAATAAATTATGTAATTTTGCAAGACCGCAATTCAAACCAGGCCTGGTTCTTTAGGACCCATTTGATGGAACATAGGGCATCAAAAAAGAATAAGAACGCCATTGCGAACGGTCCAACCCAGCCATGTAATCTAAGCGAGGCCGCAGGCCGAGCTGCGTTTCGCGAGGCCGAAGGCCGAGCTCCGCGTAGGGCGAAGCCCGGAGCGTCCGCCTCGCAGAGCTGGGTTTTGGCAAGCACACGCGCAGCGTGTGCGCCAAAAGCTAGTCTATATATATATTTATACGTGAAGCAAAAACTTTGTACCCTTTTTATGAAAATTGCGCGGACGGAGGAGTATGAGATTTCGCTCACTTGTAGTTTATATACATTAGGAGTTGATGTTAGGAGTCATAAAAACCGTAGAGCTTGTATGAAAAGGATTATGAATGTAGAAGAGGCGAGTGAGGTGTGTAAGGATCGTGCCATATGGCGTTCGGTTCTCTCTGCCTACCCCGCTAGGGAAGTGGCGTGAAGTTTAGTTAGTTAGTTAGTTAGTTTATATACGGGGTCATTTTTTTAAAAACATCAATAACCTCACAGGAATAGATTACTGACATTATAAACAACAACGTTTGTTCTACGACTTTTCCTAAAACAAAAAAATAAAACGAATTTTCATACAAACTACATCAGCTGTTTGGTCATTTAGTATGGAAAGCGGGTTTTTTTTTGTTTATTTTAGAAAATCGTAAAACAAACGTTGTTGTATATAATGTCAGTAATCTACTCCTGCGAGGTTGTTGATGTTTTAAAATGACTCTGTAGAGACGGAGTGCAGAATGCACTCCTTATCCAATATTTTAATAAATATTGCGTTAGAAATTCATAATTTTTTTTAATGACCCGTTGAATCGAGTGGTGAGAGACCCTGGCCACGAAACCAAGGGTCGCGTGTTGGAATCCCGCTAGGGGCAAATGTTTCGTATGATGAACATGGATATTTGTACTCGAGTCATGGACGTTTATAAACGTATTTAAGTATGTCTATCCGTTTACCACTAAGTAAACGGATACGGATGGATACTAATCCATAGCACAAGCATTAGCTTAGTTTGGGACTGGGGAATTAGTGTGTCAGTGTGACGAATTTATTTATTATTTAATGATTTATAGTCGAATTTCGACCACTGCGCGACCACTAGTATTCATAAATACTAACATCCATGACTCCTAAAATCGTAACCCTTTCTTTAAGTTCCTCCGCAGTCGAATAAAACCAGAACCCATTAGTTCTGTCAGCAATAAATAACTTGACCAAATGTTCAGTATCAACTTGGTATAACTTAACCGCAACTTAATGTAGGCAGCCCTGGCGCGACAATTATTACAAATGGTCCCCGCGCGGGCTGATAAAGAGATTGCGTGTAGGGCTGGCCCTTGGGAGTTAGTGATATCAGTTGTCGAAATTAGGTAATTCGTTTTGTTTTCGAGTTAGGTAAGTAGGTATGGTTGCTTAAAAATGACTTTTTTGGCACAGTATTTATTTTCATTTCCCGCATTAAAAAAGGAAAAAAATAATTAACATGTGTATATACTTTAACGAACGTTATCTCAAAAACATATATACGGTCGAATTGAGATACTCCTTCTTTTTTTAAGTCGGTTGAAAACAGATTTGAAGGAGCAACACGCTCTTTACACTTGAACTCGTCCTTGAGTTGAAATTGTAAAATTAATACTTTAAGTGTTAATTTTACAACAATAACTATCGAGTTTCTTGCCAGTTCGTTTTCGGTAGAATCAACATTCCGAACCGGTGGTAGATTCATGTAGCTTTAAGGATCACATAAGTAAATTTGACGATTTATAAGTGCTTTCTTGAAGCCTACATAAATGAAGACATTTTGAACTTAATTTAAATGATATTCAGTCAAAAATGAAACTAAGTTCAGCTAGATGGAGAACTGTGAAAAAGTAATGACAAGTGGCTAGCTCGTCGCCTACACAAGCACATTCCCAAATGAATCATTATTTAGTCACCTTTTAAGACATGCTAGGCAAGGAAAACAGTTGGTACCTACATTATTTTAGAGTTCCATAGCAACATGGGTCATCAGTTCAAACCCGAGCACGTACCTCTGGATTTTACAAATTTGTGTGCGTATTTATACCACTGGCTCGACGGTAACGAAAAACATCGTAATGAAACCTGCAAATTTAAACAACTTCGGATTTGTAACCATGATCCAAAAATTGTCTGGTTCCCCTATCTTAGGGTGGCGAAGGTCAGATCGGCAGTCGCATCAATGTAATTACCAGACTCGCTAAATCCTGGTTCATGGTCTAAGCGGACCCCGTCTAAGCACGGGACATAACGCTAGGAAGATGATGACCAACATGGGAGAGCAGTAACATACAAACATCAATAACAACATTCCTCAGTATAATCACGCACGAGCAAACTTAACTTTCCTTTAACCAATTCTGCCACCCCTGTTCAAAATGGGGTGAACAATTACATGAAGTACAATTTGTAATAATCGCCGCCCTCCGCCCTCAGTAGCCTCCGGACCCTCGGCCTGCGGGGACGACCGGCCCATTTGATTATTGCATTGAAACTTACGAGTTGCAGAGGAATTTATTATAGGCCATTAAAGTACTTTTTAACGAACTTAAAAAAAAGGATGTTTTCAATTCGACCGAATTTTTTCATACTTGTTTACCTATTTCTTGTAATAATACTCGGCTGAATCCTCGACGAACATTAATTGTATGACTTGGTATAAATATTAATTTAATCTGTACATTTTAATTTTTATATTTAATCTGGCATTGAAAAGAGTAACTACCGAGTTTCTTACCGAGTTCTGTGTCTGGGAGTTAATATTTAAGTATTTATATTTGTAATACCACTTTTGTTCGGAGTCAGATCAATGTATGTGATGTAGTCGGATATTTATTTATATTACTTGGATTCACATATTATATTTTGTATCTTGGAAAAATTCGTAAAAAAATTTCACGTAGGAACCGCAAGCATTAACTAGTTTATCTTACCTAAATCGACATAAAAGTAACGGTTCCCGATCGAATACGCATTTAATGACAGTTTTTATTATTAAATCCGAATCTGAACCGACTACCCTTACGTCTTACCACTGAGCAGATAAAACCTCTCAACCTTACACCGTAAACGCTCTCGAATCCATCGGTCCCGGAATAATCCGACCGGGGTCCCGCTGAAAGCGTTGTCTTGTCCGGGACGCGACGCGTATTTGCGTTCAGCCCAAGGAGCGATTGAATTCGGGACGATACGAACGGGAAAAGATTTACAAAATGTTTTGAAAAAGGAAATAGGATTACCTGGCGGCTTTACTCGCAGACGTATTGGCTGGCCTTCGGTTTCGTCCGAGTGGAATTAAAAAATACATTATAATTCTTTTTTTTCGATATACATAATATATTAATTGTTTTAATTGTTTGAAGCGGTGGTAGCTCAATGGTTAGGACACGCGCCTCTTAACCGAGTAGTGCGGGTTCAAACCCGGGCACGTACCTGTGGATTTTTCAAATCGATGTACGTATTTATACCACCAGCTCGACGGTGAAGGAAAACATCGTGATGAAACCTGCAAATTCAAACAACTTTGGATTTGTAACCATGATCCAAAAATTGTCTGGTTCCCCTATCTTAGGGTTACGAAGGTCAGATCGGCAGTCGCTTCAATGTAATTACCAGACTCGCTAAATCCTGGATCATGGTCTAAGCGGACTCCGTCTAAGCATGGGACATAACGCTAGGAAGATGATGATGATGATACATATATTAATTGTTTACGGGCATTTGGGTATGTGACAGAGTAGGCGATGAGCTAGCCACTTGTCACTCCTTTTTCACAGCTTTCCATCCAATCCAACTGTCCCATGTTGGTCTAGGACTTAAAAAGAATATGCCAACTGTGTTTCTTGCCTAGCATGTCGTAAAAGGCGACTAATGGTGTATCGGGTTTGGGTGTGTGATTGTGTAGGCGCTTGTCACTGCTTTTTCACAATTTTCCATCTAACCCAGCCCGGCTTTATTTTTGGCTAAATGTGGTTGAAGGGTAGGCAGAGTCAAAGAGGGGGGCTTTCTTAGAAAAGTATGTCTCAACACCCAGACTTCACATTTGAAAGTAATTGAACTAACCTACTTTTAAGATCATGTAATTAATCGTCATTGATCCATAAACAAGTAAATTAGCACCAATCATCCTAATATGTACTCTATCACACACGTTTTAAAGTCCAAAATGCTGTTACAACTACCCATTCAACTACGAAACTGTAATAGACATACTTAATTCGCAAAAATACACTTTATTACACAAGGATTAAAGTCTAATAGGAAAAAATTGTCTCATCTAAGTCTATCAACTCTTAATGACTATACTGCATTTAAAAATAGACTTTATTGCATTCCGTTAAGGTGTATTGTTGCACGCGGCGGTGTCAAACTATAATGGTAGCTCGTCTTAAGTATCATAGATCCTAATAAAAGAACGAGCTGTCGGCGCAGGCGCAGGAACATATATAACATAGGAGACTCCTTCCAAGTCTTTTTTTAACTAATCTAACTTCACGCCATTTCCCTAGCGGGGTAGGCTAAGATAACCGAACGCCATATGGCACGGTCCTTACACACCTCACTCGCTTTTTGTATAAAAAACTATTACATATTTAATTTCACAAAATGCACTCTCCATAACGCAATCCCCGAAGGGGTAGGAAGAGTCAGAAGGCAGGAAACCTTTTTTAACCACTATTAGATATAACAAATTGGGTCGAATTAGATAAAAATAATGTATACATTTTTTCACAATATATCAAAAAAAAATATTTTATAATTTAAGATGCGTGCGCTGCGGAAAATCTGCGGTGTATTTTGGGACTTTATCGCTCACAGACTGCGTTCGGAATGATGATGTAAGAAAGAGAGTCGGTCTGAAAGACAGCGTCGGAGTCAAGGTAAGAAGAGGCATGCTCCGGTGATTCGGACATGTGGAACGAATGGATGACGAAAGATTGACTAAACAGATATACAATACGAAAGTGGAAGGATGTAGGAGCCGCGGAAGACCCAGGTTTACCTACCACGACCAGATTGGTCGTGTATTAACAGAAGGTGATGTTAGTCATAAACACCGTAGAGCTTGTATGAAAAGGATCATGAATGTTGAAGAGGCGAGTGAGGTGTGTAAGGATCGTGCCATATGGCGTTCGGTTCTCTCTGCCTACCCCGCTAAAGAAGTGACGTGAAGTTTAGTTAGTTAGTATATTTTATAAAAAAACCGAAGTAAACCGATGAAAATTAAATAGCCGTCATATGAATAAAAAAACTGTCGTTCCTTCTCCACAGCTCCCCTGCGCTCGTCAACAACTTGATTAGTATGAAGTCATATGATGACACTAGTGTTTTCCTATTGCCTCCCAGACTTTGTATGTCTTCTTGAAATTAACTCTGGCGAGATGAAATTCCATGAACGGCAGTTGAACAAGTCTTTGAAAACTCAGTTTATTTTCTTGCAATGATTCCAATGATATTTAACTGTAGACTAGCTGTGCCTGCGGTTTCAACTGCGTTTATGGTTAATGTTGTATAGCTTATAGACTTCCCCGATAAATGGGCTATCCAACATTGAAAGAATTATTCAAATCGGACCAGTAGTTCCTGAGATTAGCGCGTTCAAACAAACAAACTCTTCAGCTTTATAACATTATTAAGTACATTATAGATTCGTCTTACATTTTCCTTTTGGCAACATAGACAAACCATTAAAAAAAGGATATCGTGATTTTGACTGGCTTATTGGTCGAGTGGTCAGAGACCCTGGCCACGAAACCAAGGGTCGCGGGTTCGAATCCCGCTAGGGGCAAATTTTTCGTGTGATGGACATGGACATTTGTACTCGAGTCAGTTTATAAACGTATTTAAGTATGTCTTTTCTTTCACTTAGTATCCATAGCACAAGCTTAAGCTTAGTTTGGGACTAGGGAATTGGTGTGTCAGTCTGAAGAATTTATTTATTTAAACCGTATGCAAATAAAGATAGCTAGCATCTATCATTTCATGCGTAAATGAAAATTAACGTCACAAGAAGTTCTAATTGGGACTTTATCGAATCTTCACATCGCGAACATATGACATTTCTGAGTATCATTTGACTTCAAACTTCAACGAGTAACGACAATTCCCATTTTCCATACCCCAATTCTTACTTTAACGTATTTTCTAAGGCGCAGATAATTCGCGACAAACCTTTCGATCACCCATCCAATTCCAAACCTTAGCCAAAGCTGCTTGACTTTCAATAGCCAGCCAAACATACCTCCGAGCCAAACGCCAATTTGATGAAAAGCTATTCCCCACAAAATCACTTTTGCGCGGACACAAAGCTCTCTTGTACGTCGTATTCAATAACAGCTTGCATTCAAAGCTCTATAAAAAGCACATATTGGCTGACCCCGGCCATAACGTCATGCGGTTCTCAAACTTCCTCTACCACTCCCGAGGGGTCTATGAAGGTATTTAATCTTCTAAATTAATGTCTCTATCAAGTCCCATGTTGGTTTTACACAACTGTGTTCCTTGTCTAGCATGTCGTAAAAGGCGACTAATGGTGTATTGGGTTTGTGATTATCATCTTCCTAGCGTTATGTCCCGTGCTTAGACGGGGTCCGTTTAGACCATGATCCAGGATTTAGCGAGTCTGGTAATTACATTGAAGCGACTGCCGATCTGACCTTCGTAACCCTAAGATAGGGGAATCAGACAATTTTTGGATCATGGTTACAAATCCAAAGTTGTTTGAATGTGCAGGTTTCACGATGTTTTCCCTCACCGTTGAGCTAGTGGTATGAATACGTACATCGATTTGAAAAATCCAGAGGTACGTGCCCGGGTTTGAACCCGCATTCCTCGGTTAAGAGGCGCGTGTCCTTACCATTGAGCTACCACCGCTCTCGGTTTGCTATTATATAATCACGAATTTCTCATCTGAACTTCATACATACAAAATCATCACGCCCGTAATCCCAAAAGGGTAGGCAGTCAAAGGGGCAGCGAGCCCCCTTAACTACATTCAGCCAAAAAATAAAACTGGGCTGGGTGAGATGGAAATTTGTCAATAACGTAATGACAAGTGTCTAGCTCGTCGCCTACACAATCACATATACCATTAGTCGCCTTTTACGACATGCTGGGCCAGAAACACAGTTGGCACATTATTTTTCAGTCCCAGACCAACATGGGACAATGGGCTGGGTTAGATGGAAAATTGTAAAAAAGTAGTGACAAGTGGCTAGCTCGTCGCCTACACAATCACACACCCAACCCGATATACCATTAGTCGCCTTTTACGACATGCTAGGCAAGAAACACAGTCGGTCATTCTTTTCAAGTCCCAGACATACTTTAAGGATTTAATATGGTTAGGAAAATATACGTTGCGTGCGTCATACTTAATTTTCCTGACTCACCCCTTTAGTTTGAGGGTCGCTAGCCTCCCCTATTGCAATAAAATGCACTTTGTATGCGCCGGGCGTCCCGGGTCCCGGAATGCACCGGAACATATAGTATATATCATGTTATATATTGAAGTTGTATATACATGTTGGTCGATTTTGTTGTAATAAGCTTAGATCTTAAGTAGCCTTTTAAAAGACTATCGTGGATCTAGTACTTTTTCGGGATAAAACTGGCCTTTGATATGTTTTAAATTTTTGCGTCGCAATTACGTGAAATGATGAATGAAATGATTGATGGCTTATTCGGTAGTTACCCTGCCCCATGCGCTAAGAACTGTGGGTTCGATCCCCACCCAGGACAAACATTCGTATGATGAATACTTGTGTTTGTTCTGTGTCTGGGTGTTAATATTCAATATTTAAGTATATATTTGTAATACCACTGTTGTTTCTGATATCCGTAACACAAGTGCTTAAGCTACTTACCTCAGAGTCAGATCAATGTATGTGATGTAGTCGGATATTTATTTATTTAGTTGTTTATTATTTATTTAGTACTCAGAAAAATCCAAATCTAACCAACTGTAGCCAAAAATAAACTTGAGTAGGTTCGAAAATTGTGAAAAAGTATTGACAAGAGGCTAGCTCGTCGCCCATACCCGATACATAATTAGTCGCCTTTTACGACATGCTTAGAAGCAAGGAACACAGTTGACACATTCTTTAAGTCCCAGACTAACATGAAACAGTGGGTCATTTGTAGGTCTAAGCATAAAAATATTTAATTAACTGCCTCAAAATGTTATTGAATTACCTACGCATTAATTTGAGTCTTATATTAAATCATGTTTAATAAAAAAAGGCTATTTGGTACAAAATAGACGATTATTTAAATCTGCTCGCATGCACAGTACAATTTTTAGTCATGATATTTTAATCTACCTATGTACCACATATTAGAGATAAGTAAAACATATTTAGAAAAAAAGGCTATCTGTTGAGTTTCTTGCGGCACCTCTTCTCATCAGGCCATTCACGAGGAGGTGCTGGTAGGGTAAAAAAGTGTGACGTGCAAAAGAATTTGTTACAAATCTACTTGCAGGAATAAATCATTTCATTTCATTGTTTTGTAGTTCCTGACCACGTTTCAGACCAATATGGAACATAGGAACATTTGTCCCGAAATTTTAACTACAAATTGTGTATACGTTACATTACCTCGCTCTTACAAAATACATGTACGTAGAAATTTTAAAATAAAATTGTTCCGCAACGAACAAAATTCGCTCGCAACTTTCGTCTACATCTGAAACTCCGCCCGAGGCTGTTAGGGCTGCCACCGTCCGGAAGCAGCCGGACAATTTTGATCCTGCACGTCCGGTCTGAAATACCGTCCGGGTTTTATTGAATTGTACGGACATACACGTTCGTTCTAATAGTGGGAGCGTTTCAGTCGAGATAGTTGCTACGTCTGTCGAACCGTCTTGGTGTATTTATTATGAATCTATACTAATATTATAAAGAGGAATGATTTGTATTTTTATATTTTTGTGTGTGTGTGTGTATGTTTGTAATAAATAAACTCAAAAACTACTGTGCCGATTTCAAAAATTCTTTCACCATTGGAAAGCTACAATATCCGGAAGTAACATAGGCTATATTTTATCCCCATATTTCCACGGGAACGGGAACTACGCGGGTGAAACCGCGGGGGGCTGCTAGTATAATATATATTCATTTACACTTATTCGACTTATCACACATCTTTTCATAATTTTTTATCTAACATCTAACAATATTTGTTCTAAACCCGGTCTAGTATGAAGGGGAAGTTAGATTTTTTAATTAAAGTGCGTATTAATTATTTTTCGAATGCTTATTATTTTACCTTCTGACTGAGTTGCGCTGGTTAGAAAACCATAGTAAAGATTTATTGTAATTTAAAGTTCTAGCGACAACTTTTATATAGGTACATAGGTATCTACAGCACGGGGCAAGGGGGGCGGAGGTGCGACTGAAAGCCACCGCGAGGGCGAGTCAGCTTGATATGCATTTTTATGAATGGGCTCCACAAATTACGTCCATAAATTGAGCGACATTTTGGGATATAGATAAACGCTAATAACTTTGCTGTTAATGAATATTATAAAATAATTTCTTTTCTTATACAATACAATTCAGGCCGCCCCCAATGGGCCCTTAAAGTTTTTGTACTAATTAAAACGTAGTAGTGTAAATAGGCTTTGACCTCAGCCTATCGTTTCAGAATTCAGAGTTGCTTAAATAAAAGCTTTTATTTTAAATGCCGTAGAAAATATTTTAATTTTTTATTTTTGCACATGGCAACCCTATCCCCAATACACGTGCAAGAATCGGAAGGAATTTAAACTCCATTATTCTTTACAAGTTGTAACCGAGAACTTTATTGGAACATCGAGGTTTTTTAATTAAACGCTCCAGTTAATTAAAAAGGTTATCCCGAGATTCTAAAGACCGTTTCGTGTTTAAATATTAAACACGATAAAATTCTATTAAAGTTTGAATCTTGAATGAGAGTCGTTCTACTTTCTAGCATTAAATTCCTAGCTGAGGTCCGCATAGATCCTGGATTTAATATACATATCATGACGCCCGCAATCCCCTAAGGGGTAGATGGTGTCCAACTAGCAATAAGTTCCTAAACAACGTTGAGCCAAAAACAGAATTGAAATTAGTTTCGTCACACACACGTTTTATTTTTGACTAAATGTGGTTAAATCTCTAGATATAAAAAAATATATTTACATCTATGAATGGGATTAGACTTGCTCGGCGATGAAAGAAAATACCGTGATAAATTCTGTACATTGCATTACAGAGGACCATATAAATTGATTCACAATTACACACGAATATGTGTAGAATTGATTTATACGGTCACCATGTTTAGGTTATATTTTATTGTTAACTTGCCTATTCTACGAATAAATACCCTATGTTTAATGATCTAGATAACATTCGCTTCAATGTAATAACCAGACAATTCAGTACCATGTTGGTCTGGCACTTAAAAAGAATGCGCCAACTGTGTTCCTTGCCTAGCGTGTCGTAAACGACTAATGGTATATCGGATTTTGGTTGTGTGATTGTGTAGGAGACGAGCTAGCCACTTGTAACTACTTTTTCACAATTTTTCTATCTAACCCAGCCTACTACTACGATTTTCATAATGTCCTCTGAGATGTCACCAACACTTTAGAGAAAAAAAATAACTCACCAGAATCCAGACGATTTGGTGGGAATGTTTTAATTAGGGGAACGAAATCTTCGGAAATTGTGTTTTAGATTCGTACGCCCTATGTCTGGAAAGCCCTAAAAAGCCCGTTCTAAAGTCGGTTCCTCCTGTTCCAGGTCAAAACGTGGACATCACCCCTCATGAAGCCATCCGGCGCGTGGGGGACGAGGTGCAGGTGCTGTGCAAGGTGCCGTACCAGATCGACTCCTGTCGGTGAGTGAAGCTGCTTACTTATTTTGTGGTCTGAATGATTATTTGGGGGCGGTTGGACTAGTAATGGTTGAATAAAATGTAATGAATATAATGTTATATTGCTAAAAAAACTATGTTATAAAAGGTAGTACTTAATTATGATTCTAATTTTGATTTTGATACGGATTCATGTTCGAATTCGGATTCCGATTTCGATTCCGATTTCCATTCCGATTCTGAGTACGATTCCGATTCTTTCCGATTCCCATCCCTTCCGATTTCGATTCCATTTCCTATTCCGACCCTATTCCTATTTCGATTATAATTCAAAGTGGGACACAGCCATGTTAGATATTTCTGAACTATCATTTGTTGACAATAATTGTAACGATTAAATTGACTTCTCTACAGTATTTTATTGCCATGCAATTTATTTCTAAATTTTAATTCCAAATCGAAATTTCTCCTTTAAAAGTTTTCAAACTTGCTACTTGCTTAAGTCAAAACTTATTTAGTCTGAATTTGGCTAAGCAGCTTTTTGCTCCTTAAACTTTGTATGTATCTATACTTACTTACTAATATTATAAAGCTTAAGAGTTTGCAAGCAAACAAATTGCTTGAACTCGCTAATCTCAGGAACGGTCTGATTTGAAAAATCCTTTCAGTGTAAGATAGCCCATTTATTGAGGAAGGCTATCTATATAACATTAACCATAAACGCGGGAAAACCGCGAGCACAGCTAGTCTACTCATGAAAGCGTGAGTTTTAATGTTTAAACAATTTCTTTTTTCAGGATGACTGTGGGCACGACCCCGTACAGACTGCGGCCGGACATAACCACTGGGGACGTCATATACACAGGCAATGGGTTCACGGTAAGGATCCTGATGAGTTGACATCATCATCATCTTCCTAGCATTATGACCCGTCATTATCATCGTCTTCCTACAATTCGAATTTGAGCGTTGAGCTTTCTATCTAAACGCTCAAGCCAGCGCTCGAGCGTTTTAAAACTGCTCGAGCGCTGACTCGAGCGTTTTAGTGCTGACTCGAGCATTTTTACAACACTTAAGGTCACGCAGAACTTTAACGCTCTGTATCTTCGTCATTTTTGGGTTGCAAAAAAAAAAACTTAAGTTTTTGTAATCTCTCTAATAGTCTATACTAATTGAATCAGTACTCAGTAGCCTATTGCAGTGTATTAATATGTCTGTCTGTCTGTCCTAGTCGGGCGAGTGCGGCGCGTCCATCCGCAACATCAAGGAGGAGTGGAATGGCAACATCACCTGCGTGCTGCCGCCCCCCACCGGAGCCATCGAGCTAGTGGGGACCATGAGGCTGATCGTGGCCAGTAAGTCTTCGTAACTACCGTTTCCTCATGGCCGTAGCACAAGCACCTAGTTTAGAGCTAGGAAGTTTGTGGGACAATCTGAGGAATTTAATGATTGTTCCATGGTTTGGGACTCGTTACCGTCTTGGCCGGAGAGGGGTTTTCCATGCAGATGCCCCATGTAACTAAACCCCCCCCCCCCCCCACAAGACGAGGTGACGATTTCTCCGGGTTTATAAAGAAGAAGAATTTGATTGTTCTTTGTTTGTTTTAATTGAATAATCTCCAAAAGTACTGGACCGATTTGAAAAAGACTTTCGCCAATGGAGAGCTACTTTGACAGCTTTAATATAGGCTATATTTTAGCCCTGTATTCCCACAGGAACGGAAACTACTAGTAACAAATAAACGCTAAAACTACTTAAAGTTACTTAATGATATGAGGCACAGTAAAAATATTTGTTATACCACTGTTGATTCTGATATCCGTTACACAATTGCTTAAGCTACCTACTTCGAAGTGAGATCAATGTATGTGAAGTTATCTAATATTCACTCTTTTTCAGGACCCCCGGAGGACCCAATCCTCCGCACCCCAGAGGAGGCTTCTTTCAAGGAGGACTACGAGTTTATGGCTCAGTGCGTGGTGCCCAACGGAAGACCGGTAGCCAGGATCAGCTGGTTCTTGGGTGAGTCAAAAATAATGGTAGCATCAAAGAGAGCGGTGGTAGCTCAATAGTAAGGACACGCGCCTCATAACCGAAGGGTGCGGGTTTCAACCCGAGCACGTACCTCTGGATTTTTTAAATCTATGTAGTTATGTACGTATTTACACCACTAGCTCGGCGATGAGAGAAAACATCGTTATGAAATCAGCAAATTTGTAATCATTATACAAAAAGTGTCTGGTTCCCATAAATTAGGGTTACGAAAGTCAAATCGGCAGTCGCTTCAATGTCCTGAAAACCTGACTCGCTTAATCCTGGATCATGGTCTAAGCGAACCCTGTCTAAGCACGGAACATAACTCTAAGAAGATGATGGAAGCATCAAAAGCACCTGTGGTGTGACGGGGTAAATAGCACCACCACGAGGGGGCAACGATTGGCCAACTTTCTAGCGTTATGTCCCGTTTTTATGCAGGGTCTGCTTAGACTATGATCCAGGATTAAGTGATTCCTGATTGAACCTTCGTAACCATTAGATATGAGAAGTAGAGAGGTACAATTGAACCCTCACCACTTGGATATGAGGCGCGTGTCCTTATCATTAAGATACCAGCGCTCTTCAGACATACATAGGACATACATATGGCGATCAACCATGTGCTGTACAAAATCAATCAATCAAAAAATTATCAATGTTTGTATAATATTGTATAAAGCACTTAATATCGCCAGCAAAATAAACAATATGTTAATCTACCGCCAGGTTCACGAAAAATGTACTAATCTCCACAGATGACGAGCAGATCCTCCACGGCAACCACCAGCCCATCGTCACAGGGTCTGACCTGCAGACCATCAGCCAGAACCTGACGCGGGTGCTGTCCGCTGACGACGACCGCAAGACGCTGGTGTGCCGCACTGAGCATGAAGCGCTGGACCAGCCGAGGGAGGCGAAGAGGCAGCTGTTGGTGCACTGTGAGTATACTTGAAGAGTTTCTCTAACTAGGAGACAGTTTTCTTACTGGGTCCTGCCCAAAAGGGCTGCCTCAATCTTGGAGAGTTAAGAGTCTCTCTAACTTGGAGAGCTTACTCCACTTTCCCACTATCTCTATCTTGGGGGCTCTCTTTATTAAGTAAAAAATAGATATGATTTCTAACCACTCCTCAGAGAGGGCTCTACTTTAAAAGCAGTTATAGATCATATTTACGAAACCAAAGGTTGACATCTGTACAATGTCTTGTTTAAACTTCAACCTCTTTTCAATTGACCTCAATTGGATTCGGTTGTATATTCCACTTACATGCATCTTCTTTCAGACCCGCCCAAGAGGATGGAGTCCGGCACGATCACCATCTTCGGCCTCAAACTCGGCGCTGAAGGCAGACTGAATGTGACCGTGCGCGCCAACCCCGCTCCTGAGCCGCACTGGACCGTCGGAGACTTGAACCTCGCGCCCCTGCAGTCCAACGACCAGGGAACCGTCACCGCCTTGGAGCCGATCCACTTGGTGAGTGAGGATCCTGCACCGCGGTGACGAAATGATTGTGGCCGCGTAGACAAGTACTAGGGTTGCCAGATAGAAACTTAAATCCGGGACAATTCTGGGAGTCCCACACACCACGCCGCTTCGATTACTGGCCTGATGTTATGTTTACCCAAATCTCTCTGTAGGATTAAAAACTAATTATAGAACAGTGCAATACCTTTAAAATAGTTCAGTTACAAGTTTGGTATTTCAATAGACCTCTAATCCTCCTCTGACCATCCTCAATGACCTCTGATCTGACCTCTCCCCTCACCAACAGGGAGGTGGCTACTACAACCTCACCCTCGTCCTGGCGCACATCGCCAAAGAGGACGTAGACCGCAAGTACTACCTGCGCGCCACCAACACGCTGGGCACTCAGGAGTTCACGCTCACCATCAGCACCATGGACGAGCCAGTCGGTACGTATGCTACTAAATCAGTTAAATGAGTGAAGTGTGCTAACTCATGCGCTACAGTGCGTTAGACGTGCTAACTCAGATTATAATAAGTCCGCACAGATATGGGACTGCGCTAAGTCAGTTAAATGAGTGAAGTGTGCTAACTCATGCGCTACAGTGCGTTAGACGTGCTAACTCAGTTTATAATGTGTCCTCAATTATTATTTATTATTATTATTTTAGATTGCGCTAACTAAGTTCGACCATGTCGATGTACTGACACTGGGATTGCGCTAACTCAGTTAAATGAGTGAAGTGTTTGTTAACTCACTATTAAATATGTAGATGTACTGACACAGCGATTACGCTGACTTAGTTCGTGTGTCAGATATTTTAATTGACTTTAAATCTGGCGGAGCATATATAACATTGCGCTAACTCAGTTCAAAATGCGTCGCACTGGGACTGGGATTGCACTAACTTAGTTCATTGTTTTGGTTGGAAAAACTCACTTTGAAATGTGTCGGCACTAAATATGGAATTGCGCTAACTCAGCACACTGCGCCAAGTATGTTAACTCAATAGGGAACTTTCCTGGGTAAAAATAGTATATTAGACACAAAAAATATTTTAGTCGGTCATTTAAATTATCAAAAAATTGTATCATCAATCAAATATTTTTTTACCTAATACACTAAAATGTATGAAGATGCAACGCTTCAAAGGTCGGGAGTGGGGCGCTATGACGTCATTAATTTCTAAAATTTAGAGAGTTTAGTGATGTGACTCATTTTAATTTGCTGGACAAAAAAATAAAATACATGTACATTATAATTATATTTTTGTAATCTCACTGGCGGACTAAAATATTTTTTAATCAAGTTGTCTTTTTATAAAATTATTTTTGTATGCCTCCTATTACAAACAGAATAATATTGCCTACTTTATTACTATTTACAATTTTTATTTTAACGGCCAAAACAGTTAGTATTTATTGGTTGGGTTATATAAAAAATATTGTGTATAAAGAAACAAAATTAACAAAAATTTCAAAAAACATTTACAGAATTTATATTTCCTACAGCAAGGAAAGCAAAGTCATCGTTTTTGGTTATAGACCTGTATGGTAAGAATGCAACACATATGGGAATGCTACTTAGCCTATACTCTTTGTTTATTGAATGTTTTTAAGTGTTATACAGAATGGAGTTTAAAGACCTTGTCGTTAAGTGCTAGTTAAAGAACGAATTGAGTTTAAAAGATTTTCTATTGAATGTTTAAGTGCTAGATACAGAATGAAGTTTAAAGACCTTGTCGTTAAGTGCTAGTTAAAGAACGAATTGAGTTTAAAAGATCTTCTATTGAATGTTTTAAGTGCTAGATACAGAATGGAGTTTAAAGACCTTGTCGTTAAGACCTAGTTAAAGAATGGATTGAGTTTAAGATTTTTCTTTAGCTATCTAATCGAATCAGTTGGTTAGTGGTCACTAAAAAAAAATAATAAATAAATTCTCCAGACATAAACACTAATTCCCCTGTTTCAAATTAAGCTTACCTATGCTTGTACTATGGAAGGTGAACGGTTATACATACTTAAATACGTTTATAATCATCTACGACTCGAGTACAAATGTCCATGTCAACTAAGCAGCTGGACAAACTGAGGTCGTGTAAAAAAATACATATTCAGAATACATTTTCAAATCTTTATAAGTAAAAAATTGTGAAAATTATGGGTGATATTTAAATACACCTCCTTTACTCATTGTGATAATAAAAATATGATATTTAGGGAATGCATAGAAACGGTTTGCGAAATTTTGAAACATTGAATGCATCGTGGATTGAAAATAAGTAAGTGTGTGTAGACAGTGTATTGTGATTTGACATAACGTGTACCGGTCGAGCCGATCTAGTCATGCCGAAAGCAATGACTACCTTTAAAATGCATATCGTTTTTAGTCCTGCTAGCATTACATAGGAAAGTTGTTTACAAAAAATAAAAACTAATGTTAAATAAGACGAAAAAAATGCTGCTTGAATTAGGAATGATTAGTTTATGCATAGTTTGTTTTATAAAATTGATGTTTTTAAAATTTCTTGGTCGCATTTTGATTTACATTTTAAACTTAATGACTTTTTTAATTTTTACGTATTTATTATGACTATTTTCGTGCATGCATCTGAATGTTTGTATTTTTAGGCATGAAAAACGAGCATTTTTGTATTTTATTTTTGTTCTTGATATGCATATAATGTTTTTAAACTTATTATTATTTTGATATTGTATTTCAAAATTCGAAAGGAACTGCTGTACAGATTTCTACGTATTATAATTTAATGAAAATAACAATGGAACCATGCAAACTGCAGATGCATAAGAATATTGTATCTACCTGTTCCTTATGTTATTTTAAAATTTATTTAATATCACTGATAAAAATATGTATATAAAAAAAAATACAATTACATAAGCATCATATGTTTTCTCTTCTTTGTGTTTCCTTTTTCCTTAATTTTTATAAGACATTATTTTATTTTTTTTAAATAAAAAAAAAATTCAGTAATCAACAAAAGCAACAAATCATAAATTTCTCTTATCTCTTCATTTATATTATTACTTTTGCTACTTTTTTTTATATATCTTCTTTCTTATCTTCCGTCTCCACCAACCACAACCACTAACCTTCATATCACCTCCAGGCGTGGAGCTGGACACCGGCGCGATAGTGGGCATCGTGATCGCGGTGCTGGTGCTGCTCATCGCGGTGTTCCTGGTCGTGTTCGCTAAAGCCACCGACCGGTGGTGCTTCGCTGGTAAGTTTAGATTAGATGTGTTGGAGGCAGATTTTTGTGAGAAAAAAATGGGAAAAAGTTGGAATTTACTTCTGTTGACGCGAAATAGAGCGATTGGAAATAATATAAATGTTAAAAACTAACTATTTTTAAACAAAAAAAAACACGATTAATGTACCTTTGGGAGATACAAATTACAGCGATTGTTAATTGATTTTTAACCGAAAAAAGAACTGTTGTTGATATAAAATGGAATGGAATGGAATAAAAAATTGCATGAAAAGTTTGTCGACTTTACAATTCGAACAAAATGGCGTCTTAATATTAAGTCTTTGGTTAAAATCAAGTTGACAAAAGGTCGATGTATGTCTCATTTAAAAAAATACATGACACTCAAAAAGATGTCTGTATTTTTCATTATTTAATAAACAATACTTAAGCATGCAAATCTGTAATATTTTTCTGTAAAGCAAAAATCTGCTTCCAAATCAAGATTTTAATTATTTCAGTTATTTCATTGGTTATGTGAATGAAGACAATCCCTTTATTTCATAAAAACTTAAAGTCTAAAATTACACTTACTTTTTGGTAACCGTATTTTATAAACATTCATATCTAAAAGTTTCCTTATATGTTAAAATTATTTTATATAATAATTAATCTCAATTGAAACAAAATATTGTTACCTAAAAGTGTAATAACCAGCCTTATTTTTTTATATTGCATTCAACGTGATATATTTTTGGGTTTTATCATAGTTACAAAAAAATTGCGTGTTGCACACTGCAAAAATAAAATTATATTCGACAATAATAAGGCTTGGTTCGTTTTTATGCAGAAAAAATATTGATATGGTATAAATGTGTCGTTAAAAATATAATTTAGAGTATCTTATTGTTAGAGTATTTAACAAATACGCTATAATGTACTTAAATAAAATAAAAATTTGCTATATTACTTGAAATAACATAATAATCTGTTATATTATTGACTGTAATATAATTACATTGTTATAGCAGCAAATCAATAGAAAAGCTTTAAGCTGACTTACCTAAAACTATTGATTGATAATAAATTACTTTTATGCAATTAATTTATTGTTTTTAAATTTTTATTACATTTTATTAATTGATGTTTCATATTTTAAATATAAATGTATATTTTTATATTTTTAACGACATACTTAATTCGAATATATTTCTGCATATTTCTCCCTCGCTTATCGAAATGCTTTACCCCTTTAGGCATGCTGTATTAAACCCCTCAATCATTAATTATTACAATTAAATGCCGTTATTAATAGTTTTGTTACTGTATTATTAATAGTGAGTATTTCTAACAGGAGTACCAGGTGATCGATAGGTAATATTGAGATTAATTAGAACAATTTGTAGTGAAACACGCGTTATTCACGACACGCACTGATTTTTTGACAAATAATATAATGTGTAGGTTAATTGTTCAGTTTTAACGTGAATACGTCTAGTTGAAAAGATCAACTGTTATTTTTTTGTTTTTATTGATAAAAAGCGGTCTTGGTTTGTTTCCTATAAGCGCAATAGTGTTGTATTATACTACAGTATTTAATAAAACCGTGTTATCAAGTAGGTCCTTAAAAAATTCTTTTAAATTTAAAATCTGGTTTGAAATTCCAATAAAAAAAAATATTTTTTTTATTAAATACAGAAAGAATTATTTTAATAATTCACGAAATGATGAACTGATTATTTAACTGCGCAAAAATATTGATGAAAATTAGCCTTTTTTTTTGTTTTCGTTATGACGTATTCGCGTAAAACATAGGGATGTAATAGTTTCGTAGTTATATTTGGCCTCTTGTAGTTTGAGATCACTCAATGTCTTGGAAGTGTACTATGGCAGCGTATGTCCCTTGCTTGCAAATTGTGTAGTATGTGATGACATGTTTGAACTATGTATTTAATTTAAGTATTACAATTGTGATTATGCCACATAACATCGTTTTGCGATCAAGAACGTCAAAATTTATTTTGAATATAAAAATCGAATGCATGTTTCTTCTTTTTTACTAAATTTGGCGCATGTTGCCTTTCTATATCCTTCCGTTACTCTAATAGCATGATTTGTTTATAACTTTTCCAAACATTTTGCATGAGAAATTACTAATTTGAATGTTTTAATTATAGTTCTACAATTCGGTTATATTTTTCAAATATGTTTTCAGTCAAATTTTGGTGCTAGTATAATGAAAAAGATTTTTTTAATATATTAGCCACAATTTTATTTTTATTTTACATAAATTTACCTTGATATGATATTTTTAAATATTTATAGTACATATTATTCATAAATCTCGCACATTTTTATAATTAAAAGGTGTTGGTTTCTTAATGACAGATATAATTTATTTATTTTGGTGTTGGAATGTGTGATAATTAAATACTTTTATAAAAAAATTCAGTAGATTTTATACTAAACTTTTAGATTTCTGTTTGTTGATCTATTATATTAACATTTAATTGATATGTAGTTTCTTCGATAACATTAACAAATGTGTAATATTGTGTGCAGTTGGCTTTATTAGGCTCGAATATGAAATATATACACTATAAATTAGTTAGGAACATATATATTAATCTTTCATAGAGAGTGCATTATTACATAAAACATTCTTCGTATATAATATTTATAAAAAAAAAATATTTATAATGACATGACATTTACAGTCCAAAAAGGTTCAATCAATCATGTGACCAAATCATTTCGTGTATCTTTATTAAAAATATAAGTATTCTGATTTAATATTAGATTAAATTAGTCTTAAAATTGTCCTAAATGTCAACCAATAAGATACACGCTTCGCAAAGCACCCAACACCCTTGCAATGGTAGTTAGGCAAAGTTAGCGAGTTTTAACATTAACAGAAAAGTTTTAATGGCGCGGGATTACAGAATATGTGCAATTTTTAGTTTTTGTTTGTATAAATTCGAGCGTACAGAATTTAATTTATATAAACGCAATCTAACAAAGCTTTGTTTATATAAGCAATTTGCTTTTAAATTAATCATGAAACTTTAACATATCAATGTTAGAAAATTCTTTTTACAGTAAAATTATGTGATATGACATTTTAAAATTATTTGAATAGGCGATACGTGAAAATGTGCAGTTGAATTTATATTAAACTGTAAGTCATTTAGCTTTGCTATATAAATACTGTACTGTATAAAATGGTTGTAAAATTATTGTCAAATTCACACTAAACACCGACAGAAGGCACAATATTTTTTTCCAAAAACAAGCAACGGTTTATTTACTAACATCATAATGATAATTGCAATATTTCGTCGTATGTACATAATAAATCAATAGATAAGTAGAGAACTAAACTAAAAATTGCACTAAAACCAAACATTGCACAAATTGTCTTAAACGAGTATTATGACGTCACACCTCGCGTGTTCTGCACTTAACAAGGTTGTGGATTAATTATTATTATTATTATTAATTTGGAAAGGCTCTGTAACGAAATGTTTTAGACATTTCTAATGATGTAAACAAATATGACACTATGGTTGATATTGACACATTTCCGTTTAAATTGTTTTTAATCCGAATATTTATCGAAAAATATAAATGAAATAGCTAATAGGAAGAGTTAACAATGCAAGACTTTAAGATGTTCAAGTAAAAGACAACAATTCTGAGAATGTTTTTACGCTACGCTGTTATGGGTGTATTTTTGACAAGTATAAGCAAGCTTTCAACTGCTCGTATAAGCACAAGCATACAGACTTTCGTTTGTATAAGCGTACATAGTCGAGTTTGTATAAAGTCAAGCATACAGTCCATTTTACAAGCAAAAATATAATTTAAAAAAGGAATTAAGCTTGTATAAACGCATATCGATTAAACCTACAGTAATAATAATATAAATTAAAGATAATAAATATTCGTTTGTATAAGAGCGTTTCTGTTGTATAATTATATTTAGTAAATGTACATTAATACAGCACATTTGTTTACATCATCAGTAATATCTAAAGGGCCTCAGTGGAGTTGTTCTTGATCGCTTAACGTGTTCTGGCAGGGCGCTCCCACCGGACGGACATACCCGACGGGGCGGACTCTGAGGCCCCCCTCCCGTCCCACGACGACGTCAAGGGGTCCGAGAACCCCACACACGATCACGGAGACTATATCAGCAATGGGGATACGAAGCATCCGGAGAAAAAGCCTGACACCGCTGTTTAAGTTGATGTAAGTGGAGCTGTCATTCGTGTAGGGCGCACAGGTTAAAATTGTGTATGTTGTTGCAACCAGGGGTGTAGCTATAGTAAGGCTGATGGTACCGTGTAAGGGGCCCTTAATATGAGGGGCCCTTAACATCGAGGGCCCTTAACATCAGGGGCCTTAACATCAGGGGCCCTTAACATTTGGGGCTCTTACCATTAAAGGCCCTCTAACGCATGGGGCTCGGTCCTTGACCTTGAAATTTTTTTTCTCAATAAAATTCAACCAGTTTTGTGAGAGGTCCTAATTTATTTTTGCATTAGTGGCTACCTAGCTACGCCACTGGATGCGCTATCATTAAAAAAATATTATTGACAAGCCAAACTTTATACCTAGGTTTTAGGTCGGCAAAGTATTTCTCATTATTATTTTCTAAAATAACTCACACTTGCATTTGGACTTTGTTATAAACTTGTTTAAGTTCAGCCATTTGCGAGATTTAAGTTCTATTTTTTAAAGATATAACATAAAAAGTAAATCTGACAAATTAGATAAGCTTATAAAAAGCTTACATAAAACATGAAATAAGTTTATCTACAAAATTTAATTTACAACTACACAACAAAATTTTACAAATGACTTGTTAAATTTAAGTGTAGGTATATTTATTCCAGCTAATAAGACAATTAGCAGCTATTTTGTGTTTTAAAAGCCCTTCGAATGACAGCTTCGAACCCAAATTTACCAATTTTTCTTTAGTTTTATTTAGTGCCAGAAGATATTTGTGAACTACGTTACACTAAATGAAGTGTAAGATACAAAATATATTCTAAATGTTTCATTCGAGATTAATAAAAGATGTATTCTAAAAGTGTAACACGTTCAGATGGAATACATTGCAGTGAACTTCAACCAAATACAATATTTGCTCCGTAAAATCAGTCTTGTTAAGAAATATCTATATTTTCTCATAAAAACGAGAAAAAATAATGATTATATTTCTTGAAGCTTTTATAGTCAAACGAATTTTATGCGCAGGGGACTTAAAAAAGCCAATAGCCCTTATTGGTCCATTACCATAACTGGCGTCTCATTTATTGGTGTGTCCTTTATGGCTGATGATTTTAATGGACCAATGAGTGCGTCGGCCAGTTGGTCAACTCTTCATGAAATCCGATTGTCTGAGGTTTAGGACTTGTAAATGTCCGTAACATCGGGCTGCGTTTAAAAATTCTAGCAAAATATCAGCAATGCATATCAACTGAAAGTGTACACTTTAAATTAAACTTATTTACGAAATTTTAACGTTTCAATTGCCATTTCTTTTATTGCTAGTTAAGTGTGGAATATCTTTTTCTAATATTGTCCACCTGTTTCGAATCTTTACAAGGCGGCCGGGGGAGAAACATTACAGCCTAAATCTATCCCTCTCTCTTATAGTATTTAAAACACGTAATTTATCAAACAGGTTTTATTGTCCCAATAAAAATGGCTGTTAATTGGATGTAAAAAAAAAACTGATTTTAAAATTACAGAACTGTTAAAAAAATTCTATCAAAAATGTTTTGATCCAATGTTATTATATTTATTTTTGTGAAACATCCAAAGATGTTAATTATTAAACAAAAAATATCGCTTATAGCATTATTAAATACACACAATTTTACAACAAGCGCCATTAATAAAAATAAGCTAAACCACCGATAAATTACATGTTTTAAAACCAATTACCAACTTTTTGAAACGTTGTACTGTTTTTCTTCCACCGCGGAATAGTTTATAATATTTTTAAACTAATTGTAGACAAATTATATAAGAATCTCATATTATAGAAACGTTTTAAATGTAATATTCTGTATAACAACGAATCCCAACGTTAAGATATGTAAGACCGTTCGAAATAAAATTAGAAGTAAGGAAAACATATTTGTTGAAAAAGTATCAGTGAATTTTCTTTGACTTAATAATCCCCACTTTCTCGTAAGTGGTGGACATTTCTTGCACAACTTAATGACTGTTTTTTATAGTAAAAAAATATTGATACTATTTCGAGAAATGAAACTGACTTAAAAATATATTTCGCAGGTGTAACACATTTTTTTTTGCAAAAAGCATATATTTTCGCAATTAAATATCACAATCCACGACTTGCGACTTATTTATTAGGTTTAAGATTTGTTTCATGTAATTAATACCTTATATAAAGATGTGTTGTTTAAGAAATATTTTTCATTCGCGTACCATTTCTCGATAAAACTCATTTATATTTTAATTTAGCTTGTTAATTTAGAAATATAGTGTGTTCGTACCACCATCTTATATAAACTATTTTTATTATATTTTGTATATAAAATGCCTGTAATGACACATTAAAATTAATTTTAAGATAAGATATTTTGCAATTACACTTAATATTTAGTATTTTTTTTAATTTTTGACAGAGTAAAAAAAAATAAAAAACTATGATTTTAAAATCTTGCAACTGTTGTAAAAACGTGTTTAAATGACATATTTAAGTTAAGCTTAGCAACTTAAGTCACCATTGTGATTTTTTTAGTATTTTTAACAAGTTAGGTACATACATTGTAAGGTTTATTTTTGTACCAATTTTTTTAGTTATTTAATTGCATAGCTACTACAGATATGATGTCAATTAAATGATAAAGAATTTTTTGAGACACTGCCATTTTGCACTTTGCCAAAAAGATAGGCTTCTAAAATTTTCGCTCAAATTATTTTTAGCTTACGGAACTTTCCTACTTCTAAAGTTTTTTACTGGAAATACACCATGTCGTTGAGTAACTGTGAAGATATTTTTTTTGAAATAATATATATCAGTATATGTTTTTGTACTCATGAAGCGTCAGGCTTATTTTGATGAAAATTAAGAAATACATCGTTTTATAGCCAATGGAGGACCTCAGGTTAAAATAAAAATATATAATGTATATATATATATATATATATATACATACATATATGTATATGAATGATGATTTAAAAAATATATAATGCTTTTTTGTCTACATAAGGCCTGTATAAAAGCAAATAAATAAGGCCTACTAAATACATTTACACCTGGTTTCTCATACGGCATGTTGTATGGATGTTGTTCTAAAGATTTTGATACCAATTTAATCTATTAGCTAGAGGTCTGATAATCAAATATAACTTCGATGTTTATAAATCAGTACGTTAATTGATATAATTGAATATAAAGTATTTATTAAATAATAACACTTTTGTTTTATTTACACAAAATGAAATACTGATGGTATTCTGATACTCACTCTCAACTAGATATTTATCTAAGCTCACTTTCACTCGCGCACTCAGTTAAATATAGTTAAGTAGAGTGCGCGAACTAAGGAGGGTAATGTGTATTATGTTAAAATAAAATTTATATATTAAACGATGTTGCGACGAGCAAAAATATAAATTACAAAAAATCTGCCGAAACTAAATTTATCTCCGCACGCAGCTTTTTATATTCAGTGTAGATATAGATATTCAATTTATATTTGAATATATTGAGCATTTGCGTGAATTTTCATATTTTATTGGAACTCTTATTTTTCCATTTAAGTTAATTATTTAAAGATATAAATTACAAAAACCTACAACCTACCTCTTATGTTACAAATGGATAGATACCCTTATAGTTTAGAGATAGAAAGAAGGATTGTCTGAGACGGTTAAAAGCCTTAATCTTTAGAACGAAGTCAGGGTGGCTTGTTAAATTGTCATATTTTAAACAAATACCCCAATCCACATTTCTAGGTGGCCACCGAGGACGCGACCACGCCAAGAGCTCCGGTGAATCGTATGTATATTTTTGATTATTTTGCAACATTGGTTAATAACATGACTTGTATATTGTTAATATTTTTTTTTTGTATATTGCATTTTTGGGCCGACCAGAAATATGAAAACAAAAGTGTTTTCTTACGTTTAAATATTGGTGCGCTTTGATAAAAAAGTTGAGGTTAATATATTTTTTTAAATCGTATTGTATATATAAAGATATGTTTTAGTCATATTGATCTTTTCAAATTGAATATGTAAATACAAGTAACAAATATTTCTGGTCATATAACTGTTATATCTTTATCAAATGTTTGTGCTACGTTGGTTTGTTACTAATTTATATATATTATTTTAATTAACAATTGTCTATACTTGTCTAATAAATAGTCCAGTCTTTTATGAAATGTAATAAATACTGTTTAAAAAAATAAAAGCATAAATAATGCCGATTTTGAAAACATTATAGTCCCATATATTAAACCCAAAGAGTTTTTATTTTTTTAACATACTTTAAAACAGGAGATTTCTCAAATTTTTAGATTGTCGAATTTGTGTTTATTTTAAATATGTTTTACCTGAAAAAGTAGCCTAACCATGTGTTCATTTCTTTGAGGAATAAGACATAAATACTGGACTATAAAAAACAATAAAATAAATGGACGATAAGTGATTTTTACCCTAATTATAGTTAAATATAAAAAAATCATGCATATTTATATGACTAGTTTATTTTTTCTTACCAATTTACTTATAAAAAATTGCCTGATTTTACCCAGAGCCTGCTTAAAAGTCGTTCAATTGTAAATACACACGTCAACCATCAAAAAATATGAATAAACGTCACTTATCGTCCACCAATAAGGAGATATTTAACCTAAAATGTTGCAGGTATTGAAAAGTGGACCTTATGCTTATGTATATATGCTTGTTTGTCGCAAGGACTCCGGCAGGGGATGTGCTTTTAGAGGCGGGGGCGCTTTCTCCCACGTACGTGTTATTATACTAGCTGCATGCGTACCTACTTGGCTTCAGGTCTATTTGGGGCAATGAGCGTTTAACCAATGGACGAGAAATTAGATCATATCCCAAAACGACAATAGGGGTATCATACGAAAGGTAACTTGTCAAACTGGGGTTGAAATGGCTTATTTTTTGAAAATTTAATAAACATTGATTCACGTCTAACGATTCATTTCCATTAAATACTTTCATCAAGAAAAATACTCTTTAAAGTACATAAATCATAGACCACATAATGTTTAAGTAGATATGCTCATCACTTAGTCATTATCAGCATTGCTACACAGAGTCATCTGCGCTCAACTTAACTATGATCCATAAACTAACTGAATAGAATCGCCAATTCACTCTCAGCCGATTTTCGAATGGATAATAGAAGGATTTGGAAACGTGATTACACCATGCGCATTTCAGGACATAATTTGCTTGAGAAAACACATTTGAAGACATTCATTGATCAATAAATCATTCATCGATCTTCAAATTCTTATTTGTAACATTTGGTTGCTAGTCAGTTGAGTGTACTAAACATTTTCATATTTATATAAAAATCTTAGTAGCGCCATCCCTTATCTATGAGAGCTCCAAAAACTGTCATTGGAATTAAAAATTAAACACATTTTGACACATTCTCAACTCGAATTGAACACATTTTGAAACATTTCCAACTAGAATTAAACACATTTTTAAACATTCTCAATTCGAAAAGCGATTGTATTATATTCGCCACTGCACCTTGTAGTAGATTGTTTGGGGTTATTTTGATTTATGAAGATTACAAATAGTAGTTTTTGTAGTTGTGCTATTAACAGCCTGCTCGGTTTAATGAATAACAATTATAGAAGGTACCACAAATACCGAAACCCGACACAAATAGCTATTTTATTGTAAAATATTTGGGTTGGATTTGGGAAACGAACCCCGCCCTTTGAGTTCAACGAGAAATTTGATTATCCGATTGCACTCCCACGAGCAACGTCTCTTATGTCAAAGTAACCTCATTCCACAATAGTTAATTTTAGGGACCACTCGTTTAACAGTAATTATTCCAGTACAGTATTTTAGTTTAGGAGCTTCTTGTTTATGGTGGTTTTTCATTTTACCAAGTCATAGGTAATTTAGCTAAGGAACCTCTCATTTCATATTATTAGTCCATCACAAGATTATTCAACGTGACCCCCGAGGTCTCTTTAAGAACCCCCAATTTACAATAGTTATCGATGACATTTTTAATCCATAAGTCAAAGTAACCCCACAAGTAATTTAATTAAAAACCCCTAATTTAATAATTGTTGTCTATCACGTCTCTTAATCAAAGTAACCCCTCTTTAATTTTAAGGTCTTTAATTTTAAGAACCCCCAATTTATCATTTGTTGTTGGTCAGTAGCGACACGGAAAGCGCGGTGGGGGGTCGCGAGCGGTCCCGGCTGGCGCAGCTGAGTGCGCGCGTGAGGGGGGTCCTGCCGCCTGCGCTGAGGCCTAAGGATAAAGTGCAGGCTACTGAAGCACCGCAGACCGCGCCGGCTGAGCAAAAGGTTAGTACAAAAGTGCTGGGAGATTTTTTTTGTCATCATTTTTCTTATAATATAGTATTTAAGTAAGTATTTATTGAATGCATTCATGAGTTACAATCAGATATTACGTTAAATAAACCAGTACATCATGACCCTTTATGCATAGCATATTGCAAATGGACGAGAGATGAAATATTTTTTTTATTTAGTTTTTTATTTCACAGTTTAATATAAAATGTAGTACTTACCTAAAAAGTAATAAGACTGTATTATATTTTTTATTTTATTTCACTATATTTTTATGAATATTGTATTTATATAATATGATATTAACACCCAGACACAGAACAAACACAAGTATTCATCACACGAATGTTTGTCCTGGGTGGGGATCGAACCTACAACTCTTGGCGCATAGGGCAGGGTCACTACCAAATGCGCCATCGAGCCAGTCAAATTATAATGATAATAAATAAATAAAGATACTTTTATTTCTCAGATGTTAAAGTTAGTTAGTCGCCTTTACGTCATCCTAGGCGAAGAATACAGCCAAATTATTTCAAAGACCCAATAAGACTATAGAATACAAGAATATTCGCGCACAATTATAAGTATAAATTGATCAGTCCATAGCAATAAAAAAATATATACGGTCGAATTGAGAACCTAATCCATTTTTGAAGTCGGTTGAATTTAAATGCGTGACATCGATTTTATTCGTTTATTTACTTCTTCTAATCAACATATCTTCCCCCAGCCCCTCTCAGAAGAGAAGAAAGGAGTAGTGTACGCCGAACTTCAACTTGGAGAACAGACTGCTGAGAAACCGCCTCCCCCCTCCACGGAGTACGCAGAGATCGTCTACACCGACCAGCCGAAGGAGGCCAAGGAGTGAGCTCAACCTCCCAGAGGGAGCATCGTTAGCAAATCTGGTGAAGATGAATATTGGAACTCTTTAAACGTGACCTTTTACGAGTTGAGGCTGTACGTGTCGGCCATCTTTATTTTAATGTCGTTGATCGAATTGAGGATTTCTTGAAAATATTAGGTTTGTTTCTAATGTCTGCCCAAAGCTTCGCTCGCGTGGTACATAAATCATAGCCTATGTGTTATTCTGATGTAGGTATTATTGTAAAGTCTAATTCAGTAGTTTTTGCGTGAGAGTATCAATTATCCACACATACATCCATCCATCCATACGAACTTTCACTTTTATAAACGCGATAGGTTGTAATGTTTTATAAGTAAAATGCCACGAATATTCAGCTACTTTTTTAAAGTGTTGCCGAATATTCGACGCTTCGGCTAAGAACATAGCCGAATATTCGTTCTTCGGTATTCGGAAAATTCACTATTCGTGGTAATTCTATAAAATATCCACTAGACTTATCTCGCTAGACTTACAGCAAGATATTAGATTGAACATTGATAGACAATTGCCGATGACATATCACTGATGTATTAGAAACTATATTTAGCACACATCTTTCATATCTCCTCTCTATTAAGTAATAGGTTTGGTCCACACAAACCATCCTGTTAGTTAAGTTTAAAAACATAAAAAGGCCCTTTAATTGCGATGGTAAAATGAAGGATAAGTTTGTTTACAATAGTTTAACAGTTTTTAATGTTAAAAAATATGTAAGTATGAAAAAAAATCATTCAATCAGAAACATAAAAATATTTTATAGTTTTTTTTTTAATTTTAGCATTCTTTATATCAAATCCAGTTTACACGTTATCACGAGCTTATTTAACCTGCAATGTTTGTATAAAAATATTGAACGTACCATCTTTAACCATATATTATGGCAAATAGTTATTTTCAATATATATCTTCAGTATATTTGCGATCGATGCAGTAGGTAGCAAGTATTGTTGTAATGGTACCTGCTGAAGCCATTTCTTTGCTCATCGCCGGAGCGTACGTTAAGTTAATCAAAAAAAGGATATTATAATTATTAATAATTTAATAACCATTTATTTATCGCAGTTTCATAGGGGTAATTCATATATATATTAACTTTTTTAACTGTTTCTATTATAATGAAAAAAATTTAACACATTGAAATATCTATATTAAAATTATCTTCATTCTCTGAACATTTGTTGAAATCTCTTAGTATATAATGCAGAAATTAATTATTGTTACTACTTGAACTTCAACTTGATTCTTATTGAAGTCTCAACTAGTTAATTGAATTTAAATCAAAAAATACTATTAACCAGTTGTGATTTACAAATTTATAAAAGTGTACTTTAATTATTTGCAATTTGATAACATTGCGTTCCGAATCTTGTGTATCTATTGTAAAATAAAAATATTCTTAAACACACGTAAGTATATGAAATACCCCCAGAAATGTAAGAAAATTACCATTTTTTTTATATATTAAATTTAATTAAAGTATTTCATCACAAATTCGAATTGGATGTCCACCGAAAGAGAGATATATTTATAATTTAGAATTGCGGAAGCTTCTGTAACTTAGATGTTATTAAGATATTATCGTAACTTTAGCAGTCACTGAGGAAAATATCTGTCTAATTTGTACAAATATGCGTCTATGTATAAGAATCATAACTATATTTTTTAAATAACTAATCAAACTTCAGGCCACTTCCCTAGCGGGGTAGGCAGAGAGAACCGAACGCCATATGGCACGATCCTTACACACCTCACTTGCCTCTACAACATTCTTGATCCTTTTCATACAATATATTTCTAAATTAATAACAACAAATTCCATGGTTTTATAATGAAAAATATTTTAATAATCGTCTATTAAAAACTCATTTAAAATCTCTAATTTACAATTTGCTTCGGCATACAGACCACTTGCAACTTGAAAAAGTTAAAATATTTTTTCGTGAACACTAAAACCATATTTGGGCGTATAACAAAATATTTGTTTTTTTTTGAGACAGATGTTTTCTTTAGAGAGGCAGTAATCTCATATATTCCTAAATTTATAGTTAAGAAAAGATATCGTGTGCTTTTTGATATTATAGCGCTAAGTGTAAGATAGCTTTCTGTTTCGTGCATTTATCAGCAAAACCTATTTAATTATTGACTTGGCTTTTATCAAGATAATTAAAAAATAAAAAACGGTAAATAATATACTTAAACGTATTTAATTAATAGAAAAATACGTTGTTTTTCGGAAAATTATATTATAGGAACAATTTAAAATATATTTGATTTTTATACTTATAATATAACGTCACAAGTCATGATCGTACAAAACACTAAAACTATAAAAACTAGTTTAACAATTTTATAAAAAAAAAATGTATTGAAGTATTTAATTAAGTACATATCTATCTGTTACCTAGTACCCGTAGCACAAGGTTATATGCTTTTTTAGGGAATTTGTTTTTTACAAATTTATTTGTATTTTTTTACTTACTTTTCCCAGTTCATTGTTTACTATGACTGGGTAATAATATGTTTTGCTGAAATCTGTACTTATGTACTTTCTTTATGTATATCAATTAGATTAAGCGACAATCAGGGTTTCACTTAGACATGGGTCACTCCGCAAAAGTCTGCGCCAACTATGTCGTAACTCACTCAAGTAAAGAAGCGGAACGGGAGATTTGTGGTGCTAAGTTCGGCATTTTGAGTACTACCCTGGTGCTGCGCAGTGCGCCGTGCGCCAACACTTGAAGTGAGTTGACCAATCCGGCGCAGGGGACTGAGTTAGCGCAACAGGGAATATGCATGAAAAATATTTGGTGTCATTTAACGCATTCATCGGGAAATATATAAAAATAAAATACTAAGAGATATTACAGTTTTAAACAAATATCCGTCTCTCTCGCGAAACCGTGTGCTATGCACGTTGTATGGCGCTGTTGCATTTGACGTCACATTACACATCGGATCTCTGACTAACCGACAACTTTGAACCTTTATAACTTGGTCAGTAATCACACTAGAAAAAAAATCGTCCAATTATTAACCTGTTCTATAGTAGACTTAAACAAATAAATAAAAAAAGTCATGCATATTCCTTATTATGTAACGCAGTGTTGTTGCACATGTCTAATGTCGTGGAGGCTCTCTTACAATGAACAGAAGTCCGTACCGTGTTTTATTTATCAGTTTTATGGTACAAATATTTTTGTATGCAGGGTGACGCGTCAATATAAAAACAGTATGTTTTTTTTGTTTTAATACATTGACAAACTAACGGTACTATTTTCAATGAGTCATATTGAATTCAATACATGCTTATATGTAATTATATTATTTTTCGAGTAATAGCCCCTAATTAAAATATACTTTTCTTGACTATGACGGCTCGCCCTGTCAAAGTATTTCAGTTTAATTTGTAGTTCAAACGTAAATCCGTCCGTAATTTTATTATTTTCGTAATATTCCATAAGTTTGTGTAAGTGCCTAAGTTAAATATTTATCAACATCTGTGGTGACTTGAGTCTCTGATTGTAGATAAAATATATTTTTATTTTCTTTCAAGGTGCGTACAAGTTAAAACGTAACGCCTTTTTTGTAAAAACGTAGAGGAAATTGTTCTATAGGTATGTTTTATATTGATGATGTTTTTACATGAATTTTCATCTATATAAACATATAGCGACTTTGAAACAAAGATGGTAACAAACTTCCATTAATAATTATAAACTTTATATACAACATTTGAAGGATTTATTAAGATTTTTAAACAACGCTGATTAAATATCAGACATATTTTTTATTGTGAAAGGTCATCTTTAGAATGTTTCCTCCGTTTCTAATTATATCTATCATTTGATACACTATGATATTACCTACTTAACTTGTATTAGTTATTTTTAAGCTGTAAGTTATTTTATGTGTTAACTTCAATCATGGTGCTTTAACGCACATAAATTATTATTTTTGACGTAAGATGATTAAAATATTTTGTTTCATGTGACAATACATTTTTGTTTTATTTAAAAAAAAAAAAACAATTATTTGCATTTATATAATTCCAAATCTATGTGTCTTCTATGACTTATCATTAAACGACCGGGCTTTGAAAAATAATTTAAAAAAATACACAGATGTCAGATAAAAACAAAAAGTAAAAACGAGCAGTAAAAAAACTTGCTTTTTTTTTATGAAATTTTACAATTTTTGAGCTTATCAAAATCTACTCTACTCAATTAGATTTTTTTTAAAATTACATGCCTAATATTTCATTATCTAATTTCAATTATACAGAGATGAATGTTCAACTCATAAGGGCTTTGAAACAAATCATTACTCTTACTTTTAACTCCTGTATCCTACAAACCTGTGTAATATATAAAATGTATCAAACGCATATCAGACAGACATACAATATTTAATAACTATGTATACGGTAATAAAGCCATACAGATGCCTAATATACAACACACAATTTATAAAATAATTTTAATGACAAATTATTTAGTTTCTTTTTAAATTTGGTTGTATTATTTATACTAAAATCTGTCTATTTTAAGATAATTAAAAAAAAGGGTCGTATTTTTTTTACAAAATCTATACAATCATTCACGCCTTTTTGCACCTCATAAAAGTGTGTTAAAATATTTAGGGTGTTTTCAATTCCCGTACTATTTATATCTTGTGCTATCATAAATTATCTCAATGTGTTCATTCAAAGCTTGTGGTTACTTAAAATCTGTATGTATATTATATTTACTGAATAAAGCGTCGTGTCATTTTTAAAGTGTTGTTTTATTTCATACTAGCAGCGCCCCGCGGTTCCACCCGCATAGTTCCCGTTCCTGTAGGAATATGGGGATAAAATATAACCTATGTTACTTCCGGATAATGTAGCTTTCCAATGGTGAAAGAATTTTTGCAATTGGTACAGTAGTTTTTGAGTTTATTCATTACAAATTTTGAGTTTATACATTGTCCCATGTTGGTCTGGGACTTGGCCCATGATGATCTGGGACAAAAAAAAAAGAATGTGCCAACTGTGGCTCTTGTCTAGCATGTCGTAAAAGGCGACTAATGGTTTACGGGCTTTTGGGTATGTGACTGAGTAGGCGACGAGCTAGCCACTTGTCACTCCTTTTTCACAGCTTTCCATCCAACCCAGCCCACTGTCCCATGTTGGTCTGGGACTTAAAAAGAATATGCCAACTGTGGTTCTTGCCTAGCATGTCGTAAAAGGCGACTAAGTGTATATCGGGTTTTTGGTGTGTGATTGTGTAGGCGACAGGTTAGCCGCTTGTCACTGCTTTTTCACAATTTTCCATCTAACCCAGCCCGGCTTTATTTTTGGCTGAATGAGGTTGAAGGGGCATGCTGCCCCTTTGACTCTGCCTACCCCTTCGGGGATTACGGGCGTGATGTTACGTATGTATGTATGTTCATTACAAACACACACACAAAAATACAAATCTTTCCTCTTTATAATATTAGTACAGATTTTTACACAAACACTTTCCCAGTACACATCCACTCGCCTATAAAAACGTGCCAGGGGACACAATTGGCCCATTCTTCTTAAGTCCCAGACCAACATGAAACAACAAAAATTAGAACAAAACACATACATATCCATCACGCTTGTAATCCTTGAAGGAGTAAGAGTCAAAGAGGTAGTCTCTAAACCACATTCAGCCAAAAAATAAAACTGGGCTGGGTCAGATGTAAAATTGTGAAAGAGAAGTGACAAGTGGCTATCTCGTCGCCTACACAACCACACACCCAAAACCCGATATACCATTAGTCGCCTTTTACGACATGCTAGGCAAGGAACACAGTTGGCAAATTCTTTTTAAGTCCCAGACCAACAAAGGATCATGGAAAAAAACACATATTTATTTAAATTAGGTACATTTATTTCACATTAAGCTTACAAATGTACATTTCAAGCGAAGCTAGGAACATGTTTTATCATAAATTCTTATTTCATATTAAATATAAAAAACTCTTTTCATGTAGGTTTAGAGATTCTATCAATAAATTAACCAATCATAATATAACTATCATCATCTTCATCTCAGCCGTAAGACGTCCACTGCTGGACATAGGTCTCCCCTAAAGATCGCCAAAACGTTCCAGTGACCTTGACCAGGTCGTCGGTCCACCCTGTGAGAGGTCTACTACACACACCGCGTCTTCCATTTAATATAACTATAAATAATGACATTTTTATACTAGTTTTGTGATTAGTTAAATAAATGCTATATAAATAGGTAATAATAACAATCTCACATCTCACCCGATTACGATAAAGGAAGGGTAATGATTTTGGCAGTCTATACTTGTTTTGTAATTAAATTCGCACCCTCAGGATGAAAGCGATTTACTCATACTCAAAAATTCGTGTTAACTATATTTGCACTATCCCGGCGAATTCTGTACCGCCTCTTTCTCATAATATCAACAACAAACTGTTTCAATAAAAAGAAAAAAATAATTCTCATTTTTTTTAAACTAATCGTTACGCAGATGAATTCATTAAATAAATAAATCATAAAATTCGGTCCAGCCGTTATTGATCTCCATTAATAGAGAGATATAATTATATGAGTACGATGAAGTGTAAAAAACATGAATGTTTTAAGATTCCTATGCTCATTTCTCAGAAATTGCATTTTTTGAGTTAGCTCACTTTATTCTGTGACCGTTAACCGACTTCAGTAAAGATGTCACTTGCAGAACAAATTTTTTCTTTGTAGACTTTAAGATTTAAAAATTATACTTTACCAAATTGACTACTTTTTACCACAAAAAAAGTATATCTTGTCTATTTTTTTATCCCAAAAAATGTGTATCCTGAGACGTACGTTTACCGGTATATAACAAGCCGGATTCCATGCGAGCAGAACCGCAGGCAAAAACTAGTAACTTAAAAATAAATACGACAATGTAATGCAAAAAACATTTGGGTAACATTATAACAAAATATAAACAATTTAAACAACATTAATAACCAAATACCCAACTCCTGCTATACAATACTTTCTCTAATAGGTTATGTAGACACCACAAATTGTTGACTAATAACTACTTTCTATCTAGTGTCAAATGCCATAGAAAATGTATGGAAGTACATATTGACAATCATGACGTCAGTGCGTTCCAACTATTTAATTGAACTATTAAAAAAAAAACATCGAAATCGGTTCATAAATGACCAAGTTATGCGCGAACACACATTAACAATAATTATATACGGCCGAATTGAGAACCTCCTCCTTTTTTTGAAGTCGGTTGAAATGATAATTTGAAAAGTAAATAAAAAAATAATCAGACAACATCAGTTAAACAAGTATTTTTTTAGTATATGCGTAACATCTTTACCTATCTAACTAATAACTAACTAACTAAAACTTCACGCCACTTCCCTAGCGAGGTACCAATCTATTTGTAAGGAAAGCAAATCTTTATTTTAGTTTCCATACAAAAGTTGATCAGCTGATTGGCTACTTTGTATGAAATAGAAATTATTTATGTTCGTTTTCTAAAATCTTTTAAAATGATTCTTAGAATAATGAGTTAAATAAGTAGTAAGTGGTTTCGCATAATCTAAAAGTAGGTAACCTTGTTTTTTCACGGACTAGTAAAAAAAGAAGGACTCCGCGCCACTAACTAGACATTGAACCTCCTCAGGTGCTCCACCTTGACACGCAACTTACGTCACACATTGACATAATAAGTGCTTCAAATGACAGATATCCGATAACTGGTATCCATATGTATCTCACACATTCATAAACGTGGCTTCACTCTATAGTATGACAGCGTGGAGTCCTTCTTTTTTTACTAGTCTGTGGTTTTTTTATGTGATTCCAAATTAAATGTGTTTTGTAAATCAAAATCAACGGAGGTACCACTAACACCCAGACCCAAGACCTGTTTCATCCACCACTATTTGAGGGGACTGAACACATGCTCCGTGCTTTTGACATGATATCTACACTTTCACACCATGTCAGTAATTTAAAACAATCATGAATAAAGGTCTCAAAATATTATTTTATATTTAAACTGAGAATTGGCATTGGCGAATGAGATTTGGCACAGTTAAAGTTTATTACGTAGAAGGAAAGCAGAAAGCTAAAATTCAAATAAATAATTTAAAAAAGATCAAACTAATAATGGTCTATGGGCGATCACTAGGTTTAATAAATTTGTTTGTGTGGTGTCTACATCCCAATTAAATATTAATTTACACAAGGCAAAATTTCAATTGCTTAATATTTAATAGTTTCAATATATTTACAAATAGTGACAGTGTGTTTTACAAGCGTTTTTGTTTTAAATATATTATCTAAATTAACACAATTTCATTACGAGTCTACAACAGATTCCACTTCCATTTTAATTTCAACACTTGGTAACAAATTATCTACAATGTCCACATTGTCCACTTTATCTGGTAAAATCTCTTCCTCATCCGAAACCACTTCTTTTTTTACTACAATCTGAATATTACTCTCAGTAATGAATTCATTACCATCAACCACACTTTCATTACTAGCAACCACTTTTTCATTACTCTCAGTAATCAATGCATTGTTCCGCACATTTTCATTACTAGCAACCACTTTTTCATTACTTCCCGTTTCATTACCGTTCGTTACATTTCTAACCCGTTCAACTTTTTTCGCTAACACTTCGTCGTCTGAATCCGAATCAAACGCTTCTTGTTTTATCGACACATTTTCATCACCTCTATCATTGGACTTTCCCGCTATTTTCTTATTCAATGCAGCTACTATATCTGTTAACTTATTCTTTTTAACAACAGTTTTCTCTACAGTCACAGACCTGTTTATATCAGGCAATATCTCCTCAGATTCAGCAACAATTTCATTTTTAACTTTATTATCTTTTGCCTCATCTTTATTAGTGAGCTTAATTTTGTTGTTCAAAACTTCTTCCCAGAGTTTTGTAGCTATTTTTGCGTCTGTATCGGTGCCATCGTATGTTGCGTTCGGATGCTTTCTTGTGTAATGCCTTAGAACATTCTGTCTGTGCGAGAACTTCTTTGGACAAATAAAGCAACAGAAGTGTTTTTCATCAATATGCGTTCTCATATGATATTTCAAACGGCTTTCTTTAGGGAATTTCTTGTTACATATCTCACAGATGGTCTTTTTCTCTCTGCTATGTCTTAACGTATGCCTTTCCATGTTGTGTTTATGCGCGAACATTTTAGCGCATATGGGACAAGGATACGGCTTCTCGCCTGTATGAATTCTCATATGAGGCTTCAACAAACTAACATGCGTGAACGATTTATTGCAAACCTCACACGAATAAGGCCTAATACCATTATGGATCTGTATGTGTCTAATCAACGTACTCTTGTACTTAAAATTCATATCGCATAAATCACAACTGAATGGTTTCTCCGTAGTATGCCTTCGCAAGTGGCTTTTTAATAAGAAATGCGTTTTAAACTCCTTATGACAAACGTGGCAAGTGATCGGTCCGGTGTACCTCTTACATCTACTCTTGCCTTGGTGCTTCATCAAATTGGCTTTAACAGTAAAATCTTTACCGCATAGCGGACATTTGAACGGTTTCTCGGGCATGTGAACTCGCTTATGCTGGAATAAGTTAGATGATGTCTTAAAAACCTTGCCACATTCATCGCAGTCGTAAGTCCCGTGGACTTTTATGTGTCGTTGGAGTTGTCCAAGGGTGGTGAAGGGTTTGGCACATTGCTGGCACTCCAGAGAGCCGAGGGAGTGGACTAGGAAGTGCCGCTGGAAGTTACCGTTCGTGCTGTATTTCTTGGGGCAGAGGGTGCACGCGAATTTGCCGTCTGGGGTGCAGGTCCAGTTGGGGTTGTCTGAAATGAGAAATAGCGTTGTTGACGTGATTTAATATTAACTTAATGACATATAACAATAATAAAGCCTTTATTTGTCCTTAATACATAAATTACATCAAGTACATTGTTTTAAAATATATTTTTTTTACTTTGTATTTAAGGACCTCTTATCGAGTAAAGGCCTCTTACTAAATGACATATGCTCATTAAAAAAAGTTGGTTAGAATTGTTTATTTCAACTTAATAAATAAGTAAATAAATGAGTTTTGTAGTAAGTAAAGGTGTTATGGAAATGCCAATGCAAAAAAAAAACTAACTTCATGCCAATTCACTATGGTAACCAGACAACCGAGCGCCATATGACGCGGTCTTTACACACCTCAATCGCTTCTTTATCATTAACTAGCACCGCCCCGCGGTTTCACCCGCATAGCTCCCGTTTACTTATGCTTAAGGAGATAAAATATACCTATGTTACTTGCTGATAATGTAGCTTTTCATTGATGAAAGAATTTTTCAAATCGGTCCAGTAGTATTGGAGCCAATTCAATGCAGATTAAAACAATCAAGTCCCTCTTAATAATATTTGACTGACTCGATGGCGCATTCGGTAGTGACCCTGCCCCATACGCCAAGAGTTGTGGGTTCGATTCCCACCCAGGACAAACATTCGTATGATGAAAACTTGTGTTTGTTCTGTGTCTGGGTGTTAATATCCAATATTTAAGTATATATTTGTAATACCACTGTTAATTCTGATATCTGTTACATAAGTGCTTAAGCTACTTACCTCGGAGTCAGATCAATGTATGTGATGTAGTCGGATATTTAGTATTATTATTTTATTATTTATTATTAATATTAATATAAGCATACTTGGCTATTAATTAAACATATTAAGCTTGGTAGTAACTAAAGCTATTTTAAAAATTGTAATGTAAGAAAAGCTAACTTCAGGCCAATTGGTCAAAAGACTGGCCTGTTTGTCCAGTGGTCAGAGACCCTGGCCACGAAACCGCGGGTTCGAATCCCGCTAGGGGCGAATGTTTCTTATGATGAACATGGACATTTGTATTCGAGTCATGGATGTTTATAAACGTATTTAAGTATGTCTATCCGTTCATCTAGTATCCATAGCATACATGCCTAGTTTGGAACTAGGGAATTTATTTAAATTCTTAGCGAAGAAAATAGAGAATGCCATATGACGCGGTCCTTACACACCTCACTCGCTTCTTCGGCATTCATAACTTACACGCTCTATTATGGTGACTAAAATATTCCTTTTGACCTAAAACTAACTAACTAACTAAATTTCACGCCACTTCCCTAGCAGGATAGGCAGAGAACCGAACGCCATATGACACAATCCTTACACACCTCACTCGCCTCTTCAACATTCATGATTATTTTCATACAAGCTCTACGGTTAAACTACATTACATAAATGGTGTGGTAATGGTATCTTTACATGTTCGACTGGCTCGATGGCGCATTCGGTAGTGACCCTGCCCCACGCTTCAAGAGTTGTAGGTTCGATCCCCACCCATGACAAACATTCGTATACACAGAACAAACACAAGTATGATGAATACTTGTGTTTGTTTTGTGTCAGGGTGTTAATATATTAATTTTTAAGTATACAATTTGTAATACCACTGTTGATTCTGATATCTGTAACACAAGTGCTTAACACGAAGTCCGATCAATGTATGTGATGTAGTCTGATATTTATTTACATGTAACTTTTACTATCTACAGGCAGGTGAAATTACCTTTTGGTGCGTTATTAGGTCCGCGCTTGGCTCTCTTCTTGCTAGGAAACTGTGAGTCATCCTGTAATAAGCATTATGAGAATGTATTCTGCTGATAGTTTGAATATTAAATCATTTTTGTAATTTTTTTTTGCCATAAGGAAAATGAT
Source organism: Glyphodes perspectalis (assembly GCA_951394215.1). Lineage (NCBI taxonomy): Eukaryota > Metazoa > Arthropoda > Insecta > Lepidoptera > Crambidae > Glyphodes > Glyphodes perspectalis. The sequence goes on along the minus strand of OX596230.1, from coordinate 6,608,766 downwards.
GTATTGTACTAAATCATGATGAAAGCTGAAACAATTATTCAAATTAGATAGGAAGACAAGAGAGTCATAGACTTGGAAGAATCTTCTGCGTATGCCAGTAAAAGTAAAAAAAACTGTAAGTATAATTTTTTTTTTCACAACTTTATCATTGCATAATATTTTAATGCACATGAACTAAATATACAAAAAAAAACATTCATACCAAATCATTGCTCTTCTCAAACTCAATCGGAACGGACTGCACAGATACATCAATAGGTCTTATCTGGACAGGCCGATGCCACGACTCTGGCTTCTCAACCAACAAAGAGGGCCACGCATCCTTTCTCAGCTCAGCTTGGTACGGGAGTGTCGGCCAAATATTTGGATGTGAGGAATGCCAATGCTGTTGCTCCGAGTGGTAATATGGTGATTGGGTTTCAGGGAGAGTTGTGTCCGGTTCTTGGGGTGATGAAGGTTGAATTTGTGGAAGTGGTTCTTCCTTAACTCTATAAGAGAAGAAACTATGATTGTTATTATAATTGTTTATTTTAATTTATAAAAGTAGGTCATGTATCTGTGTGCAAGTTAGAGATATGGAACATTTCTTTGGAAAATATATTTTTTTATAAAAAAAACCAAATTGAAACCTTAAAAAAAAAATTGATGGAAATAAAAACTGTACTGAAATGGTATTTAATTAATTTGAGCAAATAGATTTAAAAAAAATACCAATATGCTTATCTGATAACATGTTTGTATGGTATATTATTACATTATTTCATTACTGTACCACACTTTCATTACCAACGGCCACATTATCTCATTTAAAATTTATTGACATAAATCATAAAGCAAATGTCACTATTGTGTGTCATTATGTATGTACATACCTACTTGGTCCTTATTTTTTTAATTTTCGTTAAATTTGATGTTTCACTAAATAAATTATTTTTCTTTCTTTCTTCTTTCAAATATACATTGTTGCTCCTTATAATTTAACATAGATAATTAAAAAAAAAAAAAAATTTTTTTTCAAGGTGCAGAAGATATTGTCTAAGAAAGTTCAGAATTAAAAGATAATATAACTCTTAAAAGTGCCGCACAATAATCATCCTAAGAAACAAATCAGTCAGCATAAATAAAAATATTGTTAAAAAAAACTTTCGAGAATTAAATATTTAATTATTTTAAATGAAATTTGCGAAACTATTCAGCATTTCTTTAACTTAAATAGATAGAAAGCATGTTTATTACCGCACATTGACCGTCACTGTGTCTAATTCCATTTTAATATTCACAAATTCAGTCTGTATTGGTATACTTTCTGAATTCGTTGGCAAGTCTTCTGGATGCGCCGGACACTGCTCTTCGGGCTCTTTTTTGATCACGAGACTTGGCACTGACATTTTGGCGATTTTCACTTATCATTCAAGGAATTTACAGGCTTTTTACTGTATTTTTACAATATTTTGCGAGTGCTAAAAAGATCGATGATGTTCCGTTATCCATCTTTTGACACATTTAAGACCACAGATTATTTTGACAAGAATCGATTGACAGTGACTGATGAAGTTAAGGTAAGGAATTTATAATTATACCCTGAATCTTCTCAAATATTAATAAAAAAATTTTTGTAATAAAGTATTAAACGCATAAATAAACTATCATTGGATAATTATCAAAAATATATGCTTGAATGTAATGTTGTGACCCCGGCATTAACTAAACAACATCAAAAAAAAAAATTTACATCTGTCATCAGTAGATAAATAACCTTTTTTTGCGTCAACTCCTTGTTCCATTACAATCGGTTATAACCATATATCGAATTTTTTTTTACTATAAAAGTATGAACATTATTATATTTAGACTTTGAAATAACAATTGTGATAAAATTTAAAAAACCCTTCAAAGATGTCGTATCTATCTATCGTAAAAAGTCGTCAAGCCATTAATTTGCTAAGTTTCAAACAAATCGATATACAATATTTATTTTAGGTATTGATTATGAAAAGTCCATGTTTCTAGCTTAGACCACAACTATCTTCAGGTCAGGTGAGTCAGTGCACTGTTTGTTCAATTATTGCAAATAAGAACCTGTTCTGTGCGTGAACGTATCAATTTCTCGTGGTAATTGAATAGATATTAATTATTGTCAGTTTTAAATTAAGGATCTAAGTCTTGCGCAAAATTTTCTTTATCTGACTGTATCTGTACAACGTATTTAAGTAGTTTTCCCATTTTATTTCCTCACAAAAACAAGTAAGTAAACAAAAATTGTATTTGCATAAGTAATCTATCGGTATATCTACATTCCTTGTCTTAGTTTAAAATAATTTACGTTTTAGTTGTACATGGATATGGAAGTTTATGTTGAATGTGCAAAAAATTGCTGGTCAGAGGTTTGCAAACTAGATTTTTTTATGAATGTTAATATTTTTGAAGTAAGTTCAATAATTTATAGTAATGTTATTAAATTCTTGTCTATCACTTGTAATATCCAGACCTCAAAATTCCAAAATGGTGTAAATTGTCCTTTGTGCTTACCCTTTATGTAAGTATAGTAATATTTCATTTCATGTTTAAGATAAAAAAATAATAATTCATATACATTTGAGAATAATTTTTCTTTTTTTAGCTTAATTTCAAGTTTAAGATTTAATTTTTTTTAATTCACATACATTTGAGATTTATTTTTCTAGTAAAATTTTAGCAAATTATACCTTAAGTTCACTTTATACATACATAACATCACACATCACATTATAATCACTATATATTATTATTATACTTGTAACTCTCATATTCACAGTAACCTCCTAAAGATTTGAAAAATTCTAGAATTAAATAATAAACTAAAACATTAAAGTAGAGTTAAATTAGATTTTGCTTTTAAAACTGATTGAAAGAAGTTAATTTAGACAGATTTTAAATTTTGTGGAACCACAATGTATCTGTTGCTTAAAAAAATAATAACATACACCAAGTCATCCTAAACTACAAAGGTTATCTTGGTACACCAATCATATACCTTTTACATTATGGAATCCCATATCAAATGATTACAAATTAATAATAATAATAATAGCCTTTATTCAGACAGTGTACATTACATTTTTACATTTATTAATTTGGTTAAATAACACTTTTTAATCACGTTTATCGGTGTCTATAAGTAATATTGTATTAAGAGTATATATGTATATCTATATATTATGCATCAACTCCTGTCTGTGTGTCCCTAATTGACAAAGGCCTCCTCCGTCTGTCGCCATTTCTCTCTATCATTAGCCACTCTTGTCCATGTGTTACCCGCTACAGCTTTAATATCATCGGCCCATCGTCGAAATGGTCTACCTCTTTTCCTCCTCTTGTCACTGGTAAACCAATTCATGACTAGTTTTGACCATTTTTCAGTTCCTCTTATTGTATCTGATTGTATGATTATGTTTTTGACCATTTTTCAGTTTCTCTGATTACAAATTAATACTGGAATTTATATAAGAAAAAAGATTTTCATGGAACCCTAATGACTATTCTATGAAACCCCTTGGTTACGCGGAACCCACTTTGGAAGTGCCTAACATAAACTATTCCATTACACTCTTATTGTTTTTCAGAATCCTGCAGACAAATACTATTTTACACTTCCACATGATGAACGGAAATAACAGACAATAAACGAAACCCCTATTTCTACGTGCCATATTTACACTTTACAATGGCGGAAACACCGCAATTCAACACGGTTCTTATCAAAGAGGAGCCTAATGATGAGCCGCACAACTATGTTACAATCAAAGAAGAGGTCAAGGTGGAGGTGGATCCGTTTGAGTACGGGTCGGATCAGGAGTATGTGGAGGGTGGGGAAGTGAAGTTTGAGGGGCCGAGTCAGGAGGAGATGCTGTCTCAGTACCCCCCATGTGAGTTATATCAATACATAATATCAAAATAAGTCCATGTCTGTCTGTATATACATAATAATGACAAGCTCGATGGCGCATTCGGTAGTGACCCTGCCCCATGCGCCAAGAGTTGTGGGTTCGATCCCCACCCAGGACAAATATTCGTATGATGAATACTTGTGTTTGTTCTGTGTCTGGGTGTTAATATCCAATATTTAAGTATATATTCGTTATACCACTGTTGATTCTGATATCCGTAACACAAGTGCTTAAGCTACTTACCTCGGAGTCAGATCAATGTATGTGATGTCGTCGGACATTTATTATTATTATATTCATGTTCAGCTAGAAATAAAACTGGGCTCGCTCAATCAAAGTTATTTGAATAAGCAGTTTTCCACCGTTTTCTTTTATACATACATACATACATACATAACATCACGCCCATAATCCCCGAAGGGGTAGGCAGAGTCAAAGGGGCAGCATGCCCCTATAACCACATTCAGCCAAAAATAAATCTGGGTTGGGTTAGATGGAAAATTGTGAAAAAGCAGTAACAAACGGCTAACCTGTCGCCTACACAATCACACACCCAAAACCCGATATACCATTAGTCGCCTTTTACGACATGCTAGGCAAGAACCACAGTTGGCATATTCTTTTTAAGTCCCAGACCAACACGGGACAGTAGGCTGGGTTGGATGGAAAGCTGTGAAAAAGGAGTGACAAGTGGCTAGCTCGTCGCCTACTCAGACACATACCCAAAAGCCCGTAAACCATTAGTCGCCTTTTACGACATGCTAGGCAAGAATCACAGTTGGCACATTCTTTTTTTTGTCCCACATCAACATGGGCCAAGTCCCAGACCAACATGGGACTAAACTATATACAAATACATTGTATCACTGATACAATGTATTTGTATATATAGTCTATGATGTTTATCTCTCAGCCTCGACCACGAGTTGCAAGATTACAGAGAGATAACTAATTTAATTTGTAGTTATTAATACATAATAATATACTGTATAGATGTATGAAATTGGTACATAATGTGTGGTATGTTTTTTTTTCTTATAAGGGTAATCCAAAAATGGTTGGGAACCTATCAATGTGTGGACCCTGTGGGGTAATAGACTCCTCCATGAATTTTCTTCTATCTTTGTCTGAATGTTATGTTCATGGAGATTCTCCCAACTACTTGTATGATGTAATCTTTGTTATAATGCCATGCCAATATTATTTTCTTTTCTCCTATCATAATAACCTATATTCCACTTTTCAGATTACTTCCAACCACAACTCTACCCGCAGCATTTCATGACGACCCCCTCCGACCAGAGCCAAGTTCAGCCGAAACAGAGAAACAAACGAAAATCAGTTCCTAGAAAAGTCCTAAGACCGCCTGAGACACCGTCCGCACCAGAGATTGTAGAGGAAGAAACCTCGCAGCCCAAGGAAATATTAGAAGTGAAACGTAAGAGGAAAAAGTTTGAGAAGCGGTTTGTGTGTGAGATTTGTGATAAGGAATACAGTATTAAGGCTAAGTTGGTGATTCACACGAGGGTGCATACGGGTGAGAGGCCGTATGGGTGCAAAACTTGCAATAAACGGTTTCGTACTAGAGGCACCGCTATTGCTCATGAGCAGTCGCATTTGGGTGAGTTTTTGTGAGAAGAATAGTTTTTGTCTATGAATTTGCATTTAAATTTACCTTAATCCAACTCAAGATCGCAAATTTTGCATACAAACCCTTTGAAATGAAATGAAATGAAATTGTCTTTATTTACGTAGGCTTAAAAAAAGCACTTATAAATCGTCAGAATAAGATCAATATCTACCGGTTCAAAAAGTAGATTCTACCGAGAAGAAACCTTTCTCCCACAATCCCCTAAGGGGTAGGCAATCTTCTAAGAGCAATATATAAATATAGGCCTGTTGTAAATTAAGAAAATAAAAATGTATAATTACAAAACAATAACTTGACCCGACCAGAGCAGACCAGTCCCCAAAGGCCTGTTCCCAAGTATGACGTATATCAGCCATCGCTTCCCTTAACCATATTTTAGGGAATGTAACGACCTGCCACATAGCCACAAATATTTATTTGAACCTTAGTTATCTCTAAGGTAATTTGTCTGCAACAACACAGTGAAAATAATTTTAATTAATTACATATTTATACAAGTTTGATGCTCCTCAGGTGCTCCAACTTGACACGCAACTTACGTCACACATTTACATAATAAGCGCTATCTGGTATCCATAGTTATAATAATATTAATATTAACTTAATCTGTAAATTTTAATTTGTATATTCAATCTGGCATTGAAAAGAGTAACTACCGCGTTTCTTGCCGGTTTCTTCTCGGTAGATGCGACATTCCGAACCGGTGGTAGATTCAAATTGTTCTACTATGTAATTACTTGACGATTCACAAGTGCTTTTTTGAGGCCTACGTAAATAAAGATATTTTTGACTTTGACTTTTGACTATCTCACTTATACATGCATAAATGTGGTACACGTAATATAACAGCGTGGAGTTTCTCTTTACCAGTCAGTGGGTTCAGAATGTTGTTTCAACCAAACATACCATCCCACCCGCAAACCCCAAAGGGGAGGGAAGCAGAGTCCATCCATATTCAACCAATAATATAATCGAGTGCCGTTAGATGGAAAAACCAGTCAGTCAAATTCCTCTTTATTTATATAAGTTTGAAACAAACACTTGTCCATCGTCAGCCAGATTATCAACCAACTAGCAGCGCGGTTTCACCCGCATAGTTCCCGTTCCTGTAGGACTATAGGGATAAAATTTAGCCCATGTAACTTCCGGATAATGTAGCTTTCCAATGGTTAAAGAATTTTTGAAATCGGCACAGTAGTTTTTGAGTTTATTCATTACATAAAATATATATATCTCTCTCTATAAAATATATATTAGTATGAATAATATCTACCACCGGTTTGGAATGTTGCTTCTACCGAGAAGAAACCGTCAAGAAACTCAGTAGTTACTAGACTTAATAATACATAGGTGTGGCAGCTGGTTTCATCACAATGTTTTTCCATACTGTTCAAGCTATGCATATTCATACTTAAATATCTATATTTGAACAATTTTAAAGTACACACCTGTGTTTGATAAACAAACACTTGTGCCCTGCGTATCTCCTGTGTAGTTGGCTAATCTTTGTCGGGCCTGGCCGCCGTGACCGATATAATAATAAATATGTACTCAAGAGACCACTGTTGATTCTGTTAACTGTAGTTCAGATACTTAATAATAAATATCAGACTACATCACATACATTGATCTGACTCCGAGGTAAGTAGCTTAAGCACTTGTGTTACGGATATCAGAAACAACAGTGGTATTACAAATGTATACTTACATATATTGGATATTAACACCCAGACACAGAACAAACACAAGTATTCATCATGCGAATGTTTGTCCTGGGTGGGAATCGAACCCACAACTCTTGGCGTATGGGGCATGGTCACTACCGAATGCGCCATCGAGCCAGTCAGAACTTATTTAAGAATCAAATCAATGTATGTGATCTTTGTCTGATTTTATTTGGGGTGTTTAATTTTGCGTGCGCTGCGGAAAATCTGCGGTGTATCGCTCACAGACTGCGTTCGGAATGATGATGTAAGAAAGAGTCGGTCTGAAGGACAGCGTCGGAGTCAAGGTAAGAAGAGGCATGCTCCGGTGGTTCGGACATGTGGAAAGAATGGATGACGTAAGATTGACTAAACAGATATACAACGCGAAAGTGAAAGGATGTAGGAGCCACGGAAGGCCCAGGGTCACCTACCAAGACCAGATTGGTCGTGTATTAACAGAAGGTGATGTTAGGAGTCATAAAAACCGTAGAGCTTGTATGAAAAGGATCATGAATGTTAAAGAGGCGAGTGAGGTGTGTAAGGATCGTGCCATATGGCGTTAAGTGTGGCGTGAAGTTTAGTTAGTTAGTTTTTTATTTTTGCATTTTTAAGGTTCCGTAGGGTAAAAACGGTACAATATAACTAAGACTCCGCTGTCCGTCCGTCCTTCTGTCTGTCACCAGGCTGTCTCACAAACCGTGATAACTAGACAGTTGACATTTTCACGAATGATGTATTTCTGTTGCCGCTATAACAACAAATACTAAAAACAGAATAAAATAAATATTTAAGGGGGGCTCCCATACAACAAACGTGATTTTTTTGGCCGTTTTTTGCACGATATTAAGAACGGCGTCAGGTAAACGCCTGAAATATTCACTGAATATATATTTGTGTAGAAATTAAATTAAACAATAATAATTGAATTAAAACAAAATAAATATTGAAGGAGAGTCCCATACAACAGACGTGATTTTTTTGCCGTGTTTTACTCGATCGATCGACAAAAAAATGTTATTAATTTAGATTCTAATGTGTTTTAAAACTTTAGATAATGGTACAGAACCTTCGTGCGCGAGTTGAATCTTACTTGGCGGTTTTTTTTATTGTCCTTATTTTGAAGCCCAGAGCCACTCCTGACTAGTAATGAAGAAGGCAATAATGTACATATATACATACATACATAACATCACGCCCATAATCCCCGAAGGGGTAGGCAGAGTCAAAGGGGCAGTATGCCCCTTCAACCACATTCAGCCAAAAATAAAGCCGGGCTGGGTTAGATGAAAAATAGTGATAAAGCAGTGACAAGCGGCTAACCTGTCGCCTACACAATTACACACCCAAAACCCGATATACCATTAGTCGCCTTTCACGACATGTTAGGCAAGAACCACAGTTGGCATATTCTTTTTAAGTCCCAGACCAACATGGGACAGTGGGCTGGGTTGGATGGAAAACTGTGAAAAAGGAGTGACAAGTGGCTAGCTCGTCGCATCAACATTGGTCAAGTCCCAGACCAACATGATGGGCAATAATACATACATAAATACATAAAATAATGCTCTCCTAACCGATATCGGTTACGGCGGCCAATCTCAACAGGATTAGCCATCTGCGCAGGAGATATTATAGTGCACAAGTGTGTGCGCTAACACAGGTGCACTCTCTATTCCTTCACTCTCATAGGCCGGTGAGACGGCAATTTGACATGACCGGAGAGAGGTCAGGCGCAGGACCAACGGCTTAACGTCCTTTCCGAGGCACGGGGGTGATTAAACCGCCAACTTCCTGACTCCGGGCTGTTACTGACTAATTTCAATATTGAAATACCCAGCCACAAATTTTTGGCCCGACCCGGGATTTGAGCCCCTCTTGGTCCTTAAGCGACGCATGCTACCACTAGACCAACGAGGCAGTCTACATCACGCTACATACATACACATATACATAACATCACGCCCATAATTATAATCCCCGAAGGGGTTGGCAGAGTCAAAGGGGCAATAATGTCATGTAATTTTTTTTTTATTCCAGGTCTGAAGCCCTTCTCGTGCGATCTCTGCGACAAATCCTACACGTCTAAACAGCAACTGAAGATCCACACGCGCTCGCACACCGGCGAGCGGCCGTACGCGTGCGTGTCCTGCGGGAAAGACTTCAAGGACCGGTGGAAGCTGACGCTGCATGCGCAGACGCACACCGGCCTCAAGCCGTTCGAGTGCGATAAGTGCGACAAGAAGTACACCACTAAGTACCAGGTAAGGTGATATTTTTTTAATTTTTGCATTTTATTATTTGAATTTTTGTGACCACTTCCGTTTTATTTATCATTTAGACGAGACAGGAACGGGATTATTAGTTGTCTTTATCTATAAGACTGATCTGAGATTTCGTCCATGAGCTTATTACTCTACTTCCTCTTAGTTCAGAGAAAGTAGTTTTACTTTCAGTAGGTAATTGGTAACAACACCGACTGACCTGAATTGGCCCGTTGGTCGAGTGGTCAAAGACCCTGGCCTCAAAACCGAGGGTCGTGGGCTCGAATCTCGCTAGGGGCAAATGTTTCGTGTGATGAATATGGACATGTATACTCCAGTCATGTCTATCCGCACCTAGTGTCCATAGTACAAGCATAAGCTTAGTTTGGGACTAGGGAATCAGTGTGTCAGTCTAGAGAATTTTTTTATTTTATTTTATTAAAAAAAGTTTCTTCAAAAACACAACCCTCATTCTTAGAGGCATAAAAACATGCACATTTTACTGTGTAATGATTGTTTTTCCTTTTCCAGCTGACGACCCACTACAGAATCCACACGAAGGACAAACTCTTCGAATGCGAAATCTGCACAAGACAATTCGTGGAAAAATGCAAGTTGGAAAAACATAAAAGCACCCACCTCGGGCTGAAGCCGTTTGAATGCGAGCTGTGCGATAAACGCTACCGGCAGAAGTCGCACCTCAAGTCGCACGTCGAGAGCGCGCACCGCCCGCCCGCGCCCTGACACAATAAATGTTGATTACACACGCTGTTTCATTTATACCCACCCCAAGACATGAGCCTACAACTACAACTCATTGGCCGTCCTCTAGCGTAACTATAGGGTAGCAGAAGTGGTAAATTGCCACGGGCCCCCATCCGGAAGGGCCGGATCCCATGAGCACGGGGACCTACTATGCGACAGCATTGATATCGAATACTGTGTAGAACGAGGAGCTTTGTGGGCTTCAGCCCAGGACCCCGTGGATTCTAGGAGTAGAAATAGAAATAGAAATAGAAATATCTTTATTCATGTAGGCTCCACAAAAGCACTTATGAATAGTCATAATAATACAAAATAAATATTCTACCGCCAGGTTCGGAACGTTGATTCTACCGAGAAGAACCGGCAAGAAACTCGGTAGTTACTCTTTTAAATCGCCATGTATACAATAACAATGCTACTTTATATCTACTTCTACAAATTTATATAATTCAAATATAATGAATGTAATACATTACAATAGGAGAGTAGACCATGCAAGAATTAGAGCGCAGACTGCAAATTCCTGTCATTGAAAAAGTCTTCAATTCTATAATAGCCCTTTTTCATGAAAAATGTTTTCATATGTGATTTGAATTTATGAACGGGCATTTGAATTACCTTATCTGGTAACTTATTAAATAACTTAATGCTAAGCCCCACAAAAGAATTACTGCTTTTATGAAGTCTAAGATGTGGAACGACAAGCCTGTGTTTATTCCTGGTATTCAAACTATGATGGTCAGATTTTTTGGAAAAGAGATTAAAGTTCTTGCGTACATACATAATACAATCAAACATGTATTGCGATGCTACGGTTAATATATTGGCTTCTATAAATACCTCCCTAAGCGAATCCCGTGGTTTAAGGCCATATATGGCGCGGATAGCCCGCTTCTGCAATACAAAGATATTTTGTATGTCAGCAGCAGACCCCCACATCAGAAGGCCGTACGACATTACGCTGTGAAAGTAGCCAAAATAAACCAATCTTGCCGTTCCAACATCAGTCAATTTCCGTATTTTTGTTACGGCATATGCTGCGGAACTAAGTCTTCCCGCTAGAGCAGCAATATGAGGGCCCCATTGCAGTTTAGAATCAATGGTAATGCCCAGAAATACTGTTGAGTGAACTATTTCAATAGGTTCATCACCCATGTTTAAATTAATATTTGATTGCTTAACATTAGGCATTGTGAACTTAACACATTTAGTTTTACCAGCATTTAAAAGTAGGTTATTAATCGTGAACCAATGTAGTACGTGAGAGAGAGCATTATTTACGTCGTCAACATTTGGGTGTTTTCTGTCAACTTTGAAAATCAGAGAGGTGTCATCAGCAAACAACACTATCTCACACAGATCTTTCGTATAGTACGGAAGATCATTTATATAAATTAAAAAAAGTAAAGGCCCTAATATTGAGCCCTGTGGCACCCCCATGGATAAAGGAGCACCAGAAGAGTCAGTTCCATTGATATTAACCCTTTGAATCCTGTCAGATAAATATGATCGGAGTAGATCAAGTGACCTACTCGTAACACCGTAATGCCGTAATTTCATCAGCAGCGTCTGGTGATCAACGCAATCAAAAGCTTTAGACAGATCGCAGAAGACTCCAATAGCGTCCCGCTTGTTTTCCCAAGCATCAAATATATGTTTGATGAGAGCTACGCCCGCATCAGTAGTGGATTTACCTTTTGAGAACCCAAATTGACTGTCATGTAACAAGTTGTTATTTTCAAAATGGGATAACAGTTGCATAAATATAATTTTTTCAAATATCTTACTAAGAGCTGGGAGTATGGATATCGGTCTGAAATTAGAAGGGTCACTTTTATCACCCGACTTGAATAGTGGGATCACTTTACTTAGCTTCATTAAATTTGGAAATTGACCTACTTCTATACATTTATTAAACAAGAACGCTAAATATGGTGCAATAAAGGTAATAATATTTTTTAATATATCGACCGAAATCCCCCAAAGGTCTTCTGTTTTTTTTATGTTCAGACCCTTAAAACTCTTTAAAATGGTGTTAGTGTCAATATAACTAAAACTAAAACCAATTTTACATTCATTTACTTTTGATTTTAGCAGGGAGTCAGCAAGACGTGGGCTGGAGTTTAATCTGCTAGTTGTTAAAATTGGAATGTTAGAAAAGAATGATTCAAATGCCTTTGCTACATCCGCATCTGAATCAAAATAAGTACCATTTATATTGAGTGAGAACTTGTTGTCTTGTGTTTTATTTTTACAAGTCTCTTTGTTTATAATTTTCCAAGTTGCTTTACTTTTGTTTGTTGCTGACATTATCTTTTGTTTTAAATAACAAGACTTAGCGAATGCACATGTTTTCTTAAATAGTTTTGAGTATTTTCTAACATATTCTATAATTGAAGGATCATTGGAATTTGCTTTCAGATCATAGAGTTCGTATAGTCTCCGTCTACTTTTGTAAATTCCAACAGTTGCCCAGTCACAGAATTTGGACCTTGTGTTATTTATTTGTATGGTCCTTTTGGGAAAGTTACTTTTAAATTCTTTTTCTATAATATTAAACATACTTGAATACAATACATCTACTTCTCTGTCATTATACCTGAGCAACGATAATTTATTACTAACATTTTGTCTAAATTTTTCTACACGAAATGCAGTGATTGGTCGACTAACAACACTTACCGATGAAGGGGCACGCCTGTGCTCCAGGACAGCTAGCTGGCCACTATGGTCTGAGTTAACACAATTTATAATAGATTTTTCTAATACCTTACAGTTACAAAAAATATTATCTAAGCATGTGGCTGTTGTACAGGTCACACGTGTAGGTTCATTAAAAAGGTTACTTAAATTAAAAGACTTAAAGAGATTTAAAAACCTAACGGACTCTTGTGTATTTTTCAATATATCAATATTGAAATCCCCACACACTACAACTTTTTTATTACATGAGCTGACTTTTCCTAATACATCTTCTATGACAGTCTCAAAAGAGATTAAACTAGCACAAGGAGGCCTATATACACTTACAATTATATGCTGCTCTAATTCAATACATGCGATTTCAATTGTGCGTTCTACTGAAAGAGATACAATATCTTTACGTTCCTTATACTTCAGAGAGTTTCGCAGTAAAATGAGTGACCCGCCTCTAATAGCGGTGTCTCGAGTAAACGAGCTACAAACATGATAATTATTGATACTCAATAATAATTCGTGTCGACTAAACCAGTGTTCTGTAATACACAATACATGAATATTCTTATCTTCTAAGTACAATTCTATTTCTAACTCTTTACCGGAAAAGCCCTGGATATTTTGGTGTACAATATTTAGGTAGGTGGCTTTTTCCTTTGTCACCAAGGCGCTAGAGGACTTCTCTATTGTCTCAACATTAAATTTAAATTATTTGGGACTACTTCCAAAGTTAACTTATTAAATAATATATCAATATTATAGGCTAATAAATTAGCCAATGTTTTTTTTATCTTAGAAGGCAAATAAAAACTTTTGCCAGTCAAAACTAGTTTACTATCAGTAAACTTATTGATGTCAAAAAATACAAAATTGTCGCTATGACAGGTCAAATTGTATAATAGAGTATTCAAAATGTGAATACTATCATTTTGTTCACAGGAATAATATTTAGAATAGGGACAAGCACACATGTAAATTTTTTTAACTGTGATTTCTGACAATATAGAAAATCCTTTTAAAATGTCTTTTTTACTTGTGTTTATCCCATTTCCAAACATTAAAACTAAGTACTCAACTAAGTCCAGTCAAAGTCGAAAATAGACGATAATCCGAAAAATTCATAATTTTATCAAATTAAACAGATCAGGTTTGCAGCCCTGCAAATCCTGCGATTTATCAAACCTATTCAATTAATTTATTTTAAGTCTGTCTTATACTTTGAGGAATTAGGTGGGCCCCTAAATAGTATTAGCCCAAGGCCCCCTAATATCTCGGTGCGGCCCTGTTGCAATGCATCAAGGGTTTCATTTGCTTTTGCACAGAAATTCCTTTTCTTTCAAATCGCTGACTATTCGGTATCTTTGTATCGATTTTTCATATTCTGTGGTCCCTTGTAAAAATTCAAATGACAGTATTGACAGCTCGTGATTTTTTTTAAAATGGCACTAAGCGAAAGTTTTAGCGCGCAGCTGCTTAATCGATTTTACGTTAGAATTCCGTTCTAGACCCGACAAAATGCCTGAAACGATCATAGAAAGTGTCCTTACGGGAAAATTAGACTGCGAATTGTTATTTAAATGGCTTAACAACGAACCGATTGAGGTGGTACATAACCTAACATTTATGTGTTTTATTTTGCTTATTTTCTCGATATTATTACACACTTTAAACTTTCAGGATACGCCCGAAGATTGTATATTGTTCTGCTGTAATAGTAATGAATTTGTGGCTTACTTTTTGTCTTATTTGAGGAGTCAGACGGATAGGTAAGTGTTAATGAAAATACGTAAACAAAGAAATAATTTTTGACAAATCGCAGCTTTAGTTCAAGCCTACATTCAACTCAAATGGTTATAAGTGCTTTGCACAGTTTAGGTGAAACAAACTATACGTAGAAATAGAAAATAAAAAGACGAGACAGAAATATCAATACCAATAGAACCAATCCTACTATTCAACTAAATTAATATATTTGGTATAAACGCGAAAGTTTCTATGTATGCATGGATGTTTGTTACTCTTTCAGAAAAAAACTACTGAATGGATTTTAATGAAACTTTAGAAAAATATAGCTCATACATACACCCAAATAACTTATAGGCTATGTTTCATTGATGTACCACGCAAGCGAAGCCGTGGGCAGAAGCGACTAGTACCTAAAATAAAGCTGACATAAGCTTCATAAAGCTAGAAGAAATGAAAAATAAATAAGCGAGACATAAATTATCAATAATGAACTAATTCTATCTTAAATAAATCTTACTTTTAAGCTGTATTAGCTATAATACAGTCCGTCCCCACTTTCCCACTGGGCACTCTGGGCCATTGACCAGGGCCCTGCGTCAGAGGGCCTCCTAGTGTAACATTACTAATATAACACTAACTAACTAACTAAACTTCACGCCACTTAGAAAAAATAGAATAAAACACTGATATTTATTATTGAAAAACATATTGGCCCATATCCACATTAGGAACTTATAATATGTTTTTAATAATAATGTGTCCAGGTGAGTGACACAAGGGCACAGCTAATAGGCAACCCTCCTTCGATGGAGGCTGCACTCAAACATGCTAAAACCCTAATCACCGTCTGGACTTAGCTGAAATGGTTTGAATGATCATTGTAGTAATCACAATGATCAATTACGCACAATGGCCCACTTACGAGGCTAAGTGCGGGAAACACATGCCCAACTAACTAACTAGCTGTGCCCAGGGCCTCCAATAGGTTAAAGACTGACTGAACACAATGTTATCTATACTTATAATAAATCTGTATAGAGGTCAATTCTGTACATTAAATATATTTTCAAATTAACTATTAGGGGGTGATTAGTGATTGATACTGATGCCAAAAATGCAATCAGTAAAATTTTTGTCTGTCTGTCTGTCTGTCTGTCTGTATGTTCCTTATAGAAACAAAAACTACTCGACGGATTTTAACGAAACTTGGTACAATTATTCTTCATACTCCTGGGCAGGTTATAGTATACTTTTCATCACGCTACAATCAATAGGAGCAGAGAAGTGAAGGGAAATGTTAGGAACACGGGAGAAGTTACTCCATTTTTTAAGCTTCCGTCGCGTGTGCAACCTCAATGGTTAAAGTTTCATAGAAATCATGTATGACGGAAATAGTCTTTATAATATTAACCATAAACGCGGGTGACACCGCTGGCACAGCTAGTCCTACATGAATGGTCATGGTTTTATTCTATAAACCTATTGTATTTTTTAAGCTTTGATTTTGAGATAAACTCATATAAAATTATGGTAATAATTTATTATAGTAAGAAAGATATTTCAAACTAACTTGTGCCTGCGGCTTCGCTTGCGTGGTACGTCAATTAAACATAGCCTATATGTTATTCGGGTGTAAGCTTCATTAAAATCTATTCAGTATTTTTTTTGTGATAGAGTAACAAACATCCATCCATACATAACAAACTTTCGCTTTTATAATATTAGTAGGATGTTGGACTGTAAAATCATTGAACTTGTTATTTTGTTTCAATAAAGAAAATAGCTAAGCAGCACTCCGCAGTTTCACCCGCATAGTTCCCATCCGCGTGGTAATACGGTGATAAAATATAGCCTATGTTACTCACTGATAAAGTAGCTTTCCATTGGTGAAAGAATTTTTTAAATCGGTCCCATAATGTCGAAGCCTATTTAATTCGAACAAACAATAAAATTTTTCCTCTTTATAATATTAGTATAGAATACTACGGTCTACTTAAATATATAAACATGAGTTTTAATTTTGGTTTCAGCATCCTACAAACAAACAGCAACGCCCCCCTCCCTCTTCACCAAACACCAGAAAAGGTGCAGAACTCCCATCGGAAACACCACCGTTCCATCAGTGACCCAACCAGCGATGACCGGAAAGACTCCCTCTCTGTCAAATCACAGTCCCAACGCAGCCATGAGTCCCCAAGCAAAGACAGGAAGCGAACCGGCAAAAGAGTCAAGACTAAACTCTTCCCGGAGGATAAGAACCTGTCAGTATCCTCAGATGAATCCAGATTGAGCATCGGAATAGACCGAGTTGCCATATCAAGTACTCCAATGAAAAATGGGGTGAAGTTGACAGATTACCCTAATTTGGCTAGTCCTGTGACTCCGCAGAGAGTTTTGAAGGAACACGAACGTTGTGACACTCCTAGATTGAGCCATAGACATCGGTCTCACGAGAAAAGCTGTTTAGGTGATTACATTGTCTCTGCTCAAAAGACTAACAAGAAACGAAAGTCTGGGAGAAACGCTTCAGACGATAGTGAAACCAGGATAGAACTAGATTTGAGCAATTCAGATGTTTTTCCGGAAATAGGAGCGAGAAAATCCAGCTCTTTACGGTCTGAGAAACGCAGGATTAAGCCTACAAACATAGACAAGAGCACATCTAGAAAGAGTTTGTCTTTGAATAGTTTTAACTCAGATTGCTTTCAGCAACCGTCCCCAATGGCTTTAGAAGACAACGCGGCTTTCAAACAGCAGAATATTCAGCCCAAGGAGTCTGCCAACAGCTTTGAGGCTGAACGTAGTATGCTGAAATTGGAACGTCACAAGCTAATGGAGAAGTTCAATATATTGAACACTTCATCTTCACCAAAGCCGGCAGCTCCTCAGATAAAAATAACTCAACGAGAATCTATAGAAAAAGTGCCAAATTTCGTCAAATTAGACACTTCGAAGATAATGTTTAAAGAAAAGCTTGATGTCCTTATTAATATTTACGATGTCCTTATAATGAACAATATGATTTTAAGTGTAAACACTGAAATATACTTTTTGATATCCATTTTATTGTCAAAACAGTGTGAGGACGATTATATTGTAGTTGAGACGAGTCTTAACGACAATAATTATGATTTCCTATTGAAATCGATACACAACAGCACTTATTTCGCTGTCAAATGTCTTTGGAATCTACGTATGGTACTGGAGGTTGTGTTAGATAAGAATTCCTTGAAAATACTCGGTGAGAACAAAAAAGTGAGGTCTTTTTATCCAGATTTAGCGAAGTTTTTACTCAATTCGTACGGGTTAAAGTGTGAAATGGAGACTGGGCAAGAAAAGAAGGTTGATAATATACTGACTAACGGTGTGATCTGTTTTAATCATGAGACGGATAACGTTGATAATTTTCCAACGGTGCTAAGCTTCCAGAATTTTAAGAAACAGAGGGATATGTTCTACGAGATTGTGAGGTAAGAGATTATTATTTATTTATTTATTTATTTAATATGGTACACTGACAGATTACAGTCATAAGTACGTCCACTTTTAGTGCAAGCGCATATGTTTGCACATATTAAAGGGTATCATACGTTTTCCAGGTGGTACCAAGAGACCCAGGGCGCCAGCGGCTCCCGCTCCTCCCTGAGGGCGCGCGTCAAGACCCTTCTCGCGTCGGGAGTGACGGCGGCTAACTTTGCGCACTTAGCGGCCCTCTTCACTCAGCATATGTTGGCGGAGTGCCTGCCTGCTAACACGCAGGTGAGTGGTAGGGAGGGACGGATACCTTATGGGAGATGACAGAGTGATTGGTACCTCAGGGGAGATGATCGAGGGATTGGTGCCTTTGGAAGAGGGGGAGACTGGTACCGCAGGGGTGGTAGGGAGGAACTGGAGGAACTACCTCTGGAGCGGAGAGGAAGGTTGATCTCTCAGGGGCGGATGAGAGATGGACCACCCCAATCCCAATCCCATTAGCGTCATGTCCCGTGCTTATTCGGTGTCCGCTTTGAGCATGATCCAGTATTTAGCGAGTCTGATAATTACATTGAAGTGACTGCCGATCTGACCTTCGTAACCCTAAGATAGGGGAACCAGACAATTTTTTGGATCATGGATTCAAATACGAGTAGTTTGAATTTGCAGGTTTCATCACGATGTTTTCCCTCACCGCTGGGCTAGTGGTATAAATACGTACAAAGTTTTGAAAAATCCAGAGGTACATGCTCGGATTTGAACTCGCACCTCTCGGTTAAGAGGCGCATGTCCTTACCACTGAGCTACCACCGCTGTAAAGTTTAAAAGTATTGTTGAATAAAAAATATGTTTATGTTAATAGCGAATCCAGACCTGACCAAAAGTCACACCTTAACAATAACCCTTGAAATTCCCAGGAATCGAAGCTCAGCAAACTCCAGCGCCGCCTGACCTGCCCAGCCGCGCCGGAGTCCCACCGCCTCCCCCACTTCTCAGCTAAGGAGACCTTCTACAGAGACTTCATCGTGAGCACCGACAACGAGTCCTTCAGGACGCATCTGCGGGACGCCATGGCTGCGGAGCTGGTGACGCTGGACGAAGCGCTAATAGACTGTAAGTGAACCTGTACTACTGTATTTATTTTAAGGTTGAATTTTTCTGCGGATGCCTGGACTATCAAATGGTTGTGCCGATAAAAGCTGCGGGCACCTGTACTATACGAGTTTCTTGCCGGTTCTTCTCGGTAGAATCAAAGTTCCGAACCTGGCGTCAGAATCACTTTTTGTATCATGACTATTTATAAGTACTTATGTAAGGCCTACATAAATAAAGAAATTCTTATTTCTATAAATGCTGTGGGCAATCATAATATAAAATTGCTTTGTCAAAATTTACTGCGGGTACCGTGACTATGAACCTGCTTAGTCAAAATAAGCAGGCTCTCAGATCTATAGATGTGTATGAAGAGTACGACATTGAGTTGTAAGAGGTACTGTATCAGTCTGATGTACCGATGTGTAAATTAGTCCTTCAGGACGCACCTGCAAGACGCCATGGCTGCGGATCTGATGACGCTGGACGAAGCGCCTAAAGGCTGTGAGTGCGCCCGTTCTATAAAACTTAAAGACCCGACATTTTGAGCTCCTGGACTATGAAATGGTTTTGTCAATAAAAGCTGCGGGTACCTGGACTATAGCCAACTAAGATGAGAACGACAGTGAGATTTTAGATATATTATAAACAAGTTACAGTCTTAAAATTTTAAATTAAATATTTCTGGACACCTTCAAATGTTAAATTAAATGTTTTGTCAAAATTTGCTGTGGGCACCTGGACTATGAAAATGTTTTTTGAAATATGTGAAGATATTTATAATCCGGGACTTGAAAACAATGCGCCAACTGTATTCCTTGCCTAGCATGTCGTAAAAGGCGCCTAATGGTTTAACGGGGTTTGGGTGTGTGATTGTGTAGGCGACGAACTAGCCACTTGTCACTACTATTTCACAATTTTCCATCTAACCCAGCCCAGTTTTATTTTTGGTTGAATGTGGTTAAGGGTCTAACTGCTCCCTTGACTCTGCCTACCCCTTCGGGGATTACAAGCGTGATAATATGTTTTGTATACTCCTATCACCTACCTATGTCTACCGACATGGTTCAGAGGCTAATATGATGCATACACCCTTGTAAAATATGTTGTTGAAAAGGGTACTACCGAGTTTCTTGCCGGTTTCTTCTCGGTAGAAGCAACATTCCGAACCGGTGGTAGATTCATATTATTAGTTAATTTTCTTGTTGAATTGACGATTTATAAGTGTT
Source organism: Glyphodes perspectalis (assembly GCA_951394215.1). Lineage (NCBI taxonomy): Eukaryota > Metazoa > Arthropoda > Insecta > Lepidoptera > Crambidae > Glyphodes > Glyphodes perspectalis. The sequence goes on along the minus strand of OX596230.1, from coordinate 6,588,219 downwards.
TGTTTCAGACCTAAAGAGTATTTTGACTTTGACTTTGACTTATTTTAACCATACCCAAAATCTCTTCCAGCGAACACCGAGGTCTCCAAAGAGTACCACCAGCTGGTCAAGAAGCTGTCGCTCCTGGCCAAGTTCCTGGGCTTCCTGGCGGCGCTTCCGTACTCGCTGGCGGCGGAGCCCTGTGCGCGCACTCCCCAGAGGAGGGAGCAGGCGCACCTCGACAACAGCGTGGCGCTGAGACGCGCTGTGAGTACCGGTCTAGTGTCTCCATGTTAGTTATGGGTAAATGAGTTTACTAGATTATGGAGTAAGATGATGAGACCCCTGGATCTGGGGGTCTCTTGAAGGGAGGCTTAAATTATGGGGCCCGTTGACTGTGACGCCCCTGGATGATGAGGCTCCTAGAAGGACAGGCAACTTAATTATGAGGCCCCTATATTATGGGGCCCCTAGATGATGAGGTCCCTAAGATTAATTAAGTCCATTTGTCTATTCCAGAGTCAACCGACCATAGACCTGAAAGGCTTACTTGTGAACTCCTACGAGACCTGTCGTCTCTCCATCACCGTACCCTGGATGGTCCACTACCTCTCAATGCTGGACTACGCCACACTCCGCATCAGATACTACCAAGCTCTCCTCACGATCCTCCGTTACATCTACGTTCACCGAGTCAAGTTGACCGATGCCACGTTTAAGAAGAACACAGTTATTTTCCTAAAGTGTGCTCTGGGATGGCTATTTGACTTACCACATTTCCCTCAAGATATTAACAGTGATAAGTGCGAATATACAGTGAACTGTGAAGTGAATATAGATGGTTACGATCTCATCGATGAAACTATTCTGTTTGATCTGTGTCCGTACTTGAGGGATGTTAACGTGTTACTGTCTACTTGCAAAGTGAGTCATGAGCAGAAAGAGGCTAGCACGTTCAGACATATTACTCCAGTGAGCTTGACGTTGAATCCTGAGGATCGGTTGAGGAATAAGGAGAGGGAGTTGCAGGTGAGAGTTTTGAATTTGTTTGTTAATAGAAAGCAAAAAGTCTTTGTTAAGTTTATTTCTGCTAAAGTTGCATAGTATGTTGAGTTTCTATTAAAATGATGAATAAATTCATTGATAATTCAAGACTTTTGACTAATTTTTAAAATAATATTCAATATAGAGAATGAAAAACTTTTACAAAAACTAAAATGATGATTTTAAAAATATTTTACAATTCAGATATCTTAGTGAATCTGATACCTATGTAGATCTGGCTGAGGCGTTTTACACTGTATCAATCTTAAAATACAAGGAAATAATAACATGTTTTAATTAAATGATTACTTTAGCCATAGAATTTATGGAACACATTCAGTTTTAAGCAAATAATTATGTGCCTTGTAAAATTAACAATAAACTGTTAATAAAGGTAGGTGTACAGCAAGGTTGTATTATTGGCCCAAAATTTTTTTCTACATTTTCCTTTAGAGAAAACTAGGTTAATCGGGCCTTGTTTAGTCACCTTTAATCCTCTCCTGGCCTTTATTATGTATTCTCAGACCGTCAATATCTCTTTTGGTTTGTCACAATGGTGTTTATCTTTTTAGGTTCGACTTGAAGAGGAGATGCTACGCAGTCAGCCATCATCCACCCGTCGCGTAGTCGAGCTGGTCACCGAGCGAGTCTGCGCCGCCACCGTGCGAGATCTCGCGCGGGCGCTGGCTGCGGCGCGCGAACGAGCCGCGCGTCTCGCCGCTCGGCGCGTGCGTGAGAGAGGCAGCGCTACACAGGTGAGTCGCACTCTCTCGCTCGCTCGCACAGCTTGGCACAGGGGTACGGGTTCAAACCCGGGTACATACGATTGTTTCTTTTTCCAATTTGTGTATAACTTACGTAAAAACATCGTGATTGAAATTTGCACATTCATACAACTATGGATACCATGATCCAATTTGTCTGGTTCCCCTATATTAGGGTTACAAAGGTCAGATCCGCAGTCGCTTCAATGTTATTCAATTACCAGACTCGCTAAATCCCAGACCCAACTTGATAGGATGGTCTGTGCTTAGTCGGGGTCCACTTCTCTACTCTAACTCTAGAAAGATCATGACACTTTATTATAACGAAAATCTAATTCTCACGCCCCTTGTCTAATTCCAGGCAGCCCTACTACAATCCCTCCAAGCCCTCTACGCGGACCAGTTCCGCGAGCTCCGCACCTCCGCCCTCGAATCAGCGTCCACGTCCATCAAACATCGCAGCTCCGCCGCGCTGCAAGCGCTGCTGCCGACCGCGCCGCCGCCGCTACGCGCACTCGTTGCGAACAACTCGTTGAACAGGCTGCGGAAGTGGATTAGCGATAACTGGAGTGGGACTGGTGAGTTGGGGTTCTTAGGGAGTATAATGTACACTTTGTGCAATTTTATAATATTGGAGTGAAGATAGTGCCCTGAGTGATACTGGTGAGTCGAGGTTGTTAGTATTGGGGCGAGGATGGTGCCCTGAGCGATACTAGTGAGTCGAGGTTTATAGTATTGGGACGAGGATGGTGCCCTGAGTGATACTGGTGAGTTGAGGTTTATAGTAGTGGAGCGAAGTTGCTGCCCTGTGTGATACCGTTGTGTGGTGGTTTATAGTATTAGGGCGAGGATGATACCCTGACTGATACTAGTCAGTGGTGGTTTATAGTTGAGGAGCGGGGACTGTGCCCTGTGTGATGCCAGTGATTAGAATAGATGTGGAGCGACGTTGGTGCCCTGAGTGATACCGGTGTGTGGTGGTTTATAGTATTGGAGCGAAGATGGTGCCCTGTGTGACTCTGACAGTTTATACTAGTTAGACCAAAGATAACACTTCTGTATCTATGAAGCACCTTAGTTCCAACATGCATAAACGCCTATTCCATAACGCGCAGACGAAGTAAAAGGCATGATGACTGCATTAAAAAACTATAATTATATTTAGTCCGTCAGTTAGATTATACAAAAATACTAGACACATATTTTTCGCTTTATCAAATTAACAAAAAATCACAAAGATAATAAGCATCAAAGTTTTAGAGTGGGGGCTTGCGACGTCACTACTTTGTAAAAATTGTACGAATGCGTGACGACACGCGTAACTTGAAAGCATTGTATCTTCGTCAATGTTTGTTTGACAAAGAAATAAAAAAATATGTGTTCAATATTTTTTTATAATCTAACTGACGGACTCAACAGAATTTTTTAGTCATCTAGCCTAAGTATGTACAATACACCTCACGGTTAGTCAGACCTAGGTCACCAAGCACGCAACACCTAGCTCGGCGGAAGTACTTCCACTTTTAGGGCGAGCGCGTATCTTACAAAAGCATTGTTATAATTCATTAAAATACATTGGTGATTACTCTATTAATTAATGACGAAGGCTTCACAATTTATGTAAGTCTAATAGGGATGTTGACAAACCAAATTTTTGGAATTAATGTGTGTCATTGTTAATTAGTTTTTAGAATTTCCGCTAAAACGCTTCAAACTGTCACGTGACTGATTACGTCACAGACCGCTATATACAATCTGGCGCTCTGTTAAAGTTAACCTGATCGGTGATATTTTTAACTTGGGTATGACAGTTAAGTCAGCTTGTTTTTCGGTCAATGACGTCATCTCGCTTTGACAGGCATTCGCAGTAACATGAAAATGGGTATTAAATAACGCAATTTAATTTATGATGAATCAATATATACTTAAAATGTGATTATAGGTTTATAAATACTGGCTTTAATGTATAAAACATAACTTTACATGAATTGGTGACACGTGTCAACATCCTTATTGTAAATTATGACAGATTCTTGTACTTTCCAAGCAAACTTAATTTAAACCAATATCGTTTAAGCGATTACTTAACCTCTGTACTCGTCCACAGTAATCCTCTGCAAAGACATAGAGGGCGAGATGAAGAACCTAATAGCGGTGGGCGAGGCGGGTCCCCACGCGGCTGGGGCGGGCGGCGCGGGCGCGGCGCTGCGGCTGGCGGGCGGCGCGTGGGCCGCGCGCGCCGCCAGCCCCGCCGCCTGCCTCATACACCTCAAGGTGGGGACGTGGACACGTTTGGGAAAGCCACGTTCGAGGCCGGGAGGCTCTCCAGGCTTTGAGACTCGAGCGTGGCCTTTTTTTTACTTTTAGTACTGCGTCTGACTACTGACTCTCCGGTCATGTCTATATTGACAGTGGAAAATGGACTATGAGAGTGAAGAAGCAGAGTTTAAATTGTATTGCTAAATCCTGATATTATATTATGATAGAGTTTATTTTGGAAATAGTATTTACAGTGTGAATGCATACTACTACCATATTGCAAAGCATTTAACATAACTTGTCGCTGATAAACTTCTCTATTAACCAGCTACTCCTTTCAGGAGCAAATCTGCCTGCTCCTGGACGAGGAGGAGCCTTCGGAGCTGTCTTCTGTACTAGCGACGTGCGTGTCGTGTTGCGCGCCAGACAACGTGTTCAGCCGGCCGCCCACGCAGCGAGCCATACTGCAGCTGAGCGTGGATCTGTGTGTGGTGTACGGTGAGTGGATTAGAAGTGGTTAGTAGTGGTTGGTGGGTCCCGGTGAGCGGGTCAGCAGTGGTTAGTGGATTAGCAGCGATTAGTGGCGTGGTTCTAGCCGCCAGCTGGCCTAATACGGATGATGAATATTTTACTTTAATAATAAGTTTATATAGATTTAATTACGATCCAATTAGTCTGGCAGTCGCTACAATTGGCGATGCAACAATTATGCGTGCCGCTCGCAGAGAAATTTAGGAATTGTCTATGAACGACACTTTGCAAAGTTGAGGTTGAGTTTAGGCTTAATTAATCGATGATGAATTACGATTACTCAGAGAAACATGTTACTAATAAAAGCAGAAATACAAAATATCGCTGTTTTTTAATTTAGCACTTATAGAGAACAATGTTAAGTTGAGAGATAAAGTTAATACAACAAGTTATATTATCTTTCCAGTAAGCCGTAAGCCGAAAGACCTTACCGAGGCTTTCTTGAATGAACTCCACGCTATCTGGAATGTGTGCTGCCCAGACCGGAAAAGGAGTCCTCCGGAAGAGCTCACCCTCCCCGAACGGAGACCGGACCTGTCTCCGGAGTTCAGGAACTTTCAAGAAGACGAGCGAGCCCCCACTCCAATGTCTGACGAAGAAAACCCAGGTCCTTCTGGCCCGGTGATAGTGAAGATAGTTAATGTGCCGGAGAAAAGTGATAATGACGATGTGAAAGTGAACGGTGATAATAAAGATCGTGATGAGAATCTGGAGTTCTTCGATAGGATCCTGTGCCCGAGGAATATAGTGTTGTTGAACTCTTCCAAGTGCAAGCCGGGGGACGTGTGGGAGGCGTTGGCTACAGTGCTGGTGTTTCTGCTGCAGAATGCCTATTTGAGCGAGGATTCACTGACAGAGCAGTGTTTGGCTGTGTATAGGCAGGATTGGCCTCAGGTATGTAAGGTTTATAGCTGGTTTTACTTGTTTGCTTAGTACTACACCTGCAATCCCCTAAGGGGTAGGCAGAGGAGATGTTACCTCCTTTGTTTCCATTGTTGAGCGACCTAAATTGTTTAACATAACATAACAAAATATAACATCACGACCATAATCCCTGAAGGGTAAGGCAGAGTCAAAGGGACAGCAGTCACCTTTAACTACATTCAGCCAAAAATTAAACTGGGCTGGGTTAGATGGAAAATCGTGAAAAAGTAATGACAAGTGGCTAGCTCGTCGCCTACACAATCACATACCCAAAAACCCATATACCATTATTCGTCTTTTACGACATGCTAGGCAAGAAACACAGTTAGCACATTATTTTTAAGTCCCAGACCAACACGGGCAATCGGCTGGGTTAGATAGAAAATTGTGAAAAAATTTTTTTATATAAATCAAATTTAAATTCAAGTCAAGAAAGCACTTATAAATCGTCAAATTTACATAGGTGATCCTTAAAGATACATGAATCTACCACCGGTTCGGAATGTTGATTCTACCGAGAAATAATATTTTTTTCTGCGCCCAATATATGCCGGTTTCTGCTTTCAGAACATTAGAAATAATATTGATGGGACTAAACGCGATATGCTTTATGTCGTACTTGAGTACTAAGTAAATAAGTGTCATCTACGATAGTCCCGTCAGTATTCTTTCTAGTGATAATGCAACGCGAAAGTTTAAAATCATATATTTCAGAACATTGTTTTCACAATCTCACTACATTCAATATTGACACTATTCGCACCATTTTATAGTAATATTAGTCGTCTCCGTCGGACTGTATATACGTATGTATCTTAAAGCAATCTTCTTCTCCGCAGACGATCCTGGAGAACCTCTCGACCTGCATGAAGTCGGTCTCGTCTCGCTGGTCTCGCTCCTCAACAGGCAAGTTCACTCTATTCCTGGACTTCCTGGCTGAGTTTTGCGGCGATATGGACTATGAGCCTTTAGACGAGAGCATCGATCGGTCTCTTGACTATTAGACGACGTTTAAAGAACTTTCTGATTTAAACTGCGGATTTAAAGAACTCGCTGATGGTGTAAAAGTTTGGGTTAAAGAACTATATGGTTTAAAACTACTGTGAAGAACTATCTGTATCGGTTTGAACTATGGAATTGAGGAACTATCTGGATTACACTATCAGAAAGAACTATTTGGATTTGACTATGGAATATTAAGAACTACCTGGATTTGACTATGTCTTTTAATAACTGTTTAAACTAAAGAACTATCTAGTTAAAATTTTAATTTAAAAAGCTAAATGCTTAGTTGAAAAATAAATCTAACTGCTTAGACGATTCAATTTAAAATGATTTTAAAAGAGTTAACTAAACAATGATCTATTTAAACGATTTTATCCTAGAACTATCTTATTAAAATAATCTTTATCTCTCTATAATTAAGTCCTGTTTCTAGTCGAGGACTGCTTAGTTGTAGCGAGTCTGGACATTAAAGCGACTGCCATCTGACCTTCGTAACTCTTAGATAGGAAAACCAGAGAAATTTTATCGTAAAACTATAAGCCGTTTGTCATTATTGTTAAGCTACCACCGCGTTAAGTTAAAATAAAAGTTTTGATAAACGAATTATGCAATGTAAGGATTTAATTTAACATTATTTATTTAATAGATTAAATAAAACGAAAATGCAGTCTAAGAATGCTTATTTAAAGAACTGTCTAGTTTAAAAGAAAAACTAAAGAACTATCCCATTTAAATGTTAACTATAAAAAAAAAGTTCTTTAACAACTCTCTGCTAAATATGAAACTTATACACCACTTGCTTTAATAATTAACGAAATTGAATTAATATTCAATGGATTAATAATTGTTAGTATATACCAATTCAAAAGTCAGAAAAATATGAATAGTAACATAATACCGCCAATTTGAAAATACTATTCGGTGTTTTATTTACGAAACTGGTGATGACATTTTTATAAAATCATCCGTATTGAATTTATTATCGAACTGGTTTACTTATTGTTGAATAGACAGACATTTAATAGACTGAAGTATTTTTGTACTCTTTAGGAATTGATACATACATACATACATACCATAACGCCTAAAATCCCCGAAGGGGTAGGCAGAGTCCAAGGAGCAATATGCTCCTTAAAAACCACATTTAGCCAAAAATTGAATTGTAAAAAATTTTTTAGATGAAAAACAATTTTATATGAAAAAGTAGCGACGAGTGGTTAGCTCGTCGCCTACATAATCACAAAACACCATTAGTCGCCTTTTACGATTGACAAGCAAGGAACACAGTTGGGACATAATTTTTAAGTCCCAGACCGACATAGAGCTACTTATAATATTATTAGGGATATTTTAAAAGCTAAGCCATTTTGTTGTATTAATAAATAATATAACATAGGTACATACATAACATCACGCCCGTAATCCCCGAAGGGGTAGGCAGAGTCAAAGGGGATGCTAGCCCTCTTAACCACATTCAGCCAAAAATAAAACTGGGCCGGGTTAGATGGAAAATTGTGAAAAAGTAGTGACAAGTGGCTAACTCGTCGCCTACACAATCACATACCCAACCAGATATACCATTAGTCGCCTTTTACGACATGCTAGGCAAGGAACACAGTTGGCGCATTATTTTCAACCGACTTCAAAAAAGGAGGAGGTTCTCAATTCGACCGTATATATTTTTAAGTCTCAGACCAACATGGTCTAAATAATATAACGATCTCCAATTTACTGAACTCGAGCAATATTTCTAGATCTTAGATTAGTGACAAATAAATTTAGTACTAGTTTGCCTCATAGCTTACATTTTGTGGAGAAACACTTTGCAACGTGGTTACATTGGGTATTATTCGTCAATTTATGCGAATAGACGTATTTATAACATAATGTAGCAATGAGTAACATAACGTAACAATGATTAACATAATGTAACAATGGGTAACATAATTAAAAATGAGTAAGAAAATAGTTTTCTTTTACGTTACATAACAAGAGTCATCATCTTCCTAGAGTCATCTCACGTGCTTAGACGGGGTCCGCTTAGACCATGATCCAGGATTTAGCGAGTCTGGTAATTACATTGAAGCGACTGCCGATCTGACCTTCGTAACCCTAAGATAGGGGACCAGACAGTTTTGGATCATGGTAACAAGAGTAACATATTGTAACAATTAGTAACAACGTTTGGCAAAGTTTGGAAACAGCCTGTAACAAATGTTAATAACATTAGGAATGATGAACGCATTAAAAAACTATAATTCTATTTAGTCCGTCAGTTAGATTATACAAAAATACTAGACACATATTTTTCGCTTTATCAAATGAACAATCACTCACAAGGATATAGAGCATCAAAGTTTTGGAGTAGGGTATTGCGACGTCATTATTTAGTAAAAAATTTACAAAAGCGTGACGTCACGCGCAACTTGAATGCACTGTATCTTCGTCAATGTGTACTTGACAAATGAATAAAAAAATACGTGAACAATATTTTTTTATAATCTAACTGACGGATTAAACATAATTTTTTAGTCATCTTGCCTATTGCCACATGTTGACTGTATTTTAATGTAACTCAGCAACATAAATAACATCAAATAACATTTTGTTACCCAATGTTACCCATTAACATTTGGAAACATTTCTCCACAAAGTGACAGCAGTGTGTATGTACTGTAAGAAATAAAAACACCAGAATTGGATGTCTTATTTTAAAAATTAGATGTTTAGAATGTAATATTTATTCGCTGTTAAATAGATTAGTGGTATAATGTAAGTAGATGAACGAGAAGGTTTTAACCATTAGACGCCAAATATACAAAATGTTTGCGATGACGTGTGAAACTTAGAGCACGAATGGTCAAGGGAGGGGTTTTAATTGTGGAGATAAGAATGAAAAACATCCTCTTTCTTCCTTTTCACATTCAGCCAAAAATAAATTGATTTGGGTTTTATGTAAATTTGTGACAATTTAGGGGCCATCCATAAAGTCCGTCACACGTAAAGGGGCACGGAGGGGGTCTACGATGAGTGACATGGTGTGACAAGGGGTGGGAGGGGTCCTAAGTTTCGTGACATCACGTTTCAAAATCTAATATATCATAATAATTTGCAATTTCTGGATGTAAATTGCAAAACATGTGATGTCACACTAGGGAGGGGGGAGTCCAACAAATGTGACCAGCTGTGACGGGGGGGGGGGGATGTCACGTCCATACCATTAGTCTCCTTTTACGACATGCTAGGCAAGAACCACAGTTGGCACATTCGTTTTAAGTCCCAGACCAACATGCAGTGGCGGACTAAGGCTGTTTTAGGCCCGGAGCGGCAAAGAGCTGTACGAAGCCCCTAGTAGGGATACGAGCTTGCCCGAAATTGGGAGGGGGATTGATGTTCCACTGCTTGATTTAGGATGATGAGCACTTGGAGATAATATGAGGCCCCCCAGGACCTGAGGCCCGGGGCCGACCGCCCCTTCCGCCCTCCAGCTAGTCCGCCACTGCCAACATAGGACAATGAGGGTTTTCGAAAATACAAAAACCGCCAGATGGCACGAGGGAGTCTCGTGGTCTTATCACTGTCACTATTGGCTCATTGTTGACAGCATGTCCGTTTGTTCTGACAACTAACTAATGAGGAGGGTGACAAGACCGCAAGTCACAGTTACGACATCTTTTGGATGTTTTAATTCAAAAAACCCTCATTGGAATGATGTTGATGATTGTGTTTATAAAACCTCACAAATGAATGGCTTCTGTTGGCAACTATAGGCAGTAAAATATTTCGCTTGCAATGCTGAGAACTTACTTGAGATAAATGAATAATTATATATTATAAATAAATTATGTATTTTGAAGGCTGAAAGAGGTTTGTTCGAGAATGACGGGGCCTTAGTTAAGTGGGGTGGAAACAGTGTTGGATCTAGTCAGAGGTCTGTAGCAAATGTGTGTTTGGGAGAGGTCGTAGATTGGCTATCCGTTCCTAGGCTGAAGGCTCCCTCCCAAAGCGATTCGGAGGAACACCCCTGGGCTTTAGTGAGTAGGCCACCCTTTACTATGGGGGAGAGTTTTAGTAGGGCTCTTCTATCAAGGGGGGTGGCCCACATAACTAATACGCCCCGGGTGGAGTGGGATGCATAAGGAATTTTCCAGGGTGAAAAAGGTCCATAGCAAATGATTACTAAGTGGGCATGTGAAAATAGGGGTGTTTCCTGGGTTAACAAAAATGATTATGTTTGGTTCATCACTTAGATTCTAAAAATGTTGAATTCGTATTTTTTGCTTTATCAAATACATGAAAATGGACGAAGGTCCAATGTATCAAAGTTGTAGGGAGCTTTGACGTCACTAAATGCTAAAATGTATTTGTGACGTCATACCTGTTGTAAGTTGTTGTTTTTTTTGACAGCAGTAAAAATAGGTATACAATATTCAGTAATATATCTTAATGACTAAATGAAATATATTTAAGTGAATTATCCAAATGCCTTAATTTTCATTTGATTCGTAAAAAAATAGGATTTTTTTTTTTTGGTATTAAGTACGTATTCAATGAGGGTTTCCAAAAAACAAAAACACTAGGTGGCACGAGGGGGTCTCGTGGTCTTATCACTGTCACCATTTTTTGACAGGATCCTTCATAATGCGATACGTAGTCGGTTTGTTCTGACAACTAACCAATGAGTAGGCGACAATACCGTGCGTCACAGTTACGCCATCTTTTGGATGTTTTAAGTCAACCAACCCTATTTAGAAAAACAGTTAAAGGGGCCCCAGTGGCGGTCTAAGCCTGTTTTAGGCCGGGGGCGGCAAAGAGCTGTACGAGGTCCCTAGAAGGGATACGAGCAGTGTTGCTTGACCGAAATTGGGGCGGGGGGTCCACTGTTTGTATAGGATGATTACAGGAACTTGGAGATAATATGAGGCCCCCCAGGACCAGAGGCCCGGGGCGGACCGCCCCTTCCGCCACCCAGTTAGTCTACCACGGCGGGCCTCCTATGCAGAAGTAACGAGGGCCTCCAAATGCAAGGGGCCTCAACATTTGCTACACCTGCTATATGGCTAGTCCGGCACTGGTTGAGATGTTAGTCTAGTAACTAGCTTTAGCCGGCGACTTCGCTCGCGATATTTATATGTTATGTCTTAAATTTGATCCTTATTTAAGTGTATGTGCAAAATTCAGCTAATTCCGTTCAGCTACTATAGCGTGATTGAGTGTCAAACATACAAACTAACATGTTTATATTATTAGTAGGATAATGAAGGTTTAAAGAATTAATTAAAGTTAAGGTGTTTTTAAATTTTGTTAAAAAAAAATATTTAAGCTCTGGATAACATTTTGATTGAAATATTTAACATTGTGCTGAGTTAGGGACAGTCGTGGGTTCGATTCCCGCGCCGACACAAAATATATAAACCAACAAATGTCTGTTGACGGAACAGTTTGTTTTTGTTGAGTCTGGGTGTACTGATATTTGCTGCTTCAAATTCATATGACAAATGCTACGTTGGAATCAAATCACAATATATGTGTTATTTTATATAAATTAATATTTTTTATATAATGTTAAGTGAAGTAATTGCATTGTCTGTTCGGTACAAAATTATTTAATCAAAAGATCTAGTGTTATATTATTTGTAAAAAAAAATGAATGTGATAAGAAATTATATGTACTAAATTATACAAACAGTTTAGGCTTTAAATGTAATTTATATTATAGTGTTAGATAAAATGTTTTTTTTTGTGGCGAAAAAATCTAGGCTTTTCCCATTAGTCTCTTAGCTTTGATAAAGTAAGAATTGTTGTAGAATAGTGTTTCCCAAACTTTGAGTCTCTGGCCCATTTATTTTACATACATAACATCACGCCCATAATCGCCGAAGGGGTAGGCAGAGTCAAAGGGGCAGCATGCCTCTTCAACCACATTCAGCCAAAAAAATAAGCCGGGCCATTTATTTTAATGTTTATTTAATGTCCAGTTATCTTCACGATTTTTTCTTTAAGCCGTTCAGTTCCACCAACTCTCCCGAAGAGTTCACGCATATCTTATTCCAATGCCGACGACACGCCTGGCGAGTTCAATTTCTTTTGCGAAAATGTAGACGGCATCCGAGAAAATTTGTGAAAATCTTAGTGGCAGTTAATGTGTTAAGCTGGTAAATACCTAATAATAATAATGTCCTCCTGACCGATATCGGTCACGGCGGCCAATCTCAAGCCGGAGATATTATAGTGCACAAGTGTGTGCGCAAACACAGGTGCACTCTCTGTTCCTTCACTCTCATAGTCCGGTGAGACGACACCGACATGACCGGAGAGAGGTCAAGCTCAGGACCAACGGCTTAACGTGCTTCCCAGGGTCAATTAACCACCACCTTCCTGACTCCGGGCTGTTACTGAGTAATTTCAATATTGAAATACCCAGCCACAAATTTTCGGCCCGACCCGGGATTTGAACCCAGGACCTTTTGATCCCTAGGCGGCTTTGCTACCACAAGACCAACGAGGCAGTCAAAACCTACATAGATTAGAAATATCCAGAGGTTCGTGCCCGGGTTTGAACCAGCACTCATCGAGTGTGAGGTTTGAACCCTTACCATTGGTACCATCTACCATGCCCGCAATCCCCGAAGGGGTAGGCAGAGTCAAAGGGGCAGAAAGCGCTATAAACCACTTTGAGCTAAAAATAAAACTGGGCTGGGTTAGATTGACAATTTTATTTAAGTATTTATTTATTATTGTCAAAGTGTACACTATCCTTACAGTTAAAGTAGTGACAAGTGGCTAGCTCGTCGCCTACACAATCACACACCCAATGACCGATATACCATTAGTCGCCTTTTACGACATGCTAGGCAAGGAACGCAGTTGGCGCATCCTTTTTGAGTCGCAAAACCATTTGGAATGTTAGCATTTTAGATTATTCAATAATGTATGTTTAATGTGTTAGTAAATAATTAATTGAAAATTAATTATGTTCAACGCTTTGCTATATTAAAATTTTATTAAAAAAATTGCTTCCATCCCTTTTCGCCCTCTTAGAGGAGATGTGTGGAAAAAAAATATATTTAAGAATGCATGTTTTTTTTTCTTTCATTAAAAATCCCAAATCTTTAAATCTCAAGTACTAGAACAAAGGTTATTTTAGTGATATCTTTATGATTCTGTTTATTAAACAATCATAGTGCATTTATTTCTTGCTTTTACATAACATTCAGCCAAAAAATAAAACCGGGTTGGCTCAGATGGAAAATTGTGAAAAAGTAGTGACAAGTGGCGAGCTCGTCGCCTACACAATCACATACCCAAAACCCGATATACCATTAGTCGCCTTTTACGACATGCTAGGCAAGAACTACAGTTGGCACATAAATTTAAGTCCCATACCAACATGGGACATTTTGCTTTTGATAAAATATATTGGAGCGTCTGCCATCTGACCTTCACAAGTATTACTTATACAGAACTAGACAAATTGGGCATGTTTAAACTTCTAAAGATATGTAAGTATTTAAATATTAATATATTCTCGCTATATTTGATCTGAAACTTTTGTTAATCTTTTTGTTTAGATCTCTTGAACTACGCAAGGGATGTTGATGCGGTTGTCACCAATAGATAGAGTGATTCAAGAGGAAGGTTTATATGAATAGTTTCATATTGTTTTATACCCACCGTGCGAAGCCGGGGCGGGTCGCTTGTAGTATATAAAATGAATGTTTTGTTAAAAAAATCAATACGAAAATGCAACAAACTTATGTATTAAACTGCCAGTGTTAAATATATAACTTTAAATATATTGTAACGTGTATATATAGTAACGTAGTTATACATAGTGGTAAATATACATTGTATGTTAGTTTTGTTAATTTGTTACGTTAATTTAAATTAGCTTTCCATTTACAAATGTATAAATGTTAACTATATTGCGTTTTTTGTCGTATAAGTACAGGGTTAAAAATATAATTGGCGTTTTATTTACATGGCGAAAGTAATCTTAAATTTGCGTAATAGATGTGTTACTCACTTTATATAATATATAAGTATGTATAAAGTTAATTTCATGTTGAAAAAAAGAACCTACTCATATTTATTTTTTTCCTTTAAAACATAAATATCACACATTACTTAAGGAATAATAACGTTGAGGTTTTGTTAAAACTAGTATTGCTTTAATAAATAACTTATTATCTTTTATACTTATAAATTGATAGAAATAACAGTTCAGTAATCTATAAATATTATATATATAAATGAATTGCAATTGTCGCTTAAACTCTAGAACGGCTGGGTCGATTTTACTGATTTTAGTTATTTTTTTTTTAATATTCCAGGGAATTTACGTTTTAAGCATGTATTTAAAAAAAGCATCAGTAAATGTTGGAAATGAAGTATTATGCATATTTCATTTTTGTACAAAAGTTTAATAAAATATGTTTATAATTAATCTATACTACAGCTGTAAATAAAAGTCGCTACTAATCGGCGTAATTTTGAGTTGACTTAATGGAGCAATTGTATGTAAATTCAATGCGGTACCAATGTCGAGTTAAATAATTAAGCAATTTTGTGTTAACTCAATTAGCAATTTTCGATTGAAACTATGAATTTTCTCCATGGAAATGGAATTGAGTTAAAAAATTGCCTAATTGAGTCGAACACAAATAGTGTTAATTCAAAACTGCGTTATTGTGATAACTCAATAACTCAATTTTGTTTTGACTTAAAAGCGTATGTTTGAGTTAACTCAGAAACGCATAATTGAGGTAACTCAACGCAATTTTGAATTAACTCAATGAGCCAGCTCAGCGTACCCAGTTGACGCAAATGGGCCTTGACATATAACCCAATTTTAAGTTAACTCAATTCTGAGTTGGCTGATGACGGAGCCTCTGTCATTACTGAGGCACCCTCTCGAAGGTGGCGAGCGCCGCCTTCATCTTGTCGCTGAGGAAGTGCGCGCGGCTCAAGATGTGGTTGATGATGGTGGGCGCGTAGATGAACGGCGTGGTCAGCTCGTGGCACGGGCCCCGGTACAGCACGCGCCACTGCCCGCGCCGGGGGGCCTCCACGTCTGCGGATCGATATGATAGTTTCAATCGAGAATTGGTTGTAAGAAAGAACGTCGGCGGCGCAGCACGTCTTCCTCTTCCATACGTCCTGGTCAGCTGTCAACCTATCCACTCCCATTTCACTCATATCATCTTTCAAACAATCCATCGATCTCTTATTTGGCCTTCCTCTTCCTCTCCATCCTCTAACATTAATACTCATTAGATACTCTCTTTGTCACAGGACCGATTTGAAAAAATCTCTCATCAATGGATAGCTACTTTATACATACATACATACATACTTTATCAGCGAGTAAAATAGGCTATATTTAATACTAGTAGACTAAACACTTATAACATAACATAACATACTTACAACTCATATCAACGAACCAAAACTTTTTCTCTGTAAAAATAATTAAATATAAAAAATAACAAAATGAGTAATTATAAGTTTAGGGCATGTTATCGTTAATCAACGTTAGTTAATCAACGAATTTAACATTCGAGTGACAAGAGGTCTTTTTAACATTTTCACGGTCTCATTAACTGTCCGTTAACTGTCCATAGGACCGTTAATTATACTTTATATTTTATAGCTCCTTTTTATAACAAAATTAGGTACTAAGACAACAATATAAAATGTAATTTATATCATGAGTTAATGAATAACTTTAATTATTGTTAAATCCTTTGCAATGTAATGCCTTAACATTGAACAAATTTAACTTTTCAGTACATACATACATACATAACATCACGCCCATAATCCCCGAAGGGGTAGGCAGAGTCAAAGGGGCAGCAGGCCCCTTTAATCACATACAGCCAAAAATAAAACTGGTCTGGGTTAGATGGAAAATTGTGAAAAAGTAGTGGCAAATGGCTAGCTTGTCGCCTACATAATCACATACTCCAAACCCGATATACAATTAGTCGTCTTTTACGACATTCTAGGTAAGAAACACAGTTGGCACATTCTTTATAAGTCCCAGACCAACGTGAAACAATGGGCTGGGGTATATAAAAAATTGGTTAAAAGTAGTGTCAACTTTTTTGTAACAGATTTAATTATACCTGTATTTACACCAACCTTTTATATTAATTTATTATGGAGAAATAGTGAGAATATTCTGGTTTTAAGTTAAATACTACCTGATTTTGGGAAAACGCTGAAAATCTGTTAATAGATACAAAAGTACTTACCGTAACCTGAAATTAAACATAGTTTAATTTAAAAATAACGTCAACAATTATACAATTAATTACAAGAACTGAGGATTCGACAAAATATTCACAGAACTTGTTAAATAAAAAAAAATTTTGTATTTTGATTTTTTTATAACTATTTAACTGTATAATTCACACAAAAATATATAGGTAAAGAGTTTAAATTTGTTTTTTTTTTTCGATAAACGCGCTAAGCTCAGGAACTACTGATACTAATTGAAAAATTATTTTTGTAGATATTGTATAGCTCATTTATCGAGGAAGGCTGTGGTAATGGCTGGCTTTATAACATCATCCATGAACGCGGGTGAAACAGGGGCACAGCTAGTTAAAATATATGTATACTCACGGACCCCTGTAATAAAAACAATCACAGTTAACTTCAAACCATACATTAATGATTAAACCAAAGGACACATTGAAATTAAAATTTTCTATTAATATCACGGACTATTAAAAAAAGAAGGACTCCGCGCCACTAACTAGACATTGAAGCTCCTCAGGTGCTCCAACTTGACACGCAACTTACGTCACACATTGACATAATAAGTGCTCCCACTGACTCCGATATCTGGTATCCATAAGTATCTCACTCACACATGCATAAACGTGGCTTCACGCTATATTATTGCAGCGTGAATTCCATCTTTTTTTACTAGTCCCTTTACTAGACTTGAAATTTATAATATTTGGCCTTAGTAAATTTATTTTTTACTTTCATTAGTCGGTTTTCTTTTTTGTTATGTACCTATTACTTGACGATTTACAAGTGCTTTTTTGAGGCCTTTTTTTTAACCCAGGGGAATGCCTTACGCACCGTCCCGCTGAAACCGGGGGGGAATCAGCGGGGTGTGTCGGGCTCCCTCCGCTCAAGATGGTGGTGGGCGGGGTATACCGACTAAACCCCTGGGGTGTAGCAGACCACGCTTTTATGTTGAGTACCCCGGGATACCGCGTCGCGATTCACCGAGGCTTTTTTGAGGCCTGCGTAAATAAAGATAATTAGAGTTAAGAGTGTTCTTACATGTTTTGTTCGAATGGTCGATGCAGTTCGCAGCTAGCAGGTCACAGATGTCCCTAAACTCTCGCATTTCGTACGAGTAGCCTTGGAAGCGTTGTCCGCACACCTCGCCGTATCTAGAATGATTTGTTCCAAACATATTATAGACTAGCTGTGCCAGCGGTGTCACCCGCGTTTATGGTTAATATTATAAAGACTATTTCCGTCATACATGATTTCTATGTAACTTTAACCATTAAGGCTGCACATGCGACGGAAGCTTAAAAAAATGGAGTAACCTCTCTCGTTTTCCCAACATTTCCCTTCACTACTCTGCTCCTTTTGATTGTAGCGTGATGAAAAGTATACTATAACCTGCCCAGGAGTATATAGAATAATTGTACCAAGTTTCGTTAAAATCCGTCGAGTAGGTTTTTGTTTCTATGAGGTACATACAGACAGACAGACAGACAAAAAATTTACTGATTGCAATTTTGCCATTAGTATCGATCACTAATCACCCCCTGATAGTTATTTTGAAAATATATTTAATGTACAGAATTGACCTCTCTACAGATTTATTATAAGTAAGTATAGATAGATAGATAGCTCAATGGTAAGGATAAGTACACCCCTCATAACCGACAGCTGCGGGTTCAACGCACGTACCTCAAGATTTTTCAAATCTATGCACGTATTTATACCACTTGCTAGGCGGTGAGGGAAAACATCGTGATGAAACCTGCAAATTCAAACAACTTTGGATTTGTAACCATGATCCAAAAATTGTCTGGTTCCCCTATCTTAGGGTTACGAAGGTCAGATCGGCAGTCGCTTCAATGTAATTACCAGACTCGCTAAATCCTGGATCATGGTCTAAGCGGACCCCGTCTAAGCAGGGGATGTAACGCTAGGATGATGATATTTACGTACGGTATCATCACTCCCGCAATTCCCGAAGGGGTAGGCAATGCCCAAAAATCAATAAGCTCATTAAACCACATTTATCCAGAAATAATATTATGTTGGATTAGATAGAACGTTGTGAGAAAGTAATGACAAGTGGCTAGCTCGTCGCCTACACAATCACACACCCAAAACCCGATATACCATTAGTCGCCTTTTACGACATGCTAGACAAGGAACACAGTTGGGACATTATTTTTGAGTCCCAGACCATTTTCAACCAGATTTTCTGGTAACAGCTAATTAATAAATAAGACTCACTCTTCAAATATAGATGGGCAAGGGTGTTGGCAATTGTAGTCCACATACGGTGTAGCTGTAAAAAACACACAGATATGGATAGAATATAAATAAATATCAGACGACATCACATACATTGATCTGACTCCGAGGTAAGTAGCTTAAGCACTTGTGTTACGGATATCGGAATCAAAAGGGGTCCGCCGGACGAGAATAACCAGGGTACCTGGTTACGAGGAGGGGAAGTGGTGCCCGCCATTTAGGGCGGGCCGGTGGCCGGAGGTGTTGTGGATGTCCAAGCTCTGCTAGCACCCATGATACCTCCACTCGGGCGATGAGGGGTACCGCGGGGTTTCAGTGGGTATACCCCGGCCACTACCACCTTGGCCGGAGACGGGACCTCCTACTCAGTGGTCCCCGGGAGTCCCACACTCCACCCTGACCCCCGGGTAGGGTGAGGGTGCGTAACGCATTTCCCCGCGTAAAAAAAAAAGAATCGACAGGGGTATTACATATCACATATATGGTATATCGGGTTTTGGTATGTGATTGTGTAGGCGACAAGCTAGCCACTTGTCACTACTTTTTCACAATGTTCCATCTAACCCAGCCCAGTGTTATTTTTGGCTGATTGTGGTTGAAGTGGCATGCTGTCCCTTTGACTCTGCCTACCCCTTCGGGGATTATGAGCGCGATGTTATATTTATATAGATATATATAACGCCCGCAATCCCCAAACGGATTTACCCTAAGGCCCAATAGGCTCGGGCCTAGGGCGGCCGACATTTTAGAGGCGGCCAATCATGATAAAAGAATACCTGATGACGCTTCGGTACTGAGAAGCTGGCTGGTACTTACTACATGGCCTGGTGCCTAAGGCGGCCAAGACTGTAATTCCGCCACTGCCCCAAGTGGTAGGCAAGGATCCAGCCCCCTCAACCACATTCGGCAATAAAACAATAAAACTGGGCTGTTTTCGATGGAAAATTGTTAAAAATTTGTGACAATAGGCTAGCTCACCTACACAATCACACATCCACAACCCGATATACCATTAGTCGCCTTTTACGACATGCTAGGCAAGAAACACAGTTGGCACATTCTTTTGAAGTCCCAGACCAACATGGGGTATTTTATTACAGACACATTTATAAAACAATCGTCAAAATCAGTTCTGACAAGCTGTGTAGTGTAAAGTCTAGAAGGCTGTAGGAATGCCCATTGTGCTAAAACTGTGGTACATAGCAATGTAGAAGAAGAACAAATAAATAAATGAATTCTTTTAACTGACACACTAATTCCATGATTCAAATTTTAAATTCAAATTCAAAATCTCTTTATTTATATAGGCTTCAAAAAGGCACTTAAAAATAGTCAATTTAAACAGAAAAAAGCATTACCACCGGTTCGAAAGGACTCTATCAAGACGAAACCGGCAAGAAACTCGATAGTCCCTTTTACATGCCAAAATTTACAATTTCGTACTTAATATACCTAGTAAGTGTAGATACACTTACTAGGTAACAGCACTGCAGGTGAACACTTCATTATGAAGTTAAACATATATGCTTATCATTTATAAAGTCTTTAATCCTATAGTAGCCCTTACTCATTAAAAACGCTTTAATGCACAATTTGAACATAAGTGAAGGTAATGCTAGTAGACTTTCTGGAAGATTGTTGATCCGTATGCTTGTG
Organism: Glyphodes perspectalis; assembly: GCA_951394215.1. Classification (NCBI taxonomy): domain Eukaryota; kingdom Metazoa; phylum Arthropoda; class Insecta; order Lepidoptera; family Crambidae; genus Glyphodes; species Glyphodes perspectalis. Next base: position 6,567,529 of record OX596230.1, on the reverse strand, counting down.
ATATGGAAACTAGGTAACGGACGACATAGTTATTTTTGTAAACATCCATGACTCGAGTACAAATGCCCATGTTTATCACACGAAACATTTGCCAGCGGGATTTGAACCCGCGACCCTCGGTTTAGTGGGTCTGTGACCGCTCGACTCGCCTGTAAGAATAGCGGCCCCACTGGCCTGTGGTACAAAGGTGCGAAGAACATTTACCTGGTTTACCTTTTACTTCTAATAATACTCGGCTGAATCTTTGACGAACATTAACTGTATGACTTGGTATTAATATTAACTTAATCTGTAAATTTTAATTTGTATATTCAATCTGGCATTGAAAAGAGTAACTACCGAGTTTCTTGCCAGTTTCTTCTCGGTAGATGCGACATTCCGAACCGGTGGTACATTCAAATTGTTCTACTATGTACTTACTTGACGATTCACAAGTGCTTTTTTGAGGCCTACGTAAATAAAGATATTTTGACTTTGACTTTGACTTTGACTTTGAAGCCTTACGCGTGGGTGTTGTTGTCCCTGTCCCCTGTGTGGTGGTGGTCGTGGTGGTGGTGGTGGTGTTGATCAGGTCGGGCTTGGGGGTCGTCCGGTGCGACGGGAGAGGCTTCCGCTTGATAGGCGGGTAAGTTGTCCTGCAACGTGACAAATATGACGAGCATACATACATACATAACATCACGCCCATAATCCCCGAAGGGGTAGGCAGAGTCAAAGGGGCAGCATGCCCCTTCAACCACATTCAGCCAAAAAAAAAGCCGGGCTGGGTTTGATGGAAAATTGTGAAAAAGTAGTGACAAGCGGCTAGCCTGTCGCCTACTCAGTCACATACCCAAAAGCCCGTAAACCATTATGACGAGCAGTGGAGTAAATATATGTAAATGAGGCTATATAGCCTCATTGGCAGCTTAACTTTTTAAGAATCTTTATTTATGATTTGACAGATGTCGGACTAGACAACATCAATTTTTACAGTTTAATTTAAAATATCTAATTTTCTTATTTACGTTGAAATAATAGCGTAAAATGTTGTTTCTTTAATTTCAGGTATAGTTTGATTATTTTGTTTAATTATAGAAGTCATGTTTTTATTTTAGGTTTATAAATAAAATATTCTCTAATTTCAGAGCAACACAGCTTTTTATTTCAACAAATAGTTTATGTAAAATCATATTATAAAACAACATTTTTGAAGCTATTTTAACAACTATGGAGAAACTGAGGTTTGAATTCGTCATTAAATCGGGCGATGACCCAAAAACAAATGTAATTTGCGTAACATCGATAACTGATGTTAATAAACATACATATTTGATCCCGGAGCGACTTCAGCCGGCAAGATTTCACGATATAGTAATAAAAACCCAAGCATATCAGAAGGTGAGATCTACACTACAAAAAAGACATGAGAAAAGGCTGGTGTGGATTTCACTTACACCAGAAATACACGATGAATACATAGATGAAGATGGAAATATGTGTTTTAAAGAATATTTACTGGAGGAATTAGCGCCAGAAACGCAGAAGCTAGCTTCGGATGTGATTTCAGAAGAGTCTTTAACAAGAATTTTCGAGAACTTTGAAGTCAAGAAAGGTACATCTAAGACCTGTAATGTGAGATGTTTGTCCGAAAAATTTGTAATTGAGAAATTCAGTGCGAATATCTCCAATGTATCTCAATGGATTTTAACGTTCGAAGCAGAGTGTATTCGCCTCGGTATAGAAGAAGATCTACGAAAAATCGAGGCCCTTCGATTGTTTCTGGATGATTCGTGTCTGGACTGGTACAGATCGATGCTAATAAAATATACGGTTGACTCTGATTGGTCAACATGGCGAGAAAACTTCCGTGACACTTATGCGGACAAAGGTTGGTCGCCCATTAGATATGCTATTTCATTTAAATATAGACAGGGGTTATTGCTAGCATATGCATTAAGAAAGGAGAGACTGTTATTAGAAATAAATAAATTCATGGATAAACCTACTTTGATAGATTTAATCGCTACAGGGCTCCCTAATTTTATAATGGATAGAATTAATAGAAATGAATTGAAAGAAACTAAAGATTTATTCAATAATATTAGAGGCTTAGAACATTGTGTTAAGAAGAAAGACTTTGAGAGAAGAATGGGAAATGTTGGAAATATTACTAAAGAAAAAGATGGAAGAGACAGACCATGTGGAATTTGCGAAAAAGAAAATAAAGGTAACCGGTATCATCCTGAATCTTCATGTTGGTTCAGAAACAAGAGTTGTGATAAGCTAAAACGGGATATTATAAGAAATGTCAATAATTCTGAATTAGAAACTGAGTTAAATGAAATCGATCCAAAAAACTAGTAGTTCCGCCATTGATCAAGATTAAGTTGTTGCTAAATGATGCATTAGAAGTTACGGGGATTTATGATTCGGGGTCTAATGTATCTTTAGTAAATTCTAAGTTGCTATTATTGAAGAATAATTCAAATAATAGTATTAAAATTGCTAATGTTAAAACGATTAATGGCGTGAAAAAAACTAGAGGTATGATAACGTTAAAGATTAGGATTTTTGATATTGAAAATTATATGAATGTTTTTGTTATGGACGAAGAAAACTTTGATTACGATTTTTTAATTGGATTAGACTGTATTCAAACATTTCATCTAATGCAAGATGATAAATTAAACAATACGCAAAATGTGTACAACCTCAAATCAGGAGAAAATAATGAATTTCATCGTTGCTTGGATAGCCAAGTGATGGAAAATACTTTATGTGAAAGTAATAGGATAATTGATAAATGTAAAGTTAATTTTAATGAACATGTAGAAGGGACAGATTTTCATGTTTTAATTAATCATTTAGACATTGAACAACAGTTGAAAGTAGATCAACTAATTTCTAAATACAAGTCTCTTTTTGCTAAAGATAAATACGATATAGGTACAGTTAAAGGCTACGAAGCACATATAGACTTATTAATAGATAAATATTGTAGTAAAAGACCTTATAGGTGCAGTATTGAGGACAAGAAGGAAATAGAACAACAGATCTCGAAACTAATGCAAGAAAAATTAATCGAGGAATCGTATAGTCCATTTGCTGCTCCTGTGACATTGGCTTATAAAAAAGAGGATGGCAGAAGATCGAGATTATGTATAGACTTTCGTGATTTAAATAAGGTTGTAGTTCCACAGTCACAGCCATTTCCATTAATTGAAGATCTAATGGTGAAGATGAGAAATTGTAAGTTTTTTTCAACTTTAGATGTTAATTCAGCTTTTTGGTCTATTCCTATGAAAATTGAAGACCGGCATAAGACAGCATTTGTAACCCAAGAGGGACATTTCCAATGGACTTGTCTTCCATTTGGACTGAAGACTTCTCCAGCCATTTTTCAGCGTATACTTAGTAGTATAATAAGGAAACATAAACTCTCACCATTTACTGTAAATTATATCGACGATATTTTGATTTTTTCTAAAACTTTCGACGAACACATTAACCATTTATCGTTACTCCTAGAAGCCATATCAATGGAAGGCTTTAGGCTAAAGTTTACGAAATGTAAATTTGCACAAGACTCTGTGAAATATTTGGGTCATATGATTAAAAATAATACAATTTATCCGCTGAAGGATATTTTGATTGCTATTAAAAATTTTCCTATACCTAGTTCACAAAAAAATGTTCGACAGTTTTTAGGTAAAATAAACTTTTACGGAAAATATATACCAAATATATCAATGATATTGGACCCATTGCATAATTTACTTTGAAAAGGGCAAACATTTATTTGGTCGGATCAATGTCAAAGGTCTTTTGAAACGATTAAAAGATTGCTTTGTATGAAACCTATTCTTACGATATTTGATCCGAATTTGCCTATACATATTTATACAGACGCCAGTATACAGGGAATAGGAGCTATATTGAAACAGGTACAACCTAATGGCGAGAACAAACCTTGTGCATATTTTTCTAAAAAGCTAAATGACGCACAAAAAAAGAAGAAAGCAATATATTTAGAGTGTTTAGCGATAAAAGAAGCGGTTAAATATTGGCAGCACTGGTTGATCGGAAGAAGTTTTACGGTCTTTACAGATCATAAGCCCTTAGAGAAGATGAACATAAAAGCTAGAACAGATGAAGAATTAGGGGATCTTACATATTATTTGTCTCAATTTGATTTCGAAGTAGTATATTCACCAGGAAAACTGAACTTAGAGGCAGATAGTTTAAGTAGAAATCCGGTACTAGAGCCACATGAAAATGAAGATAAGATTTTAAAAGTGGTAAATTTCCTAAAACTGAATGATATCCAAAGAGATCAAAGAATGAATGATGATATAAAAAGAAATATAGATAAGTTAAGGTTTAAAGATACAATATACTACAAGAAGATTGGGAAAAAAGAAAAGATTTTAATAACTGAGGAATTTAGCAAGGAAATTATAAAAAATATACATTATAAGTACTGTCATATAGGTGTACAACAAATGAAGAGAAAGATTAACCCTTTCTATACAGCAAAAAATTTGTCACATAACATAAAGGAGTTCTGTGACAACTGTGAAGTATGCGTGAAGAACAAATCTAGGGGAAAATATACATATGGATTGATGTCTCATCTTGGTCCTGCTACTTATCCTTTTGAAATAGTATCTATAGATACTATAGGTGGATTTGGTGGATCGCGTTCAACGAAAACTTATTTGCACTTGCTTGTAGATCACTTCACGAGATATGCCTATATTCTGACTTCAAGGACCCAAAGTGCGTGCGATTTTATAAAGTTAGTACGGAGAGTGTTACTGAATAATAAAATTGGATTGATTTTATCTGACCAGCATCCAGGTATAAATTCAAAAGCTTTCAAAGATTTTTTTAGATAAAGAAGAAAGCTTTGATAAATACTATAAAATCTCACAATTATAATAAAAAATACTTTGATAAAAATAGAAAGGAATATGAGTTAAAAGTAGGTCAATTGGTTTATGTAGAAAACGGTAATCGGTTAAATAGGAAAAAACTAGATGAAATGAGAATTGGTCCGTATGAAGTTTTAGAAAGGATATCGAATTCAATTTACAGAATAGACACAGGGCATAAGAAGTGCGAATCAAATCTCTTCCACATAACGAAATTAGTTCCAGTTAGGAGTTATGTAGACGGGGGGGAGATGTAAATGAGGCTATATAGCCTCATTGGCAGCTTAACTTTTTAAGAATCTTTATTTATGATTTGACAGATGTCGGACTAGACAACATCAATTTTTACAGTTTAATTTAAAATATCTAATTTTCTTATTTACGTTGAAATAATAGCGTAAAATGTTGTTTCTCTAATTTCAGGTATAGTTTGATTATTTTGTTTAATTATAGAAGTCATGTTTTTATTTTAGGTTTATAAATGTAACTAAATAAAATATTCTCTAATTTCAGAGCAACACAGCTTTTTATTTCAACAAATAGTTTATGTAAAATCATATTATATATATATATATTAATGTAATACTTCCATAAATATACGGATATCAGAAACAACAGGTATTACAAATATATACTTGAATATCGGTATTAACACCCAGACACAGAACAAACACAAGTATTCATCATACGAATATTTGTCCTGAGTAGGGATTAAACCAACAACTCTCGGCGCAGTGGGTAGGGTCACTATCGAATGCGCCATCGAGCTAGGGACACGGTATCGAATAGAAAGTATCGATACTGTACTCTTGAGTTATCGAATAAAAAGTATATACTCATAATAGTATCGATACTTTGAAGTATCGAGTACTTTAAGGATGTAATTCCTCTGCGGCGATATTTTTCTTCCGTTGACCCACTTTAAGCGATTTGAGTACAAATCGCTTGAAGTGTAGAATAGAATAGAATGTTTTTTATTGCCAGAAACTGTGTTACAAAAGGTTACATATACATAATTTATATAAGTTTCAACAGTTACCCATACCGGGTATGCGATATAAAAGTTAAATCAATTAGTTTAAATAAAATGTTTAGAACCAAAATATTCACCTAGGTTGTAGAAAACGTTTACTGTCAACCATTTCTTAAGCTCAATTTCAAATTTAGGTAAATTTAATAATTTTTTTATAGGATGGTAATTTATTAAATATTTTGGTACCTATGTAATAAGTAGTATAAAAAAGTGTCGTACTCGTAATAGTATCATAACAAAAGTAACGATACTTTTAAAAAGTATCGAGTACTTTTATGACATAATACCAATATGGCGTTTTTTTTTAGTTGACCCTTGAGTAATTTTAGAACCTAATGTCTAAGGTTCTTTCGATACGATTCCTGACAAAAAATACTCATTGAGTAAAAGCATCGAATACAAAGTATAGAGTACAAAAGTATCGGTATCGAAAGGAAATGTACTCGATACCACAAAGTATCGATACTTTTTTCGTATCCCTGCATCGAGCATGTCTGCAGCTCTCGCTCACCTGTTGTAGACCCAATGTCCTCCCTCCCAGTAGGGCTCGTAGAGAGATTCCATGTAGTATACCTTTTGCTTCTTTTTCTTACCAGCTCTTAAAGGACTGTAGAAAAAAAAACCATAGTCAAGTCTTACAGTCACATTTTAAACATGCATAGGTACACATCACGCCCGCAATCCCGTCCGTAGGCAGTAAAAGGGGCAGCAGGGGCTGGGTTAGATGGAAAATTGATTGAAAAGTGGTTAGCTCGTCGTCTACACTATCACATACCCAAAACCCGATATACCATTAGTCGCCTTTTACGACATGCTGGGCAAGGAACACAGTTGGCACATTCTTTAAAGTCCCACACCAACATGGGACTGTCTCTCGAACCTCCGTAACCCCTACGTAGTAGAACCATATTGGATCATGTTTAAACAGTCAGTTATTTGAATGTGCAGGTTTCACGCGATGTTTTACCTCATCGCCGGGCTAGTAGTATAAATACGTAAAAATCCAAAAGTACGTGCCCTGATTTGAACCTGCACTCGTCGGATATGAGACGCGTTTGACCATTGAGCTATCACTGCTCTGCATAGAGTGTAAAGACTAAGAATAACTTACTCCAGTTCTAGATTAGGGCCAGGAGGGGAATGTCCACCCCAGGGGTTGCCTGTGGGCTTGGGACCCACTGCGCCACCAGGTGTGGTGCCGCCCGGTCCTTGTCTATACCAAAGTTTGTACGTCATTACCCAGTAAGCCCCTGAGAATGAAAACCGTCATAAATATCAACGTGAAAACGGTAGCTAAGTTATATGGTACAGGCGCTGTCAGATATATTGAAGCAGACAAAGTGACCAAATACTTCTGAACAGTTTAAAATGTCAATAAGTTCCATACATTAAAAATTACCACTAATATCATGACTGGCCCGTTGGTCGAGTGGTCAAAGACCCTGGCCACGAAACCAAAGGTCGCGGGTTCGAAATCGAATCCCGCTAGGGGCAAATGTTTGATGAATGGACATTAATTGTACTCGAGTCATGGATGTTTATATACGTATTTAAGTAGATGTCTATCCGTTTGCCTAGTATCCATAGCACAAGCATAAGCTTAGTTTGGAACTAGGGAATTGGTGTGTCATTCTGGAGAATAAAATATATTTATATCTATATATATATATCTTAACATTCGTTACTTCATTAATATCAGAGCAGATGCTAGTTAATAACTTCTATACACACAACTAACCAATGGGCGTACTAAACTGGAATTCGTGTGCAAAGGTATACCTGCTGGTCTACTTACTATAAACACATATCAGGAAAACAAATACTTATTTAACAACAACAAACAAAAAGCTACATATTGGCGCTAATTGGCTCCCTACCTCAGCATTTTGCTAAGGTGCTGGTATTCTGTCGGGACCCATTTTTAAAGTGGCAACATTACAAGGCAAAAGAAATATACACTTACGACACGAACTAGCAAAAAAAGAAGGACCCCGCGCCACTAACTAGACGTTGAAGCTCCTCAGATGCTCCAACTTGACACGCAACTTACCTCACACATTGACATAATAAGGGCTCCAAATGACAGATATCCGATATTTGGTATCCTAATCACCTAGGCATAAACGTGGCTTCACGCTTTAGTATGACAGCGTGAAGTCCTTTTTTTTTACAAGTCCGCGACTTTCGATAAATATTTAGCAAAAAAGGAAATATATACAACAAATACGTAACTGAATTACAAAAAAAAAACAGTGAAAATAAGAATACCTAATTAATATTTAAATATATAAATAAATGAGAAGAAAAAATAACAGATAATTATATGCTTATCATGCTAGGCAAGGATCACAATTGGCACATTATTTTTAAGTCCCAGACCAATATGAGATAGGTAAAGTTAACCCTGTATTACTTGGCAGACATTAACTTACAATATAATAGAATAAAACCGAAAGATCGCACGAAAATATACATTATCTACATTTGTTTGTTCAAAAAACTGTGAAAATAATAATTTGTCACATCACTGCATATTTTTGTGAAATAAAATGTTCGTAGAATCTTCTTTTTAAAGAAAATTTGCAAAATAAATTGATATCTTAGCTTAGCTAACTTATTTTTAATTTTACGGTCATTTGAAAAGTTAATTAACTTTCCGATTGCGTTTTAAGTGCGACCGAGTTCGGATCCCGTTAGAAGCAAATGTTTTGTACGTGTGAACATCTTCATTTATGGTCAAGTTGTGGATGACCTACATAAAAAAAGATATTAGCTTTTCCCCGTGGCTTTACTCGTGTAAATTTAGTCTGTTACACAGGCTTGAATATCTTGTCTATAGATTTTTTGGTATTACCAGTATTCCCAACAGCTGGCACCTAAACTGGGGGAAAAAGGGAATATATTGAAAACTAGCTGTGCCAGCGGTGTCACCCGCGTTTATGGTTAATTTTATAAAGACTATTTCCGTCATACATGATTTCTATGTAACTTTAACCATTAAGGCTGCACACGCGACGGAAGCTTAAAAAATGGAGTAACTTCTCCCGTTTTCCCAACATTTCCCTTCACTACTCTGCTCCTATTGATTGTAGCGTGATGAAAAGTATACTATAACCTGCCCAGGAGTATGAAGAATAATTGTACCAAGTTTCGTTAAAATCCGTCGAGTAGTTTTTGTTTCTATAAGGAACATACAGACAGACAGACAGACAGACAAAAATTTTATTGATTGCATTTTTGGCATCAGTATCAATCACTAATCACCCCCTGATAGTTATTTTGAAAATATATTTCATGTACAGAATTGACCTCTCTACAGATTTATTATAAGTACTTATAGATATTAATATGACAGGATTGTAGGACTCTTGTATACTTTATTAACTTTTCCCTACCGTGTTTAAAATAGAAACGCCAAATTATAATAAATAAGTTACTTTATTACACAACTTGGTGCCATGTAGCTTAAATAATATAGGTACAGTTAAATTAATTATTGCATCATTCTATAGATTAAACTATTAATTAATTATTATAAGACAAATTGCTCGTAAAAAAATAAATAGTAATAATACTGTATAGGATTTTTGCACAGAACTGATGATGAAGGAAATATATTAAAAGTCGCATATTTTTCTTCCATAATCGAAATTGGCGATTCTTTCCAGCTTTATTCATTTCAGTACTTTTTATTGTTGTAATATTAATATTTAATATTACAACTACAATTTGTCCCATGTTGGTCTGGGACCTAAAAATAATGTGCCAATCGTGTTCCTTGCCTAGCATGTCGTAAAAGGCGACTAATGGTATATCGGGTTTTGGTTATGTGATTGTGTAGGCGACGAGCTAGACACTTGTCACTACTTTTTCACAATTTTCCATCTAACCCGGCCCAATTTTATATTTGGCTAAATGTGGTTAAAGGGGCTAGCTGCCCCTTTGACTCTGGGATTACCGGCGAGACTGTATATATGTTCAACATTAATCATCACACATCACTCTTGCCTACGTGTGTACACCGATGTCTCTTCAAACCGCTGCTCTGCGTGAAATGACTGTTACACATTTCACAAGAAAACGGTCTTTCACCAGTATGAATTCTCATATGAAGCTTCAAGTTGCCACTTATAGAGAACTGTTTGTTACAAACGTTACAATTGTACGGTCTTTCATCGGAATGAACCCTCATATGCTTCGATAAGTTACCGATCTGCTTATTACAAATCTTACACGTGTACGGTTTAATCCCTGTATGCACTCTCATATGTCTCTTCAACTGCCCCGTCTCTCTAAAGTGCCTTTTACAAATCTCACACGGATAAGGCTTCTCCCCGGTGTGAACTCTCATGTGAATCTTCAAATAACCGTTATCAGAGAACGGCTTCTTACAAACTTTGCATGAGAACGGTCTCTCGCCGGTATGTGTTCGTTCATGCAGTTTGAAACTCGCCATTTGAGCGAACTGTCTGCTGCAGAATGAACAAGTGTACGGTTTGAGACCAGTATGGACTCTCATATGCACTTTCAATGTAGTGTACGCTCTGAAATCTTTCTTGCAAACTTCGCAGGAGAACGGTCTTTCACCAGTATGTTGTCTTTCATGAATAGCCAAGTAACTTTTACTTGAAAACTCTTTGTTACAGACTTTACAAGAATAAGGCTTAACACCGGTGTGGATTATAAATATGTGCCGTTTTAAATGTGTCCGCTGAGGAAATCTTCTACCGCAAACATCGCAAACATACGGTCTTTCACCGGTATGGGTGAGCATATGAGATTTCAACGTTTGATTATGCCCAAAACACTTATTACAAACTTCACACTGATATTTCTTTTCGCCCGTATGGGTCTTTAAATGCTCTTTCAGACCTTTTTTCTTCTGAAACTCTTTTCCGCAGTAACTGCATTTAAATTTTTCAACTTCAAAATGAGTTTTTAAATGCTTTTTTAACAGTCTTGCTTTCTCGAATGTTTTATTACAGATGGTGCAAGGAAACTTGTCGTCTGACTTGTGGCTATCTTCTATATGTTTGGTCAGGTCTTTGTTTTTGACGAATTTTGTATTGCATAGTTGGCACTGGTGCGTTTTCTCTCCGGTGTGGATCCTCATGTGGACTTCTAAGGAGCCGTTGTATGAGAACTGCTTCTGGCAGATGGTGCAAGCGAATTTCTTTGATTTAGTCTTCTGCTGTTTGGGATCTGGATCTGAAAGTAAATAGATATAAATAAAATATAAAATTAAATAACATAACATATAACTTCGCATACATTGATCTGATTCTGTATGATATCACAGGCTTATCTGAGACAAATACAGTTTCCTTAAACTGTGGGTTCTGCTGAATCGATTATAATGCTTCAATATTCGACATTCGCTCATTAAATGTTGCTCTTGAAATCAAGTACAGGCTGTTTTCTCATGAAAATAAAACTTTATACAAAGAGTCTCAATATCACATCTGATATACCAAATTCTACGGAGGTTATTTTGTAAATGAGCAGATTCCCTCGCAATGTCTTCCTTAATATTGTGATAAATGCATAAATACTTAGTTTATTTATTGAAGATCCATGAGGTTTACTCGGATTTAAGTACATCCTAGTGGCAAAAATTACATTTCTGAACATCAAGTCGCACCTGTGCAGGTTGAATTAGGGCACCAAAACAACTAAAATATTAATAGAAAATCTTTTAAAAATAAATAAGGTGTATGCTATTACTTGTGTCCTCGTCTTCGCTCACGTGCGCCATCCAGTCAGCATCGTTGTCGGAATCCTGGTCGTCGGTCTTTCGTGTCCGCAGGGCTGACAGCGGCTGGTCCTCTAAGTCTACCGGCTGGATGAATATCTCCATGGAAGGCAGTTTTTCTGAAAACGAATAAGAATATAAGTTAAAAATTTGTGTTAGGGTTTGTGATTATGAAGGCGACGGCCTAGCGACTTATTAATAACCCTACACAAGTTTCTAGTAAGCTTAATTGTTTGTAGGCGACGAGCTAGCTAGCCACTTGTCACTACTGTTTTACAATTTTTCATCTAACTAACACAACTGAATTTTAGAAACTTTTTGCTGCTTAGACTCTGCTTACCTCTTTGGGGTTTGCAGGCATTATAATATGTTATAGAATGATTTTCAGTGGTAATTTACATCTTAGAAGATGTAGTATTCTAGATACATACATAACATCACGCCCATAATCCCCGAAGGGGTAGGCAGAGTCAAAGGGGCAGCATGCCCCTTCAACCACATTCAGCCAAAAATAGTAGTATTCTAGATTATGACTAAAATTAGATACTTGAAAAGAATATCTTACCATCATTGTATTTGACTTCTTTCTCTTCTTCCGTTAACGAGGACTCGTCTTTGGGGCCTATAAAGGTAATTACAATGTTATTTTATATAACATTAATATTCAGAATACGCATATCTATGCTAATTTCAAATTTTAATACATAATTTTTTGTGGTTTTTTAAAATTTCTTTAAATGATGCAATATTTTAAAGTTTCTTTTAACATAGTAAGACATTTACTGATCTGTCTTATTCAAATAGTTACTAACCATCTGAGAAACAGTCCATTTCAACTTTAACATCCTTATTATATAGTTCTTGACCTGAAATGTAGAAAGAATAAAAGCGTAAGAAAATATACTAATCTTGTTGTACACAACATTACAGAAGATAACATGTTTTTTTACTGAATTAAGTATTTGGGGAAACAACAAAAATATATTTTGGATAATGACAGGGTGGTGATTTTTTGTTAAGATGTACTCCAAATCCTAAAATATTCATTAATATTATATTATTGTTGAATACAATTACTTGTATTTTTATTTAATTTTTTTACCGCACCAAGCTTGAGTAGTCATGCTCACTATAACGTCGCTGGGGTGGTGGCGTTATGTGACGGGTCGTTACATTCCCTAAAATATGGTTGAATGAAGCGATGGCTGACACATACGTCATGCTTGGGAACAGGTGCCACTTTGGGGGACTGGTCTGCTCTGGTTTGGTTAATTTATGCTTAAGTTTTGTAAACACCGTTATTTTATATTTTGGTGTCTGACAAGCCGACTTCACAACATGGTTCAAATGCAAATATGATCTATACACCCCTGTAAAATATTTTGTTGAAAAGAGTAACTAACGATTTCTTGCCGGTTTCTTCTCGGTAGAAGCAACATTCCGAACCGGTGGTAGATTCATATTATTAGTTGATTTTCCTGTTGAATTGACGATTTATAAGTGTTGGTTTCAAACCTATATAAATAAAGAGTATTTTGACTTTGACTTTGACTTTGATTATTAATGATTGATTGATTATACAAACTTCATTTATATATTATAGTTATAGCAATAACTGCTTCTTACTTTTGAATTCATCTTGATTATAATACTGTTTGAACTTCTCTTCGCATGTGAGAACCTGTCGCTTGAAGAGCACAGCATCTCGCAGCCGTGGTTCACACAATGTACAGATGCTGTATGTACGTCTGCCCAGCTCACCAGCTAACGGGATTATCTGTTAACAAGAGTGCTAATTCTTAGCTTATTATTTAAATGTACGGTGATGATGCCCACTTTCAATTAATATTATATTAAAATTATATAATTAAATATCTGCTATTAGCATTTACTCCTTTATTATGGAAACAAAACTATACAAACTACATCACAATCAATCAAGTGAGTAAGGAATGAAAGCGTAATAGACATACAGACCAAGATACGTTTATAACTTTAGTAAGAATAATTTGTATAAATAAATGATCTTGTTTGCATACAGCTGATTATTTCTTGAATAGGTCAGAGGTATGCAGTACCTCTGACCTATTCAAGAAATAATAAGAGAAAAAAGAAGAGAAAATACCAAAGCACTTTAATGGTATAAAATATAAACGTAGAAAAAAGAAGAGAAAATACCAAAGCACTTTAATGGTATAAAACACCTTGTTTCTGTGATAAAATAAAATCCATTAGGATATTTGAACAGGTGGAATTTAACAGATGTAAGTAACAATAATAGCTTTTTTTTAGGAAACTACACTTAATTCTATGTCCAATTAAATAGATAAAGATTGTCTAAAGGTCCAAGTTTATGTGTTATAGATATTCGCGTACGTATAACATTCGTACTCACATTTATTTTGAAAGTATCACGAAGCATTACAGAGAACACTTCATCGATTCCTTCGGAGGAATATGAGATGGCTAGGCTTTTGAAATTGCCTTCTGCGTGACAACAGCGGCATAAGCCATTAACGCTCCATGTGTCTGTCATTTTAAATAGTAAAATTAATAAAAAATTAGCCAATTTTGTGAAAACACCTCGCTTCGCTGGCTCAGCGACATTTTTTGTTTTGACAATTGACTTTTTTACTTTTTTTGAATGGTCAATGAACTAAAGCTAGGCATACATGATTGTGTAAGAAAAGTACCAAACAACGCCATCTATTGCACATTATGGTAATAATAGCTACAAAAAGCACGTAATCCAAAGCTATTTTTATTTAAATAAAAGAAAGTCATTTTAACAGTGACAGCTATTGTAGGCTTTGCTTGACAAACAGAGCTATTCACTTTAATTTCCATGATTTTAATAAATTTCAACAAATATGATGACGGAAAATCCTGAAATATGGAATCTGAGCGCCCTATGTCGTTGCTGCCATTCAGACGGCTATTTCAAAAGTCTCCAAGACTCATATACCTATGAAAACGAGATTGAAATCTATTCGAAAATGTTGCGAGATGCAATCAACATTGAAGTAAGTTTATGCTAATGATGTGATTTAACACATATATTTAGCTTACAGGGAGATCAAATACTCGTTTTCAATAGGATTAGTTGATGAAGGTTACGTAGAATACACAAATCTTGTGCAAACTAGTACACATAATACTGAATTTATAAATAAATATTTTGTAATTATGACATATATGATTCAAGGTTCATATTATTTCGTAAACATCGATCTTTTTATGCTTTTTTGTGACTTGATTACCTATTACTAGTGAATTTACCAGTCCTACCAATTTGCACTATAATGTTTTGATTGAATGATAGTTTTGGTTTTGGGTGATCAGTTGTTTTTTTAATTTTAACAAATTTTTGCTCAAAATACCCATTTAAACACATTTCCACCTTATTTATTTATGCTTGCTCAACTCTAGACTTAAATAGTCTCATATAAATAATCATATATTTTTCATTTGCAGATTAGACCACCGCAACCGCTTATGGAGGCCAGCTACACAATTTGCGATGCCTGCATCCTGAGGCTCCGTGAAGCGCACCGGTTCAAGCAGCAAGTGTTGTTGTGCGAAAAGAAGTTTGAGGAGTATTGCAAAAGTGAGATATTTTAGAGCTCTGAACTCAATTTTAACATTTATTTATTATTTTCTTGTATAGTACCTATCTTTGACTTAATTATAGTCTAGTGAAGTTAGACTCTAAAATAAGGGTAAAGTAAATTTAATAATTAACCAAAATCTGAAAATCAGTACAAATGTTGGGAACAGCATTATTATAAATAATATGTCAAAAGTTCCTATCAATTCCACATCTTCTAAATAAGTTATTTGAGGTATAGTAAAATTCAATAATTCAAATTCTAATTCAAAATCTCTTTATTTATATAGGCTTCAAAAAAGGACTTACAAATAGTAAATTTAAACAGAAAAGAAAACATTACTAGCATTTCTCTAGACAGCTGTTGTTAAATTTTGCTAATACTTACTTAATCCGATGATGAGCGGTGGTAGCTCAATGGTAAGGACACGCGCCTTTTAACCGAGGAGTGCGGGTTCAAACGCGGGCATGTACCTCTAGATTTAAAAAAATCTATGTACATATTTATACCACTAGCTCGACGGTGAGGGAAAACATCGTGATGAAACCTGCAAATTCAAACAACTTTGAATTTGTAACCATGATCCAAAAATTGTCTGGTTCCCCTATCTTAGGGTTCGAAGGTCAGATCGGCAGTCGCTTCAATGTAATTACCAGACTCGCTAAATCCCGGATCATGGTCTAAGCGGACCCCGTCTAAGCACGGGACATAATGCTAGGAAGATGATGACTTACTTAATCCGATGGCTCAGCAATCCAAATTGGGTCTTGGCCTCTGATACAAGACTTCGTCAACTATTGGTCCTGTGCTCTGGTCTGCCAGTTGTTGGCTTGAAGTTCAAAGAGATCTCCCAGCACTGCATCACCCCAAATTGTACTATTACTATTTAGTAATATAGTAGTAAAACAAAAGGTGATGTTAGGAGTCATAAAAACTGTAGAGCTTGTATGAAAAGGATTATGAATGTTGAAGAGGCGAGTGAGGTGTGTAAGGATTGTGTCATATGGCGTTCGGTTCTCTCTGCCTACCCCGCTCAGAAAGTGACGTGAAGTTTAGTTAGTTAGTAGTAAAACCCCTAACTTTTACCTTTAATATTTGTTTTGGAAATATTTTTTTCTATTATAAGGTCAAACACATTTATCTTTATTATCATGAAAAAATCAATCAGGTCGAAATTTTGAATCTACAAACAATAACAATATCTTATTGATTTCAGATGAGCTGACTAGTAGAATTGTTTGTAATGATGCAATTAAAACTGAACTTGATAGCACAGATGACTATGATGGTAAGTAAATTGTTATGTGTAATCGCATATTACATTACGATTGTAATGTCAATTAATTTTAAAATAAATTAAAATTCTAATTCAAAATGCCGATATTTTCAGGAGACCAAATTATCATAATATTCTATATTTTGATGTATTAGATATTTTGTAAAGATACAAGATATTTATAAAACTGTGATCCAAAAATTGTCTGGTTCCTCTATCTTAGGGTTACGAAGGTCAGATCAGCAGTCACTTCAATGTAATTACCAGACTCACTAAATCCTGGATTATGGTCTCAGCGGACCCCGTCTAAGCACGGGACATAAGGCTGGAAAGACGATGACTAGATATTTATAAAATTCTAGCTCTATTTCATTCTACTTCATGTCTACTTGTTCACAATATTATATAGCTAACTTAAAAGTCATGAAATTTTAGTCTCGCCTGTGTTACTTAAGCTTAAAGTCGCATACAACAAATAATAAATAATAATAAATAAATAAAGTAGTAAATAGTGACCCTGCCCCAAGCGCCAAGAGTTGTGGGTTCGATTCCCACCCAAGACAAACATTTGTTTGATGAATACTTGTGTTTGTTCTGTGTCTGGGTGTTAATATTCAATATTTAAGTACATATATATTTGTAATACCACTGTTGTTCCTGATATCTGTAACACAAGGCTTAAGCTACTTACCTCGGAGTCAGATCAATGTATGTGATGTAGTTGGATATTTATTTAATATACATTTCTTAATGTTCCCAGATGGGCCACCCACCGTGGATTATTATACATCACAATATGGTAAGTGTAATATCGGTTTTTGTATCGCCTACCCCTTCTGGGATTGCGGGCGTGATGCTTCAAGTGTAATGTTGTTTGAAGCTAAATCTAATTACTAGCTTTTGCGTACTATTGCGTAGAATTCTGTCTGTTACATAGACAATATGTGTCCCATAGGATCTGTCAATTTTATCAGGGATGTAAGCTCTGGGATTGCGGATGTGATGCTTCAAGTGTAATGTTGTTCAAAGCTAAATCTAATTACTAGCTTGTGCGTACTATTGCGGAGAATTCTGTCTGTTACATAGACAATATGTGTCCCATAGGATCTGTCAATCTTATCAGAATAAATAGACTGCTATATTAGCTATATCCAGTTTACAGGCAAATTGTTGATGAAAGTTACTTTAAATGTAATAAATGTTTTTTTTTGTTTTTTTTTTTTATGGCAGAAATCGAAATTAAATGCGATGGCATGCTTACGAAACAGGAAGAAAATGGTGAGTTAAATAGTTTTTTAACATTTAATATTACTTATCACGAGTTGGTCCGGGTTTCAAAAGTAATTTTGTGTTTGTTGCCCATTGTGATGGGTTTCTAATTGACCGCTTGTCAAAAGCTCAAGTTTAATTTTTGTTCTTTTAAATACTTTCAGTTTAAGATACGCAAAGCTAAATAACAATAATAATAGCCTTTATTCAGACACAGAAGTAACACTTTTTTAATACATACCCTTAAGTGTCTATAAAGATACCCTTAAATGTGTTAAAAAGTGTGATACAATTTTACATAGGTAAAACTTATGTGATGAAAATGATGTGTGTTTACAAACGTAAACGTATTTTTAAATCTATCCGTTATCTAATATCCATAGCACAAGCATATAATGTTTGGTAGGAAATGTAAGAAAAAAAAACTGTTGAATTGAGAACGTCCTCCTTTTTTTTGAAGTCGGTTAAAAATAAATAAAAATGGTTTATTGTCTTTTACAGTAAAACACGTTTCTTAAAAGTAAAATACAATATAAGCTAAGAACAATTTATTTATTTGATATTTGTTTATTTCAGATTACGACGCATCTATGTATAAACAAATCAAATGTGAAGGTGAGATTTAGATTTGAATTTAGACTAGCTGTGCCCGCGGTGTCACCCGCGTTTACGGTTAATGTTATATAGTCTATAGCCTTCCTCGATAAATGGGCTATCTAACACTGAAAGAATTTTTCAAATCAGACCAGTAGTTCCTGAGACATAATAATAATAATATAACTAGCGTTTTTTGGATTTATTTAATCAAATAACGTATATTTTTGTAAAATTTCAGAAGACAGTAAGAGTAAAATTGAGATAGAAATACCTGAATTGGCGAGACGGAACGACGCGCGAGGAGATGCGAAGAAGAGAGTGAGAAAGAGTGAGTTGCATTTTTTTTATATTCCACTAGCTGTGCCCGCGGTGTCACCCGCGTTTATGGTTAATATTATAAAGACTATTTCCGTCATACATGATTTCTATGTAACTTTAACCATTAAGGCTGCACACGCGACGGAAGCTTAAAAAATGGAGTAACTTCTCCCGTTTTCTCAATATTTCCCTTCACTACTCTGCTCCTATTGATTGTAGCGTGATGAAAAGTATACTATAACCTGCCCAGGAGTATGAAGAATAATTGTACCAAGTTTCGTTAAAATCCGTCGAGTAGTTTTTGTTTCTATAAGGAACATACAGACAGACAGACAGACAAAAAATTTACTGATTGCATTTTTGGCATCAGTATCGATCACTAATCACCCCCTGACAGTTATTTTGAAAATATATTTCATGTACAGAATTGACCTCTCTACAGATTTATTATAAGTATAGATTACGAATGTTTTTCAATATATTTTTTAATGTGGAATGAAATGAAATAATAATAATAAAGCCCTTTTTTCTGAAATTTACAGTTACAATATAGTATAATCTATTACTACATATCTTAAATTATATAGATAACTAGCTTCTGCCCGCGGCTTCGCTCGCGTGTAAAACATAGCCTATATGTTATTCGGGTGTATGAGCTATATTATTCTAAAGTTTCATTAAAACCCATTCTGTAGTTTTTTTGTGAAAGAGTTACAAACATCTATCCATACATACAAACTTTCGCATTTATAACATTAGTAGGACCTTAAATTAGATAACTTTTACAAGATACATCTTTTGAAAAAAAAATATAGTCTCCCCGGTAATTTTGAAAACATTTCCTTTAAAACAAATCTTGTCTAACTCAAACAAAAAATTAAAACTAAACAATTTTTTGTTGAGTTGAGCTATTTACGACTGCATCGATAAAATGGATCGAAAATCTGCCATGAATAAATTTCACCAACCACTAAAAACATCCCCTTTCTTCCAGAATTAAAAACGGGAACTCGAATAAAGAAATACGACTCCTCATTAGAAGTGCATGTGAAGACAGACTCCGGAGTCCTCTACTCCTGCCGGGCGTGTGGCGGCAGCTACCCTGACCACAAGGACCTGAAGCGACATATACAAGTATATAGTCTACATACATACATAACATCACGCCCATAATCCCCGAAGGGGTAGGCAGAGTCAAAGGGACAGCAGGCCCTCTAACCACATTCAGCCAAAAACAAACATGGTCTGGGTTAGATGGAATATTGTGAAAAAGTAGTGACAAATGGCTAGCTTGTCGCTTACACAATCACATACCCAAAACCCTATATACGATTAGTCGCCTTTAACGACATGCTAGCCAAGAACCACAGTTTGCACATTATTTTTAAGTCCCAGACCAACACGGGACAATGGGCTGTGTTAGATGGTATATCTTAGTCTACTTTAGATTTTGACTTAAATACTACAGAACAGAAAAAAACTAGTAGAATTGCCATGTCACAAAAATTAGTATGAGAACCGATGAAGCCAAACTCACACAAACACGCCACTAACACCACATACTACACTACAGATAAGCAATGAGCAACATTTGCCGTTCTTATTAACCGACTTCAAAAAAAGGAGGAGGTTCTCAATTCGACTGATTTTTTTTTTTTTTTTTTTTTATTTTATTTTTTTTTTTTTTTTTATGTATGTTACTCGATATCTCTGAGAATTGTTAACCGATTTCCAAAATTTTTTTTTTAATCGAAAGGGTTTACTCCCGAATTGGTCCCATTGCCACCAAGTCAGGATCTGATGAAGGGATCCCAGGAAAATCGAGGGCAACCCTCAAACTTTATAGGCACGTACAATGTGTTTTAGACATTTTCTAAGATTGTTCAAGTATTTACGCATGGTACTTATCATCTTATGTTGGTGAGCTGATGATGGAAGGTACAAATCCTTAACGATTAGGAATTAGTTTATGATTTTTTAAATATTGATATCTTCGAGAATTGTAAGACGATTTTTAGAGTTCTTTTTTTTATTCAAAAGGGTATATCCTGGAGTTGATGCTATTGGTACCACATCTGGATCTGATGAAGGAATCTTAGGCAAATCGAGGGAAACCCTCAAGTATTATAGGCGCGTACAATCTATTTTAGTTATTTTCTAAAACAGTTCAAGTATTTACGTCTGGTATTCATAATCTCATGTTGCTGAGCTAATGATGGAAGGTGTAACTCCTTAACGATTAGGAGTTCGTGGATAATTCTTTCAATATTATAGGGCCATATTGAGTGTTATTCTCGAGATAGTCTCAATTTCACCAAGTCTTGGTCTAGTGATGGGATTCCATGAAAACGAGGGCCACTCTTAAATTTTAACGACAAATATAGGTGTTTTATTTATTTTTTCTAAAACGATTCCAGTATTTGCGTCTCGTACTCATCATGTTATGTTGCTAAGCTGATGATGAAAGGTATAACTCTTTGAAGATTAGTTGTTTTAAGTAATTCTTTAGACATTAAAGGCTCGTTATACCTTTTCGTCTTTAGTCTCATAAGACCGGCACTGTCTTATTAAAGCAGCTCGTTTTGATTTGGTCTACCTACCTATTAATTAATTTCACTAAAAAGTACAAATAAGTTAAATTTTAACAAAAATAAAAACCGACTTCAAAAAACCCCGCAAAAAATGTTTATAAAAAAACACAAGTAAAAACTGCCTTAATAGCTATTTAAATGTCTAAACACTAAAAAGTATAAAATAAATTCTTTCGACTGCTTCGATGAAAGTATTAATCTTTAACACGTATTTAAATATTTGCAATAATCAGTTAGTTTTAGAGTCGGTGCCAGCCAAACTAAAAAAAAAGTAGACACTTAATAACAAATTACCTTACTAATAACAATATGAAACAAATTAGTTAAAATATGAGTATATTAACTTACTATTGATTTTGTATATTCAAAACCTATTTTACCACCCTTCGCCAAGAAACAAATAATTGCAAATTCCGAAATGATGATATAATTACGCGTGCTGGCACCGACTCCAAAACTAACTGATTATTGCAAATATTTAAATACGTGTTAAAGATTAATACTTTCATCGAAGCAGTCGAAAGAATTTATTTTATACTTTTTAGTGTTTAGACATTTAAATAGCTATTAAGGCAGTTTTTACTTGTGTTTTTTTATAAACATTTTTTGCGGGGTTTTTTTTTTAGTCAATAGCTTATCTCATGTAAGTCCCATGTTGGTCTGGGACTTGGCCCATGTTGATCTGGGACAAAAAAAAATTATGTGCCAACTGTGGTTATTGCCTAGCATGTCGTAATAGGCGACTAATGGTATATCGGGTTTTGGGTGTGTGATTGTGTAGGCGACGAGCTGGCCACTTGTCACTACTTTTTCACAATGTTCCATCTAACCCAGCCCGGCTTTATTTTTGGCTGAATGTGGTTAAGGGGGCATGCTGCCCCTTTGACTCTGCCTACCCCTTCGGGGATTATGGGCATACATAACATCACGCCTATGGATTATGGGCGTGATGTTATGTATGTGTATAGCTTATCTCATTAGTTCTGCATCAGACAACATATCTTATTTCTTATGAAATACGGTTTAATTTACTATACTCTAAAAAGTAGTTACGACCTAGTCCAAATTCATATTTAACTAACTAACTCACGCCACTTCCCTAGTGGGGTAGACAGAGAGAACCGAACGCTATATGGCACGGTCCTTACTAGTGTTGCCGAACTATCGATGTTGAACAGGCGAGTAAAGTGTGTAAGGTAGTGTGGCCGCTCGATAGTCCACTATCGATAGTCTATCGATAGACTATCGATAGTTGGGCAAAAGGAATAGTATCGATAGGCCTATCGATACTATCGATTGTATCGATAGCTCAGTTTGGTAAAATAGTATCAGTATACTGCAATACTATCGACACACAGTAGTACTATCGATAGTATCGATACTATCGAAGCTTAATATCGAATGCACTATCGTATAGTATCGATAGTATAGTATCAATAGTATCCATTCTATTACTACTAAATATTGCAACAACCATTGATACTATCTATAGTACCGATACTATCGATAGTATCGATACTATCGATAGATAGTTTTTCTGTTCCCTGTCACAAGACCAATTATGGGCAAAATGCCGTCTTGACACGTATATTTAACACATTTAATAAAAAATTCACCGTGGTGGACCCTTTCATAATGTTCACTTTGACAGTATACTTTTTGCTAATATTTGCACATGTCAGTTAGTTTAATTTCAATGAACTCTTCATTTTATAGAGGAAGATCCCAGAGCCCCCAGACGTCACTCATTTTCTGATGGACAAAATATATACGAGTGAGTAGTGGTGGGGTGTACTATGATCATATGACTAGTTGCTACCTTGGCCAGACGGCCAATTTTCAGGTAGCAATTAATCAAGGTACATAAAAACACTGCTCACCTCACTTAAATTCTGATAGCTGATTTTAACATATATTTTACACTATATCGTTAAAAATCAGTGTTCATTACTCCCAGACACATGCGGTCGGCGGTTTTACCTTACAGACGCTTCAAAACTCTGAGAAAAATTAATTTAGGTCACTTATTTTCTGATGTTTGATTTTTATATATGTTATTCAGACAACTATTCTAAAACGTTTTGCAAACGGACAGACCGATCCAAGGGGCCAAACATTCCCCAGACCCAATTTTAATGTCGCTGAGAGTATGAGCGTGTTTTATTTATTGATTAAATATAATGAAGTGTAAGCAAGATACTCTAATTCGTTATAGATTCTAGTCCTAATCCTATCATGGATACTAGGAAATAAAGATAAAACAAAATTTCCATAATAATCTCATAATATTTATTCTCTAAATATATTGAAAAACACAACCACCGGTTCGGAAGGCAGATTCTATCGAAAGGAAGCCTACCCTCTGACCAGGAACTGGTCAGAAACTCGATAGTCAGTTTTTAAAATCACAATGTACGATTTTCACACTTTCAAATCAACAAAATATAGTTAGCATATGTTATCATCATATTATACCAAATATGTACGATCCTAACACAAAATATATTTTCTCAAAGTATCTAATATCACAACTATTACTAAGACAAATTACTTAGCTTGTATAGTCTCGTGGTCGATGAACAACTGGCATTATTTCTGTAATTCCCGCCATTTTGAACACAAAATATTTGCACAATATTTGTTAATATTGTGCAGTTTCTAAAATACATTTTAAGTTCTACTTGTTATACATCTATTAAGTAGAACTTGTGTTAAAACCATTTGCCCAATGATTAATGCTTATAAATACTTTTGGACAATATCCTACGGATTTCTACAACATGTTTTACAAACTCACATTTAGAACGTCGCGCAACATGATGATACGATGTTAAAAAATGTTGCTATAATAATAAATATTTCACAAAATAATCTTTAAAATCTATTTGAAAAATTGTTATACATTTTAGTTATTTATTAATGATTTACGAATAATCTGTCAAGCGCGGGCATTATCCGTGCGCATGAGAGTGCGAGTGAGACATACCTGAGTGTTATTGCGCTCTCTCTTTCTCTCCTTCGGTTTACTCTTACTCACTAGTCAATGTATGGCGTCTGTTGTATAAAATATTTGTCCGATTTTTTGGAGTTTTGTAAGGTTCGTTAGCAATAAAAAATTATTTGAAAAGATTAATTAACAAAATTATATAATAAAAATATTTGTCCGATTTGTTTGAGTTTTGTAAGGTTTGTTAGCAATAAATAATTATTTGAAAAGATTGCTGTTATTTAATTAAATTATTAATACTTTGTAAACCTCTTGATATTTACTTTAAAAAATTAAAATTAATTCGATTAAAAAAAATGAAAATTCATAAAACAGTTTGTAAGGCACAATTCTATGATTATTGCGGTCAGACGAGCACTTTTCTCAAAGTTAATCTTTGATTATTTACGTGATTTTCTAATTATTCTTTTTAAAAATTAATTCTCTATTAAATAAAACAAATATGAAAAAGCAAATTTTAAACTGACAGGCGTTAATTACTAATAGGTATGCATTTTTATTTACATTTCAACATTAATTCCGACTTCTACATACACGCATAATACGCACGGATAATGCCCGCGCTCATACTCTCAGCGACATTAAAATTGGGTCTGGGGAATGTTTGGCCCCTTGGATCGGTCTGTCCGTTTGCAAAACGTTTTAGAATAGTTGTCTGAATAACATATATAAAAATCAAGCATCAGAAAATAAGTGACCTAAATTAATTTTTCTCAGAGTTTTGAAGCGTCTGTAAGGTAAAACCGCCGACCGCATGTGTCTGGGAGTAATGAACACTGATTTTTAACGATATAGTGTAAAATATATGTTAAAATCAGCTATCAGAATTTAAGTGAGGTGAGCAGTGTTTTTATGTACCTTGATTAATTGCTACCTGAAAATTGGCCGTCTGGCCAAGGTAGCAACTAGTCATATGATCATAGTACACCCCACCACTACTCACTCGTATATATTTTGTCCATCAGAAAATGAGTGACGTCTGGGGGCTCTGGGATCTTGGACTATTATGTTTGTTGGCTAAATTTCAAGTTCAAATTGTCAAAGACTTAATTTTGCATGTTAATACCTACTTAAAGTTATGTAATACTGTGAATAACTGCTATGGCCTAAAATATTTTAGTGATTGTTACCTTGTGTTCATACATATTGTTAATGGCTGTTGTTATTCCTTAATAAAAAAAATAAAAAAAAAAAAAAAATAAAAAAAAAAAAAAATCGATACTATAGTATCAATAGTAGTGAACCTGAGAGAGCCTCGGTCTACCGGACGCCTCCTATGGGAAGTTTCAGAGGAGGCTTTGAAGGTTAACAAACTGTGTTGTTTTAGCATAGTATGTAGTATAAAAAGCTGACGTACTAACAGAACTTTAGCTTGATTGTATAATAGCAAAGTGGGATATCTATAGGGTTGAAGAGAGGAGACCTTAAGAATTGCTCTCTGAGTCCATTCTAGGTCAATGAGAATTGACTTTGACGCTCCGCCCCATGAAGTGATGCAATAAGTGACTAGTGACTGAACTAGAGACAGATATTAGAGTTCTGCATACAATTTCACTCGCAACATGTCTCAGTGTCCTAAACAAATAAATAATTTTACGCAATCTGCTATTTAGGGATTTTATGTGCTCCTCAAATCTAAGATGACTATCAACAGTCACTCCAAGATATTTAATGTTATCACAACGCTCAAGGTGTGGACAAGAACATGGCTTTCGTTAGATCTTAGACATGAGTGCGCAACTAATGCCGAAGCAATGAACTGATCGAGAGATCTCTTCATGGAAAACACTATGTATGTAGTTTTAGTAGCATTTAAGGTCAGATTTTTTTTTGTAGCCATTGTGATACAAGGTTTAGTCCATATTGGGCATGTTCTTACACTTCCTTCCAGGTTTTGGCTTTGAACAACGAGGCTGAATCATCTGCGAAGATTATTGTTTTCCCGTTTGTTAGTTTAAGGCCCCCCATTTCGTTGATATAAATAAGAAAAAGAGTTGGCCCCAGTACACTGCCTTGTGGCACTCCGTAACTGACCGCACTTTCGTTGCTTATTAGATCATCAACCTTAGTTCTTTGTGTTCTTGCGGTAAAATAACTGTTAAATAACTCTAATTGAAGTCCCCTTATCCCCATGCTTTCCGTCTTCTGCAACAGTATAGAGAGAAACCGTGTCAAAAGCCTTATGCCCACTATCTAGGTTAGTAGCGATGTAGTCAGTCAAGTCGTGAACAGCGTCCGAGGTTGACTTTTTAAACCGAAAGCCGTATTGAGCGGGGGTTATTAGTTTGTTTTTTTTTTCCTTATTAGTCTAGTGTTTATGATCCTTTCTAGGATTTTAGAGCAAGATGATAAAATGGCTATTGGGCGATAGTTGTTGGCACGGCCTCTGTCACCACTCTTATAAATAGGTTGAATAATAGCTTTTTTTAACTAACGCCGTTTGTCTTGGGTCGCTACCAGGCGCGAAGAGGTCGGAGGAAGGTAATTGTATGTTGATGCATCTCACGCATACACGCAGGCGCAGCATATGACAAATGAATGAATTTGTGACTTACAATGCGCGCGGTGTCGTGTGCCTCCGTTAGGGTATATTCTTGACCTCCTCTTTTATGCACTCCAAATATTTGCACTTGATTTTGTGAGATTAATTGTGTAATTATTATTTAATTATAACAGAAATGAGGTTTAGGATACTCTCTCTCTACTCTCTACTCGTGATCGAGGTCCGGGAGAGGAAATAAATAAATACTCCAGAGTGGCACACCAGTTCTCAAGTCCCAAGCTAAGCTTATAAGCTTGTGCTATGGATACTAGATGAACGGATAGACATACTTAAATTCGTTTATAAACAACCATGAATCGAGTACAAATGTCCATGTTCATCACACGAAACAAACCCCCCAGCGGGATTCGAAGCCGCGACTTTTGTTTAAATGGCCGGGGTCTGACTCCACCAACGGCCCGTCGAAATAAAATAAATAAATAAAAATAAAAAATGGGTTTATTCACCAAAAAACAGAAGCCTAAAGATATTTAGATTCTATGACTCCCACACTAGGCTAAGCCTGGCTCGTGGGGGTCAAGTTCTATAAGGTTTAACAATAAAGAAAGTGGCAATTTCTTACATTACAATAAAAATTAAGATAAAAATAACAATGTTGCAAAAAAAAAAAGAATTTAATTTAATAATTTTCCAGTTGACCCACACGGAGAGGAAGTACAAATGTTACTACTGCCCCGAGCGGTTCGCCGCAGCCGCCGACAGGAGCGCGCACCTGCGCGCGCACAGCGAGCGCGCCGCGCGCTGCGCCTACTGCGACAAGGTGTTCTACGTGCGCGCCGCGCTGCGCGACCACGAGAACACGCACACCAGGGCCACGGTGTTCAAGTGCGACCTCTGCTCCAAGGAGTTCGCTTATAAAGGTGTGACCCTCCAAACTAGTCTAAGCGCTTTCGCGCCTGTACCACTTAACCGATTTACAAAGTTATTTCATCATCTTCCTAGCGTTATGTCCCGTGCTTAGACGGGGTCCGCTTAGACCATGATCCGGGATTTAGCGAGTCTGGTGATTACATTGAAGCGACTGCCGATCTGACCTTCGTAGGGGAACCAGACAATTTTTGGATCATGGTTACAAGTCCAAAGTTGTTTGAATTTGCAGGTTTCATCACGATGTTTTCCCTAACCATCGAGGTAGTGGTATGAATACGTACATTGACTTGAAAAATCCAGAGGTACGTGCCCGGGTTTGAACCCGCACTCCTCGCTTAAGAGGCGCGTGTCCTTACCATTGAGCTACCAACGCTATCATTCAATTCATTTCAAAGTTATTTCATTAATGGAAAATTTTATTAACAATGTGTAACATACATTATCAAGAAGATGTAGAATAGAAAGGCAAGAATTAGAAAGAATTTCATATTAATTACACTCCATCTCTTCCAGCAACCCTGCGGATGCACCTCAGAGGCCACTACGGAACTAAAAAGAGATGCATCTGCCACCACTGCGGTCACGGGTTCAATGACCGTGCCAACCTCAACGCCCACGTGCTCACAGTCCACGAGAAACAGAGACCTTACCCGTGCGAGCTCTGTCCGAAGACTTTCACGGCGAAGAAACATTTAAAATCTCATATGCTCCGGCACACCGGAGAACAACCATTCTTCTGCGACCAGTGTCCTAAGAGATTCTACTGCAATAGCAGTTTGAAGAACCACAAGATATCTCATATAGATAAAGTTAACAGATACAGTTGCAAAGTGTGTAGAAAACGGTTTGCAGACAGAAGTGTCTTCGTGAAACATTTACGGAAAGCCCATGTGGGGCAGAGACCGTTCAAGTGTACTATTTGTGAGAAGGATTTTGTGTGTAAATACTCGATGAAGAGACATGTGTTGGAGCACAGCGGTGTGAAACCGTTCGAGTGTGGTGTATGTGACGCGAAGTTCACCCAAAAAGGTGCTTTGAAGAGGCATTCGGATAGGAAACACGGTGAGCCGAAAGAGGGGGCTACGGAGAAGTGTGAAGTTTGTAACAAGTTGGTTGTGGACTTAAAGAAACATATGCTATGCCATAACAACAAGAGATTCTCGTGCGAATACTGTGATAAAAGTTATTCGGAGAACAACGTTTTGACTAGACACAAGAAGGTTGTTCATTTTGGTATTAAACCGCACGTTTGTGAGTTTTGTGATAAGAAATATGTTAAGATAAATAGTTTAAAGAACCATCAGTTGAAGGTGCATAAGATTGTGTCGAAAATTGAGACGGATGAGGACTTTGACAGTGCGGTGGCTAAGTTTAGTATTAAGAATAAGAAGGGGAAGATTAAAACTGAGGGTGGGGTAGAGGAGATACCGTTTGTGTAGCGATGGGCATGGTAGTGTTGGCGCCAAGTTTGAGTCAAGTGGTAGGTTCTGTTCTTTCCTCCTAGAAAAACCTCTTTGGAATACCCTTCAGGAGCATCTTATATCTCCACGAAGATCTTATTACTAAGTTCGCACCGCCCGCCTTTTAAAAATAAAATAAATAATTTTCTTTCTATATCTCTTCCTTCCAAAGTCAAAGTGAAAGTCAAAATATTTTTTATTTTTATAGGTTTCAAGGAAACACTTATAAATCGTTGAATACAGGTAAAGCCACAGCTATATGATTCTACCACCGGTTCGGAATGTTGTATCTACCGAGAAGAATCCGGAAACTCCTCTTTTCTACACAATTTTTACAAAGGTGTATGAATCATAATTAACTTTGAACCATGTTTAAGTGTGGGCCTGTTGTAGAGTATCAAAATAAAAATATGTAAAATAATAAAATAACAAACCAAAAACTCTCTCCTTCCTTTCTTGCTTTCCTTAATAAATTAGAAGAGTCCGGACTATTCAATATCCCCTTTTTATGTAACTTCCTGTTACTTCCTCCTTCCTTTCTTCTGATCGTCACGCGGTACTTCCTACCTTCTCAATTATTCTACCTTCCTTGCTTTTAACCCTCCTTCTGCCCTTCCCACCTCAATTATTCCTCTTACCTTCCTTTATACCTTCCTCCATTCTTTCCTACCTTTTCAATTCTCTCTCCTTCCGTGTTTCTTATCTCCTTCTGCTTTTCCCACCTTACCAATTCTTCCCTTCCTTTCACCGTCCCTCTGTCCGCTATACATTCTAAAAAATTCTTCCAACTTCCTTCCTTTCTTCCTACTTTGTTTCTTCCTTACCTTGATCTATGAAGGCAGAATTTTCTGTGGACCCGGGGCTGATTGCTAGTAATTTTAGGTACAAGCAAGTACCTAAAATTACTAGCGATCGGTATTAATCATTTTATTATAATTAGTTGGACATTCGGCCTTTACAAGTTTTTCCGTCTCGCAGTGATCTTCCTAGCGTTGTGTCCCGTTCCTTCCTAGTCGGGGTCTGCTTAGACCATGATCCAGGGTTTAGCGAATCTGGTTATTACATTGATTGAAGCGACTGCCTGACCTTCGTAACTCTTAGGGGAACCCACGGACTAGTAAAAAAAGAAGGACTCCGCGCCACTAACTAGACATTGAAGCTCCTCAGTTGCTCCACCTTGACACGCAACTTACGTCACACGTTGACATAATAAGTGCTCCAAATGACAGATATCCGATATCTGGTATCTATAAGTATCTCACTCACACATTCATAAACGTGACTTCACCCTATAGTATGACAGCGTGAAGTCCTTCTTTTTTTACTAGTCCGTGGGGGAACCAGACAAATTGGATTAGGGTAAACATCCATAGCTATTAGAATGTGCAGGTTTCATCACAATGTTTTCCCTCACCGTCGAGCTAGTGATATAAATACGTACTTACTATATTGACAAATCCTGAGGCCCGGGTTTGAACCCGCACGCTTCGTATGTGAAGCTTTTACCACATGAATATTTGTGGCAGCTAAATATTGCGTTCAATAATAGCGATATTTCAAAATGATTTTATATTAAAGTTCCGAGGTTTTTCTCCTGACTCTAATTTATTAGCAATAAATTTATTTTAATTATTGATTGTGCAAAGATAAATTATTGAATTATAGGAATGTAAATTAATGTGACAAATGTAATTTATTTATAATTAAGATTGTTGTGCTTAATAAATTATTAAATATTGAATAGAGAATAATAATGTTGTTTGAAATAAAAGTTTCTTATTGTAAATGTCTTTTATTCAATTTGAAATACTTAATTGAACTAAAAGGATGCTGATGGCGTTTTTTTGACTGAATTTTATAAATAAAATAATTTAAAAAAATCTATCGTGTTTGTGGTCGAACTCCTCCGAAAGGGCATGACCGATTATAATGGTTTTTTTTCGTGTAGGTAATTAGTATTATGAATAGGTCGTAAAGTATTTTTCACATACCTCCCCCCACCCCCCATTTTTATCTCGAGAATAGGATAGTAGGAAGTTCGCCAGGACATATAGTAAAACTACTGAAGGATTCTGGATGATATTGGGCACAGGTATAGATTATAGACTAGCATACCACTTAGGCTATGTTTTATCGATGTACCCCGCGGGTGAAGCCGCGGTCATAAGCTAGTTATCAATGAAAGTCGACCATTAAAGTATGTTTACCAAATATAAGAAATAGTTTCCAATAATTGGTAGAACGAATGTCGCCATTTCTCGTCATTTTATCTTCACGTTTTCTACGGCAATAATAGTAATAATAATAGGTTCTATTTTGACGAGTTCCTTTAAGACGCTTCTTTAATTACTTGCATAGGTAACTTTTTTTCTTTGTTAAATTTAGGCATTTCTAGTGGATTTTATGTATTTAGGCATGTTTGAATAACTTGCAAACACTTTTTAACTATAAAATTAAACCACTACCAAAAAAAATTGAAGTAAAAATATGACATTTAATTTACGTTGCGTTGTATCATTTTTAAAAGTCGGCTATATGCGCATATTATCCGAACCATAGTAGGTGATAAAGACTAATCTTTTCTCCGAGGGAACAAACAGTATTATAGGGTAATTTTAAATATTCAAGGCATGAAATGGAGGGTAGTATAACCAAATCCGTGGTCGATATAATTTAATACATATTTTGCATCTAATAAAACAAATATTCGTTGTAATTTTTACGTTTTGAAGTACTGTGAAGTGATCTAGATTAAAGATTTATTATATTAATAGCAGCGCCCCGCGGCTTCACCCATATAGTTCCCGGTCTCTTAGGAACATGGAGAATTTAGGAAAAGGGAAAATATAGCTATTTTTAACCGACTTCAAAAAAGGAGGAGATTCTTAATTCGTCTTCAACTTTATAAGTATTAAAATTCGTATTACTTTGGCCTAAGTAAATTTATTTTTTACTTTTGTGAGGTACCTACGTTTTTGAATTCGGTTTTTTTACTCCCTAAAAAGTAGCTTTCCATTGGTGAAAGAGTTTTTGAAATCGTTTCAGTAAGTAGTTTCGGAACCTCTTCAGTGCAACTGCAAACAAATATTTCCTCTCTAAAATATTAGTTTAAATGTAACATACATACTTCGCCTTTAAGATGTAATTCAAGTTTCAAGCGACTAGTCGTGGGGTATCTTGTATTTGGATTAAATTTTTTAATTTAGTTACGTTATAAAAATAAACTTATGCTTAGACAAATAGTTATAATGGCTTTCGTTTGCTATACAAAGATTCTTAACTACGTTTTTATTAGGCACGGTTGTTTTAGAAGGCCTGAAGGCCCAAATAAAATTTATTTTTCAGCTTTAAACCATAAATAAGAATATCGCTTTATTCATCTTCATTCAGGGTCCAAAATAATCCGAACTCAGTTAATTAGATTATATCTCATTCTGATAAAGAGTCATTTGCATTTTTTACGCAAAAAATATAAGCTAATGTGACTAAATCCGCGTGGAAAGCTAGTTTTAGATCGTAAAACGCTTCTCGGATGAGATATGCGCCGCTAATATGTCTTGTTTGGAGAAGAAATGTCTATGATGTTTAATAAATACATAATGAAAACCGAAGACATGTTGGAAAAAGCATTCAATTTTGAACTGTAAGTGAAAAGGAATACAGCCAGCGCAGATACTTTAATAGGTAAACTCCGTCTTGCCAATTGGAATGCCCGAAGCAATTGGAAAGTGGTCAGCCGCAGTTACCACGGCGGCGTAGAACGAGTCGCTCGCCTGTAAAAGACCCAATTCGCGGACTGGCCGAATATCTTGCGGGAAGAGGAATAAATAAAGTGGCGGGAACTTTTTGACAGCTGCCCAATGTCAATTTAGCGCGTGTGAAAATTTTCTGTTGTGTTAAAATTTTTGTGTTTGTTTGTAAACGGCGAGAAATTTCTGTGTTGAGATTTCGAATTCGGTATAGCGGTTAATTTTTGCATCTCCGCACCGAACGAAGGTGAGTATCGTCATTACAAGTCCTTGTTAGAACTAGTTTGGTTTGTAATAGCGAATACGTTTCTCAATTCTTGAAGCAAGCATTTATTTCTTTTAATTACTAATTATACAACCAGTTTGGTAATAGCAGCATTCGTCCGTAAAAGAGAATGATCTTGGGTTGTAAATAAATGAGAAAATGTAGGCGTTTTTAACTATTTTTATATGTTCAAGGAAAAATATTATGTTTGTCTTGAATAAAAACTATTACTACTAGAAAACTAGTACTTATTGCTTTACAAGTTGTTTTAATTAAGTCTGTTTATTACCAAGTACGGCGTAGGCATATTTTCAGATCTAAAACTAACGCAAATGCCTTTGTAAATAGATTATTTGTATAAACGGAACTTTCCTGAGGGACCATTAATATGGGCACGGTAGTGAATTTTCCAAGTTCCAAGAAAAAGCTGGACGAAGTGTTATAAGCGGTTATTTTTAGTTTATGCGAATCTACTTACCTACTTATTTAACTAATTATTCTAAGGAACTGATTCAAAGAATTTGGGAAAATAATCGAAAACTTTTTTTACTTTCCATACAAAAGTTGATTAGCTGGCCTGATTGGTTATTTAAATATAAAAAGGTAAAAAAAAATTTTTTTAAGCAATGGGTTTTTTGTAGAATCATCCACCAATGTTCCCTTCTAAGTAGGAATCCGCTTACACGAGGTTCCAGATTCAATAAGTCTAGTCTGGGGTTATTACATTTAAGCGACTGCCATCTGACCTTCGCAAACCTCGATTAGGTGAACCAGACATGGATTATGGTTACACATTGTTATTTATTTGAATGTTCAGGTTTTCTTGCGATGTTTTCTCTAACCATGGCAGGCCCGTTGGTTGAGTGGTCAGAGACCCTGACCACGAAACCAAGGGTCGCGCGTTCGAATCCGCTGAATATGGACATTTGTACTCGAGTCATGGATGTTTCTAAACGTATTTAAGTATGTCTATCCGTTCACCTAGTATCCATAGGACAAGCTTATAAGCTTAGTTTGGAACTAAGGATTTATGTGTCAGTATGAAGAATATACCACTGAGCTGATGGTTTAATGCGTACTTAGATTTGAACAGTTAAGAGTATACCTTGTTTTAATATCAAACCTTTGCTGTTTGAACCGGCACATGACGCACGCAAGGTGTGTCCTAACCATTGAGATATCGCTCTTATCTACGGACCCCGTTAGCACATTTAGTGCCACCGACTCGCACGGAGAGTTCACGTAACTCTTATTCCAGTGCCGACGACTCGCCAGGCGAGTTCAGTGTCTTCGACATTTTAGAGCCGAGACATTATGAAAATTGTCGCGGCAGTTATGTGGTAAATTACGTACAGAATACTTTTTAATGCTATTTAGTCCGATTGCATAATTGAGTGTCCGCGCAAAATTATGGTCAGTTGAACGCATACTCATGCTGTCAACCGGTCTCGTTAGTAGATAACTTTCTTTTTAATTATGTATTAGTAATCTAACTATGAAGTATTGTAAATGCGAAAGTTTGGATGGATAGATGTTTGGATGTGTGTAACTCAATGATGCCGGAACGACTGAAAGGATTTGGATGGTTTTTGGTAAAGAGATAGATGATATTCTGGAATAAGACATCCTTTATATAACGTCTAAGTAATAAACATTTTTTAATACGCAGGAAATTGTATTGTTCGTAAACAAATGTCTCATGTCGGTCTGAAACTCGAAAAGAATGTAACCTCTATTCTTCGCCTAGCATGTCGTTAAAGGCGAAGTTACGGGTTTGTAACTAAGGCGACGAGCTAACTCGGCACTACGTTTTCCCAATTTTCTATCTAACACAACTCACATAGTTCCCGGAGTTTTACTCTTCTTGGATTCTATCTACCTACAACCACGGACTAGTAAAAAAGAAGGACTCCACGCTGTCATACTTTAGCGTGAAGTTAGATTATGGACGCTAGATATCGGATATCTTTCATTTGGAGCGTTTATGACAATGTGTGACGAAAGTTGCGTGTCAAATTGGAGCACCTGAGGAGCTTCAATGTCTACGCGGGCGCGGTGTCCTTCTTTTTTTACTAGTCCGTGCCTACAACAAAATGTATGTATACAAATGAGATGATTTCAATACCGCCCTTTGCCCTATAATTACATAAGCACGTACAATCTTAAAGTACTTTATATCGCGTGCAACTAATGGAGACTGTAAGTAAATGTCGCAATGCAATTATACACACGCGTGGAAATGCAGCGGCCATCTTGTTGCGAATAGATATTAAGTTTATAATCTACTACAATCTTGAGTTAAGTAGGTGTCTTATACTGGATGCCTGTGTTTGAGACATGGGATGATGACAAAGTACATAAACAATTCCATGACATCGGCTATTTTAAAGCTAACCTGATATTTGGTGATCTGTCAATTTAGACAAACGACGTATTGAAAATCTAATTTGTCCCATGAACGTCATCATGCCCGCAATCCCCGAAAGAAGAGGAAAAGTTCAAGACAAAAAGGTCTTTAAACTAAATTTAATTAAAAATAAGATTGAGTTCAGTTAAATGGAGAAATCGTGAAAACTGACAAGCGGCTAGCTCGTCGCCTACATATCACAAACCAACAACACCAATAGTGGGTTTTTACGACATGCTAGACAAGGAACACATTCAGTACATTATTTTCGGGTCCCAGACCAACATGGTCCCATGGTGGTCAGCCTTACGTGTTGCTATTTATTGGCAAAATTCAATGTTTTTCGACTTTATCCACGCCACGGTGACTTTTATTGTAAGACAGGTCGTATTTTCGATTATCACCTTTAGAGAAATAAAAATAATATCAGATTGTGGATTGAGGTATTTTTTAGGTGTGTGATTGTGGAGACGACGAGCTAGCCACTTGTCACTATGTTTTCAAAATCTTCCATTTAACCCAGCCCAATTTTATTTTTGGCTGAGTGTGGTTAAAGAGGCCTGCTGTTCCTTTGACTCTGCCTACCCCTTCGGGGATTACGGGCGTGAAGTTATGTATGTATAAAGGTTAAATGATCCCTATAAAAAATAATATATTTAAAAAACATAGATACCATATTGCTATGGTGTGTTGTTTTAAACTTGGCCAGACACACTTCAGAGCCAAAAAAATTTAATTCTTTTTGACCTTTTTGAACAAGAAAAGTTACCTTTAATCACGTGTTTCCCTTGGTAGTCAAGGTTACAAAAATATAACCGGTATTTTGCGTGTAGGTATTATCTTTTTAACCGACGAAAAAACGGAGGAGGTTCTCAAGTCGACGCGTATATTTTTTTTTATAGATTAATCTGATATAATTCTTTTTTTATAATTCTTTTTTATTGAAAAGGGTATATACCCCGAAGTTGGTTCCATATAAGTAAGATAAAACAAATCCAACCTTAAGGGTAGGAAAATAGAGGATGATTGATTGTTCACTCACAAATTGTAATGTATACACGCATACCTTGCATAAAATAACAAATTGTCAAAATCTTTTTATAAATTTTCTGTATATTATTTGTAACCTGACTTACAAAGAGAAAAATCACATCAACGACTTTAATTTGTTTTTTTTTCACATTGTTATTTTTACAACCTAATTTTTTAATTCATTATTCTAAGGATCTAGTTGAAAGGATTTTATGAGTTATTTTTTTTTCTCTTCATATAAAATTTGATCAGCTAATTGGCAATTTTGTATGAAAAGTAAAACAATTTTTTTTGCTTATTTTCTAAGATCCTTTAAATTGGTTGCTTAGAATAATGAGTTCAATAAGTAGGTTAGACGTTTCGCATAAACTAAAGAGTACCTTGAATCGGTCCAGTAGTTGCGGATCAAATCTTTGCTCTTTATAATATTAGTATGATAAGTGTGCAAAATCTTAGAGCAGTGGTAGCTCAATGGTAAGGACACGCGCTTCTTAACCGAGGAGTGCGGGTTCAAACCCGGGCACGTACCTCTAGATTTTTCAAGTCTAGGTACGTATTTATACCACTAGCTCGACGGTGAGGGAAAACATCGTGATGAAACCTGCAAATTCAAACAAATTTGGATTTGTAACCATGATCCAAAAATTTTCTGGTTTCCCTATCTTAGGGTTACGACGGTCAGATCGGCAGTCGCTTTAATGTAATTACCAGACTCGCTAAATCTTGGATCATGGTCTAACTCTAAGCGGACGTACATAGATTTGAAAAATCCAGAGGTACGTGCCGGTTTTGAACCCGCTCTCCTCGGTTAAGAGGCGGGTGTCCTTACCATTGAGCTACCACCGCTTTTAATGAATATTTTCTCGTATATTTGGTAAGTACGAAGAGGCGAGTGAGGTGTGTAAGGATTATGTCATATGGCGTTCGGTTCTCTCTGCCTACCCCGCTAGGGAAGTGGCGTGAAGTTTAGTTAGTTAGTTTTTAGTTTTTATGACAATAAGTCGTAATGTGTTTTTCACCCTCCTACCCCCCACTTTTATCTCCAGAATGGGGCGGTACGTTCCCCGGGACAGTGTATTTGTATTATTTAGGTACAATATACATTATAGTATTATTGTTTTTCCTTTATCTATACTTATAATAAATCTGTAGAGAGGTCAATTCTGTACATGAAATATATTTTCAAAATAACTATAAGGGGGTGATTAGTGATCGATACTGATGCCAAAAATGCAATCAGTAAAATTTTTGTCTGTCTGTCTGTCTGTATGTTCCTTATAGAAACAAAAACTACTCGACGGATTTTAACGAAACTTGGTACAATTATTCTTCACACTCCTGGGCAGGTTATAGTATACTTTTCATCACGCTACAATCAATAGGAGCAGAGTAGTGAAGGGAAATGTTGGGAAAACGGGAGAAGTTACTCCATTTTTTAAGCTTCCGTCGCGTGTGCAGCCTTAATGGTTGAAGTTACATAGAAATCATGTATGACGGAAATAGTCTTTATAATATTAACCTTAAACGCGGGTGACACCGCTGGCACAGCTAGTAGTTAATAATTTTTTAAGTAGTCTGGATTTTTCTTTAGTAATTTGTTTTTTAAAGTATACCTAATCATGTTATTAATACTTGTTTTACCTGTAGTATAAAGTTATTGATTGCACTCTGTAGGTATAGTTAGATAATAGTAAGGCAAATTATCTTTGATTGTTTTGTCCTTGCAGTCTGTAGTTCAGGTGATAAAAAACTTGCTTTGTCCTGTGGCTCCGCCTAGGTTTAGGTAATTATTTTTAGTAATTTTGATGGGATTACAGAATTATATGTGTTAATACAGGTGATTATTATATCAAACCGAATTGCTCAGCCGTTTTTGAGAAAGAGTTACAAATATCCATGATTTTTTCTTGGCAATCTTTCGGGTTTACATGTGAAAAAGTAGTGACAAGTGGTTTCGTCGGCTACATTATCACACAGCTAAAACCCGATATACCAATAGTCGCCTTTTACGACATACGACGGAAGAAAACAAATTCCAAATTCAAGTTTAAAATCTCATGATTTTAGCTTCAAAAAAGCACTTATAAAGAGTCAATTTAACAAGAATAGAAAACATTACCACCGGTTCGGAAGGTAGACTCTATCGAGAAGAAACCGGCAAGAAACTCGATAGTTACTGTTTTAAATGCCAAAATTCACAATTTCGTAATTAATAATCTACACTTAAATAAATAAATTTTCCAAACTGACACACCAATTCCCTAGTTCCAAATTAAGCTTATGCTTGTGCTATGAATACTTGGTGAACGGATAGACATACTTAAATACGTTTATAAACATACATGACTCGAGTACAAATGTCCATGTTCATCACACAAAACATTTGCCCCTAGCGGGATTCGAACCCGCGACCCTTGGTTTTGTGGCCAGGGTCTCTGACCGTTCGACCAACGGGCCAGTCCACTAACTTACTAGGTAACAACACTGCAGGTGAACACTTCATTATGAACACAGTTGGCACATTCTCAAGTCCCAGACCAACATGGGACGTACTTCCTATCTATCAATGAAACCAATGATCCACTATACCCCCCCCCCCCCTCTTAAGTTACAAAAGCGATTCCGCATATATGACGTAAGTATTCTCGCATCGATTACAGCCGGTTGCGTCACGCTTACGTCACAACACACGTAATATTCGACGCACCTGTGAAACGTACTAGCATGTCTTCGAAGGGTTAATAGAGTAATAATATCCTCCTAAACGATATCGGGCACGGCGGCCAACCACAACGAGGATTAGCCGACGCAGGAGATATTATAGTGCACATGTGTGTGCGCAAACACAGGTGCACTCTCTGTTCCTTCACTCTCATAGTCCGGTGAGACGGCACCGACATGACCAGAGAAAGGTCACGCGCAGGACTATCGGCTTAACGTGCTTTCTGAGGCACAGAGGGGATTATACCACTAACTTCCTGACTCCGGACTGTTACTGAGTAATTTTAATATTGAAATAGCCAGCCACAAATTGGTCCGACCCGGGGTTTGAACCTGGAACATTTTGGTCCTTAGGCGGCGCTTGATACCACTAGAACAATTCATTCAAAGAAATTCTTGAAGGGGTAGGCAGTCGAAGGAGTAATAGGCTCCTCAAAGTATATTCAGACAAAAAATTAATTGTGTTGGGTTAAATAGTAAGTGGTGCAAAAGTGCCAAGCTCATAGACTACCTCATAAATCAGCGTTTCTCAAAGGAGGTACGCCAACCCCTAGGGGTTCGCCATTTAATCATAGGGGGTTCGCGGGAAGATTTACGTAATGGAGGGTGAAACGACTGCCCCGTGCGACACGCTTGTCGGCGCGCGCGCTGCTGAACGTACTGTCTGATCTGAACCTACTCCGAGGGGTGTTTGAGTCTAGGGGTTCGCCGTCCTCTGGAGACTTTAAAAGGGGTACGTGGAGCCATAATTTTGAGAAACCCTGAACTGGCTGAACTAACTGGCCCAGAACAGTTTAAGCTGTGCCGGATCCGGGGACATGTGCTGGTTCAATGCCGCTGGATTTTAATCCCTACTATCGTTTGGAATGCTGATGCTCGAATTTGGAGGTGGTAGCACTGGTAGCTCAATGGTAAGGACACGCCTCTTAACCGAGGGGTGCTGGTTCAAATTCGGGCACGTACCTCTGAATTTTTCAAATCTATGTACGTATTTTTACCACTAGCTCGGCGGTGAGGGAAAACATCGCGATGAAACCTACACATTCCAACAGCTGATGTGTAACTATGATCCAAAAAACATTTTCTGACTCCCCTATCTAAGTATTATGAAGGATCAGCAGTCGCTTTATTGTAATTACCAGACTCGCTAGATCCTGGATCATGGTCTAAGCGGATCCCGTCTAAGCACGGGACATAACGCTAGGAAGATGACGATCGATTGAAATGCTGGATCAAGCAATCTAGCCAGCACTATTTTAGCTTTGCAGGATCCAGTAAAAAATGGCAATCCTCAACAATTTCCTTTATCCATATTTATGAAAAAAAATAATTATGTAAAAAAAAAATAAAAAAATAGTGCCATGTTATGCTAGCTAGCCGCTTACGTAATCATAAACAAACATCTCTTTTTTTGGTCCTGTAAAAGACTTCAACGCGTCAGTAAATTTTCAATTTATCCTGCTAATATTGTAAACGGGATTATTTTTTTAGATATCTTTCACATAAAAATTAAAAACTAAGCAGCATATTTAAAGCTACTTTTAATAAAACAAGAAAGTTGGTATAACTTTAAAGAAAAGTAAACTTGTTGATTGAATGTGGTTAAGAGGGCTAGCTGCTCCTTTGACTCTGCCTGTCCCTTCAGGGATTACGGGCGTCAATAAAAAAAAAATTAAATAAATTCTCCAGACTGACACACCAATTTCTAGCCTCAAACTAAGCTTGTGCTTGTGCTATGGCTTATAAACATTCATGACTCGAGTACAAATGTCCATGTTCATCACACGAAACATTTGTTTTTTTTATATTCACATCTATATTTGATCAGTTAATTGGCTATTTTGTATGAAAAGTAGTAAAATTTATTTGGTCGTTTTGTGAAATCCTTTGAGTTGGTTCCTTAGAATAATGAGTTAAATGTGTAGGTAAGTGGTTTTGCATAATTAAAAATAATTTTCTATACTTATTAATGCGGGGGTCGAACCCGCGCTCCTTGCGTTAATACCCAAGCCTGCCTATGAAACTAAATGATTAACATAATGATAATGAGTTCATTATGTTAATCATTTAGTATTCATATCTTGCCGTTGAATTTTTGGGGAAATACTAATATTTAAATTCCATAGATAGTGTGAATATATTTATATAAAGTAACGTATTAATAAAACAGGTTTATTGATTAGAGATACGGCAAATGTTAAGGATTTTTTAAACTAACTAAACTTCACGCCACTTCCCTAGCGGGGTAGGATTTTTTAAATGAACGATTTTATAACGATATCCGTAACACAAGTGCTTAAGCTACTTACCTCTGAGTCAGATCAATGTTTGTGATGTAGTCGGATATTTATTTATTATATAACTAAGTCCCAGACTAACATCACAAATGTAAATAAAAAAAAACACAGTTAGCAATTTTGTATGCAAATTTATGACTTCTAAATTAGTATAATTATTACTAATGTATTGGTTTAGCAAAGCATTAATAGGTCCAATTATTTAAAGTAGATCATTTAAATTAATATTTATTGCCCAATCTTTACTTTGTAAATTCAAAGGACGCTACTTATTTAAAACTGTAATTGTACCGTTTAATGTGTTGAATAATAATATTCATTTTCATTTTCTTAGCGTTATGTCTCGTGCTAAGTCGGGGTCCGCTTAGACTATAAGCCAGGGATCGCAAACTATTGGCAAGCGTGCCCTATGTGGCACGTAAAATAAAATGTTGGGCGCGCATTTTCATCGCCCGATGATTTTCCTTTCTTCCCGTACTCTTGGTACGTGACAAATCTGTTATCTTTGTGGAAATTTACAAAATTTGGCACGTTTTAAAAAAAATGTTCGCCATTCCTGCTCTAAGCGGACCCTGACCAACTCGCTAGATTCTGGATCATGGTCTAAGGCTTAGACCATGTCCAGGATCTAGAGAGTCTGTTAATTACATTGAAGCGACTAACTATTTGACCGTAACCAAGGGGAAACAGTTAAATGGGATCGTGGCTACATACACATATATCATTACGCCCGCAATTCCCGAAGGGGTAGGCAGAGTTAAAGGGGCAAAAACCCCTCTTACAACTGTTATCTTAAAATTTATTGGGTTGGGTTAGATGAAAAAATATTGGAAGGTGGTGACAACAAGTGGCTAGCTCGCCGCCTACACAACCCGTTTAAACCACATTCAGCGAAAAATAAAACTGGATGGGTTAGATGGAAAATTTTGTAAAAGTGGCTAGCTTGTCGCGCACACAATCATAAACCCAAAACCCGATATACCATTACCACTGTTATCTTAAAATTTAATTGCGGCGTTGGGTTAGATGGAAAAATATTTAAAAGTGGTGACAACAAGTGGCTAGCTTGCCGCCTACACAATCGCATACCTCGTACACATGCTAGGCAAGCAACACAGTTGGTACACTTTCTTTTTAAGTCCCAGACCAACGGGCAATCATGTATATCATCATCTTCCTAGCGTTATGTCCCGTGTTTAAACGGGGTCCGCTTAGACCATGATCCAGGATTTAGCGAGTCTGGTGATTACATCGAAGCGACTGCCGATCTGACCATCGTAACCCTAACATAGGGGAACCAGACAATTTTTGGATCATGGTTACAAATCCAAAGTTGTTTGAATTTGCAGGTTTCATCACGATGTTTTCCCTCACCGTCGAGCTAGTGGTATAGATACGTACATAGACTTGAAATATCCAGAGGTACATGCCCGGGTTTGAACCCGAATCCTTACAATTGAACTACCACCGCTCTCCATCATGCATATGAACCATCGAATATATTGCTTTGACGTAAATCTACCACCAAAAAATGATCACCCATCCATAAATCTACCGAGTCATGAGTTGCCTAACTTAATTATTGCCGATAAACGAATACTCGTCGTTTTTTAAATCTGAACCACATTAAACTTAATAGTTTATCAGTAATACCGATCAAGGTCATTGTAATAGTTGCGATTGATCTAGTTTTTTGTATTACAAAACTGTTACGTTGATATAGGGTTGTCGACGGAGCGAAAAGGCTGATAAGAATTGTTACATACATACATACATAACATCACGCCCATAATCCCCGAAGGGGGTTGTTGCGACATCTATAGATGATGTTTTCCCTCACAAGTGGTATAAATCTGTATGTCGATTTGCAAAATCTATGTTATATATATTTGCCAACCCTATGTTAAATCATTACGTCTTACGTCTCATGGCGGCCATAGAATGACGAAAAAAGAAATTGTCAGAAGTAATTTGTGTTAAAATTACAACTTAATGTCTAAGATTGCTGGCGACCTAGTTTGCTTAGGGAAATATAGAATTAAGTCCCATTGTTTTTTGACTGGCTCGATGGCTCATTCGGTAGAGACCCTGCCCCATGTGCCAAAAGTTGTGGGTTCAATTCCCACCCAGAAAACATTCGTATGATGAATACTTGTGTTTGTTCTGTGTCTGGGTATTAATATTTAATATTTAAGTACATATTTGTAATAACACTGTTGTTTCTGATATCCGTAACACAAGTGCTTAAGCTACTTAGCTCGGAGTCAGATCAATGTATGTGATGTAGTGTAGTGTGTGATATATATTGTTGATGGACTCACATTATCTTTTGGTTTTAATTTTTTTTTTTTTTTTTGTTCCAAGAAAGTGGTACAGTGATTGGTTGGCGTGGTGGTATGCGTCAGTGTAGCCTATAGGCGCTTGCGACACAAGTTTCATTTGCATGTGATAAAAAGGCTACATTCTTAGCCTATGGCCTTTCTTAGGGTTAAAATTATAGGCGAACTAAATTTCAATAAAATCCGTCAAGTGGTTTCTTTGGTAAAATGTACCAGAGTTAATCTATACTTATAATAAATCTGTAGAGAGGTCAATTCTGTACATGAAATATATTTTCAAAATAACTATCAGGGGGTGATTAGTGATCGATACTGATGCCAATAATGCAATCAGTAAAATTTTTGTCTGTCTGTCTGTCTGTCTGTCTGTATGTTCCTTATAGAAACAAAAACTACTCGACGGATTTTAACGAAACTTGGTACAATTATTCTTAATACTCCTGGGCAGGTTATAGTATACTTTTCATCATGCTACAGTCAATAGGAGCAGAGTAGTGAAGGGAAATGTTGGGAAAACGGGAGAAGTTACTCCATTTTTCAAGCTTCCGTTGCGTATGCAGCCTTAATGGTTAAAGTTACATAGAAATCATGTATGACGGAAATAGTCTTTATAATATTA
This sequence comes from Glyphodes perspectalis, assembly GCA_951394215.1. Lineage (NCBI taxonomy): Eukaryota > Metazoa > Arthropoda > Insecta > Lepidoptera > Crambidae > Glyphodes > Glyphodes perspectalis. Next base: position 6,522,840 of record OX596230.1, on the reverse strand, counting down.
ACCATAAACGCGGGTGACACCGCAGGCACAGCTAGTTAATAATATAAATATAGCCTTTATTCCACTTGCACCCAAAAATATAACCGGGTTAGCAAGTGGATAGCCGTCAACATCCAGAATCCGAAATATTATCAGTCGCCTTTTACGATATGCTAGGCAAGGAACACAGTTGGCATTTTAAGTCTCAGACCAACGTGGGACTGGACGGTTCATCTTAATAGGGTTCCGTACTTCAAAAGGAAACCCTTGTAAGATAATTTTGCTGTTCAGATGTCTGTCCGTTAAGACCACATCATCATCTTCCTAGCGTTATGTCCCGTGTAGCGAGTCTGGTAATTACATTGAAGCGACTGCCGATCTGAGCTTCGTAACCCTAAGATAGGGGAACCTGTTTTTGAATTTGCAGGTTTCATCACGATATTTTCCCTCACCGTCGAGCTAGTGGTATGAATACGTACATAGATTTGAAAAATCCAGCGGTACGTGCCCGGGTTTGAACCCGCACTCCTCAATTAAGAGGCACGTGTCCTTACCATTGAGCTACTACCGCTCTTCTATCCCAGATCACATACTAGACCTTGATTAAGATCAAGAGATTTCAATCACAATTCTTTTCTTTATTGCCAAGGTAGTGTTTTGTACAGTTGGTACTTAGATCTTTGGGGTGTGTGAATTTATCTGAATCAATATTTCCTCTTGTATTAAGTGCCTCCCTAATATTTTTTTTTAAATAAAAATCTCCCAGTTTTTTATATTTTCAACAAATTATTATACAACAATTTTGGCTTATATAATAATGTATATCGTATGTCTTACACATGCCTTGCACCATACACCATGGACGACATTGACAGGCCCGTTGGTCGAGTGGTCAGAGACCCTGACCATGAAACCAAGGGTCGCGGGTTCGAATCCTGCTAGGGGCAAATGTTTCGTGTGATGAACATGGACATTTGACTCGAGTCATGGATGTTTATAAACGTATTTAAGTATGTCTATCCGTTCACCTAGTATCCATAGCACAAGCATTAGCTTAGTTTGGAACTAGGGAATTGGTGTGTCAGTCTGGAGAATTTATTATTTATTTATTCAGCCGACGGACGGACGTGGATAAGGTTAGCACAGAACCGTTGTACATGGCGCAAGACGGAGGAGGCTTATACCCTGCAGTGAGATCAAAGAAACTAAAGAAGAAAAAGATAAACCATATATTGTGTACTAGCTGTGCCAGCGGTGTCACCCGCGTTTATAGTTAATATTATAAAGACTATTTCCGTCATACATGATTTCTATGTAACTTTAACCATTAAGGCTGCACACGCGACGGAAGCTTAAAAAATGGAGTAACTTCTCCCGTTTTCCTAACATTTCCCTTCACTACTCTACTCCTATTGATTGTAGCGTGATGAAAAGTATACTATAACCTGACCAGGAGTATAAAGAATAATTGTACCAAGTTTCGTTAAAATCCGCCGAGTAGTTTTTGTTTCTATATAAGGAACATACCAGACAGACAGACAGACAAAAATTTTACTGATTGCATTTTTGGCATCAGTATCGACCACTAATCACCCCCTGATAGTTATTTTGAAAATATATTTCATGTACAGAATTGACCTCTCTACAGATTTATTTTATAATAATAGTATAGATTAATACACGACGATCTACCCACTTGTAGCTTATTTCTACAATACTGGACTAAATCATTGTAATCTCTGCCTACCCCTTCGGGGATTGCGATCGTGATGTTTTCAATGTTCTTCTACAATACGTGTCCTAAATCTTTGTCACGTACGAAGAGCGATGTCATTCAAAGATAATAAATCTTCGTGAGTTATAAACTTAGATATTTGATATGTATGGTGTGGTAATGGTGTTATGGGGACGAGACCTTGGGACTCATCGTTGTGTTGCAAAAAACTATTTATTTATTTATTTATTTATTTATTATGATTGAATGGGGCATATTAATTCTAGTCATATTAGTATCTTATCTTGTTAGTTCAGGTTCAGTTCCACATACATACATACATAACATCACGCCCATAGTCCCCGAAGGGGTAGGCAGAGTCAAAGGGGCAGCATGCCCCTTCAACCACATTCAGCGAAAAATAAAGCCGGGCTGGGTTAGATGGAAAAATGTGAAAAAGCAATGACAAGCGGCTAACCTGTCGCCTACACTATCACACACCCGAAAACCCGATATACGATTAGTCGCCTTTTACGACATGCTATGCAAGAGCCACAGTTGGTATATTCTTTTTAAGTCCCAGACAAGTATGGGACAGTGGGCTGGGTTGGATGTAAAGGCTTGATAACTACGACTGTATTAACGCACGCTAATAAACATATGTAGCAGTAGAAGGTCCACAAGCCATTGAAGTGGGGGCTTCAATGGCTAGATGATTCTCTACAGGTCCATTAGAGGCGACAGCATGTCGTGGTCACATGTTATCAGCCAAGAAAAAGCTATACTGGATGAGCCAAAAAGGCGCAGACACGTCGCAGGATCGCCGGCGCAAGTCAACAGAGGACCCGGAACTTCCTGCTAGGTGTAAAGGACGACCACCGGGGGAACCCCCCCGTTAGTGGATAGAAATTTAACATAACCCGTCTTCTCCCCCTTATAAGAAGTAACTTTGAAAGATATCCCCTGACAACAAAAAAAAGGGCTAACAATAATGTTCCTTTCATAATACATTTCAGAAAAAGGCCACCCACCCATTAGGGGTCAAGGGGTCACCTTTAACGGGACATAACGTTGGGATGATAATGATGGCACAGAACAAATACAAGTATTCATCATACGAATGTTTGTCCTAGGAGGGGATCGAAGCTACAACTGTTGGCGCATAGGACACGGTCACTACTAAATACGCCATCGAGCCAGTCAAAAGAAGTATGTCTCCACCTGCGCGCGCGCACCCGCACGTTACAATTTCTATCGTTTCCGCGCTAATTATTTCAGTAATCGTGTCGTCTCGCTCTGGCGGCGTTCACGCTGTCACTGTGAAGGGTGACTTTCTTTCTTTCGACGTGGGTGTGGTCAGGGTGGGTGGACCAGGGTGGTAGGCTAGGTGACTTGTAAAGAAATTGTAAAGAATTAGTGACAAGTGGTTAGCTCGTCGCCTACATAATCACACACTCAAAACCCGATATACCATTAGGCGCCTTTCACGACATGCTAGACTAGAACACAATTGGCGCATTGTTTTAAGGCCAACATGGACTACGTAATACTATATACATCCATATCATCACGCCCGCCTGTCCTGACTGAAGTTGGATTTATGTCCATACAGACAGATAGACATACAGAGACAAAGAGATGACGCAATATCATGCCTACCTTATCACGGATACCTAGACAAGGAAGCTGGCACATTATTTTTGGTCCCAGACCAACACGGGACTAAACGAGGTAAATAAGATACCTAAATAAGGTTAATTTAGGTTCCCTATCCTTCAGTGGGGATACCGGCTCCTCCGGAAATGCGCATCGGGAGGCTATATTGGGGTTTAGTCGGTTCGAGTCCGACACACCGCCCTCTGTTTCCCCAAACAGAGGGTGACGGCTCGTGGGAGTTTCCCCAATTGAAAAAAAAAAAAAAAGTTCCCTACCCTTGTAGTGTAGTAATTACTATTAACAAAAACAAAGGATATGTAGTTTTGGTGAAATTGTTTTACTACGTCATTTAGATCACTGCCATATGGCTTTCGGTTCTCTCTGCTTACCCCGCTAGGGAAGTGGCGTGAAAGTTAGTTAGTTATTTAGGTTACTAAAAATTATTTATTTTTCCTTTTGTCCACCGAAAAATGACGAAGATGCAGCGCGTTTAAATTTCGCGAACTGTTATTAAACTCTACTTTAATCATTTAGTGATTTTATTTCCTTATTGGTAAAATATCTTCTTGCTAATATTATAAACGCGAAAGTGCGTATGGATTTATGTGTGGATGTTTGTTACTCTTTCACGAAAAAAGTGCTGCACGGATTTTAATTTAACTTTAAAACAGTATAGCTTATACATTACAATAACACATAAGCTATGTTTCATCGATGTACCATGCGAGTAAAGCCGCGGGCAGAAGCTAGTATATCCATAGATTTAGGATGTACAAGATACACAATGACGGCTCGGAGACATGACCAAAATAAATTTAAGCATGTGTTGGTTGACGTCTATGTGTGAGTTAAAAATAGTGTTGTCAAAGACGCACTTTCACATTATCGACTGATTCAGTTGTATACTAATAATATAGGTGTTTAATACGCTTTTTTATACTTTTGATTAATTATTTATGGCATTGATGAAATCAGCAGTTGTTTATATTAGGTAAATCGGAATTAGTCGGTAAGAAATCGCATTTTAAGCAGATCTATAAAAAAATTGAAATATGTTCTTTGATTTATACCTATAAGACAAAAATACATGACTTTTGCTTTGACTGATGGAATGAAATGAAACAAATAATATATTAGCAACTTTTAATTTGGTGACATTTAGTTATTTAAAAATAATATGTAGTGCAACAATTTTTTTGTTGCTCTCATTTGCCATCGAAATGTTTGCTGCAGATAGTGGAGTTCTTACTGGGAGTCCAATCTGGTCTGCCTATAGTCCGCATCGACTTTTTACACAATGCTGGGTTGCTTGGAAACCTAGAAAAAATATCAGTTAGTTAACTAACAAATTTACGGAGATAATCAGTTCCCAATGTGAATATAATTATATTTCAACATAACTTAGCTAAATAACTTTGTATTCATGTCATGATGTCGCTAAAAGACGATTAAGTTTTTATCGATACTCGTGACGTCACCGCTTTGTCAAGCACTAGCGTAACCGAACTATTTACTATTTTACACAATATTTGCCCCAATTCTGTTTATAATCACGATATATACTAAGAAAGATCAATTATAATCAATATACTATTGTAAACATATTTTTCTAAACCGATTACTAGCAAGAATTTGACAAAATATGGTTTGAAAAAATCTAATGTTAAAATCGTATTTACCTGTAAAAAGCGTATTTATTCGGATTATTCCGTCGTGTAACCTCACAATCACGTACAGAACAAGTCACCTCAATTGCACATTTAATATTCTCGATTATAATCCAAGGTTTAATACATAAATTCACAAATTTCACTGCGACGTAGAATAGACCGGGACGCTATGGCCTCTTACTCGAAAAAACATTGACATATAGGTACTTCAATCACTGTCTCTTTTTCTCTCGGGCGGTTTGAATTACAGCAGGATTTCTCGCTCCCACGCTTTGTGTATCTTTAGCGTAGTCGAAAAATTCTAAATCTATGAGTATATCATAAAACAGACGAATAGTTTCCCATGTTGGTCTGGGAGTTGAAAAGAATGTGCCAACTGTGTTCCTTGCCTAGCATGTCGTAAAAGGCGACTAATGGCGTATTGGAAGTTGGATTTGTGATAGTGAAGACAAAAAGCTAGCCACTTGTCACTACTTTAATAATAGTAATAATAATAAATTCTTTAGACTGACACACCGATTCCCTAGTTTCAAACTAAGCTTATGCTTGTACTATGGATACTAGGCGAACGGATAGACATACTTAAATACGTTTATAAACATCCATGACTCGAGTACAAATGTCCATGTTCATCACACGAAACATTTGCCCCTAGCGGGATTCGAACCCGCGACCCTTGTTTTAGTGGCCAGGGTCTCTGACCACTCGACCAACGGGTCAGTCTTTATCACAATTCGTCATCTAACCCAACTTAATTTAAGATAGAAGTGGTTACTAGAGCTCACTACTCCTTGGACTCTGTCTACCCCTTCGGGGATTGTGGACGTGATGGCATGTGTGTATACGCAGTCTGAACTCTGCACAAAGAGTGTATGACTGCATAATACGGAAATAATGAAACAAAGAACGGCCGTGAATCATTGGCAAATGTTGACACTTGAACTTGAGGTGGCTGCCATATAAGAGGTCGTCGACAGTGCCGTATTAACTGTGCGTCTACGGGGCCTCATTCTTGTAGGGCCCCCAAATGACCCCTCTATACTTCTTATACTGCAGGTATATAATTCACCATGATTTCACCATTCAGTTGATATGGAGTGTTTAAATAAAGAAATCATCATCCTTTTGCCCTTCTCCCAGTTCACCTGAGGTCGGCGCAGCACGTCTTCCTCTTCCATACATCCCGGTCAGCCGTCATCAAGCTATCCACTCCCAATAAAGAAATACCGATTTTATAAATGGGGTAGTTGACTAAAAAAATATATTTAGTATACAATAAATGGTTTATCTTTCTTTCTTTTACAAATTAATTACAAAGCGCTTCGCTTCAGCACTTTGGTGCTCTGTACCTACGTCAATTCCCGTGTGTTTTATAAATCAGAAAGTGCCGGTCGAATATTATTGAAAAATACCGTCGAAATTTCAAATTTTATAAGCTTTATTTTTTGCAACTGAACATTAATTGTAGAACATTATTTATAAAAGCATACAACTAACAAGCTTAAGCCTAACTATCAAATGCGCCCAGGAACCGCTTAAAAAGACCTAAAACGGCCCTGGCAATCATATAACAATATAATGTCGTCGGTCCCAGCCCAGACCAACATGTTACGAAACACCGGATATATTTTCTGATTTAAATATATTATTCATCTTATATTGAAAAAAAACCAGAGCAATTTTTTTCAAACTGAATATTCCCAGAGACTTCTCAGAATTTATATAACTTTAAAACCAACTAATGCCTAATAAGACCCCCATATTCTTGTTTACTAAGCACCCATTCATGACCTGCAACGGCCCTGGCAAGCGTATAACAGTATCATAGCATCGGTTCCGATCTACGAGCCGCGCATGACAATTAGCTGTTGGACCATGACTCAATGCGCGAAGGGGATTCTTTGCGCATTCGTCAGAATGAAGGAAAACTTCGGTGGAGGAAAAATTCAGCCACGCTAGCCGAGGTGGAGGTTGGATGATTTAACTTCGACCCATCAGGTAGACAGGACTAGACAGACGGACGGACAGACTAGACGGACCGTACCAAGGACAACGGCTGCAGGAACTAAAACTAATCAACATCCACCACACCCAGCCCGACACGACCCGACTCACCTAAACACTTGACCGACAACATGACAGACCGACTTCCCCCCTCCCGGCCGTACCTGTAAGCCGCACCCGCTCGCTGGCGGACTCGCTAGGCTTCCCGAATGGGTCTCACCTGGTGGGTCTGACCGCGCCGAGGGTGCGCCGGATTAGCGCGAGGGGGGACTCTTTGACTTAAAGGGACCCCAACCGCTCGGCAACAGAGAGTGCCGAAGAAGAAGCCCGGGCAAAGAGTGCTAACTCGAGGCCCGAAGCCGCCCTTAAAAAGGCGAAGACCCGCGACGACGTGCCATGACAATTAGTTGTTGGACCATGACTCAATGCGCGAAGGGGATTCTTTGCGCATTCGTCAGAATGAAGGAAAACTTCGGTGGAGGAAAAATTCAGCCACGCTAGCCGAGGTGGAGGTTGGATGGGTGGCCGAAATGAAATTGGCGGCAGCTGGTGTTTCGATACGTTGTCAGTCTGAGCGTTTACGTAAAAGTGAGGGTGAGGCGAAGGTTGTTGGTTCAAACCTAGGCACTTACCTCATTTTTCATATCGAAGTATGGATTGATACCAGTACTCGAAAAAGCTTGCAAATAGAAATAACTAAGCATACTATGATCCAATTATTTTTATGCTTTGGTAACCCCGAATTAACCGATCAAGAATATTTAGTCACCAATATATTTCAAGTATCTTAGGGAACAGGTACATTTTAAAATTACTACTGATGACTGTCGAACCAGATTCGATAAATTCAGGATCATGGATTACACACTAGATATTTATAACGCTTGGATGATGATCAGATCACTTCACAGCACTTTAAAACAATATCTTTCCAATATAGCCCACTAAAGCAACAACAATAACAACATAACACCACGCCCATAATCCCCGAAGGGGTAGGCAGAGTTGAAAGGGCAGCAAGCCCCTTCAACCACATTCAGCCAAAAATAAAGCCGGGCTGGGTTAGATGGAAAATTGTGAAACAGCAGTGACAAGCGGCTAACCCGTCGCCTACACAATCACACACCCAAAACCCGATATACCATTAGTCGCCTATTACGACATGCTAGGCAAGAACCACAGTTGGCACATTCCTTTGTTTTTGTCCCAGATCAACATGGGCCAAGTCCCAGACCAAAATGAGACTAAAGCCCGTTAAAAAAATATGAATAGTGCTTAAATATACAGATGTCCCAAAGTCAAAGGAGTACCAAGCCCATTAATCCACTTTTAAACCAAAAAATACACCAATTTTCCACTCTAACGCATGTTAAATAAAGATGAGTTCTACTAAAACTGATCAACCGCACGTTCCGGTAACTACCCCCGCAGAATCACGTATCGCATCTTCGTGTCGTGAGCTGGTCAGCAAACTCGTAAATAATCCAGAAAGTGATGCGCAGCAAAAAATAGTTCGTTTGGTGAAAGCGCGCTCTCGGAAGTAGTTTGGTGCGAGTCATAGGCGGGGCGGGGATTGGGAGGTAAATAGCATTTTACATACATACATAACATCATGCCCATAATCCCCGGAGGGATAGGCAGATTTAAAGGGGCAGCAAGCTACTAGCACATTCAGACAAAACTTAATCTGCTGGGTTAGATGGAAAATAGGCTATTTTACTCAAAATTTTCAAACACTTCCCTAGCAGAGTAGGCAGAGAGAACCGAATGCCATACGGCATGGTCCTTACACGCCAATAAAGCTGAGTTAGATGAATAATTGCAAAATAGTAGTGACATGTGGCTGAGCGGTGGTAGCTCAATGGTAAGGACACGCGCCTCTTAACCGAGGAGCGCGGGTTCAATCCCGGGCACGTACCTCTAGATTTTTCAAATCTATGTACGTATTTATACCACTAGCTCGACGGTGAGGGATAAAACCTGCAAATTCAAATAACTTTGGATTTGTAACCATGATCCAAAAATTGTCTGGTTCCCCTATCTTAGGGTTACGAAGGTCAGATCCGCAGTCGCTTCACTGTAATTACCAGACTCGCTACATCCTGGATTATGGTCTAAGCGGACCCCGTCTAAGCACGGGACATAACACTAGGAATATGATGATGAGAGTACTTGTACTATACACTTTTTAAGGTTCCGTACCTAAAGGGTAAAAACGGGACCCTATTACTAAGACTCCGCTGTCCGTCTGTCTATCACCGGGCTGTATCTCATGAATCGTGATAGCTATACACATAAAATTTTCACAAATAATGTATTTCTGTTGCCGTTGTAATAACAAATATAATAAAATAAATATTTAAGAGGGGCTCCCAGACAGCAAACATGCACTTTTTTTGCCGTTTTTTTGCTCGCTATTAATGAGGGTAACAGGTAGACGCTTGAAATTTTCACAGAATATTAAATTGTATTCACTTTGAAAATTAAAAATTAAAAAAGGAAATTAAAATAAAATGAGTATTTAAGGGGGCTCTCATACAACAAACGTGATTTTAGTGATTTTAGTGCTGTTTTTTGCTCGATATTAATAACGGCAACAGGAAGACACTTGAAATATTCACAGAATATTTAATTGTATTCACTTTGAAAATAAAAAAATAAATCGGAAATTAAAATAAAATGAGTATTTAAGGGGGCTCTCATACAACAAACGTGATTTTAGTGCTGTTTTTTGCTCGATATTAATAACGGCAACAGGAAGACACTTGAAATATTCACAGAATATTTAGTTGTTTAATGTTATATAGATACGGAACTCTTCGTGCGCGAGTCCCACCCGCACTTGGCCGGTTTTTATAAAAATCGAAACCAAATCATACAATCAATGGCTGTGGGAGATGAAATAATGATTAATAAATTCTTTAGACTGGCACACCAATTCCCTGGTCCCAAACTAAGCTTATAAGCTTGTGCTATGTATACTAGGTGAACGGATAGACATACTTAAATACGTTTATAAACATCCACGACTCGAGTACAAATATCCATGTTCATCACACGAAATATTTGCTCCTAGCGGGATTCGAACCCGCGACCCTTGGTTTCGAGGCCAGGTCTTTGACCACTCGACCAACGGGCCAGTTATTACAAATTAAAAGTGCTAGATTAACCAAAGGATATCTCGCTTATGCCTTGCACCACCCGGACATCTTAAACTATCACACTTGCTATTCTCGCTGCGTATGGCCGTGTGTCCGCGAAAACAATGCGTTTACCTCAACATTCACTCGGCGTGGGGCTTCAATGAGGTTGTGGGTAGGTCAGTGGAGGAGGACGGCGGTACACGTGTGTGGGGTTCGAGTCCGAACACGTACCTTTAATTGTTTCATGTTGGTTTGGGACTTGAAGGGAATGTATCAACAGTGGTGTCTAGATAGATAGATAGATAGATAGATAGATAGCACACACATTGAAACACAAGCTACAAGAAATATATGGAAACACAGAGACACAACAAATGTGTGTCGCTCAGCTGTGTCGTGAGACTGACTGATATCAGGCAGACCACGACGCTGGTTTTCAGCGGGTACCTGTGTCTACTAGCGGCTAGCGTATCGTTAAAGGCGACTAATGGTATATCGGGTTTTGGGTGTGGGATTGTGTAGGCGACGAGCTAGCCATTTGTCACTATTTTCCATCTAACCCAGCCTAGTTTTTTTTTGTCTGAATGTGATTGAAGGGGCTTGCTGTGCCTTTAACTCTGTGTACCCCTTCGGGGATTGTGGCCGTGATGTTATGTATGTATCTTTACATAGGTAGTATAAAACAAAGTCGCCGCTTCTGTCTGTCCGCTTAGATCTGGTTCAAGGAGGCAAGGGATGTTGTTGCGGTTTTCACCAATAGATATAGTGATTCAAGAGTAAGGTTTATATGTACCTATAGTTTTATATTATTTAACGGTCACTGTGCGAAGCCGGGCTGGGTCGCTAGCGTGTGTATAAAGTGGTTTAAAGTTCTAATCGTTCCTTGGACTCTGCCTACCCCTTCGGGGATCGCCGGCGTGATTATATGATATGATATGCCTTGCCTGTCTGTAGATGCGGAGTGTACGTCTCGTGTTTTGTCAACGGAGGCGTTGTTATCATAACTGTGCGCCGCCATTGTGGCTCCGTGAGTCATGCGTGTGCGCATGCCTCGCGCTTCGTAAATATATTGGTTAACTAGCTTCTGCCTGAGGCTTCGCGTGCATGGTACATTGATGAAACGTTGTCTATATGTTATTCGGGTGTATGAGCTATATTATTGTAAAGTTTCATTAAAATCCATTCAGTAGTTTTTGCGTGAAAGAGTCACAAATATCCATCCAAGTATGCAAACTTTCGCGTTTATATTATTTTTAGGATTATTAAGATGTCGTATTATAGTAATTTCTAATCTAATGGTCCATTTGATTAGGTCTTGGAAAGTATTTAAGTGACAAATGAGTTCCATGCCTATCGAGACGTAAAAATAAGGTATCAACTGTGTTCCTCGCCTAGCATGTTGTAAAAGGCAACTAATGGTATATCGGGTTTTGGGTGTGTGATTGTGTAGGCGACGAGCTAGCCAATTGTCACTACTTTTTAACCGACTTCAAAAAAAAGGAGGAGGTTCTCAATTCGACTGAATTTTTTTTTACAATTATCCATCTAACTCAGCCCAATTTTATTTTTGGCTGAATGTGTTTAAAGGCGCCTGCTGTCCCTTTGACTCTGCCTACCCCTTCGGGGATTATGGGCGTGGTGTTATGTTATATTATGTGTTTATGTATCAACTGCATTAGATTTTTGAAATTTGAGTTAGTATCAACATTCGTCAATGTTATCTCAAACTCTTATGTAATGTACATATGTATAGTAAAGTAGTGTCCTGCTATGCTTATGTGAGGTGTGCTTCGTTACAATTGATCTACCATTGATAACGGCTCTCAATCAATACATGATGAATAAATTTGAATCACGCCCGTAATCCCCAAAAGATAGGCAGATTCAAAGGAGCAACAAGGAGGTGTAAGGAAAACTACTTTTCGACATAAGTAAAACAGCGATAACTAGTTGAAAAAGTGACATGTGGCTAGCTCATCGCCGATACACCATTAGACGCCTTTACGCCTGACGCTGAAAAGAGTAACACCGAGTTTCTTGTCGGTTTCTTCTCGGTAGAATCAGCGTTCCGAACCGGTGGTAGATTCAAATTGCTTTAAAGATTTTGTAAAATTGACGATTTATATGTGCTGTTTTTTTAAGGCCTACATAAATAAAGACATTTTGAATTTGAATTTTGAATTTGAATTTACAACATGCTAGGCAAAGAACACTTTGGCACACTATTTTCAAGTCACCACGGAACACAGCTAAAATTCGACCACCTCATTCCAATTTCCCCACTCCGGCCGCGTTTCGGCGACACATTTTCCCACATCGAGTCAAATTTACAACACAACACGAGTAAGCCGTATCCGTCTCGCCGGTCCGATCAGTTGCGCAATTAGTTGCGCAACCGGTCCACTTTCGAGTCATCTCGCGTTGTTATAATCGTTCGTACGCAACGCGTGTGTATGTCTTTCCTGTAGGTACTGTTGTGATGATAGACACTGTTATCTAGATATTACTTTTAACTAGACTAGACTAGACTGCCTCGTTGGTATAGTGGTAGTATGCGCTGCCTAAGGACCAAGAGGTCCCGGGTTCAAATCCCGGGTCGGACTTAGAATTTGTGGCTGGTTATTTCAATATTGAAATTACTCAGTAACAGTCCGGAGTCAGGAAGTTGCCGGTATAATCACCCCCGTGCCTCGGAAAGCACGTTAAGCCGTTGGTCCTGTGCCTGACCTCTCTCCGGTCATTTCGAATTGCTATCTCACCGGACTATGAGAGTGAAGGAACAGAGAGTGCATCTATGTTAGCGCACACACTTGTGCACTATAATATTCTCTTGCGTTGGGCAATCCTTGTCAAAGCTGCCGTGACCAAAATCAGATAAGATGATTATTGAATCAGACAACATCACATACAATTTCTGAGTTTCAATCTCAGAAGCGGCTGAACCGATTTTGTCGGATCGTTCGCTGGAAAATATTAGTGTTAAATATCCGCGTAATCCCATGGAAACGGACACTACGCGGGTGGAACCAAGGGGCGCTGCTGGTATATCAATAAATTAATAGGGATACCACGAAAAAACACTTAGTTCAATTACACGCAAAATTGCGGGCAATGTTATTACAAACACTAGCTGTCCCGGCGAACTTCGTATCGCCCAGTAATTGACATTTAACATTGACAGATACGAATCCCACCGTTTTATATGAGAAAATACTTTTGCTTTTATTTTGTTTTATCGTCAATTTTTCAATGTTTTTAATAGTTATTCTGTTATTCTGGACGAAGACAAATCCAACAAATCAAAAACAACGTAAATCGGTTCAGCCGTTCTCGACTTATAAGTGGTGTAACAAACACGACTTTGTTTTATTTATATAGATTACAAATAGTATATATTGTTATATATTGTACCTACTATTACAATATATAACTATATATACAAGTATATTACAATACAAATCCGCTTGTCACGTCTGTGACCGCAGATGACGAGGGTGCCTATTGTTCTGCTTATTACAAACCGTAAACAATGTGACCTTTAACCCGCCATTGGAAATAAACAAATACTTTAAGGGTTACAGACTTTGCCTTTATTGTAGGTATAGTAAATCTTACTAATGTTATAAACGCGAAAGTTTGTATGGATGGATGTGTGGATGTTTGTTGATCTCTCACGCAAAAAGTACTGCATGGATTTTAATGAAACTTTACAATAAATGAATGAATGATGCTCCTGTAAGCGGCTTCTGCTCGCGTTGTACATTGATGAAACATAGCTTATGTGTTATTCTAATGTATAAGCTATACTATTGTAAAGTTTCATTAAAAACCATGCAGTACTTTTTCCGTGAAAGAGTTACAAATATTCACATATCCATCCATCCATACAAACTTCACGTTTGTAATATTAGTAGGATGTTTGTAGCCATCACTTTTTTGTAGTCGACTTTATGTACTTTAGACTTTTTATTGCATACTAAGGTCAGTTTGTTGTTGAATGTCTATTTATGTGACACTCACTTGTGCCCACAGTCTCTCTTGTGAAGAATCAGTCATTTTTTTTTGTCCCCGGGAAATGCCTTATGCATACCGCTCCACTTACGCATACCCAAAAAAAATATAACCGGGCTGAGTTAGATGTAAAATGTGAAAAAGTAGTAACAAGTGGTTAGCTCGTCGCCTACACTATCACATACCCAAAACCCGATATACCATTAGTCGCCTTTACGACATGTGAAGTAAGGAACACAGTTGGCGCATTATTTTAAAGTCCCAGTCCAATATAGGACATCATCCTCTTAGCGTTATGTCCCGTGGTTAGTCGGAGTCAACTTAGACCATTATACAGGATTCAGCGAGTCTGGTTATTAAATCGAAGCGACTGCCGATCTGATCTGCGTAGCCCAGAGTTAGTGGTATCAGAAAATTTGAATCATGTTTACACATCCATAGTTGTAGAAATGTGCAGTTTTGATGTTCGCCCTCACCGCTGAGCTAGGTATAAATAAGTATATAGTAAAATGGATCCATAAGAAACCGTGGAGCTTGTAAGAAAAGGATCATGGATGTTGAAGAAGCAAGTGAGGTGTGAGGAATGTGCCATATGGCGTTCGGTACTCTCTGCCTACCCCGCTAGGGAAGTGGCGTGAAGTTTAGTTAGTTAGTTGGAAAAATCCAGATGTACATGTCAGGGTTTGAAATCGCACCCCTTGGTGAAGTGGCGCATGTCCTAACCATTACAACCGTTCTGCCGGACAAAGCTTATTCTCTAAAACCGGAACTTAAGTACAGTTCCAAATGAAACAAAAAACTTTCGACGAGTGTCGGACAGCGCATATTGAAGTGTAGACGCGTCCGACGCATAGCAACGCTGGCGCAAAGTAGGTTGCGTTCGCGAAGTTTGTAGAAAGTGTACGTTTAGGTCTAACGACGAGATGGTTGCAGACAACGCAAAGTCTAATTACTGAGTCGATTGGTTGCACAGTAATCCAGGAGAAATCCTAGGACGCGGAGAAGTTCAGCAAAATTCCTGTGTTGGTCTGGGACTTAAAAATAATTAATGTAACATTTTCTCAAGACTTTGCCTGGTGTCAGGGAGTCAGAGTGCTCCTATTACTTAGGTTAACTCTATGTTTTGGAAAATAAACTATTTTTTTATGTACGAACCTTGTTCCTCGCCTTGCATGTCGTAAAAGGCGACTAATTGTATATCGGGATTTGGGTGTGTGGTTGTGTAGGCGACGAGCTAGCCACTTGTCACTACTTTTTCACCATTTTCCATCTAACCCAATCAGTAATAACTAAGACTCATACTTGGCTAAATGTGGTTGAAGGCGTTTACTGCATTTCTCTTCTTTGTCTACCGCCTTCTTAGGTAGCAGGTGTGATACTACGTATAATGCAGGATGTGTTATTTAAAAAAAAGATTAAATAGTATTTAATTTTAACAAACATAGGATCACGCCTGCAATTCCCGAAGGGGTAGGCATAGTCAAAGGGGCAGCAAGCTCTTTAAACCACATTCAGCCAAAAATAATACTGGGCTGGGTTAGATGGAAAAAATGTGACAAGTGAATAGCTCGTCGCCTACACAACCACAAACCCAAAACCTGATATAAAATTAGTCGCATTTTTAGACATGCTAGGCAAGGAACACAGTTGGCACATATTTTTAAGTCCCAGACCAACATGGGAGTAAGTATTTACTTATATCTATTACTTTTACTTGCATGGTGTCATCACCCCTGTTCCATGGCCACCATTCGCGCACCAAGGCCGCCTGCGCCCGCGCAGAACGAATCGACAAACGCTTTCACTCGGAGCAAACACACAAATTGATTGTCACGGCTCTGTGTTTCTTGTTTTACGAGGCAACGACGTAATTTATATTAAACGTTTTAATATTGTACGAGTAATTGACATCGTGCATTACAGAAACAGTACTTCTGGCGGGATTTGAACCCGCGACCTTTGGTTTGGTCACTAGGGTCTTTGACCACTCATCACTGGGCGAGACCCATTCGGGATGTTAGTTACCCATTTTTACACACCTACCATATAAAACCGGCCAAGTGCGAGTCGGAATTGCGCACGAAGGATTCCGTACGGAATTATAAAAACGTCAAAAAAATAATGTCTGTCGGAGCCCCATTAAATATTTATTTTATTCCGTTTTAAGGGTACCGTACCCCAAGGGTAAAAACGGGACCCTATTACTTAGAGAGTGGTGTTGGCTCAATGGTAAGGACACGCGCCTCTTAATCAAGGAGTGCGGGTTCAAACCCGGGCACATACCTCTGGATTTTTCAAGTCTATGTACGTATTTGGAAGGAAAACATCGTGCAAATTCAAACAACTGTGGATTTGTAACCATGATCTAAAAATTGTCTGACTCCCCTATCTTAGGGTTACGAAGGTCAGATCGGCAGTCGCTTCAATGTAATTACCAGACCCGCTAAATCCTGGATCATGGTCTCAGCGGACCCCGTCTAAACACGGGACATAACTTTAGGAAGATGTATTACTAAGAATGCTGTCCGTCCGTCCGTCCGTCTGTAAAAGACGTCACTCCCCCCTCCCCCCAGTTGCAGCAACGCTCCCGGAAGAGGTTAGGAAACCGTCGGCGATGCTAACCGCCGCTCATTGGCAAATGGCGCGTGGAACAATTATGCTGTAAGTGGTGTTAGGAAGGTGCGGTGTCGATGAGAGAAATGTATCGACTAGCACGGTTTTTAGCGCAAATCTATAGTAAGTATTACTATAGATTTGCGCTGACCCGGCGCACTTCGTAACGCCCCGTTCTCGGATTTTCATCGGTAAAGCCGTTCTCAAGTTATAGCTTTGGGGTGGACCACCCTTAACACTTAGGGGTATGAAAAATAGATGTTGGCCGATTCTCAGACCCACCCAATAAGCACACAAATTTTTATCAAAATCGGTAAACCCGTTTTGGAGGAGAACGGTAACTAACATTGTGACATGGAAATTTTATATATTAGATTATAAAGAAGAAAGTCTTAATAGTTTGTTTGCATTGAATTGGCTCAGAAACTAAATTCTTACATCAATGGAAAGCACCATTATCAGCAAGTTACATAGGCTATACTTTATCCCCATATTCCTAAGGAACGGGAGCTACGCGGATGAAAGCGCTGGGCACTGCAGGTTCAAAATAATATCAATTCAAATTCAATGTGCGCCACGTTATAATTTCAGCCACACATAAGCCCATGGTCTGGGACTTAAAAACAATGTGATTACTGTGTTCCTTCTAGTATGTTATGAAAGGCGTCTAATAGTGTATCGGGTGTCAGGTTCCTGATTGTGTAGGCGACGAGTTAACCACTTGTCACAACTTTTTTAATAATTTTTTGACTGTAACAAAGGTTACTTACCTTTTTTTAGCTTAATGTAGTGTCAGAAGCTTTTAAGATTACTCCTTGGACTGTGCCTACTGCTCAGGGATGGTGGGCATGAAACTATTTTAAACACTTCATTCTATATACTGAAGAGTTAGTCAGCCTTTGTGTAGATTTGCAATAATAGCAAAAGAATTTAAATAAGAGCTGAATGGAACTTCTATAATATTTAGGTGCCCCTTACTTTCGTATCGCTCTGCAAAATCGCCCGTTTCATCGAACTATCGACAAATCCTATCGACTATGCGCTTCACTAGCTCCGACGCATTTTCCGGTTGACGAAGGATCCTCATTTCCCTCCCACGTTTTGTAACTGACCGTCGGAATCAGGTGTCGAAACTACTTTGAACAGATATACGAGTTAGCCTAGTATTTGGACGGGAAATCTATGGCCACGGGTGTGAATTGCGCTGTTCAAGGGCAAATGTTACACATACATACATACATGCCATCATGACGGCAAGCCACAAAGGGGTAGAAGACTCCAAAGAGAAATTAACCCCTTCAAAAGGAGCTCATCAGTACGAGTTAGCTCCTCGATTGGTCTGGGATTATTATTATCTAATCTGGAAAGTCCCATGCTAACATGGGATTTTCAGACCCATGGACCCAGACTAATCTGGGTATTGAAAATAATGTGCCAACTGTGTTTCTTGCCTAGCATGTCGTAAAACGCGATTAATGGTATATCGGGTTGTGGGTGTGTGATTTCTATCTAACCCAGCCCAGTTTTGTTTTTGGCTGAATGTGGTTAAAGGGGCCTGCTGCCCTTTTGACTCTGCCTACCCCTTCGGGGATTATGGGCGTGAGTATGGCGTGTTTGTTTTTGTTATGTTTGTTTTGTTATCTGGAATTATTATTCTAATATCTGGATTTATTTGATGGTGTATTGGGTGTTGACACAATTTTTTTTTTTTTTAATTCCAAAATTATTTTTTTTGCTCAAAGTGGTTTAAGTAGGTCAGTATTCTTAAAATTTTGCCTAGCTTGTGAGGTTGTTATCATAATTGTTTGTTGATAAAAAGTAAATTAATGTCGTATTTTCTTTATTTACAGGTAATGGAAAAGGTCTAACTATTCTAGTTAATTGGTGAATTGCACTAATTTTAACCATAGAAGACTAAATTAAGGTAGGTATGTTTTTATTTGGGTTCCTCGCTAATTTTTTCTCTTCCATGGACAGACAGACAGACAGACTGAAGGCCAAGAATCAGACAAATTGAAAGAAAGATAGAAAGAACATTTATTGGTATTTGAGTTATGGATGTTTATAAACGTATTTAAGGTATATCTATCCGTTCACCTAGTATCCATAGCACAAGCGTAAGCTTAGTTTGGGACTAGGGAATTGGTGTGTCAGTCTGGGGAATTTGGAGAATTGATTGGTAACCCATACAATGACAAAACAGGAAACAGAAATTAACAATAGACAAAAAAAAAAAAAAATTTAAAAAATGTTAGGTACATAATAGTCGCTATGCCATTACCTGCTCCTCCGATCAGCGATGAGGCGTGTCGCGGTGTTTTAGTGGGGATACCCCGGCCACTACCATCTTGGCCGGAGCAGGGGCCCCCTACTCAAGGTCCCCCGGGAGTCCCACACACCACCCTATGTATGGTAGGGTGACGGTGAGTAACGCATTTCAACGCGTCAAAAAAAAAATGGTACATAATAGTCGAACAAATAGAGTACGTGCTGCCAACTAGGTCCCAGCCTTAGCATGATGCTGCTGCGGTGTCGGGTTAACACCGAAGAAGCGCTGGTGTTCTGCCGGGAAATTGGATCACGGAACATTCGTATTTACTTTACTGGCCCGTTGCTCGAGTGGTCAGAGTCCCTGGCCACGAAACCAAGGGTCGCGGGTACGAATCCCGCTAGGGAAAATTTTTTCGTGTGATGAACATGGACATTTGTACTCGAGTCATGGATGTTTATAAACGTATTTAAGTATGTCTATTCGGTCACCTAGTAAACATAGCACAAGCATAAGCTTAGTTTGGGACTAGGGAATTGGTGTCAGTCCGAAGAAGTTACTTGATTTGAATGTTCTAGGTCTTTCACTTAATGGCGTAGCGTGTTGGGGGCATGGGGAGCGGTCCGCCCCAGGAAGCACTTGTTAAGGGCGGTAATTTAGAAGTAACTGTTCAACTTTTAAATATTTATTTAGTAAATCGTTCCTGGGTTACAATGTCGTTGGGGCGGCGGGAAAATTGATACCCGCCCCTGGAACCTACGCTACGCCACTGCTTTCACTGGAGGAGTCTGGTCTTCCACGGCTGGATTACATTGAAGAAAGCCTGACCTTCGTAACCCTAGGGAAGCAAGTTGGATCATGGTTACGCAACCACACATATTTGAGTAATATCAAGCTGTATAAATCCACTCTTTGATTTAACAAGTGAATAAGTTTGAACCATTACGTACCCCCGGCGTATTTTACCACTAAGTCAAAGTCAAAGTCAAAGTCAAAGTCAAAATATTCTTTAATAGGTTTCAAAGAAACACTTATAAATCGTCAAAAACAGTTGAAATAGATATGATTCTACCAGCTACTAAGCTACCACTGCTTGTTAACTCTTCGTGACCTACAAAATTCACACCTTCGAACCAGTAATCCTCGCATATGACCCGCGTGTCTTACCACTGATCTACCGCCCGCTTATACCGTGACCTACAAATCTCAGTCAAAAGTGAACGGTGCAACTATTCACGCCGCATGCAAGCTTTATGTAACACGATATTATGACTTTTGGTCTTACGATTCTGCGATCGCTTCCGTTGTCGTGTTTAAGTAATGTTTATTTGCAGGTTTTTACATACTTGTTTGTATAAAGGTTGCTTTTGACAGCGGCGTCGGTTATATTGAATCCATACATACATTTATAATAATCTATACTTATAATAAATCTGTAGAGAGGTCAATTCTGTACATGAAATATATTTTCAAAATAACTATCAGGGGGTGATTAGTGATCGATACTGATGCCAAAAATGCAATCAGTAAAATTTTTGTCTGTCTGTCTATCTGTCTGTCTGTATGTTCCTTATAGAATCAAAAACTACTCGACGGATTTTAACGAAACTTGGTACAATTATTCTTCATACTCCTGGGCAGGTTATAGTATACTTTTCATCACGCTACAATCAATAGGAGCAGAGTAGTGAAGGGAAATGTTGGGAAAACAGGAGAAGTTACTCTATTTTTTAAGCTTCCGTCGCGTGTGCAGCTTTAATGGTTAAAATTACATAGAAATCATGTATGACGGAAATAGTCTTTATAATATTAACCATAAACGCAGGTGACACCGCTGGCACAGCTAGTTTATAATAAATAAATAATAAATTCATTAGACTGACACCAATTCCCTAGTTCCAAACTAAGCTTATGTGCTTGTGCTGTGGATAATAGGTGAACGGATAGACATACTTAAATATGTTATAAACATCTACATAATCATAAACCCGATGTTTCGTGCCATCTAACTTGACTGGCTCGATGGCGCATTCGGTAGTGACCCTGCCCCATGCGCCAAGAGTTGTGTTTTCGATCCCCCCCAGGATAAACATTCGTGTGATGAATCTGTGTCTGGGTGTTAATATTGAATATTTAAGTAACTATTAATACCACTGTTGTTTCTGATATCCGTAACACAAGTGCCTAAGCTACTCACCTCGGAGTCAGATCAATGTATGTGATGCAGTCTGATATTATTATTATTTGTTTATTACCTACCCTACCAAATTTTTTTTTGGCCAAAAGTTGTTAAAGGCCTGCTGCCTCTTTGCCTCTGCCTGGCCCTTCGGGGATTGCAAGCGTGATGACACGGTCACTTGTAACTGACCATCAGGTCAGTTACAATCCTGACCTAAAAAGGAGGTCAGCATGATCACTATACACCTATAATGTGCATTTCAAGCTATTCGTATAGTGTATGGGAACTTGCGCGCGCGCATACAGCCGCCGTATTGCGAAACAATCGCTCCCACGGATTCATGTTATTTTGTGAACGAGACTACAATTAGTGTGTGGTTACTATAATATTATACCGTAAATGTGTGTGTCTGTCTGTGTGTTGTTCATGTTGCTATGGAGAGACGGGTCAAGGTGACATTTAAAAGATTTTTCTAATATTTTTATATTTTTGTCCCATGTTGGTTTGCGACTCAAAAATAATGTGCCAGCTGTGTTTCTTGCCTAGCATGTCGTAAAAGGCGACTAATGGTGTATGTAGCTCGTCGCCTACACAATCACATACCCACAACCCCAAAATTATATGGAAATAATCCCAAAAAAATATAAATATAGTACATAATATGTGCTTACTTTTGATGAGCGGTAATAGCTCAATGGTTAGGGCACGCGCCTCTTAACCGAGGAGTGCGGGTTCAAACCCGGGCACGTACCTCTGGATTTTTCAAGTCTATGTACGTATTTATACCACTAGCTCGACGGTGAAGGAAAACATCGTGATGAAACCTGCAAATTCAAACAACTTTGGATTTGTAACCATGATCCAAAAATTGTCTGGTTCCCCTATCTTAGGGTTACGAAGGTCAGGTCGGCAGTCGCTTCAATGTAATTACCAGACTCGCTAAATCCTGGATCATGGTCTAAGCGGACCCCGTCTAAGCACGGGACATAACGCTAGGATGATGATGATGTGCTTACTTTTGATCATCAGCCGAAATATGTTTACAGCTGGACAGACATATTATGGCGCCTGTCCTTCCCCAAGAGGGGGGCAGTCCCATAGAGCTGTAGGCTCGCTTTTTTTTACTTTTGGTGCAAAGTTTTTCTGGAATTGAGTTGGGTCAAATGAGAATTATTAGAAAAAGTGACAAGTGGACCGCGAACGAAACCGCGGGTAACAGCTAGTGTGTATTCTATTTTGGCGGTCGGAGATTGTAAGAGTTTCGTCAATGTCGAGAATTTTTGGGGTTTGCTGGGAAAAAATAGTTCCAATTAGTACACCTATTGTCTAGATTACAACTATGGATGTGTAACCATGATCCAATTTGTCTGATTCTTCCATCTAAAGAAGGTTGGTAGTCCCATGATGGTCTGGAACTTAAAATGAATGTGCCAACTGTGTTTCTTGCCTAGCATGTCGTAAAAGGCGACTGATGGTATATCGGACACTTTTGGTGTGTAAAAAAAATCCAGACACCTGTCAATGCTAGTCTTTACACGCCACAATCGCTTATTTAACATTCATAACCCTTTTCCTACAGAGTACTGATTGTCCCATGTTGATCTGGGACTTAAAAAGAATGTGCCAACTGTGTTTCTTGCCTAGCATGACGTAAAGGCGACTAATGGTATATCGGGTTTTGAGTATATGATTGTGTGGGCGACAAGCTAGCCACTTTTACAAAATTTCCCATCTAACCCATCCAGTTTTATTTTTCGCTGAATGTGGTTTAAAGGGGTTTGCTGCCCCTTTGACTCTGCCTACCCCTTCAGGGATTATGAGCGTGATGTTGTGTATGTATAGTACTGATTCTGATCTCTTCTTCTTCCTAGCGTTATGTCCCGTGTTTTAGACGGGGTCCGCTTAGACCATGATCCAGGATTTAGCGAGTCTGGTAATTACATTGAAGCGACTGCCGATCTGACCTTCGTTACCATAAGATAGGGGCACCAGATAATTTTTGGATCATGGTTACAAATCAAAAGTTATTTGAATTTGCAGGTTTCATAACGATGTTTTCCTTCACCGTCGAGCTAGTGGTATAAATACGTACATAGATTTGAAAAATCCAGAGGTACGGCGCGTGTCCTTACCGTTGAGCTACCACCGTTCCTGATTCTGATCTATTTATTAAAATGTATTAATGTTATTAGACCGGGTGTTATTTTCTCACTGTTGGCGGTCAGCGAGGTAAGACCGATTAAAATGCATATCGATTCCGTGTTGCGCTTATAATGCAGTCGGTGGTCGCTGATCACGCGATTGCGGTACAGTGTAGGAGGTGGACAGATAGACATGCGTATATTTGGTTAGATACTGCAAACGATCTCATCTATGGTAGATGTCGGAATTTAGCCAGAGGGAGATATAATCTCTTTTGACTTTGACAGTTAATTCGTAAATTTAGAAATAAATAATTAAATGATACATGTGATTATGATTGATAAAGAGCAGTGGTAGCTCAATGGTAAGGACACGCGCCTCATAACCGACGGGTGCGGATTCAAACCCAAGCATGTACCTATGGATTTTTCAAATCTATGTACGTATTTATACTACTAGCTCGGCGGTGAGGGAAAACATTGTGATGAAACCTGCAAATTCAAACAACTTTGAATTTGTAACCATGATCCAAAAATTGTCTGGTTCCCCTATCTTAGGGTTACGATGGTCAGATCGGTCGCTTCAATGTAATTACCAGACTCGCTAACTCCTGGATCATGGTCTAAGCGGACCCGTCTAAACACGGGACATAACGCTAGGAAGATGATGTGATTGTTTTTGTGTGTATCATGCAAGCATGTAATATATGTAGTGTATTTAAAAAACAGTTTCATTTACTAATTTCTAATGTATTTTCTAATATACAATAGTCTTACTTTTACCTAGTATCTACCTCGCTGACGTTCCTTGCACTGTATGTCGGTCGAGATCGTGTTCCAAATATGGGGCACGCTGTTGCTCTGATAAACTGGAATATTGCACACTATAGCACAGGGACTGACGGTGAAATGTAATCACGGATCACTGTACTATTGTTACATAGTTACGTTTAAGCGAAATAAATTGAACTCGCCAGGCGAGTCGACGGGACTGGAGTAAGATTTACGAGAACTCACCAGGCGAGTCGGTGGCACTGAACATGTTAAAGGAACGGAAAAGACATACATTTTTTAACTATGATACATGCAATCACTCTCACCCGTCATGGTTTAAGCAGACCCTGACTAAGAACAGAACGCGAAGAAGATGAGGAAAAGCATTGTGAGGACATATGCAAACCTAAATCTATGGATAATAAATATCAGACTACATCACATACATTGATCTGACTCCGAGATAAGTAGCTTAAGCACTTGTGTTACAGATATCAGAAACAACAGTGGTATTACAAATATAAATTATACCTAAATATTGGATATTAACACCCAGGCACAGAACAAACACAAGTATTCATCACACGAATGTTTCTCCTGGGTGGGGATCGAACCCATAACTCTTAACGCATGGGCCGGGTCACCACCGAATGCGCCATCGAGCCAGTCAAATAACGCAAGACATTAGATGAAGATGATATTTGTCGCAAGCGGGATTCGAACCAGTTACGTGGTCAGGGTCTTTATCCACTCCACAAAGTGGCTCAGATAATTTAATAAACAGTAATCTAAAGAGATTTCTCTATCCAGTTGAACAGTTTCGACATCTAACTCTTAATACATAAATAACAATGGACTTGATCTTTATTGTTGAAATCATAACAATATCTCACGCGGCATTGGCAGAAATCGCGGGTATTGGTAGAAATGACAAAGGCGGGCTTATCCGTCTTGAAGTGGGTCAAGGTTTCGTTGCTAGTCCGCTTTGGGGAGGAAAGAGATTTGTGATAGGTGTGGATGTAGGGTTTCCAGGTCGCTAAACCTAATAGCTGGACAGACCAGCCAGTTTGGCCGGACATTTAGGTAGAAAGGCCGGACACCTACATTATTGACGGACTGCGGGAGCGACCGATAGTCGTCGCGCCTGCGCTCGGCCAAATGTAAAAAGCGTAACAAAAGCCGGACAAGCCGGACACCGTTTATTTTGGCCGGACACGCAATCAAAAAGCCTAACTATGTCCGGCTTTATCCGGACGCCTGGCAACGCTATCTGGATGTAGTGTGTCGGGCCAAGTTTGAAGATATTGTGAAGTGGGTTTCATTCGATTACTGGAAGTACCAGATGCTCGATGGCGCATTCGGTAGTGCCTCATGCGCCAAGAGTTGTGGGTTCGATCCCCATCCAGGACAAACATTCGTGTGATGAATACTTGTGTTTGTTCTGTGTCTGAGTGTTAATATCCAATATTTATTTAAGTACATATATATATATATATTTGTAATACCACTGTTGATTCTGATATCCGTAGCACAAGTGCTTAAGCTACTTACCGCGGAGTCAGATCAGTGTACATGTGATGTAATTTGATCCTAATAATACTAGCTATACGACCATAACTATTATAACTATTATATGTATACAGAAAGACAGGCCCGTTGGTCGAGCGGTCAGAGACTCTGCTCACTGGCCAAGGCTCGCGAGTTCGAATCCCACTAGGGGCAAATGTTTCGTGTGATAAACATGTATGTACATTTGTACTCGAGTCATGGATGTTTATAAACGTATTTAAGTATGTCTGCGGTCACCTAGTATCCATAGCACAAGCTGATGCTTAGTTTGGAACTAGGGAATTAGTGTGTCCGTCTGGAAGATTTATTTATTTATTTTTTAATCATGCTGGTGTATAGTAATGTATGCTATGAATGGAGTCCGTGCCGACTATTCTCCCCGTAGGATGTTATCGGATCCAAAGTAAGTTCTTCACGTAACAAGTAGCTTGATCTTAAAAGTACACCAGTCTTAAAAGCGAACTATTTCAACGAATTAATATCTCATTACTTTACAGCATTCACAAAGTCAAAATGACTAAGTTTTTTCACTGAAGCAAGTAATGTTATAAATGCGAAAGTTTGTATGTATGGATGGTTGTTTGTTACTCTTTCACAAAAAAACTACTGAATGGATTTTAATGAAACTTTACAATAATATAGCTCGTACACCCGAATAACATATAGGCTATGTTTCATCTATGTACCACGCGAGTGAAGCAAGGGGCAGAAGCTAGTAAGAAATATGTCGCCTCTGCTGTCCTCTACCAAATTTCTTTTTAAATTTTTTAGAATCTTTGTGTACTTCTAAACTTGCTAGACTTGGCATATTCTTTACATTCACGTTTTTGGCGGGGTAGATTATTTAGGTTGTATAGGCGACCTAGTTTCATATAGCCGTTCACTTTGCTTCGTCGATTGTAGTGCTAGCTTAGACTTAGGGAATAAAACTACTATGTTAATAGACTATGACAAAGGATTGTTTTTGGAAATCTAGGTATGGAGTTTGTATTTATGTACATTGTTAGATTTTGATTAAATTTATTAGAAAATACCCGGATTTTTACACTCCACCAAAAGAGACAAAAAGAAATAATAGAAGTCTCCATAAACTTACTGTTCCCTTCTCAAAATTAAAATTAGTATCTTCAAGCCCCATTACATGATTTTGTCGAATTGCCGTCTCACCGGACTATGAGAGTGAAGGAATAGAGAGTGCACCTGTGTTTGCGCACACACTTGTGCACTATAACATCTCCTGCGCAGATGGCTAATCCTCGTTGAGATTGGCCGCCGTTACCGATATCGGTTAGGAGGACATTATTATTACATGATAATAAAAGTATATAACCATATAGTTACCCAATTATATAAAGAATCAGGAAAAACCAACCCGCTTTAATAAAGCATTAAAAGATTTCCTCATAAGCAAATGTTATTACAGTATACATGATTTTTTTAATGATAATAACTATACCTACCATAGTACATGAACACTTCAACGTCTCTTGTTAATTTGTTAATGTGTTAATTGGTTATTAATAATAGATACCTGTAATTTAAATAATAGTGACTTATTGACTAGTTTAATGTCTCAATATGTTGCATATTTAATTAATTGTTAAAGTTGTTATAAGCAAATGTTTAACTACATTATATAGATATTTAGTTTAATTGTTAATTTAGCGCTTGGTGCGTCCTCTCTAATTGCTATGCCCCAACAGGGCGTCACATGTAGACCTACCTTGTTTGACCATCTTATGTATTATGTAATGTGACACGCAATAAACGATTTGATTTGATTTGATTTGTTATTATGGCTTAGGACGAAATTTGACACGATAGTTTAATATCAACTTTGCACATAAGAATATTTTCATCATCATCTTCCTAGCGTTATGTCCCGTGCTTAGACGGGCTCCGCTTAGATCATGATCCAGGATGTAGCGAGTCTGGTAATTACATTGAAGCGACTGCCGATCTGACCTTCGTAACCCTAAGATAGGGGAACCAGACAATTTTTGGATCATGATTACAAATCCAAAGTTGTTTGAATTTGCAGGTTTCATCACGATGTTTTCCTTCACCGTCGAGCTAGTGGTATTAATACTTACATAGATTTGAAAAATCCAGAGGTACGTGCCCGGGTTTGTACCCGCACTCCTCGGTTAAGAGGCGCGTGTCCTTACCATTGAGCTAACACAGCTCTCACATAATAATATTTTCACCCTGGGCATTAATAGATATTATCGATAGATCCCATCGGATATAGGGTTTTGTAACAGATTCAATTTACAAATGAATGAATGAATGGAATATAAGTAACTTCACGCCAGTTGAGATAAGACGGACTTAACACACCTCACTCGCTACTTTAATATTTTTCAATATCAGACTACATCACATACATTGATCTGACTCCGCGGTAAGTAGCTTAAGCACTTGTGTTACGGATATCAGAAACAACAGTGGTATTACAAATATATACTTAAATATTGGATATTAACTCCCAGACACAGAACAAACACAAGTATTCATCATACGAATATTTGTCCTGGGTGGGGATCGAACCCACAACGGTGACGTATGGGGCAGGGTCACTACCGAATGCGCCATCGAGCCAATCAAACTTTTATTAACAGGACCCATTGGGAATTCCACGATAGCTGCATATTTCCACTTTCGCATTGAATATCTGCTTAGTATTTCCATCCTCCATTCTTGCCACATGTCCGCTAAATTAAATAATTAAACAAGAGTAACTCAAGCCCTCGAGGGCTCGCATCCTCACGTGTGTAGACGATTTTCCTCAAACATCATGTATGTTACGTGCAAATGAAGTGAATCAAAGGTCAAGCTTTGTAGCGAAGCCTTGTAATACCAATTGGATGTAATTTGTGTCTGATACATACATACAAGCACGCGTGTAATCCCCAAAGGGGTAGGCAGAGTCCAAGGTGGAATAAGTTAGTTAGCTATTATCTACTCTTTTATTATACAGAGGAAATATTTGTATGTATGTATGTATGTATGTAATGAATAAACTCACAAACTACTGGACCGATTTCAAAAAATCTTTCACCATTAGGATGCTTCATTTACCGTTTGTCTTGATATGGGCATGTGATGAGAAGAGAGGAAGGACATGTGACAATGAGAGTGATGAGTATGAATGTTAGTGGATGGAGAGGAAGTAAGCCAAATAAGAGATGGTTTTTCAAATTCAAATTCAAAGTTTAATTATTATTAAATTTAAAAAAAGCACTTATAAATCGTCAATTTTACAAAATCTTTAGAGCAATGTGAATCTACCACCGGTTCGGAATGCTGATTCTACCGAGAAGAAACCGGAAAAAAACTCGGTAGTTACTCTTTTCAGCGTCAAAATATAAGTACATGGGTAATATACACTTTTTTTTAAATGTTCTAAACCAAATCATACAATCAATGACTGTAGAAGATGACATAATATGATTACTTACAATAAAAGTGTAAGATTAACCAGAGCAGTTTGACTGTGTGAAAGATGATATGAGTGAAATGGGAGTGGATAGCTTGATGACGGCTGACCGGGACGTGTGGAAGAGGAAGACGTGCTGCGCCGACCCCAGGTGAACTGGGAGAAGGTACATTGTAAAAAGTTGTGACAAGTGGCTAGCTCGTCGCCAACATAATCACACACACCCGAAACCCGATGTACCATTAGTCGCCTTTTACGACATGCTAGGCAAGGAACACAGTTGGCACATTATTTTTAAGTCCCAGACCAACATGGGACTACGTAATACTATAATATCATCACGCCCGCCTATCCTGACTGAAGTTGGATTTATGTCCATACAGACAGATAGACAGATATACAGAGAGACAAGGACTTGATGCAATATCATGGCTACTTTATCCCTAAACACCTATTGAACAAGCTATTCAATAGATTCCACAAAACATATCATCATTCTAATCGATTCTTCGAATTACGAGTCGATTTGAATCTAAATAAGTTTCTTTTACATAACGATTATTCTCCATATACTTTAGGTTAATATCTGTCCCTTGTTAAACTTAAAAAGAATGAGCCAACTGTTTTGACAAGCTCGATGGTGCATTCGGTAGTGACCCTGCCCCATGCGCCAAGAGTTGTGGGTTCGGTCCCCACCCAGGACAAACATTCGTGTGATGAATACTTGTGTTTGTTCTGTGCCTGAGTTTTAATATTCAATATTTAAGTATATATTTGTAATACCACTGTTGATTCTGATATCTGTAACACAAGTGCTTAAGCTACTTACTTCGGAGTCAGGTCAATGTATGTGATGTCGTTGAATATTTATAAAAAAAAAAAAACTGTGTTCCTTGTCTAGCATGTCGTAAAAGGCGACTAATGTTATATCGGGTTTTTGGTATGTGATTGTGTAGGCGACGAGCTAGCCACTTTCTCACAATTTTCGATCGAATCCAGTCCAGATTTTTTTTTAAGCTGAATGTGGTTAAAGGGGCCTGCTGTCTTTGATTCTGCCTACCCCTTCGGGGATTACGGGCGTGATGCTATGTATGTTTGTATGTATCTAAGACGTTATGTACCCAAGAACGATTAACTGGGTTAAAGATCCACGTTATCTATTTTGTGTATGTATGTCTGTATGTACGTTTAGTCGAGTTTCAAACCGGGGTCAGTTCGCAACCCTGACGCGAACGCCGCGTGCAGCATTCAAAGTGTTCATTACAGCGGTGTGACGTCACTGCGCATGAGACGTGATAGCATGCAGACTTGATGAGGTGGGCCAAGTTATGTATTGTGGTGCTGTTGTTATGTGGCAATGAGCCTTCTAGCTGGTAGATGATTTTGGGTTCATTAGGAAAATAATTATTTTGTTAACGTTCGTACATACCTACATAAATACATAATCATCATCTTCCAAGCAATATGTCCCGTGCTTAGACGGTCCGCTTAGACCATGATCCAGGAGTTAGCGAGTCTGGTGAATACATTGAAGCGACTGCCGATCTGTCCTTCGAAACAATTTTTGGATCATGGTTACAAATCCAAAGTTGTTTGCAAGTTTCATCACGAAGTTTTCCCCCACCGTCGAGCTAGTGATATAAATACTATAGATTTGAAAAATCCAGAGGCACGTGACCGGGTTTGAACTCGCACTCCGCGGTTAAGAGGCGCTTGTCCTTATCATTGAGCTACCACCGCTCTGTATTTATTTCAAATTCAAATTCAAACGTTTATTGCATTTCATATTACAAAAACAGTTAATAGATGGTATGGTATTTTATGGTATTTCATACATAAATACATAATGCCACGCATTTTTCCCATGGGGGTAGGTAGGTAGATATCACATTCTTCCATAAGTTACGGCTCACACACCTTTCACTTCTTCCTAAAAAGCATTAAAGTTTTGGAGTGGGGGCTTGCGACGTCACTATTTAGTAAAAATTGTACGAAAGTGTGACGTCACGCGCAACTTAGAAACAGTGCATTCAGCACTGTTTCGTCGTCAATGTTTGTTTGACAAAGAAATAAAAAATACGTGTCGAACATTTTTTTATCATCTAAAGGCAAGATGACAAAAAAAATATGTGTAGTCCACACATAATTTTTTTGTCATCTTGCCTATTGTATTGTGATAAGACCTGGGCGTTTTACATATGCTATTTGGTAGATATCAAAACAAACAAACACAACATCACGCCCACAATCCCCGAAGGGGTAGGCAGAGTCAAAGGGACAGCAGGCCCCTTTAACCACATTCAGCCAAAAATAAAACTGGGCTGGGTAAGATGGAAAATTAAAAAAAAGTAGTGACAAGTAACACGTGGTAGTTATCCTAGTTTAGAAAACCACTATTCCATATTTTTAGGCCGGATGTCATCTATTTCCTAGCATTTTAGGTCAGGATTCCGCTTTAATATAGTCCTAACTTAGCCTCCAAATGTGTTTTCGACACAACTTGGCGGTCGCACTACCGTGCCCCATATACTCCTTCTGATTGACATGCGGTCCCAGTGACGCGCGACGTGCGGTCACGACCGTTGGCGGGGAATGGGAAATACTAATCGTTCATTTGAATATTACTGGCTAATTTGTGCGGTTGGGTTGAGCAACGTTCGGTCTAGCCGAGACTTGGATGGGTAACCGAGGTAATAAAGATAGTCCGGTGAGACGGCAATTTGACAGGGCCGGAGAGAAGTCAGGCGCAGGACCCACGGCTTCACGTGCTTCCCGAGGTACGGGGGTGATTAAACCGCCAACTTCCTGACTCCGGACTGTTACTGAGTAATTTATATTGAAATACCCAGCCACAAATTTTTGGCCCGGGATTTGAACCCGGGAACTCTTGGTTCTTAGACGGCGCATGCTACCACTAGACCAACGAGGCAGCCATCTGTTATCATAATACGTATTGTTAAACTCGAATTCTAACAATAACGGACTCTAATTACATTCATTTACCCAGACCCTACACTTTCTATGGAATTAGTATTCGTGAAACATTTGAAATGTTCGCTTTCTAGTTGCCATTGCTTTCACAGTGAGTCAAATACTGATGTAACATAGTTAACGTAGAGTAATTATGAAGATAGTTATCGGATTAAAACACTTGGTCATATTTCCTCTGTTGGTCTGGGAATTAAAAAAAAATCAGGCAAATTGAGAACCTTTTCCTTTTTTTTTAAGTTAAAATAGAGTGTGCCAACTGTGTTCCTTGCCGAGAACTAAACTAAACTAAACTTTACGCCACTTCCGTAGCGGGGTAGGCAGAGAGAACCGAACGCCATATGGCACGGTACATACACACCTCACTCGCCTCTTCAACATTCAAATTTCTTGCCTAGCATGTCGCAAAAGGAGACTAATGGTGTATCGGGTTTCAGGCGATTGTCTAGGCGACGAGCTAGCCACTTGTTACTACTTTTTCACAATTTTACATCTAACCCAGCTCAGTTTTAATTTTGGCTGAATGTGGTTAAAGGGACTTGCTGCCCCTTTGACTATGCCTACCCCTTCGGGAATCACGGGCGTGATATTGTGAAGTATGTATCTGTTCCTTGTCTAGCATGTCGTAAAGCGAATGCTGGTGCTTTGAATATCGGGTGGGTTGTGTAGGCGACGAGTTAGCCACTTGTGACTACTTTTTCAAAATTTTCCCTCTAGACCAACGCGCTTTTTTTTCTGGTTAAAAGTAGTTAAAGGGATCCCTATGCATATCTTTACGGGGATGGCAGTTGTAGCATTAACAAACACGTACTCGTATTTAGATTTTAAATCTTCTTCTTTCTTCTTTAGCCTTTTACAATCATTTTTGGTGTAGACCTCCTTAATTTTGTTTCCATTCTTCTCTGTGTATCCGGTTCGAGCCAGCGACCTTCTTCACGTCATCTTTCCAACGCATTTGTGGTCGTCCTTGAGGGCCCTTTTTTCCCCACGGCCTCCATTCTAGTATGCGTTTGCACCAGAACATCTCGTTACGGGCCACGTGTCCAGCCCACTTCCATTTGAGTTGCACTATAATGTTTCGTGACATCTGCGACTTTGCTTTGTTTTAGAAGACATTTATTTGTTTTGCGGTCCACCAATGACACTCCTACCAGTTTTCTCTTAACCGCTCTCTGGGCTACTTCTAGCCGTTTGACTTTAAAGGTCTATATCCGGGTTTGAGCCAATATTTCCAGCATGTGAACCGCATTTTACCATTAAGCTACAACCGCTCTCTGATTTATTTTAAGTCAGCTAGCGATTTTAAACGATTTTGGCAAGGTCATTGCTAAACGATGATGATTGAACAAGTCTAAGGAAAACCTAATTGTAACCAGTTAGTGTTTAAGCGGTAATTAAACTAATATACTAGGAAATAGCGAACGAGCCATTTAAATAAATGGGCGATTTGTATAATTGCGTGTTGTCAAATATCCTATTACTCATAAATGTGTGGTTTTGGGGGCCGGTAAGGCAGATGGAAAATCTTTAACCGGCGTTCTTATTGTTTTTTGTAATTAACTCAACAGATATTGTTCTATGACAGAATATTTTAGAATATTCATAGCTAAGTAAGAATATTAAAAAATATAAATATAAATAAATAAATATCCGACTACATCACATACATTGATCTGACTCCGAGGTAAGTAGTTTAAGCACTTGTGTTACGGATATCAGAATCAACAGTGGTATTACAAATGTATACATAAAAAAATATTGTACATTAACACCCAGACACAGAACAAACACAAGTATTCATCATACGAATGTTTGTCCTGGGTGGGAATTGAACCCACAACTCTTGGTGCATGGGGCAGGGTCACTACCGAATGCGCCATCGAGCCAGTCAAAGTTTGACAGGAATATCACCTTCCGAGAGTGGTGGTGGTAGATATAGTTACGATAAGAGCCTCATATCCGACTGATGCAGGTTCAATCCCGGGTACGTGTCTCTGGATTTTTCAAATCTATTTACGTATTTAAACCAACCACTACCTCGGCTTTGGCGGCGAGGGAAATCTTTGTGATGAAACCTGCAGTCAATAACAACTATGGATGTGTAACTGATAGTACGGTCATGCTCTTCACATATAAAGGGTGGTTCAAACCTAGTTACATATCATCACGACCAAACTCCTGAAGAGGGCAGTCGAAGGGGCAGTAAGCCCCTTTAACCACTTTCAGCCAGAAAATTGTGAATAAGTGGCTAGCTCGTCGCCTACACAATCACATACACCTCCGGATTATTCAAACACCTACCTAAAGGGTAGTACTTATCGGTTTGGGTCCTAGATCCATTTCGTGATCTAATTGCTTACGGAACCCTTGAACTTGTTTGTAGATCACACAAGTCCTTTTTGCAACATCCTGTCAAACTTGTTTGGTTCTACATACCTACATATATGTAGATAAAATCCCACGAAAAAGATAAATGTAAAAAATAGGCCAAGTTCCCCCATTCATACAAAGATTAGTAGTAGGTATTTTATTTTAGTAGAAATTGGTACATAGTCGATTATTTTATTTTAACTAACTTAACTTCACGCCAATTCCCTAGCGGGGTAGGCAGAGCACTGAACGCCATATGGCACGGTCCCTCTTACACATTTTTATGTTACTTCGGTGTAAACTACATGCGCTTATAAAATCGTTGTAGTTAAAAGTTTTTGTTTTGTATTTATTGCTTTACATCAATATATATAAAAATCAATGTCACTTTTCGTTGTTATTTTATAACTGAAGAACGGGCTCACCTATCCAAATCAAATGTTTAGGCTTTGTTCGGACTATTTAGAAGATGGTTTATGTGAAGTTTGCACAAAATCAGTAGAGCGGTTCTTCATTTTATCACTTTATACGTAGCGAAGTACGTACCGGGTCGCTAGTTTGCTATAAGATTTACCTTGATGTATTATTTCATGGTCCTCGGATAATTACCAAATTATTTTTTTTTTTATCTATATTTATTTAGAGGCTTTTGTCTTACTAGACATGCCAGCCCCATCGAATCCTAACTTTAAATAAGGTTTACGGGACAAGGAAGTTAATTATGCAAAAATATTTTAGCTAATTGTTGAGCAGCTTCAGATATAGGTTTTGCTAGGATTGATATGAACATCTCCAAATCGTAATTATTAACCTTAAATTCTTGCATAAATAGCTTCCTTTGTCTTTCATATTTGTTGCTTTCCGTAAGAATGTGTTGCGCATCTTCTACACAACCACAAAGATCACGAAACTAAAATATATGGGATACTAGCTTCTGCCCGCGGCTTTGCTCGCGTGGTACGTCGGTAAAACATAGCCTATATGTTATTCGGTGTATAAGCTATATTATTGTAAAGTTTCATTAAAATCCATTCAGTAGTTTTTGCGTGAAAGAGTAACAAACATCCATCCATACATACAAACTTTCGCATTTATAATATTAGTAAGATATTTTAATTAATTGCTTTTCAGAGTGTGACTTTAGAACCTAGAGTATTGAACTTAGAACCGTACATTAGAGTATTCAGTATTTTTTTACTAAATACGGCTCCAAGCTGTACAGCCTGTAAGCCGAAAGTTAACAGAAAGTGTAGTTGTCCTTGTAAAGATCCACATAGCTGTTTCATCGAACTTGGCTGGCCGCACTACAGTGCGTTCACTAGTTCATCTAGTCCTTGACTCGGGAAAAAAAGCTGGTCTCTGTACCGGTCTTATGATAAACACGAGATAAGTTTGAAACCTATTTACGAGTATAAACGCAACATAGAAGATGCCTTCTCTACCTATATACGTATTTATACCACTAGCTCGACGGTGAAGAAAAACATCGTGATGAAACCTGCAAATGCAAACAACTTTGGATTTGTAACCATGATTCAAAAATTGTCTGGTTCCCCTACTTTAGGTTTACGCAGGTCATATCGGCAGTCGCTTCATTGTAATTACCAGACTCGCTAAATCCAGGATCATGGTCTAAGCGGACCCCGACTAAACACGGGACATAACGCTAGGAAGATGATAGAAGATGTCTTCTCGCCGCTTTGCGTGCGTTGTTATACATTTTTCTATCCTTCAGGACTTGTTCAAATTCAAAATATCTTTATTTATATGAGCTTCAAGAAAGCACTTATAAATAGTCAATATACAAAAAAAAAAGGTAAGAAATAATACTACCACCGGTTCGGAAGGTAGACTCTATCGAGAAGAAACCGGCAAGAAACTCGATAGTTACTCTTTTAAATGCCAAATTTTACAAATTTGTAAACTTAATTGATTTACACTTAGAAATATATATCACTGCGAGTTATAATATGGTTAACTTCATAATTAAGTTAACCATAAATCCTTCATTGAGGTAATCTTATATCTATGTAATGTAATTACTTACTTGTAATGTAATTTTAGATTAGAAGTACCCTATATTTCTTTACACGTGTGTAAGTCAGTCAAATAAGGGATTGAAACTCGGAATGAGGGGTAAAAAGCTGAAAACTTGTAAAGAACCCTATTTTGCCATTTATAAAACTGCCATAAAATTCTTATAAAATGTGTATCTTACGACGCGGACACGATATTTTATGATACTTTGACTAGTGTGCAAAAGTTCATGAGAATCGGTCGAGTAGTTTAGACCTGAAAGAATTACAAAAACGTAGTTACAATTGGGAACTTAGGTCGAGTAGTTTGGTGACAAAATTACGAAAACCTAGTTACTATTAGGAACTTAAGTTGTATTGAAGCATTTTATTTATTGTTTTCGTCAGGAGGATGGTTGAGCGCTGATAGATCAGACGATAAAGTAACGTCTCAAATATGAAAAGCACGTAGGTTCGAATCCGAGTATACCTCAAAATTGGTTTTCCGCGATAACTCTATCCTTCCACTTTCACATTGTAGATGTATATGCTTAGTCAATCTTTAATTTTTCATTATATTCATATGTTTATATTCCTAGATAGTTTCTTCCGGAGTTTTCAAATCAAAGCACATATATGTATATACAAGCCTCTACCATCCAAATTGTCTGGTTTCCCTATCTAAGGGTAACGAAGGTCAGGCAGTCGCTGCAATGTAATACCAGACTCGCTAAATCCTTGATCACAGTCTAAGCAGACCCGACTAAGCACGGGACATAACGTTCCCCTCCCCACTAAAAAGCGATTCCAAAAAGTTTGCATAAGCGCAACTTAAGCGCCTTCTAACATCGCAAGTTAAGAAGCCAGTTGAACCGGATCCCGGCTTGTTCTCAGAAGGCGACAAACAATATTTGCTA
Source organism: Glyphodes perspectalis (assembly GCA_951394215.1). NCBI lineage: Eukaryota > Metazoa > Arthropoda > Insecta > Lepidoptera > Crambidae > Glyphodes > Glyphodes perspectalis. Next base: position 6,485,389 of record OX596230.1, on the reverse strand, counting down.
TGCGATGCAATCTCGCTTTATTCTTAGCACGGCTCGCTTAGGCTATACTTAGACATGGGTAAGTTGGCAGATAACTTGAGTCAGTATAGTAACTTAGGCTTTGTGAGGTAACGCAAAGTTGTGTCGTTTTCCTAGTTGATATGTTTCGTGCTTGACCGTGTTTTTGAATTTAGCGAGTCTGTAAATACATTGAAGCGGCAGCTTATTTAATATATTATTATCATACTTTCTATCTATGCATATTTATGCTAGGCAAGAACCACAGTTGCTACATTATATTTAAGTCCCAGACCAATATGAGACAAAGGGCTGGGTTAGATGGAAAATTGTGAATCTAGCATGTTGTAAAGGGCGACTAATGATATATCGGGTTTTGGGTATATGATTGTGTAGGCGACGAGCTAGCCACTTATCACTATTTTTTCACAATTTTCCATCTAACCCAGCCCAGTTTTGTTTTTAGCTGACTCTGCCGACCCCTTCGCCGATTATGGGCGTGATGTTATGTATGAATGTATGTATGTTGTACATTCATCTTCAATGTTAGAAACCCGTTTAACAGCGATCATAAGTCATTCGTCAGTTCTTTTACAAAACATTGTCTTCGTTTTGTTGTTTGTGTAATTGGTTTGTGTTGTTTTGTAACTAAGGTTGTCCAAGGGCGATGTTGAGGTCAGATACCACAAATTCGATGTATTGACATTTTTAAGGCGGTTTGTATATTTGAAGCAAATTCTTCTTACTTACGTTGTTATTTATGTTGGTGTGGGACTCAAAAAGAATGTGCCAACTGTGTTCCTTGCCTAGCATGTCGTAAAAGGCGACTAATGGTGTATCGGGTAATGGGTTTGTCATAGGGATTGCAATTCAGCAGCTGCTGGATCGAGAGTAATGAGATGGATCCTGGAGCTGAAATTGTACTGGACCCAGCTAGATTGCTTGATCCAGCATTGCAATCCTTGGTGAGTATTGCAATAGGGATGATGACTGCATTTAAAAACTATATTTCTATTTAGTCCGTCAGTTAGATTATACAGAAATACTAGACACATATTTTTCGCTTTATCAAATAAACAAAAAATTACAAGGATAAAGAGCATCAAAGTTTTGGTGTGGGGGCTTGCGACGTCACTATTTAGTAAAAATTGTACGAAAGCGTGACGTCGCGCGCAACTTGAATGCATTGTATCTTCGTCAATGTTTGTTTAACAAATAAATAAAAAATATATGTATTCAATATTTATGTAAATCTAACTGACGGACTAAACAGAATTGGGATGTTGACACCATGTATATTTAATTTTGTAATATCAACTCCGTAAAAGAAAGTATCGTAGTATGTTGTAAAACCTCATTGATTTTGAAATATAATAAGTCTACGATTTTAAATTAATCAAAAACTGCTAAAATATTTAGTCAGTTGACTATACGAACCAGTGACGTCATATCTTGACAAGCCCGTACAAAATCTATGAAGTGATTGCGTTTTGACAGCTTTTAAAAAGTATCTCAATTGACTTGCCAGTCGACATCCCTATTGTTTAGTCATCATGTAAGTTGGGTGTCAAGTTGGAGCTCCGCAGATGCCTCAACGTCTAGTTAGTGGCGCGGAGTCCTTCTTTTTTTATTAGTCTGTTGGTGTGAGCCAGGATTGTAGCAAATATCTCTGCCCACCCCTATAAGAAAAGGCGTGACGATATATTAAGCTTTTAGTTTCTAAAGACATGTCAGTGACGTCATTTGACGATATCCTCAAAATGCGTCACTTCACAGCAAACACAAGCTTTATATGTTGACTCGTAAAACCCAAAATCACATCAAACCTGAGCACTACATGTTGACTCTGAGTCGTAAAATTCAAAACTGTGTCGTGAGCCGCTACTCGCGCGTATTCATAATATCGTAAAGCGCCATTCATTAGAAAGTGTGTTGTCTGTCTGTCTGTACCTGTCTGTGTGACCTTTGTGTTACGTGATCGGTTGCGTCAATGTTGAACTGCGATGATGGGTGACCGCCGTATGTAATTTATAATAGTCTTCTTTATAACGTACCTCTGGATTTTTCAATACTACGTATTTATACCAATAGCTCGATGATAACGTCGTGATGAAACCTGCACATTGAAATAACTATGGATGTGTAACCATGATGCAAAAAATCTGGTTCCCCTATCTAAGGGTTACGAAGGTCTGATCGGCAGTCGCTTTAATGTAATAACCAGACTCGCTAAGTCCTGGACCCTGGTTTAAGTGGACCTGACTGAGCATGGGGCCATGACGCTAGGAGGATGATGAGCTTCTTTGATTTGTATCCCACTGAGACTGTGGCGTAGCTAGCCAAGGGCAAGGTGGGCAGTGCCCCGGGGCCCCCTAAAACCTGATTACCAAACATTTGTTTTGGCTTGTTTTGTACTTAATATATATCTACCTAGCAATCTTTACTAATATTATAAAGAGGAAAGATTTGTATTTTTGTGTGTGTGTATGTTGGTAATGAATAAACTTAAAAACTACTGTGCCGATTTCAAAAATTCTTTCACCATTGGAAAGCTACATTATCCAGAAGTAACATAGGCTATATTTTATTCCCATATTCCTACAGGAACGGGAACTGTGCGTGCTAGTAGATGTATAAATTTGTGAAATATATGTTTAATTCTTGCGCCTGAAACACGGACTAGTAAAAAAAGAAGGACTCCACGCTGTCATACTATAGCGTGAAGCCACGTTTATGCATGTGTGAGTGAGACTTAGGGAAACCAGATATGAGTGAGATACTTAAGGATATCAGATATCGGATATCTGTCATTTGGAGCGCTTATTATGTCAATGTGTGATGTAAGTTGCGTGTCAAGTTGGAGCACCTGAGGAGCTTCAACGTCTAGTTAGTGGCGCGGAGTCCATCTTTTTTACTAGTCTGTGGCCTGAAATAAATATTTTTTTTGTTTAAAATGTAATGAAGTATAAGATTTTCATTTACAAAAATATATACCGTCTAATTGAGAACCTCCTCCTTTTTTGAAGTCGGTTGTTGCCTGTTGCGTGCTGCGCGTAGCGGTCAGCAAAGTTCTAAAGATTTAAAGTTCTTAAGTTATGTGCTCAATGAGAAGATAATCTGACTGGCCCGTTGGTCGAGTGGTCAGAGACCCTGGCCACGAATCCAAGGGTCGCGGGTTCGAATCCCGCTAGGGGCAAATGTTTCGTGTGATGAACATGGACATTTGTACTCGAGTCATGGATGTTTATAAACGTATTTAAGTAAGTCTATCCGTTCACCTAGTATCCATAGAACAAGCATAAGCTTAGTTTGGGACTAGGGAATTGGTGTGTCAGTCTGAAGAATTTATTTAATTTAATTTATTTATTTATAATACAAATATCTAGCATATTCTTAAATTAAAATTATTAGTGACTAATAGTTTTACCTAGAAAACACGTTTTTAAACAATGACGTACCTTGTAAGCAATTACGTCGCTATTAAAAATTATCGCATATTTAATTAATAAAGCTTTGATGGTGGGAAAAATAATATTACGAAGATTTTTTCGAAATATCGCAAACAATAGTTTGTTTCATCAATGTGTTGTCTTCGGCTTTGTTATGGTATTACAGTCTGGTTATTACATCGAAGCGATTGTCTGACCGTCGTAATTCATAGACATTCCCTGTCTAAGAATTATGATGTTAATAGGTTACTGACCTGGATTAACCGGGCGATGAAAATGGACTATTTGCAAGACTGTAGTTTCAATAAGCTTTTCACCAAAGGTTGTACTCACCTGAAGTGTAGTGGTATGCTCACGAGCCTCATATACGAGAGGCGCTGATTCAAACCCAGGCACGTATCTAGATAGATATATTGATAAGCTCGATGCCGGTATTCGGTAGTGACCCTGCCCCATACGCCCAGACTGGTGGGTTCGATCCCCACATCGATCGATAGGACAAATATTCATACATACATACATAACATCACACCCATAATCCCCATAAAGGGACAGCAGGCCTCTTTTTGAAAAAGTGGTGACAAGTGGCTAGCTCGTCGTCTACATAATCACATACCCAAAACCTGCTATATCATAAGTCGCCTTTTACGACATGCTAGGCAAGAAACACACTTGGCACATTCTTTTAAGTCCCTGACACGGGACAAATATTCGTATAATGAATACTGGTGTTTGTTCTGTGTCTGGGTGTTAATATCCAATATTCAAGTACATATTTGTAATACCACTGTTGATTCTGATATCCGTAACACAAGTGCTTAAGCTACTTACCTCGGAGTCAGATTAATGTATGTGATGTAGTCGGATATTTAGTGTTGGTATCAATGTATGTATTTATACCAAAAACTCAACAGTTAGTTGTAAACTTCGTGAATAAACTTGAACATTTGAACAAGTATAGATTATGTAACCATGGTCTAAATGATCTGGCGCTGATAGGTTACTAGGTTTCACTTTGATGTAATTATCAGACTCACTAAAATCAAGGGTCTAGGGGACTCTGACTATGTAATAATAATGTCCTCCTAACCGATATCAGTCACGGCGGCCAATCTCAACGAGGATTAGCCGACGCAGGAGATATTACAGTGCACAAGTGTGTGCGCTAACACAGGCGCACTCTCTGTTTTTTCACTCTCATAGTCCGGTGAGACGGCACCGACATGACCGGAGAGAGGGCAGGCGCAGGACTAACGGCTTAACGTGCTTTCCGAGGCACGGGGGTGATTAAACCGCCAACTTCCTGAATCCGGGCTGTCACTGAGTAATTATATGTGGCTGGGACATATTTTTGGCCATGTTACCACTAGACCATCGAGGCAACTGACTATGTACAGGACAAAGGAAAGATGAGTAAAGACTAATAGAATTTATTCCCATCACAAACATTCTTTGCAGCATAACTTCTATTCTTTTCTATTTCTTTCTTTTTACAAACGTGATGAGAAGTTACACATACACTTTTTGTCTTATCCTCACCCGACGTTGTCAAAAACAATCTTCGAACAGTTTGCACAAAACAAAACGTGAAGTTTGTTTTGCAACAAACAATATCGTGTGTGTTTATTTGTTTACTTGTTTCGTCGTGGGCTTTGTTTTTGAGTTCCTGGCATTGTCAGACATAATATCGGCTTGGTTTTTCCTCGAAAAATGTGATTGAAGTCGCGTTGCGGGCCGAGTTTTGAGAAACTAACTTCACGTCATTTCCCTGGCGGGATAGGCAGAGAGAACCGAACGCCATATCCTCTGCCCGGATTTTAACCCGCACGCCTCGGATATGAGGCCCGTGTCCTTCCCATTGAGCTACCACCGCTTCCTTTGTTAAATGTTTGTGCCTTATTGTGTAATCAATCAACCTCTTTGAGTCAATTCTTCTAATTACGCCACTGGTATCACTCTTCCTGAAATATAGGGGTATAGATCTGTGATTTACTTGGTAAAAGTACAGATGCAACTGCTCGGTTTTGAACTGATACTCCACGCATTTAACCCACGTGTCGCCCCACTGATCTATTGCCGATCTTAAACTGCGCATGTGTTAATACATAATAGGTAATGTGCGTTTAAAATGTTTAAATAAAAGGAGGCTATTTGTTGAAGGCAAATACAGGTGGAAAAACCAAGTTTAAGTTTGTTTGAACTGTGAAGACGTTTGTTGTATTGTAACTCACAAGGGCATGCGCAGTTTCTAGATATAGTAAGTACTTCGTTTTTTATATGGTGTTTAAGTAGACTTGTTAGGGGTACTGATAACTCGGTGATCTTAGGATTTTTCTAATCTATACTTATAATAAATCTGTAGAGAGGTCAGTTCTGTACATGAAATATATTTTCAAAATAACTATTAGGGGGTGATTAGTGATCGATACTGATGCCAAAAATGCAATCACAAAAATTTTTGTTTGTCTGTCTGTCTGTATGTTCCTTATAGAAACAAAAGGCAGGTTATAGTATACTTTTCATCACGCTACAATCAATAGGAGCAGAGTAGTGAAGGGAAATGTTGGGAAAACGGGAGAAGTTACTCCATTTTTTAAGCTTCCGTCGCGTGTGCAGCCTTAGTGGTTAAAGTTACATAGAAATCATGTATGACGGAAATAGTCTTTATAATATGAACCATAAACGCGGGTGACACCGCTGGCACAGCTAGTCTAACATAATACCACGCCAATAATCTCCGAAAGGGTAGGCCGAGTCAAAGAGGCAACATGCCCCTTTAACCTAGGGGTTTAATCGGTATACTCCGCCCACTACCACCTTGGGCGGAGCAGGGTCCTCCTTTCTCCCCGGTCTAAAAAAAGGGGTTTAAGGTTAGTCAGTTGCTATAGCGTTATAACAAGACTCCCTCAATTTAGCGCGATAGTAAGGCTGACTATATTATTTTCTCCAAGGCTGACCATATAACAATAAGCATACATAATAATACACATATATGCACATAAGTATATGTTATAATTAATATACCTAATGTATCTTTCATAGATATAAGCTTTCTGTACTCCTTCATATAAACTTTAACCTTTTACACTTAGTCAGGGTAATTTTCCTAAAGAAAAACCTCCAAAGTTTTTACTGCACTTAAGTATTAACACACACATAATATTTGAACATACTCGCACAATCTCAGTTCCAAACGCGAAACCTCACAACGTTTTCCTTTCCGCAGGTCCAGCGCACGCGCAGGCCTGGCCGCGCAGGGCGCAGTCTCGACCCGACCGCCGCGGCGTACGGACGTCCCGACCGGCTTTGTGTGATTGTGCAGTGAGATGTCAGTGCAGTGATCGCTCAGTGTTTTATTTGAAAATTTTGATTTGTGACTATCATCATGCAAGGAAGGGATAAATTGTGCGCTAAGCTCACCAGCGCGTTTCTGAGGAAGTGGTGTAAGTAATTTTTTTTTATTGTAGGTATGCGTACGTGATGCGGTTAGTGTGCATGTTATTTGTATGCGATTTGATGTGAGTTTGTTTTTGTTTTATTAAATCAGTCAGGTTAGCTTAACTATAATGTAATATTTATAATGATGAGTCGTCGATGTACGTTAAAATGAAATGGTTCTGTTGGAGACTGAAAAACAAATTCGAATTGAAATAGAATGTCGTGTGGAAGTATAAATACCTATATGCAAAATTATCGCAAAAAGTAGTAGGTACATTCTTGGTTTGTTTGTTGCAGAACAATCTTATTAGTTAGTTTTCTGTAAATACAAATAAAATGATTGACGTGTAAAAGGATTTGTTGCGAGCCTATTTGCAGAAGTAAATGATTTCATTTTATTTTACATACATACCTACTTGTACAAAAATGAATGTACAATTGGCCGGTTCAGATATGTTTAAAACGCAACAGCATTCCATAGACTAAAATTTGTATTTTCTTAATTTGTAGGTAATAAAGAACACAGTTAAATACTATTGTCTAATATTATTTTTTAAATGTTTAGGGATTTATAATTTTATTTTATTCAACAAGATTAGAGTTAGTTATCCCACAAAAGATTTCAGAAAGAGCCACAGTAAACAAAATTACATTGTAATAAATACTTTAAGTACTTATTACAAAAAAATCTCATTCAAATCATTCATTGAATATTTTGAATTACCTAAGTACCACATTCACATTTCATTAATAAATTGTTTTGAAATAGTTCAACAGTTACCGAGTTGGTTGTGGTATATCGTGACGTCATATTACGCTAATGTCATACATAATCTGTAGAGCTATTGCGATTTGACAGTTGACAAATGTTATGTCAGCGATTGGTCACGTCTACCGTATTAATTATATATGTGACAAGAAACAGTAGCCCCATGTTGGTCAGGGACTTGAAAATAATGTGCCAACTGTATACCTTGTCGAAAGATCGTAAAAGGCGACTAATGGTATACTGGGTGATGTAGGCGACGACCTAGCCACCTGTCACTACTTTTTCAAAAATGTCCATCTAATGTGGCTTTTTTTTGTCTGAAAGTGGTTATAGGATCTTGCTACTCCTTGAGCTATAAGCTTGGGGAATTGCAAACGTGATGACATAGACAGTAGTTAACTTTTTTTTTAAATAACAATGATTTATTTATTTTCTCTCCACAATAATGATGACGGCTGACCAGGACGTATGGAAAAGGAAGACATGCTGCGCCGACCCCAGATGAACTGGGAGAAGGGCAAGAGGATGATGAATAATAAATAGGTCTTGGTACAGAGTGACTTAATGCTAGTTGCAGTTCTGGGTGCTATAATGACCTAAAATCGTTATGAGAGAACTGGTGCCTGAAGAAGGATAGAAGAAAAACCTGTAGTACAGGTCACTACATTAAACTACCTTCATACAATAGAATTATTAGGATCCACGTATTAGTATTAGTTGACAGGCCCGTTAATCGAGTGGTCGGAGACCCTGGCCACGAAACCAAGGTTCGAATCCTGCTAGGGGAAAATGTTTCGTGTGATGGACATGGACATTTGTACTCGAGTATATATAGACATACGTATTTAAGTAGGTATGTCTATCCTTTCATCTAGTATCCATAGCACAAGCCTGTAAGCTTAGTTTGGAACTAAGGAATTGGTGTGTCAGTCTAGAGAATTTATTTATTTATTATTATTATTATTAGTAAAAAAAAATCAGTCGAATTGAGAACGTCCTCCATTTTTTTTAAGTCGGTTAAAAAAAAGATCTCCGCGCCACTAACTAGGTGTCTAGGCATCTGCGTACGCAACTTACATCACCCATTGACATAAGCGCTCCAAATGACTGCTATTGTCAGATTTGCGATATCTGGTATACGTAAGTGTCACTCACGCATGCATAAGGGTGGCTTCATGCTGTAGTATTACAGCGCGGAGTCCTTATTTTTTTACTAGTCCGTGTTAGGATCTAAGATGTTTAGGATAGACTTACCAGATGACTATATATAAATAAGAAACTAAGATTTTATGTTTATTGAAGTAGGTATATGGAATTAAGAATAACGTTATGAAACTAAAATGTATTTCTGACAAACGAATATTTTTGAATATTTAAACACACGTGATGTTGTTTATTTCACAAACAAATTTGTTTACTTGCAAAAATATAAAATTCACATTAGTTTCACAGCAATATCTGTCAAATGTCACGGGTAACCGTCCATCAGAGGTAAAATTCTTGTTCTGAAGCCATCTCTTGGAAACATTTTACAATTCTATATCGCGTAAAATTGTTATTTACTGATCTAAGAAAATATATTTTTTTTTAATTATCATTGTTAAAGCGGTACATAACATAAATTATATTATTTATCACATAATTATTTAGAAACAATTACATTCTCTCATACGTATGGATAAAATGCAGTATGTATCTAACATACATACATACATAACATCACCCTCGTAATCCTTGAAGGGGTAGGCCGAGTCAATTATATCGTAACTAGCGGCCCTCCCCGGCTTCGCACGGGTGTACATTTATTTTCTAACCTAACCTAACGTTGTTTCAAAATATTCTATAGCCTATGTTAATCAGGGATAATGTAGCATTCTAATGATAAAGAATTTTCGAAATCGGTCCCGTAGTTTGAGAGTTTATTCGTTATACATAAGTCAAAGTCAAAGTCAAAGTCAAAATACTCTTTATTTATATATAGGTTTGAAACAAACCCATAAATCGTCAATTCAACAGGAAAATCAACTAATAATATGAATCTACCAAATCTTTCCTCTTTATAATAATAGTGTAGATTACGTAAACTTTGGGCATTGTAAATTGACATCTTATTTGGAAATCGGTTACGGATAATAAGTACGAATCGACTGACGTCTCAATCGTCAACATCGGATAAGTTGATTACGTTATGTATGTTTGCTACTCTTTCACGCAAAAACTACTGAATGGATTTTAATGAAACTTTAAAATTATAAAGATCGTACACCCGAATAACATAGGCTATGTTTTATCGATATACAACGCGAGCCGCGGGCAGAAGCTAGTAGTGTTATAATTACTTCCCATTGAGCTACCTACGCTTATTCTGATAGTTTCAGCATTTTAAGAGCAGGTAAAATCAAGGAGTCCTTGCTAAAAGGGCTTGTGGCACCATGTTAATGTTATGCTTAAAATAAAATACAATTCCACACAAAAGACAAGTTGACTTAAAAATACATATTACTACTAGCTTCTGCCCGCGACTTTGCTCGCGTAGTACATCGATGAAACATAGCTTATGTGTGATTATAATGTATATGCTATACTATTGTAAAATTTCATTAAAATCCATGCTGTACTTTTTGCGTGAAAGAGTAACAAACATCCACACATCCATCCTTCCATCCATCCATCCATCCATTCATCCATTTATACAAAAATTCGCGTTTATAATATTAGTAACATAGTAAGATTTAACACCGCAAATCATTCATTACATACATAACATCACGCCCATAATCCCCGAAGGGGTAGGCAGAGTCAAAGGGGCAGCATACCCCTTCAACCACATTCAGCCAAAATATAAAGCCAGCCCGGGTTAGATTGAAAATTGTGTAAAAGTAGTGACAAGCGGCTAATCTGTCGCCTACACAATCACACACCCAAAACCCGATATATACCATTAGTCGCCTTTTACGACATGCTAGGCAAGAACCACAGTTGGCACATTCTTTTTAAGTCCCAGACCAACATGGGACAGTGGGCTGGGTTGGATGGAAAGCTGTGAAAAAGGAGTGACAAGTGTCTAGCTCGTCGCCTACTCAGACACATACCCAAAAGCCCGTAAACCATTAGTCGCCTTTTACGACATGCTAGGCAAGAACCACAGTTGGCACATTATTTTTAAGTCCCAGACCAACATGGGGCAAATCGTTCATTATTTTAAATTATTTGCACATTTCACAGTCAGTCAGTTGATTATGCTAGGCCGTTACGTCACACCTAAGTATTTCTATACAAAATCTATAGAAGCATTGCGTATTGACAGCCTATAAAAAGTATGTCAAAGATTGTTGGTGTCATCTACCCTATCAAACCATAAAATCGTATTTTGTCTCGCGGAAACAAACTTTGCGTATTGTATAACGATTTTGGAATATTAACTTAATCGAGTTCTCAATCGATTCGATTGAATATTAATTGTTTTGATACGAGTACCTACTCATTGTTGTAATATAACCTTCATAGCCCTAACGTTTTGTAGTTTGCAATCAATGGTTGGAATCGTGACTTGACTTGGCAGATGTGCTATTTCGTCATTTATATTCAAACAATAATTTTACTATTAATATATACATGGGTTTCTCTACAATAACTAGAAAGAAGAAAGAAAGAAAGAAAGAAAGAAAGAAAGAAAGAAAGAAAGAAATAACATTTATTGGACGCACATTTGTTAATACATACACAGGACAAAATAGTACAAAAAAGGAAAACCAGTAGAAAAAAAAGAAAAAAGAAAACAGATTGGCGCCAATTGGGTCGCTGCCTCAGCATTATGCTACTGCGGCGTCAAACTAACGCCGCAGGAGCGCTAGTATTCTGGCGGGTGTTTTAGAGTGGCAACATTCCAAAACATGAGAAAAAAAATACACACTTAAAATCATATAATTAAACAAACGAACACAAAAAATATGTAAACGTAACAAAAAATAAAAGAAACATTGAAAAAAGGAACAGTTAATATTAAAATAAATAAGAATAAATAAGAAGAAGAAGAGGCTAATTAATAGTCTACATCAGTGGTTCTTGACCTTTTTGTCATTGGGGACCAGACAAAATATATCACTAGTCATGGACTACCTAATTGATTTATTGTTTTGGAGTTAATATAATGTCCTCCTAACCGATATCGGTCACGGCGACCAATCTCAACGAGGATTAGCCGAAGCAGGAGATATTATAGTGCACAAGTGTGTGCGCAAACACATGTGCACTCTCTGTTCCTTCACTCTCATAGTCCGGTGAGACGGCACCGACATGACCGGAGAGAGGTCAGGCGCAAGACCATCGGCTTAACGTGCTTTCCGAGGCACGGGGGTGATTAAACCGCCAAATTCCTGACTCCGGACTGTTACTGAGTAATTTTAATATTGAAATACCCAGCCACAAATTTTGGCCTGATCCGGGAATTGAACCCGGGACGTCTTGGTCCTTAGGCATGCTACCACTAGACCAGAGGTGGTGAACCTTTTTAAACAAATGTGTTAAAGTTTCAAAAATGTCAATATGATTGGTTCTTTCGAGTGCCCGGGGAGCGGTTATTGTCAATCATTGTTGAAAAATTTTTGACCACAAACAAAATACGTGCGCACCATTTTGTATAACATGCCACATATGGCAAGCGTACCAGTGGTTCGCCATCCCTGCACTAGACGGTCAATATAGTTGGATGGAACTAAACGGTCCTCCTCATCTCGTGCGCCTTGCTCGGACTCGCGTCACGCCCTGTTGCCTTGTAAATTGTTATTGTTTACTTATAGATGCTTTCAGGGACCACTAGTGGTCCGCAGACCACCGGTTAAGAGCCACTGGTCTACATATATACCATCAGGTAGGCAGTCCCATGTTGGTCTGGGACTTGGCCCATGTTAATCTGGGACAAAAAGAATGTGCCAACTGTGGTTCTTGCCTAGCATGTCGTAAAAGGCGACTAATGGTTTACGGGCTTTTGAGTATGTGACTGAGTAGGCGACGAGCTAGACACTTGTCACTCCTTTTTCATAGCTTTTTATCCAACCCAGCCCACTGTCCCATGTTAGTTCGGGACTTAAAAAGAATATGCCAACTGTGGTTCTTGCCTAGCATGTCGTAAAAGGTGACTAATGGTGTATCGGGTTTTGGGTGTGTGATTGTGTAAGCGACAGGTTAGCCGCTTGTCACTGCTTTTTCATAATTTTCCATCTAACCCAGCCCGGTTTTATTTAAGGCTGAATGTGGCTAAAGGGGCATCATGCTGCCCCTTTGACTCTGCCTACCCCTTCGGGGATTATGGGCGTGATGTTATGTATGTATGTATGTAGGTAGGCAATCCCCGAAGGGGGAGCCAGATTACAAAGATCAATAAGCTGCTTAAACTATATTTTGCTGAAAATAGAATTGAGTTGGGTTAGATAGGAAATTGTGAAAAAGTAGTTACGAGCTAACTTGTTAGCTACATTTGCGGAAACCCCATATCCAAGACAACATTAATAAATAATAATAATATTAAATTCTCCAGAATGATACACCAATTCCCTTGTTCCAAAATAAGCTTGTGCTATGAATACTAGGTGAACGGATATACATACATACTTAAAAATACGTTTTAAAAATATCTATGACTCGAGGACAAATGTCCATGTTCATCACACGAAACATTTGCCCCTAGTGGGATTCGAACCTGCGACCCTTGGTTTCGTGGCCAGGGTCTCTGACCACTCGACCAACGGGCCTGTCACCATTAGTCGCCTTTACGACATGCTAGGCGAGGAGCACAGTTGATTGGGGCGCCAGTCAATAATATACTCGTTTGTGACCTCAATTCAGCTTGACCACCGGTTCTCTCAATGTCAAGTGTTTCTATAGAGGCCGGCTATTGGTATTCCGTAAATGAGGATATATTGCTGCCTATGCTAGATTTCCAGTACTTACTTAAAAACATAAATGAAGTATGTAACTTAATAGTATAAGTCCTCCAGACTGACATACCAATTCCAGGCTTAAAGCTTAGTTTGGAACTAGGGAATTGGTGTCAGCCTGGAAAACTTTTTATTTTTATTTTGATAATATAAACTTTGATTGCTGAAATAAAAACGTTAATGCTAATGGTGTGCAGTTAACAAACGACTGCATTTTGTAATAGGCATTCAACGCTAATAGAGACGTCTTGAGGTTTTACGCAACTCTCGAGTCTATGGTCAGTTAATAAAAAAAACATTGCGTGCAATGAATTCTTGACCTATTTACGGCATTTATAAGTTATTTGGTTTAAGTTGGATTGCAAAGTAAGTAGCTTAAGCGGTTTTGTGAAGGTTATGCTTAACGAAAGCGTCCAGGACAGTTGGTTGGTAAAAGAGGTGTCTGTCTATGGTCTAAGTGTCGATGATGTCTTCGTCGGTTCTGACTTAGGTATAGAATTTAGTGCTTGGATTAAAAGATTCGATGCAAATGATAAATGTAGTAAACGGGATTTATGAAATCGTTAAAATCAGCTTACTTAATCAAAGGACGCCCTCTGAATAAATAATAAAAATAAAAACAGTAATATTTCAGGATTACTTTTATTCCTATGACCTGCCTAATTACTTGAAAACTTAATTCAAATTTTTTTTTCATCTTCCTTGCGTTATGTTCCGTGCTTGTCGGGGTCCACTTGACCATGATTCAGAACATAGCCAGTCTGATTATTGCATTAAAGTCATTGTATTATTGACTTTCACAAACCTAAATAGGGGAAGCAGTAGGATTATCCAATGTTGGTCTAGGACTCACAAATGATCGGAGACCAGCGGGTAGTGAGCGCGGGGGCGGACGGGAATAGTACGGTACCCCTGGCTATGCCCCCACCTGTCGGAGGGGGGCAAGCGGTGCCCGCCATGTAGGGCGGGCCGGTCGCCGGAGGTGTTGGCGGCAATGAAGGCTGTGCCGAGATCCCCGTATACACCTTTACTCAGGCGATGAGTACCACTCACCACTTTTGGCCGGAGCAGAGACCCTCAAGGGTCCCCGGGAGCTACCCCCCCCCCAGCTAGGGCGACGGTGCGTTTCTTCGCGTAACAAAAAAAAGGACTCGCAAATAATGTGCCACCTGTGTTCCTTGTCTAGCATGTCGCAAAAGGCGACTAATGGGGTATTGGGTTAGTGATCATGTAGGCGATGAGACAGACACTTGCCACTGCTTTTCCAGCGTTTTTTTGGATATGAATGTGTGATTTACAGATTTGCGTGTTTAATCCCCACCCAGGACAAACATTCGTATAATAAATACTTGTGTTTGTTCTGTGTCTGGGTGTTAATATCCAATATTTAAATATATATTTGTAATTTCTATATAATAAATACCACTGTTTAATCTGATATCCGTAACACAAGTGCTTAAGCTACTTACCTCGGAGTCAGATCAATGTATGTGATGTAGTCTGATATTTATTTATTTACTTATTTATATTAAAAACAAAATGGGAGAGCATAGCTTGATGACGGCTGACCGGGACGTATGGAAAAGGAAGACATGCTGCGCCGACCCCAGGTGAACTGGGAGAAGAACAAGAGGATAATGATGATTTATATTAAAAACAAAATCAAAGTAAAAGTGGCCAAAATTAATAACGAAATCTCCAAAACACACAAACATCCACATATATCATTCGACTGGAGTCTCACTCGCTGGCCCGGGCCGCAATAATTACGTTTGCGTCACACGCAAGTCGGTTAAGTAACGCTATGTAGGTTGCGACCGGCGTTACTTAACCAGCCTGCCTCTGCGAGTAGAGGGTATGCTGCGATGATATGGCGTTAAATTTACTGATTATAACATGTATGGTGTCACCAAATGTTCTTACGTGGTTTCCGCAAACTTCGTATCGCTTTAAATTCAAATTCAAACAAAATAAACATAACATCACGCCCATAATCATCGAAGGGGTAGGCAGAGTCAAAGGGGCAGCAGGCCCCTTTAACCACATTTAGCCAAAAATAAAACTGGAATGGGCCAGATGGAAAATTGTGAAAAAGTAGTGACAAGTCGCTAGTTTGTCGCCTTCACAATCACATACCTAAAACCCGATATACCATTAGTCGCCTTTTACGACATGCTAGGCAAGAAACACAGTTCGCACATTCTTTCTAAGTGCCAGACCAACATGGGACAGTAGGCTGGGTTGGATGGAACACAAATAGTACATTATTTTTGAGTACCAGACCAGCATGCGACGATTTATATCGATTTTTTAAAGCTTCTACTTATCATATGACTTACTCGTATATGACATAAATAGCAGTATCTAAAAAAAATATTAATTACTATTCAATAAAACGATGTATAGAATTGTTGACGTCAGAACTTGATAAGTCTATGAAATATCGTCGTAGACAAACGTGTTTTTGATTGTCGAAAAAAAGAATCACAACTGATTTGCATAACCAATAATAGCGAGATTAGAATGTAAGGAGTCCAAACTGTGTTCGAAGAAGTGTCCTTCGAAGGCATACTATACATCTCGCCCATATCTAATCCCTGAAGGGGTAGGCAGAGTCAAAGGGGCAGCAGACCTCTTTAACAACATTCAGCCAAAAATGGAACTGAGCTAGGTTAGATGGAAAATTGTGAAAACGTAGTGACAAATGGATAGCTTGTCGCCTACACAATCACATGCCCAAAACAGATATACCATTAGTCGTCTTTTACAACATGCTAGGCAAGGAACACAGTTTGCGCATTCTTTTTTAATTCCCAGACTAACATGGGACTAATTTTACCTTAAAAAATAATAAGCTTTTGTTCAAAATGCCAATATTCGTGTCTGAATCAGTATCCGCGGATAAGATCGAACACGTCACTAGATAAAACGCTTCTCTGAATTCCAACCGCGCCAATAAAAAATAATAGTTAACGTTTTCCAATAGAAGTATATAAGTTTAATGAAGTATATAAATTGTGTTATTTATCACTTCTTCAGCACCGGATTCGAAATTTAAGCCAGCTAGAAACTCGATAGTTAATGTGTCAATGCCAAGAATAAAAAATATGGTAGTAGTAAATGTAGTTAGTATGTTCAAATACTATTTTCGTCTGTTTAAAGTAGTCTATACTAATATTAGAAAGAGGAAATATTTGTTTTGTGTGTGTGTGTGTGTATGTAATGGAGAAACTCAAAAACTTCTGTGCCGATTTCAAAAATTCTTTCACCATTGGAAAGCTACATTATCCGGAAGTAACATAGGCTATATTTTATCCCCGTATTCCTATAGGAACTGGAACTATGCGTGTGAAACCGCGGGGCGCTGCTAGTAATATTATAAACAGGAAGTATTTGTATGCTTTAACGAATAATCTCAAGTACTACAAGAACATTTTCAAAAATTCTTTCGCTAGTAGAATGACTATATACTAAACTATCATTACTTATATATAAAAATTACGTGTCACGTTGTTTGTCCGCGATAAACTCCTAAACGACTGAACCGATTTTAATCAAATTTACCCACTGTGTGCAGTTTGATTCAATTTGAGAGATAGGATACTTGTATCTCAATTGATAGCCACAATATAATCAGGGCGGGCTGCTAAGTGCTAGTATACTAAAATAACCTAATAGATTAACAAATACATTATCCTTAAGTAGGGTTGCCATCTCCAAAATTTGGCAACCAGGACAAAACGCGTGAAAACCCCGGATTTTAGAGCCCAGAACCCGGACATATCAACAGATTTTTTAAACATAATCAGTGTAACAAAATATCGTTGAAAATGATGATGAATTTAGCGGGTCGGTTAGTCGGTTGATCGCGTCATGCGGGCACAGTGATTGTGTCGGGGTGGCCCAAGACTTTACATTTTTAAATCCGGACTACAAATGAAGCCCCGCCCGGACGCTCCCCGGATGCCCTCTAAACTAGGACAAATCCGGGGAAACCTTGACGGATGGTAACCCTATCCTTAAGTAACATATGCTTTATGTGCCATTCAGTTTGACTGTGTTTAAAAGTAATGACACATTCTGGGGTCCAAAACAGAGCCATTCCCTTGGTCCCATATCAAGTCATAGCTCATAGCTCTTTTGTGGGCCTAAGCATAAAAATATTTAATAAATTGCCACAAAATGTAATTGAATTACCTATAAATAAGTTTAAGATTTTTATTAAATCACGTTTAATGATAAAGGGTTACTACAATGTAGAAGATTATTTAAATGACAAAAATATTTGGACAAGATAGTCTGCTCGCACGCACAGTGAAATTTATATTTTTAATTTATAATGTCACTAAATTAGATATATAAGTAGGTACATAAGAACGTATTTAAAAAAAGGCCATCTGTTGAGTTTCTTGCGGCACCTCTTCTCAGCAGGCCATTAACGTCGAGGTGCTGGTAGGGCAAAAAAAAAATGTTTGCCGTGCAAAAGAATTTGTTATGAATCAACTTGCAGAATAAATTATTTTATTTCATTTCAGTCCCCTGGCGCAGGAAACTGAGTCAACTCAATCCTGTGCCGCATTGTTACACATGTACAAACCGGATTTAATCCAAGACGGTGCCCCCCATAGTCCAACTTCTTTACACTTTCCAAATATAATAGCGTTAGCCGTTAGCCCCGCCACAATACCGTGTTTTGATCAGCGCCCATATGTTTGCGCATCCATTGTCTTGTACTGTAAATATGATTCATGCGCACTAGAGGTGCCCCAGTTTGAGTATCGATAGTTAAGAATAAGAATTATTTATTTGCGTTAAATAAGGTACAATAATTGGCACATTCTTTTTCAGTCCCAGCATGGGACAATGGGCTGCGTTAGATGGAAAATTGTGAAAAAGTAGTGACAAGTGGCTAGCTCGTCGCCTACACAAACACACACCCAAAACCCCATATCCCATTAGTCGCCTTTTACGACATGCTAGGCAAGACACAGTTGGCACATTATTTTTTAAGTCCCAGACCAACATCGTCAATAGTTAATTTTATCGACCCCTTCAATGCTATCGATACCAACGGTACCAATAATATAGGTAATACCTGTTACTATATTATTGTATGTATTAATGATATTGCCCTATAGTGCATTATTATATCGATAGAACCGACAATCATCTTCCAAGCGTTATGTCCCGTGCTTAGACGGGGTCCGCTTAGACCATGATCCAGGATTTAGCGAGGCTGGTAATTACATTGAAGCGACTGCCGATCTGACCTTCGTAACCCTAAGATAGTGATAGGGGGACCAGACAATTTTTGGATCATGGTTACAAATCCAAAATTGTTTGAATTTGCAGGTTTCATCACGATGTTTTCACTCACCGTCGAGCTAGTGGTATAAATACGTACATAGATTTGAAAAATCCAGAGGTACGTGCCCGGGTTTGAACCCGCATTCCTCGGTTAAGAGGCGCGTGTCCTTACCATTGAGCTACTACTATACGACAATATTCATATGACGTAAACAATCGATAAACTATCGATAGGAAACTCAACGGCCCACGTCCTATTGTTGGCACTATCGCCTTCCTTGTCAAACTTATTAGGAGAGAGTGAGACGGATATACAATTATTTCGTTTGCGATTATCGTTTAGGAAGCTATTAGGTTTTATTGAGTCAGCCTTGAATCGTCTCTTTATTATGCACTGAAGGTATTATTTGCGACTGAAGATATTAAAAATGTTAAGTTAATTACCAAGGAATAGTTGATGGTACGATAAGAAAATTTATAACATTACTTCCTTTTATTTTTAACGAAAGGTTAAATAAAACTTATAGTATTGAAATTTTAATGTGGTTTGAATATCCATTATACCCCAAGAATCTGTAATATATTTTTAGCAAATATTTATTAACCGACTTCAAAAAAAGGAGGAGGTTCTCAATTCGACATATTTTTAACCGACTTCAAAAAAAAGGAGGAGGTTCTCAATTCGACTGAATTTTTTTTTTTTTTTTTTTGTATGTATGTTACTCGATATCTCTGAGAATTGATACCCGATTTCCAAAATTTTTTTTTAATCGAAAGGGTTTACTCCCGAATTGGTCCCATTGCCACCAAGTCAGGATCTGATGATGGGATCCCAGGAAAATCGAGGGCAACCCTCAAACTTTATAGGCACGTACAATGTGTTTTAGACATTTTCTAAGATTTTTCAAGTATTTACGTATGGTACTTATCATCTTATGATGGTGAGCTGATGATGGAAGGTACAAATCCTTAACGATTAGGAATTAGTTTATGATTCTTTAAATATTGATATCTTCGAGAATTGTAAGACGATTTTTAGAGTTCTTTTTTTTAATCAAAAGGGTATATCCTGGAGTTGGTCCTATTGGTACCATATCTGGATCTGATGAAGGAATCTTAGGCAAATCGAGGGAAACCCTCAAGTATTATAGGCGCGTACAATCTATTTTAGTTATTTTCTAAAACAATTCAAGTATTTACGTCTGGTATTCATAATCTCATGTTGCTGAGCTGA
The DNA here is from genome assembly GCA_951394215.1 of Glyphodes perspectalis. Lineage (NCBI taxonomy): Eukaryota > Metazoa > Arthropoda > Insecta > Lepidoptera > Crambidae > Glyphodes > Glyphodes perspectalis. The sequence continues at coordinate 6,465,259 of OX596230.1, read as the reverse complement.
TGATGGAAGGTGCAACTCCTTAACGATTAGGAGTTCGTGGATAATTCTTTCAATATTATACGGCCATATTGAGTGTTATTCTCGAGATAGTCTCAATTTCACCAAGTCTTGGTCTAGTGATGGGGTTCCATGAAAACGAGAGCCACTCTTAAATTTTAACGACATTTTAAGTGTTTTATTTATTTTTTCTACAATGATTCCAGTATTTGCGTCTCTTACTCATCATGTTATGTTGCTTAGCTGATGATGAAAGGTATAACTCTTTGAAGATTAGTAGTTTTAAGTATTTCTTTAAACATTAAAGGCTCGTTATACCTTTTCGTCTTTAGTCTCATAAGACCGGCACTGTCTCATTAAAGCAGCTCGTTTTGATTTGGTCTACCTACCTATTAATACATTTCACTAAAAAGTAACAAATAAGTTAAATTTTAACAAAAATAAAAACCGACTTCAAAAAACCCCGCAAAAAATGTTTATAAAAAAACACAAGTAAAAACTGCCTTAATAGCTATTTAAATGTCTAAACACTAAAAAGTATAAAATAAATTCTTTCGACTGCTTCGATGAAAGTATTAATCTTTAACACGTATTTAAATATTTACAATAATCAGTTAGTTTTGGAGTCGGTGCCAGCCAAACTAAAAAAAAAGTAGACAATTAATAACAAATTACCTTACTAATAACAATATGAAACAAATTAGTTAAAATATGAGTATATAAACTTACTATTGATTTTGTATATTCAAACCCTATTTTACCACCCTTCACCAAGAAACAAATAATTGCAAATTCCGAAATGATGATATAATTACGCGGGCTGGCACCGACTCCAAAACTAACTGATTATTGTAAATATTTAAATACGTGTTAAAGATTAATACTTTCATCGAAGCAGTCGAAAGAATTTATTTTATACTTTTTAGTGTTTAGACATTTAAATAGCTATTAAGGCAGTTTTTACTTGTGTTTTTTTATAAACATTTTTTGCGGGGTTTTTTGAAGTCGGTTTTTATTTTATTATTATTATGTTTTTGTATGTATGTTACTCGATATCTCTGAGAATCGTTAACCGATCTTCGAATTACTTTTTTTATTCAAAAGGGTTTACTCCCGAGATGGTCCCATTGCCACCAAGTCCGGATCTGATGAAGGGATCCCAGGAAAATCGAGGGAAACCCTCAAATTTTATAGGCACGTACAATGTGTTTTAGACATTTTCTAAGATTCGTGAAGGCCTACTTTCAAAAAGTTATACCTATATATTTGTAACTAAAAATAAAATTTTTTAGTTTCCGTTTTACTAGGTAACATGCGAAGTGACTGGATTGATTTTTGATGGGAACATTCCGTATTAGATTGTGAAAGGACTTCACCTGCGCGTTGTGAACCTTACGAAAGTTTTGTTTAAGGATTCACCACGCATTTCGTGCACTCTCTGTTCCTTCCCCCTCGTAGTCCGGTGAGACGGCACCGACATGACCGGAGAAAGGTCAGGCTCAGGACCACGGCTTAACGTGCTTTCCAAATCACAAGGGTGACAATCGCCTACTTTCTGACTACGGGCTAATACTAAGTAATTTCAATATTGAAACACCCAGCCGCAATTTTTTGATAAAGCAGAATAGGCTATTTTTCATCTAACCTAGACTATTGTCCCATGTTGGTCTGGGGCTAAAAAATAATGTGCCATCTGTAGATCTTGCCTAGCATGTCGTAGAAGACGTCTAATGGTGTATCGGGTTTTGGGTATGTGATTGTGTGGGTGACAGGCTAGCCACTTATCACCGCTTTTTAAATTTTTTTTATCTAACCCAGCCCAGTTTTATTTGTAATTTTTCGAGTACCTATTAGATAAAGAAAAAAATACGTATTCTATATTTTTCTTAATCTAACTTACGGACTTACTTACTATTTTGATAATCTTACTTACTTACTATAATACTACTACAATTGAGTAAACTAAGTACCTACCCTATTTGGTACCAATCGACCAACGAGGTATTCATACTAGCTTTAACAACATATATGGTAATGTGTATTTGTACTTGTGATTATGATTTCAAAGATGGCCGTGGACTTTGCCATCCAAACTTCCTATTAAAACCAGTTACAACAGGAAATGGTGCGCATGAGTTGAAAATAGCAACGAATTAGTATTAATTGATGATTGGCCCGTTGGTCGAGTGGTCAGGCTCTGGCCACGAAACCCATCCCGCTAGCGGCAAATGTTTCGTGTGATGAACATGGACATTTGTACTCGAATCATGGATGTTTATAAACGTATTTAAGTATCTATCCGTTCACCTAGTATCCATAAGCATAAGCTTAGTTTAGAACTAGGGAATTGGTTTCTGTCTGGACAGTTTATTTATCTAATTTAATTTAATTGTTTTTGTGGTTTAAGTGTTTACTGAGTAAATGATGGTATGTTGATTGAGATTATCCATAATTGTAATATTAATTATGATGTTTCTTGCTAACAATTATGAAAATCCAGTCAAGATCGAGTCGGGCTAACCAAGGGTTCCGTAACATATAATTTAACCAAAACTTAATTTTTTTTTGGGAAGTTTCTCTAATACATATTATCACACCCGCAATCCCCGAAGGGGTAGGCAAGAGTCCATGGAGTAATAAACTCCCTTAAACACCAGAGTTAATTAAAATGGACTTGGGCGGTGAACCGAACATCCAATACACCATTAATTGCCTGTTACGACGTGCTGGGCAAGGAACACAGTCGGCACATTTTTGAACAAAATGGGACAAGTCATTCCATCATCATATCTAAATAATAGCAGCGGCCCGCGGTTTTACCCGCGTAGTTCCCGTTCCCATGGGAATACGGGGATAAAATATAGCCTATGTTGCTCGCTGATAAAGTAGCTTTATATTGGTGAAATATTTTGTTTAATCAGTCCAGTAGTTTCGGAGCCTATTCAACACAAACAAATAATCAAATCTTTCCTCTATAATATAATAATATTACTAGCAGCGCCTCGCGGTTCCACCCGCATAGTTCCCGTTCCTGTAGGAATATGAGGATAAAATATAGCCTATGTTACTTCCGGATAATGTAGCTTTCCAATGGTGAAAGAATTTCTGAAATCGGCACAGTAGTTTTTGAGTTTATTCATTACAAACACACACACACACACAAAAATACAAATCTTTCCTCTTTATAATATTAGTATAGATTAGTACGATAGTAATCATATGGTTCTTTTACTGATACCCTATTCTTATTAGAGCTCTAAGCCATACCAAACTAGTATGGTCACCCATCCGCAATTAGCCAGCGACACGCGTCGCTTAACCTCGACACGTGTACTCGTTAATGCGAATTGTCCATTGCGCAACACATTCGCGACTGCAGCCTTGCCCTCTTGGGCAACGGTGACGCCAGCTAACCACTTGGCGTGGTTGGGCAAATATTTTATATATGCAAACATATGGGGAAAACATTGGACGGTGGTTAGAAATCACTTACTTGAATCCATTCCGACAATATAGTTCATTTAACCATTTATGGCTTAAAACTACTTGAATTGTATTGGATTCGATTATTATTATTATTAATTATTAAAAGGATGATAAATGAAATTGTTAAAGTCGTTCTCAAATTATGTCTTGAACCCTTACCCTAGGTCAGCTACAGATTATCCGGGGTGCGGGTTCAAACCCGGGCGAGTACCTCTGGATTTTTTGAATCTATGTACGTATTATATACCTATACCAGTAGCTCGCCGTTGAGGAAGAACATCGTTATGAAACCTGCACATTCCAACAGCTATGGATGTGTAACCATTATCAAAATTGTCTGGTTCTCCTGTCAAACGGTTACGAAGGTCATATCGGCAATCTTTTCAATGTAAATTATATAAATAAATAAATAAACGTTTTCTCCAGACTGACACACCTAGGGTATTCCTAGTTCCAAACTAAGCTTATGCTTGTGCTATGGGTATTAGGTGAACGGATAGACATGCTTAAATACATTTTACAAACATCCATGACTCAAGTACAAATGTGCATGTTCATCACACGAAACATTTGCCCCTAGCGGGATTTGAGCCCGCGACCCTTGGTTACATAGCCAGGGTCTCTGACCACTGTCGTCTGACGTCTGTCGAAATGTAATTACCAAACTCGCTAAATCCTAGATAATGGTAAGTGGACCCCGATAAAGCACGGGACATAACGCTTGGATGATATCAGTTCTATATGCCTTACTTACTCCAGTTTTCGTTAAAATATAAGTGGCGTGAAGTTTAGTCAGTAAGTTAGTTCAATTAGCTATATAAAGTGTAGCCATCTACAGTCGAATCTGAGTACTTCTACGAAACTAAGTAAGTGTCGTAATAAAGTTTACGTGGAATTGCGAACGTCGTGTAGATGTCGTTGTTGACGAATTATTGGAGCGACACTTTGATTAGTCGAGTAAGGAGAATACGTCTTCATCTAGTGAGGGGGGCGTTGGTCATTACCCTCCCTTTCCTCATGGAGCTATTAAAATAAAGACGGACTTAGGTGGTTGCTCGCGGAAACGCCTAAATTTAGTCTGCTATTAAACATAGCTAGTATTTTGTGTTAAGTAGGATTTATCAGTTAAGGGTATCCGACATGAAAGAATCCATATAACCCGAGTAGAGTATGTCCTTTCTCAGGGTTCAAACTTTATGTGTGCCAATTTCCAGAGCAATACCTATAGTTACTTTCGCGTTTATAATAAATATATAGATATCAGACTACATCACATACATTGATCTAACTCCGAGGAAGTAGCTTAAGCACTTGTGTTACGATTATCAGAATCAACAGTGGTATTACAAATATATACTTAAATATTCAATAATAACATCCAAACACAGAACAGACACAAGTATTCATCACACGAATGTTGGTCCTGGGTGGGAATCGGACCCACAACTCTTGGCGCATGGGGCAGGGTCCCTACCGAATGAGCCATCGAGCCAGTCTTAATATTCCTTGTTTTTGGTTACCATGTATACCTTCATACACAAGTATATTACAATTACAGGAAACATGGTCTTTCTGCCAGACAGGGTTGCCATATCTAAATATATCTCTATATCAACCTTTAAATAGTCATTTGGAAAAGTTTTCCTTTACAATTCGGTATTGCAATGCCGGATCCAGCAATCGAGCTAGGCCCTGTACGATTTCAGCTGTGCTGGATACGTAATACTTGAAAAGTCCAGAGTGACTTGCCCGGGTGTGAACCAACGTCCCGATGAGACGCGTTTACTTACCATAGAGCTAGCTACCACCACCCGTTTTTCCTTACCATAGAGGCATAGACCACTCTTCTTCATCTTAGCAATTAGCCATTGCTTATTGGAAAAAAACAGTCGTACCTACCGCAAGTTATTTTATCACCGTGTTAAACAGTTATGTAAATAAGTTCGCTGGAAATCGCGCCAAGTCGCTGTTTAGTTTAGGATTGCCAATTTTGTCATTTCCAATCCATTTCTTCGACGAAAATAGTATTAATCAAACTAAGTTAAAATAATAGTACACTCCAAGAAAAATTTTGTATTTTATGAAAAAAGAAAAAACTGGACAAATAAATATTTGATAATTATTTATTTTTTATAAAAGCTAAGTATATTTATTAGCACTGCCTTCAGTTCCTAATATTTTTTTATCAAAAAGATAACAGTCGAATACTTTTTCACATTCGTTTTTGAAATTGACACCTTTAGATTTCAGTATAGAAAAAAATATTGTATTTTTGCGTATTATATATTTCTTGTCCCATGTTGGTATTGGACCTCAAAATAATGTGCCAACTGTGCATCTTGCATGTCGTAAAACGCGACTATGGTGTATCGGGTTTTGGGTATGTGATTGTGTAGACAAGTAGGCCACTTGTCCCTTTTTCACAATTTTCCATCTAACCCAGCCCAGTTTAATTTTTAGCTGAATGTGGTCAAAGGGGCCTGCTGTCCCTTTGACTCTGCCTACCCCTTCAGGGATTATGGGCGTGATGTTATCTATGTATGTTTATATTCTTTAACAGTATATAGTACGCTGACCTGATATATAGTACAATACTATATTTTATGATTTGAAAAAGCAAGTGAGGTGTGTAAGGACCGTGCCATATGGCGTTCGGTTCTCTCTGCCTACCCCGCTAGGGAAGTGGCGTGTAGTTAGTTAGTACACATATATGCATAACTACATCACGCCCATAATCCCCGAAGGGGTAGGCAGAGTCAAATGAGCAGCAGGCCCCGTTAACCACATTCAGCCAAAAACAAAACTGGGCTGGGTTAGATGGAAAATTGTGACAAGTGGCTAGCTCGTCGCCTACACAATCACATACCCAAAACCCGATATACCATTAGTCTTCTTTTACGACATGCTAGCCAATAACCACAATTGGCGTACCCTTTTTAAGTCTCAGACCAACGTGGGACAATGGGCTGGGTTAGATTAGATAGTTAGTTAGTAACATTTTATAGTAGGACTGGCAACCCTAGTCTACTTACCTATAATGTTGCTTGACATTTAAGTTGAGGCGTGACGTCACACAGCTTGGTGCCTACTTAGCGGAGACGTGATACCTATTTAGCGTGTGGTTTAGATGCTGTTGTCGGAGAAGATTTCACGTTTTTGTTTCGGTATATTAAGTTTCTTGCGAAACGTAAGACCAGTGGCGTAGCTACTCAGGGGAAAGGCGGGGCAGTGCCCCGGGGCCTCCAAGATCAGGGGGCCTTATAACCTGATTATACGCCCCACTAGGAAAACAAAATATTTGATTGAATGATTGAGCTTTGATTTTGATGTCCATGAATATTGATGTACCTAATCTTGACCGTGGTCCCAGTTTCTTTTTTGCCCTAGGGCCCTTGGTCGGCTTGCTACGCCACTGCGTAAGACTTATGATTGAACATGCTAGAAGCCTTTAAACCGAAGAACACATCGCTTCTTTGTTTCACAATAACGTACATACATACAAACATACATAACATCACGCCCATAATCGCCGAAAGGGTAGGCAGAGTCAAAGGGGCAGCAGGCCCCTTTGACCACATTCAGCCAGAAACAAAACTGGGCTGGGTTAGATGGAAAATTGGATAAAAGTGGTGACATGTGGCTAGCCTGTCGCCCACACAATCATATACCCACAACCCGAGACACCACAATAACGTGTTATCTTGAAAAACACAATTTCAGGAAACCATTTTTTTCCGTCAAAACATATTTGTGCTAAAAAAAACCCATTGTTTAGTTCAATTTGCCATTTAGTTGAGGCAGTCATAGATAAGCTTTTTCATAATGTAATGAAGACCGGAAAATTTAATTAATTCACGTTATAGGGTTAAACGTAGTTAAGGGGCAGCTAGCACCTCAACCACTTTCACCATAAATAAAATTGGGCTGTGTTAGATGGAAAATTGAAGAAAAAGAGTGTGCAATAAATAAAAGCGTGTTTCTTCAGATGCGTCAAACTATAAACATGTTAATTTCTTAGAATCCTTGGTAGTGGCATTGACAAAAAAATAGGGAATGACGTAAAACGTCATGTTTAGCCGGACGTCAGTTTGACAGGAAACGCATCGATCTACTAATGGATGGGTACATACATCGTTTGTAAATATATGTACATACACGTCGCACACAAGTGTGCGTGTTATGTGTGTGTGTGTGTTGTATATTTATGTTACGTTTGAAACTATATTTGCAACGAATAGTAAACATCTAGAAACGCATTGTTTTTTCCGGGCAATTTCGTAGAAGATACCCAATTTGGGGTTCGAGTATTTGATAAATCATCTTTAAATACAACTGTGTAAAGTGTACTTAATAATTATATATATAACATAACATAACATCACGCCCACGATCCCCGAAGGGATAGGCAGAGTCGAAGGGGCAGCAAGCCCCTTCAACCACATTCAGCCAAAAATAAAGCCGGACTGGGTCAGATGGACAATTGTGAAAAAGCAGTGACAAGCGGCTAACCTGTCGCCTACACAATCACACACCCAAAACCCGATATACCATTAGTCGCCTTTTACGACATGCTAGGCAAGAACCACAGTTGGTACATTCTTTTTAAGTCCCATACCAACATGGGACAGTGGACTGGGTTGGATGGAAAGCTGTGAAAAAGAAGTGACAAGTGGCTAGCTCGTCGCCTACTCCGTCACATACCCAAAAGCCCGTAAACCATTAGTCGCCTCTTACGACATGCTAGGCAAGAACCACAGTTGGCACATTCTTTTTTTTTTGTCCCAGCTCAACATGGGCCAAGTCCCAGACCAACATGGGACTAGAGTTATGTATATAATAAGTAATTTATGTCAAAAAATAACGTAACGTATTTATTGGTGTCTATTGTAGTCAATTTCGTGACCTTGTACGTCAGGATGTGGTCTCGTGTGAGGCTGTACAAACAATATGTATAATCACTATATATAATCAATAATAATCATTGATTCACAACAGACGAGGCAAAAAATCGTTGTTCATTATCATTAATGTCAGAGGTGTTTTGAAGATGGCGTATTGCGGTATTATTATCAGGTTATATTCATCTGATTAACATGAACTGGGAGAAGGGCAAGAGGATGATGATGATGATTAATCTGATTAACTTCATATTGTTTTTTATACATACATACATACATACATATACATACATTCATATTATCACGCCCGTAATCCCCGTAGAGGTAGGCGGATTGCGAGAAACAGTAAACTTTTTTGAGCGTTTTGAGAATTGTGGGTTCGATTCCCACTCAGGACAAACATTCGTGTGATGAATACTTGTGTTTGTTCTGTATCTGGGTATTGATATACAATATTTAAGTGTGTAATTGTAATACCACTGTTGATTCTGATATCCGTAACACAAGTGCTTAAGCTACTTACCGCGGAGTCAGATCAATGTATGTGATGTTATTTGATATTTATTTATATTTAGTTTGTAATTTAACACATGAGATAATTTTCGTTTAGTAATAAACTGGACGTAATACCCGATGTCTTCACAGACGAAGTCGGCTGCAATAACTAGTTACCCCTTGTTAATGACTGCTGAATCACTTCAGTTACTTGCCGCGGCGTGGAGTCGAACTGGCGACCTCCAGCGTGCGAGTCGAGGCCGAACATTCGTTGCGGCATCATAATGGATTGGGAAAAAATTGGCCAAGTGCGAATGTGATGCGTGAGGGTCCCGTATACATTATTGTTGGTTTTGGATCTGAGAATAAGGATTTACGTCTATCTCAAACATTCTATCTATACTTACTAATATCACAGTAATAATATACTACGTACAACAGAGGGTCACTGCCCATACTTGAAAAGTTACTGCTGTAACTCGCGCAAGAACAGCGACAGTGGTGAGTAATTGGAACTACAGCAAAGTTTAGTCTGTTTGTCAGGAATAATACAAGATGGCGCTACAAGCACAGGTTAGTTATTTCTTAGTAATAATACGCCATCTAGGTAATGTTCATGGTTTTAAAACAAAGGCTATTTTGGTTTCTCTGAAAAAAATATTTTATATTCATGTTTTTCACCGAAATTTATTGAAATATCTAAAAAAATACGTAAAAAACATATTTTGTGAAAAAAACATTTTTTTAAAGTGAAATAATAACGTTTTTATTCGGTTTTATCTTTCAATCAGTCTAAATGATGCCTGTAGCGACATCTGTCTGTGTCAAATCTATACGAAATCCAAAATGTATGTGACTGACCAGACATGCTAGTATAATAAAGCTGAAAATTTGTTTATTCGTTTGCTTGAACGCGCTAATCTCTGGTAACTACTGGTCCGATTTGAGAAAATCTTTTAGTGTTAGATAGCCCAATTATCGAGGAAGGCTATATTACATTAACCATAAACGCGGGTAAAATCGCAGGCACAGCACCTCACGGTTAGTCGCACCTAGGTCCCCGAGCACGCCACACCTAGCTAGGCGGAAGTACTTCCACTTTTAGTGCGAGTGCGTATGCGCATATAAAATGCATTGTCTTGTATGACTGACTGACGGATCACCGCACAACCTAAACCACTAATCGTAGAGCCCTGAAACTTGGAGAGTGTGTTCTTTGTATGACAATTCAAATTTTGAATAAACATTATTGACTTCTACGCGGACGAAGTCGCGGGCAAAAGCTATTTATAATAAATTAACTTATATAGAGATTTATACATACACACATAACATCACGCCCACAATCCCCGAAGGGGTAGGCAGAGTCAACGGGGCAGCATGCCCCTTCAACCACATTCAGCCAAAAATGAAGCCGGGCTGGGTTAGATGGAAAATTGTGAAAAAGCAGTGACAAGCGGCTAACCTGTCGCCTACACAATCAGACATCCAAAACCCGATATACCATTAGTCGCCTTTTACGACGTGCTAGGTAAGAACCACAGTCCCAGACCAACATGGGACATGGGACATGGGACATGGGATAGAGATTTATGTAACAGATAAGGGTTGTTTATTTCCACACGGAACCCTAAAGACAATGCCATTGGTCTGTTAAAAATATGCGCTAAAAAAGCGGGTCACGCCGAAACCGACCACTATTATACTATTATGATAATTTTCGGCTGCGGTTGTAAAATATTACTACTGCGGCAGGTGCAATAGCTTGCTAGCGCTGGCAGCGGACGTTTATGGCTGTCGTCTTCGTAGCGTTATATTATGAGTCTGGTAGATATTATTACATTGTAAGGTATTATTACATTGCAGCAACTGTCCTGATTTGCATAACCCTAGATAGAGAGACCAGGCAAATTGGATCTGTACTACATACATACAAAATATTACGCCCGTAATCCCCGAAGGGGTAGGCAGAGTCAAAGGGACAGCAAGCTTGACAAACCTCCCTAACTACATTAAGCCAAAAAACAAAACTGGTTAGTTAAAAAATTGTGAAAAAGTAGTGACAAGTGCTCGTCGCCTACACAATTAAGCACCCAAATCCCGATATACCATTGGTTTTTAAGTCCCAGACCAACATGGGATCTGAACTGCTGAGCGATTTTGGTTAAAGCTTGTAAGAAATATTCATTTTCTTTGAAGTACACGCCTAAAAGTATAGAAATAACAAATTAAGGCTTTAATTTTAAAATATTATGCAATGGTTGTAATGCAAGAATTCATTCATTCCAATTAATTTTGCTAGTATGGACCAGGTAAGAGTTAAAAGAGAGAGTTTTAAAATCAGCTGTTAATGGAATTTGAAATGTTAACTTGTGGCGCTAGCTTACCAATGTCACCTACCTAATGGCATCTTGCATAAGCGGTAGTGATAGAATATGATTGAATAAGATAAGTAGCTTAACAGATTTTGTTCTGAAACAGTGAATTTGTATACTTTCTAAATAATGGTCTAGGAGTCTAGAAAATAATGAATGAACTGTGATTCTTGCGTGTGGTAAGGCGACTAATCGTTTATTGGGTAGTGAGTTTGAAATTATGTAGGCGACGAGCTAGCCACTTGTCACTGCTTTTTCACAATTCGCCATCGAACCCAATTTAAATTCATTTTTGTTTAAATCTATATAAATAAAACAAAGTCGTGTTTGTTACACCACTTGTAAGTCGAGAACGGCTGAACCGATTCACGTTGTTTTTGATTTGTTGGATTTGTCTTCGTCCAGAATAACAGGATAACTATTAAAAATTGAAAAATTGACGATAAAACAAAATAAAAGCAAAAGTATTTTCTCATATAAAACGGTGGGATTCGTATCTGTCAATGTTAAATGTCAATTACTGGGCGATACGAAGTTCGCCGGGACAGCTAGTGTGATATGAATTAACATATGACTCGAGTAGAAATGACTGTGTGCATCACACAAACAACTGCACCTACCCAGATTCGAACCCGCGACCTTTGGTTTCGTGGTCAGGGTCTTTAACCACTAGAGCGAGCGATGCTCTTTTTGGATCATGGTTACACATCCACGGTTGTCTGAATGAGCAGGTTGTCTTAAGATGTTTTCCCTCACCGTTAATCTTGTAAAGAGTCTTATAAACCGTAGAGCTTGTATGAAAAGGATCATGAATGTTGAAGAGGCGAGTGAGGTGTGTAAGGATCGTGCCATATGGCTTTCGGTTCTCTCTGCCTACCCCGCTGGGGAAGTGGCGTGAAGTTTAGTTAGTTAGTTAATCTTGTTGTATTAAAGACATGTTGAAATTTCAGTGTGCAATTCATCCCCTTAACTTTCGTTAAGATGAAGCGTCTAGCAAGCCTGTTTTAACTACTTTTAGGCAAAAATAAATAAGTTGGAACATGGAAAACTGTGACAAAGCACAGTAATAAGTTTGACAAGCTCGATGACTCATTCGGTAGTGACCCTGCCCCATGCGCCAAGAGTTGTGGGTTCGATCCCCACCAGGACAAACATTCTTGTGTTGAATACTTGTGTTTGTTCTGTGTCTGGGTGTTAATATCCAATATTTAAGTATATATTGGTAATAACACTGTTGTTTCTGATATCCGTAACACAAGTGCTTAAGCTACTTAGCTCTGAGTCAGATCAATGTATGTGACGAAGTCTGATATTTATATTTATATTTAAAAGTAGTTAACTCCTTGCCAAAATATCCAAAAGACTATTCGCATTTTAGGATATGCTGGACAAGGAACAGTTGGTACATTCTTTCAAAATACCAAAAAAACACTTTAAAAAATGTATACAAGCATATTACTTGAAACAAACAAACAAACATCACACTCGTAATCCCCGAAGGGGTAGACAGAGTCAAAGGGGCAGCAGACCCTTTAACCACATTTAGCCAAAAACAGGACTCGGCTAGATGGAAATTGTAAAAAAAAAAACAAAGTGATCACACAATCATATATCCACAATCCAATATACAGACGTGCTAGGCGAAGAACGCAGATGGCACATTCTTTTTAAGTCCCAGACCAACGTGGAACAATATTGCTTGACATTTGCAGAAATAAACCTTGAGATATGGTTTGGGGGTCATAAAGGTAATCTTGTCAGGATATCCAAGTGATTTTTTAATGGTTTCCATTATGACTTTAATTGGATATCAAGTACTGTCCAGTCCCGTTTCCGGCAGGAAAAAGTTGTCTATAAACTTGACATTTCGACCTCTTTGGTCTGGAACAGATGTTCCTTGACCTTCCGAAATCTTTGAACTTTAAAAAGTAATGAAATGTCAAAAAAACGGTTATGTATAGTGAAAGACTTGCTTGCCCCCATACAGGTCCATTTTTAAATCCATCCTGAGTATCTTCCGCATTTATAATGAAAATGTCTCTGTCTTCCATACGTATGTCTGTCTGTGAGTAGTCTCTTTCATAAACTATAATGACACCATCTTCTGATTAATATAAGTAAATACATAAATAACATCACGTCTGCAATCCCCGAAGGGGTAGACAGATTCTAAGGAGCAATAGGCTCCTTAACTCACATTTAGCCAAATAAAATTGAGTTAAAGTCGGATAGTCGTGAAAAAGAGGTCACAAGTGGCTAGCTCGTCGCCTACACAATCACACACACACAACCCGATATACAATTAGTCGCCTTTTACGACATGCTGGGCAAGAAACACAGTTGGCACATTCTTTTTAAGTCCCAGACATGAAAAAATGTAGTAAGCAAGTATATCACGTATTGTTTAGAAATCTAAGTTAATTACTAGCTTTCTCGGAATCCGCTCGGTACCTCCAGCCACTAATTACGATATACATTTAATTGTCGGCCGTTTGACCATTAAAACGTCATTAAAAGGCTATTGGTGTGGCTGGAACAGAGAATTATCAGACGTTCTGTTGGATATCTATTATACATACATAAATCTGGGAGAGGTAAATTGTAAAAAAGTTGTGACAAATGACTAGCTCGTTGCTTACTCACTTACAAACCTATATTCAATACAACATACATACATACACACTATCAAGCCTGCAATCCCTTAAGGGGTAGGCAGAGTTCAAGGAACTGAAAACTTATTAATGCACTTTTTACTAAAAAATAAATAGAGCTGGGTTAGATGTAAAATTGTGAAACATTTCTGGATGGCTAAGTGGTCGCCTAACAAATCACCAATTCAATATCATTAATCGCATACATTTGCTTCTTCGTAATGATGGGTTTAATCCTACTAATATTATAAATGCGAAAGTTTGACACATCCATCCATACATGAATGGATGTTTGTTACTCTTTCACAAAAAAAGTACTGAATGGATTTTAATGAAACTTTAAAATAATATAGCTTATACACCCGAATAACATATATATACGCTTTGTTTCATCGATGTACCACGCGAGCGAAGCCGCGGGTATAATTTAGTGGTTAATACACTGAAACATGACACATACAACTTTTCACTTCATACATACATACATACATAGCATCGCGCGCGTAATCCCCGAAGGGGTAAGCAGAGTCAACTTCGCATCATTATCCAGAAAAATTTAGATTTATATAATATAACAATGCGAAACCCAAAATCTACACTCACGCGAGCGAATCCACGAGCATATGCTAGTGTTGCATATGTTGTCACTGTTGCATACGCATGCTCTTGCATACTTGCATATTTTGGTAATTCCTGTTGGCCTAGAATCGGATATTTGGAAACAACCAAGGTCTTCAGACAGGGTCACAATTTAATAAGAAACCTAGGACTTGTTGATGTATTTTTATACGACATTTATATATTTTTAAATTAAAATAGTTAGTTTACATAATTAATTTAAATAAACCACTTGTTAAGTGAATTAATAAATAAATGATCAGACGTTACTTTACTAAACACATACATACATAACATCACGCCCGTAATCGCCGAATGGGGTAGGCAGAGTCGAAGGGACAGCAAGCTCCCTTAACCACATTCAGCCAAATATAACACTGGGCTGCGTCAGATGGAAAATTGTGAGAAAGTAGTAACAAGCTAGCTCATCGCCTACACAATCTTGCCATCCAACCTAGCCCACTGTCCCATGTTGGTCTGGGACTTAAAAAGAATATACCAACTGTGGTTCTTGCCTAACATGTCGTGAAAGGCGACTAATGGCATATCGGGTTTTGGGTGTGTGATTGTTTAGGCGACAGGTTAGCCGCTTGTCACTGCTTTTTCACAATTTTCCATGTAACCCAGCCCGGCTTTATTTTTGGCTGAATGTGGTTGAAGGGACTTGCCGCCCCTTCGACTCTGCCTACCCCTTCGGGGATTATGGGCGTGATTTTATGTATGTATGTACTTAACCGTATATTATGCCTTAAGTCATTATTGAGTATCGAACAGAAAATTTTAAGGATATGCATACAATTTAACATTTAAACATATCTTGTCAGCGATAAGTGGAAACTGGTTTTTGTTATTTAATAATGACGCAGTTCGAGTGTGAAGTTAGTGTTTCAGTTAATAGTCTAGATTTGATGGAATTATGTCCATTTTGGACTGGGACTTAAAGACAATGTGCCAACTGTGTTCCTAACCTTCTCGGTAGATGCGACATTCCGAACCGGTGGCAGATTCATATTGTTCTATTTTTAACTATTACTTGACGATTTACAAGTGATTTTTAAGGCCTACGTAAATAAAGATATTTTGAGTTTGAGTTTGTCGTAATGGAGTATTGAGTGTTAGGTGTTAAGAATTACTCGTATGAATGTCAAAGAAGCGAATGAGGTGTGAAAGAACCACGTCTCTCGGTTCTCTGTCACCCCGTCAGAGAATGGCGTCAAGTTAGTTAGTTAAGGTCAAGTTAGTTAAGGTGTTCGGTTTGTAATTGTGTAGGTGGAGGTAGTCATTTGTCAATACTTTGCAAATATCCATCTAACCAAGCTCAATATTATTGTAGGCTCAAGAGGTTAAAGTCCAAGGACTCTCTTGTACTCCCCTTTGGGGATAGCGGGCGTGACGTCATGTATATATGCTGGTAAGTGGTTACTGTATAATAATAAATTCTCTAGGCTGACACACCAATTCCCAAGTTCGAAACTAAATTAATAAGCTTGTGAACCTTTATGGGGGCTAGGTGAACATATAGACATACTTAGATACGTTTATATACATCCATTAATCGAGTACAAATGTTCACGTTCATCACAGCGGGATTCGAACCCGCGACCGTGGTTTCGTGGCCGGGGTCTCTGACCACTCGACCAACGGGCCTGTATCAGTTTTGAATGGAGGTGGCTTATACATTTGAGAGCGATGTTAGCTTAATGGTAAATGGTAAAGACTCGCCTCATATGCGCCTTATCCCAAGGGTTTTTAGTAATGAAACAATACTATGAAAAAGGGTGAAGGGAATTTATTCAATACTAGCTTCTGCCCGCGGCTCGCTCGCGTGGTACATCGATGAAAAATAGCCTATATGTTATTCGGGTGTATGAGCTATATTATCCTAAAGTTTCATTAAAATCTATTCAGTAGTTTTTTTGTGAAAGAGTAACAAACATCCATCCATACATACTTTCGCATTTATAATATTAGTAGGATGTATAGCGAAGTTTAGTTGAAAAAATACTAGTTTAAACCCGCGGTCTGCCCACGTAAAATTCGGTACACAAAGACTATCGCTATGTCCTTTTTCAGCGCGGTAAATTTAACTAACTTAACTTCACGTCACTTCCCTAGCGGGGTAGGCAGAGAGATAGTAAATTTAATCGCAATCTATTAAACAGTTTAAACGTAACATACAGACAGATTTTATGTAGAGTATTACGTTACGACTTCTTATCTATGTGGCAGTACATTTTTTTATTTGGCTAGCAACTGTTGAGACACGCATTAAGCAAAAACAAAGGTCACAGCAACAGCTGATCAAATCGATTTCCGAAAACGATGTCACTTGGATAATCGGAATCGAGCCGTAAGACGATATTTCGATGTGTATCGATGTTTAATTCTTTAGAAGAAACAATAATAGTTCAATGGAATTCATTGTCTGGTGTTTGTTTACAACGTGAAAGAAGAACAAATGTACACTATTATTATTTAGATTGATATGTATGTATGTAACGAATAAACTCAAAAACTATATGGACCGATTTCAAAAAATTATTTCACCGTTAGATTGCTACATTATCTTTGATTAACATAGGCTATAGAATATTAAAAAAAAAGTTGGATTAGGTTAGAAATTAAATGTCCACCCGTGCGATACAGGGGCAGGCCGCTAGTAAACGTATAGTAGTAGTAATAGTTTATACTAGTATATACAAACACTTTCGCATTCAAATCAATATTTTACATAATTAAATATAAACCATCATGCCTGCAATCCTCGAAGGGGTAGGAAGAGTTCAAGGGACGAAAAATATAATTGAGTTGGGCTAGAAGGAACTTCTTAAAAAGTAGCATGAAATGGTGACCAATATTTTAATAATTATTTTTTCTCTATGTACTTACTTAATTTAAATTTAAATTCAAAATGTCTTTATTTATGTAGGCTTCAAGAAAGCACTTAAAAATCGACAAATTTACATAGATGATCCATAAAGCTACTTAAATCTAAGCTGACCTTCATACAATTTTTCGTACACATTTTAAAAAAAAATCCGTACTTTTTTGAGGATGTATCCTATAAATATACTCAAAAAAGTACTGTTTGCTAGAAAATCTACAGTGCCCTGAAGAAAGCCGCGGGAAATTGCTAGTTTTAAACATTATTCAGGACCTATCCGCTAGACCGCATTTGTTTACCAAACGCCTCGTAACCAGTAAATTATGACCGATTACGAAAACCGGACACTTCAGAAAATGGCCGAGCAAAAAAAATTACAAGCAAAAACCCGAACCGCGCCGGCCAGTCACTCTCTCGCGTCGGCCGCATAATGGCGTCTCGCTGATCGGAACTCCGCGACCCGACCTCTTTGCGACTTTCCCGCGCCTCGCCCCTTTTTAATCTGTGCCCGTGTTTATTATTTTTTTCTTTTTCACAACATGGCGATGCGTTCCTTTTCACGGATGATGGATTACGCCCGGTCGAACAGGAAAATTAGTGAGTTTTATTTTATTTTAGAATTTGTTTTGTTGAGTGCAGTTTCGTAAGTGACCTTTGTGTTCTGTCGGATTGCAGTAAGTGCATGCTGTTGAACGCCGTGTTTTACTGAAACAGAATGTTTTACAACGCAGTCAATGAGAAAATACTAACATAACTATTCCCAGACTAACATGATGACGGCTGCAATACCCAAAGGGTAGGCTGAGTATGCTCCATACTGCCCTTTGGACTAAAACTTCAGCCACTATTAGCTCAAAATAAAATTGAGCTGGGTTACATGGAAAATTGTGTAAGTAGTGAAAAGTGGCTAACTCTTCACCTACAATCACAAGCCCTTTGTTCGCCTTTGATGATATACTGGGGAGATAACGCAGTTGCAGTTTTTCAAGTCCCAGTTCTTTAGAGACTATTTTCAAGACATTATTTATTTATTTAAAAAAACAAAATAAACTTCACGCCACTCCCCTAGCGGGGTAGGCAGAGAGGGGTTTTTCACCAACTCGACACAAGAGACTGGAGACACGTGTGTCCAGTTGGTGAAACTCCAAATTAGTATAACTTAAGAACCGAACGCCGTATGGCACAAACAACAATAACTTAAAAAAATACATATTTATTACTTGTAAAATACTATTTTAACTATTAAATTGTCAGATAGCACGCCGTGACGTCTTACCGCGCTAGTGGCAATCTGTTCAGTTTTTCGCACTCGATAAAAAGTACGTCAACTATTATTAGTTACTGCCATTCTATTGTGTAATGTCTCATGTTGGTCTGGGACTTAAAAATAATGTGCCCACTGTGTTCCTTGCCTAGCATGTCGTAAATGGCGACTAATGGTGTATGGATTTCTGGATTTGTGATTACGTAGTCGACGAGTAGCCACTTGTCACTACTTTTTCACAATTTTCCTTCTAATTGAATTCATTTTTTTGGCTGATTGTGGTGTAGGAAGCTCATTGCTCTTGGGACTCTGCCTACCTCTTCGGGGATTACAGGCATGATTACCATCATGATCATCATCATATGTGAAATAAAAAGTACGTCAATTTATTAGTTTCCGTCACCCTACTGCGTAAATCGGAATGTTGAATTACAAGAGTCGGCAGTCTTGTTGACATAACGAATTATAGCGTGGCAAATGGATTGCAACGCTCAGTGGTGGAAAGTTAATTGATTTTTTCGTCAATTATTACATGGGCCATCACGATTGGTACACACTAGGTTATTTACTTTGTCAATAGCAAATTTTTAATGTTTATTTCAGATAAATTACATTGAAGTGTCATCAAAATGACAGTTTTTTCACTAAATGCATACGTAAGTATGTATACTATTTAATAGTAAAAAATATTTTTTTAAGATTTTGTCGTATCTGTCTGTTCGTTCCAACTAATCTTTCTAACAGCTAAGCAGATAGTTTGGTGTTACAAGGAGTAATTTAGCCTAACTTTTATTTTGAATAAAGCATTAGAATTCAATGCAAAAAGAGGAAACATTTTTGTTAAATTCCACGCAAAATAAGTAGCAGGTGACAAATAGGTATTTTTCCATCAAATTTAAACTAATTAATACAAATTTGATGATTGCAAAACAGTGATGATGTGACAAACAAATATATTAGGTTTTACACAAAAAATTACAGCGTATTTTTATGTGTGTGTGTAATTTTATGTAGACACTTAATAATAAATATCAGACTACATCACATACATTGATCTGACTCTGAGGTATAAACTTAAGCACTTGTGTTACGGATATCAGAATCAACAGTGAAATTACAAATATATACTATGAAATTACAATATTAACACCCAGACACAGAACAAACACAAGTATTCATCACACGAATGTTTGACCTGGGTGTGGATCGAATCCTCAACTCTTGACTCACGGGGCAAGGTCACTACCGAATGAACCATCGAGCCAGTCTTAATGTGACTGTTAAATTGACTATTGTTTTGTCGCAATGACTTAGTTGACATGACGATGACTAGATCCTACTGATGTAATAAAACTCAAGTAAAAACTTCTACCTATTAATGTAGCTCAAGGAAAACAAAACAACTATCTGGTAATGCAGTTTCCAAGTCGTTTTAAAGTAAATAAAAAAATGGTTTAGCTTAATAATCATCATCTTACTAGCGCCATGTCCTATTCTTAGGAGGCTTAAACCATGATCCTGGTTTCAGCGAGTCGGTAATTACATTGAAGCGACTGCCGATCTGTCCTTCGTAACCCTAAGATAGAGGAACCAGACATTTTTAGTTATAGAGGTATTTAAATACGTATATCCGTTCGCCTAGTATCCATAGCACAAGCTTATGGAACTAGGGAATTAATTGGTGTGCCAGTCTAGAGCATTTATTTATTATTTATTTATTCTAGCTGAATCTGGTCGCTCTTTGAGCGCTTCGTAGTCCTTTGAGCGTGATGGTATGTATGTATGTATGTCATCATCTTCCTAGCGTTATGTCCCCTGTTTAGACGGGGTCCGCTTAGACCATGATCCAGGATTTAGCGAGTCTGGTCTCTGTCTGTCTGGTCTGACGAGATTGAAGCGACTGCCGATCTGACCTTCGTAACCCTAAGTTAGGGGAACCAGACAATTTTTGGATCATGGTTACAAATCCAAAGTTGTTTGAATTTGCAGGTTTCATCACGATGTTTTCCTTCACCGTCCAGCTAGTGGTATAAATACGTACATAGACTTGAAAAATCCAGAGGTACGTGCCCGTGTTTGAACCCGCACTCCTCGGTTAAGAGGCGCGTGTCCTTACCATTGAGCTACCACCGCTCTCACCATGTATGTATGTATGTATGTATGTATTTATATTTATTTTACAACATATCTCTAACGAGCGAAGTGTTTTTTTTTAGTAAATGCTAACCACACAAGTCGTCACGATGACTAACGCGCCAACAACATTTTACATGTCACGTCCCGAGCGTGACTTGAGCCACGCGACATGTTCACGCGTCCCCACCGCGGTGAATTACGGACATTTGCAATTTTATCAACTGAATTGTCAGACGTTGTTTTTTTTGTGAAATTTCCACTGTTTTCTTCAAGTTTAACCTACATAATCTGCACGTAGAATGAACTTCATTCATATGATTTTAAATGTTGTGTGGATGATTTTTAATAATATCCGATAATAAATAATAAATATCCGACTACATCACATACATTGATCTGACTGCGAGGTAAATAGCTTTAGCACTTGTGTTACGGATATCAGAAACAACAGTGGTATTACAAATATATACTTATATATTGGATATTAACACCCAGACACAGAACAAACACAAGTATTCATCATACGAATGTTTGTCTTGGGTGGGAATGGAACCTAATGTTGGTACTTTCATATATGCATACATACATGTATATATACGATACCATTACACCCACAATTCCCGAGGGAGTAGAGCAGGGCATCTCAGAGTCTGATCCTTGGACACTGCCCTTAAGTCCTTAAACCACATTTGGCCAAAAATTTAATTGATATGGGTTAGATGGAAAATAGTGAAGAAGTAGTTTGGTAGTGTCTTGCCTTGATGTTGTAATGGCGTATTAGGGATTGGGTATGCAATGTGTAGGCGACGAGCTAGCCACTTATCAATGCTTTGTCATTACACCTTTGAAAGCAATTTAATTTCAATTTGGTTAAAAGTTATTAAAATGGCGTATAAACCTATACTAATATTATAAAGAGGAAGATTTGTATTTTTGTATTTTTGTGTGTGTGTATGTTTGTAATGAATAAACTTAAAAACTACTGTGCCGATATCAAAAATTCTTTCACCATTGGAAAGCTATATTATCCGGAAGTAACATAGGCTATATTTTATCCCCATATTCCTACGGGAACGGGAACTACGCGGGCGAAACCGCGAGGCGCTGCTAGTGTTCAAATAAATATCATTGGGAAACCAGCACATTCAAACTATGGGTGTGTTAGCATGGTCCAGTTTGGCTGGTTCCACTATCTGAAAGTTACAAAGGTCATACCGGCAGGCGCTTCAACGTAATTACCAGACTCGCTTTATTCTGGATCATGGTCTAAGCGGACCTCGACCAAGCATAACGACAGGAAGAAAAAGAAGTGCAACCATATTTTAATTTGTCAGGTCTACCTCTAAGGCTCACGAAGATCAAGGAGAATAACCATAATCGCTAAATCCTGGATCATGGTCTACACGAACACTGACTAAGCACGGGACATAATGCTAGGAGGATGATTAAGACTATTTAACCAACTTCAAAAAAAGGAGGAGGTTCTTAATTCGACTGTTTTTTTTTTGTAGGTATGTTACTCGATATCTCTGAGAATTGTTAACCGATTTCTTCTTTTTTTATTCGAAAGGGTTTATGACTATAATCCAATTCACCCGGTTACACTGTCTAACGGTTCCAATAGTCTAGCAGTCGCTTCAATTTAATTACCAGACTCGCTAAATCCTGGATCATGGTCTAAGCGGACCCCGTCTAAACACCGGATATAACGCTAGGAAGATGATGATGAAACATATTTAAAATCCGTCATTAGCTTTACGATTAGAAATAAAATTTCTTGTAAAATTAATTAAGAGCTGTGGATTTTGTGCAAATAAATAAACAAATAAATGTTCAAATTCATGATTGATATTTTACCCGGTCCCCCTGTCCGGTTGCAAAGGTCAGGCAGTCGCTTCAATGCCTCGTTCGATTCTGTTTATTTCACTCCAAGTGAATTTCTGTTGCGATACTGGTGGAACCGAAGTCAAGGATATTGTAACCGCTGTAACTGAACTGATACGTTTTAAACCGGTTTCTAGTTTTTCTGTGGTTTCATGTTAGTTTGGATTGTAAAAGTGTCCCATGTTGGTCTGGGACTTGGCCCATTTTGATCTGGGACAAAAAAAAAAGAATGTGCCAACTGTGGTTCTTGCCTAGCGTGTCGTAAGAGGCGACTAATGGTTTACGGGCTTTTGGGTATGTGACTGAGTAGGCGACGAGCTAGCCACTTGTCATTCCTTTTTCACAGCTTTCCATCCAACCCAGCCCACTGTCCTATGTTGGTCTGGGACTTAAAAAGAATATGCCAACTGTGGTTCTTGCCTAGCATGTCGTAAAAGGCGACTAATCGTATATCGGGTTTTGGGTGTGTGATTGTGTAGGCGACAGGTTAGCCGCTTGTCACTGCTTTTTCACAATTGCCCATCTGACCCAGCCCGGCTTTATTTTTGGCTGAATGTGGTTGAAGGGGCTTGCTACCCCTTCGACTCTGCCTAGCCCTTCAGGGATCATGGGCGTGATGTTATGTATGTAAAAGTGCGTAAGTGAATTGTGAAACATAGAGTTATTTAAGTTATGTTTTTGAGTAATCGTAATACATACTTCTAGAAACGCTGGCAGTTATTGCTTTACCCCCAGGAACAATAAGTACTAAATACACATCTTAGCGGGGTGAAGTTCCTCTAACTTTCGAATTTTAACATTATTCATGACAGAATTCGTTGTACCTTTCGTTCGTTGGAAACTGACTTAAGGAAAATACTTTAAACTAACATGTTTATGTAAATAGCCAACGATTTGACTTGGCAGACATGTGACGTCATACTCATTAAATCTATACGTTTTATATGCAAGTGAATTTATTTTGAGTCAACAAAAACACGCGTGTCCTTACCATTGAGCTACCACCACACTTGGTAACGGTTCCATTTTATATAGTAAATTATTTGTATTAGATTCGGGGATACTCAGGGTCTCGGGGTCTGATCAGGGGGAATGCAGGTCCCTGAACCACATTCAGCTAAAAATAAAATACAGTTGGGTTAGATGGAAAATTGACAATAAGTGACCAGTGGCCAGCTCGTCGCCTACATTATCACAAACCCAAAACCCAATACGCCATTATTTGCCTTTACGACATGCTAGGCAAGGAACACAGTTGGCACATTATTTTGGAGAGCCAGACCCCCATGTTGGTCTGGCAAACTTTAGTCATACCAAATTTCATAATAATCTGTTAAGTGGTTAGTCCCATTTTGGTCTGGGCTTGGAAACAATGTGCAACTGTGATCCTTGTCTAGCATGTCGTTTAAGGCGACTAATGGTATATCGGGTTTTGAGTGTGTGATTGTGTAGGTAAAGAACTAGCCACTTGTCACAAAATTTTCGCGGCTTCTTATCTAACCTAGCGCAGTTTTATTTTTAGGCTGAATGTGGTTAAGTGAGCTAGCTGTCCCGTTGACTCTGCCTACCCCTTCGGGAATTCCGGATATATATGTTTAAACATGAATAGATAACAGACATCAGACTCTGTCTCACAATGGTGTGCATCTGGATTGAGGGCCCAAATTTTAAATCTTTGCAAAACAAAATAAGATTTACATGGAATTTAGTTAAAATTTGGTAAAACTTAGGGTAATATGCCATACATTTCTTAAACGCGAAATAAAGCTGTTATGATGAAATAGCTATGTTATTTATAAATTAAATAATTTAATAAGAAAGGGTTACTAAACAATAGACGATTATTTAAATGATAATGATAATCTGCTCGCAAACACAGTGAAGTTTTTAATTATGATATTTCAATGTACCACATATTAGAGATAAGTAAAACATGTTTTTAAAAGTGCTACCTGTGAATTTCTTGCGGCACCTCTTCTCGTCAGACCATTCACGTCGAGCAAAAGCACGTGCAAAAGAATTTGTCACAAATATTCTTCTAGAAATAAATCATTTAATTTCATAAATCATTTAATTTCATTTTACTATCGCATTTATATACCATTAGTCAGGTTACAGACCATCAATTCTGCGGTACGTTGATATAGTTAGTTCACTGAGTCATGAAAGGAATCGTTCGAACGCAGTCGCCCAGCGACCTTGGGCTACCGACGACTCTTGGGCAACCAGCGGTTTTATTTAAAACGAAAATGCAATAGTGCACCTGATGAAATGTTTGAATAACTTCAGTGCTTACAGTTTTTAGTCTAGTTTTTTTAACTAGCAGCGTGAGACTCTGTTACACTGTCCTCTGTGGAAATTAAAGATGATAGAGTAAGAACCAAGGGCCGTCGGACGTTACTTAGTTTTAAACGATTTATTTAACTTGATCTGTTTATTTATTTATTTTGGTCAAATTAAGTGATTGAAATTTTACCCTCTTTCAGTTGACAGATTGATCTGAATTTTGGTTTACACAATTAGTTTTGATGATAATACAGCTTAGTTTATTCTGTACTAGCTGTGCCAGCGGTGTCACCCGCGTTTATGGTTAATATTATAAAAACTATTTCTGTCATACATGATTTCTATGTAACTTTAACCATTAAGGCTGCACACGCGACGGAAGCTTAAAAAATGGAGTAACTTCTCCCGTTTTCCCAACATTTCCCTTAACTACTCTGCTCCTATTGATTGTAGCGTAATGAAAAGTATACTATAACCTGCCCAGGAGTATGAAGAATAATTGTACCAAGTTTCGTTAAAATCCGTCGAGTAGTTTTTGTTTCTATAAGGAACATACAGACAGACAAAAATTTTACTGATTGCATTTTTGGCATCAGTATCGATCACTAATCACCCCCTGATAGTTATTTTGAAAATATATTTCATGTACAGAATTGATCTCTCTACAGATTTATTATACTTAAGTATAGATATGTAAAACGAAGATGGCCACTGCTACAAAATGGCGGATGACATTATTTTTCGCGACCCCCTTAATATGAGTATCAAATGAAAGAATGAAACCCGACATATTATTTCTGATTATTTTTTCAGAAATAAAATGTGGTGTATACTTAGTGTTGTATTACGACCCGCTGTAAACGTACGGTATATGCTAGCCTGGGTAAAGGTAGGAAAATATATGTATTTCTCACTTAACTTAAATTTTGTTTGTTAAAGTTTTAGAAGTTATCTTTATTTACTAATATTATAAAGAGATTTGATTGTTTGTTTGTTTGTATCGAATAGGCTCCGAAACTACTGGACTGATTTGAATAATTCTTTCACCAATGGAAAGCTACTTTATCAGCGAGTAACATAAGCTATATTTTATCCCCGTATTCCCACAGGAACGGGAACTAGATGGGTGAAATCTTGTCTATCATTTAGTTTCCCGTAGTCTACGTTTGATGTAACCATATCCCTAACACAAACATTATCGGCAGCGGAGTTTTCAGAAGCAAAATGTCAGCCTGCGCAGGCGCAGTATTTTGAAAATAACCTCGTGTGTTGTGCCAACCGATACATTCAGTATAACTGTTTGCGGATAGAAGACACAGGCTTTCCAGTTAATGTTTGCAAACTTTTGTCACATGTTGGTCTGGGGCTCGAAAATAATGTGCCAACTGTGTTCCTTGTCTAGCATGTCGTAAAGGCGTATCGGGTACTCGGTTGGTGATCATGAAGGCGACGAGATAGCCACTTTATACTACCTTTTCACAATTTTCCTTCTAACCCAACTCGGATTTGGCTGTATGTGGTTAGAAGGGCTTATTGCTTCTTGGTCTCTGCCTACCCTTCAGGGGTATGTAGGGTGATGGTATGTAGGTAGGATGTTTGAAAACTCCTATGTCTTTTAAAATACACACATAAACACACACACACACCTAACATCACGCCCATAATCCCCGAAGGGGTAGGTAGAGTCAAATGGGTAGCCAGCCCTTAAAAACATTTTAGCCAAAATAAAACTGGGCTGGGTTTAGATGGAAAATTGTGAAAAAGTAGTGACATGTGGCTAGCTCGTCGCCCACACAATCACATACCCACAACCCCATATACCATTAGTCGCCTTTTACGACACGCTAGGCAAGAAACACAGTTGGCACATTCTTTTTTATGTCCCAGACCAACATCGGACAAAACACACCTAAAATAAAATAACCCTCTCATTATGTGGCGTATTTTCAAATTTTTGTTCAGTCATATTGGGATTTCCCCTCGGATTAACCTGAATTTAAATAAACCTTTATCTTGGTGTTACAAACGAGCGATTTAAGATCGCAAAAACAGTTATTTGGGAGTATTTCAACCGTGTTTGCTTGAGAACAGAGAAGAAACAACAATGGAATTCTTGCTACTCATAACTTTAGAATGACTTAAGACCGATTTAGGATAATACGACCTCTATCGGGTCAGCTATTGAATAATAAATTAACCAAAAATACACATTACAGAACACAACAACTAGGAAGTTCCCAAACAAACCGATTTGTAATCGCGGTCAAAATGTTACTATCTTTAAGAAACCTTCTTTGAGCGAGCTAGTGCATTCAATATATAATATAACTATTACACTTCTCAGTACCAACCATTCGACAATGACACCTAATATTAAAGACAGAGTGTTAAAATTCGTTTGAACATCTGATCACGTCACTGTCGCATGATGTAACTGTTTAATTTCATATTGTGTGCTATTGAGGTTGCCGGTGCGGATCACAATCGTCGAATCGCGTTTCGTCACTCGATACATCGTTTTGAGACGGTACGATTATTCCGTCACGGATATTGCTATTTACCCGAAAACATATAATACTAGCCGACCGCGGTTTCATCCGCGTTTATGGGAAATGTTATATAGCCTTCCCCTATAAATGAGCTATCTAACACTAAAAGAATTTTTCAAACCAGTAGTTCCCGAGATTAGCGCGTTCAAGCAAGCAAACAAACTCTTCAGCTTTATAATATTAGTATTGATTTACTAATAAAACCTGAGTGTGTGTAAACTAATATTATGTGTCCCATGTTTGTCTGAAATTGAAAAGTAATGTGCCAACTGGGTTTCTTTAATTATATGTTGTTGAAGGTGACTAGGCGACGAGCTAGCCACTAGACGAACTAGACAGAAACGAACGCCCTAATATGGCAAGATCCTTAGATCGTGCCATATTACGTTCGGTTCTGTCTGCCCCCCGCTAGGGAAGTGGCGTAAAGTTTAATTAGTTAGTTAATCTAACCCAACTCAATGTTGTTTTTGGCTTAATATTATTTTATTTACTCAAAAAAGTCTTTATAGTTTGCTATTGAGATTATAAAAAAATATTGCTTACGTATATTTTATTTTGTTCAGCAAACTAAAAATTATCAAGATATACCGCGTTAAAGTACCGCGTGACGTCACTAGGCGTGTAAAATTTTACCGTCCGAGTGACGTAAAGCGCTCAATTTCGGATCTTTGAAGCGCTGTATCTTTGTAATTTTTCGAGTATTAGATAAAGCAAGAAATACATATTAATATTTTTTTATAATCTAACTTACGGACTATAAAAAAGAATGAGTAAAATACCTCATTGTGGTCAAAAGAGCTAATCGCTCGTTGGATTCTGTCAACCGTTATGATGCACAAGTGCATCTGTTAAACCGAAATTGCGCATCGTTTTCGTATCAAAGCGGATGATATAACAGTACTTTTACTAAGCCGAGCTAAGTATAGTCGACTGGTTCTCGAACCGGTCGGCTCCGACGAGCTACTCGCGATATGCATTCGCGTCGTCAATAGGTTTCTGTTCACCGACTACGGAGAGAGGATGAGTTTAGCAGTCTACAACAGATGTTGGCACATGGTGATAATGTTGCATCTATGCTCCTAGCACAGGGGTGGCGAACCTTTTCGATACGAACGTGCTAAAGTTTCGAAAATGTCAGGTTCTTTGAGGGCCCGGGGAGTGGTAAACAAGGATGTATGACATACGATCCCTAGCGGCATAGTATAATCTATACTTATAATAAATCTGTAGAGAGGTCAATTCTGTACATGAAATATATTTTCAAAATAACTATCAGGGGGTGATGAGTGATCGATACTGATGCCAAAAATGCAATCAGTAAAATTTTTGTCTGTCTGTCTGTCTGTCTGTATGTTCCTTATAGAAACAAAAACTACTCAAAGGATTTTAATGAAACTTGGTACAATTATTCTTCATACTCCTGGGCAGGTTATAGTATACTTTTCATCACGCTACAATCAATAGGAGCAGAGTAGTGAAGGGAAATGTTGGGAAAATTTACATAGTTACTTAATGGTAAAAGTTACATAGAAATCATGTATGACGAAAATAGTCTATATAATATTAACCATAAACGCGGGTGACACCGCTGGCACAGCTAGTAATAAAATAAATATGCTATCCCGCTAGGGGAAGTCGCGTGAAGTTTAGTTAGTTAGTTTTAAATAAATAAATTCTTCAGACTGAGATTATAGTTCAGATCGGCAGTCGCTTCAATATAATTACCAAACTGTCTAACCCGACTAAGCACGGGACATGACGCTAAGAAGATGATGATGATATTTTTTATTTCTAATTTTACTAATGACGTACTATGCTTGCCCCCAGGGTTCGTGCTGGCCACGGCGGTGATATTGCTGCTGCTGGGCATCATCTGTGCTATATTCTTCGGCACCTGGGTCAGACTCTTCATTGATCATGTGAGTACAAGCTTTTATATTTTCTTACTTAAGTTTAAGTTAGTAAAAAAAGTAGTTAATATATATATGTTGTCTTCCATTTTTTAACGATTTCCATGCCGGCTACTAGACAAAAAAATTAAGTATTGGGATCTATAAAGTGATAGTGTGATTGTGTAGGCGACCAGCTAGCCACTTGTCACAACTCTTTCACAATTTTTCATCTAACCCAGCCCAGTTTTATTTTTGGGTGAATGTGGTTAAAGGCTCTTTCTGCCCCTTGACTGTGCCTACCCTTTCGGGGAATACGGGTGAAATGTTAAGTATGTGTGTATAAAGCGATAGTAGCTCAATGGTGAGGACTTGGGCCTGATGTGTGCGGGTTCAATGCCGGGCACGTACCTTATTTTCCCAATCTGAGTACCTACGTATATCTGTGTATGATTTTACCACTGGTTGGGGGTGAGGGAAAACTTCATGTGGATACATACATACATACATATTTATAAAGTCACTCCCGTCTTCCCCGAAGGGGTATGCACTCAAAGGGACAGCTAGCCCTCTCATCCACATTCAGCCAGAAATAAAACTGCTGTGTTAGACATGATACCTGCATAATTTAATAACTATGGACGTTCCACTGTCTTCAGTCACTTCAATGAGCTAACCATTTCTGCAAGCTAGGTGCCTTTCACCCTCGAAAGGCACTATCCACACATGGCACCGGGTGTTGTTGCGCCACTATGGGACCTCGGCAGCCTTGGCCCCGTCGTGCGAGCCTGAATAACTTATGCGCCTGCGCATACAGGGACGGCGATTACTATAAATCGAATTTTTATACATAAAATCGACTTGTTTCCTATCTTTAGTAGTACAAAAAATATAACAACATTATCCTTTCCCGAATACACAGAAAATTTATACTCAAACCCCGAAGGAGTAGGTAGGGTTCAAGAAACGATAAGCTTCCTAAACCACATTCAACAAAAGTACCCAATACCCAGTACACACATGTCAAAACAATAGATCGATTCGCAGCTTCTAATCGATTTCGTTACCAAAAGCAATCGATACTTCGATAAATCCACTTCGAATCACCACACCTAATTTGGATTGTGCTATGGCATGCGAAGCACGAATGTGTCGACAGAAATATTTTAATTAAATTGTTCACATTCTCACTAAAAGCCTAGCTTCTATTAAGTACATAAGCTTGTACTATGTATACTAAATAACGGACAGACACCATGATCCAATCCTTGGGTTCAAATTCAAATTCAAATTCAAAATATCTTTATTTATATGGGCTTCAAGAAAGCACTTATAAATAGTCAATATACATTAAAAAAACCATAAGAAATAATACTACCACCGGTTCGGAAGGCAGACTCTATCGAGAAGAAACCGGCAAGAAACTCGATAGTTACTCTTTTAAATGCCAAATTGTACAAATTTGTAAACTTAATTAATCTATATTTAGACTACACATCACTGCAGGTGAACACCTCATTATGAAGTTAACTATAAATCCTTGTCATTAAGGTAATCTTGTATTTTGTAATAGCCCTATTGGTTGCCCTATCTATGGGTTATTAAGGTAAGATGGCAATCGCTTTAGGGCTGATTTTTCACCAACCGATAAAATATAAAGTCACAAATTTGTAGACAAAACCACAATTTGACTGGCTCGATGGCGCATTCGGTAGTAACCCTGCCCCATGCATCAAGAGTTGTGGGAACGATCCCCACCCAGGACAAACATTCGTATGATGAATACTTGTGTTTGTTCTGTGTCTGGGTGTTAATAACCAATATTTTAGTATATATTTGTAATACCACTGTTGATTCTGATATTCGTAACACAAGTGCTTAAGCTACTTACCTCGAGCTACTTACCTCGGAGTCAGATCAATGTATGTGATGTCGTCGAATATTTATATTTATTTATTTACAACTAGCAGCGCCCCGCGGTTTCACCCGCGTAATTCCCGTTCCCGTGGGAATATCGGGATAACATATAGCCTATGTTACTTCCGGATAATGTAGCTTTACAATGGTGAAAGAATTTTTGAAATCTGCCAAGTAGTTTCGGAGCCTATTCAATTCATACAAACAAACAAACAAACAAAAAATCAAACCTTTCCTCTTTATAATATTTGTATAGATATAACTAAAAAAGCCGATATACTATTAGTCGCCTTTTACGACATGCTAGGTAACGAATACAGTCAGCACAATATTTTTTATGTGCCAGACCAACATGGGACGAATGTGGCAAATGACAATGTGATTGTGTAGGTGACGAGCTAGCCAATCGTCACTACTTTTTCACAATTTTCCATCTAACCGGTTTCATCGATAACTGAATGTGGTTAAAAGGGCTTGTTGCCCTTTAACTCCGCCTACCCCTTCTAGGATTGCGGGCGTGATGCTATGTATGTAAAACTCAAAAATCAATAAAAGCTTAAATCTTCTCAATCTTGAAAATCGTTTACTTTCGATACCCCAAAATGGAAATCGATTTGCAAATGTCCTCTAGCACAAACACTTTTAAGGAATAGGTCGAATTACCAGTCGCCCTTTATCTTTGTCTGAGTAGATTGAAGGACTACGTAAAGTATTCAAAATTTTCCATCCAACCCAGCTTAGTTTTTTTTTTTTGCTGAATGTGGTTAAAGGGGCTTGCTGCCCCTTTGACTCCACTAACCCCTTCGGGTATTGCGGACGTAATCTTATGTATAATATTTGTAAAGATGCTATATATCATATATCTGCGCCGGAGTAGATAATTGAAGGACTCCGTGAAGTAGCTCGGGTATTGGTTAAACAGTGGACGTGAGGCAACCGTTGCGCCACCAACCGTTGGCGAGGATGCGGCGCGAGGTCGGCGCGTGCGCACCCGGTACTGTGTGTAGGAAATGACCGACGCATTGCGCATACCTGCAGGTGTAAGAGTTATAATTGCTCCAAAAAAAAATACGGCACCATCTATTGACGACAAGAAGCATTTTATCAAGATTAAAACTTGGATTACGAAAGGTCTTAACTACTTTTTAGAGGTATAGTAAAGTACACCGTTTTTCAAAAGAATGTAGGTGTGTTTTCTGATGTCGGGCTAATGAGATAAGCTGTTTTTTAAAATACAATGCTATTTATAGTAAATTTGCCCTATGGGGCAGCGAAATAGAGCGCGCCGTGAGGTTCAGAGGAAGGATTCGAACTATCCAGCGCTACGCAGTGCGCTATACGACAATAAATTTTGCAGGTTTATACCGTCACACCCGATGTCTTTGACTCTCTTCCCTGTAACTATCTAATATATTTATGCATACATAACATTACGCCCATTATCCCTGAAGGGGTAGGCAGAGGCAACATGCCCCTTCAACCACATTCAGCCAAAAATAAAGCCAGTCTGGATTAGATGGAAAATTGTGAAAAAGCAGTGACAAGCGGCTAACCTGTCGCCTACACAATCACACACCCAAAACCCGATATACCATTAGTCGCCTTTTACGACATGCTAGGCAATAACCACAGTTGGAATATTCTTTTTAAGTCCCAGACCAACACGGGACAGTGGGCTGGGTTGGATGGAAAGCTGTGAAAAAGGAGTGACAAGTAGCTAGCTCGTCGTTTACTCAGACACACACCCAAAAGCCCGTAAACCATTAGTCGCCTTTTACGACATGCTAGGCAAGAACCACAGTTGGCACATTCTTTTTTTTGTCCCAGATCAACATGGGCCAAGTCCCAGACCAACATGGGACGATATATTTATATCTATCTCTTTCTCTCTGCGCAGGAGCTAGTGCTTCGCCCCGGCTCGATGACGTTCGAGTGGTGGGCGCGGCCGCCGGTGCGTCCGTTCGTGCGCGTGTACGTGTACAACGTGACCAACGCGGACGAGTTCCTGAACAACGGCTCGCGGCCCGTGCTGGACGAGCTGGGGCCCTACGTCTACTTGTGAGTATACACCCGGACAGAGAGCGATCACTCAGAGATTCAGTGAAGACTGGCGCATTTTAAAGTCTTCGCTCTTAGACGCCTTGATGAAGAAGTGTAACTAGATTTCTTGGTGGCTAAACTGTCGAGGGATTTTAGATTATAAATTAATATTATGAAGATTGAAGAGTTGGAATTAATAAAAAAAAAAAAAAAAATACTCCCACGCCCCCTTAAATTGCGCTCAAATCGTTAGATTAGCTAAATTTACACTTTTTAGCTAGTAATTAACCCCCGTATCTTAATCTGACGGCTTTTTTTACTAATCTGACGGGTTTCTCTGAGTATCCCTCTATATTAAAGGCTCATACTGGTTGGAGGTACTCATTAATATATAGGCTATCCTCCCTTATATAAATCTGATGCGCTCGAGTAACTCCC
This sequence comes from Glyphodes perspectalis, assembly GCA_951394215.1. Taxonomy (NCBI): domain Eukaryota; kingdom Metazoa; phylum Arthropoda; class Insecta; order Lepidoptera; family Crambidae; genus Glyphodes; species Glyphodes perspectalis. Next base: position 6,431,452 of record OX596230.1, on the reverse strand, counting down.
AAAATCCCCTCTTAGGCTCCCTACTATAGACACTCTTTCTGTCTTATCTGAAGTCTGTTTAGATTTTAAAGGCATTCTCGACCCTTATACTTAGACCGACCTTACTATGTAAGGTCGGTCTTTACACGTCTTATCGAGTAAAGATTGGTGAAGTTACGAATTGTATGCGAATATTCCATCTAACAGCGACGTGAAGGAATTTAGACACCATGATGTCTCCCTTCCTCTCCAATACAACATCGTGGATTTTAAACTTTTTCTGGTATTGTCGAGCAAAACGCAATGTTGTTGTCGGTCAAGTGTACCTGGCTTAGACTTATTAGTATTAAGTAGACCATCAAAAAACCAGCTTACAACAACCTTATTACAAGCTACAAAGCTACAAAAGCTACAAAGCTAAGTGGTCACTTATTTTAAAAACCAGTCTAACGATTCACCGATTGATTTTTAAAATAAGTGATATTTATATAAATTGATCAGTCATCCAATGGAAATTGTCGCAAACATTGTATTCCTGAAGGTGAAGGCAGAGTTCAAGAAGCATAAAAGCAATTTGAACCATATTTAGCTAATAAATAAGTGTGCTGAATGAGATGTAAAATTGTGAAAAAGTAGTGACGAGTATTAAATTCCTTTGATGCAAAATAATGCATAACATCATTCATTCTTTCACAAATACACGTAAAATTTCACTCGAAGAATTCTTTTTAAAGGCCCAATTACAATGAACGATGTTAAAAGGAAAATAGTACAAAATATACAATAGAACTCTCAATTCATATCAAACCTAGCCTAATAGCTTTTTCAATAAACTCGCGTCCTTAATTGTATTTTGATGATAAATTCCCAATAAATATATTGATAACATAGTTTAATCTGTAGCATTTAATTTTGTGGGTATTTTTCCTCATGAATGACCTTTTGGAGCTGAGGTCTCGTGTGACATGTCATTTACATAGTCTTATTACTAAAAGAGCCTTGACATCTGTAAAGTCAGGGTTTATTCAATTTATTTATTTATTAGGAAAGCCAGAGAAAATTACATTAAATCTTACTTCAAAATAGTTTTAACAGTGATCACCATTGAATCATATCGGGTTATGAACTGACCCAATTCAACTTTATATTTTTGCTGAATGTAGATTAAGGAGCTACGAGTATATTGCCCCTCGTACTCTGCTTACCCCTTCGGTGATTGCGAGCATGATTAAACGTATGTATAAATTAATCCTCCTTCAGACTGACACACCAATTTCCTAGTTCCAAACTAAGCTTATAATCTTGTGCTATTGATACTAGGCCAACGGATAGACATACTTAAATACGTTTATAAACGTGACTTGAGTACAAATGTCCATGTTCATCACACGAAACATTTACCCCTAGCGGGATTCGAACCCGCGATCTTTGGATACAAGACCAGATTCTCGGACCACTCGAATAACGGACCTGTCAATGTATATATGTATTTTCCACCTAAACCCTAAACCTCTCTCGCTAAGATATCTAAGTAACTCGCTCAATTTGAGCTTAACTAACACTTACTTAATTGAAGTTGATTTCCTTGAAGAAGTGGGACATTTCCTATACGCACCTATTACGTGGATATCGTAGTTATAGAATAACTAGTTTTAGCGTTTGACTCAGCCTGTCGCATTCTGTGACAGATAATAATATATAAATATATATATAGCTAGATATATAGGAGTCATAAAAACCGTAGAGCTTGGTTATCAATGTTGAAGAGGCGAGTGAGGTGTGTTAGGATCGTGCCATATGGTGTTCGGTTCTCTCTGCCCAACCCGCTAGAGAAGTGGCGTGAAGTTTAGTTAGTTATATATATAGTTTCCTGAAGGAGATATCAGGTTTTCTGGGATTAAAAATAGCATGTGTTCGTTTTTGGGGTACCTTTTATCTCAATCGATTGAGTGTTAAGGCTCGGAATACCTAGCAAAAGATAGAATGATTTTTTTACATACTAGCTGTTTCCCGCGAGTTCGCCCGCGTAGACTAATGTTTCTGTATCCTATAGAAACTGTGCATTTTTTCGGGATAAAAAATAGCCTGTATGTTATTCCAGACTATAATCTATCACTGTGCTAAATTTCATCCATATCCGTTCAGCAGTTTTTGGGTAAACATGTAACAAACACACACACACACACACTCACAAACTTTCGCCTCTATAATATTACGTGATTTATATAATAACTTTCGTGGGTTTCATCCGCGTAGCTCCCGTTCCCGTGGGAATACGGGGATAAAATAGAGCCTATGTTACTTGCTGATAAAGTAGCTTTCTATTGATGAAAGAATTTTACAAATCGGTCCAGTAGTTTCGGGGCCTATATTCAGTTCAAACAAATAATTATATATTTCCTCTTTATAATATTAGCACAGAATTAATATTTTAAGTGTGTATTAATTGTTGTCTATTATTTTACTATTTGGCCCTCTGAAGTTATTTATAGTTATATCAATAATGAAGTGGTCGAGCCCAAGACAGACTAGAAGGTAGCATTGATAATATTTTCATACTAATATTATAAAAAGAAAAGATTTGAATGTTTGTTTGTTTGAATTGAATAGACATCGAAACTACTGGACCGATTTAAAAAAGGGATTCTACGCATATGAAAACCACGGACTAGTAAAAAAAGAAGGACTCCACGCTATCATACTATAGCGTGAAGCCACGTTTATGCATGTGTGAGTGAGATACTTATGGATATCTGTCATTTGGAGCACTTATTATGTCAATGTGTAACGTAAGTTGCGTGTCAAGATGGAGCACCTGATGAGCTTCAATGTCTAGTTAGTGGCGCTAAGTCCTTCTTTTTTTACTAGTCCGTGATAAAAACAAAGTCTTTCGCTGCGTCTGCCTGTCTTTCTGTTCGCGAACTCTAAAATTTCTGCACGGATTTGCATGCGGTTTTCGCCAATAGATAGTGATTCTTGAGGAAGGTTTAGAAATAATTTGTTATTTTTTTTTATACATATGACTTTATTGGCTGAAATGTAATGATATTTATTGGAGGTGTCGGAAGAAATTAAGCCGCCACGCGGACGGAGCTGCGCAGCAATAGCTTTAAAATATAACTGGCTAAGCTGAAGTCAGTAACACGCTTCGTAAACGATACCCATTTATTGGAGACTATTTGTAGGTAAATGTTGGCAATTGACAAATAAAACTAGTCATTGTGCGCTGTTTAACCTTGAAGAGGCCTTATAGCAGACGACAAGAACGTACATATATTTAGATTGGTGAGGGTAAATAAAATAATAAGAATAGCAAGGTGACTCAAAAATTCTGTTTAGTCTGTCAGTTAGATTATAAAAAAAATATTGAACACGTATGTTTTTTTTTTATTTGACAAACAAACATTGACGAAGACACAATGCATTCAAGTTGCGCGTGACGTCACGCTTTCGTCAATTTTTTTCTAAACAGTGACGTCGCAAGCCCCCGCTCCAAAACTTTGATGCTCTTTATCTTTGTGATTTTTTTGTTAATTTGATAAAGCGAAAAATATGTGTCTAGTACTTTTGTGTAATCTAACTGACGGACTAGAATTATAGTTTTTTAATGCAGTCATCATCCCTATTGTCCAGACTTTCACACCCTCTCTAGTTCCAAACTAAGCATGGGTAACGTTAAAACGTAAGTGTTTTGTTAACGTAAACTATTATTTATGTGCACAAACATTTGCCTTTATCGGTTATCGAACCCGCGACCCTCGATTTCGTGGCCAGGGTGTGTGACCACTCGACATACGGGCCTGTCAAATGTAGGTAAACATAGCTGGGTGTCGACGCTATCAAAGTATTTCTCATTGAGACTAATATCGGTCTTTGTGGTTGTTATTGTAAGAGGTTAAGACTCAATTTGGGTCGCTGCGCAAATTAAATTAGTTAATATTTATCTTCAAAGTAATGTGCCTTTGTTACTCGCCTAGAATGTCGTAAGAAGACAATTGTTTAACTTCATAATGAAGTGTTCACCTGCAGTTTTGTTACCTAGTAAGTTTAGATTATTAATTACGAAATTGTAAATTTTGCCATATAGTATGTATAAGTGTAACTATGCAGTTTATTGCCGGTTTCTTCTCGATAGAGTCTACCTTGCGAACCGGTGGTAATGTTTTCTTTTCTGTACATATTGACTTTATAAGTGTTTTTTTAAGCTTATACAAAAGGAACGGAATTTGAATTTGAATAAATAATATAATAATAAATAAATATTCGACGACATCACATACCTACATTGATCTGACTCCGAGCTAAGTAGCTAAAGCGCTTGTGTTACGGATATCAGAATCAACAGTGGTATTACAAATATATACTTAAATATTGGATATTAACACCTAGACACAGAACAAACACAAGTATTCATCATACGAGTGTTTGTCCTGGGTGGGGGTCGAACCCACAACTCTTGGCGCATGAGGCAGGGTCACTACCGAATGCGCCACCGAGCAGTCAGTTTTATGGAAAAATTTATGGTTTATCGGGTTTGTGATTGTGGAGGCGAAGAGCTAGTAGACACTTGACACTACTTGTTCATAATTTTACATCGAACCCAAATCGATTTTATTTTTCGATAATATCGAAAATTATGTCTTTAACTTGTATAGAACGTCGTAAAAGACGACTAATGGTTTATTGGACGTAGGATTTTGTGGTTGTGTAAGCGATGATTCAATTGTCACTATATACTTGTCGACAATGTTCCATCCAACGTAACTAAATTTTGTTTTTCAGTTACAATTATATAACGGAACTTGCCGTTTCTTGCACTCTGCCTGCCCCTTCGGGTATTGCGAATGTTATAGTATTTATGTATGTTATAACCAGACTCGCTTAATCTAGGCTCATAGTTAATCTGAACTCGTCAAGTAACAGTTTTCCATCCAACCCAGTTGGTCTGGGACTTTAAAAGAATATGCCAACTGTGGTTCTCGCCTAGCATGTCGTAAAAGGCGAATAATGGTTTATCGGGTTTTAGGTGTGTGATTGTGTAGGCGACAGGTTAGCCGCTTGTCACTGTTTTTTCACAATCTTCCATCTAACCCAGGCTGGCTTTATTTTTGGCTGAATGTGGTTGAAGGGGCTTGCTGCCCCTTCGACTCTGCCTACCCCTTCGGGGATTATGGGCGTGATGTTATGTATGTATGTATGTATGACAAGTAACAGGATATAGAACTAGGAAGATGGAGTAATAGCTCATAATACTCGTTATTCGTGTCCGAGTATACACAAACATCTTTGTTGGACCGCCTTGCTTCGTACACTCGTAGTTGAACCATGTGATTATTCTATTGTGTCCGGTCATGCGATATCGCATGTCTCAATAAGTGACTATAAAATGTGAGGCATAAAAAAATAGCATTTTAAATGTAACTAGATAATGGAAGTATCTGCGATAACCTTGAGGCTAAGTGGTTTAGATTTGGTTGTAATGGTTTAGAAACTTTTCCAGAACGTTTCCGAATGGTCTAAAATTTGTCTTTGAAGATTAACTGGCATTTTATATGTCATAGAAGGGATGCACATACACAGAATGTACTGCAATAACCCATATCACTTCTAAGTGCCTAGCAATACTAATCAAAATAAATAAATAAATTCTCAAGACTGACACACCAATTTCCTAGTCCCAAACTAAGCTATAAGCTTGTCCTATGGATACTAGGTCAACGGATAGACATACTTAAATACGTTTATAAAACATCCATAACTCGAGACGAAACATTTGCCCCTAGCGGGATTCGAACCCTAGGTTTAGTGGCCGGGGTCTCTGACCACTAGATCAACGGGCCTGTCGATGAAATGAAAATAAAAAATGGCTTTATATTTTTAGTGACTTTTGTTAAAGTATTACGAATCAGCAACCGTTGTCCTGTCTTCTTTTATGAATAAGTAAACTGCGCGCGACCTGTCAAACGAGGAAATATCTAGAATATGGAGAATGATAAAAATAATAGATACACAATGCAAATAAGATCACATTCACAAAGTATTTTTCAATACAATTCATTATTTGACTCCAGAAGTGTGTCCCAGTCGTCATATTACGAATGCCTCAAATAAGTCTCTTCTCTCTCTCTTTTCCAGCGAGGAGTGGGAGAAAGTGAACATAACAGACAACGAGAACGGAACTCTCTCGTTCCACTACCGGCGCACGTATACCTTCCAGCCGGAGCTGAGCGCGGGCGCGGACGACGACGCGGTGGTCGTGCCCAACATACCCATGCTGGTGAGTAGCCGCTGCGTGTTGATCGCATACGATGCGCTCTGTGTTCGGGTATTGTTGCGTTATCGAAGACAAATGCACGGGACCTGTCTGTTTAGCTGTTCTTGTTAGCGCGTGTCGCCTTCCCTCGTAGCTGCTGCGTGTAGATCGCAAACGATGCGCTATATCTTTCAGGGCCCAATCGGGGTCCCAACTAAGGATTGTAATCTAGCGGCATTTTTTGTTGGAACCTGCACTGCAATCCGTATCACCATGTCTGGTCAGTCACATACATTTTAGATTTCGTATAGACTTAACACAGACATAATTTAGACTGATTGAGAGATAAAACCGAAAAAAAACGTTATTATTTAACTTTAAAAAAATGTTTTTTTACGTCATTTCTTAGATAATTTATTAAATTTAGATGAAAAACTTGAATATAAAATATTTTCTTCAGAAGTAAACCAAAATAATTTTGTTTTAAAACTATGAATTTTACACAGATGGCGTACTATTACAGTTCCAATTACTTACCACTGTCGCTGTTCTTGCGCGGGTTACAGCAGTAACTCTTCAAGTATGGGCAGTGACCCTCTGTTGTACGTAGTATATTATTACTCTGTGGTATCACCTACTCTTATAGCTGCTGCGTATTCATCGCAAAAGATGCACTAGTTTTACAGATGAGTATAACAGGCTATTTTACTCAAAAAGTTTTATAGTACACTATTGAGATTACAAAAAAATATTGCTTACGTATTTTTTTCTTTTGTTTAACAAACTAAATGCTAGGAGGATGATGGTATTTTATGCATATCAGGGTCTAAATGATTCTAGTATACTAATGATTTATTATTGTCTTAAGAACGTCGTATTTCCTATTGAGTACTCATCTAATTGCTACATCCGTGCTCGTCTCCATTTAAATACAATGTTCATTTTAATGAATAACTCTAAGGTTATGTACAGGGTGATGCGATACATTACTTGCAAATATACTAAGTAGCTAATTCAGCAATTAGCAAATAAGTCCATTGCCAATTAACATCCCAGTTTCCATTTTAAAGTTCTATTTTCCCACAAAATATATACAATGTTTATAACGATCTGCAATTACCAATCTATCTCAAAATTCATCAAAATCGATTTAGTAATTATAGAATTAAATGTGACGAACAATATAATTTTCGCATTAAGTCATTCATCCGTTTTACAGGATAACAAGTATCCTATGTCTTTTCTCGTTATTCAAACTTTAGACATGTTAAATTTCATTAATATCGGTTAAGCCGTTCAGACATGAAGACGTTACCGACAGACAGAATTACTTCTGTATTTATATTATTAGGTAATAAGCATTACATACATACATAACATCACGCACGAAATCCCTGAAGGGGTAGAGAGTAAAAGGTCTGCCCCTTTAACCACATTTAGTCAGAAATAAAACTGGGCTGGGTTAGATGGAAAATTGTGAAAAAGTAGTGTCAAATGGCTAGCTCATCGCCTACACAATCACACACCCAAAACCCGATATACCATTAGTCGCCTTTTACGACATGTTAGACAAGAAACACATTTGGCACATTATTTTTAAGTCCCAGACCAACATGGGACTTTATTATTACACGTTATTATCAACTCGAACACATTGTATATTATGACGTAGATTATCACCCAGGTGTTTACGATGTCACTTCGACGAATTACGCAGTCGCGTGTAGTACCACTGACACTAATAGTAATAATTGTTTAACGAGACCGGTGATTGCAAAAATGCGTAATTGTTTGTAATAAGAATGATTAAACCATACACGAATAATTCCCATACATAATTATATTTAAAGAACACATTATTTAAGACTTTTTGTTTGTCCCATGTTGGTTTGGGACTTAAAAAGAACGTGCCAACTGTGTTTCTTGTCTAGCATGTCGTAAAAGGCGACTAATGGTGTGTCGAGTTTTGGTTGTGTGATTGTGTAGGCGACGAGCTAGCCACTTATCACTACTTTTTCACAATTTTCCATGCAACCCAGCCCAGTTTTATTTTTGGCTGAATGTGGTTAAAGGGGTTTGCTGCCTCTTTGAATCTGCCTACCCCTTCGGGGATTATGGGCGTGATGTTATGTAAGTATATAAAACAACAGACTCGTATCCGTATTCGAACTAGCACTCCTCGTTTTTGAGCCCTATCCTTACCATTGATCTATCTGCCTATTAAACTCCCTAACCGAAATAGACATCATCATCTTCCTAGCGTTATGTCCCGTGTTTAGACGGGGTCCGCTTAGACCATGATCCAGGATTTAGCGACCCTGAAGCGACTGCCGATCAGACCTTCGTAACCCTAAGATAGGGGAACCAGACAATTTTTGGATCATGGTTACAAATCCAAAGTTGTTTGAATTTGCAGGTTTCATCACGATGTTTTCCCTCACCGTAAAGCTAGTGTTATAAATACGTACATAGACTTGAAAAATCCAGAGGTACGTGCCCGGATTTGAACCCGCACTCCTCGGTTAAGAGGCTCATGTCCCTACCATTGGGCTACACCTAACCGAAACAGACACCCATTGTAAAAACCGCATTCGGCGTCAAGTTATTTTCGGCTCGCGAGTAAAACTCTGTCCGATGTGGGTCGCACTTTCTCTCGTGCAGTCGCCTACTTCACCAGACCTTTGTTGTCACTTGCGCCAACGGAGCAGATTTAGTGGTAAACTACTTTTGAGATTCGGTAACGATTATGTTGGGTAACTAACAACTGAAAACTAATGGTTTAACGTCCCAAATGGAACGTTTTCGATTATTCACCTAGCACGCACTGATGAAATATCTTATTTATATATTATAATAATAACTAGCATCTGCTCGCGGCTTTGCTCGCGTGGCTGGTACATCGATGAAACATAGCGTATGTGTTATTCTAATGTATAAGCGCTATACTATTGTAAAGTTTCAACAAAATCTATGCAGTACTTTTTGCGTGAAAGAGTAAAACATCTACACATCCATCCATACTAACTTTCGCGTTTATAATACTAGTAAGATCATAAAAGAAATTCCCATTGTTGTCCCATGTTGGTCTGGGACTTAAAATAATGTGCCAACTGTGTTCCTTACCCAGCATGTCGTTAAAGGCGACTAATGGTATATCGGGTTTTGGGTGTGTGATTGTGTAGGCGACGAGCTAGCCACTTTATCACTAGTTTTTCACAATTTGCCATTTAACGCAAGCCAGTTTAATTTTTTGTCTGATATTTTAGGGAGGTAACTGACCCTTTGACTCTGCCTACCCCTTCGGGGATTACGGGCGTGATGATTGTATGTTACGTAGTTCCAAACGTAAGACATATTGCCAAGAAGATGCTACGTATACCTTTGACTGAATCGATAGCTCATTCGGTAGTGACCCTGCCCCATGCGCCAAGAGTTGTAGGTTCGATCCCCACCCAGGATGAACATTCGCATGATCAATACTTGTGTTTGTTCTGTTTTATTATTGAATATTTAAGTATATATTTGTAATACCACTGTTGTTTCTGATATCCGTGACACAAATGCTTAAGCTACTTACATCGGAGTCAGTTCAATGTTTGTGATGTAGTCTTATATTTATGACTAGCTGTGCCAGCGGTGTCACCCGCGTTTATGGTTAATATTATAAAGACTATTTCCGTCATACATGATTTATATGTAACTTTAACCATTAAGGCTGCACACGCGACGGAAGCTTAAAAAATGGAGTAACTTCTCCCGTTTTCCCAACATTTCCCTTCACTACTCTACTCCTATTGATTGTAGCGTGATGAAAAGTATACTATAACCTGCCCAGGAGTATGAAGAATAATTGTACCAAGTTTCGTTAAAATCCGTCGAGTAGTTTTTGTTTCTATAAGGAACATACAGACAGACAGACAGACAAAAATTTTACTGATTGCATTTTTGGCATCAGTATCGATCAGTAATCACCCCCTGATAGTTATTTTGAAAATATATTTCATGTACAGAATTGACCTCTCGACAGATTTATTATAAGTATAGATGTATATATCTATAGTCCTTGTTAGCATGCTGCATGCCCGACTCGCATGCGCCTAGCGTCTTGCATGGGCGCCCTGCACGCTTCGGTTCTCGTTCCGACCCATAGAGCCAACGGGATGTGAGTGTAATCGCTTGTTCTTGTTCGCTAAAGACGTTTGTAATATGCGCTTAGATTGTGTTCCTGTTATACACTTATTAGACTGGCTCGATGGCGCATTCGGTAGTGACACTGCACAATGCGTCAGAGTTGTGGGCTCGTTCCCCACACGGGACAAACATTCGTGTGATGAATACTTGTGTTTGTTCTGTGTCCGGGTGTTAATATCTTATATTTAAGTATGTATTTGTAATAACACTGTTGTTTCTGATATCTGTAACACAAGTGTTTAAGCTACTTACGTTGGAGTCCTGTATGTGATGTTGTCTGATATTTGTGATATGTCCCGTCCCTAATCAAGGTCCGCTTGGCTCATGATCGTGAATTTCAAAATCGGTAAATAGTTCAGGTTCTATGGTGGATCAAACGCAAATACTAATATAAAAGGTTATTTTTAGTTTATGCAAAACTTAATTAGTAACGTGCCTATTTATTAAACTTATTATTCTGAGGAACTGATTTTAAGGATTTCAGAAAATAAGTCCTTTTTTTTTCATTTCCATACATAAGTTAATCAGCTGTTTGCCTATTTCGAAGGAAAAGTAAAAAAATGTTTTTGCAAAAATCCTTTAAATTGGTTCCTGAGATTAAGTAGCTAAGAAGAGGTTTCAACGACTTTATATAAGTACGTAACATAACCTAATTCCATCAAACCTAACTATGTCAAACCTAAGTCTGTCAACCTAACCTTTTCAGATATGAAGAAATATGATTTTTAACATAAACTTACCTGCGCAAAACCATTGTTCGATTCACGTCTTAGCAATGTTTGCTCATAGTGTAATGCACGATCGGGCGTTGAACCCAGATACCCGCAAATCCGGCATTAGCTCTTATTTGTATTAATCATAAAGCCCATTTTGCAACGGTCTGTCTGATGTCGTAATGGAAAGCTGAAGATAATAGTTCAAACGAGTAATTTAGTCAAAGTATTTTACAATGAGAGTGGGTGGTGGTGGCTCAATGAGTAAGGATACGTACCTCATGCAAGAGCTGCTGGTTCAAGCTCGGCCCCGTATCTCTGGGTATTTCAAATCTAAATAAATATTTACACCACTAGCTCAACTGTGAAATAAACATTTTTTTTTGCCTTCGCCTTTTACGACATGCAAGGCAAGAACCGCAGTAAGCACATTCTTTTTTTTATTCAAAATCAACATGGTCCAGGTCCCAGACCAACATGGGACAAATTTATAATGATAAACATATTTCGCATCTATACTAATAAATAATAAATATCCGACTACATCACATACATTGATCTGAATCCGAGGTAAGTAGTAAGCACTTGTATTACGGATATCATAATCAACAGTGATATTACAAATATATACTTAAATATTCGATATTAACACCCAGACACAGAACAAACACAAGTATTAATCACACGAATGTTTGTCCTGGGTGGGGATCGAACCCACAACTCTTAAAGCATGGGGCAGGGTCACACACATCATGAACAGATGCCTCGTCACGCACATGATTAAAAACCCAATAAAACATTAGTCACCATTTTCAACATGCTAAGCAAGGAACTCAGTTGGCACATTATTTTAAAATCCCAGCCCGTTACCGCTAGTTAAAGTACTATACGTATCGCACTATGCGCATATTATTACGCATAATATTGTATTACTCGCGTTGAGACACAGTAATTATACAACGGAGAAAGTTGCCACTTTCACTCTCAAGAGAGTTGCCCAAAGATAAGGTGGCCGTCTTCTTCACTGCGTGTACGAATCCTCAGATCTTATGGTCCGACTAAACCTTAAGGCTGCCGTTCTTCGGGCGCTAACGCAAAACCAACGGGATCCCCATTGTCGGGATTCATCTCGAAAAGTCTACGCAGCGCGCGCTGCCGCCTAGCGGCCCATCTCGAGGGAGTGATATTCTCCCCCAGAACACCTAGAGTGGTGTTTGCAACCACATAGACAGCTGTGTACCCTATCCTGACGGACCGGGTGTAACACATGCAGTCGCCTTCTCTGGGGACGATAGAGGGCCAGGGGGCTCCCCCCTCTAACCCCCACGACCCCAAAGGCCCTTTTAGTCGCCTTCTACGACAGGCAGGGATACCTCAGGAGTATTCGGAGCCCCCCTGCAGGGCGCAGATCTTATAGTCCCAGGCATCATCATCCAACTAGCGTTATGTCTTGTGCTTAGTCGGGGTCCGCTTAGACCATGATCGATGACTATAGGTTTCAAGGAAACACTTATAAATCGTCAAATACAGGTAAAGCCACAGATATATGATTCTACCACCGGGTCGGAATGTTGTATCTACCGAAAAGAATCCGGCAAGAAACTAGGTACCTAGTTACTCTTTTCAATAGAATTTATACAAGACTAGCTGTGCCAGCGGTGTCACCCGCGTTTATGGTTAATATTATATAGACTATTTCCGTCATACATGATTTCTATGTAACTTTAACCATTTAGGCTGCACACGCGACGGAAGCTTAAAAATGGAGTAACTTCTCCCGTTTCCCAACATTTCCCTTTACTACTCTGCTCCTATTGATTGTAGCGTGATGAAAAGTATACTATAACCTGCCCAGGAGTATGAAGAATAATTGTACCAAGTTTCGTTAAAATCGGTCGAGTAGTTTTTGTTTCTATAAGGAACACACAGACAGACAGACAGACAAAATTTTTACTGATTGCATTTTTGGCATCAGTATCGATCACTAATCATTATATAATCATCATTATACAATCACACTCACAATTTTAAATGCATAAGCTCCTTAGCCAAAAATAAAATTTATAGAAATTAGAACACAATACATCTTTCCTTCCATACGAACATCTATAAACTCCTTTATTACACCATTTTTAGCCAAAAAATAAGTACAGACCGACATGCGAGCATAACACTGCGAGTCATTCCATTTGCGAATACTTATCGATCCTATACTATGTAGTTGGCAAACATTTGTTCTGCGCGCGCGCAACACGCGCCCACGCTCTGCGCGAATAAGTAGCGGTATATCGGCATTATCATAGGCTACCGTTATGCCTCCGAGGTGGGCGCCAAATGAAGCGATATGTCTGTTTGTCTGGCTATGACGTTAGAAGATCATCTTCCTAGCGTCATGTCTCGGGATCGCTTGGAACATACCATTATTAAATATTAGATTGCAATAATAAAAAATAAATATAAATATCAGACTACATCACATACATTGATCTGACTCCGAGCTAAGTAGCTTAAGCACTTGTGTTATGGATATCAGAATCAACAATGGTATTACAAATATATACTTAAATATTGGATATTAACACCCAGACACAGAACAAACACAAGTATTCATCACGCGAATATTTGTCCTGGATGGGGATCGAACCCACAGCTCTTGACGCATGAGGCTGGGTTACTACCGAATGAGCCATCGAGCTTGTCAGCAATGCTGGATTCAATAATCCAGCTGGGCCCAGCACAATTTTGACTTTGTTGGATCCAGAAAAAATTTATGTATGTATGTACAAAATAACCAATCCACCTGATTCAACTTTATGGAAAGTAAATAAAAATTTTGTTAATTTTCTATCAAATCCTTTAATATGATTAGAATAATGAGTTGTGTAAGCAGGTAAGAGTCCTACCTTTTACGACATGCTAGGCAAGGAACACAGTTCAGGAGGGGATCGTAGGCAGGCCATGCGTTCCCAGGCCCCCTCTCTAAGCGATTCGGCGGAACACCCCTGGGTTTTAGTGGGTAGGCCCCCCCTCTATCACGGGGGGAGAGCCCCACATAACCACTCCTCTCCCCCGGGTGGAGTGGTATGCGTAAGGCATTTCCCAGGGTAAAAAAAAAAGGCAAGGAACACAGTTGGCACATTTATTTTTGTGTCCCATGCCAAAATGGGATCATGATCTAGGATTTAGATTATACGACTCCATAAATAGGGATAAATATCTTTTATACTTCTCAAACCCTTTTTTAACAGACTTTAAAAAAAGGAGGAGGTTCTCAATTCGACTGAATTTTCATTACATACCATAACATAATATCACGCTCATAATTCCCGAAGGGGTAGGCAGAGTCAATGGGACAGCAGGCCCCTTTAACTACATTTAACCAAAATTAAAACTGGGCTGGGTTAGATAAAAAATTGTGAAAATGTAGTGACAAGTGGCTAGCTTGTCGCCTACACAATCACATACCCAAAACCCGATATACAATTAGTCGCCTTTAACGACATGCTAGGCAAGAAACACAGTTGGCATACTATTTTTAAGTCCCCGACCAACACGGGACAATGGGCTGGGTTAGATGGTAATTTTCGTAGCCTGATTTTACTTTTACGGTCATATATGTCTGTCTATGCTATAATATTGTAAAGAGCAAAGATTTGATTATCAGTTTGAGTTGAATAGGCTCCGAAACTACTGGACCGATTTGAAAAATTCTTTCACCAATGGAAAGCTACTTTAGCAGCGAGTAACATAGGCTATATTTTATCCCCGTATTCCCACAGGAACGGGAAGCACGCGGGTGAAACCACGGGGCGCTACTAGTTATTAATATTTTAAACGAAAACGGCATTTCTATAAAAGTTGTATATATGTGTCCTTGTTGTCTGACCGACTGACGAATATGGTGAAGGTTACTGAACTGGTGTAGCTGGTCACCTGCCTATACGTGGCTAGTGAAGTGTGACGTCACGCACACGTCATTGCGGATATGTTGTATGATTGGTTCGTTACCATCCGCGGTTTCGAGGAATAAACATATTTAAACTTCACGCCACTCCCCTAGCGGGGGAGGCAGAGAGAACCGAACGTCATATGGCACGATCCTTACACACCTCACTCGCCTCTTCAACATTCATGATCCTTTTCATACAAGCTCTACGGTAACATATTTAAATAAAGAAATAATTGTTTACTATATAAAATTGCGATTGTAAACATAGCATAAGCATAGAGTATAAATGTATGTGCACATTTGACCTGAACGAGATTCCAATCCACAACGTTGACCAACAACAGCCCTTAACCATAATCTTGACAAGCTCGATGGCGCATTCGGTAGTGACCCTGCCCCATGCGCCAAGAGTGGGTTCGATCCCCACCCAGGACAAACATTCGTGTGATGAATACTTGTGTCTGTTTTGTGTCTGGGTGTTAATGTCGGCAGTCGCTTCAATGTAATTACCTGACTCGCTAAATCCTGGATCATGGTCTAAGCGGACCCTGACTAGCACGGGACATAACGCTAGGAAGATGAGAGGTACCAACCTGTGTTTCAACCAACACTCTTTGCATGTAATCCTTGAACTACCACCACCATCTATAATGTCCCATCAAAAGCACATTACGAATCATCACAATAAATACAGATGCCTCGAACTCGTCTCGAAGGCTAAGTCAAGGCGGCCATCGCCTTCCTCAAACTACAATTAATATCACATGAGGAAACAAAACCTCGCTCACCTCACTTGTGACTTTGAACGGACTTCAACTTGTTCTATAAAAAGCACAAAAACTCTCAATTCATTGGTCGCCTTGACCTGTCGCGCTTAAGTTAATAAATGTGACTTGATTTTTTTACAAATTTGTAAAAATAAAAGTGTGGTTAATGAATGAAAAACTTATATCGTCTTATTGAGAGTGACCAATGACCATTCATATATATTTTTTTATTTTAAACTAGATGTACTACCACTACTCTGTCCACCAACATTTTTAATATAAATTTAACCTACATTACTCTTTATAATACCCGCTGTCTACATCTAAAGCCCTTCAAAATCTTTCTAGCCTTTTCAGAGATTAGATAGAAAATTTACATAAAAATAAATAATTCTGGTGGTTATACGGAAAATATTACCACGGAAGAGTGACACCTTCTGATGGGAGTGCTACAGTACTGGAGTCCATCCAGTGACGGATTAAGCGACGGTGGAGGGGCGGCCCGCGCTGGCTTCCTCTAAATATAACCACCGCCCCCCTTCCGAAAGCTTTAAAAATAGAGAAACAGGGGTGAATCGTAAGGGGGGCCCTGGGCTAATCCTACTCAGGGGCCATAAATGGTTCCAAATATTACTAGTGACATGGAATCATCAGTCGATAGATCCATGTTATGTCTACAACGGGGGCCTCTTTGTCCACGGGGCCCTGGGCTGTCGAGAAGAAACTAGTAGCCCGTACAAAAACTAAATGAGGCCCATAGTAGCTTGAGCCTCTGATAGGCCCAGTCCACACTGAAATAATTTTTGATTTAATCAAAAATTTTATAAAAAAGAAAATTTATTAGTATCCAACATCTCACGACTTCCTTCCTTCCACAGAGCGCCACCTCCCAGTCCAAACACGCGGCTCGATTCCTCCGTCTCGCCATGGCGTCCATCATGGACATCCTCAAGATCAAGCCGTTCGTGGAGGTGTCTGTCGGCCAGCTGCTCTGGGGCTACGAGGATCCGCTGCTGAAGCTGGCTAAGGACGTGGTGCCGAAGGAACAGAAGCTGCCGTATGAAGAGTTCGGATTGTTTTATGGGGTGAGTATATTGTAGACTATATTAGGTAACATCAAACACATTATCTGATGTTAGACAGCACCAGACAACATCAGACAACATAAGAAAGTATTAGGCAGACATGACGTTGTTGACGACGTTACACAACATTAGAAGAAATTTGATGGGATTAGAAAACAACAGACTATATTGAATGACCTCCAGACAATACCAGACAGACATCAGAGACATTAGTCACTATCAGATGAAATTATGCAATATAAGACAACATCAGACAATATTAGTCAACAACATACAAAATTAGACAACATCAGACAACAACAGACTACATCAGACGATATAAGATAACATTTGACAATATCATACAACAGTAGATAAACATCAGATAGCATTAAACAACATCAGACAGTATTGGATATACACCAAGCAGCATTAGACAACATCAGACAAGATCACACAGACTTATACCAACCATTTCTACAACGGACCGTCGAAGTACGTATTAAATTCTGATATTGTCCCTCTTAGTAGTGGATAATATAATAATCTTCCTCCGCCACGTGGTCTTTTGCCGTCTGATCTTGTCCATAAAAGTGCGAAGTAACTAACATACAGTCATGTACCTTTGGTTAATATTGTTGTTGAAAAGAGTAACTACCGAGTTTATAGCCGGACTCTTTTCGGTAGATGCAACATTAAGAACCGGTGCCAGAATCATATTTCTTTATCTTTCTTGGACGATTTATGTGTTTCTTTGAAACCTACATAAATAAAATCGGTATCACCAGTATGCTGTATATAGTAACTGATTGATGTGTCCCACAGAAAAACGGCACCTCTTCAGACGTGGTGACGATGTTCACGGGCGCCAAGAGCATGTCCCAGTACGGCATCTTCGAACGGTACAACATGCGCGACAAGCTGCCCCACTGGACCAGCGACCAGTGCAACAGCATCGCCGGCTCCGACGGCTCCATCTTCCCGCCCCACATCACCAGGAACGACACGCTCGCCGTCTACGACAAGGACCTGTGCCGCCTGCTGCCGCTCAAGTAAGTAGCCGCCGCCATTTCACTCACCCACAGGTAGAAGTCTCACGATGCTGCCCATCCCCCATACTGCCCCACCCCCTGTGGTGCCCCAACCCCTATAAAAGTAAATTATATGGTGGTAACTAACAAGTTTTTTGTAGGTTTCTTTTCGGTAGATGCGACATTCCGAACCGGTGCGACATTCAAATTGTTATTTTTGACGATTTGTCAAGTAATAGGTACAAAATAAAACAAGTGCTTTTTTGAGGCCTACGTAAATAAATATATTTTGAGTTTCAGTTTAAAGCTCTGACGAAACACATATTCAAATAGCTATTTTGTATGTACAGTATAATATTCTGTTTAACCCGTACTTTGAGCATTGATACTTTAACGTGTGTTATGCGTACGCGCAGACAAAGCGTATCTGCGCGCGCGGCGAACAATAGTGGGAGCGGCCGTGAGGAATGCGCGCTGTAACATAGACGTGTGACTGACAGACGGGGCGATGTTACTACATAGTTATTTACAGCCTACATACATCACGCATTCAATTAGAACGGGGGTGGTTAATCCAAGGAGCTTACATACATATTTAGTATTTACATATTGTAACGCCCGCAATCCCCGATGTGGTGCGCAGATTTCAAGGAGCGATAAGTATTTTTAAGCCACTTACCAGTACTTCTCGTTTAATCCTACTCAATCTTACTTTTGCCTGAACGGGGTTTCAGGAGCTTTTTCTCCTTGAACTTTTCCTACCCCTTCGACGATTGTAAACGCGATAATATGTATTTGTAAGTGTTTTTTAAGCATACATCATACTATTTTTTTAAAAGCGAAAGTGTATGAGTGTGTATGTGTTTGTTATTTCAACACGGCTGCTGAACGGATATGGATGAAATTTGGCACAGAGATAGATTATAGTCCGGAATAACGTATAGGCTACTTTTTATCCCGGAAAAATGCACAGTTTCTGTAGGATACAGAAATATTAGACTACGCGGGCGAAGTCGCGGGAAACAGGTAGTGTTTATTACACTAGCTGTTTCTGTATGTTTATATTTATTACTAATAAATATTTCACAATTTTCCTATCTAACCCAGCCCAGTTTTATTTTTGTCTGAGTGTGGTAAAAGGGGCAAGCCCTTTTGACTCTGCCTACCCCTTCGGGGATTATGGGCGTGATGTTATGTTACGTTATGTAATAAATATAATTACATTTTATGTCGTATGATGCTCGATTCTCTCTGTCTATCACTAGGCGTAAAGTTAGTTAGGTACATTTGATTTTAAATGACTGAACGAACTGTTGGTGCCATCTTGGTCTGGGCCTTAAAAAAGAATATGCCAACTGTGTTCCTTGTTTAACGTAAAAGGCGACTAATGGTACATCGGGGTTTGGATGTGTGATTGTGTAGGCGACGAGCTAGCCGCTTGTCACTACTTTTACACAATTTCCCATCTAACTCACCCCAGTTTAATTTTTGGCTGAATGTGGTTTAAGGGGCTTGTTACCCCTTCGACTCTGCCTACCCCTTCGGGGATTACAGGCGCGGTATAGGTATGTGTATGTGTGGACGAACTGTTATTCTCTATACAAATAATGCGTCGCCATTCAACTATGGCCAGAGTGACTACAATGCGATTCTGATTATCGAATGTTGCGTAAACTTTGCGGTTCGTGAGAATGCATTGTTTGAGGTGTGTGACTGCGACTGAGACTTGTGAGAATGTGGCGAATATCAGTAGGATAGGAATGAAAAAGATTATGAATAAACGATGCCGAACTATCGATAGTTTCGCTATCGATAGTTGACCTCGAAAATCAGTTAGAATATCGATACTATTATTGTTCATGGCGAGTAAACTATCGATAGTATTGATAGTATCGATACTATCGATATTTTATTATTCGTGACCAACAATACTATCGATAGTATGGATAGTATTGCTTTCATGCGATAGTATTGCCTGGATCTAAGCTATCGATACTGTCGATAGGATCGATAGGCTATCGATACTATTGATATGACGTCAACTATCGATAGACTATCGATAGTCGACTATCGATCGGCATCACTATTATGAATGTTGAAGAGGCGAGTGAGGTGTGTAAGGATCGTGCCATATGGCGTTCGGTTCTCTCTGCCTACCCCGCCAGGGACAAAAGTTTCGTGTAATGAACATGGACATTTGTACTCGAGTCATGGATGTTCATAAACGTATTTAAGTATGTCTATCCGTTCACCTAGTATCCATATCACAAGCATAAGCTTAGTTTGGAACTAGGGAATTGGTGTGTCCATCCCATTAGTCGCCTTTTACGACATGCTATGCAAGAAACACAGTTGCCAAAATATTTTATAGTCCCAGACCAACACGGGACAAGCAATTTATATTAATATCTCCTCATCACTTGCAGGTACCTCCGCGACGTGGAGTCCGCCGCCGGACTGGAGGGCTACCGCTTCACCCCCCCGGAGGACGTGTTCGCGGACGACGAGCACAACCGCTGCTTCTGCCCCGCCGGCCCGCCCTGCGCGCCCAACGGGCTGTTCAACGTGTCCCTCTGCCAGTACGGTGAGCAAGGAGCCCTGCTGGACGAACGAGAAAATTTCGACTGGCTCGATGGCGCATTCGGTAGTGACCCTGCCCCATGCGCCAAGAGTTGTGCGTTCGATCCCCACCCAGGACAAACATTCGTGTGATTAATACTTGTGTTTGTTATATGTCAGGGTGTTAATATCGAATATATTTTAGTTTAAATTTGTAATACCACTGTTGTTTCTGATATTCGTAAAACAAGTGCTTATGCAACTTACCTCGGAGTTAGATTAATGTATGTGATGTTGTGGGATATTTTATTTAAATGGATAGTAAACGGATAATGGAAGGCTCAGTTCCCCTACACCCGCAACAATGTCGGAGGCACTCAGGCATTCGAAACCTGGCCATTAATGAGGATTTGGAGAATGTGCTGCCTGTAGCAGATTTTTCAAAAACCTTCAGAGGAAAAAGGCTACTTAATTAAATTATAGAATAGAATAGAATAGCAGACTATATCACATACATTGATCTGACTCCGGGGTAAGTAGCCTAAGCACTTGTGTTACGGATATCAGATTCAACAGTGGTAATACAAATATGTACTTAAATATTAGATATTAACACCTAGACACAGAACAAACACAAGTATTCATCACACGAATGTTTGTCCTGGGTGGGGATCGAATCCACAATTCTTGGCGCATGGGGCAGGGTCACTACCGAATGCGCCATCGAGCCAGTCAAAGTCATTGAGTATCATAATGAGCATTAGCAGTACAACATTCCACAAATCCGCAATAGTGGGGAAATTCAAAGTTAAAGTGCTTAAGCTGCAGTAAGTAGCACTTGTGCTACGGATGTTAATATCAACAATGTTCTCACCAATATGTCTATACACAGAACACACATAATTATACCACACGAATAGCGGTTCTGGGTGATAATAGAACCGCAACTAGGCAGTTGGGCAAGGGTCACTACCGAATGTACCATCAAGCCAGTCCATATAGATAAAAAAATTATTACTGAGTGTATGTCTGTTCCAGACTCTCCCATCATGCTGTCGTTCCCGCACTTCTACCTGGCCGACCCGAGCCTGCGCGAGGCGGTGGAGGGCATCTCGCCGCCCAACGCGGAGGACCACCGGCTCTACATCGACGTGCAACCCGTACGTAGAGTAATATATATTTTAGGTGCATGAGTCATATGTGACTCGTGGGTGATGCATGCTGAGGTGGGCGCGTTAGATGCGACCACAGGCTCTACATCGACGTGCAGCCTGTATGTAGAGTAATAGGTACTTCAGGTGTATGACTCATATGTGACTCATGTGAAGTGCATGCAGGCAATTGATTGCTAATGCAATGCCACACATGCTCTATAGATTTCCAATAATTTATACCTTTACTTAGCCGTCTTTAGATACTTACTTTTATGAGTCAAATTTGACTCATAGGACACACAAATCTAATTGAATTCATCGCTAAATATTGAAACAGTGTTTTTTTGTTGTAATTCGAAACGCCACCACATTTTTATTTACAACTATGTATCACTTAAAGTGTTTGCGAATATAATATTTTTTTTGTTATACTTATTTTTTTTTCTGTTTGATAGGAAATGGGCATCGCGATGCGCGCGCGCGCCCGCATCCAGATCAACCTGGCGGTGTCGCAGGTGGTGGACATCAAGCAGGTCGCCAACTTCCCAGATATCGTCTTCCCCATACTGTGGTTCGAGGAGGTGAGTACGATACGGAGCTGGGTTGGTACTGGGAGATATATAACTACGGTACTGAGGTGATCACAATGTATATTGAAAGATGTGTAATACATACATACATAATATCACGCTCATAATTCCCGAAGGGGTAGGCAGAGTCAAAGGGACAGCAGGCCCCTTTAACTACATTTAGCCAAAATTAAAACTGGGCTGGGTTAGATGGAAAATTGTAAAAAAGTAGTGACAAGTGGCTAGTTTAGGGCCGAGTTCACCAACAGATGGTTAAATTTTAATCAGCTGTTTAAACCATAAACGACTGTTTAACAATATTTTGCTGTTCACCACGCACTAACCATTGATTAAGTACTGTAATCGAGTGATTAACTTAAACGAAGTAGCCAACTCAGTTTAACCATTGGTTTACGCTTCCTGACGTGACATTTTGCATTGGGCATCACTTCTGATTACAAAATAAAAATGCAAGACGCTTTGAATTATATCTTTGAAGAGGATAACGTGTTAGATGATTTTGAAAATATAGAAAGAATTTTGCGCACTCCACGTATATTCCAAACACGGCGCTATTATTTTGAGGAATACGACGAGAAAACATTTGGTACCAGATTTCGTTTATATAAACATAGTGCTTTGGAATTACTTGATTTAATTGAAAGGAAGTTGGAAACAGATTTCTCGTCACTGGTGAAATTTACATTACGTCTTCGTTTTTCTGCCATAATCACTGATTTAATAAGTATGAAAAAACTAACACGATCGATTCAACAAGTTTGGTGGTTTACAGTTTGACATTGACAATGAAAATTGATTGACGTTGACATTCAACATTCACACAATAATGCAAAACCATTCGATCATTTGGTCGTTTTCGACTTACTCATTCAAAAACGTTTGGTTACTTAACCGTTGGTTAGAAAAAAATGGTGAACTCTAAAAAACGCAGATTGTTTAAACGACTGTTTAATACTAACAGGACGGTTACGTAATCAATGGTTAAGTTGTAGTTGGTGAACTCGGGTCTTAATGTGTAATAGGAGTGATTAATTGGATCATGAGGAAGACAGTTGGCGACGAAATAACTTGTTGTTAACCATTTATACCTATATTTGAACCACCCCTTGTTGGATCATCCTTTGTTGGATTTTTTAATAATCTTTGTGAGAGTCACCAGAACAAATACTGATATATCAATATATATAATAGATAATATCAATTCAATATTATCTATTATATTGTACGTCAAACGTACGTACGTTTAATATACGTATACCATTATAGCTATACTAGGTCACAAAATAATATACGTAGCTTTTATCTATCCTGAGTACGAGTTCTAAGTGCTCTGCTAGGGAGTATGCTCCGCGGCAGAGCCACAATCGGTACACATTATTTTGCGACCTAAGTGTACGTACAGCAATAACGGTATTCGTACATAATGTACGTTTGACGTACATCATTTTAATATAGAATCTATCGATATTTTAATTTAAACGAATTATTGTGAAAGCCAGTCGTAATATTACTTCGGAAATGACGGGCTATTCCAGGACATGCCCTGAAAACAGGACCGTTGGCAACCCAATTACAAATTGAAGTTCTATAGACTAGTTATAAGTGGTATTAGTCAGTGTTGTTAACCAATCACCTGTCGTCTCCAGGGCATCGACGAGCTTCCTGAGCAAGTGACGTCACTGCTGCGACTCGCGACCAAGGCGCCGCCGATAGCGCGCGCCGCGCTCGCCTGGGGGCTGTCCGCGCTCGGCGCGCTGCTCATCCTGCTCGCCGTCACCTGCCTCATACGGTGAGCGAGCACACACACATACACGCGCGTGGACATTTTATTTCATGTGATCAGCCCGTAACTGTTCGGTGTACCTATTGTCTAATTGTAAATATTTCTCCGCAGATCGTCCCACCGCCAAAGCACCCTCAGGCTAGAAGGACACGCGGTGGCGAAGCCCCCGCCCCCCAAGGTGCCCAGCAAGGAGAACGGTTACGAGCTGAACAGCAGACGGTAACCTGCCACCCCCCTTCCCCCCACACACACCTAAGACGTTTAGAACGGACGGTTGAGACGGAATGAGTTCTTGAGCGATTGGAGCGAGGTTAGTAGTTAAAGGTTGCGATGGACTGAGGTCTGTATTATTTTGAAGTCGATTAAAAAAATGTATATAACAGTGAACTTGGGCATTTTAGCGGAGATATTCTTGTTACTTGAGCATTTTAACGGGGGATAAAATATCATAGAATCGTTTGTTTACATAGGTTTCAAACACACGCTTATAAATTGGTAAATTTAAACCATCAGAAGAAATCACCAATCGATTTTATCGGGATGATACTGGAACAACAAGAACAAGAACCTCGATAATTATTGTATTAAATTCCAAAACTAGATATCTATCAGTTATATTGATCTGTGCTATCAGTTACAATCTCTAAATCAAGGGAAATTAATAATATCAACAATCAAAAATGACTTCCTATATAGATAATTATGAAAAGTATATATTTATTTGTCCAAAAATCGCTCAAGAACTTTTTTTATCTAAACCAAAAACTGCCTTAAGTATTTTAAAATGTTTAAATTACATTTTAACATTAAAAATATTCCATTATCTAAAAACGATCTATTTTTTAAACATTTTTATATGAATAATCTGTATAGTAGGTCATAAGGCAGTAATATGTATTTTTTTTATTATAAAAGACATTAAAAAGCAATTTGAGAAATGGGGAAAACGGATTATATTCAAATATTAATCACAACTTTATTTTTATAAAAATATGTAACGACGTCTTCCGCGTTCCAATAAAATAGTGGCATTAACTTTTTTTTAAATTTTTGTGCTTTTTATCAAAAGTGATTAATAAAATTGATCGGTTACTCTGTTTTTCAAAAGAAATCCGAGTCAAAAAGTGACTTTTTGAATTATATTCACAAATGTTATAACTCGAAGACTCACTTTTGACATAATATAATGAAAATATATATCAGATTATTATAACGATGCTCATATGTTTTAATTAATTCAAGTTAGCAGTCTCTTTGCTGCTGACTTGACTTAATTAAAACTGCTCTGCTGCGTATACCTAAATATCTATATGAAACAAATAAGTTTAATTGATTATTTGGCATTTTTTATTTGTTTAATCTCATACCACCTCAAATGTTGCTATTTCTTAATTCTTAAGTTTTATAATTGTGATAGTACTATCATTATTTTTATCTCCAATATTGAAAAGTCAAATATATAATATTTGAACAAATTATATTATTAATTTTGTAAATTGACTTGTGTATAACTTTTTGAGTGGAAAGAAAATAATGCTATATTTTATTTTTTTAGACGTGACTGTTTTATTCTGTAAATACGAATTATTTTTTAATTTTTAATCTTCTGTGGGCTTCGGGACGCCATCTTAATGTTTGTAAGTGACGTGCGTATTGAATGATCTACTTTTATTACATTACCTATAGTTGCTAGTCTAATGGGTCCGTCCAAATGTGGGTTTTGTAGGAATTTAATAACACTTTTTTTTTATTATCGTACTAATTTCCTAGAATTAAATCTATCGAGGAGAGGTTTTTTTTTTGATAGGCAACTGTTTTGGATTTGCGGGAGTCCATTTGATTTGATTCTAAATGTATTGGGTATTTTTCGTTAAATTTGCTGCATATTTATAATATTAATAAAATATTCTTTACAACTTAATAGTAAATCTCTTTCAAAAAATTCTGCTACTTATAAAACTACTATCTGTTTGTAAAGTAATATGTTTACATATTTCTATATTTTTCAATATGAGTCATATTTGACTCATTCGAAAATCACTTTACATTTTCAAAAGTCAATTGTAATCAAATCAAATGTGGAATTTGGGCGTAAATCCAAAATTTAAAAGTAACTACAATTGTTTACTAAATTTATTATACAATTTAGGTGCTTTTTTTAAACGTTATTATATATTTTGTACTTGTGCAAACAATTATTTGCATCACTTAGAGAAATGACATATCGTTACTTATAAAGTGGAATTATTTTTTAGCATGTTTCCAATTTTTTTTTTACTATTCAAATATATTTTGTAAAATCCAAATTAGATCTGATTCGATATTGTGTATACCTACATTTTAGGTCTAATTATAAATGAAGTGTTTATATTTTTGTAACTCGTCTATTTGAATATTGCGATGCGCTAGACTATTAGCGGATATCAACAAAGTATAAGTTTGTCTGTGTCAGAATATGTATTAAAGTAAGAGATGGCAATATCCTTTGTGCAAATGTCTAGCGTCAGTTTAATATTTTTCTGAACATCACAAGAGCACTATTGTATGTAGTGTATCTGCTACGTAGATACGTAACAAGACAAAGAAATAGTTCCACGGCCTGGATCATCCGTCACGATATAACAACCACACTCTGTTGAGACGGCACTATGATTTACATTAACAAAAGTTTTACATTTTCTGTTATGAGCGGTGTGTCGGACACGAACCAGTTGAACCCAGATGTGGAGACCAGCAACATTTTAGGAGTATCTAATTAATCCAGAAATTCAATTGGCTATCATCGATACTTATTACTTGCATACCATACTTGACTTAATCAGGATAAAGTAGACTCCGATTTAGCTGTTGCTAACAGGAGGATTTTTTTAAAGACTACATTTACAATCTCTCGCCTTACTATTAATTTTATAGTTTCGAGCAATCAAAAGTCTAGAGAACTATGCAATGGTCTTCTGGTAAATTAGCCCGAGCCTCAGACTGGCTTCATCCGACACTGCTACTGTGACTCCCTTTAATTTCGCTTTCAATAAAAAGAAATCTTCATATTACGTCACACTGTGTTTTAAAAAAATTACCCTATCCCTCCTACCCATCCACGTTCCTTAAAGTTTTTTATACACTGACCACCCACTCCTTGACAGTGTGCCGTAATTTGTGGAGGACTTTCAGTTTTTTATTGAACTTTAAGTCAATGTGTATCCTAAGTGTGTCTTAATATAAAAAGGCTTTTGCAATTCCATTTTTTGGTTGATATAACGCGACAATTATGTGTTAAAAAAATGAATGATTACAGGCCAACATTTAGGGATTAATATTGTTATGTTATACGTATAAAATAAAACTTATATGATAAATAGATTGTATGAAACATTTAAGCCAACGAATATATAGATTCTCTTATTTCTAGGTGCTAAATAAATTCGGAACTTACGGCCTTTGTCATAAAACGCAAAATATGAAAAAAAATAATTTTAGAAGGGACAGCGTGAAAATGACTACATATTTTTCTTATGTACTGGAACAGTGGTAAAAAAGGAGAAGACGACGGATTTTGTGTTTTATGTGCAAGGAGTGAAGTTTTTCAAAATGTTGGAAATTCAATGTCTTCCATATGACGGAGAAATATATGTGTGAACTATGAACAGATGTCTATGACAATTTGAGTCCAAGGAAATTATCCAAATGAATCGTAAATGCAATTTCATTAAATAAAACCATTAAATAAATAAGAAAAATCATACATATCCTACGTACTTAACATGGGATGTTTCGGATGAGTCATATGTGGGTCATAAAACATTTAATGTTTTCTTTGTCAATATAAACAAGAAAATATAACATACAATATTGACCTGTAAAATAATTTGTGTAACAAGAATCAGTTTCAATAACGATTACGAAAATATTTTTTAAGAAAAATAAAGAAAACCCTTGGACCAAATTGACTAAGGCCAGTTCGAAATCTAGACAATGTCTTCCACCCTAGACTATTTAAGGTACTTAAATAATGAGCTAATTGTAAAAGCTATAACGAATTATGAGATTCATTATTTTTTATTTTGTAGTGCGCCAGTTGAATCGATCGCGGTAACGTATATTTCTGTAGCTTCATTCGTTGTTTTAAGTTTTTAACACAATCTATGATTTTCTAAACACGATACATTCCAATAATCTTGTCACAAGTTATTTCTTGGCTTTGGGACTGATGTATTAGTAATAATCGGTGCATATCTTACTATAACTGCTATAAATTATAATATATTTTGCGCTAAAAACATTAGTTCATTTTCATGAGTCATATATGATTCATGGGATTGAAAACAAATTTGTGAATTTTAGTTGTAGATTTTTGCGTTGGTGTGATCGAAACTGTTGACGCGTGCGGCGGTATTTGCTCAAATTCGATATATTTTTATGCATCACGTGTATATTGTATGAGGACCATCGTTTGTAAATGTAAATAAATAAAGGTGTAAGTTATATAATTGGTGGTTTATTTTTTAATTACCCTAAGGCCTAAAATAATGCAGCCGCACTAGAATACCCACTTCAGGTCTTTCCCGCTCGCGACCCCCAGGCTACGAATCTTCGGTAGCGAATTTTCTAAAAAAAAATATTCCAATACACCACCGGGGTTGACACACTGGTGTCAACTAGGACTTTGAGTGAATTCATTCATAGAGATAGAGAGAGGAATGAAGGGGAAAGGAACAATTTATACTTATAATAAATCTGTAGAGAGGTCAATTGTGTACATGAAATATATTTTCAAAATAACTATCAGGGGGTGATTAGTGATCGATACTAATGCCAAAAATGCAATCAGCAAAATTTTTGTCTGTGTGTCTGTCAGTCTGTCTGTATTTTCCTTATAGAAACAAAAACTACAGGACGGATTTTAACGAAACTTGGTACAATTATTCTTCATACTCCTGGGCAGGTTATAGTATACTTTTTATCACGCTACAATCAATACGAGCGGAGTAGTGAAGGGAAATGTTGGGAAAACGGGAGAAGTTACTCCATTTTTTAAGCTTCCGTCGCGTGTGCAGCCTTAATGGTTAAAGTTACATAGAAATCATGTATGACGTAAATAGTCTTTATAATATTAACCATAAACGCGGGTGACACCGCTGGCACAGCTAGTTTATGTAATAATAACACAATTTGCGTGAATGAAGTTTATTAACCAAAAACATAACACACTTTTTAATAAGAACATTATTTTGATTTTGTACTATTTAGGTACGCTAGAGGTTTGTTAAGAAATTTGTGAAAAATATTTTAGAAAAACATACTTTAACTTATTTAGACATCGGATAACATCGTATCGTTACTTGACAGCTGTAGTTCTCAGCTAAACAAAAGTTTTCCAACAAATCAGTTACTTAGTTAGGATGCAATTCTTAGTGGATTTCTAAGTAAGAAAACATTTGTTTTACAAAATAATTTATGAATATATTTTTAATAAAACTACTTTGACAATTCAATAAAAGTCCATTTTCATTTATGATAAGTTCCCTGACACTTTGAATATGACGTTAATAGATGCGTCCCTAAGACACCCATTCGATTTCTTTTTTAATTCGATAAAAAAATCTAGAGCAGTGAAATCGTCTCTTTTTTCTTTACTTTATTTTTACACCCAGATTAAAATAAGAATTACATATGAAAGTTAATATTGGTGTAATCGCGATTTCAGACTCGGAATCAATAAGGACGTTTTATTTTTGTATGTGTCTTAAGGGACACTTGTTTTCATTAAAGCATGATGTGATAACAGCTTATTGTATTTTTTTACATACAGTCGAATTGAAATCACACTGGTATTGGTACACGGTCACTGGTATCCTTTTTTAAAAATGTATGTATATGAATACATAATATTGTTCTTGTTATTTAATGAGCTTTATTAAAAATTGCATTAAAAGCCAAAATGCGTAAAAAATAAATAAAAATGAAATAATAAAAAATTACACGATATTTGCAATTTTCTGAAAAATAAATAATTTATAATAAATAAGGTTCCCAAAAGAAAATTACAATTTTTATTAAACTAATTTATTAAAACAACCCTTTTGACGTCACCTGTAACTCGAAAATAAACGTTTTTTTTTAAATTCTACATTCTACTAACTTAATTGCAATAAACCTACATTCACCTTTTCCAGCAAATAAAATAAACAAAAAATATAATTTGTTTGAAAACTATGGTAAGGTAAAGAAAAATAACCTGGTATATACTGTCAGAAACATTTAGAATAACATTAGGTTATATCTATGAGAAATTATGTATGTGTAGTAGTACTATACAAACTAACTGCTATATTTTCATGTGTAAGTTATACATTTTAAAACAAAAGTACTCTTTTTTTACTTAATGTGCGCTAAATAGAAAATTACAAATACATATATTTAAAAAAAAATTTAATAATAATATTACTAATATCTTATAAGAACATTTTAGTACAGTATTTTATAAAAAAGAAAGATGTATTTACATATTTACTTCATTTCAAATATTGGTTGAAGTATAAGTAGAGAAATTCACTAAATCAGAAAAATAATACTTCAATATATGAATTTTAACTGACTACAAATACGTCAATGACGTTTTTTATTTAAAACATGCTAGGAGATGATGCCTTTTTGTTTATTTGTCTTTCTAGATGGATGGATATTTAATTACCCAAGAAACTTCACTACCATGTTCAAACATAAATTAAAATCGTATCTAGCCGTATGTACTATGCATTTTTAATAAGCACTGTAATGATTTTTAACTTTGAAGTTGATTCGGATACATCTCATAATTGATATGTAAAAAGATGATGTTAGAACAGATTTTATTTGTAAAATAATTTATTGCAGTTAACTGTAGAAATCAATTCTGGTGCAAAAATATTATCATCAGAATGATGTTAACCATGTCTGAGAACATGTTGTTAAAGTTTATCGGACAATTCAAAGACGCGATGTATACAAGGCTATTTTTAGTCTTACCTACATATTTAACTTATTATTCTAAGGAACCAATTTAAAGGAATTTAGAAAAAGAGTAGAATATTTATTTTACTTTTCATACAAAATAGCCGAGCAAATGATATTCTTTCTAATGAAAAAAAAATGTGCTCACTTAAAACATTTAAATCATTTCCTTAGAATGATTAGTTAAAAAGTAGGTAACAGGTTTCACATAAACTAAAAATAACATTGTGTAAATTAAAATTAATGCTCTACTTCCCATGAAACAGTTATAATGTAAACTTAATATGGTTTATTTTTTAAATAAACTCTCGACATTCTGAAATTAATTTAACATAGCTTAAAATTATAATTTCTCCAAGTATTTCATTACACAATCCATTAAAAGTACAAACCCTACTTACATTTACAATTTAATGTTATCGATATAATAACATCGCTCAGATCTTGACAGTCTTTGTTCACCCGTAATCATTCGCAGTGATCATCACGATAGATACGTTTCTGCATAGCAGCGCTTCTCAACCTCGGGCCGCGAGCGATATTAGAATGGGTCGCTCATTTCCTACTAATATTGTAAACGCGAAAGTTTGTATGGATGGATGTTTGTTACTGTTTGTTTGTGTTGTTAGTATGGATGAAATGAATGGATGTTAATGAAACTCCCGAATAACATATAGGCTGTTATATCGAGGTACCATACGAGCGAAGTCGCGGGCAGAAGCTAGTTTTCTTGATAAAGATATCGATCTTATCGGACTATCGTTAGCCAAAAAATTTAAGAAACGCTGCTTTATAGTATTTTAATAAAAATTGGGTATTTGATTATTTTAAAACTATAGAACTAATACAAATTAATATTTTTGATTTTGTACCTATATTTTTGTTAATTTGAATTTAGGTTTTATTTTAAAACATAATTAAATAGTAATTTCACAAATTCGGAAAAGCAAAGTGATAATCAAGTAACTAAGTCAATAATTTTTTTATTAAAATCAAATACCATATTATCATAACAATATCTGTGATGACAGTTATCGCAGCCAATTACTTTATTCCGCCTTTTGATGAACAGACTAGTCTGTTTATTAAACGGTGTTTTAAGTTCTATTCTTTAAAGGGGCTAAAAAACATCCAGCCTGTTTGTCGAATATTGAATTAGACGTATTAACTGAATGTCATGCAGGCCGTTTCTTGATCAGTAAACAGACTAGGCTTTTAATTAAAAGGCTGATTAGGCTAGCAGGCGAGACACATAAAGTACACAAAATCTATCGTTAAAGCATGTTATTACATATTGTAAATGTATCCAGGTTATTATACGAAACGTATCCATTCATGTATCGTCACTGATCGTTTGCTAGCATAACGGCCATAGGCGTACGCAAAAGCCATATTAGACCATAAATATCGTATTGCCCCCCTCCCCCTGGACCAAAAAATATCGTATTCCGGTAATATCGTATTGTCCCCCTGGAACCCAAACTGCGTACGCCCATGATTTTGGCAGTGGTATTAGATAACGTTGAATCAAAATTATTTTTGATTATGTATTCCATTATTACATTAGCAGGTTATGGTCAAATCAGTATTATAGGGCAGTCGACATGGGCAATTTAAGGGTGGTGTGTATTGCCCTTTATAGATGGACATAATCTTTAACGACTTGTCAAAACAAATGCTGTAAATTTGTCTAACTCAACAATAGGGATGATGACTGCATTAAAAAACTATAATTCTATTTAGTCCGTCAGTTAGATTATACAAAAATACTAGACACATATTTTTCGCTTTATCAAATTAACAAAAAATCACAAAGATAAAGAGCATCAAAGTTTTGGAGTAGGGGCTTGCGACGTCACTGTTTAGTAAAAAATGTACGAAAGCGTGACGTCACGCGCAACTTGAAAGCATTGTATCTTCGTCAATGTTTGTTTGACAAAGAAATAAAAAAATACGTGTTCAATATTTGTTTATAATCTAACTGACGGACTAAACAGAATTTTTTAGTCATCTAGCCTATTAATTGCGTTAACATAGTAACTTATCAGCTCAATGAGCCTTTAACTCCATATTGCGCCATGGAGCTTAGAGTAACACTTGTTAAACTCTCCCGGTTGCGCAGTGCGCCGTGCGCCAACACTTGAGGCGAGTTGACACACTGGCGCAGGGACTGAGTCGGCGCAGTTGGCTATTTGACTAAAAAAGCTTCACTCTGTTAGTAAGAGATAATAAAAAAAAATGTATACCTACGCATTTTTTATTTTGTCCAGCAAACGAAAACTTTTTCAAAAGCGCGTTAAAATTCCACGTGACGTCACTCAACACTTAAAATGTACGTTAAAGAACTTAGATGCGCTGTATCGTCGTGAATTTGTTTGTAAGCAAATTTTGTAATGTGCCAAATCAACATTTATTCTATTCTATTCTAATTTTCGAGTATTAGATGAAGCAAAAAATACGTATTCAATATGTTTGATAATCCAACTGGACGGACTAAATATAATCTAAATTTTTATCCAGGAGAGAATCCTATTAGATGAAGTAGCGCGGTTACAATTGACTACAATACTACCATTAACTTTATATAGGAATTACTTTGCAAAAATTTGTTTTATATGATGATTCGTGACGTCATATTTCACGTATTTACACACAAAATTTATAGAAGCATGAATTTTGACAGCTCATGAAAAATAAGGAAAAATAAGGCAACGTCATTATAATGTTAAAACTGACATAAATACTGCTTTTACCACAACCAACCTGTATTTGTACACAAAGTACTTTATCCTAATAAGAGTTTGTTTTCGTTCTCGCTCTCTTCATACACTTCCTTGTATATAGAGAGTATTCTTCATATTCGTTTCGTATGTATTCTTCATCTAGTCTTTACCTGTATTCTTGAAAACGCTAAACGCTTAAAACGCTATCCGTATCAATTTCGCTTACAGACACTTATAGCTGCCATAAAAAATATGTAATATGGATTAAAAGAAAAGGTTAGTTTGTCTTCAAACTAGCTCAGCGTTTCGGAAAAATACTGTAAAAATATTTTTTTAGTTAAGGTCTGGCAGTCGTTTCAATGTGATGTCCAGACTTGCTAAAACTAAGGTCATTGTTTAAGCAGACTGTCTAAACGGATTTTCATACAGAGAAGATTTTTAATCACCCTCAGGCGAAGTTTTATGGATCCTCACAAGACCTCAGCCAAGAATACTCAAGTAGCCTATGATCGTATGAGGCTACTCATCTGTAGTATCTAATAGGCTGACGTGGATTGTAAACTAGAATGTTAAAATTTTAGCCTCCACATGATGTTAGCAGTGAAATTCCAGTGCAAGGATGAACAGTAATCCTTGACTTTTGAGTCTTTAAATTGTTGAAGAACTCTGCTCATTTTCGACAATGACCAAGTTTTCGTCACTCGAAGATTCGTATCTTATTTTCTTCGGTGAGGAACATTCTATTTTAGGTATAACTGGACTGGTTTGATCAATAACTTCGATAATCACTTCATTATTTAACGCGTTTAAGTCTATTTCAGATGTGTTTGGGCTACATTTTCGTAATGTCTTCACTCTAGGATGTCCTTCTATACGATTCGAAGTTATATCTGCATTAGGACTCAACTCATAAGTGACTTCTAAAGATTTCCTCTTCAAATTCGTCTTAGAAACGACTTTCGAATTACTTCTACAATTGACGAAGTTTTTGAAATGGTTCAAATATTCGTTCGAACTCTTCGCCTGGTTGTCGTCCGGTTTGCTAATAATTTTATCTTCTAAGATAACGAACTTTTTCCCCTCGACTTTGCTTGTATCCGTCAAGTTCGTATTCATCATTTTGGTATTCAAACGGGCATTCAGCAGTTCCTTTTTCAAATTTGATGTGTTCGCGAAATTGATAACGGATTGTTTAACTGCCTTTTCTGATTTTTCCAAATCGATCTTGTCAATAATTTCGTCTGTACTGCTAATAGCTTCCATCATTATCTTGTTCATAAACGCTTTATTATTATTTAAACGCGTAATCTTCGTGTCTTTTAGAGTATTCTTAATGTCTTTTACAGTATTCTTATTGTCTTTTACAGTATTCTTGGTATTTTTCGGCGCAACCTTACCTCTCCCTGTATTCTTGGCTGTATTTAAAACTTTCCCGGTATTCTTGCTTTGCACTTGTTTCGCTATCGCGACTTTCGTCAGTTTCTCTTTCATTTCTTTCTTTTTACGCGAATCTTTTAAATCCACGGTATTTACAGTGCCATCCTCTTTCTTGATCAACATAAGAGGTTCGTACGTAGACTTGCCAGTGTCTCTGGTATTCATGTACGTAAGTTTGCCGGCTATGAGCAGAGACAACTCACCGATGCTGAAGTCCGCTAGAAGGCTGTTCACGTCGAAGCCGGCGTGATTGGCTATGGTCGGGTCGGCTCCATTCTCGACTAAGAGCTCTATGGTGCGTTTGAAGTCGTCCGATACTTTTGACTTGTTGCCACGGTCTGTGGAAGGAAAACGGTTCGGTGTTATTCGATACGAGTGTTATTTAGGCCTCTGAATGAGGTTTTTTGGCATCTGTTATTGGTCGGAAGTTTTGCACTTCGCTTATTTAGCTATCATAATTGTAGAATAATTGTCGATACCTACTAAGATGGTAGTATCTGAAAAAGCCTGAAGCGTGTATTAACAGATACTACTAAAACGTGCAACATTAATTTTAAAACTGAGCCTTTAGAGGCCACTCTCGACTTGTTAGAACTCATATTCGGGTTAATCCTCAAACGAAGCCTTTCATAGACTCCGCTCGACACCTAGGAACTATCATTAAAGTCACTACCAGTCCCCAACATGACTATTCAACAAAAGCCTCGAACGTGGCTTTTATATCTACTCTCTTCAATCATCTACGGTAATCTAAACCGCCTGTGACCAACGTGGCTTTACATATAAAGCCTCGAACGTGGCTTTTCTTAAAAAGTCCCGAACGAGGCTTTTCCCAAATTCCGCATCTCAACAATACTCACTAACGGAGTCATGGCAGGCGGAGCCGACGGCGCGGAAGAGCGCCGTGTTGCCGCTGTTGGACGAGGTCGCGTTGACGGTGCGCGGCGCCGCCTGCAGCAGCGCCTGCGCGCCGTCCGGCTTGCCGAGCCGGCTCGCCACCATCAGGGGGGTGTCGCCTGGGGGCACATGTTATCGTACTAATTAGAACTGCAATGATGGACCCAGCAACCCAGATTGACCCAGTATAATTTTACCTATGCTATGTACGTAACATCAAGCCCGTAATCCCCGAAGAGGTAGGCAGAGTCAAAGGGACAGCAAGCCCTTTAACCACACTCAGCCGAAAATAAAACTGGGCTGGGTTAGATGGAAAATAGGGAAAAAGTAGTGACAAGTGGCTAGCTCGTCGCCTACACAATCACATACCCAAAACCCGATATACCATTAGACGCCTTACGACATGCTGGGCAACACAGTTAGCGCATTCTTTTTAAGTCCCAGACCATCATAGGTCACGATGCTACTTTCTTTTTATCCCGAAAAAAAAAATTGATTCCACAGTACCCACGGCAATCTGAAAGACAAAGGCCTTCTAACCGATTACAGTCGGTCAATCTTATCGAGGATTAGCCGACGCAGGAGATATTATAGTGCACAAGTGTGTGCGCAAACACAGGTGCACTCTCTGTTCCTTCACTCTCATAGTCCATTGAGATGGCGCCGACATGACCGGAGAGATGTCAGGCGCAAGACCAACGGCGTAACGTGCTCTCCGAGGCACGGGGGTGTTCAATCACCAAGTTATGACTCCCGAGCGGATACTGGGTAAATTCAATAAAAAAAAATGTCAGCCCGACTCAGGATTAGAACCCGAGACATCTTGGTCTTAATACGACGCGTGCTAACAATAGACTACTTTCCACAATGTTCCATCTGCAAATTGAAACAACTTTGGATTTGTAACCATCATCCACAAATTGTCTGGTTCCCCTATCTTAAGGTTACGAAGGTCAGATCGGCAGTCGTTTTAATGTAATTATCATACTCGCTAAATCCTGGATCATGGTCTAAGCGGATCCCGTCTAAACACGGGACATAACGCTAGGAAGATGATGATATTAATAAATAAATAAATTAAAATAAATACAGATTTGAATGGATCCTAATATTGAAATAGTTTACTGTAACTTAGCACAAAACACTGAACTCGCCAGGCGAGTCGACGGCACTGGAATAGGATTCACATGAACTCCCCGAGCGAGTTGGCGGCACCGAAATAAGATTCACGTGAACACCCCTGGCGAGTCGGTGGCTCTGAAAGAGTTAAATAAACCACATCCTCACCTTGGCTATCCGACATGGAGCAGACCTCGTGAAGCAGGTAGCTGCTGAGGTACTCCTTAGGTTTCGAAGCCAGCTCAGGTTTCCATAAACCCTCGCTTTCTTGAAGGACTTTCCTGGAAAATATAAAAAAACGTCACCTAAGAGCACCCGTGTACGTGTCAAAAGTGAAATGAAATGAAACAGTCTCTTCATTCATTTACTAGTTTCCGCCCGCGGCTCGCTCGCGTGTTACATCGATAAAAATCGATAAAACATAGCTTATATGTTATTTTGATGTATATATATGAGCTATATGACTGTAAAGATTTATCAAAATCTACTCAGAAGTTTTTGAATGAAAGAGTAACTACATCCTACATCCATCCATCCATACAAATTTTTGCGTTTATAATATTAGTAGAATAAGGCTTAAAAAACGCTATAAATCGCCAATACACAAGTGAAAATTTTCACAAGAGTCGGAAAGTTTATCCGATTGTGTGATTATGCGTATGTCCGAGTGAGCAATTGTGCGAGCCTGCGAGTGTGCAAGTGTGCGAGTAAAGATGTGCGAGTGTGCGAGTAAGCGAGTAAAGGCGTGCGAGTTAGTGAATGAGCGTGTCAGCGAGTGAGTTAGTGTGCGAGTGAGCGAGCAACTCACATGGGGTTCGCGCGGCAGTGGTCGACGAGCGCGCGCAGATGTCCCGCCGGCGCCTCGGCCGCCAGGTGGAAGCAGGTGCGGTACTCGTCGTCGGTGACCAGCGGGTCGGCGCCGAACCGCAGCAGAAGCTGGGTGCATTCCGGACTGCCTCGCGTGATGGACAGCTGGAGGGCTGTCTGCGAGGAGAGAATTTTGCATTTGCAGGTTTTATAGTCACGTAATTAGTGGCGAGGGTAAGCACCCTCGCCACTAATTACGTGAGGTATTTAGAGGGAGGAGGGATCGGGCTGAATCCACCCAATCTCACATGGCTAGGAGGTTGCGGAAAATATCACGTATTTTTTTTTTCTGCATAAACAATGTCGGTCTGGGACTTACAAAAAAATGTGCCAACTGTGTTTCTTGTCTAGCACGTCGTAAAAGGCGACTAATGGTATATCGGGTTTTGGGTGTGTGATTGTGTAGGCGACGAGCTAGCCACTTGTCACTACTTTTTTACAATGTTCCATCTAACCAAGCCCAGTTTTGTTTTTGGTTGAATGTGGTTAAAGGGGCCTGCTGCCCCTTTGACTCTGCCTACCACTTAGGTGATTATGGGCGTGATGCTATGTATGTATGCATACACAAATTTAAAAATGTAATTATAGACTACGATCGATCCAATTTTAAAACTAGTCTTCAATAAAAGTAGATACTATAAAAGCAAACAGTATTTTTTGAAATATATCAGACGCACTTACAGTAAAACTAAGAATTTTGAAAAATCACACGTGAGATTAGTGGAGATGCGCGCGCTGCGGAATATCTGCGGTGTATCGCTCACAGACTGCGTTCGGAATGATGATGTAAGAAAGAGAGTCGGTCTGAATGACAGCGTCGGAGTCGAGGTAAGAAGAGGCATGCTCCGGTGGTTCGGACATGTGGAAAGAATGGATGACGAAAGATTGACTAAACAGATATACAATGGGAATGTGGAAGGATGTAGGAACCGCGGAAGGCCCAGGCTCACCTACAACGACCAGATTGGTCGTGTATTAAAAGAAGGTGATGTTAGGAGTTGTAAAAACCGTAGAGCTTGTATGAAAAGGATTATGAATGTTGAAGAGGCAAGTGAGGTGTGTAAGGATTGTGCCATATGGCGTTCGGTTCTCTCTGCCTACCCCGCTAGGGAAGCGGCGTGAAGTTTAGTTAGTTAGTTAGATTAGGAGCGGGAAGGGGTCGAGGCAAATCTCACGGGACCTCACCAGGGGCGAAGGGGGGTCGAGAAAAATGCCTCACGCAATTCGTGGAGGACCCCCTAAGACTACGAGCTAAGTGCTTCGTACCGGTTCACAGTAAAAACCTGCCCGTCCTTACCATCCGCGCTGATTACAATACAAAAGACAAGTGGGTAACCAGTCACCTACACAATCACACACCTAAAACCCGATATACCATTAGTCGCCTTTTACGACATGTTAGGCAATAACCACAGTTGGCACTTTTAAGTCCCAGAACATGGAACCAATTTTAAACTATTCAATTTTAATTATATTATTCGTTAATATTACACTTGTTTTGCAAAACAAAATAATACCTACCAACATACAAATTTTGTAAAGCTGGAGTCCATCTTAATTAATATACAAGGTTATTTATAGTATATTTAAGGAACAATTTAAACGATAATAATAAACAATTTACGGAACAATATTCAACGATGCATAAAAAATATTCTTCTCTGATAACTATAATCGGCTTGAGGTAAATCCCCGAGCCGAGAGGGAATCCCCAGTCATAGATTACCTTAACTGACAACGATTACGTTCCGTTTCACCAATTCAAAAACATTTTTGACATTTCTTTTCCTATTTTTTTTTTCAATCCCGCATTCCTATTCCTCGATTGGATTCCCTATACGTGATACCACATCACTTGAAAAATGCCATCTCGACCTGTCGCGTTCAGTACATACATTACATACAATAATTAGTTACCAGAGTATTTAAATTACCTCCTGTAGGACTTACTTATCTGTCTTCATCTTCCCAGTAGGAAAGGCTACATACATACATACATACAATCACGCCCGCAACCCCCGAAGGGGTAGACGGAGTCCAAGAAACAGCAAACTCTTTTAACCACATTCAGCTAAAAATTAAATTGAGTCTAGTTAGGTGATGAATTGTGAAAGATGACAAGTGGCTAGCTCGTCGCCTGCACAATCACAAAACTAACACACAACACACCATTAGTCGCCTACACACCGCCTTTACACCATTAATCTAACGACATGCTAGACAAGGAACACAGTTGGGGCTAGGGAATCCAATCCCGCAGCCTCATCGTAGACCCGCGGATCCGCGGGATTGACAATTTAAGTATTATTATTTTCTTGTTTTAAGTGTTAATTTTAAAAAAAAAACATAGATTAAAAGAGCATAATAAAATAATTATTTTTGCAAATTCTAATAAATAATTAAATAATATATATTATTTTTATTTAAAACGACAATAAACAATTTGCGGTTCGGTATTCAAAAACGAAGCGTAAAAACTCATTTTTTTCTAATCATTAAAATCGGGCTTTAAGTTAAGTCCCCGCGCCGAGGGGGAATCCCTGATCATTTATTACTTAAACTAACATTGATTGCGTTCCGATTCGAAATTTACAAAATCAAAACTTGTGACAATTATTTTCTGCAAATATATATTTTTTTTTTGATCCTGCAACTAGGGAATGCAATTCCTCGATTGGATTTCCTGCGACTTTATTACTACCAACTAGTTTGCGAGAAATATAAAACACTAGCGGCCCGCCGCGGCTTCGCACAGGTGGACATTTATTTTCTAACCTAACCTAATTTTTTCAAAATATTCCATAGCCTATGTTAATCAGGGATAATGTAGCATTCTAATGGTGAAAGAATGTTTGAAATCGGTCCAGAAGTTTCTAAGTTTATTCGTTACATACATATTATTTATTCCGAAAATCATTGTACAGTTCACTGTTTTTTTTTAAATTATAACATGAAATAATAAAAAAAATTATTAAATTACATTTATGTGAATACAGTATCCAGCAAAAAATTAAAGAAAAATAGGTATATCTTCTCATTTTCAGCCGGTGCCTGGTGCGTGTAATCGCGTCCTGTATAATACTGTAGATGTGTAGATGACGAAGTGTATATTTCCCGTAACGTAATGCAAGTCAAACAGTAAGACGATGACATTGCTTGTTCGTGAAGCTACATGTTTATTAATAGGCACATTGCATCTGGCGTGACGTCACTGCCCGGTGACGTCACCCGGCGTGTGCGCATCGTACGATATATGCAAATATAATCCCAACGAGAATCAATAACTGTTCTTATTAAATAAATATCTAAAGTTTGGATGCACAATAGGGATGTTGACTGGCTAGTCAATTGAGATACTTTTTAAGAGCTGTCAAAACGAAATCACTTCTTAAATGCTGTGACATGCAATAAACAATTGAATATGAATTTTAAATTTATAATTATTATTATTAAGGCATTCAAAAAATCACTTTCAAATATTCAATGAACATAAAAATATTACTAGTTCGAAAAGAAGATTCGATCGAGAAGAAACCGGCAAGACACTCATATAATATATTTTATTTTTTTCAATTATGTAAATTTACTAACTAACTAAACTTCACGCCACTTCCCTAGCGGGGTCGGCAGAGAGAACCGAACGCCATATGGCACGATCCTTACACACCTCACTCGCCTCTTCAACATTCATGATCCTTTTCATACAAGCTCTACGATTTTTATGACTCCTAACATCACCTTCTTTTAATACACGACCAATCTGGTCGTGGTAGGTGAGCCTGGGCCCTCCGCGGCTCCTACATCCTTCCACATTCGCATTGTATATCTGTTTAGTTAATCTTTCGTCATCCATTCTTTCCACATGTCCGAACCACCGGAGCATAAATTTAATTAATTTATAGATAGTATTCCCCGCGCTTTATGTAAAGCTAATATTTACACTAACGAGATTTTGATCAATTGATTGCCTTGTCTAGTGTTATTGTCGGAAATAACTACTGACAATCAATCTCATTTATCTTTCTCATATATCTTTTAATTGTTTCCCTTTAATATTAATAGGCAAAAGCCAATTTTTTACGTTTACTGTTTTTTGTTTATTATATTAATTGTAAGTAGGATAAGAT
Organism: Glyphodes perspectalis; assembly: GCA_951394215.1. Classification (NCBI taxonomy): domain Eukaryota; kingdom Metazoa; phylum Arthropoda; class Insecta; order Lepidoptera; family Crambidae; genus Glyphodes; species Glyphodes perspectalis. The sequence continues at coordinate 6,389,259 of OX596230.1, read as the reverse complement.
TTTGTTAATAATTGTTGTTTACGTATTATAAAGTTTAACTACTGTGATTGCCCTCTCGCTCCCACAATGTAAGAGCGAGAGAGCTGTATGTTAGAAAGAATAAAGATATCTTCAGCACCACTATGCCACCTCAGCTCGCTACCCGCTAGTTGTACACCCCACTCGAGTGTATATAAGGAGCCATTTTTATGCATGGCTCAATTCGGCTCTACTATCGAAGCAGGCAGCATATACTCCAGAACTCTCCAGCGGAGTTGGCTTATTGGCTGCATTTAACACTGAAATGGGTGTTTTATTCCTGCAAGAAACCAACCTACACTCCACTCACCGAATTCAATAGTTATGTCGGCGCCGTCTCACCGGACTATGAGAGTGTAGCAACAGAGAGTGCACCTGTGTTTGCGCACACACTTGTGCATTATAATATGGTTTTCTCACGATGTTTCCGTCGCCTATAAGCAAATGGGTATATAATACCACTTACTTAGATTTGAAAAAAAAAACAGAGGTACGTCCCCAGATTAGAACCAGTACCCCTCACAAAAATGACGTCATGACACGATTACGTCATAACATCGAATGTTATGACGTCATGACGTCATCATATGCTAAAAGTCATCATGACAAGCAACAACTGTTACACGGATATGATGAAATAAGACGAAATATGACATTTCCGTGAAAGGCCGATGTTAGTCATTGAAGAAATTTTACTGCGGCGGTAGTTCAGTGATAAGAACGCGCGCCTCTTAACCGAGGGGTGCATGTTCAAAACCGTGCACGTCTGGATTTTTCAATACTATGTACGTATTTATACCACTAGCTCGGCGGTGAGGGGAAACATCTTAGTAATTATAAATTTTTATTATCTTATTTCACACCAGGCCCACTTTGAAACATGGTTCAAAGTTAAATATGATTCTTATAACTTTGTTAATACTGTTGTTGAAAAAAGTAACTACCGAGTTTCTTGCCGGATTCTTCTCGGTAGATGCAACATTCCGAACCGGTGGTAGAATCATATCTCTTTCAACTGTTTTTGACGATTTATAAGTGTTTCTTTGAAACCTATATAAATAAAGAATATTTTGACTTTTGACTTTGACATCGTGATGTAACCTGCACATTTCAACAACAATGGATGTGTAACCATGATCCAAAAATTGTCTGGTTCCCCTATCTTAGGATTGCAAAGGTCTGATCGGCAGTCGCTTCAATGTAATTACCAGACTCGCTAAATCCTGGTATACAAATAACAAAGCAATTTCAGGTTTTATCTAGAAAAAACCTGCTTCTCTCTGGTGCAAACTTCTGTGCGAAGCGGATGTGGGCCGCTAAGACGTAACAGGCAGAGTTCAAGAACATCATCCTAGCGTTATGTCCCGTGCTTAAATGGGGTCCGCTTAGATCATGATCTAGGATGTAGCCTGGTAATTACATTGAAACGACTGCCCGTCTGACCTTCTTAACCCTAAGATAGGGGAACCAGACATTTTTTGGACCATGATACTGGATTTGACTGGCTCAATGGCGCATTCGGTAGTGACCCTGCCCATGCGCCAAGAGTTATGGGTTCGATCCCCACCCAGGACAAATATTCGTATGATGAATACTTGTGTTTGTTCTGTGTCTGGGTGTTAATATCCAATATTTAAGTATATATTTGTAATACCACTGTTGATTCTGATATCTGTAACACTAGTGCTTAAGCTACTTACTTCGGAGTCAGATCAATGTATGTGATGTTGTCGGATATTTATTTATTATTATTTGTATTTATGATAACAAATCCAAAGTTGTTCAAATTTGCTGGTTTCATCACGATGATTTCCCTCACCGCCGAGCTAGTGGTATACCGTACATAGATTTGAAAAAATCCAGAGGTACGTGCTCGGGTTAAACCCGCACGCCTTGGTTATGAGGCGCGTGTCCTTACCATTAAGCTACCACCGCTCCTGTATGTATGAACTAGATAACAAAAGTACTTAATATGTACTATTATATCTATATATACATACACCCGTGTAAATTATAGCTATTATCTGGTACCATAAGTATGTTAGGGATTCCCCTACACACGAGTGAGTATATAAAACTATATATACTTGTTTATTTATTACATAATACGTCGTAATACGACCTTAGGTGAGTATTTGTATCTTGCACGTGTATACTCGATGTTAACAATAGTCAAGCAATTGCATCGTGAGAAATGCCGGATGGGTGACCGCGATCTGCTTATGTACCTTATAGACCGGCGGTTTTATGGATAATCTATACTTATAATAAATCTGTAGAGAGGTTAATTCTGTACATGAAATATATTTTCAAAATAACTATCAGGGGGTGATTAGTGATCGATACTGATGCCAAAAATGCAATCAGTAAAATTTTTGTCTGTATGTCTGTCTGTCTGTATGTTCCTTATAGAAACAAAAACTACTGGACAGATTTTAACGAAACTTGGTACAATTATTCATCATACTCCTGGGCAGGTTATAGTATACTTTTCATCACGCTACAATCAATAGGAGCAGAGTAGTGAAGGGAAATGTTGGGAAAACGGGAGAAGTTACTCGATTTTATAAGCTTCCGTCGCGTGTGCAGCCTTAATGGTTAAAGTTACATATAAATCATGTATGACGGAAATAGTCTTTATAATATTAACTATAAACGCGGGTGACGACTGGCACAGCTAGTCTATACTAATATAATAAAGTTAAAGAGTTTGTTTGTTTGCTTCAACGCGCTAATCTCAGGAACTACTGCTCCGATTTGAATAATTCTTTTAGTGTTAGATAGCTCATTCATCGAGGAAGGCTAGGCCATAACATACACACTCACACACTCACAAACTTTATAATATTATATATTGTTACTTCTTCACGCAAAAACTACTGAATGGATTTTAATGAATCTTTACAATAATGTAGCTTAACACCTGAATAACATATAGGCTATAAATATAAATAAATATTTTTCAAAAATAAATTTTCCAAACTGACACCAATTCTCTAATTCCAAACTAAGCTAATGCTTGTGCTATGGATACTAGGTGAACGGATAGACATACTTATATAAGTTTATAAACATCCACGACTCGAGTACAAATGTCCATTTTCATCACACGAAACATTTGCCCCTAGCAGGATTCGAACCCGCGACCCTTGGTTTCGTGGCCAGGGTCTCTAACCACTCGACCAACGGGCCAGTCAAATATGTTTTATCGACGTACCACGCGAGCAAAGCCGCGGGCAGAAGCTAGTTAGCCATAAACGCGGGTGTAACGGGCACAGCTAGTTTTCAATGTAACTCAACTCAATAGGGATGATGACTGCATTAAAAAACTATAATTCTATTTAGTCCGTCAGTTAGATTGTACACAAATACTAGACACATATTTTTCGCTTTATCAAATGAACAAAAGATCACAAAGATACAGAGCTTCAAAGTTTTGGAGTGGGGGCTTGCGACGTCACTATTTAGTAAAAATTTCACGAAAGTGTGACGTCACGCGCAACTTAAATGCATTGTATCTTTGTCAATGTTTGTTTGACAAATAAATAAAAAAATACGTGTTTAATGTTTTTTTATAATCTAACTGACGGACTAAACAGATTTTTTTTGTCATCTTGCCTATTGTATCTATGACTAAAAGTGGCGGTGGTTAAAGGAAGAAAAATATTGTAAAGGAACCAGCTCATCCGATTTTTTTCTGGTTCTATCTAAAATTAAGCAGCGCCCGGCGGCTTCACCCGCGTAGCTCCCGTTCCCGTGGGAATACGGGGATAAAATATTGCCTATGTTACTCGCTGATAAAGTAGCTTTACATTGGTGAAATAATTTTCCAAATCGGTCCAGTAGTTTGGGAGCCTATTCAATACAAACAAACAAATTCCTTTTTATAATATGATAAAGATCCGTTATTAATTTCTACGTAATAACCGGACTACAAGACTAATAAAAAAAGTCATAAATAGTTCGTAGAAAAATTAAAGAAACAAATTTTTCATTTATTCGTCGTTCGCGATTTTATCATTAATTTCGATTATAATCCGTAGGCTTGAGCAACCATGATATATAAGATAAGATAACTGTTATACTGTATGGAGACAGATAACGCTATTACTGATAACAAACACGCACGTCTGTCTGTGTAAACTATATATACAAGGTTATTTTTATTCTATGCGAAACGTCTTTCCTACTTATTTGACTCATTATTCTAAAGAACCAATAAAAAAAATAATAAAAAAAAATTACATAGCAGAAAGTCTTTTTTTATTTCATACAAAATAGCCAATCGGCTGACCAACTTACGTGTCGAAAGTAAAAAGATTTTTTGGCTAATTTTTTTCCGCGACTGCCGATCTGACCTTCGTAACCCTTACGTAGGGGAACCAGACAAGTTTTGGATCATGGTTACAAATCCAAAGTGATTTGAATTTGGAGGTTTCATCACGATGTTTTCCTTCACCGCCGAGCTAGTGGTATAAATACGTACATAGATTTGAAAAATCCAAAGATACGTGCCCGGGTTTGAACCCGCACTCGGTTAAGAGGCGCGTGTCCTTACCATTGAGCTACCACCGCTTCATATATGTACAAGTTAAATATTGTACAAGAAAACCCGCGGGAAACTACTTCATAGCCTAAGTCGCTGTATTATCAAAATTTCAAGTGTATATTTATCTCAAAAATTACACCTACCTCAACACACTTCGAATTAGATAAAAATATGCTGTTTTATATACCTAATCTGTAGCCTTGTATGACTGAGGAAATTTATTGTTTGACTAGCTTGCGCCTGCGATGCCACTCGCGTTTATGGTTAATGTTATATAGCCTATAGCCTTCCTCGATAAATGGGCTATCTAACACTGAAATAATTTTTCTAATCGGACCAGTAGTTCTTGAGATTAGCGCGTTCAAACAAACAAACAACTCTTCTACCCCATGCGCCAAGAGTTGTGGGTTCGATCCTCACCCGGGACAAATATTTGTATGATGAATACTTATGTTTGTTCTGTGTCTGGGTGTTAATATTGAATATTTAAGTATGTATTTGTAATACTACTGTTAATTCTGATATCCGTAACACAAGTGCTTAAGCTACTTATCTCGGAGTAAGATCGATGTGTGTGATGTTGTCTGATATTTATTTATTTATTATTTTATTTATTTATAATATTAGTATAGTATATATTTGTTTCAAATAACTATAGCGAAACCTCTTAGCTATTTATTCAACTCATTATTCTAAATAACTAATTTAAAGTATTATAGAAAATTGACTGGCCCGTTGGTCGAGTGGTCAGAGACCCTGGCCACGAAACCATGTCGAATCATGGATGTTTATAAATGTATTTAAGTATGTCTATCCGTTCACCTAGTATCCATAGCACAAGCATAAGTATGTAACTGAGTAGGCGACGAGCTAGCCACTTGTCACTTCTTTTTCACAGCTTTCCATCCAATCCAGCCCACTGTCCCATGTTGGTCTGGGACTTAAAAAGAATATGCCAACTGTGGTTCTTGCCTAGCATGTCGTAAAAGGCGACTAATGGTATATCGGGTTTCGAGTGTGTGATTGTGTAGGCGACAAGTTAGCCGCTTGTCACTGCTTTTTCATAATTTTCCATCTAACCCAGCCCGACTTTATTTTTGGCTGAATGTGGTTGAAGGGGCCTGCTGCATCTTTGACTCTGCCTACCCCTTCGGGGATTATGGGCGTGATGTTGTGTATGTATGTATGTAAGCATAAGCTTAGTTGGGCATTAGGGAATTGGTGTGTCAATCTGGTGAATTTATTATAAATATACAACGTTTAATATTTCAGTATTATACTGAGGCTCGCGGGCCTAATTATTATTAAAATAATGTGCACTTTTTTTTTCTACTTCATTCAAAATTGCCACAGCTGATCAACTTTTATGTATTGTACCGTTTTTCTATTGTATGGAAAATAAACATTTTACTCGTTATCCAAAAATCTTTAAATCACTTAGTTCCTTAGAATAACTGATTATTCAATTATTTTTTAATCTCCATACAAAAATTTAACAGCTGATTGGCTGTTATGGGACTTAAAAAATGTGCCAACTGTGTTCCTTGCCTCATCATCTTCCTAGCATTATAAGACTTCCGTGTTTAGACGGGGTCCGCTTAGACCATGATCCAGGATTTAGCGAGTCTGGTAATTATATTGAAGCGACTGCCGATCGGACCTTCGTAACCCTAAGATAGGGGAACCACACAATTTTTGGATCATGTTTTGGATCATATACCTACTATTAATAAGTATCTAAATACCTACATTTGTAGTAGGTTCTCAAACTTTTAAGTATAATAAAGTTTCTTGCCGGTTTCTTCTCGGTAGAATCAACATTCCGAACCGGTGGTAGATTCATGTAGCTTTAAGGATCCATCAATGTAAATTTGACGATTTATAAGTGCTTTCTTGAAGAAACTCTAGATAAATAAAGACATTTTGAATTTTTAATAAAATGCATTCGTATAATTACTTGGGCGAAGAACATATTTTCCCCGTCTTATCAACGTAGTTGCATCAAATGAAGTTAATATTTATAATAGTAGCAATAAGGCTCATATTTCAATGTACATGTATACTGGCTAGTACATTCCCATTATCTTTCGATATTATATCTCTTTATATTTAAAAATTAATTTCCGAAATTATTTTCATCAAGTGTCATCGACTCGCCTCGAGAGTTCACGTTAAACTTATTCCAGAGCCGACGACTCACCTGGAGAGTTAAATGTTTTGCACTAAGATGCAGGCGGTAATCGAGAACACACGAAAATGGTAGTTGCATGATGTGTTACATGAGGGCAGAAGTAAATATTCCCATACAAATTCTATGGGGAAAATTCGTCGGTTAAAACACATCAACCGTTGGAATGTTACCGCTTATCGACTATAATAAATAGCTGCATTCATCGAATTTACTTGGAATATACAGTTAGTCATATCACATTGTAATCGGAGGGAATCCCGTTTTAATATACTGAAGTAAAGTAAACTGATCCCATGTTGGTCTGGGACTTAAAAACAATGTGCCCTGTGCAAAACAATTCCTTGCCTAGCGAGTCGTTAAGGTTTTATAAAGTTATGGCTCTTTATATACCCAGTTAAAACTGGTATTCGTAAATACAATTTAAATGTCCCATGTTTGTCTGGGAGTCAAAATGATGTGCCAAACTACCAACTGTATTCCTTGCCTAGCATGTCGTAAAAGCGACTAATGGTGCATTGGGTATTTGGTTTGCGGTATATAGACGAGAAGCAAGCCACTTGCCACTATTTCATCAAAACCCAACACAATTCAATTTCCAGCAAAAGGTGGTACCACATTCAATGCCGACTTACCTCGAGAGTTCACGTAAATCTTATTCCAGTGCCGACGACTCACTTAGCGAGTTCAGTATTTTTCGCTTAAACGTGACGGCATCCGAGGGGAATAATGAAAAGCGTGGTGGCATTGAACGCGTTAAAGGTGCTCAATGCTCCTTGGACCCCGGTTACTCCTGCGGGGATTGCGGGCGTGATAGTATGTACACATGTATACATACCTCGTTGTCTCCCGTCGTTATATCCACAGACTCATCTTTGCTCTTCAGCACCAGGCATTGCCTCCGGACCAGATCGACGTCATCGTGTATAACCGCAGTATGCAGCGCCCTGGAAGACATGGGAAATCAGCGAAGATATTTTTTGACTCCGAGGTAAGTAGCTTAAGCACTTGTGTTACGGATATTAAAATCAACAATGGTATTACAAATATATACTTAAATTCAATATTAACACACAGACACAGAACAAACACAAGTATTCATTATACGAATGTTTGTCCTGGGTGGGGATCGAACCCACAACTCTTGGCGCATGGGGCAGGGTCACTACCGAATGTGCTATCGAGCTTGTCAAAAATGTATAAGTATACTTAAATATTCGAAATATCCTGACGTCACTCATCATCATCATCATCATCAGCCTGTTGCAGTCCACTGCTGGACATAGGCCGCTCCAAATGGCCATAGCCACTCTGATCGTGACACTTTTCGCAAGACGGCTGGCAGGAGCTGGATGAGAGTAGCCGATAATCGATCAGAGTGACGTCACTCGCCACGCTCAAATGACACGCGCATCGCCACTTATTAAGAGCGTGCGTCACGTGACGTACGCTTAGTCAATTTTACACAAAGTTCACATGATTTTATTTTTAATATGGTATTTGAATTTATTTTTAAACCATTTTCACATTAAAGGTAGGCACAAAATTACACAAAAATGTATTTTTCGCAAGCAAAATAGTTTAATTTAAAGATACAAGGACATTATAAATAAAGTCGGTTAAAAAGAGAGAGAAGAGAGGAAGGACATGTGACAGAGAGTGATGTGTATGAATGTTAGTGGATGGAGAGGAAGAGGAAGGCCAAATAAGAGATGGATGGATTGTGTGAAAGATGATATGAGTGAAATGGGAGTGGATAGCTTGATGACGGCTGACCGGGACGTGTGGAAGAGGAAGATATGCTGCGCCGACCCCAGGTGAACTGGGAGAAGGGCGATGATGATAGAAGGACATTATAAAACAACTCGTATTTTTCCGATTAAACGCCGAGTTGACGTTTCAGTTTGCATAGACTACTATGGTGCCATAATGTCGTCATATTCGGATCGGTTGGGTAGACAAAACTCACATTCTATCAAACTCAGGTAAGAACTTGTTGCTAGACTTGCAGGACTAGAATAATATAGACTTTAACAATCGATAAGATTTAAACGGCGTTTTGAGCCACGTGATGATTACGAGCCATTTGTAACTATTTGAAACTAGCTTCTGCCCGCGGCTTTGCTCGCGTGGTACGTCGATAAAACAAAGCCTATACGTTATTCGGGTGTATAAGCTATATTAATGTAAAGTTTCATTAAAATCCATTTAGTAGTTTTTGCGTGAAAGAGAAACAAACATCCAAACAAACTTTCGCATTTATAATATCAGTAGGATTACATATAAGTAATATTATCAAATTCATTTTTGAAACATGATATTCGGTATTTTAATATGTATGTGTTGCTGTAATAGCTCGAACTATGGTAAATTTTAAGATTTTCCAGTAAAACCTAAGATTTACCAACTCTTAACGGTAAAAGTCCGAACACGTGTACAATTCGAACTTTTACCATCATTTACTTAGTAAATCTTAGGATTCTTTACTTGGAAAATTTTACCTAACCAAACCTAACTAAGATTAGATTATATTATAGGTTAGGTTAGGTAAGGTATTTCTTTAATCAGGTTAGTAAACCTAATCTAACTAACCCATAATATAACCTAACCTAGAAATGTTTACATTAACCAACTCATGTCGGTAAATCCTAAGATTTACTAGTAAAACCTAAGATTGACCAATATACGGGCTTTTACAGTAACATATCTACTATGTTGAACCTATTTAACAGAATTCTTCAGGTTTTATACCTGAAGAATTCTGTTAAATAGGCTAAATAGCTAAATAAAATACCCTATTCGATTTCAATATTTCATTCGCAGATTGTTCTTCAGTCTTTATCTAAATGGTTGATCATTTAAAGGTCAGATAAGAATAACAGTACAATGCTACTGATATTAATACAGCGCTTAACACACACAAACATTATATACATACACATTCCATCACGCCCCCAGTACCCGAAGGGGTAGGCAGAGCCAAAGGGCAAAGCCCTTTCAACTGCCGCTGGGTTAAATGAAAAATTTTGAAAAAATTGTAACAAGTGGCTAGCTCGTCACCTACACAATCACACACCCAACACCCGATATACATTAGTCCGCTTACGACATGCTAGACAAGGAACACAGTTGGCGCATTATTTTTAAGTCCCACAACATGGGGACATTATTAGAGTGTGTAAAATGTGTTATAAGTACATGTAATTTAAACACTTAGATAACAAAACAGACTGTACAGATAAATATAATTGGAGCGTATGTTTATAATGTCAAAATAATATTTTATTACCGAACGCATATTGTATACATATCTACATATTTATTTATTTACTAGCTGTGCCAGCGGTGTCACCCGCGTTTATAGTTAATATTATAAAGACTATTTCCGTCATACATGATTTCTATGTAACTTTAACCATTAAGGCTGCACACGCGACGGAAGCTTAAAAAATCGAGTAACTTCTCCCGTTTTCCCAACATTTCCCTTCACTACTCTGCTCCTATTGATTGTAGCGTGATGAAAAGTGTACTATAACCTTCCCAGGAGTATGAAGAATAATTGTACCAAGTTTCGTTAAAATCCGTCGAGTAGTTTTTGTTTCTATAAGGAACATACAGACAGACAGACAGACAGACAGACAAAAATTTTACTAATTGCATTTTTGGCATCAGTATCGATCACTAATCACCCCCTGATAGTTATTTCATGTACAGAATTGACCTCTCTACAGATTTATTATGAGTATAGATTTAGTACAGCCACATGATACATATTTAACACTTGCAATATGACATCTTTAGGAAACACATCTGATAACAAATTAACGGCGTACATAGCATTCAACTTTTATTTAAACAACAAACATAAGTAGGTAAACAAAACAAGTAAACATATTATACTCGGTAAAATTAATTTGAATAAACTTTATCATCTTCCTAGCGTTATGTCCCGTGCTTAGACGGGGTCCGCTTAGACCATGATCCAGGATTTAGCGAGTCTGGTAATTACATTCTTCGTAACCCTAAGATAGGGGAACCAGACATTTTTTGGATCATGATTACAAATCCAAAGTTGTTTGAATTTGCAGGTTTCATCACGATGTTTTCCTTCACCGTCGAGCTAGTGGTATAAATACGTACAAAGATTTGAAAAATCCATAGGTACATGCCCAGGTTTGAACCCGTACTCCTCGGTTAAGAGGCGCGTGTCCTTACCATTGAGCTACCATCGCTCCTCGCAATAAAAAACAAACGTCCATAAGTTTAAGTAAGAAGCGCAAGTCCAGTTAACATACGGTCACGGGGAATAAGCATATGGACATTTTGGTCGGTTGGTTGATCTGGGACTTCAAAAGAAAATGCCAGCTGTCTTTGCCTGGCATGTCGTAAAAAGCGACTTATGGTATATAGGGTTTTAGGTATGTGATTGTGTAGGCGACAAGCTAGCCACTTGTCACTACTTTTTCGCAATTTTCCATCTAACCCAGCTTAGCTTTATTTTTGCCTGAATAAGGGTTAAAGAGGCTAGCTGCCCCTTTGTCTCAGCCTACCCCTTCGGGGAATGCAGGCGTGGGGCTATCATTCTGATACGTTTAACTTGTTATCTGCTTAATGCAAACAATTAAATATATTCAGTACAATATGTCTTGAGGATTCCTAGTAATTTTCCTTTGTGTGACCATATAAGCGTTATGTCCCGCACTTAGTCGGGGTCCGCTTAGCGCAGCCTTATTTAAAAAAAAAATCCATAATTGTCACAAACAAGTTTCAGTCATGGTGTCGAGGGCCGCAAGCAAAATGTATTTAAGTCTTAATTAAACCGTAATGCAATAAAAAAAATGGATTTCGAAGTTTAACATAACACCACGCCCATAATCCCCGAAGGGGTAAGCTGAGTCAAAGAGACAGCAGGCCCCTATAACCACATTCAGCCAAAAACTGGGCTGGGTTAGAGGGAAAATTGTGAAAAAGTGGTGACAAGTGGCTAGCTCGTCGCCTACACAATCACATACCCAAAACCCGATAAGTTCGAAGTTTAGATGGGTCAATAACAATGGCGCGGCGGGCCGCAGGTTCAGTATAGCTGGCTGAGACCGTGATCCAGTATTTAGCGAGTCTGGTAATTACACTGAAGCGACTGCCGATCTAACTATCTTAACCTATTATTTTAGTAACTCCGAGGTAAGTAGCTTAAGCACTTGTGTTACGGATATCAGATTCAACAGTGGTATTACAAATATATACTTAAATATTGGAACACCCAGACACAGAACAAACACAAGTATTCATCATACGAATGTTTGTCCTGGGTGGGGATCGAACCCACAACTCTTGACCCATGGGGCAGGGTCACTACCGAATGCGCCATCGAGCCAGTCCAATTTATTAGTTCGATCGACCCAATTTTTTTAAATTATTTTCAAGTCTAAACAATTAAATCATGGTTACACAGCCACAGTAGTTTAAATGTTCAGCATTTAAAACGGTGGTAGCTCAATGGTAAGGACACGCGCCTCTTAACTGAGAAGTGCGGGTCCAAACCCGGGCACGTACCTCTAGATTTTTCAAATTCATGAACGTATTTATACCACTAGCTCGACGGTGAGGGAAAACAGCGTAATAAAACCTGCAAATTCAAACAACTTAGGATTTGCAACCATGATCCAAAAATTGTCCTATCTTAGGGTTACGAAGGTCAGATCGGCAGTCGCATCAATGTAATTACCAGACTCGCTAAATCCTGGATCATGGTCTAAGCGGACCCCGTCTAAGCACGGGACATAACGCTAGGAGGATGAGTAGGTAGTTTGAATGTCCAGGTTTCATTACGATGTTTTCTCACCGCCGAGCTAGTGGTATAAATTCGTAATTAGATTAGAAAAATACACAGGCACGTGCCCGGATTTGAACTCGCACCCCTCGGATATGAACCCTGTATCCTTATTATTGAGCTACATTCATAGTCTCTATTCTCTAATAAGGTACTATAAATTCCACACGGGCAAAAACAAGACGAAGTGCCATACACTACATACCAAGAGTATTTCCTTTTCAGGTATAATATAATAGAGCTTGTATGAAAGGATCATGAATGTTGAAGAGGCGACTGAGGGTTGCATGGATCGTGCCATATGGCATTCGGTTCTCTCTGCCAACCCCGCTAGGTAAGTGGCGAGAAGTTTAGTTAGTTTTAGTTAGGTATAGATATTGTGTACTAACTATTTCATAGCATAGTCTTACCTATTCCTATTATAAATGACTAGCAGCGCCCTGAAACTTCACCCGCAGAGCTCCCGTTCCCATGGGAATACGGGGACAAAATATAGCCTATGTTACTCGCTGATAAAGTAGCTTTCTATCGGTGAAAGAATTGGTGAAGGCAAAACGGTCCAGTAGTTTCGGAGCCTATTCAATGCAAACAAATAAAAAAATCTTTCCTCTCTAAAATATTAGTGTGATACATCGATAAAACATAACCAATGCGCTATTCCAGGCTATAATCTATGACTGTGCCTGATTTCATCCATAAGGCTTCAGTAGATTATGAGTTTATTCGTCACAAACATACAAAAATACAAATCTTTCCTCTTAATAATATCAGCGAAGATGTAGATTGTATAATAACTTTGACCCATGGTTTCGCTCGATTTTTAATTATATTATTTGAATACTAGCTGTCCCGGCGAACTTCGTATCGCCCAGTAAATGAAAATTGACATTGATTTGTCGATTGACATTTAACATTGACAGATACGAATCCCACCGTTTTATATGAGAAAATACTTTTGGTTTTATTTTGTTTTATCGTCAATTGTTCAATGTTTTTAATAGTTATTCTGTTATTCTGGACGAAGACAAATCCAACAAATCAAAAACAACGTAAATCGGTTCAGCCGTTCGCGACTTATAAGTGGTGTAACAAACACGACTTTGTTTTATTTATATAGATATATAATATATAATATAGATATGAGTAAGAGCCCTGTTGCGAAAAATATACGCCTAGTATTTTGTTTATAATCTTTAAAGTAAGAAAAAAGGAATAATCTAATTTATTTGGTCCCCATGTAAGGGTTACGAAGGTCAGATAGGCAGTCGCTTCAATGCTTCAATTTGACAGGCTCGATGGCGCATTCGGTAGTAACCCTGCCCCATGCGCCAAGAGTTGTGGGTTCGATCCCCACCCAGGACAAACATTCGTGTGATGAATACTTGTGTTTGTTCTGTGTCTGGGTGGTAATATCCAATATTTAAGTAATATTTGTAATACCACTGTTGTTTCTGATATCCGTAACACAAGTGCTTAAGCTACTTACCTCGGAGTCAGATCAATGTATGTGATGTAGTCTGATATAAAAAAAAGTATAACTACCAGGCTTGTCTTCATATATTAAGTCTGGTACAGTGAAGTTCAATTTATATTTAGGAAGAAAAGCTTACATAGACATTACATATCATCTTCCTAGCGTTATGTCCCGTGTTTAAACGGGGTCCGCTTAGACCATGATCCAGGATTTAGCGAGTCTGGTAATTGCATTGAAGTGACGATCTGACCTTCGTAACCCTAAGAGGGAAACCAGTCAATTTTTGGAATAGAGATAATTAGAATTACTTATATTAATTACATTAAAGACCAATGTCAAATGGACTGCTTTTCTGGTGTTCAGTGATCAAATTGGCAACCGTTATACTTGCAATACTAATTATAGATTGCAATCCAGCGGCATTTTTTGCCAGCACATCATGCTGGATCCAGCAGAGCTACATTTGAGCTGGACCCAAGTGGATTGCTTGATCTGATGAGCTGAAACTTACTGCGGGACGTAAATGGAGAAGAGTTAGCCAAGACAGGAAACAATGGAAGTTACTGGAGGGCTTTGCCAACTGGCACACTGTGCTAAGAGACTTCATATAGCGATGGAACCAACAACCATCAAAGTCTAAAATTCTTCACCCAGTCTAAGAGGCTATATAAATAAATAAATAAATAAAAAAAAAATAAAGCTGATTTGCTGGATTCAGCATGCCAATCAACAAAATGGTTGATCTCAATATTTGTAACGTTATACTTGTATATATTATCTAACTGCAGATTTAATACTTACAAATAATTATCTTCATTACGATACAAACAGTACTTCCAATCCATATACAGCTGGTAACATAGGAGCTTCCTCCGATTCTCCGGTTCGATGTACTTCAATATTTCCGGAGTAGCAACATGGAAATCATCCTCAGGCTTCACCGGAATATCGATCACCGTTCCATCCAGCATTGTCAGTTTGGTCGAGTTACCCCAGTCCGGATGCCGTGGCCTCTCGGTAACTTTATCAACATTTTCTATTAACGACAACGGAGCTTTCATCAGTTCTTGAGTAGTTGTGACAGATATTTGAGATAGACTTGCGCAGCTGTCTCGAGAAGTCTCATCAAGCTCTAACTCCGATAAAAGAGGCAATTCATTGTTAGACACACACACCGCTGGCTTCAAAGCTTTACTATCCTGCAGCGATTCTGGCTCGGTCTTCACACTAGTCGATTGCTCAGATTTTATTGGAACTTCCTCGAACATAGAGAAGTTTTTAAAATCCTTCGGGTTTATCACAACTCTGTTTAATCTCTCAGGTGCATCGGTCACCACATACGGAGTAGGCTGTTGCCGTTTCACTCGCCTGCGAGGCGGAGTCTTCATCATGATATCAAAACTTGTTTCCTCGGTCTGAATACCTATATCAATCATTATTTTAGGGCTGTCTTTAGGAACTTTCTCACTCACTTTACAAGAACATTGTTCACTCTTCCGCGGCACTGTCAGTAAAGCAAGAATGGCACGAATTTTAAACTCCTGGCTAATGACAGAGCATAAAGTCGAAAAGACTAAGTCATAATTGTCTTTGCCTATCAGGTTTGAGATGTTCTGCGATGTTAACTCTCTGCAGACACGACCATTCTCCTCGTACCTGGCTAATGTATGACTGGACTTCGTAGTCAAATTCTGTTTGTTGACGATCGTCACAGCTTGATTATTTAGATTCAAAAAGTCCCCCTTCACAGACTGGTAAATAAGTTCTTCTCTGAACATCGGCTTGGAGTAAGTCCGCAATTTTTGCAACAACGGATTGTTCCCGGAGGGGTTGATGATGGTGAAATTAACCATTTTATCTTTGCGCAAAATAAAACGCGGCATTTTACTCAAAGAACTCGCTCCAGACTCGCCGCTCGAGTCGGTCATTTTTTAATTAAATTTTTATTTTATTGTTTTTTTTTACTACACTAGGTTACGTAGTCAAGGGAATTTTTTTTACGGGAATTACGCGTAATCTCTAGCACTGTTATCACGTTTGGGAATTACTATCGCACTTATGATTTACGAAAGACGAGAGACTAATTTTCGTGCACTTCCCGCGACTACTATGCAACAACACATATGTATAATGAGCACGCATTATCGGGTAAACCCCCCAAGAATAATCATAAGTCATAACGTCATAGACTAAGATGGCGGCGAGACGTCGCAGAAAAGGATCGTTTACACAGCACGGTAAGTCGTGTTATATCGCCATTTAGTCTATGGTTGGGATACTTCAGTTTTCGGTGTAACAAGTTAAATTCTCGTAAAAAGACTTTCACTTAATGGTAACCTACCAAGCAAAGACAAAATAACTAAAACTTAGGTTCTTAAAATGTGTTTAACTTTTTATGGCACATGTAGTTTAAATAATTTCAAAAAACAAAATGTAATTTAATTGTCGAAATACATCAATACTAGCTGAGCCCGCAGTTTCACCCAGATTTATTATTGTTATATAGCCTATATAAGAAATTTCAAATCGGACCAGTAACCCCCAAAATTAACGCGTTTAAGCGAATAAACAAACAAAATCTTCAGCTCAAAATATTACTTTAGATAAAAGATTTACACTCTCAATCATTTTGAATGGCCCGTTGGTCCAGTGGCCGGAGACTTTTGCCACGAAACCAAGGGATGAACATAGATATTTGTACTCAAGTCATGGATGTTTATTAAACGTATTTATGTATGTCTATCCGTTCACCTTTTTTTTTTTTTTTTTTAGTTGGCGAAACTCCCACGAGCCGTCACCCTCTACTCAGGGAAGCAGAGGGCGGTGTGTCGGACTCGAACCGACTAAAACCCCAACGTGGCCTCCAGCGGCGCAGTCCCGGAGGAGCCTGTATCCCCACTGTCGGGACTATACGACTGCTCCTCCGGTGATGCGCGTGCCGCGCTACGCGGCCCACCTCGCGCGGCGGTGGTCGATGCCGTGCAGCCCACGACAACGTCGTCGGATGCACAGCACCGAGCACGCGCGCGCGTCGAGACATGCCAGGCCACCCAGCATGTCTCAACCACTCCGCCCAGGATTCAGACGCCGATCATCCCCGTGACCGGCGTCGTGGGCCCACTCTCGCGCTGTGCCCTCTGCTAAGCCAGAGGGGCACGCGGAGAGCGCCTCGTCTAAGGGGTCGCCTTCCGCCCGGCGACCCAGATTGAGGGCTTAGCCCTGTCATCGCAGAGGGAGAGCATCGAGACGCTCAATCCCTCTGCGACCTACCACAGCGCGACCCAGCGCGCCCCTGTCGGGTTGCCGAGGATAGGGAGGTGAGCAAAGAGACACTCAGCTCCTCCTCTTCCTCGGCAATCCTGGTCCGGCCGCAGGGGACCTGTATACGGCCGGACCGCCGCAACTGCTCGTTTGCTAGTCGAGCAGTTGCGGCTCACCTCGGGGTCCCTCTTCGCTTCAGCCCTGCACGTCAGGGCCTACTAAGCCCCCCCGGTACGACAAACCGAAGACCCCAGCGGGGGGGATGTCTATCCGTTCACCTAGTATCCATAGCACAAGCATATTAGCTTAGTTTAAGACTCGGTTTGAGATTTATTTATTTTAATTTAAATTACATAGTTTGAGAAATCATGGTATTTTTTCGTAGCTGATACGTAATGTATTCTCTTAATAAATTCAAAGTCAAGATCTTTTTATCTTGATTCATATAGTCTTAAAAAAACATTTATAAATAGTCAATAAGTAAAGTACATTAATGATTTTTTGTACGTTAATAAAAGAATTTGTGAGAATATTAAGTGTAATGAGATGATTATTTTTGCAATTGTTTTTGTAGTCGGTGAACGAGTCACTTGTCTTTACTTTTTAACAAGTTTCCAACATATCTAACTCAACTCAATAAATTAAAAGTTGAAATATTCTTTATTTAAATAGGTACAAAGAAACACTTATAAATTGTCAAATACAAGCTGTATGATTCTACCACCGGTTCGGAATGATGGTTATACCGAGTAGAATCCGGCAAGAAACTCTGTAGTTACTGTTTTCAACAGTATTAAAAAAGTTTAAGAATCTTATCTAAACTTTGACAAGCTCGATGGCGCATTAGGTCGTGACCCTACCCCATGTATCTATATAGTCCAATAGAATCATAAGTGAAAATATATATTCAAATGCCTACCTATAATAGGTAGGCATTTGAATATATATTTTCACAGTTAAAGTAGGTAAGGTAAGGATGCTCGGTAGGTAAGGTCAAAGACTGTAAATAAGTAAGTACCTATAAAAATTATTGACTTAAAAAAAAAATATTATAAATCGCAATGTGTAAATGGACCTCAGAAGCCACGTTCCCTACGTTCCGTCTTACGTTAATGAAACTACTATTTATTACACTATATAATATACACACTAATACGTTTTATTAAATAAAGACTACAAATTATCATTAATCAGTATTTTTAATGAAATATTTTTTTTATCTACCTTACCATAAATATGTATCATGTGATAAAAGCAATATAATCACATTTTTTGTGGACAAAATCATAAGGCAGGGAAACGAAACGTAAAACCTGGGTTCACTAAATTAATAACGAAACCTAATAAAGTATTTTATTTAAATGAGATGTAGATGAAGAGTATTAAGAGCAGTAAGAATAAATTTGAGTTGAGTTTGATGAAAAATTAAAAAAAAAATACATCTCGTCGCCTACACAATAGTGAGGTTCATAGCTGTTTGACGTTGTATATCTAACAAACCATTAGTCGCCTTTTCTAACACGCTCAGCAAGGAACACAGTTGGTGCATCTTTTAAATTCCCAGGCTTTTTTTGAGTATATAGTATATATTAGGTAATTTATTCGCTTTTTAAAGAATTATTCTTGCCATTTTTATAGGTACGGAACTCCAAATAACAAACATATTTTGTACCAAAGCTAAATAACTTTCCCGCTTCAAGTTTCTATGTTTTAATAACACAGCTTAAATATTTTTTCACTTTGGCAACACTGATTAGGGAAATTTCCTAACAAAAGCTACGCTCATGGTTACAATTTTTAAGAATGGTTTTCACCAATTATGTTCGACACATATTTATTTTAGAATTTGGTTCGCTAACATGACAATATAGACTAAACTCACTTAGGCGTATCTTTATCTTTCCCGTGGTAATACGGGTATAAAACATAGCATAAATTACTCGCTGATAAAGTAGCTTTCCATTGGTGATAGAATTTTTCAAACCGGCCAATCAGTTTCGTAACCTATTTAATACAAACAAACAATCAAATCTCTCCCACGAAACCAATTTTATGTGGAAGTGCCAAGTGGAAGTGGCAGTGAAGCCACAATTCTGCGTTGTAATGCAAGACTACGCGTACACTGCTTTTGTCTAAATGTACACCTTATTCCTATCACTGTCAGGGTTATAATAGGGTATTTTCCTCAAAAAAATGATTTGTCCACTATTAAGATTACAAAAATATTGCTTACTGTGCCGCATTGCCGCACGTAGTAAAATACAGCACGTACAGCACGTAGTAAACTAAACTACTCTAAAACTAAACTGCTCTCCTTAATTGCCCTTTGCCCCCCATAAAGCCTTGTCGCCACGCCACTATAAGCAGGCTACAGCGGCAATATTATAAACTCTGCAAAGTATGAAAAAGGCGACTAATGGTTTACGGGCTTTTGGGTATGTGACTGAGTAGGCGACAAGCTAGCCATTTGTCACTCCTTTTTCACAGCTTTCCATCCAACCCAGCCCACTGTCCCGTGTTGGTCTGGGACATAAAAATAATTTGCCAATTTATTGGACTGACGCAGGAATTGATCTTTTGGTTAAAGCCCTACATAAACCCACTTTCGTTTGAATATGTGGTTGGGCCAATTCGCTATACATATACAAATGCGCGTAAGAAGAGTGAAGAATTTTTTCACCATGTTCATTAGTTTTTAACGGACTTCAAAAAAAAAGGAGGAGGTGTCTACTTTTTTTTAGTTTGGCTGGCATCGACTCAAAAACTAACTGATTATTGTAAATATTTAAATACGTGTTTAAGATTAATACTTTCATCGAAGCAGTCGGAAGAATTTATTTTATACTTTTTAGTGTTTGGACATTTAAATAGCTATTAAGGCAGGTTCTTACTTAGGGTTTTTTCATAAACATTTTTTGCGGGGTTTTTTTGAAGTCGGTTTTTATTTTTGTTACACAACAGTTCTTGTAACGAAACGACCAAGCTCGATATTTTTTTTGACTAAGTTATAGACTAGTCCCGTGTTAGGCTGCGACTATAAAATAATTTTCCAATTGTGTTTCTTGCCTAGCTTGTCGTAAAAGGCGACTAATGGTATATGGGGTTTTGGGTATGTGATTGTGTAGGCGACGAGCTAGCCACTTGTCACTACTTTTTCACAATTTTCCATCTAACGCAGCCCAGTTTTTGTCTGTATGTGCTTAAAGGGGCCTGCTGTCCCTTTGGCTCTGCCTACCCCTTCGGGGATTATGGGCGTGATGTTTTATTAAGTTATGTTAAATTATTATTATTATTTTATTAAAATAATACCTAGTAACTTACATATTATTCTAAGGAAAAAAAATTAAGGATTTTGGAAAATGAGCCAAAAATATTTTAACTTTCCATGAAATTGATTCACTGATTTTTTTTTAATGGTTCTTATTAATATTGAGTTAAATATGTGAGTAAAAGTTTTCGCATATTTAAACAAAAATTAACCTTGTATATGTTTTCTGAATAAATATTTCCTGCATAATGTTAGTGAAATCGGACCTCTAAATCTCTTCCAAATACAACATGCACTTTTGGAGGGCGCCACCGTCTATGAGTAACTGTCAAATTCCAAGTATTTATTTCTTTGTCAAAATTAGTTCCATTTTTTGCCACCTCCTTTCAAACATTGTTCGGTTGTCTGTCACATGATGTTATTTAATAACTATTGCTTAATTATAAATTAACAAGCTGAGCCCGCGGTTTATGGTTAATGTTATATAGCATAGAGCCTTCCTCGATAAATTAACTATACAACACAAAAATATTTTTTTTAATTCGGACCAGTACTTTTTGAGATTAGCGCGCTCAAGCAAACAAACTCTTTTGCTTTTTAAATTAAGTATATATATAAATTAGGTATTTATAAAGATATAAGACGCCAGTTACTTTCTATATTGATCTTGGAATTAAATATAATGTGCCAGCTGTGTTTCTTGCCTAGCACGTCGTAAATGGCGAGTAATGTCTCGGGTTTTGGATATAAGTATGATTGCGCATGCGACGAGCTAGCCACTTGTTACTATTTTATCACAATTACCCACTTACCCCAATTTAATAGTATTTTTGGCTAAAAGTAGATAAGGGAGTTGAGTTCTTCTTCTGTCTTCTGCTTATTCTTTCTTTTTTATTACTTGTTTTTGTCACAACCATGGATGAGTAAAAAATATAACCACTAAACCTAGAAGAGTACCTATTACAAACAAATCTTTGTTTTATTAACATGTTAACCACAAGGACTAGTACTTAACTCCATGGTAAAGCAAAACCTTCCTACCAACCACGGACTAGTAAAAAAAGAAGGACTCAGCGCCACTAAATAGACGTTGAAGCTCCTCAGGTGCTCTAACTTGACACGCAACTTACGGCACACATTGACATAATAAGTGCTCCACATGACAGATATCCGATATCTGGTATCTCTGAGTACTGAAACATATGTAGACGACTTAATGTTCTATACGAACAATCTGCTATACAAATATGATTAATATCGATATTGTATTCATAAACCTCTATTTATCTCTTTTTAACAAGTCTACAATACTGCACGTAAAAAGAGACAACAACATATTTGACTTAACTATTTTCGGTAACATCATCAAGTGACGTCATAGAAATACCTAAGTGAAGCCGGCTACCATTTTGGTTCCTCGCTTTAAGTTGTCAATGTCAGTAGAATTTGCAGTGTATTGTGCCAATATTGATAAAATTTGTGATTATAACATAATCTAACTTGTAACATTAAGTATGTAAATAAGTAAAGTGGAATGACACTACACAAAGGCGCCATATTTGTTCCTCTCTCAAAATTGGGCTTCACTGTTTCGTAGTTAAGCCATCTCCATTAGTTTCAGTACTCAGAGTCTGGTATCCATAAGTATCTCACACACACATGCATAAACGTGGCTTCACGCTTTAGACAGCGTGGAGTCTGTTCTTTTTTATTAGTCCGTGCTACCAACCTTTATAAAAATTATTATTAAGCTGACGAAGAAATATGCGACTCGGCACAATTAAAGTTTATGGAGAAAGAGTGCAGAAAGCTAATATTTGAATAAATAATGCCTTAGGGCTGATTTTTTAACAGTCAGTTATAATAATCGAATAAATCACAACCCGGATAATTGTAAAATGTCATTGCCTGTTTCTCAGTAAAATACCGTATGACATCAGCAAATTGGTGACTTTATACTTTTATCAGTCGGTTAATTCTTACCTGACAATAAAAAAATCGGGCCTTAAAATTTTACCTATCAACAAAAACAAAGAATTAAAGGTACCTACATTTCTAGGGATAATAATAACTTAGCTAAATTCGGTCCGGCAGCCTTGCAAAGAGTATTAGCCAACTACGCAGGAGATAATTATAGTTCAAAAGTATTTTCGCAAACATGGTAGACATACGTTCCTTCACTCTCACAGTCCGGTGAGACGGCGCCGAGATGACCGGAGAGGTCAGGTGCAGGACCAACGGACCAACCAATATACATATATTCTTTCTGAAGATAGTGACACAACACCAACTTCCTGACTCCGGGCTAGTAGGTATCGTGCTAGTTTCAGTATCCTGTAATCCCCGAAGGGGTAAGCAGGGTCAAAGGGCTAGCTAGCCCCTTTAACCACATTTAGCCAAAAAAAAGAAACTGGGCTGGGTTCGATGAAAAATTATTATAGTATTGAAATACGCAGCCAATTTTTTGGACTGACGCAGGAATTGATCGTTTGGTTAAAGCCCTACATAAAGCCACTTTCGTTTCAATATGTGGTTGGGCCATTTCGCTATACATATACACATGCGCGTAAGAATAGTGAAGAATTTTTTCACCACGTTCATTAGTTATTAACCGACTTAAAAAAAAAGGACGAGGTGTCTGCTTTTTTTAGTTTGGCTGGCATCGACTCCAAAACTAATTGATTATTATCTATACTTATAATAAATCTGTAGAGAGGTCAATTCTGTACATGAAATATATTTTCAAAATAACTATCAGGGGGTTATTAGTGATCGATACTGATGCCAAAAATGCAATCAGTAACATTTTTGTCTGTCTGTCTCTCTGTCTGTCTGTATGTTCCTTATAGAAACAAAAACTACTCGACGGATTTTAACGAAACTTGGTACAATTATTCTTCATACTCCTGGGCAGGTTATAGTATACTTTTCATCACGCTACAATCAATAGGAGCAGAGTAGTGAAGGGAAATGTTGGGAAAACGGGAGAAGTTACTCCATTTTTTAAGCTTCCGTCGCGTGTGCAGCCTTAATGGTTAAAGTTACATAGAAATCATGTATGACGGAAATAGTCTTTATAATATTAACCATTAACGCGGGTGACCCCGCTGGCACAGCTAGTAATGAATAAACGTATTCAAAACATCGAAAATTCATCACTATAATTTTAAACGTTAAAAAAATAAAAAGATAAATTATCCTCCAAACTGACACCCATATATATACATTCTAAATATATGGATAGACACACTAAATCCCTAGTTCCAAACTAAGCTTACGCACAACCGTAAGCTGTCTATCCGTTCACCTAGTATCCATAGCACAACCTATGGATACTAAGTGAAAGGATAGACCTACTTAAATACGTTTATAAACATCCATGACTCGAGTACAAATGTCCATGTTCATCACACGAAACATTTGCTCCTAGCGGGATTCGAACGGCCACGAAACCAAGGGTCGCCCCTTGGTTTCGTGGCCAGGGTCTCTGACCACTCGACCAACGGGCCAGTCAAAGATACACATACAAATGTTTGTAAATATGTTGATTATTTTAGTTTTGGCAATGATCAGATTAAAAAATTATTATTATGATAGTCAATGGTTGGGGAATACCCAATAGTTACCTCAGCCGGTTAGAAAGAGATAACACTATTAGAGGGCGTGTCTATTACTTGGAGGGACGGGCCAAACCGTTCCTGTTGACCTCAAATCTAGTCATAATTAGGGTTAAAGCCAGATTGTGCTATAAATTCAACTTCAAAATTATTTCATTGATATAAGGTTCAAAAAGCACTTATAACAAGTCAATATGTACAGAAAAGAAATTATTACCACAGGTTCGGTAGGTATCTATCGAGAAGAAACCGGCAAGAAACTCGATAGTCACTCTTATATATGGCAAAATTTACAATTTCGTAATTAATACTCTACACTTACTAGGTAACAACACTGCAGGTGAACACTTCATTATGAAGTTAAACATATTATGCTTGTCATTTAAAAAGTCTTTAATCTTTTAGTAGCCCTTACTCATTAAAAACCGCTTTATTGTACAATTTGAACTTATGTGAAGGTAATGCTAGTAGACTTTCTGGAAGTTTATTAAATATTATAATACTAAGACCAATAAATGAATTACATACCACTCTTTTGGATTTGGATCTATCTAACACTACTTCTTAGGGAATATGAACAGTTGGTGCAATTTTCTTTCAAGTCCCAGACCAACATGGGACATTTATTTATTAACTAGCTGTGCCAGCGGTGTCACCCGCGTTTATGGTTAATATTATAAAGACTATTTCCGTCATACATGATTTCTATGTAACTTTAACCATTAAGGCTGCCCACGCGACGGAAGCTTAAAAAAATGGAGTAATTTCTCCCGTTTTCCCAACATTTCCCTTCACTACTCTGCTCCTATTGATTGTATCGAGATGAAAAGTATACTATAACCTGCCCAGGAGTATGAATATATTGGACCAAGTTTCGTTAAAATCCGTCGGGTAGTTTTTGTTTCTATAAGGAACATACAGACTGACAGACAAAAATTTTACTAATTGCATTTTTGGCATCAGTATCGATCACTAATCACCCCCTGATAGTTATTTTGAAAAACTATCAAGCTTCGCTCGCGTGGTACATCGATGAAACATAGCCTACTAGCGCCCCGGTACGTGCTTCGCTACGTACCTGTAAAGTGAAATATTTAAAAAGTTTCAATTTGACAGCAAAATCCCTATTAATTTTACTGAATTCATTTGTTACAAAAAATGTGATAAATGAAGAACCGCTCTACCGATTTTGTGCAAACTTCACATAAACCATCTACTAAATAGTCCGAACAAACCCTAAACATTTGGTTTGGATAGGTGAGCCCGTTCTTGAGTTATAAAATTGCAACGAAAAGTGGCATTGATTTTTATATAATATATTGATATGTTATTCGGGTGTATGAGCTATATTATTCTAAAGTTTCATTAAAATCTATTCAGTAGTTTTTTTGTGAAAGAGTAACAAACATCCATCCATACATACAAACTTTCGCATTTATAATATTAGTACGATTGCTTGTATTTGCGAACGTTCTACTCTCATCATCATCTTCATAGCGTTATGTCCCGTGCTTAGACGGGGTCCGCTTAGACCATGATCCAGGATTTAGCGAGTCTGGTAATTACATTGAAGCGACTGCCGATCTGACCTTCGTAACCCTAAGATAGGGGAACCAGACAATTTTTGGATCATGGTTACAAATTCAAAGTTGTTTGAATTTGCAGGTTTCATCACGATGTTTTCCCTCACCGTCGAGCTACTGGTATAAAAATGTACATAGATTTTTTAAAATCTAGAGGTACATGCCCGGGCTTGAACCCGCACTCCTCGGTTAAGAGGCGCGTGTCCTTACCATTGAGCTATCACCGCTTTCTACTCTATCGATACAATTTAAATTTCGACAGGCCCGTTGGTCGAGTGGTCACCCAAGTAACACAGATAGCAGTATAAGGTCTTAGTAACAGCAAACCCGGGAGCGATAAGCTTAAAAAGCTGTTGATTAATGTCTGAGTAAACGTGTACTCAGCTCTTATTCAAGCAAATTGGGCACACTTTTAAATGCTTTAATTTGAATAATAGCAATATAAAATCTTAGTAGTAGCAATGTAATTGTCCACATAGCTTAATAACGTCTGAAAAACGGCAGTCGTTACTTATACACAGATGTTTTATCATGTTTATTCAGATAAATATTTGTGGCTGTGATATTCAAAAACTACTCAGCTATAAGCACATTTGTACCACACTATTTCAAACAAAATGTGTGTTTCCTTCAAGAAATTGTTGACATCATTAATATTTATTAAGATATTAATGTGGACGGAATGAATACTTGGAATTGTTAAGTAATTTTTAAAAATACGAGTTTTAGCTATTATACAAGTGAAATAATATTGCGCAAGTAATTTTGTCGTCAATAACGTATGTCCTGTAACTATTGGTTTTACGCGCCGCTTCAATATCGAAGTTTAATGATAGAAATAAGTTAATGTACAAGACAGAAATAAGGCAAAAAAAAACTTTTAGCGTAATTCCTTATTTTAGTGTTTTAAAAGTAATAATTACTTTATGTATAATACTCGAATTTGTATCTGAATTAATAAAACACAGCATTTGATAGCAAAAACAATTCCAAAAAAATCCTATAAATCTGATTATTAGCTGCTCACGGAGCTGTTTTACCGAGCTGCTGCTGAATAATAGTTTTGACTCGTCACATATTAAGCCTTTATTTGGCAAAGCGCGGTATGGCGGAATAATTTCTGAATAACAGTTGAGTATTTGTTCACATGTTTTATTAAACAGCTTATTAGGGTTCAAAACAGAACAATCAAAAACTAGAATTTCGTGGAAAAATGATTAGGTGATCGATCGAACTTTATTATTTAACTATTATATAATGCAATCATTTCACTTAAATAAAAATAAAAAAAATTAAGCAAATGAATTAAAGCTATTTAGGTATACCAATCTAACGTAAAAAGGATGTAAAATATTTTTTTTATTTTGTTTTATTTAGAAAAAAAGCTGTGGTAATCATGTTTTTTTTTTTCAACTTACGTACCTATGTCTAGTTTGAGTTAAATGCTCGTATGTACTGCATACCTTATTAAAATGCTAAAAAGGGAAAAGAAACGAGGTCTCTTTTGGTTCCCCATCTATTCTAATGATAATGTAGCAGTTTTTCATTGTCTGAAAACAAACGGATATTATACTATACCTACACTAGCTGTGCCAGCGGTGTCACCCGCGTTTATGGTTAATATTATATAGACTATTTCCGTCATACATGATTTCTATGTAACTTTAACCATCAAGACTGCACACGCGACGGACGCTTAAAAATGGAGTAACTTCTCCCGTTTTCCCAACATTTCCCGTCACTACTCTGCTCCTATTGATTGTAGCGTGATGAAAAGTATACTATCAGCCCAGGAGTATGAAGAATAATTGTACCAAGTTTCGTTAAAATTCGTCGAGTAGTCTTTGTTTCTAAAAATAACATACAGACATACAGACAGACAGACAGACAAAAATTTTACTGATTGCATTTTTGGCATCAGTATCGATCACTAATCACCCCCTGATAGTTATTTTGAAAATATATTTCATGTACAGAATTGACCTCTCTACAGATTTATTATAAGTATAGATAAACGGAAACCTAAAACAAAATTAAACCTAGCTAGATAGATTAATTGCCCCCGAAACCCCCTACATACTAAATTTTATGAAAATTCTTGGAGCCGTTTTCGACATTCAGATTACAATATAGATAGGTATACAATAGTTTTTTTATTTAAAGATACGTATTAATAATATCATAATGACACATAATTTGAGTATAGACAAATTCAAAACCTCGGACACAACAAAAGGTAGATTTATACTACCGCATTGAATGTACTACAAATACAAAACGCTAGAATAAAATAATTCGGACCGCGCGTATTTTTGAATTCGTTAATATTCTCATCTGATTCATCTCCACTAGATGTGTAATCATCGTCACCCACACAGTCTGTATATGAAATTGCGGGTACGGAACACTCTTCTATGTACGATCGCACTTGACTGTTAAGGTTAGCTTGACCGCTTTCTTCCACAGCTAGTTTACTAAACACTATGCTGCCTACGCCCAACTTACAACAACTAACGTTTAATAAATATCTACAAATAAAGCAATATTCAGCATTCTTCTGTGTAAATACTGTTTAACTAACTTTAAAACTGCTAGTTTCGGTATAAGAATAGAAGTATGTGTAATAGAGTTATAAACTATGTCTACATTTCTTTTATACCAATATAAGCTTAATTAGAACCCAGAAAATACTATTTATCAGCAGCTGAATAATTCGCAAAATAAAGAACCTTATAAGATTTCAAAATAATATTAAAGCTGTTATTCAGATACAAGCATTTTAAAACCGAATTTTAACACTATTATTCAGCATCTAGTTGCTGAGGGTACTTTATACAGAATATAGCATTTTTAACAGCAATAAGCTTAATAATGTTTGTATAATAGTATTGTACATTACGTTTATTCAGCTTGTTATCTTTTAGCTTACTGTTATGCAAATTAAAGCTATGTGAAACTCTGTAAGCTTAGAAACGTTTGTGTAATATTGAGAATAAAAGTTATTACTAAGCCTTAAGAAAGAAGCCGAAATTATACAAATTTTACTAAGCTTAAAAAATTATAATAGCCGTAATACAACGTTAGTCAGAATTTAGCTATTTCCTTAACTGTAACACAAATGTTACGTAACTATTAACTGTGTTATGAGTCGCATTAGTACTGTTATCATGCTTGTGTGTTACTTGGGCAGAGACCGTTGCCTCGAAGCCGTGAGTAGCGGGTTCGAACCCCGCTAGGGGCAAATGTTTCGTGTGATGAACATGGACGTTTGTACTCGAGTCGTGGATGTTTATAAACGTTTTTAAGTATGTCTATCCGTTCACCTAGTATCCATAGGATACACATTTCACAGACAGCGACTGTACCGAGAACGAACTATGAATGGCGGTAAGAACACGTAGCTCGTATACAGGAGGTGCGGGTTCAAACCCGGGCATATACCTCTGGATCTTTCAAATCTATGTATGTATACCACTAGCTTGGCGGTGACGGAAAATTTCGTGATTAAACCTGCACATTCCAACTATGGATGTGTAACCATGATCCAAATTGTCTGGTTCTCCTACCTCCTACGGCAGTCGCTTCAATGTAATTACCAGGCTCGCTAAATCCTGGATCATGGTCTAAATCTGTGGTTCCCAACCTTTTTGCGACCGAGGATCACTTCCATTTCATTATTGTTAGCACCGACCATGTGGTTTAAAATAAACTGTAACGTTAAAATAACTGTTTCTTATTAAGGGTGGGTGGGTAGACCTCCCACAAGGTGCTCCGACGACCTGGTCAAGGTAGCGGGAACCCGCTGGAGGCAAGCAGCGCAGGACAGGTTGTTTTGGCGATCTTTATGGGAGGCCTATGTGCAGCGGTGGTCGTCTTGCGACTAAAATGAAGTTGATGATGATTATTTAATGTATGGATGGATGTTGTCACTCTTTCACAAAAATACTACTGAATGGATTTTAATGGAACTTTAGAATAATATAGCTCATACACCCGAATAACATAAGCTATGTTTCATCGATGTAGGTACCACGCGAGCGAAGCCGCGGGCAGAAGCTAGTAAGGTATAAAGAGATGTAACATAGACTCCTCTAGATGGGAAACGCTTGCCCAGAATCGGCCAGAGTGGAGACAACTTGTGAAGCAGAACATCTACGCTTTCGAGGAGACGAAAAAAAAAGCCAGACACCAAACGCGATGAGCTGAAAGCCAGACCAGTCGTAGCAATAACTTACCACTACCATAGCGGTGTCCTTGCCTGCCTCAAGTGTGACCGCACGTTTCTCGCCAATATTGGCTACGCTATGGATGACGAAAGATTGACTAAACAGATATACAATGCGAAAGTGGAAGGATGTAGGAGCCGCGTAAGGCCCAGGCTCGCCTACCACGACCA
This sequence comes from Glyphodes perspectalis, assembly GCA_951394215.1. Taxonomy (NCBI): domain Eukaryota; kingdom Metazoa; phylum Arthropoda; class Insecta; order Lepidoptera; family Crambidae; genus Glyphodes; species Glyphodes perspectalis. The sequence continues at coordinate 6,359,075 of OX596230.1, read as the reverse complement.
GATTAAATAATAATAATAAATATCCGACTACATCACATACTTACATTGATCTGACTCCGAGGTAAGTAGCTTAAGCACTTGTGTTACGGATATCAGAATCAACAGTGGTATTACAAATACTTACTTAAATATTCGATATTAACACCCAGTCACAGAACAAACACAAGTATTCATCATACGAATGTTTGTCCTGGGTGGTAATCGAACCCACAACTCTTGGCGCATGAGGCAGGGTCACTACCGGATGCGCCATCGAGCCAGTCAACTTGAGATTGGTCGTGTATTAACAGAAGGTGATGTTTAGGAGTCATAAAAACCGTAGAGCTTGTATGAAAAGGATCATGAATGTTGAAGAGGCGAGTGAGGTGTGTAAGGACCGTGCCATATGGCGTTCGGTTCTCTCTGCCTACCCCGCTAGGGAAGTGGCGTGAAGTGTAGTTAGTTAGTTAGAAGGGCTGGCGAATAAAGAGCCCAAAAGTGATAACAATAACAGAAACCGGTTGGGAACTATTATTATAACATTTTTAAGTCTCTTGCGGACGAAATAATAATAATAATCATAAATAATTCCTTTAATTTCAGGCAACAAATTATTATACCACAATATTGGCCCATAAAATATATACCTTAAGTCTAACATACATATATTATAAAAGCAATTTAAAAAATATGACAACAATTAAAAACAGTTTAAAAAAATGTTGCCCCTTGGGAACCACTGATGGGAACCACTGGTCTAAACGGACCCCGTCTGCTTGAAACATAGAAGATGATGATCAAGAACGAACTACAAACAAACATCTTTATAATGGGGATCAGGCCTTGTAAATAGTTACGTCGTAAAATTAAAATGCGTAAAATTGTTTGCAAAACTCGAACTCAGGACCTACCGCAACGCGACGTCATACATAGACATTGTAACAAGGACGAACGTTCAAAAAAACTAATAATTTATGCAAGATCACTAGAAGGTCAAAAAACAATATGGGAAGAACAAAAGTTATTAGAGAAGTAGGTAGGACAGAATATTTAACTACAAATAAATAAATGTAATAAATATCCAACGACATCACATACAAATTTTTGCTCCACGTATTAATTTATAGATATTATCAAGCCGAAGAGTTTTGTTCTGTGTCTGGGTGTATTTAAGTATATACTTGTAATACCATAGATCAGTGCTTCTCAAACTTTTTATGCTATGGAACCCTTTTAGGAAGCGGAGTATTTGACGGGACCCTAGAACAGCGCGGGCGGCTGTGTAATAATCGACTTTTAACGGATTTTCCCCCAGGAGTTATGATATTTATGATCAGTACCAATTTTCGTGGAACCCCCAGAAAGGCTTCACGGAACCCCAGGGTTCCGCGGAACACACATTGAGTATAGTTGCCATAGTTGATTCTGATATCTGTAACACAAGTGCTTAGGCTGCTTATCTCGCAGTCAGATCAATGTATGTGATGTAGTTTGATATTTATTTATTTAAATTCATATTAAGTTATGTATGTGCTGGATTGACTTAAATTTAAATTCTTTTACCAATGTAAGGCTATTTTATCAGCGAGTAACATATTTTATTATCGTATTCCACGGGAACGGGTTAACCATGATCCAGCTCAATGGTAAGGACACGCGCCTCTTAACCGAGGAGTGCGGGTTCAAACCCGGGCCCGTACCTCTGGATTTTTCAAATCTATGTACGTATTTATACCACTAGTTCGACGGTGAGAGAAAACATCGTAATTAAACCTGCAAATTCGAACAACTTTGAATTTGTAACCATGATCTAAAATTAGTTAGTTCCCCTATCTGAGGGTTACGACGGTCAGATCAGCAGTCGCTCCAATGTAATTACCAGACTCGCTAAATCCTGGATCATGGTTTAAGCGGACCCCGTCTAAGCACGGGACATAACGCTAGGAAGATGATGATTCCACAGGAACGGGAAACGCGGGTGAAACTGTGGTACTCTGTTAGTAATAAATAAAACCGAAGAAAGTAATATGTATATCATTTATTAATACGTTTAAATGTAAACAAAAAGAGATCACAATTCACAGAAAAAACAGTCTAAAAAATACTGGTTTTACGATATAAGTATGAGATGACGAAATTTCTCAAAAATACATAGCCGGGGAACGTGAATTCGGTGGCGGTCTAAGTCTGTTTCAGGCTCGGGGCGGCAAAGAGCTGTACGAGGTCCTTAGTAGATATACGAGCAGTGTTGCTTGACCGAAATTGGGGGAGGTCCACTGTTTGATATAGGATGATTACAGGAACTTGGAGACAATATGAGGCCCCCCAGGACAAGAGGCCCGGGGCGGACCGGCCCTCCCACCCCCTGGTTACTCAAGGATTGCGTGAATTCAAACCCTTTCTTACATTGTGATCTTCAAAGACCTCAACTCCAAGTATTATGTTAAAGGGATTTCGGTATTTTAACAGCCCCTCCCCTATAATTGGGATGTTGACACCATTTATATTTAATTTTGAAATATCAATTCTGAAAAAGAAAGTATCGTAGTATGCTGTTAAGCCTTATTGATTTTCAATCATATTGAGTGCTTAATATTAAGTCAGTTGACTATACAAACTAGTGACGTCACACGTTGACAAGCCCATACAAAATCTATGAAGTGATTTCGTTTTGACATCAACATCCCTATTTAATAGCAAAAGAAAAACCAAGAAACACGAACAGTCTCCCAAAATTTACTAATATATTGATTTACGTAAACAAAAGTATATTTTTTTATTATACAAGTGTAATCTACCCCCTTCGGGGATATAATCTTCATTCAGACTCTCACGAAAAATAAGTAAGAGTATATGCTTAATGACGATGTGGTTAAATGTCTCTCGGTTCAGAGGGGCCGTTTAAGTATTACGTAAGCACTATGGGGGGACGGGGGGGTCTTTGCTTTGCTTATTTTGGATGACATGGGGGGTAGGGGAGTCTAGATGATGATTACGTCATCGGTAGTTATTTACTTTTTTACACGATTGGCAACCCTCACATTGTCTTTACTTGAATAAAATTACAATTATAACATTATAATTCTAATATTAAACAAAAAATACATTAATTGAAAAATGTTTACGTAAGCATGGGGGGAGGGGTAAGAGCTATGCTTACTTTTGCTGACAAGGTGGATGGGGGGGTAAATAATTGTAATAAATCTGCTTACGTAATACTTGAACGGACCCAGAATTCACATTCCCCGTTCATACACACAATGAGTACTTAGTGCGTGATAAAACTGAATGGTACTGTAATAGACTTATCTCTAGATTTCGAGCTGAGAATCTTTTGAGAACGTCTCAACCTTATCTTTACTAAGAGCATATTAAATTTGGTATTTAGGTTACTTATTTAAAAAACGTTTTTTTAAGATTTTTGTCCAGCTGTTAGACATTTAGACAAACAAGAAACGGCTAAACCGATTTCGATGGTTTGATTGAACAGACAAGCAATTTTGTGTCTTAACTTAATAAAATAGAGCTCAAATTTGTTTGTGCTAAATATTCACATTTGTACAGCATAAATAATGTTCTGTAAAAAAAAAGAAGGACTCCGCGCCACTAACTACACGTTGAAGCTCCTCAAGTGCTCCAACTTGACACGCAACTTACGTCACACATTGACATAATAAGTGCTCCAAATGACAGATATCCGATATCTGGTATCATAGGTGTCTCACTCACACATGCATAAACGTGGCTTCAAGCTAAAGTATGACAGCGTGGAGTCCTTCTTTTTTTACTAGTCCGTGTCTGTAACATAGAAATAATATACAAATGTCGTCATCTGTCACAATACCATTCAATAACAATACACGTTGTATGCACATTTAATACAAATAAAAAAACTATGTATGTATGTATATTCATATTTTTTAACGTACCTAAGACTTTTAGACAATTCTTGCATTATTACATTAATAATACATTTCAAATCTGAATGTATATGAGACGACAGAGATGCGACAAAAAAATGTTTTCAAAATAATATTGTTATTAAAAATAACTGTTTTGCATTCCATAATTTGTATGACTTAAAATAATTTCCAAATTCTATAATACATTATTTCGAAAATAATCTTACATTTCAAGACTTCTCTAATAGGCTAGAACTAAAAAAATCTATTTAGTCCGTCAGTTAAATTATAAAACAATATTAAACACGTATTTTTTTATTTGTTTGCCAAGAAAACATTGGCGAAAATACAATGCAATCAAGTTGCGCGTGACGTCACGCTTTCGTAAACATTTACAAAATAGTGACGTCGCAAGCCCCCGCTCCAAAATTTGATGCTCTTTATCTTTGTGATTTTTTTTTAATTTGATAAAGCGAAAAATATGTGTCTAGTATTTGTGTATAATCTAACTGACGGACTAAATAGAATTATAGTTATTTAATGCAGTCATTATCCCTATTGGCATGGTAGCATTGCAATAAATAAGATGCGAGTATTTTACTATCCGAATTAAGTACTGATGAACTGGAGCTGTTTCGTTTTACGGTGAAACTAATAACGACTGTTTATAATAACGACGAAATCGATAGAAAAAAAATATTGAGAAAATGTATACATTGTGTTTTGAACAAGGAAAACACATAATTATATTTGATTCTTGCTTTTTTACGTTAACTAAAACAGTTCTTTTTTTATTAATGGTGGACCCGAGCTCCGGTACACGGATGCAACCGGGACAACGCCATGTTGACGGTGACGTTTTTTGTTATTAATAATATAGCTTTAAACAATTTTGTCCCGCAAGAAGTAAGTAAAAAAAAACTCAAATTACGGCGTATAAAACGACACAATTAAGAAGCAGTACTCAGTAACACTACTTAGTGAATAACTAAAGATCTTTGTAACCAGTCTCATAATATTGCTTACTAATGGAAAACAGTCTTTAATCGGACATGTTTCTGTCGCAAATGGAATCTCTGTGGCGTTAGGAGCTATCCATAGATTAAATCACACGATTTTTATTATTTTTAAGGGGAGGGAGCAGACGCTCCTTTTAGTAGCTGATTATATTTGTGACAACCCCCCTTGGAGTGTGAGATGACAAATTTTGAGATTTCACATCGTATTTTTAGCGCGACTCTTGTCAGCAAAAATTTTACGTTAAACATAGATACATGAAATGAGACGTCACAAAACATTATGTCCCCCTCTCACCCCTAGTCACACAATTTGAAAGTTCATTGACCCCTCCCCCTACGTGTGACGAAATACAGATACCCCTGTGTTAAAACCTACAAAACTTAAACCTAATAATACCTACAACTCCTACTTTTTACAAAAGTTCATTATTATACAAGTGCTTAAATATCTAATTTCTAAGGCACTATTTTTAATTAGACAAAAAAAATAATAAAAGATCGTTACTCGGTATTTTTTCTCTAATTTTTAGGGTTCCCCATTAAAAAATGACGGGAGCCGCGTTAAGTCGGTGGGAAACAGTCTTTTTGTGGATTCACTAATTTGCAGTCTTATTTCATCAGTTAGTGCTAGAGTTGCCATCTTTACACAATTGTCGGGATATTTTGTGGCTTGGGCTCGTCCGGAAGTGTCCGGAACCGACCCGGACACTTCCAGGTGAGCCCGGTTCTAAATGACATCGCGAAAAATTTATTAATTTTCACAAAACGTCATTTATCAAAAAGTTAAATATGCAGATTGTCATATACCTACTTGCGCATAATGCCATAAATATTACAAAGTTAGTCAACATTGTGGTTGACGTTCTGTGAAAGGCACTACCTGTGAAAGTGGCCATTTGCGAAAGTGACAATTATCGAAAATGACAATATGCGAAATTTACGACAATATGCGAAATTTATGCTTATCGAAAATGACAATATGCGAAATTGACGATCATAGATAATGACAATATGCGAAATTGACGATCATAGAAAATGGCAATATGCGAAATTGATGTATATCGAAAATGACAATATGCGAAATTGATGGTTTTCGAAAATGACAATATGCAAAATTGACAATTGTCGAAAGTGACCATTTTTTTCGTAATAACAATTTGCGAACACGATGGCATCACTAATTTTCAGTCTCACTGCACACATTGTCACACATAGACACATTAATGTGTTAAACCTTTTTTAATTTACTTATGTATTTCGTTTTTTAATAACGAATAAGACACAAACGCTAAGATATCTTTACAAAGTCAAACAGTTCCGTTATAATATCTATATATAATATGTATATATAAAATGTAAAGACAATTACATAATACATGTAGTATTTAATCCCATGTTGGTCTGGGACCTAAAACAATGTACCAAATGTGTTCCTAGCCTAGCATGTCGTAAGGCGACTAAAGGTGATTTTCCACCAGAGGGGCGAGACGAGACGAGGCGTGAAGAGAATTGAAATATGTATCGCAAATACCATCCACCAAAAATGCGCTAGGAGAGGATTGAAAATTTGCCATACATATTTCAACTCTCTTCACGCCTCGTCTCGCCCCTCTGGTGGAAAATCACCTTAATGGTGTCTCGAGTGTTTGTCTAGGCGACGAGCTAGACACTTGTCACTACTTTCACAATTATCTATTTAACCAAACTCAATTTTACATTTGAAAGAATATGGTTAAAGAGCTCAACACTCTGCCTAGGGCTTACCATCGAATCTCCATAAATCTTCGATGATCGAAATCCATCGACTTCCGACTACTGAAGTTTAATCTAATTTTGGTTATTAATACCCAAAATTGCATAATTACCAGATAACGACCGGATTCAGTTATCACTAAAATCTTTATTTATTATAAAATTTTGAGCGAAGTTTTATATTACACATAAAGTATACAAATGATGTCTATGGATAATTTTTACCATAGACACAACTGGGTCGACATTAAGTGCCACCACCTGCATCATACGTATATACACGTCAGGACATTATACGAGGTTATTGTTAGTTAATGCGAAACCTCTTACCTACCTAATTAACTCATTATTCTAAGGAACCAATTTAAAAGAGTTTAGAAAACGAGCAAAAATTTTTTTTTACTTTCGATAAAAGTTAATCAGATGATTGGCTATTTTGACTGGCTCGATGGCGCATTCGGTAGTGACTCTGCCCCATGCGCCATCTGTGGGTTCGATCCCCACCCAGGACAAACATTCATATGATGAATACTTATGTTTGTTCTGTGTCTGGGTGTTAATATCTAATATTTAAGTATATATTTGTAATACCTGTATTGTTTCTGATATAACACAAGTGCTTAAGCTACTTACCTCAGAGTCAGATCAATATATGTCATGTAGTCTGATACTTATTTGTTTCATTTATTTTGTATCAAAATAAAAAAATATTTAACAAATTTTCTAAAATCTCTTAAATTGGTTCCATAAAATAATGAGTTAAAAAAAAAAACCTTGTATATGTCGCTAAATTTAAAATAACTACACTAAACCAGTCTCTTTGATAAAGTGAAACCAATAATGGAGTGTTCAGTTCAAAACTTAAGTACGACTTAAACTACAGCTCTTGAATAAAAATCTGGGGGCACTGTCAGGGCCGGGTGAACTATAGTGGGGGCCCTAGGCAATGCGCCAAATGGGGCATCTTAATATTATTTATTTTCGGAAATAATATTTGTCCCCAGAAAAAATCTTGGGTCGACGGACGTATCCGATACATCCAATTGAATAATTAAAATATTTTATTCTCTAACGGACCAAATGTGGTCACAGGTTGGGAACCACCGGCCTAATGGATAATCCGGCCCTGCCTATTGTGTATTAATTAAACAGATTTCTTTTCCGGGTAAATCGAATATTATATGGTTTCTAAGCCAGATAGGCCTAGCATTAAGAAATCGGCTTTTTATCCTCTTATTATCAGTTCTGTATGAAAATTACGAGTAACGAATCAATAGTTACGAATGTTCAAATAACGAACAATATCATTATCTCGTTACTTTCACAGTTCTAATATGTAATCAGTCTATTAAATTTCTATTTAATGAATAACTAAAGAAGTACATTTTCTTGGAAGTACTAAATTTATTTCATTATTTTCATTGTATATTTAACATTCATTAGGTGGGATCTTTTTATTACAAAGTAAGTAAATTGCTGAAAATTCTCAGTTAGCTGCCTTTCAAATATGAATGTACCCATAGAATATATAATTACGAACACAAATATTTGAACGGAGGTAGGAATAGTAAACTTGTCTCATTTGCGAGAAGTATTGGTTCCAATACGGGCACATACTTCATGATATTGCAAATTCTAGTATTAACACCATAAGCTAATCGGTGGGGAAGTATAGAATGTTTCCTGGCATATTGATGGGGAAAAATATAGGAGAAATATGAACATTCAAATAACTATGGACAGTTGTATGATTCAATTATCTGGTTTCTGTGTCTAATAGTTTGGAAGTTATACAGTAATTTTAATCTACGGGTTAATCATTTCAAGTACATCTATAATATAAAAATCGCTGTATGTGTTGCTAAGCGCAAATCTCGAGAACAGCTAAACCGATTTCGCTAATTCTTTTTTAGTTGTGTTTGTTATTATCAGGTGAAGGTTCTTATGAAAGAAAAAAAAAGTTGCATGGAAAAAAAATGGGTATTGTAAATCCGATGCGGCGTTACGAAGTGCACCGGGTCAGCTAGTTACAAATATATTGACATCGAACAATATAGTCTCGATTGACATACATTTGATGAGCTGTCAAAATGCTACATTTCCTCAAATGTTGTATATCAATACGATACTGTGACGTAAGTTATCATTATATTAAAAAACTGATTTCGCTATAGACGGGTAAAATTCAACTTACCCTGAAGTTTTCAGACATCTAAAAAATTCTCACAGATTCAAATCGAACAGGCAGCTTATCTAACACCTAACATTTGGATGGATTTAACATGACTGGAACGATTTAACCACTGGACGTGAAATTGTTACCCAGTTTTAATAAGAGCATACATATCAATACTTAGGCATGTCTTCTGACCTAAATATTGTGTTCGCAGTTAGCATTTCAAAAGAAATAAAGTTTAGATTTCTTTAATCAAAACTAATTCGCAAAACCAATCAAAATGTGTATTGTTTGTTTTGCAAAACTATTACTGGTTAGCGAAAACTACAGTCCAATGGTTAAAAGCTCCTTTTAAGTAGAAGAAACGAATGACTATACTATAAAATAATTAAATCTACAAGTCTTTTTGTGCATTTTCATCTATAACTAAAGTGTTAGAATCAGTCGATTCGTCTAAATCTCTAATATTACTATCAAAGTCTTGATTCTGGCAAGAATCTTGGATCTTACCAGAGTCTTGGGCCTCACACGAGTCTCGAGCCTCACACGAGTCTTTGACCTCGCAAGAGTCTTCGACCTCGCAAGAGTCTTCAACCTCGCAAGAGTCTTCGACATCACAAGAGTCTCTAGCCTCATAAGAGTCCCCAGCCTCACAAGAGTCTCGTCCATTATAAGACTCTTGCTCCTCTTGACTCTCACACTCTTTACCTTGATTCAACATAAGATTTCTAATATAAGTCTCCATATTAGCCGCTAAGGCTGCCATAATTTGATTTTCAATACCCAATATGGACATGTTAGGGTCATACTGAATACTCCGCTGACTTTTCAAAAGATTAGCCAATATCGGATTGGACTTCAACGTCTCTTGCCTGGTTTCCGTGTTCCCGTTGACATTTTCCTTCTCGCAGGTCTTCGTGTGATGCCTCTGGTGGAGTTTCAGGACGTCGGGGTCTTTGAAACACTTGGAGCATTCTGTACACTTATATGAGGTCCGTTCCGGGTCTGGTGTCTTTGGGCTGTCGTCTGTGGACGCGTGGGGGGTGAGGTCGGTGGGGGTTTGTGTACCTGGAAGGGGAGAAAGTTAATTTAGGTCATAAATATTATATAAGAAAAGTTTTCAAGGTCTTTTGTATTGCATGTATTTCTTAAATTTAATCAATGTTCATATCCATAAAATTTTATCAACGTCCCATGTTGGTCTGGGTCTTAAAAAGAATGTGCCAAGCCATCTGTCTTCCTTGCCTAGCATGTCGTAAAAGGCGGCTAATGGTATATCGGGTTTTTGGTTTGTGATTGTGTAGGCGACGAGCTAGCCACTTGTCACTACTTTTTAACAATTTTCCATCTAACCTAGCCCAGTTTTATTTTTGGCCGAATGTGGTTAAAGGGGGCCTGCTGTCCCTTTGACTCTGACTACCCCTTCAGGGATTATAGGCGTGATGTTATGTATGTTATGTGCATTTTATTTAAGTACTTGTAATATCACTGAATCGGATATCCGTACCACAAGTGCTTAAGCTACTTATCTCGGAGTCAGCTCAATGTATGTGATGTAGTCTGATATTTATTGATAACGTTACCGTTGCACAGAGACGCGAGGGCGTCCGTCGCGCCCGCCTGCATCGCGAGCATCGTCTGCATGTATATCGCCTGCGCCATCTGTTGGTGGACCTGTAATAACATACGAAGGAAATGTTATAGATGCGAGTGAGCTGTATCAGGACTGTATCGTACCAAAACGATAGTGTCGATGACGGTCGAAATCGAAACGATGACGGTCGTTTCTCTCTGCCTACCACTCGTAATAACGGCGTGAAGCCAATTCAATTTTATACATTTATTTATTTATTAGAATTTCCAACAAAGGATACACACATTAAACTAATTGACTGGCTCGATGGCGCATCCGGTAGTGACCCTGCCCAATGCGCCAAGAGTTGTGGGTTCGATCCCTTACCCAGGACAAATATTCTTGTGATAAAAACTTGTGTTTGTTTTGTCTCTGGGTGTTAATATCTAATATTTAAGTATATATTTGTAATACCACTGTTGATTCTGATATCCGTAACACAAGTGCTTTAGCTACTTAGCTTGGAGTCAGATCAATGTATGCAATGTAGTCAGATATTCATCATTTATTTATTAACATTTGTACATGCACATGCTTCCACAATTATAGGAGATCACATGTTAAAATAGTTTTGTTACAACCAATGACCATAAAACCAACAAATAATGCTAAAAATCGTACAAACCTTTTTTAACATAACTTAATCTAATTAGATACTAAATATTAATATAATAAAATTGGTAATGGAATGAACATATAACTATTATAATGTTTTAGATACAAACTTATCTTTAAAACGATCAATTATAGATCTAAATATATTTTTTTTAACGTTTTTAGAGGCAGAGTGATATTTAATTGGCTGTTTTTAGGAAGCATATTGTATTCTCAACATGGGCGTGGTACAGCAGCGAGTTGAAAATTCTATAGGTACATACACGGGTCTCAGCGTATTTACAATTGAACTATCGCTACACTTACAAAAATAAACATTATACCTGTGGATCTAACATGTTCTGTTGTGTATTAGTCGGTGTCCACGATCCTGTCTTCCTATCGCATGGGCAATATGGAGTCGGCATGTCTAATGGTAAATTCTGCGATGGTATCGCATCTTTGCGCAATGTTCTCCATTGGCCTGAAAGAATTTAAATAAAACTTTAGTATACTAATATTATAGAGAGGAAAGATTTGAATGTTTGTTTGTATTGAATAGACTCCGAAACTACTGGACAATTTTGTTAAATCTGGTCAAATTTGATAGACTACTAGATAACTACCCAAGCAAACAGTTTCACCGGCATAGTTTCCGTTCCCGTGGGAATACGACGATAAAATATAGACTATGTTATTTGGTGATAAAGTAACTTTTCACTGGTGAACAAAATTTTCAAATAGGTGCAGTAGTTTCGGAGCATATTCAATGTAAACCATCTAATCTTTCCTCTTTATAATATTAGTATAGTATAGTAAGAACAAATATTGTTTGTTAAATTTGTTTACATGTAGTTTTTTCAGGTATATACCATTTGTTGGTCTGGGACTTGGCCCATGTTGATTTGGGACAAAAAAAAAAGAATGTGCCAACTGTGGTTCTTGCCTAGCATGTCGTAAGAGGCGACTAATGGTTTACGGGCTTTTGGGTATGTGACTGAGTAGGCGACGAGCTAGCCACTTGTCACTTCTTTTTCACAGCTTTCCATCCAACCCAGCCCACTGTCCCATGTTGGTCTGGGACTTAAAAAGAATATGCCAACTGTGGTTCTTGCCTAGCATGTTGTACAAGGCGACTAATGGTATATCGGGTTTTGGGTGTGTGATTGTGTAGGCGACAGGTTAGCCGCTTGTCACTGCTTTTTCACAATTGTCCATCTGACCCAGCCTGGCTTTATTTTTGGCTGAATGTGGTTGAAGGGGCTTGCTGCCCCTTCGACTCTGCCTACCCCTTCAGGGATAGTGGGCGTGATGTTATGTATGTATACCATTTGTTAAAATCCATACTTGTATACCTTTATAATAATAGAGGAAGTAGATAACCATAAAAGAAGTAGATAAAGGTTTTACATTACTTCTTTTAAAACTAAAATCTATTCTCAAGCCACAATTTCAACTGAAATTCTCACATGGTATTTGTTACATAGTCCATGATATAACTGTATATAACTTCTTATATAACACTAAGCAGTCAGGTGTTTGTGCTAATACAATCAGTATGTAAACAATAGCACTAAAATGTATTAACAATTTATTATTGTAGGTATAGAATAAAAGTAGGACAAATGGGGTAGGTACCTAAACAAACTATATGTCAAATTGGTAAAAATGGTTAGTTAGAGCACAATTATCGTATTTTCTCGCTCATATTTTGTAATTCAGGTACTTTTATGACTAAAAGGGGTAAAGGAATAGCAGATTGGACTAGTAAAGGGTAAAGTTTGGAAGAAAACAGTAGTAAAATAGCAAAACTTAATAGAAATACATACCTCTGTTTTTCCCTACACTTGTGATAGTGTAATCTTCCGGTCTAAAGTGCAAACTGCACACTTTTGAGTATTTAGTGTAAGGCTTGCCTCTTTTAAGTATCTTATTCCACAGTTTAGCTAGCTCTTCGTCCCTCGGGAACTGGTGAAATGAAACATTTTTGGCTTTCCCAGCCATAGACGTACACCGTGGCACAGTACAATAATAAGGCATAATGTTAGCTCGAAACTAACAGGATAGCACTAATTAACATAGCTGTGCGCCGCCACAGTTGTTGTTTAACTGCAAACTTAGAAAAACAAATAAAACTTCGCGCAATAAACACGACCAAGCCGACATATCAAAATAAAGAAAATTTTGTTTGTTGCCATTTAAAAAAAAAATGTTTTATCTATGGGCAAGTATGGTCCACCAAAAAAATTAAGTATGTACGTACTTAATTTTTAAATACTATAATATTAATACAATAATATTTTAATAAACTACATCATTATATGTTATTTAAGTGGCTATCATTAAGTGGATAACATTAAGTGGCAAAGAAAACTTACTTAAATATATCAAAAAATTTACTGGACATTTATTTATCTCACTACCAAAATAAATCCGTAAGAACCAAGTTATTTATGTACCTACTATTGAATTTATTGAAGAAAATTACAATTATTCAAAATTGTACTCGTTAAAAATAAAAAAATGTGATTGTGGATACTATAAAATGTGTCATTTATTATATATTGACCAAAAATGTTTTAAATTGCTTATTTCGATTGTTATCAACGATGTATATATCACTTTTTATTTCCATGTTGTTTAATTTTTAATAGAAACTAGGCTACCTATCATGTTAGCAACTTTACTTCTTTGATACATTAAGTTATGAGCTAGGCAATCCAACCAATTAATTTATTTGTAATACTAACAATAATATTATTTTATTTTATGAGTAATTTTCCTTGAGGATGTAAATACTCTCTCCAAAACTGGTAGAAAATGTACAAATAATCGTCATTCGCAAAACGGCAGTCACAAGCAAATCGTGTTCATTGGCTGTATAGCGGAACATCCTTGAACTCGTACGTCGCTGACGATTATCCGTAGTCTATGGTACAAGTGGCCATTTTTTCTGAAAAAAGTGGGAAGTGGGGAAGGGAAAAAAGGTGATACATGTCAAATTTTTCAAGGCTGTTCTGTGATGATTCCATTTTTTTAGCAACGTGATAACGATTGCAACAAATAATTGTGTTTTCTACGCACACCGTCCGTCGGTACAAGTGTTTGGATGTGAAATAAGTGTTTTTGTGCGGTAATCGGCACCGCTAATAACCAATAGATTCCCACAACAAAGGTTTTAAAGCTCTGAAAATGGGTTATTATTGTACAGTACCACAGTGCACTTCACTCGCCGGTAAAACGAAAAACGTGAAGTTTCACCGTTTCCCCCGAGACGTGACTATGGCCGATAAGTGGAATGCTATTCTGAAACGCGGCAAACCATACACCAAGTATTCCAAAGTGTGCAGTCTTCATTTTACACAGGCCGATTACAACGTCACAACCATGGGTAAGAATAAAGGTATTCGGGTTTTTCCATGTCTGCATTACATATAGTCATTTGCACCAATATTCTTCCTTGCAGATGAGTCACACATCATTTGAGTTCAGTATTTATTTTGTTGCTAAATTTCATCAATTTCACGCCCAACATTTTTTACACAGCATAAACAAGATATTGCTTATTAAAAGTAACTTTTTTTTACTCTTGAAGCAATAAGTTTGTAGGAAAATTGTTATGTTATTACGAATTGGTTTTTTGTGTGTGTCATAGAGAGGAGAATAGATTTCTGTTGATTAAACATTATTATTTCGCACTAATTAGAATCTTATTAGAGACGCAATTTATATTTAATTTAAATAATATATTCCATTATGTAGAATGTTTGATAAGAGACTGCAAAACCATGTGATTCCGTATTATAATTTAGATGCATTGAATCGTTTCTTACATTTCCATCGCACACTATCTGTATTACGTCTAAATAACTCGTGTCACTTTTTTTCTGCCGTACGTCTGTGGCTAATTTTCAATGACGTTTATAAAATTTGTATTTCTGTGCATTGTTATATAACTAACATGATTTATTATAATTTTTGGGCTTACGTATGTATATTTGCTGGTCGGTAGTTAAACTGACTTGTTGACTGCAATAAAAAAAAAACTTATTTAAAAATATATTTTTTAAAAGTTTTTTTTCATCTTATTTAAAACCCCTTTTTATAAGCTTATAAGCATTAAACACCGATTCTTAAGATCCCTATGATATATTTTGAAAAGAAATGAAATTATCTATATTTACTTAGGCTTAAATAAGGCACTTATAAATTGTCAGAACAAATTAAATATATAACATAAGCACGCATAAATTCCTTGATTAATGAGCAATTCTTAAAATTTGCAGCAATATCACTACCATTTGGATCCATGTCAGAAGAATTGTTTTTAACATACATCACTACTTTTGTGTATACTAGCTTCTGCCCGCGGCTTTGCTCACGTGGTACAATGATAAAACATAGCCTATATGTTATTCGGGTGTATAAGCTATATTATTGTTAAGTTTCATTAAAATCTATTCGGTAGTTTTCGCGTGAAAGAGTAACAAACATCCTTACAAACTTTTGCGTTTATAATATAAGCAAGATGTGCTAATGAGATAATGAACTGAGATTTCCCCTTGTTGAACCAAATCCTGGATCTGCACATTTATATATACATACTTATCATTACGCCTGTAATCCCTAAAGATTTGGCAGAGTAAGTGACAACTGACAGGTCCGTTGGTCGAGTAGTCAGATACCATGGTCATGAAACTAAGGGTCGCAGGTTCGAATCGCGCTAAAGGCAAATGTTTCGTGTGATGAACATGGACATTTGTACTTGTGTTATGGATGTTTATAAACGTATTTAAGTATGTTATTAACTAAGCTTATGCTTGTACTATAGATATTAGGTGAATGAATACATTCACCTAGTATCTATAGTACAAGCATGAGCTTAGTTTGGAACTAGGGAATTGGGGTGTCAGTCAGTTGAAGAATTTATTTGCAACCAACAGGCACACAACATATAAGTTGGTAAATGAAATGTAAATATTTCTCATCTATATTATAAAGAGGAAATATTTGATTGTTTGTTTGTTTGTATTAAATAGGCTCTGAAACTACTGAACCGATCTGAATAATTCTTTCACCAATGGATAGTTACTTTATCAGCGAGTAATATAGGCTATATTATCTCCATAGTCCCATGGGAACGGGAACAACGCAGGTGAAACCGCGAGGCGTTGCTAGTCAAATATAAAAGTAACAAATAGAAATCAATTAATTAGCACAGGCTGGAGTATATAATGTGTGCCACAGTGTTGCAAATTTTTAGTTGTTCAGTGGTTTCCTTGCTCGTAGAGCAAACCCTGATTTTGAGCTACCAGCAGAGTCAAACCCGATACACCATTAGTCGCCTTTTACGACATGCTAGGCATGGAACAGAGTTGGCACATTCTTGTTAGGTCCCAGACCAACATGGGACAAACATATATGTAGGGTATAGGGGTTAAAAGGAACTAGAACACTTCTCGCTGAATTCTTGTATTATTAAAATACAATTACAAATAATTATTTAGAGCGTCGTTCGTCTTACGTCTTAATGCTTTTGTCGTTTCTAGCAGACTCTTCGTCTCTCGCTCCTTCACTCATTCGTCGTATCTCATTCTTTCGTTCTTTCTTCTCATTCATTCGCCTTAGGTTTCTTTCAACACCCACATATATATATATTTATAGATAATTGGATCTGTTGATGAAACCCGCTTTCCTAAACCGTAAGCTATAGGTTGTGTTTCAGCTTAATATCCATTATTTAATAAAATAGATGCATAACCTATCCCAAATTTAATTGTAATTTGCTGTAAGTTTAATAAATTAGGTTTCAAAATTCAATCTATCTATGTTAGTGGTGTTGGTTTGTGGTGAGTGGACCATAGTATGTGAGCCATGGCGGCCGATCACTCCAGCCAGCCAACCTCCCTCCAAAAGCAGATTAGTTTCTATTCAACCTTAAGTGTGGGTGAATAAATGAGACTTTCAAGGTCAACCTTTTGATTGTATTACAAATGGGGCTATAATTGTAACTTCCAAACTTCTTATTGTAAGCACTCTTCTAAAATCATACGGATATTTTCAAGTCAATCTCAAGATGTTTTCAAGTCAATCTCATGATTGGATGTTACAAATGGTGTTACAACCATTTGTAAATTCCAACCATCAGTCCTCTTTTGAAATTCTACCAATATTATAAATTTTAAGAGGCGAGTGAGGTGTGAAAGGATCGTGCCATATGGCGTTCGGTTCTCTTTGCCTACACCGCTAGGGAAGTGGCGTGAAGTTTAGTTAGTTAGTTAGTTATTATAAATTTTAACGAGAATATGTTTAATGTTTTATTACTCAAACCTTAAAATGGCAAAACATTAAATTCGAAGGTTATTGAAATTTGCTGTATTAGATTGACATATTTAATCAAAGTCAGGTCTAAATATAACTTAAATCCCATTTTTGTGTTGTTATGAGATAATAATAATATCCTCATAACCAACTTTGAGGCTTATCTCAACGTGGATTAGCCAACTATGTATGAGAATATTATAGTGCACAAGTGTGTGCGCAAACACAGGTGCACTCTCTGTTCCTTCACTCTCATAGCTCAGTGAGATGGCAATCGGTGAGATAAACCAACGGCTTAATATGCTTTCTGAGGCACGGGGGTGATAAACCACCAAGTCCCTTACTCCGGGCTGGCATTGATATATTTCTAACTAGCTGTCCCGGCGAACTTCGTATCGCCCAGTAAATGAAAATTGACATTGATTTGTCGATTGACATTTAACATTGACAGATACGAATCCCACCGTTTTATATGAGAAAATACTTTTGCTTTTATTTTGTTTTATCGTAAATTTTTATTCTGGACGAAGACAAATCCAACAAATCAAAAACAACGTAAATCGGTTCAGCCGTTCTCGACTTACAAGTGGTGTAACAAACACGACTTTGTTTTATTTATATAGATATTGAAATACACAGCCACAAATTTTTCGATCCTACCCAGGATATTGATGTAAGTAATGAGATAATCAAATACAATATTTATTTTTGGTTTAATTATGAAGTTTGGTTTTTTTCTGTTATTGTCAGAAACAGACTATCACAATGGTCAGATGGCATCTACATATAATCTGGATTTCATACACACATATCATCACGCCTCGAGGGGTAGGAGACACTATCGCACACACAAAACCCCATAATATGTAATCTCCCCACAGTCATTGATTGTATGATTTGGTTTAGAACTTTAAAAAAAGTGTATATTACTCATGTATATTTTAGACGTGCTAGGCAAGGAACACAGTTGGCGCATTATTTTTAAGTCCCAGACCAACATGGGTTATCTGGCTTAACAGAATCTTATATGATCCTAGATTAGCTAAGTTAGAAATTAGATATTCTCAAATTTATTTAGGTATTATGGTCTAACAGGATTCTGACTAGAAATATTGACGCAGAGGATGATGATAATTTAAGTATGTAGTAAATTTTATTTCCTTACATTCCAATAAAATTAAGGACCACACAAATAATCTATATATAAAAATTAATTGCTGTTCGTTTGTCTCGCTAAAGCTCGAGAACGGCTGAGCACATTTTGCTGATTTCAGTTTTAAAATATTTGTAACTAGCTTCTGCCCGCGGCTTTGCTCGCGTGGTACATCGATAAAACATAGCCTATATGTTATTCGGGTGTATAAGCTATATTATTGTAAAGTTTCATTAAAATCCATTCAGTAGTTTTTGCGTGAAAGAGTAACAAATATCCATCCATTCTTTCAAACTTTCGCGTTCATATATATTAGTAGGGATAGGTCTATGCAAATAAAAATGAATCGGCAAATGTGCAGCTAAGCTCAAAACTCGAGAACAGTTCGACCAATTCGGTTCATTGTATTTTTCATATTTTCCTTAAGGCACAGAGTAGATTCTTATGAAAAATGCGAGGAAAATAGAAAAAAATAACACTTTTCTTTTCCGGTACAAATGCTACAGGTTACATTTTAACAGATATATATATTCGACAAGCTCGATGGCGCATTCGGTAGTGACCCTGCCCCATGCGCCAAGAGTTGTGGGTTCGATCCCCACCCAGGACAAATATTCGTGTGAAGAATACTTGTATTTGTTCTGTGTCTGGGTGTTAATATCCAATATTTAAGTATATATTTGTAATACCACTGTTGTTTCTGATATCTGTAACACAAGTGCTTAAGCTACTTACTTCGGAGTCAGATCAATGTATGTGATGTAGTTGAATATTTATTAGAATATTTATATTGCTAGTATTATAATTAAAGAACATATACATATCACAACGCTCGTAATCCCCAGAAGGGTATAGTTAAAGGGGCAGCTGGCCACTACTTTTTCACAATCTTCCATCTAACCCAGCCCAGTTTTATTTTTGGCTAAACGTGGTTAAAGAGGCTTGCTGCCCCTTTGGCTCTGTCTACCCTTCCGGGGATTATGGGCGTGATGTTATAATTATATGTAAATGTAGAGAATAGGGATGATGACTGCATTAAAAAACTATAATTCAATTTAGTCCGTCAGTTAGATTATACAAAAATACCAGACACATATTTTTCGCTTTATTAAATGAACAAAAATCACAAAAATAAAGAGCATCAAAGTTTTGGAATAGGGGCTTGCGACGTCACTGTTCAGTAAAAATTGTACAAATGTGTGACGATATGACACGGTCCTTACACACCTCACTCGACAATTTATTAATTTGACCCAAACGGGATTCGAACCCGCGAGCCTTTGGTCTCGTGGCCTTCTTTAACCAACAGACCACTAACCCATATAGAAAAAAAATATGAATAAAAACTACAGTAAGTAAGTACATAATTAAATTAATATCTCTTTATAACAATAGGGTTTGTTATGATTTTTTTACCGACTTTATCAAAAAGAGTGTAATGTTTTTTATGAGTTGTTCCAATAATAACAATGATTAGAATTGTATGGTACAGTAGCTTAATAGACCTTGGTTCGTACGACCACGATGGCGTAGTGGTTGAGGCGTCGAGTTCCGGGTTCAGGTCTCTGTTTGACCAAGAAAATAAAAAACGTAGAGTTATGATGAATGTAGAGTGGATTTAATACGTCCCATGTTGGGACTGGGCCTGGGAAATCTGTTTTCCTTGCCTAGCATGTCGTAAGGCGACTAATGGACTTAACTGGCTCGATGGCTCATTAGGTAGTGACTCTGCCCTATGCGCAAAAGAGTTGTGAGTTCGATCCCCACGCAGAACAAATATTCGTATGATGAATACTTGTGTTTGTTCTGTGTCTGGGTGTTAAATTGACTATCTGATATATAAAATTCTCGTGTCGCGGTGTTTGTTACCAAACTCCTCCGAAAAGGCTTAACCGATTTTTATGAAATTTTATATGTATATTTGGTAGGTCTGAGAATCGGTCGTAATCTATTTTTCATACCCCTAAGTGATAATGGTAGTCCAGTACAAAGCTATAACTTGAGAACGGCTTTACCGATTTCGCTAATTCTTTTTTAGTTGTGTTTGTTATTGTCAAGTCATCGTCTTCCTAGCGTTATGTCCCGTGCTTAGACGGGGTCCGCTTAGACCATGATCCAGGATTTAGCGAGTCTGGTAATTACATTGAAGCTACTGCCGATCTGACCTTCGTTACCCTAAGATAGGGGAACCAGACAATTTTTTTTGGATCATGGTTACAAATCCAAAGTTGTTTGAATTTGCAGGTTTCATCACGATGTTTTCCCTCACCGTCGAGCTAGTGGTATAAATACCAACGTACATAGATTTAAAAAAATCTAGAGGTACGTGTCCGGGTTTGAACCCGCACTCCTCGGTTAAGAGGCGCGTGTCCTTACCATTGAGCTACCACCGCTCTATGTGGTTTGTTATTGTCAAGTGAAGGTTCTTTTAAAATTAAATATGTATATTATATATTTAATGCTGTATTGATTAGGTTTGTGATTATGTAGGCGACGAGCCACTTGTCACCACACTTTACAATTTTTCATTAAATAAATAAAATAAATAAATTTTTAATTCTCCAGACTCACCAATTCCCTAGTTCCAAACTAAGCTTGTGCTTGTACTATGGGTACTAGGCGAACGGATAGACATACTTAATCACAAACCCAAAACCCGATATACCTATTAATCAATAGAAAAAAAATCTGATATTGTCAGTAAGAATTTCGGTGTAACTTGAATATTTAAAATATAAATATGTAAATCTTTTCCTTAAATACATTTATAAACATCCATGACTCGAGTACAAATGTGCATGTTCATCGCATGAAACATTTGCCCCTAGCGAGATTCGAAACCGCGACCCTTGGTTTCGTGGCCAGGGTCTCTAACCACTCGACCAACGGGCCATTCAAATGTTTAAGAAGCAAGTGAGGTGTGTAAGGACCGTGCCGCATGGCGTCCGGTTCTCTGCCTAATCTACCTACCCAGCTAGGGAAGTGGCGGTGAGGTTTTAAACCGACGAAAAAAAAGGAGAAGGTTATCAATTCGACGCGTATATTTTTTTATGTATTTATTTATTTATTTTTTTTCTTTATTTATTAAGTCTCACTAACAACACATACATTAAGCATTTACAGTAGTACACTGTAATATATATTTATTGTTCTGATGTACATGTCAATTATAAGCGAGCACAACATTGGTAACATACGGTTTAAGTTAAAATAATGTATGACAACGTATACCTTTTTACAGAGTAGTTTGATTTAGATAATTATTTTTTTAATTGAAAAAAAGTAATCCCAAGGGGGTTCCAAATAAATTTGGAAAAAAATCCAACCTTAAGGGTAGGAAAACAGGGAATGATTGAATGTTCACTCACTGATTGTAATATATAACCACGCATAACATTTAACATCCAATTGTGATATTTTTTTTTATTTTAACACGATTTTTGGCTACATGTGGTTTAAGGAACTCTTTAGTTATTGGACTCGGAATACCTCTTTGGGGATTGGAGTGATGTGTCAAGTGACGTGATGATACGTATGCATCTAATGCGGTTGGCAGAAAGTAGGGGCTCTAGCCATGCTGAAGCCGCATTGGTTTCGGCATGACTGGGTCGACTCGACCTGGCATCGACACTCAGAGCGGTTTTGTCTGAGGGTTGAAACCCGGTAAAGTGGCGGCTGTTAAGTTGCTGCACTGCGTTTCGTGGTGACTAAGAGCACTGGAGGTCTGAAATGTGAGGAGTCGCAGCGCCGACAGGGTACAAATCCCTTACGCCGCGACGTTATTATATAATTTATATAAAGTGTAATTTATATAAGTGACTGGCCCGTTGGTCGAGTCGTCAGAGACCCTGGCCACGAAACCAAGGGTCGCGGGTTCGAATCCCGCTAGGGGCAAATGTTTCGTGTGATGAACATGGACATTTGTACTCGAGTCATGGATGTTTATAAACGTATTTAAGTATGTCTATCCGTTCACCTAGTATCCATAGCACAAGCATAAGCTTAGTTTGGAGCTAGGGAATTGGTGTGTTAGTCTGAAGAATTTATTTATTTATATTAAAAAGATTAACCTAATCTGCCTAGTCAAATTTAAATTATTCATAATTTTGTTTTTGACCCAGAAGATTTTTTATACTACTCAAAAAACAGTTCCAACAACCAGTCTCCTGGTCTCACGAAAACAGTCACCTGGCAAAAACAATGTACATTATGTCATTGTATGAAAAGATTTACATATTTATATTTTAAATATTCAAGTTACACCGAAATTCTTACTGACAATATCAGATTTTTTTTCTATTGATTAATAGGTATATCGGGTTTTGGGTTTGTGATTGTGTAGGCGACGAGGCTAGCCACTTGTCACTACTTTTTCACAATTTTCCATCTAACCCAGCCCATTGTCCCGTGTTGATCTGGAACTTAAAAATAATGTGCCAACTGTGTTTCTTGCCTAGCATGTCGTAAAAGGCGACTAATGGTATATCGGGTTTTGGGTATGTGATTTTGCAGGCGACAAGCTAGCCACTTGTCACTACTTTTTCACAATTTTCCATCTAACCCAGCCCATTGTCCCGTGTTGATCTGGAACTTAAAAATAATGTGCCAACTGTGTTTCTTGCCTAGCATGTCGTAAAAGGCGACTAATGGTATATCGGGTTTTGGGTGTGTGATTGTGTAGGCGACGCGCTAGCCACTTGTCACTTTTTTTTCACAATTTTCCATCTAACCCAGCCCAGTTTTATTTTTGGCTGAATTTGGTTAAAGTGGCCTGCTGCCCCTTTCACTCTGCCTACCCCTTCGGGGATTATGGGCGTGATGGTATGTATGTATGTATGTATGTAACTAAAAAATAATGTACCAACTGTGTCTTCAGCTGTATTTTTGTCCCCGATCAACATGGGACATTAAATAAAATACCTACACGCTTTTCCATATAAAGCAAGCTGATAATATTGACGTAAATGTATTTAATTTAAATGAAATAATAATCATTAACCAACTAAAATATATATCTGCGTCATATATTAAACAAACGTTAGTTATACCCTATATAATTATAATATGTTAGACTGGGAATAATGTGCCGACTGTGTTCCTTGCCTAACATGTCGTAAAAGGCGACTAATGGTATATGGGGTTGTGGGTATGTGATTGTGTAGGCAACAAGCTAGCCACTTGTCACTACCTTTTCACAATTTTATATATCTAACCCAGCCCAGTTTTATTTTTTGCTGAATTTGGTTAAAGGGGCCTGCTGCCCCTTTGACTCTGCATACCCCTTCGGGGATTATGGGCGTGATGCTATGTATGTATTTATGTATCTTTAGACTGCCTACCCCTACGGGATTGCAGGCGGGCATTTCCTTCCGCGTACGCTCAGGCTGTGAATGTGATGCCTAGGTTAAGACCTAGGCATTATCATATCTCTTATAGCAGCGCCCCGCGGCTTCACCTGCGTTGTCCCCGTTCCCTTGGGGATACGGGGGTAAAATATAGCCCATGTTACTCGCTGATAAAGTAGCTCTCCTGATGGAGAGCACTGATGTGCAGGACGGAAGGGGATTATAGAATCATTTTTTTTTTTTATTTAGAGACTTTGGTCCAGAGACATGTCAGTCCCATCGATTATAGAATCATGAAATTCGTGTGACGTACTTCATCCCCTTAGGATTCATTTAATAGGCTAGATGACTAAACAATTCTGTGCAGTCCGTCAGTTAGATTAATAAAACAATATTGAACACGTATTTTTTTTATTTATACATTCAAGATATACAATGCATTCAAGTTGCGCGTGACGTCACGCTTTCGTACAATGTTTACTAAATAGTGACGTCGCAAGCCCCCGCTCCAAAACTTTGATGCTCTTTATCTTTGTGATTTTTTTTTCATTTGATAAAGCGAAATGTGTCTAGTATTTTTGTATAATCTAACTGACGGACTAAATAGAATTATAGTTTGTTAATGCAGTCATCATGCCTATTCGGGTCGAAGTTTGGATATTAGTAGTGATCAAGTAATGGAATTAGATGGATGCATCGCTGCACTCTCGAGTGGTGCCCCCATGCGAGTAATAACGTCACTTTTTCGGAGTGGGTTTTTTATTTTATGATGTCACTAGCTGTGCCAGCGGTGTCACCCGCGTTTATGGTTAATATAATAAGCTTAAAAAATGGAGTAACTTCTCCCGTTTTCCCAACATTTCCCTTTACTACTCTGCTCCTATTGATTGAAGCGTGATGAAAAGTATACTATAACCTGCCCAGGAGTATGAAGAATAATTGTACCAAGTTTCGTTGAAATCCGTCGAGTAGTTTTTGTTTCTATAAGGAACATACAGACAGACAGACAGACAGACAGACAGACAGACAGACAGACAGACAGACAGACAGACAGACAGACAGACAGACAGACAGACAAACAGACAGACAAAAATTTTACTGATTGCATTTTTGGCATCAGTATCGATCACTAATCACCCCCTGATAGTTATTTTGAAAATATATTTCATGTACAGAATTTACCTCTCTACAGATTTATTATAAGTCTAGAATTTACCGAATTTAAGTACAGAATTTACCTCTCTACAGATTTATTATAATGTGCACTATTATTTCAATTGCCCTATGCGCCAAGAGTTGTGTGTTCCATCTATACCCAGAACGAACATTCGTATGATAAATACTTGTGTAATCTAACTAACGTATTTTTGTATAATCTAACTGACGGACTGAATCGAATTATAGTTTTTTAATGCAGTCATCATCCCAATTCTGGTGTTGCTAATTTGTTTATGTAACTGTTAATCAGGATGACCGTTTACTTGTTTGCTACATCAATGGTTCAAAAAACAAAATATTTATCAAACACGTAATATATGAGTAATGCAGTGTTTACATTGATATATAATATATTCATATTACATTCATACAATTCTCTTATTAATTAAACATAATATATGATGTTCATATAAATTGCGGTCGGAATATTCGTATGTAGCGTGATTTGCTACAATATGAGACTAGCTTGTGCTTGCGGCTTCGCTCGCGTGGTACTTTGATAAAACATAGCGTATATGTTATTCGGGTGTATAAGCTATATTATTGTATAAGTTTTATTAACATTCATTTAAATAATAAATTCTTCAGACTGACACCAATTCCCTAGTCCCAAACTAAGCTTATGCTTGTGCTATGGATAGACATACTTAAATACGTTTATGAACATCCATGACTCGAGTACAAATATCCATGTTCATCACACGAAACATATGCCCGCAGCGGAATTCGAATCCGCGACCCTTGGTGTCGTGGCCAGGGTCTCTGACCACTCCCAACGGGCCAGTCCATTTATTATATTATTATATTTACTTAGTAGTTTTTGCGTGAATGAATAACAAACATCCATAGATCCATTCATCTATACAAAATTGTTTATATGTGAGTAATATAAATAGGGGAAATTAAATATTAATTTTAATTTGTTACCAGTCAGTGCTTGCCCACTGGTTAAAATTCGACCATAATTCGTTAAATTTTTTGTTTTTACAAATTTAATGTATTTCTAATGCATTATTTGGACAAGATAATCTGCTCGCATGCACAGTGTAATTTTTAATCATGATATTTTAATGTATCGCATATTAAATAAATATATAAATATAAATAAATATCAGACTACAACACATACACTGATCTGACTCTGAGATAAGTAGCTTAAGCACTTGTGTTACGGATATCAGAAACAACAGTGGTATTACAAATATATACTTAAATATTGGATATTTACACCCAGACACAGAACAAACACAAGTATTCATCACACGAATGTTTGTCCTGGGTGGGGATCGAACCCACAACTCTTGGCGCATGGGGCAGGTTCACTACCGAATGCGCCATCGAACTTGTCATATCTCTTATTAGAGATAAGTAAAACATGTTTTAAAAAAGGCTCAAAAAAGGTTCAAAAAGGTTTTAAAAAGGCTATCTGTTGAGTTTCTTGCGGCACCTCTTCTCATTAGGCCATTTACGTCGAGGTGGTAGGGTAACAATGTGTGACGTGTAAAAGAATTTGTTACAAATCTTCTTCCTAGCGTTATGTCCCGTGCTTAGACGGGGTCCGCTTAGACCATGATCCAGGATTTAGCGAGTCTGGTAATTACATTGACGCGACTGCCGATCTGACCTTCGTAACCCTAAGATAGGGGAACCAGACAATTTTTGGATCATGGTTACAAATTCAAAGTTGTTTGAATTTCCAGGTTTCATCACGATGTTTTCCTTTACCGCCGAGCTAGTGGTATAAATACGTACATAGATTTGAAAAATCCATAGGTACATGCCCGGGTTTGAACCCGCACTCCTCGGTTAAGAGGCGCGTGTCCTAACCATTGAGCTACCACCGCTCTAAAGTTATATGTATAGTTAATACAACACAAAAATATTTTTTCGAGGAAGGCTATATTATTTAACATTAACCATAAACGCGGGTGAAACCGCGTGCATAGTTAGTGGTATAAAAAATTGTAGGTATGGTGTCAAGTAGCTAGCTCGTCGCCTACAATCACATACCCAACACCCAATACACGATTAGTCGCCTTTTACTCATGCTAGGCAAAGAACACAGTTTCACTGGCTGGATGGCGCATTCTGTAGTGACTCTGCCCCATGCACCAAGAGTTGTGGATTCGATCCCCACCCAGGACAAACATTCGTGTTATGAATACTTGTGTTTGTTCTGTGTCTGGGTGTTAATATATGATATTTAAGTATATATTTGTAGTACCACTGTTGATTCTGATGACTTGACTAACACAAGTGCTTAAGGTACTTCCTCGGAGTCAGATCAATGTATGTGATGTAGTCGGATATTTATATTTATACAGTTGGTACATTATAATTCGTTCCAGACTTACATGGGCTTGGGAAAGTAATGTAAATAATAAATAAATAAATAAATGTGCATTAATTAAATCGCCAAAACTGTTTTTCGTGCATAATATTCCTTATTATTTGTTTAAGTCGGACTCATGTTGTATGATTAAACTAGGGTTGCCAAGCACAATATCAAAAAACCAGGACAATACGATGTAAAATCGGGGACCAGTAATATTTTAGTTAACATGTAGACTACATATATACATGACATCACGCTCATAATCCTCGAAGGGGTAGGCAGAGTCAAAGGGGCAGCAGGCCCCTTTAACCACATTCGACCAAAAATAAAACTACTGGGTTTGATGGAAAATTGTGAAAAAGTAGTGACGAGTGGCTAGCTCGTCGCCTACACAATCACATACCCAAAACCCGATATACCATTAGTCGCCTTTTACGATATGCTAGATAAGAAACACAGTTGGCACATTATTTTTAAGTCTGAAACTAAAACAAAAAATTTAGTCCCATTTGTCTCACATAACTACCCCTATCTGTAAGGTGATTAGCTCTGTACGCCTAACAAAAATAAAATATAATTATTTATTGTGAAAAAATGTGTTACGAAAAGGCGGTGACATATAATTTACATAGTTTTTAACTATTACCCTTACCGAGTTAGCAATATAAATGGTTTAAATATTTTTTTGAGTACTATAATATTCATTTTATGTTGATATGTTTTCTATCAAGTATTGTAAGAAAGAGAACTGCGATAATAATAAAAAGAGACATTACAGAGTGGTACGTTGCGTCTTTATTTAATTAAGCTTACATTTTCAAATTAAAAATATTTATAAAAATTGGTCAACCTAAATAAGTTCTGATAGCACAAAAAAAAAGAATTGAATTAAGAACCTTCTATTTTTTTTTTATCTCGGTAAAAAATCCAGACCATGTCCTGATCCAACGGGACGGTTGGCAACCCTAGCGTAAACAGACGGACAAACAAACATTGATATTATATGACTGTTCGCGCGTTCCATATCTGGGGAATCCCATTCGCGATAGTTCGCAGTAATTGTTGACGTATGCTGCGGTGAATGTGTGAAGTGTAGCCATTTTGTGTAATGTCCAGTTTGGCAATTATTTAACAGCATAACATAACATCACGCCCTTAATCCCCGAAGGTGTAGGC
The DNA here is from genome assembly GCA_951394215.1 of Glyphodes perspectalis. Lineage (NCBI taxonomy): Eukaryota > Metazoa > Arthropoda > Insecta > Lepidoptera > Crambidae > Glyphodes > Glyphodes perspectalis. The sequence goes on along the minus strand of OX596230.1, from coordinate 6,330,472 downwards.
AGAGTCGAAGAGGCGGCAGGTCCGTTTAACCACATTCAGTCAAAAATAAAACGGAATATTGTGAAAAAGTAGTGACAAATGGCTAGCTCGTTATTATTTAATTTGTTTTTCAAGGCGTTATGTCCCGTTTCTAAACGGGCGAGACGTAATTTTGTCTATGATCTTACATTTAACGAGACTGGCGCAAAAGACTGGTCTTCCAAAATCACTATCCTCTTAGCTTTACGTCTAAGAATTGCAATACACGACTTTTGAAAAGAGTAACTACCGAGTTTCTTTCCGGATTTTTCTCGGTAGATGCAACATTCCGAACCGGTGGTAGAATCATATAGCTTTATATGTATTTGACGATTTATTAGTGTTTCCTTGAAACCTATATAAATAAAGAACATTTTGACTTTGACTATCATGCTGGATTCAACAGAGGTAAAATTGTGCTACATCCAGCTGGATTGCCTGACCCAGCATTCCAATCTCTAGTAGGGATTGAAATCCAGTGGCATTGAATCAGCACATGTCGCTGGAGCCAGCATTGCAATCCCTAGTTGTCCTCTTCTTAGTTAGGTTTCAAAGTCATCTCCCACAGTCATTGATTGTATGATTTGGTTCAGAACTTTAAAAGTGTAAATTACTCATGTATATTCTGACGATGAAAAGAGTAACTACTGAGTTTCTTGCCGGTTTCTTCTGGGTAGAATCAGCATTCCGGACCGGTGGTAGATTCACATTGCTCTAAAGATTTTGTAAAATTGACGATTTATAAGTGCTTTTTTTAAGGCCTACATGAATAATGAAATTTTGAATTTGAATTTGAAGAAAAAAGTAATAAGATATTTTTTCTATATTTCATCTAGAGGAGGATGTTAGGAGTCATAAAAACCGTAGAGCTTGTATGAAAAGGATCATGAATGTTGAAGAGGCGAGTGAGGTGTGTAAGGATCGTGCCATATGGCGTTCGGTTCTCTCTGCCTACCCCGCTAGGGTAGTGGCGTGAAGTTTAGTTAATAATATTTCATCAACTAGTTGACCTAACAAAAAACGTGAAATGACCCTTAGGTCACGCTGAATTTTAAAATGTGTATAAACTTCAAATTTTAATATTTCATAGAAAGACATAAATAATCAAATATATTTTTTTTATTTAAATTTTCAAACTTTTTTTTTCGTAGAAACCTTGTCCTGACAATTGCAAAATATGACAAAACGTGTTTTTAATATGCAACCGTGATGTGAGGAAAACATTTTGTACAATGTTTTTTATCTTCAAATACATACATACATACATAACAGCATGTCCACAATCCCCGTAGGGGTAAGCAGAGTCAATGGGGCAGCAAGCCCCTTTAACCACATTCAGCCAAAAATAAAACTGGACTAAGTTAGATAGAAAATTGTGAAAAAGTAGTGACAAGTGGCTAGCTCGTCGCCTACACAATCACATACCCATAACCCGATATACCATTAGTCGCCTTTTACGACATCCTAGGCAAGAACTACAGTGTGCAACATTTTTTTTATGTACATTATACTCTTACATACATATTACTACAATAGACACGATGATGATAAGATTCAGAGGAAGAATGCAGAGATTTGCTCGTCAGGTTTTAGGGACCACCTTGGCCCTCAGTAGTCGTCACTGGCCTTACCTTGGCAGTAGGACTAGCGGTAAATGATGCGGTATTTATCCACTTATTTTGACAAAATGTCCGGTCACCCATCCTGCCCGCGACATGATCCAACCCACATCACTCGATTACTCAACTGTGCTGATAAAAAGTGTACACGAGTTTCGACCGACTTATTATTGGCGGTTATGTTTAAAAACAACGTTTTGGTGTTTCATCGGAATTATGACAAGCAGATAATGATGAGAAATAAATCGCTCGAGGGCGAGTCGTCGCTGTGTGTGATGGGTTCCGTAACATACTTTGGGAATTTTCTAAACCGATAATTGTTGTACATACATACATAACATCACGCCTAAAAACCCCGGAGGGGTAGGCAGAGTCACAGGGGCAACATGCCCCTTCAACCACATTCAGCCAAAAATAAAGCCGGGCTGGATTAGATGGAAAATTGTGAAAAAGCAGTGACAAGCTGTTAACCTGTCGCCAACACAATCACACACCCAAAACCCGATATACCACTAGTCGCCTTTTACGACATGCTAGGCAAGAACCACAGTTGGCACATTATTTTTAAGTCCCATACCAACATGGGACAGTGGGCTGGGTTGGATGGAAAGCTGTGAAAAAGGACCCGTAACATACTTTAAGAATTTTCAAAGCGGATAATTGTTGTCGTTATTAAAATCGAGGAAAAAACATGGAAAATGCGTTTAATGTGTGAGGTTTTTCATTTTTAATATTATTTAGGTACTTAATATTATTTTGTAGTCGCCTACATAAGTAATAAGTCCCGTGTTGGGACATATGGGACTTAAATAGAATGTGCCAACTGTGTTTCTTGCCTAGCATGTCGTGAAAGGCGACTAATGGTGTATAGGGTCGTGGGTATGTGATTGTGTAGGCGACGAGCTAGCTACTTGTCACTACTTTTTCACAATTTTTCATCTAACGGAGAATGGGGATATGGGGATAAAATATAGCCTATGTTACTCGCTGATAAAGTAGCTTAACATTGGTGAAAGAATTTTTGAAATAGGTGCAGTAGTTACGGAGCCTATTCAATGCAAACAAACATTTATACTCTTCTAACATAAAATTTTCGTGTCGCGGTGCTTGTTCCCAAACTCCTCCGAAACGGCTAAACCGATTTTGATAACATTTTGTGAGCTTATCGGGTAGGTGTATTATTTGTTATTTGTAATCATTTGTAATTATTTGTAATTAAATCTTTTCTCTTAACATTAGTGGAGATAGACAAACGGTTTATTATCAGCGTCCTGTTTGAACCCTTTGGGTACGGAACTCTAAAAATAAAGGTGTTTTTTCCGTTCCGGTTTGTGTAACGGGAATCTTGGGCACGTGAAAATGGTGTCAACATCGTAAATGCGATATGGAATTATCTTTATTTGTGCCAACTTTATTTGACTGGCGCTTTGGTCGAGCGGTCAGACCCTGGCCACGAAACCGAGGGTCGGTTCGAATCCCGCTAGGGGCAAATGTTTCGTGTGATGAACATGGAAATTTGTACTCGAGTCATGGATGTTTATAAACGGATTAAAGTACATATGTCTATCCGTTCACCTAGTAACCATAGTACAAGCATAAACTCAGTTTGGAACTAGGGAATTGGTGTGTCACTCTGGAGAATTTATTTACTTATATTATCGCGTCCGCAATCGCCTAAGGGGGTAGGTGCTAGGTAGAGTCCAATAAGCGTTATGTTTTTTCAACTACTTTTGAGTTAAAAATCAAATTGAGCTGGGTTAGATGGGAATTTCGAAGAAGTAGTTACAAGTGGCTAGCTCGTCCCCTACACAAACACACAACCAAAACCCGATATACCATTAAGTTGCCTTTTACGACATGCTAGGCGAGGAACAATGTTTGCAAATTTCCAATGTCCCAGATCAATATGGGACAACATTTTGTTATATTTAAGGCAGGAAAAAAAGTACATTCTGTCTAAGTAAAGTACGTTTTATTTTATATTGTCGTTTTGCTTAAAAATATTGTTTGCATTACTTTAAGCAACTTTTAAAGGTACTTATAACTGCTAATCCACTCATCGGCAGTCGCTTCAATGTAATTACCAGATTCGCTAAATCCTGGATCATGGTCTAAGCGGACCCCGTCTAAGCACGGGACATAACGCTAGGAAGATGATGATCACTGCTAATCCACTCCAGGTGTCGTTAAATTTTTCACAAATATTCTTACAATCAAAATCAACTTTTTTTTGTTTATTTGGTATGCGTAAAATGTATTCCGAAATCAAATCGTGCGAAATAAAGTATTTTCGCATACTTTATTTTCCTTATAAATTATAGAGTACAGTTGCCCTAAATAACATACAATACTTACATACATAACATCACGCCCATAATCCCCGAAGGGGTTAGCAGAGTCGAAAGGGGCAGCAGGCCCATTTAACCACGTTCAACCAAAAACAAAACTGGGCTGGGTTAGATGGAAAATTGTGAAAGCTCGTCGATTACACAATCACACACCCAAAACCCCATATACCTACCATTAGTCGCCTTCTACGACATGCTAGGCAAGAAGCGGTTCTTGCCTAGCATGTCGTAGAAGGATGTTTGAGGAAGAAGATGTTTGTGCCAACTGTGGAGTTGGCACAAATACTTTATAACAAAATACGGTTGGCAACCCTAACTACAATAGTTCATAGGGACTGGTCAAAACACTTCAAATCAAATTAAACGTTTATTTGCTCACAAAGTGTGCGTAGGCGCTGTGAAAGCAAAATAAACAAATATACTTATATATTTATAGTATTAGTTAAGTTTCGCGTAGTTGGGTGTGTCGTATAAACGTCCATTTGGTTTTTCATGACAAGCTCGATGGCGCATTCGGTAGTGACCCTGCCCCATGCGCCAAGAGTTGTGGGTTCGATCCCCACCAAGGAAAAACATTCGTGTGATGAATACTTGTGTTTGTTCTGTGTCTGGGTGTTAATATCCAATATATAAGTATATTTTGTAATACCACTGTTGTTTCTGATATCCGTAACACAAGTGCTTAAGCTACTTACTTCGGAGTCAGATCAATGTATGTGATGTCGTTGAATATTATATTATATTATAAGCCAGGTCAAGAACTTAGTCTCCTAGATAGTCTGACCTACCTATCTTTCATGTATCAACGATATTTCAGTAATTCCCAGAGCACTAAGCCACTTGATAAATGATTCCTATCAGAAGCGACCTATTTGAAGAATTCGTAAATATATACATAACATCACGCCCATAATCCCCGAAGGAGTAGGCAGAGTCAAAGGGGCAGCTGGCCCCTTTAACCACATTCAGCCGAAAATAAAACTGGGCTGGGTTACGGGAACTCGGGCTGGAACGGGAAAAAAAAGAATGTGCCAACTGTGTTTCTTGCCTAGCATGTCGTAAAAGGCGACTAATGGCACATCGTGTTTTGGGTATGTGATTGTGTAGGCGTCAAACTAGCCAATTGGCTCTACATTTGCGCAATTTTCCATCTAACCCAGCCCAGTTTTGTTTTTGGCTGAATGTGGTTAAAGGGGCCTGCTGTCCCATTGACTCTGCCTACCCCTTTGGAGATTATGGGCGTGATATTATGTTGTGTTATGTAGTAGGAATTCATATTGTTTTATGCTCACCGTGCGAAGCCGGGGCGGGTCGCTAGTATTCTATAAATGTAAGTACATTCCTGTTTCAGTAAACTCTTCTTTTTGTCCAAAACATTCGAAAAGCCAACAAAATGTTGTATCAAAAGGAATTGCGTCGCTACTGCCGTCAGAGTAGCGGTGAAATCGCAAAAACAAACAGGAAAAAGTACCTACGTGATGTCAACTGTGGGGAAACCCGCCACCGGGTGGCATAGTACACTGCAGGAAAGTAGGTTAGCTGCATCGAATTGGTTAGAAGTAAAAAAAAATTTAGATACCATCACATACTGTAACTGAATTCAAAGGTAGCAAGCATTAGATAATACTTGTGTTATAAAAGTACTTTAAGTTACTTTAAATATATAGACTGAGAAAAATACGTATCTGTTACCAACTAGTCATACTATAATTTTGGATTTGGCAGATTTGATTCTCGCACAGGTACGGACAGAAAATATTTATGAAATAGATATTTTCGTTTGTTACCAACAAGTAACAGTTAAATATCTGTTTCATAAATACTTTTTGTCTCTGTCTGTGCGGGGATCAATCCTGTCCAAATTGCATCTAATACTAATATGATTAGTACGGACAGAAAATATTTATGAAATAGATATTTTCGTTTGTTACCAACAAGTAACAGTTAAATATCTGTTTCATAAATACTTTTTGTCTCTGTCTGTGCGGGGATCAATCCTGTCCAAATTGCATCTAATACTAATACTATACTTACTTACTTATATTATAAAGCTGAAGAGTATGTTTGTTTGCTTGAACGCGCTAATCTCGGGAACTCTTGGTCCGATTTGAAAAAATATTTTAGTGTTAGATAGACATTATATCGATGAAGGCTGTAGGCTATATAATATGAACCATAAACGTAGGTGAAACCGCGGGCTCAGCTAGTTTTATAAAGTTGAAAACATTGGACTTAGTGCCCGGGAATCGAGCATCAACAAATTTATTGAAATAAAAAAATGTTTATACTACCACATACATATATAGTTTCAAACATTCGTGTGCAGCTTGCACTATGGATACTACGAAAAAGATATACTTAAACATTTTTATAAACATACATGCATTGAGGAAAAAATACTGTTTTCGACAAACCAATATTTGGCACAATCGTATTACTCGTCAACACACTTTACCCAGAAAATAAATTAATGAATTGGGTTAGGTTAAACTTTTAACTCATTTATATTATACATTACATACATACAAACATAGGCCTCATGCCTGCAATCCCAGGTAGTCAGAGAGTGCAAAGCGCAATAAGCGCCTTGAAGTATTCAGCCGAAAATAAAATTGATAGTAGTGGCGTTAAGTTTAGTTAGTTAGTTAGTTAGTTTATAAAATTGAGTAGGTAATAGAAAATTGACAAAAAGTATGTAGTGACAAGTGGCTCGTCGCCTAAACAATCGAACCCAACACCCAATTCGCCGTTAGTCGCCTTTTACGACATGCTAGGCGAAGAACACAGTTGGTACATTATTGTCGAGTCCTAGATAGAGTTGTAAAGAACTCGAGTCTTTAAGTCCTATTTTTTGAGCTCGGCTGACAAATTTCACGACTCGACTCATTCATTACAGTAAGACTCAAAGACTGGAGGACATAAGTCTATATGAGCTCTCGATCGCAGCATGAAACTCGAGTCGTTTTTATGCGGTCAAGTTCTTTTTCGATTCGAGTCTTCTGCTATAAAGCTGTCAATATAATGTAACTTTTGCGTATGATATATTTATAACCAGAACAATATTTAAAAAATAAAAGTGTTCGACAGAAAAAATATATTAATCATCATGAAAAATATTTTAATACTAAATCTAAAAACAGAACTCAAGCGTACTTTCTAAAACGAGCTTCAAGTCATGTCTTATACTCCGAGTTTGAAGAAGAGTCGAGTTCGTTTTAAGACTCGAGTCCTATTTAAGCGTTCGAGTCTTCGTGAAATGTCTGATCTCGGCACGATTCTGAGACACCGAGCTTAGGTAGCACACCGAGTCTAGTGAAATTGAGCTGAGTCTATCGAAATGAGAGTAAAGGACTCGAGTTCTTTATAACTCTAGTCCTAGACCAACATGGCATGGGACTCTACACCTGAGATTAGCGCGTTCAAGCAAACAAACAAACTCTTCAATTTGATATATATTAGTATAAGATTTACATCAATCCTTCTAAAAATAAACTATCTACTAACATAGAGTGCATGTCATAGTAAACTACTTTTCTACACTTGTACTATGTCACGTACATTCTAGAAGGCATGACGCATGCTGCCCTTTATTCACCCTCGAGAGCGTTAGAACATGCCAAAACGCACCTTAATGGTATGCTGTTAAAGTCCTCTTAACATTGTACTTTAAATTTGCTGATGTTGAAGTCTTAATTAACTTCTTAACGTTACTTTCTCGTTTGAAGTCGGGGTCCGCTTGGGGGGGGAGTCTTTCGTGATATCACGTTTCAAAATTTAATATATACAACAATACGCCCATAATCCCCGAAGGGGAAGGCAGAGTCAAAGGGGCAGCAGGCCCCTATAACCACATATAACACGTAGCCAAAAACTAAACTGGGCTGGGTAAGATGGAAAATTGTGAAAAAGTAGTGACAAGTGGCTAGCTCGTCGCCTAAACAATAATTGAATGCTATAGATACCCTCATCAATAGGTCTCCAAACACATATATATACTTATTATTACATGTAACCCCTCGAAGGGGCAGTAAGAGCTCAAGGAGAAGGAAGCCCTCAAAACCACATTTAGCTAAAAATAAAATAAGGTTAAATGGAAAATTGTGAAAAAGTAGTGACAAGTGGCTAGCGCGTCGCCTACACAATCACACACCCAAAACCCGATATACCATTAGTCGCCTTTTACGACATGCTAGGCAAGAAACACAATTGGCACATTCTTTTTTAGGTCCCCGACCAACATCGGACAAATACAAAATCTAATATTCCATAATAATTTGCAATTGTTAGGGGGGAGTCCACAAATGTGACCAGCTGTGACATGGAGCCTCAAAAAAATCATGAAATTCGTGTGACGTTATTTATGGATGTCCCTAATTACAAACCAAATACACCATTAGTCGCCTTTTACGACATGCTAGACAAGGGACACAGTTGGCACATTCTTTCTAGTCCAGAGCCACACGGGACAAGGGTCCCGTTTTGGCTTGTAAGCAGTCGGTTTAAATGAGGATAATTGCATTTTAATATCTCTACGCAGAACTAATTCTCACATCACGGAGTTAATATTTAAATTGCATGAATATATTGAAACTGAGACAAAAGACTTGTAAAACGAAATGCAATGCTAATTTGAAATGCAACCTTCGCTATTTATTTCCTGCCGCATATATTATTGTATACCTACTTTTCTAAAATTGCGTATAATTTTCGGAGTAGACTGGAGTTGGAGATAACGTGACCTATTGCAATGAAAGGAAATTTTTAAATAAAACTAACTGACTTAACTTCACGCCACTACCCTAGCGGGGTAGGCAGAGAGAACCGAACGCCATATGGCACGATCCTTACACACCTCACTCGCCTCTTCAACATTCATAATCCTTTTTTATACAAGATCTACGGTTTTTATGACTCCTAACATGACCTACAAATTAAATAAAATTTTATTAAATGAAATAAAATTGGCTTTATTTACATAGGCTTAAAAAAAACACTTATAAATCCTCAGAACAAGATCAATATCTACCGGTTCAAACGCGTTGACGCGCGCATCATTCATCTCCCTAGCGTTATGTCCCATGCTTAGACGGGGTCCGCTTAGACCATGATCCGGGAATTAGCGAGTCTGGTAATAACATTGAAGCTACTGCCGATCTGACCTTCGTAACCCTAAGATGGGGGTACCAGACGATTTTTGAATCATGGTTACAAATCCAAAGTTGTTTGAATCTGCAGGTTTCATCACGATGTTTTCCCTCACCGTCGAGCTAGTGGTAAAAATACGTACATAGATTTGAAAAATCCAGAGGTACGTGCCCTGGTTTGAACCCGCACTCCTCGGTTAAAAGGCGCGTGTCCTTACCATTGAGCTACCACCGCTCTACGCGCGTTTATCATTACGCGCGTAAATAACTTAAATTAATAATGTAAATACATTAGACCGTTTACAATACATGAAAGTTTTAGCCATAGTTACAATTTACCCAATGACTCTGCCTACCCCTTGGGAGCGGTGGTAGCTCAATGGTAAGGACACGCGCCTCTTAACCGAGGAGTGCGGGTTCAAACCCGGGCACGTACCTCTAGATTTTTCAAGTTTATGTACGTATTTATACCACTAGCTCGACGGTGAAGGAAAACATCGTGATGAAACCTGCAAATTCAAACAACTTTGGATTTGTAACCATGATTCAAAAATTGTCTGGTTCCCCTATCTTAGGGTTACGAAGGTCAGATCGGCAGTCGCTTCAATGTAATTACCAGACTCGCTAAATCCTGGATCATGGTCTAAGCGGACCCCGTCTAAGCACGGGACATAACGCTAGGAAGATGATGACTCTGCCTACCCCTTCAGGGATTATGGGCGTGATGTTATGTTATGTATGTAATATCACTAAATGCCTACACAAGTTTAGCCATCTGGTTAAACATTTCGATCAATTACTTGGCAAGTTGTAGTTCAGCCATTTGATTGAATGCTGTTCAATAAACGGCCTAGGCGTCCAATTAGCTGGCTAATGTGTCTGGTTGCGACATATACAGCTGTACAGTATAGTTGTATGACTGCTTCGTTGGTCTAGTGGTAGCATGCGCCGCCTAAGGACCAAGAGGTCCCGGGTTCAAATCCCGGGTCGGGCCAAAATTTGTCACTGGGTATTTCAATATTGAAATTACTCAGTAGTCCAGAGTCAGGAAGTTGGCGGTTTTATTCGGCTTCCGTACCTCGGAAAGCACGTTAAGCCGTTGGTCCTGCGCCTGACCTCTCACCGGTCATGTCGAATTGCCGTCTCACCGGACTATGAGAGTGAAGGAACAGAGAGTGCACCTGTGTTTGCGCACACACTTGTGCACTATAATATCTCCTGCGTCGGCTAATCCTCGTTGAGATTAGCCGCCGTGACCGATATCGGTTAGGAGGTTTATTATAATTACAGTTGTATGTACAGTATGGATGTTTCTCAGGGCCCCTCCTCATTCCAGGTCAGTGGAAGACCCTCAGTAAAGACGCGGTGCCCTCGCAGAACCTGCCCAAGCTCCACGCAGACGGCTCCGTCATGGTCATCAGGAAGAGCCGCACCGTCAAATACAGGGAGCCCAAGAAGGAGGATGTCAGCATGTGAGTATATGAGTATATCATGTGAAACAGTTGGTTAGTATGTAGGGTTGCCAACCATACTGTTAAAAATAGTAGGTATTATACTTTTTTTCATCATCTTCCTAGCGTTATGTCCCGTGCTTAGACGGGGTCCGCTTAGACCATGATCCAGGATTTAGCGAGTCTGGTAATTACATTGAAGCGGCTGCCGGTCTGACCTTCGTAACCCTAAGATAGGGGAACCAGACAATTTTTGGATTATGGTTACAAATCCAAAGTTGTTTGAATTTGCAGGTTTCATCACAATGTTTTCCTTCACCGTCGAGCTAGTGGTATAAATACGTACATAGACTTGAAAAATCCAGAGGTACGTGCCCGGGTTTGAACCCGCACTCCTCGGTTAAGAGGCGCGTGTCCTTACCATTTAGCTACCACCGCTCCCATTTTAATCTCTATTAAATCTTAGTTGTTATTTTTTTTTTCTTGCCGATTAAAGCAATATATTTATTGTGTAAGCGATGTTTACCTTTAAATAGTTATTTAAATAGACTTGAGAAAATTGACAATGTTTATGAATGATGGATGTACTGTAATTTAAAAGCTGGTGGACTTCAATTGAAAAAAAAAAAACCTTGTGTTATATAGCCTATAGCCTTCCTCGATGAATGGGCTATCTAACTGAAATATTTTTTAAATCGGACCAGTAGTTCCTGAAATTAGCGCGTTCAAGCTAATAATATTAGTATAGATTAACACTGCGTTGAACTGACAATAATGTGACGTCACAGTACGATAGACAGATAGCGGCCAGCCGCCACGGCTGATGCTCAGTGAGCGGCTCAACAGTTCGAGGTGCACACGATCAAGATAAAGATATTATTAATATCATTCTCGGGCGTTTGTCGGCAACTGATTACGGACTGCGTTTAAAAATGCGTAGATTGAAAAATATTTAAAATACACAGCCCCATGTTGGTCTGGGACTTAGAAGAATGCGCCAACTGTGTTCCTTGCCTAGCATGTCGTTAAAGGCGACTACCACATTTAGCCAAAAAGAAAATAGGGTTAGATGGAAAATTGTGAAAAGTAGTGGCTAGCTCGTCGCCTACACAATCACACACCCAAAATCCGATATACCATTTCGGCTGCCTGTCCACTGGAGCGGAACGAGGCAGCGGAACGGAGAAACGGAAAAATATTTGTACAAAATCTCCGCTCCTCTTTAGTGGACAATTTCTGTTGAAATAGATATAGAAAATATACACACTGCAGAGATTTTATGCAATTCTATTGGTGGATTTTTAACTCGCTCACCGCTCCGCTACCTCGCTCCGCTTAAGATGTTCAGTTGGAGCGGAGCGAGGCAGCGGAGAGGTGAGCGAGTTCAAAATCCACCAATAGAAAACGTCTTCTAAATAAGAGCGGTGATTTTGTGCAATCCTATCTATACTTATAATAACTCTGTAGAGAGGTCAATTCTGTACATGAAATATATTTTCAAAATAACTATCAGGGGGTGATTAGTGACCGATACTGATGCCAAAAATGCAATCAGTAAAATTTTTGTCTGTCTGTCTGTCTGTCTGTATGTTCCTTATAGAAACAAAAACTACTCGACGGATTTTAACGAAACTTGGTACAATTATTCTTTATACTCCTGGGCAGGTTATAGTATACTTTTCATCACGCTACAATCAATAGGAGCAGAGTGGTGAAGGGAAATGTTGGGAAAACGGGAGAATTTACTCAATTTTTTAAGCTTCCGTCGCGTGTGCAGCCTTAATGGTTAAAGTTACATAGAAATCATGTATGACGGAAATAGTCTTTATAATATTAACCATAAACGCGGGTGACACCGCTGGCACAGCTAGTTGGTTAAATATTTCTACGTTTCTCCGCTCCGGTGGACAGGCAGCCTTAGTTGCCTCTTACGACATGCTAGGCGAGGAACACAGTTGGCGCACTTTTTAAGTCTCAAAACAACATGGGAGGATAATAAATATGTATTCTATATAGCATCTATGGTAAAATATTATTGTAAATGAATTTTAAAATATGATTATTTTCGACGACATTAAAATATTAAGTTTTGCTTTGTGTATATTGACTTCAAGCGCTTATAGGGTTGTCAACTTTTTTTACAAGAAATAAAGTATATTTAGGTCTATCAAGAATATTAAACAGTATTTTATTTATTTATTATTTTAAATACATATTTTTTAGAGATTCTTGCACAATTTACTCATCTTCCTAGCGTTATGTCCCGTGATTAGACGGGGTCCGCTTGGACCATGATCCAGGATTTAGCGAATCTGGTAATTACATTAAAGCGACTGCCGATCTGACCTTCGTAACCCTAAGATAGGGGAACCAGACAATTTTTGGATCATGGTTTGAATTTGCAGGTTTCATCACGATGTTTTCCCTCACCGTCGAGCTAGTGGTATAAATATGTACATAGATTTGAAAAATCTAGAGGTACATGCCCGGGTTCGAACCTTCACTCCTCGGTTAAGAGGCGCGTGTCCTTACCATTGAGCTACCACTGCTCCCCATTCTCTTGCACAATTTACTATTTTGCTAAAAACTTCATACGCCTCATCACAATTATAACTGAAACATAATGTGATGCTGTAAACAGTATTTTGTATACTTTATTTTTGTTCAACAGTAAAAAGTATGATTTAGTGAAAAACAGTATAATACTGTTTAAAACAGTATAGTTGGCAACCCTAAGCGCTTATGCTAATATAGGATACTAGCTGACCCGGCGAACTCTGTTCCGCCTTAGGTGCAATAAAAAATAAGCAGATTTTATAATATCGATCCTCGTAATTTTTTATCTCTAAGCCACCCCTTTTCATCCCCCTGCTAATAAAAAGTATCCTATCCTTTATCTTAGTATCTCACCTTTTTATTTGAAAAATTATAATCCAAATCCAGTCGTCAGTTTTTAATTTCCTATACAAACGTTCACCCCCCTTTTCACCCCTTTAGAGGGGGGTTTCCAGAATAAAAAGTATCCTATGTCCTTCTCCTGGTTTTAAGCAATCTCCCCACCAATTTTCAGCCAAATTATATCAGCCGTTCTTGAGTTATAGATAGTGTAACTAACACGACCTTCTTTTATATATATAGATGTATAGTATTTTATGCATATTTTACTTCTCTTTACCGGCTGAAAAGAAACTGCATGACGTAATTTAATGAATTGGCACTTTACGTAGAAATATAAATAATATAATTAATTAATTAAACTGTGTATCCGGTCTCCAGTCTTGAGTTAATAAGAGAAAATGCGACCGAAATTTTATTGACAAATTGCGTCTTTCAATTTGAACAAACTTAATTGATTTTCATACTAATCCTAGCTATTGCCCGCGGCAATGGTACATGGATAAAACATAAGTAGTACCAGTGTTATTGTAATGTATAAGCTATACTATTGTAAAGTTTCATTAAAATCCATGCAGTACTTTTTGCGTGAAAGAGTAACAAACATCCACACATCCATCCATCCATACAAACTTTACATACATACAAAATATCACGCCTATAATCTCCGAAGAGGTAGGCAGAGTCAAAGGGGCAGCAGGCCCCTTTAACCACATTCAGCCAAAAACAGGGTTGGGTTAGATGGAACTACGCCTACACAATCACATACCTAAAGCCCGATATACCATTAGTCGCCTTTTACGACATGCTAGGCAAGAACCACAGTTGGCACATTCTTTTTTAGTCCCAGACCAACATGGGACAAATTTCGCGTTTATAATATTAGTAAGAAGTGAGATTATAAAGAGGAACGTTTTGTTTGCATTGAATAGGCTACGAAACTACTGTACTATTCTACTGATATATATATATATTTTTTCACCAATGGAAAACTACTTTATCAGCAAGTAACATAGGCTATATTTCATGACTGGCTTGACGGCGCATTCGGTAGTGACCCTGCCCCATGCGCTAAGAGTTGTGGGTTCGATTCCCACCCAGGACAAACATTTGTATGGTGAATACTTGTATTTGTTCTGTGTCTGGGTGTTAATATCCAATATTTAAATGTGTATTTGTTATACCACTGTTGTTTTTAAAATCCGTAACACAAGTGCTTAAGCTACTTACCTCGGAGTCAGATCAATGTATGTGATGTAGTCGGATATTTATTTATTATTTATTTCATATCCGTATTCCCACGGGAACCAGCACACCGTGGGTGAAATCGCGGGGCGCTGCTAGTATTGTATATAGTATTTTGACATATACATGGTCAATCTCTGTTTCAGTGAGAAGGAAAAATGGATAATGGCGACCCCCCAGCACGCGCCGGTCCCCCTCGCCGTCTCGCAGGAGACGCAGGCCAGCGGGCCCGACTCACAGGACGCCAACGTGAGTGTGAACTAGTGTTAAAAGGCTTGTGCAAGTCTGCACTAGGCTTTTATATAATTTACTTTTTTAAACCTTTTTGTCTATGCTTTTGATAGCTATTGGCACAGAGGTTAATATACTACGTACAACAGACAGAGGGTCACTGCCCATACTTGAAAAGTTACTGCTATAACTCGCGCAAGAACAGCGACAGTGGTGAGTAATTGGAACTACAGCAAAGTTTAGTCTGTTTGTCAGGAATAATACAAGATGGCGCTACAAGCACAGGATAGTTGTATCTTAGTAATAATACGCCATCTGTGTAAAATTCATGGTTTTAAAACAAAGATTATTTTGGTTTGTTTCTAAAGAAAATATTTTATATTCATGTTTATCATTTTAATAAATTATCTAAGAAATGAAGTAAAAAACTTATTTTAAGAAAAAAAAACTTTTAACGTTTTTATTCGGTTTTATCTCTCTAAGAATAAAAGGAATATCAATATTACCATTTTATTTAAAGTCATTTGTATCGCGAAAACACTATTTCGCAAAATGGCCAATATACTACATATTACAACAACAATAATGACGATGATAATAACGACGAAGGTTATGATGATGATGATGATGAAGATTATGGTCATGACGATGACTGCTCCCATTCCAGCTGAACTTCCGGCTGCAGGCGCTCAGCGCGATCGCCTCCTCCAGCCCCCACGCGCTCGCGCCCGCGCCGGCGCACGCGCACGCGCACGCACACGCGCACGCGCACAAGCCGAAGAAGCAGGACGCGATCATGCAGACCGACCCCGTGCGCGCGGACGACGACGCGACCGCCGCGCCCTCCGACCCCGACCCGCCCGGCTACCCGGTGAGTTATGGTTAAGGGGGAGGATGGGGGAGGGTAGTGACTTTACTTAAAATGGATCCAGTTTTTGAGTAAACTGGGTGAGAGAGTCGTATGGGTCATGTTCTAAAATGTGACTTAAAACTCAGGGCGGGTGGTTTCTTCCGTTCGCGGTGGTTTAGCGCAGCGCGATCCCGTGGGCACCTTACATAAAGGTGTAGAGGTACATCCCAGGGGTATAGTCGGTATACCCCGCCCACTACCACCTTGGGCGGAGCAGGGTCGTCCTATCATCTAGATGGCCCCGGGAGTCCGACAAACCCAGCTGTTTCCCCCCGGTTTCAGCGGGACGGAGCGTAACGCATTGCCCTGGGTCAACAAAAAAAAGGGTGGTTCCTTCCAGATGTCGAGTGAAAGGGGTATTTTGGGGGTATTATGTGCAAGGTGTATGTAGGAGTGCTTGAGGGGGTCGTAAGATGAAGGTAAGTGACTTTAATCGATAGTTTGATCTACCTTAGTGAAGTGGGCGGGCGTGAGTCATATGGTTATGATCTAGTGTAGGGGGTCACATAGTCTAGGAATTACTGTACTCAAGGGTAGATCCAGCTTTAGAAAGGGGAAGGGGTAGTCGGTTCTGTCGGCCTTCCCCGCTTGGGAAGTTGAAGTTTTAGTAAGTTAAGTTAGTGGGGTTGTGGTCAGATGGTCAAAGAGTGATTATACTCAGAATGACGTCAGGCGTCAACTTTAAAAAAAAAATTGGACTGCATGTGGCTAAATAACACATCACCCCTCTGATCTGCAGTACGCAAAAAGCATCGAGAGCTACGACCCCAAGAAGTACGACGCGCCCAAAGACTACACGAAGACGGAGGAGGACTACCTGCCGCAGACCAACGAGGAGTACAACAGCGAGGCGGAGAAATACGCGCTCGAGCGGAAGTCGCACAACGGATACGAGAAGGTGAGGGTTCACTTGGGGTCACCAGTGGGAGGGGAGTTACTAGGTTCACTAGTGGGAGGGGGGTCACTAGTGGGAGGGGGGTCACTAGTGGGAGGGGAGTCACTAGTGGGAAGGGGGTCACTAGAGGGAGGGGGGGGTCCCTTGGGGTCACTAGTGGGAGGGGGTCGCCAGGTGGTCAATATGGCGTGTAGGTCACCAACGTGAAAGAGGTCATTATCAAACCCCCCCCCTCATTATACCCCCGATTTCAGTGCACTGTCTCTAGCACTCACCTCACACAACCCTCGCATACATCTCACGCACTTGGCAGACTTCACACACGACACACGCAAACATCTCGCAAAGACTACATACATGAAGACGGAGGAGGACTACGAGGAGTACAATAGCGAGGCGGAGAAGTAGGTACGCGCTCGAGCGGAAGTCGCACAACGGGTATGAGAAGGTGAGGGGTCAATAGGGCGTGTGTGGGGTCACTAGAAAATAGGGGTTACTACTGGGTGGGGGTTGCCGAGTGGTAGGGAGGGGGGGGGGGTCATGACCCCTACCTTTAAAACACCGGCTATAGCATTCACTAAACACACCTCCGACACGCCAACACGACCCCTCACACACGATACTTGCACACATTTTACATTGGGGTCATGACCCCAATTGTAAATATACAGCCGGACCCCACTATATTGCACCGGCCATAGCACGCAACATGTTTCGAACACATAAATATAAAGTGCCCGCGTGTATCCTCAGGTGGACACGTACCCCAAGTCGGTGCCGATGGACAGCTACCAGAAGATGGACATGTACCCGACGTTTGGCGACAAGGCGTACGCCAGGGCGGATAATTGGTGAGTACACTGACCGTGTGCGCTAGCCACTTGTCGCGACTTTTTCGCATTAGGCTAGATGATGATTATAATTTTTTTTTTATTTATTTATTTATTTGACAAACAACATTGACGAAGATACAATGCATTCATGTTGCGCGTGACGTCACGCTTTCGTACAATGTTTACTAAATAGTGACGTCGCAAGCCCCCGCTCCAAAACTTTGATGCTCTTTATCTTTGTGATTATTTGTTCATTTGATAAAGCGAAAAATATGTGTCTAGTATTTTTGTATAATCTAACTGACGGACTAAATAGAATTATAGTATTTTAATGCAGTCATCATGCCTATTATAGTAAGCTAACTCAAAAAACTGTTTACAGAAAATGAATTAAAACTAGTTACTTTATTAGTGAAATAGAATTATAGTTTTTTAATGCAGTCATCAACCCTATTTTCCATCTAACCGAGCCCAGTTTAGTTTTTTGGCTGAATGTGGTTAAAGGGGACTGCTGCCCCTTTGACTCTGCCTACCCCTTTGGGGATTACGGGCGTGATGATATAAATATATACGCACATTTTTTTTGCCCTTACTGGTTTTTCAGTGAACGTTTTGATCTTTACGCGGGCGCATGCTACCACTAGAACAACGATTCAGTCAAATATATGTAACTGTCGCCTCTAACCCAGGTACCAAAGCGGGTACGCGGACAGCGTGGACCTGCTCCGCAGCCAGCAGCACAACCTGCAACTGCTGCAGGAGCAGCACCGGCTCAACGAGAACCAGAACTTCTTCGACGAGAGTCACATCAAGCGCGAGGCGGACGGCGGCGACGACGACAAGCTGTTCTACGAGAGGGCCAAGGAGCATCACGGTCAGTTGACGTAGGAGCGAATTATCGAGTGCTGTAGATAATTTTAATTATCGGGCGATGTGGAATTATCGGCTACGGGCGGGGCAAGTTGCAGCTGTTGTAGAAGCGAATTATCGAGCAGCTTAGATAATAATTATCGGGTGGGTTAGAATTATCGGCAAATGTACACGACAATAATAAGTTGTTCTGCGAGCGCGGCCAGTTGCAGCTGCCACATACATGCATACATAGACACATACATACATAAATAGATATATAAAATGTTCTAGGAGTAAATTATAGAGCGGTGTGTGGAATTATTGGGCGGTTTAGAAACTATCGCGAGGTGTATATAAATCATCGTGAGTCGGAGAAATTATCGGATGTTTGTAGAGTTTTTAGCCGATTTGTAACTTAGAGCAATCAGATAATTTTTGCTTCATGGTAACCATTATTCAAATGTACAATTTCACCACCATGTTTTCTCTCACCACCAATCAAGTGGTACAAATACGTACATCGATTTGGTAAATCCAGAGGTAAATAAATAATAAAATAATAAATAAATTCTTCAGACTGACACACCAATTCCCTAGTTCCAAACTAAGCTTATAAGCTTGTGCTATGGATACTAGGCGAACGGATAGACATACTTAAATACGTTTATAAACATCCATGACTCGAGTACAAAATGTCCATGTTCATCACACGAAACATTTTCCCCTAGTGGGATTCAAACCCGCGACCCTTGGTCTCATGGCCATGGTCAAGTGAAATAATGGTACGTGGTATGTAGATAAATAGTAAATGTGTCTGTCGGTGCGCAGAGGGGGGCGCGCTGTACGAGGCGGGCGCGCGGCGCGCGCAGCAGCAGCGCCTGGCCGACCAGCTCGCGCACCAGCTCGCGCACCAGGTCAAGCAGGAGCCCGACGCCACAGGTCAGCCGCGCGCACGCACACCCCCACCATCCCTCCACCACACACGTGCCACCCCTTCACTCCTTTTTATTTGCGGTATTCCTCATCATCGCCAGTGGAGGTGTTTACGTGGCATCTCGGAACAACCTTCGCTGCCGTAAACACCTCCGGCGACCGGCCCGCCCTACACGGCGCCAATTGCACCCTCCCCCGTCAGGGGGGCGACGGGAATAGCCGGGGATATCGAGCTATTCCCGTCCGGCGGCTGCGGAGACGCGTGTCTTTGCTAGGAGGGGTGAGGTGAACGGGGCTGAACCGGCGACATGTTCGCCCTGACCCCTTCACTCCTCACATAACCCCCAACCCCTCAAATACACCTTGTATCCTCCACAAAACACCTTCCCCTACACTGATTTTTGCTAACGTGACAGCTTTCAGATCTCTCCCCATCTTCAAACTCATCACGCCCATAATCCCCGAAGGGGTAAGCAGAGTCAAAGGGACAGCAGGCCCCTTTAACCACATTCAGCCAAAAACAAAACTGGGTTAACCTTCATAATTCATCCAAATTCAGCCTCTCCAATCTCTATTACTTTCTTCCTTAACTTTCCTCGAAATCTGCGACTTTCTTTTCACGCCTTGATTAAACAACCCCTGTTGCGTTCTCACCTACTACATACCCCATCTTTAACAAGTTTATCGTTCTGTCCCATGTTGGTCTGGGACTTGGCCCATGTTGATCTGAAACAAAAAAAAAAGAATGTGCCAACTGTGTCTCTTGCCTAGCATGTCGTAAAAGGCGACTAATGGTATATCGGGTTTTGGGTGTGTGATTGTGTAGACGACGAGCTAGCCACTTGTCACTACTTTTTCACAATTTTTAATCTAACCCAGCCCGTCTTTATTTTTGGCTGAATGTGGTTGAAGGAGCATGTTGCCCCTTTGACTCTGCCTACCCCTTCGGGGATTATAGGCGTGATGTTATGTTATGTTATGTTATGTTTTGTCATTCTGTCCGTCAGGTTGTGAAAGCGTGATGCAGCCGCAGGGCAGCCCCTACTTCAGTAATGGACACAATCCCTCAGGTATACTATACTATAACTATAGTTTAGACACCATACAAATAATATAAAAGAACAATTACTTAAATTATAAGTTACTTTTTTTCGTAAAATTTGAGAGATTCCATTAAAAAGACCCCGAGTTTTTGTATAAGACTAAAATTCATGCGAAACCAAATTTCAAATTAACGTTATACATATCATTCAAATTTCAAAATATCTCTTATCTAGTTTAAAAAAAAGCACTTATAAATAGTCAATATACAAAATTACTACCAATTTGGAAAGTAGTATTCGTATGTATTTTAATTTAATTTAATTTATATATGACATGACAACTTTTATAATTTTATAAACTTAAAGCTTTTTAGATAATTAGCAGCGCCCCGCGGATTCACCTGCGTAGTTCCCGTTCCCATGGGAATACGGGGATAAAATATAGCCTATGTTACTCGCTGATGAAATAGCTTTCTATTGGTGAAAGGATTTTTAAAATCGGTCTAGTAGTTTCGGAGCCTATTCGATACAAACAAACATACAAACAATCAAATCTTTCCTCTTTTTATAATATAATATAATATATATATATATATATATATATATAGTGCTTGCGGTTTCACCCGCGTTTATGGTTAATGTTATACAGCCTATTATAGCCTTCCTCGATAAATTGACAGGCCCGTTTGGTCGAGTGGTCAGAGATCCTGGCCACGAAATCAAGGGTCGCGGGTTCAAATCCCGCTAGGGGCAAATGTTTCGTGTGATGAACATGGACATTTGTAAACTTATTTAAGTATGTCTATCCGTTCACCTAGTATCCATAGCACAAGCATAAGCTTAGTTTAGAACTAGGGAATTGGTGTGTCAGTCTGGAGAATTTATTTATTTATTTATTATTATTTATGTATACAGCACAAAAATATTTTTCAAATCGGACCAGTAGTTCCTGAGATTAGAGCATTTAAGCAATCAAACAAATTCTTTAGCTTTGTATATTAGTAGGTAACAGATATAGATTAGTATTAGTAAATATTAAAGCGTGTCTGTGTGCGTCGGCGCAGGCGCGTACTACAGCGCGGAGGCGCGGCCGGGCGCCGAGCTGCTCATCGCCAAGCAGAACGCGCTCGCCGCGCACACGCAGCTCTGTGAGTCGCACACACACGCACACGCACACGCACACACGTACACACACACACACACACACACACGCACACGCACACGCACACGCACAACACAACACGCACACACACACAACACAACACGCACACACACACACACGCACACACGCACACACACACACACACACACACACACACACACGCACACACGCACACACACACACACACACACACACACACACACACACACACACACACACACGCACACGCACAACACAACACGCACACACACACACGCACACACACACAACACAACACGCACACACACGCACACACACAACACAACACGCACACACACACACACGCACTCACACACGCACGCACACGCAAACACACACACACACACGCACACACGCACACACGCACACGCACACGCACACACACACACACGCACACACACACACGCACACACACACACACGCACACACACACAAACACGCACACACGCACGCACACACACACACATCGCGTGTTTAGAATACGCAAGATGACTAATTAATTTTGTTTACTCCGTCAGTTAAATTATGAAAAATATTGAACACACATTTTTTTTATTTATTTGTCAAGTTGTTGTTGTTAACAAACATTGACGAAGATACAATGCATTCAAGTTGCGCGTGACGTCACGCTTTCGTACAATTTTTACTAAACAGTGACGTCGCAAGCCCCCGCTACAAAACTTGGTTGCTCTTTATCTTTGTGATTTTTTGTTAATTTGGGGCGTTCAGTGTTTGGTTGATAAAGCGAAAAATATGTGTCTAGTATTTTTATATTCTAACTGACGGACTAAATAGAATTATAGTATTTTAATGCAGTCATCATCCCCATTATTTGACTGGCTCGATGGCGCATTCGGTAGTGGCCCTGCCCCATGCGCCAAGAGTTGTGGGTTCGATTCCCACCTAGGACAAACATTCGTATGATGAATACTTGTGTTTGTTCTGTGTCTGGGTGTTAATATCCAATATTTAAGTATATATTTGTAATACCACTGTTGATTCTGATATCCGTAACACAAGTGCTTAAGCTACTTACCTCGGAGTCAGATCAATGTATGTGATGTAGTCGGATATTTATTTATTTATTTATTTATTTATTATAGTTACCTAACTCAAAAAAGTTGTTTATAGAAAATGAACTAAAAAGTCCTAAGACAGTATTAATTTAAATATATATTATTATTTTTGAGTTAGGTAACATAAATTACTAAAAATACGACATACTTACATACATACACATGCATGCATATACCACTTTATTTTCAATATACACGATAACTGATAACTGTTGTATGGAGTCGTCAATAGAATCTACTGCATTTATTTGTTTTGACTAAATAATATTTACAAAATCCTAAATAAAGTTGTACGGCGTGTGCCCCATCGCTTGTGACAAGGTCACAAGGTCATTTAGTCCCGTTTGTATTATTTAAAGCGCAAAAACATAGAGACAACATAAAATTCTTGTAAAAAAAACACCTTTTATATTTATTTTTGAAATGAATTTGAAAGAAGCAGCTTTCCATCCAACCCAGCCCACTGTCGCATGTTGGTCTGGGACTTAAAAAGAATATGCCAACTGTGGTTCTTGCCTAGCATGTCGTAAGAGGCGACTAATGGTATATCGGGTTTTGGGTGTGTGATTTCGTAGGCGACAGGTTAGCCGCTTGTCACTGCTTTTTCACAATTTTCCATCTAACCCAGCCCAGTTTTATTTTTGACTGAATGTGGTTGAAGGGGTATGCTGCCCCTTTGACTCTGCCTACCCCTTCGGGGGTTATGGGCGTGATGTTATGTATGTATGAAATGAAAATATTTTACGCGTGTTTCTATTTTCCTATGTACTGAAAATGTCTTTGAAGACTTATGTATATGTTTTGTTGCAGGGCAGAACACGATGAAGAGACCTTTCTTTTATAGTGAAAGTCCACATTACAACAGTCCTCCCTTACTACACAGATATGAGGTGAGTGTGAACTAATTCAAATCAAATCAAATCAAACATTTTGTTTTGTGATAGATATTTGAGTAGTCGACAGGAGCCCGGTACGTCGATCAAACAAGCGAGTTAAACGCACACTGATTTATTTAAATAATTATAAATAAATAAATATCCGACTACGTCACATACATTGATCTGACTCCGAGGTAAGTAGCTTAAGCACTTGTGTTACGGATATCAGAAACAACAGTGGTATTACAAATATATACTTAAATATTGGATATTAACATCCAGACACAGAACAAACATAAGTATTCAACACACTACCGAATGCGCCATTGAGCCAGTCAAATTATCCTACCGGCCGGTGGCGTCGCCGCCCGCGCAACTACCTACATAAATATATAACAGTTTTCCATTATTTAAATTAATGTAGTTTATTACTAGTGTTGTGCCGTGTCGTTAAAATGTAATATCACCGGGTAATATATCCGTATCCAAAGTCAAAGTCAAAGTCAAAATATTCTTCATTTATATAGGTTTCAAAGAAACACTTATAAATCGTCAAAAACAGTTGAAAGAGATATGATTCTACCACCGGTTCGGAATGTTGCATCTGCCGAGAAGAATCCGGCAAGAACTCGGTAGTTACTTTTTACAACAACAGTATTAACAAAGTTGCAAGAATCATATTTAACTTTGAACCATGTTTCAAAGCGGGCCTGGTGTGAAATAAGATAATAAAAATTTATAATTACTAAGAAAAAAAAAATATGACCCGACCAGTGCAGACCAGTCCCCAAAGGAGGCACCTAATAAATCCGTTATTATTTGCGGATACAGATACCGATGGGTAGTATCTCGCCGATCTCTACCAATGGAATCGCGGATCATCGCGGATATGGATTATTTGTCTAGATGATCGGATACGAATTATTAGTGCCAAGATCCGCGGATACGGTCACGGATTATTTATGTCTCAGTCCGCGAATTCGCATACGGATTTTTAACTGTCTATGTCCGTGCGTACGGATATGGATTATAGTGGGCAATTCCACGTGATTTGTATTTAAATCCTAATTAAAGATATTGATATGTGTAATTAAAACATATATCCGCGGATATTGAGCTTAGTTGGAAAATAGAGAATAGGTAGTTTAAGTAATAAAAGCTATTTTAACATGACTGGCCCGTTGGTCGAGTGGTCAGTGCCACGAAACTAAGGGTCGCGGGTTCGAATCCCGCTATGGGCAAATGTGATGAATATGATGTTTATAAACGGATTTAAGAATGTATGTCTATCCGTTCACCTAGTATCCATAGCACAAGCATAAGCTAAGTTTGGGACTAGAGAATTGGTGTGTCAGTCTGGAGAATTTATTATTATCTTACATAACCTTGGTCAGAGACACAGGATATATCCAGAAAAAAATGTGTTTCTACATATACAACATCACGACAATAATCCCCGAAGGGGTAAGCTGGGTCAAAGGGGCAGCTAGCCCGCTTAACCAAATTCAGCCAAGAAATAAAACGGCTGGGTTAGATGGAAAATTGTGTACAAGTTGTGACAAGTGGCTAGCTCGTCGGCCTGTTACTGAGGGATAGAAAAGGCTTGTAGATAGGAAAATTAATTCAAATTATTTATTTTTTCTGTTTCAGGATAATATGCCAAGAATCCTCCAGTGACGTGAGACATTCCAAAGGTGAAAATAAAATTATATAAAAAATATATATATATTTAGATATAAAAAAAGAAATATCCTCTAAATGACGATAATCTCTCCACGGTTAATGTTATTATTATTTTTTTAAATGAAATAATATATTATTATTGGGTAATTAAAAACGTGGTTAAACCCTGAACGAGTGTTTGCAATAACAGATTTGTTATTTCTTTTTTGTTTTTATGTATAAAAAATACATATATGTATTTTTTAGTTTTTAGTTATTCCTTTTTGTAGAATTTATTTTTAAATTTAGTGATATATAGGCAGACATGTTTTATGTCGAGGTTTAAGGAAACACTGCTTACATATAATTATATTAATTAAAAATAAAAATATTGAATGTTTTCAAAGGCTTTTTTAATTTATTAATGTTTTGGTGTCATCTAATATGACATTTATGTTTAAATATATATTTTGTATTTTCGCAATAGTTTCAAAAATTATTAACTAATCATGTTCACTACATCTATGAATATTTTTTAAAACAGTTTGATCATTAATAAAATTTCATATATATTTTTTTTATTTAAAAAACATTTAACTGTTTAAATATATAAACAATATTTTATATGAGATTTTTAAATATTTATTTAACTTCATTTTAGTTTAAGATCTAACATTGTTGCCTATCGGTTAAAATATAAGTGTTCCTTTACAAAGGTATTTTTTCATATACATTTTTCGTTTTAAATATTATGTATATAAATTTTATTGTTCAGGGTTTAAACACACATGACATCACCATAATGCTGTGAAGTCGAAACGTACAAATTACGTATAAATGTTTAACATTTTTATATACTTACCCCAAAATAAATATATAATATATATATATAGTTAGCCAATAGCTAAGTTGCAATGTCGTATTTTGTTTTAAAATATAATTATACGTGGTAGCTCAGTGGTTAAGGACGAATGCGTTGTGTGTCGGTTCTAGTCTTTGCCGGCTGAAAATATTAATACTGACTTATACCGCTAGCTCGGCGGTGAGGGAAAACATCGTGATGAAACCTGCACATTCAAACGACTATGGATGGGTAACCATGATCCAAATTGTCTGGTTCCCCTGTCTACGAAGTACTGGGTGCGAAGGTCAGGCAGCCGCTTCAATGTAATTACCAGAGTCGGTAAATCCTGGATCATGGTCTAAGCGGACACTGACTAGGCACGGGACATAACGGTTAAAAACATTAATTATGTTTGTTCATTGAACATTCCTTGACCACAATATCATAATCTCCTTGACATAATCACATTGGCTAACTATATAATGATTGAGTCATTATTTCCGTCACACGCCGTGTTCATAGTTTGTTTTGTTAACTTAACTTGTTGCGCGACTTTTTGTTGCGATCGATCGGCGACATGTCGCGTGTCAGTCGCGAGTTTCGGTCTAAAACTGTAGTTTTATAAATCAGACACGACTCAGTACAATGTCTAGTCTTAACTTGGAAAGTGTGAAGGATTGCCCATGTTAGAAAAGAAATCGTTTTTGCCCGACTACGGTGTTAAGAGCTACGGTTTTAGCAGTCTATGTACGTATGTTTAAATTTTATCAGTTGCTAGCTATTACTAGCTACCAGCGCCGCGCGGTTTCCTACCATTTATGGAATACGGGGATAAAATACGGCCTATGTTACTTGCTGATAAAGTAGCTTTTTATTGGTGTGAGAATTTATAAAATCGGTTAAGTAGTTTCAGCGTGAAAGTGGAACAAAGAGACAAACTCACATTCGCATTTTTAATATTAGTTACGTTATATATATTTTTTTAATTTTAATCTATTAATATTTTTGTTTGTTATCGTTAAAACATCTTTTGTATTCATAGGGTTGGCACATTAGTGCATTTTGTGAATTTTAACCGTTACATCTATATAAGATATAAATATTTATATCAAAATGAAAATAACGGAAAAGAGACGATTAGTCTATATAAAGCATATTTCAAAATTAAATTAATTTCTTTAAAGGGATGGGATGGAGTGTTTTTGCTAACATCTTCAAACATAACATAACATCACGCTCATAATCCCCAAAGAGGTAGGCAGATTCAAAGGGACAGCAGGCCCCTTTAACCACATTCAGCCAAAAATAAAACTGGGCTGGGTTAGATGGAAACTTGTGAAAGAGTAGTGACAAGTGGCTAGCTCGTCGTCTACACAATCACACACCCAAAACCCGATTTACCATTAGTCGCTTTACGATGTGCTAGGCAGGAAACACAGTTGGCACATTCTTTCTAAGTCCCAGACCAACATGGGACCAAAACATCTTCCTTGTAATATAATAACATTCTTGCAAATCCTAACTAATATTGAAAATGCAAATGTGTTTTTTTACGTCTAAAACACTGAACCGATCTGAATGAATTTTGCTAAAACAATCGCATAGATTTCGCAACGTGGGCACATCCTTATTCTCATAGTGTTGTGCACTAGTCGATTCTAGCTAATCGAGATTCGCGTAACGATAGTGATGCCTTACTTTCCGAAAGAAGTTCCGAGAATCGAGTAGGATTAGCACTTACGTATCGAGAATCGAATTGGCTTCGAAAAATAATTTAGAAGTTTACATACAAATATATAAACTAGTGATTTATGGATATTCAGGGATGATAAAAGTACTAATGGGCGGAAAGGGTTAAAAAATGAGATTGTAGGGGGGTTGCGGGGGGATTTTTGACACATTTAAAAATGTAAGTCTGAGTGTGAAAACATTTAATCAACACGAAATTTCCACTGCTAAATGTTGCGGCTCTAATTGCGAAATTTGAGCATAGGGTATTTTACTATTAGCACTTTATACCTGAAAAATTGTGTCGCCTTATTGTGGCAGTGTAAAAGACCCTATTAGTTAAGTAACAATAGGGGGTTGTCACAATAGGCAAGATGGCTAAAAAAATCTGTTTAATCCGCCAGTTAAATTATAAAAAAATATTGAACACATATTTTATTTATTTATTTGTCAAACAAACATTGACGAAGATTCAAGTTGCGCGTGACGTCACACATTCGTAAATTTTTACTGAATAGTGACGTCGCAAGCCCCCACTCCAAAACTTGGATGCTCTTTATCTTTGTGATTTTTTGTTCATTTGAAAAAGCGAAAAATATGTGTCTAGTATTTTTGTATAATCTAACTGACGGACTAAATAGAAAGTTTTTTAATGCAGTCATCATCCCTATTGTGATCAGCTGTGACATAGGGTAGGGTACACACAATTATTGCAGAGGACCATTCTTGATATTCAGATTCGATGTCCCACTCGATTCTCGGTACATGCTAAGCTTTATCTGAAATCGAAAAGTGTGCGTCAAATGAGAATTAATTGGATATTAGAAATATATACTTACCTATATACAAATATATATGGTGTCTTTCAAACTGTTGCATATTTGAAATTGCATATAAAGTAATCCCCGAAGGGGTAGGTAGAGGTTAAGAAGCGAGAAACTCCTTTATTCAACAATATATTGGAAAATTATGAGAAAGTGGGGAGAAGTGGCTAGCTCGCTCGATATACAATCAGTCGCCTTTTACGACATGCTAGGCAAGGAACAGACTTGGTACATTCTTCACCTAGCATGTGGTAATAGGCGATTTATGTGGTTGTCATCAATACATAGATAGTTTCATATTATTTTGTGCTCACCGTGCGAAACCGGGGCGGGTCGCTAGTCTACTCATAAAAGCGTGTCTTTTTTCAATCTTTTAATATGCAACTGTTTAAAAGATACCAATTTTTTAAAGCACGCGTGATACATGTCTGATATAGTTTTTATTTTAACATTACAAAGCGGCAACCGTGGTACATCCGAAGTTATTGATATTAACGTTTTTATTTTATCGAGTCCGCCATCTTTGAGGTTGTCTATCGTGCTCTTTCACTCGACATCTTGCGTCTCGCTCTAACACAACGCGACAGTTCAATATTTAAACGAATTGAGATCTAGATCCAGACTCTTGGATCGTGCATCAAAAATTTTAGCAACATGTTATCCCTCCACCCCCTTGTAATAATTGGTGGGGGTATAGACTACACCTCGCCCCAACATTGCGTGGATTTATTTGGCATGCTGATAATTAAACTAACTAACTTAACTTCACGCCACTTCCCTATCGGGGTAGGCAGAGAGAACCGAACGCCATATGGCACGGTCCTTACACACCTCACTTGCTAATTATTTTAGATAATATTTATTTTTAGATAATAATGTTCTCATAAGAGGCAATTTTGATATTGTCCCGTTGAAAAACACACGTAATACACGTGATGTTTTAGTAGTTCCCTCTCTTCCCCTTGTGATAATTATTTGTTCACACTAGGGCTAGGTCACCCACTTCTCCCCCCATTTTCGAACTTTACGTGATTAATGGACCATACCCTTGATGATAAATTATAATGTCAAAGTTGTCCTTGTAGCTCGGTCTAACAGCCTCTAAAAGAACTATTCTCCGTCCTATGTAACCGATATATGATTATTTCGATCCTTTCCATACCGTATTCAGTCACTTGTTAAAGGTTAAAGCATTCAATTGACGCATGCGTTAGACGCAAGATAAAGGGAAAGTGGAATGCACGAGGCAAACTTGAGATTGTGGAATTAAGAGCTGTATTTGAAACGATACGGGAATAATGTTGTGCTGTGTTAGTTAATAAAAAGTGTCAGTTGATAATAACAACTGCGATTGTTATAAGACATTTTGAAGAAGTGAGTTAAGTTAGTTGACTCGTCTGAGTGCAGTTGAGTTAGTGCAATTTTTGACAATGTTTCAGTATCGTTTTAAAATATGCAACTTAAAAAAATATATATACATATTATATTTCTGTTACTGGGTGAAAAAGAAAGAGAAATATATTTTTTTTCTGTTTTATTATTATTTTTCCTCGTTTATTATGTATTTAAGGATACGCGTTGATGAAAACATAGTGAAGATGTAGTTACCATAATGTAATATTGCCATTTATTTTTGCTAAGGATGGACGGGCTGTGTTGTGCGTGTTTTAACTTTCGAAGCCATTGCGCAAATAATCACGAAATTTACTATGTGAGAGTGAAGATTTATTGTGTATATACAATCTCCTATTTCATTCGCAATGTTAGTGATTTCTTTTTAAAATTGTTTTAAATATTTTCGATCATCAATCACTTGTTAAGAACATTTTTTTTTCTTGTTTTGATATCAATATCACGCTAATTTGATACAAAATCTTTTAAAATATATCGTTTTCGTTAAAAGAATATGTCAAAAATAGTTATTATAACTACTTAAGTTTGATATATGTTGTACTTACACAACAAGTCTTACAAATGTTCATTTCTCCATATAAAATGAATGTATAAATATCGAATATCGGATGAGGGATATTAAACTTACGTGTTGCTTTATGATTAGAAATAATACTATTAAAGCTATTAGAAATTATGTGCTATCTAATGTATTTTCTCTCAGTTAGTACCCAGGAACTTCATATTATCAAATTCAGCCCTCGTGATGTTATTTCTAGTCAAAGATATATGGGAATAAACGTTCGGGGTCATTTAGGGAATTTCAGAGGCTCCTGTGCCAATGAACGGTACTAAATTTCTCAGTCGTGTTTCGATTAAAATGTTCATTCGATATTTGATATTATACGTTCTAGATTTATTTGAATCATGGCTTCGTGAGTTGAAACACGTTTGTGAATGCTTAGACATTTAAATATTGACCAGAAATATATACTTAACTTAGAAAGTACATGTCATATATTTTTGCATAGATTGTTTTATTTTATCAAAAAACTAATTGTTATTCTTTTTTTTTTTTAAGTCTGTTGATACAGTGTGGCAATTTTTAAAAACCATTTTTTTTATAGAGATCTCTGTATTTTTAATATTTGCCAATTATAAACATTCTTACAAAAAAAAAACATAATTTTTTGTTGTTTAAGAACTATAGTGTTGTTTCTGGTCAGATATTTGGCATTCGGATAATGTATAGAGTTCTAAAGCGGGAAGTGATATTCTATCGAATTTATGTGGCAATGTAATTGAAATGTCTAGGTGTTAAGGTTCATTTTCGTATACAAATCGGTGATGTCACAAGATTTAGTTTCGTTCGAAAAAAAACGTCTTGCCAAAGTTTTCTTGTTTTTTTTTTTGTAAATTGTTTTTGAGACAAAAATAGTTGTTTACGGTCAGTCTATAGCGGGCCTTAGGCGAAGAATCATCAAAGTCATTTAGGTTATAAATTGTGAAACGTTTTTTTATTTTCTTCCCCATGTCGTTATGATGCTCTTTTCCAATATTATTTAACAAAAAAAAATTACTTCTATAAATTAATAAGTTCACAAAGCAGTCGTATAGTAATTTTTGGTGTTTACGAAAAAAGAAACTCATCAAAAGTACCTAAATACAATAAAGACAAAAGACTGATTAAAAAAAAATGGAAATATTACAAGAATATTTGATGGAAACGGCATTGCACAAGACGTTGGGAAGAAAAAACTAAAAATTGTTAATAATTAGTTGTAATTACATAATGTTAAGAGATAAATTTTAAACGCGATGGGGTCGGGTCGACGGAACTCTTGAGAGCAAAATAACAAATTCTAGACTTGTATTCGATCGCTCTACACAATGTTTCTTAGTAACTTTTTGGTGCTCATCATATATTATTTTCCGAATTTTTTGCATTTGTTTTTTTTTTTCGTGTATTTTTTTACATTCGTTTTTTATTGCGTACTATTCTAGAGGGTTTTATTGAAAATGCATATTTTTATGTCGAAAATAATAAAAAAAAAATAGAATTTATAAGATGGCATTTTTACGCATACAGAATTGCAATAAAATAGAAGTATATTATTTTTGTAGAATTTCAGATTTAAATAAAAAAGGAAAATATGCATTTTTTTTACCCGAAAAAGCTTGAGTACAATAAAATTACGCACACTAGAGAGAACGCTAGATTTTTTAAGAAAATATCCGTTTCTTTTTTTCTTTTCTTTACAATATTTTTTTAGATGTAAGAATTTGAGGGTAGCAAGGCGGTTAGTGTTGATATGTAAATGAAAATAAAAAGAGTGCATAGTTTTTGTTACAATATCTTTCGTGACGAGTCTCTATAAATTATTTTTAAGACCTTTTTTCCTAGTTTATTTGAAAGTTTTCGAAGGTATATTTAAGATCATGATGAAAGATTATCGTACAGGTTGTCTTATTTGGAGTGGTTCAAATAAATATGGCGACAATCGCGCTGTATGTCGGCAATATTGTGTTGAATCTACTAGAATTTATGATTAAATAGAAAATTGATACCGAACTTTAAAATAGATTTAAATCAATGGCCAAACTACAATAGATGTTGGAAGAAAAATAAATATTTTAGTAATTAGCTACTTAATTTTATTTTTTTAGTTGGATTGTGTTTAATCATTTCTTCTGATGGATTCACGTTTTTTCACTCAATATTGTAGGAAACTTGTTTTTTAAATAAAAATCTTTGATCCACTCGAGGTGGGACAGGCTGTATTCGTTTATTTTATTTTGTAACTGCGCTCTTTATAGACCAAAGCTGTGAATTACTCGATGTAAAGATTGGTTAAGATTAAAAATAAAATATGCTTTTACACATTTTGTGGTTTTATTTAGTACTAGCTGTGCCAGCGGTGTCAACCGCGTTTATGGTTAATATTATAAAGACTATGTGTCGGATAGCTAGCTGTATATACCTAATGAAAGATCAGTGAAGCTGGCCCTTACTTAAGTAAGCAAAGCCAAAGGAATGATTTCTAGAAACCTTTCTAACTATTGGCGAGGCAAGACCAGAATGTAGGTAGCTATTATATTTACTAAACAAGAAAAAAACAAATATAAGCTAGACATGTATTTTCACATATTAGATATATATG
Organism: Glyphodes perspectalis; assembly: GCA_951394215.1. NCBI lineage: Eukaryota > Metazoa > Arthropoda > Insecta > Lepidoptera > Crambidae > Glyphodes > Glyphodes perspectalis. The sequence continues at coordinate 6,297,310 of OX596230.1, read as the reverse complement.
CATGCATGTCGATGCAGGCGCGATATCGGCCTGAAATTTCGGAGAGGGTCATTCATTATAATAAAATATGTCGAGTAAATTCACTTATTGCACAATACACAATTTTATTGTACACATTAGACAACAAATGGAAGTCTTCTATTTTTATTGGCAAATCGGTTAATAATATTTGAGACGCCTTGGGCTATCTCTGGGTAAATATTTAGAAGAGCTACACCTCTCAGCCTCTTATATCATGTTTGATGTTTCTCAACCAAGTTTTTACACCGGGGGGTGTCATGTCCCCTGTGACCCCTCCTTCGGACCCCCCTGACTCGCCAATAACAAAAAGAAAAGACAACAGAACTATCTTTTTGTAAGAGGACTTTTGAATATGATAAAATAAAACAAGTAATAATTAAACAATAATAGACTTTATTTGTACAAAATTTATGAATTAACAATATTTACAATATCACGATCATATTTACTATCTAGTTATTTTTATTTACTTACAATTGTATAATTATAACTAGGCTCTTATAAATCTTTCATTGTTTTTTATTATAGTATTAGCAGCCTTTTGGGTATGTTTAAAAAAAATCATACCTTATCAACTATATACTCGTATTTACAAAACTTTACAAAATTAAATATATAATAGCTATTGACAATAATTTTATTTATTCACATAATTGAAAAATAAACTGGCGACCGCGCCACAGAATATTCAAGTTTATAACTCCAGTAATATGTAATTATATGACGACGATCGAACATGCAGAAACGCCATACAATCCTGCATCGCGCTGACGAAGTTATTCTCGCCACTAAGTACATATACAATTCACCTCGCCGTTAGTCGGACCTAGGTCCCCGAGCAAGCAACACCTAGCTCGGTGGAAGTGCTTACACTTTCAGTGCGAGCGCATAGTTCGCACATATAAAATGGTGAATATGAAAATAATACGTTAATTAACAAGTAAACTGAAATTACACAATAATAATTATGAACATTATGGTAAATGAGAAAATAATAATTACGCATATAAAATACGAAGTTCCCAATGACATAATCATCTCATATTAAAATCATGACGCGATGACGCAAAAGGTCTCATAACTGTTAACATTATCCTAAACATTACATAGGACTTGGGTTGAACCCAAATATTGTATACAGAGATATGTTTAATACGAGGGGGAGGATTCGCACATTTTTTCGCATCAGCGCTCCACTTACACCCCCGTATGCAACAGGTAGAATTTCGTGTAGAAATTCACCATTCCCCCCCCCCTCATTCCATCCCATCTAACCCAGCCCATTGTCCCATGTTGGTCTGGGACTTAAAAATAATGTGCCTAAAATATGTCGTAAAAGGCGAATAATGGTATATCGGGTTTTGGGTGTGTGATTGTGTAGGCGACGAGCTAGCCACTTGTCACTATATTTTCACAATTTTCCATCTAACCCAGCCCAGCTTTTGGCTGAATGTGGTTAAAGGGGCCTCCTGCCCCTTTGAATCTGGCTACCCCTTCGGGGATTATGGGCGTGATGTTGACACATCAACCCTCCCCTCCGACTCACTCATCCACATCCAGCATCTCCACCTGTCTCGTACCCTCACACTCAATTGTCCACAGTCATCTCGCAGTGTCTGCTGCACACGTCAGTGGTCGACGTCGAGCAGGTCGCGGCGCGCGTCGTGCAGCTCGCGCACCAGGTCGGCGAGCTCGTCGGCCCCGTAGCCCAGCAGCTGGCGCAGGTCGCACACGAACTTGTACACGAACCTGCGCACACGCACAATGTTGCATTATCGTGTTGCTGGACAGATAGACAATCTTAGCTAATGATAATAGCGAAATTAGCTAGTCCTGCCCCCTCCCCACTAGAGGGGGGCAGTTTAGGCCGCCGTTGGCGCTATAAAGCTTTTAATAATAATGTCCTCCTAGCCGATATCGGTCACGGCGGCCAATCTCAACGAGGATTAGCTAGCAGGAGATATTATAGTGCACAAGTGTGTGCGCTAACACAGGTGCACTCTCTGTTCCTTTACTTTCATAGTCCGGTGAGACGGCACCGACATGACCGGAGAGAGGTCAGGCGCAGGACCAACGGTTTATTGTGTTATCCGGGGCACGGAGTGATATAGGTATCCTCAGGCTTCCGATGAGTCTCCTGTCAATTTCCAGTATCCCCCACACTTTGACACCATAAGCTAGCCACCTTGGCGATTATGACTCACTTCCATATGCTCTATATATCCTATCTCAGCAGTTTAATGGAAAAAATCGAGTGCAATTAATATAATCGATTTATTAAAAATCGATTTTTAATATTTAAAGAATCGATAAAAAAAAATGATTATAACAAAAATAATCAATTAATACAAAAATTCCCAGGCGCGCAATCGATTAATTTATTTACTGTAATAAATTAATCGATTATTAATATAAATCGATTTTTATATGAATAATCGAATAATATAAAAATCTATAATTTCGTTGACATCGCTAACATATGTTTGTGCAGGGAGCGCTCACCTCTTGCCGGGCACCTTGGCGATCATGTCCCCGTCGTAGTAGTAGCGCAGCGCGCGCGACAGCTTCTCGTAGTTCATGGCCGGCTTGTGCTTGCGCGCGCCCCACAGCCGCGCCACCCGCTCCGGCTCCAGCAGCTTGAACTCGCCGCCCGTGCCTGACGGGGCGGGACGTTACTCTCAGATCCAGGAGGTACATAGTGGCACTCGCCATACTCAATGACAACCGAACCTTGCACTTACCATGCTCAACCACCACTATAGATTGAGTACGGGATACTCAACCCCTACTATTGGTTGAGTACGGAGTTTTGATACTCACCATAAACAGTAAGATGTGTCTTCAATAGAATTTTCACTGTAAAATCTATTTTTCAGTAAAATTCATCTATCTCTGGCTGTCGAATAAATAAATAAATACTCAACCTCCACTATCAGCTGAAAATGAGTACCAAACCCCGCACTCACCATACTGCTCCACTATCAAATCGCTACGTACTCAGCATACTCAACCACCATTACGCTCCATACTCATACTCAATCACCACACCTCACACTCATACTCAACCCCCACATCCCGTAGATACTCACCGTACCACCGGATCACGTTGTAGTACTCGGCGCTGGTGAGCAGCTCCAGCAGGAACTGCCACAGCTGGATCTGGCCGTTGTTGCCGTTGCGCGCCGTCATGTAAGGGGACAGCTCGTCCTCGCACGGCCGGACTATCATCTGGAGTCATCATCATCCATCATCATCATCATTAAAGTAATGCCCTCCAAAACCGATATCGGTCATAAACCGCCAACTTCCAGACTCCGGACTGTTCGAGTAATTTCAATATTGAAATACCCAAAAAACCACAAAATTTGGCCCTAGGTAAAATCAAGTGGTTTTTTTAAGTCGAAATGATTTTGATGCAAAAGTCTCACCTGTTTAGGTTTTTTCTTGATGGCTGACTGTGGGGCCTCCAAGGGATCTTTACTGCTTGCGTGTTCGTCTGTCTGAACCACGGCTGTTAAATTGTAAGAAAGTGTTAATTTGCACTAATATAAAGAGGAAAGATTTGTCCCATGTTGGTCTGGGACTTAAAAATAATGTGCCAACTGTGTTTCTTGCCTAGCACGTCGTAAATGGCGACTAATGGTATATCGGGTTTTGGGTGTGTGATTGTGTGGGCTAGCCACTTTTTCCATCTAACCCAGTCCAGTTTTCTTTCTGGCTGAATGTGGTTTAGCCTGTTGCCCCTTTGACTCTGCCTAACCCTTCGGGGATTATGGGCGTGATGTTATATATAATATATGTATATATATAAAGATTTGTCTGTTTGTAACGAATAAAATCAAAAACTACTGAATGATTCTGAAATTAGATGTTGATGAATCTGTTCCACTGTTGGATTTAGGATGATGAGTACTTGGAGATAATATGAGCCCCCCCCAGGACCTGACGCCCGGGGCGGACCGGCCCTTCCGCCCCCGGTTAGTCCGCCACTGATTCTGCAGGCGACGTTCTAGCCAATTGTCAGTAATTTTTCACAATTGGGATGTTGACACCATTTATATTTAATTATGAAATAGAAAGTATCGTAGTATGCTGTTAAGCCGTATTGATTTTCAATCATATTGAGTCTAAGATTTTTAATTTTACAAAAACTGCTTAATATTAGGTCAGTTGACTATACAAACTAGTGACGTCACACGTTGACAAGCCCATACAAAATCTATGAAGTGATTTCGTATTGACAGCTCTTAAAAAGTATCTCAATTGACTAGCCAGTCAACATCCCTATTTTCCAACTAACCCAAAAACTCTATTTTTGGCTAAAAGCAGTTTAAGGAGCAATAGCTCCTGGACTCTGTCTACCTCTTGGGGCGTTAGAAGTGATGGTCTGCACTAATATTATAAAGAGGAAAGATTTGATTGTTAGTTTGTATTGAATAGGCTCCGAAACTCATCTTCCTAGCGTTATGTCCCGTGCTTAGACGGGGTCCGGTTAGACCATGATCCAGTATTTAGCGAGTCTGGTGATTACATTGAAGCGACTGCCGATCTGACCTTCGTAACCCTAAGATAGGGGAACCAAACAATTTTTGGATCATGGTTACAAATCCAAAGTTGTTTGAATTTGCAGGTTTCATCGCGATGTTTTCCCCCACCGCCGAGCTAGTGGTATAAATACGTACATAGATTTGTAAAATCAAGAGGTACGTGCCCGGGTTTGAACCCGCATTCCTCGGTTAAGAGGCGCGTGTCCTTACCATTGAGCTACCACCGCTACAATTTCATAGGCTCCGAAACTACTGGACTGATTTGAAAAATTCTTTCACCGATGGAAAACTACTTTATCAGCGAGCAACATAGGCTATATTTTATCCCCGTATTCCCACGGGAACGGGAGCTACGCGGGTGAATCCGCGGGGCGCTGCTAATACTTAATGTACTCACCGATAAACTTGCATTTCCTTAGTAACTCGAAGTGTGTCCAAAACAGGTCCCCGGGGTCCGAAGGGACTTTTTCTCTGGAAACAATAGGAAAAGAGTAGGTACTCATGTACTGCATAATGCATCGCGTTTAGTGCCGTTAGTATTAATTATAACTAAATTCTAATTGTGTTTATTCATGTAGGCCTTAAAAAAAAATCACTTATAAATCGTCAATTTTACAAAATCTTTAGATCAATGTGGATCTACCACCGGTTCGGAATGCTGATTCTACCGAGAAGAAACCGGCATTTCCGGTTTCTACTCGGTAGAATCAGCATAATATTTATTTTTGGCTGAATGTGGTTAAGGGGCCTGCTGCCCCTTTGACTCTGCGCACCCCTTCGGGGATTACGGGCGTGATGATATATATATGTACATACGCAGTGATGGGTGTGCAGGCACTCACTTGAAGTCGAGGTTGGTGAGCGAGCACAGCTGCGCGCCGCCGATGCTCCAGTCGGAGAGGCGCACGCCCGTCAGGTTGAACTGGCGCACCGCCCACTGGATCCAGAGCTTCACGTGCTGGACAGACCTGGGGTGAAAACGAATCTATACTAATATTATAAAGAGGAAAGATTTGTATTTTTGTGTGTGTGTATGTTTGTAATAAATAAACTTAAAAACTACTGTGCCGATTCCAAAAATTCTTTCACCATTGGAAAGTTACATTATTCAGAAGTAACATAGGCTTTATTTTATCCCCATATTCCTACAGGAACGGGAACTATGCGGGTGCAACCGCGGGGCGCTGCTAGTCACCTATATACCACATCTAATGCTACCTGCCAAAGTTACATAGAACTTAAAAGACAAATATGTGAACAAGTGTTGCCGCTCGATAGTCCACTATCGATAGTGTCGATACTATCGATAGTATCGATACTATCGATAGTATCGATAGCCTCGTGAGTGGCAATACTATCGACACAGCAATACTATCGACACAGCAATACTATCGATAGTATATATAGTATCGATCGATACTTTCGATTCTATCGATACTATCGATAGGCCTATCGATATTATAGATGTTTTTCGAGGTCAACTATCGATAGTCAAACTATCGATATTTCGGCAACACTAATGTGAACCCATCTACACAAACTCAAAAGTGCTGGCCCTAGCGGGGCTGAATACACTAAATTATAAAGTAGAGGAAACTGCCCCACTAAATCGGTTCAGTGGGGCAGATTCCACTGCAAATTTGAAGACGTACCTACTTCTTTGCTCCACTAGTGGGCCGACGTGTGGAAAAATTAAAAAAAAAAAGATTTATGGTTGAATTTCGACCACTAGTTTATTTTGTTCTGACGATTTATAAGTGCTTTATTATGCTTTATTATGAAGCCTATGTAAATAAAGATTAGTATAACCATGTCTGGTCAGTCACATGCATTTTAGATTTCGTATAGACTTGACACAGACAGATGTCGCTACAGGCATCATTTAGACTGATTGAGAGATAAAACCGAATAAAAACGTTATTATTTCCTTTTAAAAAAAATATTTTTTCATAAAATAAGTTTTTACGTAATTTCTTAGACATTTTATTTTAATTTAGGTGAAAAACATGAATATAAAATTTTTCCTTCAGAAGCAAACCAAAATAATCTTCGTTTTAAAACCATGAATTTTACACAGATGGCGTATTATTACCAAGAAACAACTAACCTGTGCTTGTAGCGCCATCTTGAATTATTCCTGACAAACAGACTAAACTTCGCTGTAGTTCCAATTACCCACCACTGTCGCTGTTCTTGCGCGCGTTACAGCAGTAACTTTTCAAGTATAGGCAGTGACCCTCGATTGTACGTAGTATATTATTACTCCGTGCTATTGTTAAGCTTTTTTGATTGACTTATTACTCATTTGTTTTACTACCAAGAACCAGCGCGTATTATTTCAGTAGTTTAATAAGGCTCAAGTCTCCCGAGTCTTCGACTGTGCAAGGACAAGCTTTGGCCTCGAACCTTATTTTCAAGACTTGAACTTAAACTCCAACTAGTATAATGTCCACCGAGTCTCGAAAGGACTACTTCGCAAAGCTAAAGGATATACAACTGACCAGTGCGCGGGGTCGTCGGGGATGCGCACGCGGTGGTCGCTCTTGAACTGCGCGTCCACCACCCACTTGACGGCGGCGGCGTGCGGCGCCGCGCCCTCCGCCGCCGCGCCCTCCACCTCGTCCGCGCCCGCCTCCGACGAGTGCGACGCACCTGCGCTCGCACGGAGACCACATCGTCAGAGGGTGGACTATTTGCACCTCCCCCTCAAATTAAGCCCCTCCCCGAGCGACAGATAATAATATTTTATATATAAAAAAAAAATTTGGAAATGGATTAACAATTCTCAGAGATATCGAGTAACATACATACAAAAAAAAGTCGGTTAAAAATATATTGCTGTTCGTTAGTCTCGCTAAAACTGCAGAACGGCTGGACTGAATTGGATGATTTTAATTTTAAAATATATTTAATCCTCCAGGGAAGGTTTGTACGGTAAGAAAATATAAAAACATTTGCACTGTGAAATGGAAAATAATAAATGAAAATCCGAGAACGGGGCGCAACGAAGTGCGCCGGGACAGCTGGTAAATAATAAATTCTCCAGACTGACACACCAATTCCCTAGTCCTAAACTAAGCTTGCGCTTGTGATATGGATACTAGGTGAACGAATAGGCATACTTAAATATGTTTATAAACATCCATGACTCAAGTACAAATATCCATGCTTATGACACGAAACATTAGCCCCTAGCGGGATTCGAACCCGCGACCCTCGGTTTCGTGGCCAGAGTCTGATCACTCGACCAACGGCTCAGTGATACAGATAACTACTTCATCGATGCTCCAGAAGGGGAAAAGTAACAAATACGTCTAGTACAGCGTTGACAGTCCCATACTGTCTGATCTGAACCTACTCTGAGGGGGGGGGGGGGGGGGGGAGAGTCTAAGGGTCCGCCATCCTCTGGAGACTTTAAGAGGGGTACGTGGAGCCATAAGTTTAAGAAACCCTTGCCTAGAGGAATCGAGAATTATTATACAGGGTCATTTATAAAATGTCAACAACCTCGCAGGAGTACTTAGATTACTGACATTATAATCAAAAAAACATTTGTTCTACGACTTTTCCTAATTCGTTTTTTTTTTGTTCTGCTTGCTTAGCGCGGTGGAGTACCTACAGGAATGCTCAGGAAACGTATCTCTTGCGCTATTGAAAAGACTTATTACCACCGAGTTTCTTGACGGAATCTTCTCGGTAGATACAACATTCCGAACCGGTGGTAGAATCATATAAAGGACCAATATTTTTCATTTACTTTCAATTTTAAAACGAGGTGTAAATTTTCGTTTAAGTAAGTGATTTTTAATGAACATTATTTCCTCATCAAAAACTATATTAGAGACAACAAAATGCCCCTGAAAATAAAGAGAAATGCACATTGGATCCAATAGCATAATTTTTTAGTTATAAAAATATTACGAATGGGAATCACATGGAATAATTAACGTGACCAAGTTTCCGTTCCGGTGTCCGTATTTGACGATTTATAAGTGTTTCCTTGAATGCTATATATTAATATAATAATTTAACTTTAACTATTGAAATAGAAATAGAAATCTCTTTATTCATGTAGGCTCCACAAAAGCCCTTATGAATAATCATAATATGTTATAAAAAATAAATATTCTACCGCCAGGTTCAGAACGTTGATTCTACCGAGAAGAACCGGCAAGAAACTCGGTTACTCTTTTAAATCGCCATGTATATATAATAACATTATTGGCTATTGGCCCTCCATCTCTTTCTTCCCCCATCTCCCGTCCCCCTCACATACAACACAATGGCAGCTACTCTCTACCACACTTCTCTCTCCTCTTTCACTGCTTCTATCTCCCTCTACTCACGGCGCGGCGGCTGCTCCTCGTCAGGCTTGAGCACGTCCAGGATGTTGATCTTCTTCTCGGCAGCGCTGATCTGCACATTCACCTGGACGACGCCCTCGCCTCTGATGCATTGCTCTACTAAGGTCTTGTGGCTCTCTAACTGTGAAACAAAAATGTTAAATGTTATAATAATGACCTTCCTTACCGAGGATTAGCCGACGCAGGAGATATTATAGTGCACAAGTGTGTGCGCAAACACAGGCGGACTCTCTGTTCCTGCACTCCCATAGTCCGGTGAGACGGCGACATGACCAGAGAGAGGTCAGGCGCAGGACCAACGGCCTAACGTGCTTTCCGAAGACTTCGGGCTGTTTCTGACTAATTTGAATATTGAATTACCCCGCCACAAATGTTTAGCCTAACCTAGAATTTGAACCCAGGACCTCTAGGTCCTTAAGCATGCTACCACTAGACGAGGCAGTTGACCGACGTATGTCTCACCATCTTAGCGTCCTGCAGCCAGAAGGTGTAGTCGGCCAGGTCAGCGCCTAGCCGCGCCTCTAGCATCGCGCGCAGCTTGGACAGGCGGGTCCTGATGTCCATCAGCTGGACGATCACCTCCTCTGTAGAAGACGAGGTCTTTGAAGAGTTTGGACTATGTATCTATACTTATACCAATACAATCGATAGTATCGATAATTTATTGATACTGAAAACTATGGGTAAACAGCAATACTATCGATTCAATCGCTGCCAACCAATGAATTATTATAGTATCGATACTTTCGATAGTATTGCTCTTCAATACCGAATAGACTATCGATTGTCCTATCGATCGTATAGATGATTTGGCCGATAAACTATCGATTGCAAAACTATCGATTTTTCGGCAACACCAGTGTGTAGATGTAAGGTAGATAATACGAAATATGTAGGTATGTGAAAAAAAAGAAGGACTCCGCACCACTAACTAGACATTGAAGCTCCTCAGGTGCTCCATCTTGACACGCAACTTACGTCACACATTGACATAATAAGTGCTCCCACTGACAGATATCCGAGAACTGGTATTCATAAGTATCTTACTCACACATGCATAAACGTGGCTTCACGCTATAATATGACAACGTGGAGTCCTTCTTTTTTTACTAATCCGTGTGTAGTATGTACGTATTTTTCAGTAATTATCATGTTTAATGTGGTTAAAGGGGCCTTTTTTTTATTATATCGCGAAGAAATGCGTTACGCTCCGTCACCCTACCCGGGGGGGCAGGGTGGTGTGTGGGACTCCCGGAGGCCCTTGAGTGGGGGCCCCTGCTCCGGCCAAAGATGGTAGTGGCCGGGGTGTACCCACTAAAACTCCGCGGTACCCCTCAACGCCTGAGTGGAGGTGTTTACGGGAATCTCGGCACAGCCTTCGCTGCCGTAAACACCTCCGGCGACCGGCCCGTCCTACACGGCGGGCACCACTTGCCCCCCTCCATCCGGGGGGGCGTGGTTAAAGGGGCCTGCTGCCGCGTAGACTATGCCTACCCCTTCGGGGATTATGGGCGTGATGTTAAGTATATATGTATGTATGTATTTCAGTCATTACCACTCGACTCGTTGCTCTGCATCGTGTCATCGTCGTCAGCTGTGTCGAACACTGCTAGGGGGGTCTGCAATATCTCTGCCCCCGTCTGCATCAGCCCTGCAAATAGACAGACATGTAGCACACATCATGGGCGTACCCACGGTGGGACAGCCCCCCGGAGCCTCAATACTTGGGGGGGCCCTAAAACCTGGTTAGCAAACGTCTGTTTCATTTGATTTTGTCTAGCCCGATTCAATAAGATTTGTATATTTGTAACGAACAAGCTCAAAAACTACTGGACCAATTTCAAAAAATCTTTCACTGTTTGAAATCTACATTATATCTTAATAACATAGGCTATATATCAGACTACATCACATACATTAATCTGACCTGGAGGTAAGTAGCTTAAGCACTTGTGTTACGGATATTAGAATCAACAGTGGTATTATATTACTTAAATATTGGATATTAATACCCAGACACAGAACAAACACAAGTATTCATCATACAAATGTTTGTCCTGGGTGGGGATCGAACCCACAACTCTTGGCGCATGGGACAGGATCACTACCGAATGCGCCATCCAGCTTGTGTTATATTTAACTAGACTAGAAAAAACAGAGATAAAAATATAACTTTAATTTTTTTTAGGAATAATATGAAGTTTAAAAATGTATTCCTTTGCTTTTTTCAGTAAGAACTATCAGTAGTCTTCAAATGTTTAAAACGTAAACAAAAGTTTTTATAAAAGAAAAAAAAAATCAGTCAAATTGAGAACCTCCTTTTTTTTGAAGTTGGTTAATAAATAGGTAATAAACTAATTTAAACTAAGAGACTGTTGTAATGGACATTATGGGGACTATTTTTGACCACTTTACAGTTGTTAACCTTACTAGAAAACCAAAGAGTTCCTACTGCCTATTTAAAGTTATCGTAAACTCTTTTATATTTTTTTCTCTTCTATCTCTGTCTAACTTGTTGTAAAAAGTTGTGTTACTCCTTTTTTTGTTGTTGTATGTATTTGTACTGATGTACTATCCTGGTTGTGTTGTGATGTCAAAATGTAATAAATGTTTTTTTCTTCTTCTTCTTCTTTCTATTTTAAGACTATCTTGCTTGATAGTATCATAACATAGAATTGCCAGCGTACAAGGAAAATGTTAAAAATAGTTTTGCAAATTTTTTAAAAAGGCAACTTTATTCTTTTTCATAGCTTATTTTCATCTACCTGAAGGTTGTCTGGAAGAGATTGCTTCTAGCGATAAGACCGCCTAAATTGTATTGTATTTTGTATCCTTATTTCTGTATCTTTTTTATGCAATAAAGACTATATGAAGAAGAATATATACTTATAATATATAATAATTAAATTCATTTATTCAGAAAAATTGATCCATTTTTTGGTAGTAACAAAGTTTACTTAATTAAATTACTTAATAACTGCAAATTTTGACAATTTTATTTTCACATTTCATATCTACCTAATTTTTAAAAAGTAACAGCAATATTCATATTAATAAATAATTACTACTACTAAAACTTCACGCCACTTCCCTAGCGGGGTAGGCAAATAATTAAGTAAGCAACTGAGTGTTTTCAGATAACAATTTTTGTTTGTTTGTAGTAAATGAATTAACGCAAAAACTACTAAACTGAAACCACTTAAAATACCTACAGTTACTAAGTAATTAAATATTCTGTAAACGCTAACTATGTTTCACATTACAATTGTGTGCAAACATTATCATGATTACACATCCATAGTTGTTTCAATGTGGTGACCGCAGAGTTAGTTGTGGATATAATTTGATTTATTTACATTTTCTTTCATTTTCAAAACAAAACACAATCAGACATTGTTTTTATGATCAGGTAGTTTAGGCAAACCAACATTCCTGTCAACTATTATGCAAATTGTAAAATAATTTACTAAATAGACATCAAAATTAGTCCTAAGCCATCGGCTAAAATCACTGGGTTTGACAAGTTATATTGTAAGACATTTTTACTGAGAACTAAAGCTAAAAAACTGTGCAAAGTATGTCTGAATACTTGATTTTAGATGGAAGCAATATCGGGTAATATGTAAATATGTAATGTATGAATAAATATAATAGTCATTATTTATTGTCATACAAAAGTATGTAAAGATAAGTGCGTAGAGGCTTGGAAATTAAACCAGGATGTGTTTTGAACAAGTGTCCTCATGTATAAAGACATAAATGAGGAAGTTATCCTAGTATTGTTTGTTTCGTAATCCAATGTTTAAGGAAAACCCTATTAATAAGCACCATTAAACGTCTTGTAGCTCACTGACAACAATCTAGATATTTCCGTGTATATACTTACCTAAATCACTTTCTGAAACATACTGTGGTATTATTGAGAGAGGGTCAGAAGACTCAACGCCACTTGTTTCGTCAAAACCATTTTCGGAATTTTCCATTTTAATCGTCCTCACACTGAGTATATCGCTAAAATCTGTGACTTCCATCTTCAACACTTGTCAACTGTGAACTTTTCACTAACTTACAACTGTATTTGTACGGACCAAATTAAGTTATTACAGTCGAAAAGTTTTGATTTTACAATTTGAAAATTATAGGAAAAGGAAACCAGCAATGATATCCACTTCCGCGTGCGCCAAAACGGAAGCCATAAACATTTTTTGACAGTTCGTCTACTTTGTCGTTGCGATAGTGCGACGTCAATTCTTTGTCACTAATATCATATCTGTGACTGGATACTAGGATGATGGAATTTATTTGACAAGTTGGTATTTTTAATTTATTTTACATAATTTGTTACATTTTAATTTAGATTATGTTATTGCTTATCTAGACGAGTTTTTTTTTCAAAGATAAATGTTAACCGTTGTCGTGACAGCCTTGTTTATTATTTGGTATATTTAAAATACCTATATAATTAATCTTTGGTAGCTTCGTCCACACAGGTTCCTGGCTTGGCGTTTATACATCTTTTCTCTACACTGTTATGGATGTGGCACTGCGCATGTGCTAATTTATAAAAAAAACACTAGTAAATTTTTTTAATCGTCATTTTAATAAAACTTTCTATAAATGTGCGCACATTTATAGAAAGAAAGGAAGAAAAAATATTTATTTGGTGCATTTATCTTAGCTTAAAACAAATAGAGGTACCTATTTGTTTACCTATAATATTTTTCACAATATTGTGTTTATCAAAAACGCTTCAGGACGACCAGCACATAGGTCTCGGCAAGCTGCTCATGTATATTTGGGGTCAAGTTGAGGTTGTGGGCGCCCCCATCATGTCCACAACCGTAGATCATGCTTATTAGGAATTGTATTCCAGCGGCATTTTTTACTGGATCCAGCAGAACTATACAGAGAGAGTGAGAGAAATGACCCGATCAGAGCATGGCTGCTCTGGTCGGATCATATTTTTTTTTCTTAGTAATTAAATTTTTTTATTTTCTTGGCTAGGCCCACTTTGAAACATGGTTCAAAGTTAAATATGATTCTTACAACTGTGTTAATACTGTTGTTGAAAAGAGTAACTACCGAGTTTCTTGCCGGATTCTTCTCGGTTGATGCAACATTCCGAACCGGTGGTAGAATCATATCTCTTTCAACTGTTTTTGACGATTTATAAGTGTTTCTTTGAAACCTATATAAATAAAGAATATTTTGACTTTGACTTTGACTTATAATTGCGCTAAACCCAGCTGGATTGCTTGATCCAGCATTCCAATCTCTAGAAGCAATCGAAAACCAGCAGCATTGTCACCAGCACATGTCGCTGTATTCAGCACAGATAAAATTGTGCTGGGCCCAGCTGGATTGCTAGATCTAGCATTGCAATCCCTACATGCTTATAGCCAGGGCCGTAGTTGGACTTGAATTTAAGGTAGGGCAGCTGTGATTACAAATAGGGTGAAAGTACCTAAAATTTGTTACTTCGTCTGTTCAATTCATAGCCTGGTCAATCAATTTTTAGTTAGTTATTAAGGTGTTTTAAGGTAGGGCATTGCACCGCAATGCTCCTTTCGTTACGGCTCTGCTTAGACTCGACAGCTTATCTCAATCTTCAGGCACCATAACTCCGATTATTTGCGCGTACGGCGTTTCGTCGCAAACTACATGCATTCTATTAGGTGACGAGGTCATTTGTAGGTCTGCGTACTGTACCCTGCCAGCACTAGCCTGGGAAAAGAAAAACACATAACATCACGCCCATAATCCCCGAAGGGGTAGGCAGAGTCAAAGGGACAACAAGCCCCTTTAACCACATTCAGCCAAAAATATATATAACTGGGCTGGGTTAGATGGAAAATGGTGAAAAAGTAGTGACAAGTCGCCTACACAATCACACACCAAAAACCCGATATACTTACCATTAGTCGCCTTTTACGATATGCAAGGCAAGAAACACAGTTGGCACATTCTTTCAAGTCACAGATCGACACGGGAAAATGGGCTGGGTTCGATGGAAAATTGTGAAAAAGTAGTGACAAGTGGCTAACTCGTCGCCTACACAATCACCTACCCAAAACCCATTAGTCGCCTTTTACGACATGCTAGGCAAGAAACACAGTTGGCACATTATTTTTAAGTCTCAGACCAACACGGGACAATGGGCTGGGTTAGATGGAAAAAGAAAAAAAAGCCCCGCGCCACTAACTAGACGTTTAGACATCTGCGGAGCGCCAACTTGACACGCAATTTGAAAACAAAACAAAAAAAATTATAATTACACTAACTACTGCACTAGACTCGCATGCTTGCATCGCAGTAGCTAGAGAGTGTTCACAATAATTATTCTTACAAGTCACTTTAGCTTCGGTTCTGTGACAAATACTTATGCACCAAATTTAAATCACATATCGACCTAAGCGCTCCAAATTTCCGATACTGCTACCCCTAAGTCACATGCATAAACGTGGCTTCACGCTGTAGTATGACAGCGTGAAGTCTCCCTTTTTAACCGACTTAAAAAAAAAGGAGGAGGTTCTCAATTTTTTTTTACGAGTCCGTGAGTATACCACGAAATTTTCAAGCTTCTATTGTTGGCTCGTTGCTTGCCGGCGAGTATGCTTTTGCGTTAATTACGGCGTTTGCGTTTATTAGAAATAATACTAACGGGATTAAACGACCTTGTGGCAAGCGATGCGCACACTCCATACAGTTTTTAGTAGGGTGTAACTCATTTAAAGTTTTCGTAAATATTATTCGGTCAAAATATAACATGTTAAAAAAACTATCGCAAACGATTCTGTACAGTTTCGAATATACTAATAATAAGGTTGTATACTAAATCGATTTCGCCATATTACTATTTTACAGAGGAAAGATTTGATTGTTTGTTTGTATTAAATAGGCTCCGAACTTATTGGACCGATTTAAAAGATTCTTTCACCAATAGAAAGCTATTTTATTAGTGAGTAGCATAGGCTATATTTTATCCCCGTATTCCCACGGGAATAGGAGCTACGTGGGTAAAATCCCGGGGCGCTGCTAAATATAATTAAAAAAAAAAAAAACTCACGTATGTTTCTACCTCGTGCGGTCTGCGTCGGTACTTAGCAGTTATTTTAAATGTTATATAAGTTACTACAATCACCAATATAGGAATTGATGCATATAGAACATACATAATTGTAGCTGATTTTGAAGGGGCATTACTTATATTTAATTCTTCACTGGGTTCAAAATCTGAAAAAAAAAAATTATACATACGCCACGCTCGCAATCCTCGAGTCCACAGAGAGGTAAGCTTCTTCAACCATAGAGTTAAAAAAAATTGAGTAGTGTTAAATGGAGAATTATGAAAAAATTTGGACTGGCTCGATGCTTCATTCGATAGTGAACCTGCCCCATGCGCCAAGAGTTGTGGGTTCGATCTACACCCAGGACAAACATTCGTGTGATGAATACTTGTGTTTGTTCTGTGTCTGGATTTTAATATTGAATGTTTATGTATATATTTGTAATACCACTGTTGATTCTGATATCCGTAACACACGTGCATAAGCTACTAAATTCGGAGTCAGATCAATGTATATGATGTAGTCTGATATTTATTATTATTTTACCTCAGATTAGAGAACAAAAGGCAGATGGACCGCTTGGAACAAAGATCATATCTTAATTCTTGCCTCACATCACACTCATATCGTAATTCTTGCCTCACATAAACCTTATTTATGTGAGGCAAGAATTAAGATATGAGTGCGTGACACACTGTAGGAACATTGTATCCTAGTGTGCGTGTAAGTTTGCCAGGGTAATGAAAAAAAGTCCCACCGTATTTTGTGTTTAATGCTCGAGTAGTATAATATTGGTTGGTATTGTAACATGTATTCAATTATTTATATTTTACATTTAAATAAACATCTAAAATTGTATTTTTGAAATATAAAACTTTGTAATTATAATCGACATACAAAACATGCAATCTTAGCAGCCTTTATTTTGCACCAATTTCTTGAAATATTGCCTTTTGGCGTCTATACATGAGACTCATACTAGCAGCACCCCGCGGTTTCACCCGTGTAGTTCCCGTTCGTGGGAAGAAGGGGATAAAATACATACCTAGTAGTATATCTTTCATCTTTATAATAATAGTGTAGATTACGAGTATTTGCATATTACCTTACTTCAGGAAAATATTTCAATGTAACCTAGCAACACTACCCAAATTTCATTAAAGTTTTGTGTTCCAAGTAATGAGTAACAATTAACACGGAAATATAATATCAAAATGTTTAGATAAATTACTTAACTATGAAACGGTACTGCGTTTTCTCGTTTTAATTTTTGGAACAATTTTTACAATTCTTAAACACACAAGACGGCATTTTTAAGAATTAATTTAAAACACAGACGTGACGTACTGTCAACGCAACGCTTTGTTTCGAACTGTCTAGAGTTTGTATTTGCTTTCAATTTTGTATTTGCTTAGCCGGCCGCACTCTCGTGCCTGTGGCGGGTCTATCTGCCTTTTGTTCTCTAATCTGAGTATTTTACTATGTAAAGATATAGCGGTAATAAAAACTCAAACTCAATCAGTCTTCTTCTTTACCTGAAGAATTCAACCCATATATTTTGGTGAAAACTGGTGCCGATACGTAACGTAAGAAGTCAGTGCTATTTTGTATTTTTAACTTCTGGTAGGTAGTGCATATGAATGTTTTTTTATTATCAGACTCTCTGAGCTTTAATAATAATTTGTCGCCACTTGATTCGGTTGCAATTATTAAACTCGTCAGTCTATATCCGACGTCGATGCTATTATCTGTAATTAAATTTGTTTACTTATTCTTAAAAAGCAATTATAAATCTATATTAATATTATAAAGAGAAAAGATTTTCTAGTTTGTTTGCATTGAATAGCCTATAGATAGTTGAAGAAAATCGATAGTATCGATAGTCTATCGATACTAAAAACTATCGGTAAACATACTATCGGCATAGTATTGATAGTTTAGATCGCTGCCAACCTATCGATAGTTCATTGGTTAACATCGATCGAAACTATCGATATTATTGCTGTTTACCAATAGTATTATACTAAGAGACATCAATACTATCGAAACTATCGATTTTCCTATCGATTGTATGGATGGCTAGCTTCTGCCCGCGGCTTTGCTCGCGTGGTACATCCATAAATCATACCCTATATGTTATTAGGGTGTATAAGCTATATTATTTCAAAGTTTCATTATAATCCATTCAGTAGTTTTTGCGTGTTACAGTTACAAACACTTATCCATATAATATTAGTAGGGATTAGTAGGGAGGGCGTTTATAATATTAGTAGGGATTTGGCCCTTTAACTATCGATTGCAATACTATCGATTTTTTTGGCAACACTAGTCTCACCCACCTTCTGCCCAAAACTTACCTATAATTCTATGCCATCTATTGAGCATATCACCAGAGCAGTAGAGCTTGTCACCTGCTAAATAGTTGTTATCTTCAGATATTGAAGTGACCAAGCCAGGTTTATCTGTGAAATAGGTAACTTTACTGTGTAAATAATATATAAATATCCGACTACATCACATACATTGATCTGACTCCGAGGTAAGTAGCTTAAGCACTTGTGTTACGGATATCAGAATCAACAGTGGAATTACAAATATATACTTAAATATTAGATATTAACACCCAGACACAGAACAAAAACAAGTATTCATCATACGAATGTTTGTCCTAGGTGAGAATCGAACCCACCACTCTTGGCGCATGGGGCAGGATTACTACCGAATGCGCCATCGAGCCAGTCCAGTAAAAAAGTATTGGTTTTATTAAGCCACATGCTGAGGCTCACACCTTGTTGGCCATAACTCCATGTATTCGTTTCTGTCTCATATGTCTGTATTATTTAATGGTCAATAAATGTTTTCTATTTCTATTTTCTATATCTAAGTCCGTAAGATAGATTAAAAAAAAAAATAATTAACACGTATTTTTTCCGAACATTTTGAAATTATTATTATTAGGCTAGTTTACTCAAAATTTTTTTACAGTCAGTAAGTAAGATTAAAAAAAATACGTGTGTCACGTTGGAGCTCCGCAGATGAGATGCCTTCATCTGTTACCTAAAGCGCAATACACACCAAAGCTGGCGGCAACTTTTTAACGGCACGCTAGTCAGCAGGTTGACGCAGTCGAGCTGCAATAAGCTCGAGAGTCACCGGTCTGAATTGCGCGCTTGCGTCCGTAAGCCGACATACATGTCGCGCGGGATCGTGTCACCGAAATGACTATTTTCGAATAGCTTCTGCCCTCGGCGTTGCTCGCGTGGTACATCAATGAAACATAGCTTATGTGTTATTCTAATGTACAAGCTATACTATTGAAAAGTTTCATTAAAATCCATGCTGTACTTTTTGCGTGAAAGAGTAACAAACATTCACATCCATACAAATTTTTGCATTTCTAATATTAGTACTTAAGAAGTAAGTAGCTGTTGCCGCTGTTAGCGAGCTGTTGGCGGGTCGGGGTGTAATGCGCTTAATGCGTACTTACAAATAACTGCATCCTTTCTTTTGACATTATCCCAAATAAATGTAATAATAATATCATATCTTTGTCCGGCTGCATTTTCAAATCTTTCGCTACAAACGATACTTGTATCATCGTCATATCTTGTCAATGTTAGACTCAGTGTGTATACGTCCGTAGAGTTGCCATCAATATTGAACATTTCATATTCTCCTGTAAATAGTGAATTAAAAAAATATGTTATAAATAATACACCTACATCAAATTAAAAAAAAATGCATTCCTGCCTTTAATTTAAATAAGTATTTCTGTTAGTTACCTAGTATTTGTTGCATTAGCATAATTGCTTAGTTTGGAACTAGGGAATTGATATGAAAGCCTGGAGAATTGATTAATTATTTCATTATATTTATGAGACCACTATGGATTTTAACGATAACTACGGATATCAGTGTCAACTGTGGTCTTACAAATATAATTCCGAGTATATTACGTGCTTAAGCTACTTAATTCGAAATCAGACCTAGGTATGAAACGTCTGAAACGCAATACATACTAAACCCACTGACATAGGGCTGCCACCTTTTTTACCCATCTTTATAAAGTACGGTTAGCAACCCTACACCGACACAACCCGGTGGCCTTTATGAATATAATTATATCAGCGACAAATACGAGTGAAGCCGCCGACTAACTCACAAACCTTTTTTCTGTTTAAATTGACTATTTATAAGTGCTTTTTTGAAGCCTATATAAATAAAGAGATTTTGAATTTGAATTTGAAACAAAAAGTCGCTGACATAGGCGGATCGGTGGTATTCGTGTGTAAAACTCGACATAAATATTTGACAATGCACAAAATAGGACAAGAAAAGGAAAATCAAATTACAAACAAAGAGCTACTAAGATTAAATCTTTTTGCTCTTAAACAACATACCTTTTCTGTGAATTACTTTTTTTGACGAATTTGAGTAGCAGATAAAATCTATGGCTTCTCCTTCGGCATAGTAATACTTATAATGTGTGTACTGCCATTCATGTACTTTCTTTTCATTTCTACTGCGCCAGTTCAGTGTTACTTTGACTGGAATGAGAAAATCCTTTTTTATACTACCAAAGGTCACACGCATTGAACTTATTACTAGCGTATGGAACCGACACTGCGAACAAATTTTTTGCGCCGTGCGTTATTGACGATCGGCAACAACTCGTTTAATCATTCGCCTACGTTCACGCGTAAGCGCCATGAAATTCACGGCGTTTACGACGTTTTGGTCGCGAGAAAAATGTACTCTATGAGCGATCTAGCGCTGCGTGTTTTAATAGCTTAATTAGACGACAATTTTTAGTTTTAGCACTGCAAATGCTGAAACACGCTGGGTTCATGCTTCGTGATAATATTTTTGTTTGACATAGCTTCTCTATACGTAGTAATAATAGCTCAATGGTCACACGTTACTTTCAAACGCCATGTTGGTATGGTACTTGGAAAAAGATGTGACAATTGCGTGTCGGGTAATAGGAAGATTTACTATATTTATATTATTATGCCTGTTATACCGGAAGGGGTATGCAGAGAAAAGAGGGAGGTTATCCTACTTTACCGCTTTAAAAAGATAAAACTGTCTGGTTTAGATGGAAAATTGTGAAAATGCAGTGACAAGAGGCTAGCACGTCGCCTACACAATCTCACAACCAAAACCTAATATACCATTGGCCGCCTTTTACGACATGCTAGGAACACAGTTGGCACATTATTTCCACAATAACATAGACCAAAATGGATCCATGGGGAGGACATTACTTATCATCATCATCATCCTCTTGCCCTTCTCCCAGTTCTGGGGTCGGCGCAGCATGTCTTCTTCTTCCACACGTCCCGGTCAGCCGTCATCAAGCTATCCACTTCCATTTCACTCATATCATCTTTCACAAAATCCATCCATCTCTTATTTGGCCTTCCTCTTCCTCTCCATCCACTAATATTCATACTCATCACTCTCTTTGTCACATATCCTTCCTCTCTTCTCATCACATGCCCATACCAAGATAAACGGTTTCCTCTCATCTTATCTATCACTGGTTCCACTTTCATACTTCCTCTAATATATTTATTTTTTATCTTGTCCATTCGCGTCACTTCACACATCCACCTTAACATTCTCATTTCCGCTGCATGCACTCGTCTTTCATCCGTCTTCTTCACGGCCCAACATTCCGATCCATACAGTATGGCAGGTCTTATAATGGTTCTGTAGATTTTGCCCTTAATTAGGACATTACTTATATATTATTTAATATTTTACTAGTTACCTGATTTCGGTTGCACTACGATCAATTTGGACGTCTCTCGTCGGTATACTGACGACTGATATGTATATGTAATGCATACGAAGGCTAATCCCTCGTCATCTTTTTCAAGAAATAAGGGATACATAGTATCATTAATCTCACCAAAATAATTTTTAGGTGAGTAATTAACATCTATTTCGCCACCTGTAAACATTAAACAATATCTAAAATTAAAACTAAACTATCAGGCCATTTTCCTAAGACACAGTTCTTACAGACCTCACTCGCTTCTTCGACATTCGTAAGTAACTCTATTCATGTACGCTCTACGGTTATTATGGCTCTTAACATCCACACGATCAAGCTGGAGAATCACCGAAGACTACAGAAGGTGATGTTAGGAGTCATAAGAACCGTAGAGCTTGTATGAAAAGGATTATGATTGTTGAAGAGGCGAGTGTGTAAGGATCGTGCCATATGGCGTTCGGTTCTCTCTGCCTACCCCGCTAGGGAAGTGGCGTGAAGTTTAGTTAGTTAGTACGATCAAGTTGATCACGGTAGATGAGACGGAGCTTTTTGCGATACTTGTGTCCTTCCACTTTCGCATTGTATATTGCTTAGTCTATCTTTCGTCTTCATAATAATTGGATCAATATTTTATATTAAAAAAATTTTTGGCTGAATGCCTCTTTCTTTGAATCTGCCTACTTCTTCGGGGGTTGAGGGCATTTGGGGGAGCCCAGGTCATATTAGGTATGGATTTCATTTACCTTTTATTCTCTGCCACCGTGTGTACATGGTTCCCTTACAGTATTTGATAAGTCCATCGTCGTATACTGTTAGAGAGGACGAGTCTGGAAAACAATTAAATAAATAATCAGACTACATCACATACATTGATCTGATCCCGAGGTAACTAGCTTAAGCACTTGTGTTACGGATAACAGGATTGAACAGTGGTATTACATATATACTTAAATATTGGATATTAACACCCAGACACAGAACAAACACAAGTATAATTACCTTACGAATTTTTGTTTTGGGTGGGGATCGAACCTACAACTCTTGGCGCATGAGGCAGGGTCACTACTAAATGTGCCATCGAGCCAGTCGAAAACACTAGGCACTTCTCAACAGGCCATTCACGTCGAGGTGCTGGTAGCATATAAAAAATGTTTAACGTGCAAGAGTATTTGGAATGAATCGATTTGCAGGAATAAATAATCTGTATCTAAAAAATAAGTCCCTTATTACCTGGTCATGCTATAAATTGAGAACGGCTTTACCGATTTCACTATTTTTTTTTAGTTGTGTTTGTTATTGTGTGGTGAACGGTCTTATGAAATATAAATGTTGCGCGGAAAATAAAAAAAAAGGTATTGAAAATCCGAGAACGGAGCGTAACAAAGGTAAACAAATATATTTCATTTCTCCAGACTAACACACCAATTTCCTAGAGCCAACTAAACATATAGATATGTTTGTGCAATAGATAGTAGACGGTCAGATAGACATACTTTAGTAACGTTTATAAACATCAATGACTCGAGTACAAATGTCCATGTTCATCACACGAAACATATGCCCTTAGCGGGATTCGAACCCGCGGCCCTTGTCGCCAGGTCTCTAACTACGATCCGTTTTAATCTGTTACTCACTTTTTTCGTTCAGCCCTTTTTTTGGTAAGCCAGGATTTCGCGAAGAAAATGTTAACCAGACTTTTTTATCGCTGTTCTTAATTTCACAAGAGATTTGTGTAACATTATCGAAATTCATCAATACTAATTCCAATGATATTGTGTCTTTATCGCTCAGCTTCGTCATTTCGTATTCTGTTTTCGTTCTGTATAAGTCTGTAAAATCTATATAATATTATACACACACTCAGATTAGAGAACAATCTCTAATCAGAGTACACACACATAACATACCTACATAACGTCAAGGGAATGCATAGCTTTAACTACATATACGTAACATCACGCTCATAATCCCCGAAGGGGTAGGCAGAGTCAAAGGGGCAGCATGCCCTTTCAACCACATTCAGCCAAAAATAAAGGCGGGCTGTGTTAGATGGAAAATTGTGAAAAAGCAGTGACAAGCGGCTAACCTGTCGCCTACACAAACACACACCCAAAACCCGATATATGTATCATTAGTCGCCTTTTACGACATGCTAGGCAAGAACCACAGTTGGCATTTTCGTTTTAAGTCCCAGACCAACATGAGACAGTGGGCTGGGTTGGATGGAATGCTGTGAAAAAGGAGTGACAAGTGGCTAGCTCGTCGCCTACTCAGTCACATACCCAAAAGCCCGTAAACCATTAGTCGCCTTTTACGACATGCTAGGCAAGAACTACAGTTGGCACATTCTTTTTTTTTTTGTCCTAACATGGGTCAAGTCCCAGACCAACATGGGACACATATATTCAGCTAAAAAATAAAACTAGGTTCGGTTCGATGAAAAAATGTGAAAAAGAAGTGACAAGTGGCCAGTTCGTCGCTTAACTATTTATTATATAGATAACATATCGATTATTATATCAAAACATCGATATTTTGATGTACTTATGAATAATTTGCCTAGCATGTCGTAAAAGGCGACTAATGGTATATCAGGTTTTAGGCATGTGATGGTGTAGGCGACGAGCTAGCCACTTGTCACTACTTTTTCACAATGTTCCATCTAGCTGGGTTAGATGGAACATTGTGAAAAAGAAGTGACAAGTGGCCAGTTCGTCGCTTAACTATTTATATTATAGACAACATATCGATTATTATATAAAAACATCGATATTTTGATGTACTTATGAATAATTTGCCTAGCATGTCGTAAAAGGCGACTAATGGTATATCAGGTTTTAGGCATGTGATGGTGTAGGCGACGAGCTAGCCACTTGTCACTACTTTTTCACAATGCTCCATCTAACCCAGCTCAGTTTTATTTTTGGCTGAATGTGGTTAAAGGGGCCTGCTGTCCCTTTGACTCTGCCTACCCCTTCGGGGATTATGAGCGTGATGTTATGTATGTATGTACTTATTAATATATCTTACGCAAGCCTACATTCACGCTCGATTCGTAGCCCATTTGTTGGCATGAGTTCGTTTAATTTTAACATTTGCCAGGAACCTTCGGCAAAACTCCGGCTTGAGCTGCAAATAAGTTTTCACCGAAAGTGGATTGTTTGACCGAAGGTAGCCGAAGCCGGAGACGAAGCTTCCGTCAGACACTATCTCATCATCATCTTCCTAGCATAATGCCCCGTGCTTCGATGGGGTCCGCTTAGACCATGATCCAGGATTTAGCGAGTCTGGTAATTACATTGAAGCGACTGCCGGTCTGACCTTCGTAACCCTAAGATAGGGGAAACCAGTCAATTTTTTGGATCATGGTTAAAAATCCAAAGTTAATTGAATTTGCAGGTTTCATCACGATGTTTTCCCTCACCGTCGAGCTACTGGTATAAATACGTACATAGATTTGAAAAATCTAGAGGTTCGTGCCCGGGTTTGAACCTGCACTCCTCGGTTAAGAGGCGCGTGTCCTTACGCTATCTATACTATACTAATAAATTACAAAGCTGAGAACTGTTGAGAGTTTGTTTGTTTGCTTGTACGCGTTAATCTCTGGAAATACAGGTCCGATTTAAAAAAAAAAAAAAAACAGTGTTAGATAGCCCTTTTTCGAGGAAAGCTACAGGCTATATAAAATTAACTATAAACGCAGGTAAAACCGCAAGCACAGCTAGTTCATTATACGTACGGTTGGAATTAATTCCGTGTAGATGATATATTCGTAGCGTTATGACTTCTCCCGGTATTGAACACGCGTACTTAATTATATCTCCATCGTCGTACATATATTGTTTTGAAGTTTTCAAATTCATATCATGTTTCCCTATTACTGCAATTTGTTCTAGAATAAAATAAAATAATATATTAAAATATCATTTATTCTTGGACAACCTATTAATCATAGGACATAAAAAAAGAAAATCAGGTAATGTAATGAAAAGAAACGAAGAACTTTAGAAATAAAAAAAAACGCTAAACTTGACCTTAGATACACATAACAATAACCTAGCTTAAAATTATAGATATATTTTTTTTTTGCACAAAATCTACAGCTCTTTTAAAATTTGAGAATTGTTCATAGAATATCATAGAATCATAGAATTAAAGTTTCTAATTCCAAACTAATTTTAGTAAATTAATGTTAATTTAATTAGTTTAATTAAATTGACATTAATTTAATTTTCACATTAATTTAATTTAATTAAATTAATTAAATTTTATTTCGGGATTATGGGCGTGAGGTATGTATGTCATGTGTTTGGGTAATAAATGTCGATGATCAATTGTTAATTTAGAACTGGGGGGCTTTTAGATCGTGGGGTCCCTGGTTACTGGGCCGAGTCAAAAAGCCATTTACTCGAAAGTCCCCAGAAACATATATACATATCATCGTCTTTAATCCCCCAATTCGAATATACATAAAAATAGCCTTAGGTATATACTTAAAAAAAAAAAAAAACAAGGTCTGTTTAGTCACACAATTTATAGCTCAAGAACGGCCGGACAGATTTTGATGAATTTAGTAGGAGATAGCTGACAGCTGGATTAACAAGGCTATTTTTACTCGAATACCTATAAGAAGAGGGTAATGTTTTAAATTTCATATCTTAAGAACGGCATGGTACGAAGGTCTCTGTGACAGCTGGTTGTACAATAAGTCTAACTTTTACAATGTGTCTGCGCAAAAATAAAAAATACAAATAACTCACGCTCAGCACAGTCCGACTCCGATAATAATATGTTAAAGAAACATAAAATATATTTCAACATGTTGTTTCTGTATAAATTATTGTACTATGTAGTAAACTCTTTAGTTATCTTCCATAAAAATACAAATGACTCGCCAAAATGTATTTACGCGTATAAATTCCGAACTGTTTAAAAATACACGGAAAGGCTCAAAATTGTTATAGTATAATTATTCGAAACCATCCCTATATTATGTTAAGACATTTGTATAAAATAACAGATTAGGGACTGTTGTCAACTAGTATTCAATTAATATGCGGCGAGAATTCCATTTTTCCTTGTTTATTGACTCATTTGTGTTTAATGAGGCGTGTATTAAGGGGAATATTTAGCGTGTATACACACACACACGTATCATTACGTCCGTAATCTCCCAGTGGGTAGGCAGAGTCAAAGGGGCAGCTAGCCCTTAGACTACATTCAGCCAAAAAATAAAACCGGGCTGGGTTACATGGTAACTTTTAGAACATTTTTCATTTTACATGGGAAAAGTAGTGGCCCTGGCCACCCTCACAATCGCACACCTAAAACCCGATATACCATTAGTAACACAGTTGGCACATTCTTTTTTAAGTCCTACACTAACATGGCATCTAAATAACGTTATTTTTGGTAATTAAATACGAAACATGAAAACTTTGTACAGAATCGTTAATAGAATTGATTGCAATGGTTTAAATACCATGTCACACTCTACTAAAAACTGTGTGGCGCTTGCGCATCGCTTGTCACAAGGTCACCAGGTCGTTTAGTCCCGTTAGTACTACTTCTAATAAGCGTAAGCGCTGCGCTCTGTACGGTGACTACACTCGCAAGTCACGTCATGAGTTTTTGAGATACCATTATCATATTTTAAAAAATACTGATTCATTAAATTAAATATTTGTCCCATGTTTTGGTTTTCATATGTACTGTAAAAAGACCTTGTATAAATAAATATATTTTAAATTTGAATTATTATAGGACCGGAGACGCGTCACGGATTCTGAAGTCCCTGGGATTCAGACACCACTTCGTACCCCTGGACAGTGTGGAGCGTAACGAATTCACCGCTTTAAAAATAGCAGGGTCATATAACATAATTTTCGGGTTCAGATCAATGTGACATTTTAAATTGTTAGATTGTAATAAAATACGTTCTTAGTTCGTCCCTGGGTTATTTCATTTCATCAGACCCCATAGGGATAATATTATTATAATTACTTAATATGAGACAATGTTAAATTATGTATTTGTTATTAATAAACATTGATAATAATAACTTGAATAACTGTGGTATCCAATATTACACGGTCATCCGACATGGATGTCGCTGATTCAGATCCCATTCCATCCCTTATTACATACATACACACTTATCATAACTAACTAGGTAGGCTAGAGAGAACTGAACGCCATATGGCACGATCCTTACACACCTCACTCGCTTCTTCAACTTTCATAATCCTTTTCATACAAGCTCTACGGTTTTTATTGCTCCTAACATCACATTCTGTTAACAGAAGACAAATCTGGCCGTGCTAGGTGAGCCTGGGCCTTCCGCGGCTCCTACATCCTTCCACTTTCGCATTGTATGTCTGTTTAGTTAATCTATCGTCATTCTTTCTTTCCACATCTCCAAACCACCGGAGCATGCCTCTTCTTACCTTGACTCCAACGCTGTCTTTCTGACTGACTCTCTTTCATACATCATCATTCCGAACTCAGTCTGTGAGCGATACACCGCAGATTTTACGCCGCACACGCATCATACATACATACATATCATCACGCCCACTATCCCTAAAGGGGTAGACAGAGTCAAAGGGATAGAAAATCCCTTTAACTGCTTTAAGCCGAAAAATAAAACTGAGTCGAGTTAGATGGAAAACTGTGTCAAGTAGCTCGTCGCCTACACAATCATAATCACACACCCAAAACTCGATATACTTACCATTAGTCGCCTTTTACGACATGCTAGGCAAGGAACACAATTGGTACTTTCTTATTAAATCCTAGACCTACAAGGGACAAATACTTATCAATACAAATATCATTGTAAACGTCGAACGTTTACAACGGAGATATCGAAACCGCAATGACTGTAATACGAAAATAGAAACCAGGATTCACTATATCCTTATAGAACGCAAACTATAATATATATAGCCCAAATGCACGCTATCCCTAATCAAGTAGTACTAATGTATGCCTAAATATTAGATATTAACACCAAGACACGGGACAAACACACGAATTCATCATACGAATGTGTGTCCTGGGTGAGGATCGAACCTACAACTATTGGTTGGCGTATAAATGGGCAACTACCGAATGCGCCATGGAGCCAGTCTAGCTTGGATTTAATCAAAATAGCGGCAGTCAAGTCAACATGTGTTTAGCAGGTCGTTCGACTTGCAGACTGTATTTGGTTAAATCACGCTTGTTTTTATGTGGTTATTTACATGTAAACAAATTGGTCCTGCCCAAATTATTATTCATACACGCCTCTGAGTACTGAAACCAAACTATGGATCAAAACTTTCATAAGAATTTTGCAGTTAAAATAAAAATCACACTCACGATACCAGGTACTTTGTCACTCGATATCACATCACGTCTATGGTAAGATTGGTAAGCCCTAATGTCGTGTTGTCAAAATTGCAAAATACTAGGGATTTCGCGTTGCTAATTTTTTGTTTATAAATTAATCAGTTCCGTACCGCATTAAGAAACGAAACATGAAAGAAAAACGTCTCGACAAAGTTTAAATTTTGAACTCTCTGCATGAAAGACAGGTCTGACCTTTGTACGATAAAGAAAATTGTGCAAAAGAAATTTTATTGTCATGGACGGAACATGGGTCCTTGTTTTGCTCGCTCTGGTTATGCTGGTGGGTTCCTACGTTGCTGGAAGTATACCCTTAAACGTCAGCATGTCTGAGGTAAGTTCTAGAAGTGAAATTTCGTGTCTAAACGTTTCAATTGTAGTCGTAATCTGATTTCTGTGTAACACTTCCACCATATGTTTATTAGTTAAAGTTAACATTTGTAACTGGTTTCTACGGTATTTATTGATAATTCTTTATAGATTTGCAAGAAGTTATGTCTTTAGAAGGTCTATGACCAACGGTGGGGTGATGTTTGCTAATATATATTGATGTAATCCATTTTCAGTGATGTAGTTATTTTTATTAACACCTTATCCCTTGGGTTAAAAAGTCCTTAACCATGAACTTGATACTTAGATCTAACAGTGTAATACTAATTTAAGGAGATAAAACATCAGCGTTTCATGAAAACGGACAGGTTGTCTTCTGCTAATCATCTCTTAAACTACACAATCCTACACCATTCTACTAATATTATAAACTTGAAAGTTTCTACGGTTGGATGGATGGATGTCCGTTACTTGTTCTTACCAAAACTATTTAATGAATTTTAATGAAACCTATGTAACTAAACTTACCTGGCAGGGTAGGCAAAGAGAACCGAATGCCATTTTGACTGACCCGTTGGTCGAGTGGTCAGAGACCCTGGCCACGAAACCAAGGGTCGCGGGTTCGAATCCCGCTAGGGGCAAATATTTCGTGTGATGAATATGGATATTTGTACTCGAGTCATGGATGTTTATAAACGTATTTAAGTATGTCTATCTGTTCGCCTAGTATCCATAGCACAAGCTTATAAGCTTAGTTTGGGACTAGGGAATTGGTGTGTCCGTCTGAAGAATAAATGAAGAATTATTTATTATTTATTTATTTATTTATATGGCACAATCCTTAGTTCATCCTCCGATAGATTTTGATGAAACTTTACAATAAATAGCTCATAGGCCCAAATCAACATATAAGCTATGTTTCATCGTTGTTTTATTGATAATGTGAGCGAAGTCGCAGGCAGATGCTAGTTGTTATATATTGTGTTCCTAAGCCAATATACATATGGAGGATGCTCCCGCTGGGGATCATTTCCTCACAAATAACTTGCTCTGCTCATAGTCAGAAAGACTGATCGCAAGATTAGGAAGAAAAAAAATATATATATAAAATAAAAATATATTTAACTAACTAGCTAGCTTCACGCCATTTGGCTAGCGGGGTAGATGAAAAAAAACCAAATGCCATATGCCACGATCTTCTCACACCTCACTCGCTTTTTTATCACTTGCAATCCTTTGCATAAGCCTTTTCAAAAGAAATTGATTACCACCTTTTCGGAAAGTTTGTTTCTTTGTAAATTTCTTTACTGATAGTATTAATACACATACATACATACATACATACATAACATCACGCCCACGATCCCCGAAGGGGTAGGCAGAGTCGAAGGGGCAGCGAGCCCCTTCAACCACATTCAGCCAAAAATAAAGCTGGGCTGGGTCAGATGGACAATTGTGAAAAAGCAGTGACAAGCGGCTAACCTGTCGCCTACACAATCACACACCCAAAACCCGATATACCATTAGTCGCCTTTTACGACATGCTAGGCAAGAACCACAGTTGGCATATTCTTTTTAAGTCCCAGACCAACATGGGACAGTGGGCTGGGTTGGATGGAAAGCTGTGAAAAAGAAGTGACAAGTGGCTAGCTCGTCGCCTACTCAGTCACATACCCAAAAGCCCGTAAACCATTAGTCGCCTCTTACGACATGCTAGGCAAGAACCACAGTTGGCACATTCTTTTTTTTTTGTCCCAGATCAACATGGGCCAAGTCCCAGACCAACATGGGACATAGTATTAATAGATTAATACAAAGTAATAGTGTACATTAGAATCCTATTAAATCATAGTTATAAATTATAAACATATGTTTTACAGGGTTAAAAAGTCTTGTATGAAAAGGATCATGAATGTTGAAGAGGCGAGTGAGGTGTGTAAGGATCGTGCCATATGGCGTTCGGTTCTCTCTGCCTACCCCGCTAGGGGAGTGGCGTGAAGTTTAGTTAGTTAAAAGTCCTTTTAGAAAACCATTTTCTGCAGAGAAGATACATAAACTGAAACATAACTATACACTTCTTAGTATTAAACTTAGATTTAAGTCACTGTAGGTAGTGCTTAGTGGTGGGACTACAAGTTTTAATATATCAATCAATCAATATCAAAGTAGATTTTTGGAAGAAACCTGCAAGAAAATCTATAGTTACTCTTTAATAGTTCCATCAACTGTAAATTATTATAATTTACAGTTACAATAATTTACTGTAAATTATTATAATTTACAGTTGATGGAACTATTAAAGAGTGAATTGTACTTTTTTTAGGATAAACTACAAAAGGTGACGGTATTCGGAGCTGGTTTGCTTGTTGGGACTGCGTTAGCCGTCATTATACCGGAGGGAGTGAGGTCTCTGTTTGCTGAGAGGTCGCTGCCGACGATAGTGACGAAGGACTACACTGCAGAGCCTCCGGGCCACGACGATGACTTGCATTCTGTTATAGGCATTTCTCTTGTGTTGGGTAAGTATATATTATAAAGAGGATGAAGATTTGATTTGATTTTTCACAATTTTCCATCTAACCCAGCCCAATTTTATTTTTGGCTGAATGTGGTTGCTGCTGCCCCTTTGATGTTAAGATTTCTTTGTTTATTTGAATGGAATAGGCTCCGAAACTACTTTACCGATTTGAAAAATTCTTTCACCAATGGGAAGCTATTTTAACAGTGAGTAACATAGGCTATATTTTATCCCCTTATTCCCACGAGAATGATGACTACGTGGGTGAAACCGTGGGACTGCTGGAAGAATTTTAAAATAAATATCAGCCAACATCACATACATACCCATATTGCTCTGGGAGTTAAAACGAAGGCGTGAAGGCACCAATTGTGTTTCTTATCTAGCATGTTGTGATTGATCATACTAGGTTTACCACCGCCCCACAGATTTACTTATTAAATCTTTAAAATATGAACTGTTTTTTTAAATTAATTAATGCCCGGACCTGTACCTATCCTGAAACCGGTACCTGACGAAATCTGGCAGGGCCGCTACCCAGCGCAAATAATAAATTAAGCCGTTGGTCACATTGCCGTGGGAGTTTTAATCTCGTTCTTAGCTCTTCAACTAGGGTTTGGCTACCTTTTATTTGGCCAAATGAAGTATGTTGGCTATTATGTTGGCAGTATGTTGGATAGTAGAAAAAAGTGAGTCTAGTTTTTTTTTGTATAATCTAACTGACGGACTAAATAGAATAATAGTTTTTTTTTATCCAGTATTTATCACAGGAAAATAAGAATTATCCAATTTGGCAATTGTTGTAGAGTTATGCGTGCACACATTTTGGTGATTCTTTTTTATTTTAGTAGACAGCTGTTTAGCAAGTTTCTTAAACAATATCTTGTTCCAGGCTTTGTGTTTATGCTCCTTGTGGATCAGATGTCATCCCGGTTTAATGATGCATCCAACCCTGTGGAGAAGAATGTTACAGCCACCGTGGGGCTGGTGGTGCATGCGGCCGGTGAGTGAGGATAAACTAGGTTCATCACACGGACTAGTAAACAAATAAGGACTCCGCGCTGTCATACTACAGCGTGAAGCCACGTTTATGCATGTGTGAGTTCGATTATTATAGATACCAGATATCAGAAAACTGTCATTTGGTAATTTGTGTGTCAAGTTTGAGCACCTGCGGAGCTTCCACGTCTAGTTAGTGGCGGGGAGTCCTTCTTTTTTTACTAGTCCGTGGTTTATATCAATTATATTTTACTATGATGTGTCCCATGTTGGTCTGGGACCTTAAAATAATGTACCAACTGTGATACTTAACTAGTAGTTAACTTTTTGTAGCATAGTTTTTGGTATTAAAGCATTCTATTCTCTTTCATTTTATTACGTTGTAAAAGGCGACTAATGGTATACTGGGTTATTGGATGTGTGATTGTGTAGGCGACATGCTAGCCACTTGTCACAACTTTTTTCACAATTTTCCATTTAACCCAGCCATTGAGCTATTTATTACTACATAAAGAGAAGCTATGTCAAACAAAAATATTATCATGAAGCATGGACTGAGCGTGTTTCAGCATTTGCAGCGCTAAAACTAACAATGTCGTCTAATTAAGCTATCAAAACACGCAGCGATAGATCGCTCATAGAGTACATTTTTCTCGCGACCAAAACGTCGTAAACGCCGTGAATTTCATGGCGCTTACGCGTGAACGTAGGCGAGTGACTAAACGAGTTGTTGCCGATCGGCAACAACGCACGGCGCAAAACACTTGTTCGCTGCGTCGGTTCCATACGCTAGTAATAATAGTTCAATGAACCCAGGCCAGTTTTGTTCTTGGCTGAATGTGGTTAAAGGGGCTTGCGTCCCTTTGATTCTGCCTACCCCTTCGGGGATTGTGGGCGTGATGTTATGTGATGATATGTATTTGAGGCAAGCTGATAACTTGTCTCATGCCTCTCCTATTATACCCCAACACGGAACTGCAGACCTGGCTGGTGATTAGCGGGGGTAACTCACAATAAACAGATTGTTAGATCAGGCAGGTAGAGAGTTCCACCAAAATGATCTGTCTTTTTAGAATAATTGTTGGGGTGTAACAGGAGAGGCATGAAACAAGTTTTCAGCTTTCACAATTTATTTAAGAATGTCCTTTGTAACGGACGATTGATTTATGTAAACGTGTCCTTTGTAACGGACGATTGAGTTATGTAAGCGTGTCCTTTATAGCGGACGGGATTGCGCTGGGCGCGGCGGCGACGACGTCGCACGCCGACGTGGAGCTGATTGTGTTCCTGGCCATCATGCTGCACAAGGCTCCTGCGGCCTTCGGGCTGGTGACCTTTCTACTGCACGCTGGGTTGGAGAGGTTAGGAGTCATCTGCAGCTGTGTTTTGTGTGACTTATTCATTTAAATGTAAATTTTTCTTTCCCTAATTTTTTTTGTTTTCCACAGGAACCGGATACGGAAGCACCTGCTGATCTTCTCGTGCTCGGCGCCGCTGCTGGCGCTGCTCACGTACTTCGGCATCGGGAACGAGAGCAAGCAGACGCTGAGCGACTTCAACGCTACCGGTGAGTGGGAGGAAGGAAGAATGGAAGGAAGGGAGGAAGTGTTAATAGAAGTTAAGGAGGATGTTAGTTCGGAAGTGATTGAGGATGTAAAAAAGGAAACAAGGAAGGATAGACGGAAGTAGAGTAGTTACTATGGACGTTTGGAAGTAAAGTAGAATGGGATTTAGTGAGAAAGATGCGCAAAATACCCACGCAAGGACAACGAGACTTCACAAAAAGCTTGTAACTTTGTAAACAAACATACATACATAACATCACGCCCATAATCCCCGAAGGGACAGCAGGGCCCTTCAACCACATTCAGCCAAAAACAAAACTGGGTTGGGTTAGATAAAAATTGTGAAAAAGTAGTGACAAGTGGCTTGCTCGTCGCCTACACAATCACACACCCAAAACCCGATATACTATTAGACGCCCTTTATATTATTACGACATGCTAGGCAAGAACCACAGTTGGCACATTCTTTTTTAAGTCCCAGACCAACATCTGACTAACTTTGTAAGTTTTTAAAATACAATTATATATTTTTTTATACTGATTTGTGCACAAGCGGTGGTAGCTCAATGGTAAGGACACGCGCTTCTTAACCGAGGAGTGCGGGTTCAAACCCGGGCACGTATCCGGATTTTTCAAATCTATGTACGTATTTATACCACCAACTCGACGGTGCAGGAGAACATCGTGATGAACCAGCAAATTCAAACAACTTTGGATTTGTAACCATGATCCAAAAATTGTCTGGTTCCCCTATCTTAGTTACGAAGGTCAGTCGCTTCAATGTAATTACCAGACTCGCTAAATCCCGGATCATGGTCTAAGCGGACCCCGTCTAAGCACGGGACATAACGCTAGGATGATGACTGATTCTGTGCACATATTTTACTCGTGTTACCGTTTTTGTATAAACTGAAATTGACCTTGTATTATTGTATGTATACCTTGACCTTGTATTATATGTATATTGTATATTATGTATGTATGTACATATGTATGTATGTATGTAATTTACATTCGGAACTCTCTTGTCAGGCATAGCGATGCTGTTCTCAGCGGGCACATTCCTCTACGTGGCTACGGTACATGTACTACCCGAGCTGACTCACCCGGCGCCCCGGACGCACTCGCTCCTCCCGGTGCAGGAGGGCGTACCCCCCAAACGCGGCTTCGGCGGCCTCCAGTGCTGCGAGATGCTGATACTGACGGTGGGGGCGCTGATGCCCCTGCTCCTGACTATGGGGCATAAGCACTAGTGCGAGGATTATCCGGGTGTTTCGGCGATTATCGGCGGGTTTTTTTGGGAATTATCTGTGAGTTTTTTTTGAGATTTCTTTTTATGTGACGATTTTCTGTGAATTATCTGTGGATTTTATGAGGTTATCGACGGTTTCTCTTAAAATCTATCAGAAAATTATCTGTGAATGTTCTGAAAATTATCTGTTTTCTGAGTAATATCTGTGAACGTTTCTGAAAATTATCTGTGCATTTTCTGAGATTTATTGGCAAATAATTATCTGAGAATGGTTTGCAAATGTTCTAAATTAATATTATCTGGTAATGCTCTTTATTAGAATTTGTTGGCAAATTGTATTGTTTTTCTTTTCTGAAATTATCGACGTATTTTAGGTAAATTATCGATGAACTATTTGAACAAATGTAAATCATTATCAGCTACCAATCCTGTGCTATTTTTTTTTTTGGAATTCAGAAACTCTTGAGATAATTCCAAAGACGAGATAACCCGTATATTACCCGAATTATCATTTTGTAATCGCCGATAAAAATGATTCTAATATGAATTTAAAAAATTATTGAACTGCAGTATTTCTGGGCCACCATATCGAA
Source organism: Glyphodes perspectalis (assembly GCA_951394215.1). NCBI lineage: Eukaryota > Metazoa > Arthropoda > Insecta > Lepidoptera > Crambidae > Glyphodes > Glyphodes perspectalis. The sequence continues at coordinate 6,260,883 of OX596230.1, read as the reverse complement.
TAGAGAACATTACAATTATCAGACATTTAAGTTAATTGTCACGTAAATTTCAACACTATATTATTTGTGTTTTTGAGGAAGAATATCTGATAATAAACTGATAATTCTACGCAACTAACGATGTGAACTTACAATTAAACTCGCACTGAAGTCTGTTACCATATAAATTCTTTTACAAAAAACATTTAAATGTTAAAACATAATCGTGATATGAGTCATATTTTCTTTTCCTTATCGTTGTTAAATCTAATACAACTGGATTGTTATATAAACGCTTGTATTGAATATAACAGTACCTAATCATGTGAAACACTGTTTGAAAATATTTTTTGTTTTCATTCATTACATTTTTACAATATATTTTTTTTAATATCCCCTTATTCTGGGGTATTATTATTATCAAACTAGCTTCTGCCCGCAGCTTCGCTCGCATAATACATCGATATAACATAGCCTATATGTTATTCGGGTCTATGAGCTATATTATTTGGATGTTTAATTAAAATCCATTCAGTAGTTTTTGCATGAAAGTAACAAACATACATCCATCTACAAATTTTCATGTTTATGATAGAAGTAGTATAGTATGTAAATAACTTTTCATACATACATACTGTCACGCTTGCTTTCCCTTAAGGGGTAGGCAGACGAAGGAGCATTAAGCTCCTTTGATTTAGCCAAAAATAACATCTATTTGAGTTTCTTGCCGGTTTCTTCTCGGTAGAATATATTTTTTGAACTGGGTATTGATCTTGTTCTGACGATTTATAAGTGCATTATTGAAGCCTATGTAAATAAAGACAATTTCATTTCATTTTAATTATTTGTCAATATTTTTTTCATTATTTTTTTTTATATAAATCAAATCAATAAATTCAATACTGTAGATTTTATACATGCCTTTGTAAAATACGACTTACAACAAGTTTTTTTCATATTTTCCATGTATTATATGTGTTAATATCACTTGCTGATTTGTTCATAGAAAAAAAATATATACTTTGTATATTATAGTGCCAATATGTTAATAAAAGCGAAAAATGTTATCTTTTATACAAAAAATTGTATTTTTCAAACATTAAAATAGTGAAAAAATGGCTTATCTATAATCTTGGAGCAAAAATAATATTCTATACTCTATACCTTGTAAAAAACTAATGTATAATACAAAAAAAAAAGCGTGTATAAGTGAAAATATTTGTGATTTGTATATAAAGTATAAAAAATGTGCATAAATTGTATGTTTTGTGTATAAAAATATTTGTTTTTTTATCTTTAATTGTTGGATGAAAGAATAATAAAAGACATTGTCCAAAAGGGCAGTGGCTCCAAAACTAGAGGGTAATTATTTTAAATGGCTATATTGTGAATGATGATGTTCCATTAAGCAAATTTTATTAAAAGCACAAATTAGGAGTTATTTACAATGATGATGTCAAACGCTAATTATTATTGTCGATTTTGTATCGGAATAGCGAGTTGTGACATCACGTTAATAAGACATAAAATATTTAAAAAAATATTTAATACACTAATACCTTGTATATTTTTTAAGTAAAATGATTGAATGACTTTCAATAGTAAGATGAACGAATGTATGAATGTAATATCAACCGACGGACAAATTAAAAATGATTTATATAATATTAATTATACAATAAACTATCAACTCTTAATCGTTCATAATTATCATTCCATGTTTTAGGCAGTTGAGTACGCTGAATCGTGACGTCACATTCTCGTTTATCTATACAAAATGTATATTTAAGCATTGTATTTTGACTGATCATAAAAATATGTCAAATGATCGGTTGTGTCTTCTACAAAATTATTTTAATTGTATATCAAAATCTTAAACTTCATTAGGTTCTGATAGTACTCTTAACGGGATCGTAAAATCTACTTTTTTAGATAACATTATCGGTGTAGATAGATACAAGTTATTTTTAATTTATTGGAAAGCACTTACCTACTTATTAAACTTGTTATTCTAAGGAACTAATTTAAAAGATTTTAGAAAATGTGCAAAACATTTTTTTTTAATTTATACAAAATAGTCAATCAGCTAAAAATATTTTTTTTTACTTTCCATATAAGCTTATTGACTATTTTGTATAAATGCAAAAAAAGAATTTGCTTTTTTTTATAATTAACTAACTAAAACTTTACGCCACTTCCCTTGCGGGGTAGGCAGAGAGAACCGCATTTTTTCTAAAATCTTTTTAAATTAGTTTCTTAGAATAACAATTTAAATAAGTAGGTAACTGTTTTCGCATAAACTGCAAATGACCTTGTATACGTTTTTAAAACTATTATCGTTAGAACAATTCTTGGACAAATTGTATTGAGCAATAAAGTGTGTGTTTTTAAATCGTTCACATTGTGATTTTGGTGTTAATGTTAGATACAAATACATACATACATACATACAATCACGTCCACAATCCCTGAAGATATAGGCAAAGTCCAAGGAGCAATGAGCTCTTTATGTATATCCAAAAATAAAATTGACCTGGGTTAGACGGAAAAAGTCAAGTTTAAAAAAAAATACAGTTTTTGAAGAAGTAATTCGTGCAATGTATTGCTATGTAACTAGAGTTTAATATCAAAGGTTAGAAACTCACGAGAGACTTACCCCGTCAGAACATCATATATTGTGGCAAATATGACTTTTCCTGTTTTGGAAAATTTACATTTATAAATGTAAAATTTTTATGTTTTTGTGCTGCTAGAGAAATACCAATAATGAAATTTTATTTTAATATGAGTATGTTTTTTCTTAATAATTTTAATAAAAAAAATATTGTACACGTCTGCTTAATTTATAAGTATTTAAAAAAAATATATGAAAAACTACTTATTATAAATTATGTTTAAAAATGGTACGTAGTATATTGTACGGGAGTGGTTTATTTTTTGACAAAAACGGCACTAAATGTTATTTTAAAGCAATACATATAAATAAATAAATACATATTTTAGATATGCATAGACAAGTATTTGATTGTAGGCATTGTTTCTCGATGTCTATGGTATATCTATGGTGAAAATTTATGTTCAATGGGATCTACAATATTTATACAAATACGCGTAGATAATTAGACCAGAGATTAATACCAACCTAAATATTATCCCAGGGGAACAGAAAGTGGGATACAAGTTATCGTATGTATTAAAAAAGCATTCCCACTAATATCTCCCTAAGCTATATCGGTCACGGCGGCCAATCTGCGAGGACTAACCACCGCAAGAAATAATTATTATAGTGCACAAGTGTGTGCGCAAACACTGGTGCCTCTGTTCCTTCACTCTCATAGTCCGGTGAGACGGCAACCGGACATGACCGGAAAGAGGCTGACCACTTTCCGGTCATGTCAGCAGCGTCCGAAGCACGGGGGTGATTAACAGTTTTGCATAGGATACAGAATTTTGCTATAGAGGAATATAGCATGAAAATAGGATAAAAATTATCCTACGTGTACATCTACTTTACATCAATGCGTGCCAAACTCCAGCTAATTACGTTCGGCTGTTGAAGCCTGGTGAAGTGAGAAATATCACTTTAAAAAATTACATTTATTATAAAAGCTCGAAATTAACCGAATCAGAATGAGAATGCGAAATAATAGTGTTGTTTAAAATCAAAATTCATAGTAGTTTTGGTCAGATACTTGACAATTTGTATATGAAAGTATGCAACTGTGATGGGTCATTTTAACATGTGTCAATAGTTTTTTTAAATATTCTATATTTAAAACATAAACGAATCAAATTATTATTTGTGATATGATCGACATTTTTGTATGAACTGAAATATGTCTGACACGTCATCAATATAAACATTGTCAAAGTAAATATATAATAAACTAGCTGTGCCTGTGTGAAAAAAAAATAAAACTAAGTAGGTGTTTTTTTTTTCAACATGAAATGAACTTTATACATACTTATATTTTATACTAGCTGTGCCAGCGGTGTCACCCGCGTTTATGGTCAATATTGTAAAGACTATTTCCGTCATACATGATTTCTATGTAACTTTAACCATTAAGGCTGCACACGCGACGGAAGCTTAAAAAATGGAGTAACTTTTCCTGTTTTCCCAACATTTCCCTTCACTACTATGCTCCTATTGATTGTAGCGTGATGAAAAGTATACTATAACCTGCCCAGGAGTATGAAGAATAATTGTACCAAGTTTCGTTAAAATCCGTCAAGTAGTTTTTGTTTCTATAAGGAACATACAGACAGACAGACAAAATTTTTACTGATTGCATTTTTGGCATCAGTATCGATCACTAATCACCCCCTGATAGTTATTTTGAAAATATATTTCATGTACAGAATTGACCTCTCTACAGATTAGATAAAATAAAATGACAAAACAGATAACTGGAGGTCGAGAAACAGTCTAATGTCATTCCGGAAAGCACCTAGTGTTATGGCAATGGATTAGTGTTCCTATGTAGACGTGTGCTAGAGAGATTCGCTAGTATTTTTTTCGTTCCGTTTTTATAGCAACACTAGCGTCTGTCCGTGACTTCGTCCGATGAATGTAACGTTAATTATTATTATAAGAGAGGCTATTTAATACAAAACGAATTTCCCAGATTTTTTTAAATATATAACATGGTATTGTTTTTATATATTTTAAATAGAAACTTCTTAGTCTCCAATATCCACAAAGGTACAGCGTGTATATGCATATTTTTATTAATAAACTATACATATGTAATTAAAAAAATATCTGAGTTGCTATAAAAACGGATGGGTCTAAATGTAATAAGTTGTTTGTATATAGTGTTTTTTGTATATCAGCGTTGATGTATATCTATTGTAAATAAATATACAAAATAAAATTCGCTTGTAAAAATATTGTTTTATTTATTTTCCGTAATGTTCTGGAACTACGAACTGGAGTAGGGATTTATTTATTTTTTAAATCACACGTAAATGTATCCCAAATAAAATTGAAGGAAAATAATTTATATCTATTTAAATTACGTTCCTGCAATTTTATATATTTATAACAATATAAAAAATATGTTTGACATACAAAGTTAATATTAACACGTTCCCCATAGGAGTACAAGGCCACATTCTATTTATTTAATTTGTATGTCATATTACAAAGTTTCAATCTAACTAGAAGATAGAAATTCTTAGTACCTATTTATAATTTATATTAACTTTATTTGAACTGCTAAGAGAATCGCATTGACGGTTAGAATTTGACGTAATTGGAAATTATATTCTCATAAAATTTATATGTAGATGTAGGCCGAAAAAATGTTCACTGACTGAGCAAACTTAAATTTAAATAAAAACATTAAATAAAAAATCTTAATGTCAACTTCTAAACCTTATACTTCTATATATATTCTGTCAAAATGAGAAACGTCATTTGTCTTGGGGAGAATTTTTTTTTTAATCTTGAGCAAATATCTTTTTAAATACTAATAAAATTATCTATCTAGAAACAATTTATAAATTAATAGGCCAGAGATTAAAGTATAAGTAATTTCTTCCAGTTTTAATTGTTAAATTATTTATTGTTTTTACCAGAAAATGTTTATTAGATATATAAACAAGTTAAGAAATGGACACTGATAGATATAATCTGCTATATTTATGTTCTATAAATTAATTAGATACTTACAAACTAAACCTACCTTCGTTAGCATTAACAAAAGTTGAAGTTGAGTTTTTTGAATTGGGGTGGTTAATAAGTAATGAAAGTATAATTAGTAATTGCATTTATGTAATTTTAATTACTTTAGTCACATCAGTCAGCCTGTGATACAATCAATTATTTTACAACGTAACAAAACAGACTAAGGATTTACCAAATTTTTCCCAGGTGCTAATAGTTGGTACATATTATATTTGGGACGAATACAAATACGGACGGATATAATAATCGGTCCAGACATGGGCGCACGCCAGGGGGGGGGACGACGACGACAAGGGGAGATAGCTATCCTCACCTGGAACTAATGTGCAAAGTACCTGCTGGTCTATTTATTACCATTAATATTGTATTGCCAACCCTGGACCAACAATAGAGAGCGGTAGTAGCTCAATGGTTAGGACACGCCCCTCTTAACCGAGGTTTGCGGGTTTAAACCCCGGCACGTACCTCTGGATTTTTCAAATCTATGTACGTATTTATACCACTAGCTCGACGGTGAAGGAAAACATCGTGATGAAACCTGCAAATTCAAACAACTTTGGATTTGTAACCATGATCCAAAAATTGTCTGGTTCCTCTATCTTAGGGTTACGAAGGTCAGATCGGCAGTCGCTTCAATATAATTACCGGACTCGCTAAATCCTGGATCATAGTCTAAGCGGACCCCGTTTAAACACGGGACATAACGCTATGAAGATAGCCCCCCCCCTCCCCCCTGGACTATAATTATTACATTTCCCCACCTCCCCATACCAAAAAGTACGCCCATGTTTCCAGCCCTTTTAGAGTAATAAATAGTTTAATTAACCCAACTTTGTTTTTATATTACCTAGGTACTACTATACATTCTAAAAACATCAATTCCCAGTTGACCCCGGGGACAAACGGGAAATCTTATTTCCATTTTCTACATAAAAGCGACTACTGGGAATTTAGACTCTGTTTTTTTCTTGAACAAGGAAAGATGTTCTGTAGAAAAAAACATCACAATATGAACCATATTATTTGTGCAAACATTTTCGTCATTTTAACTCTTATTACTAATTTACTTAAGCTAATTTCAACTTCTGCTTATAAGCCGAAGATTATGAATAGTATTGGCCTCAGTACTATGTATACAAGGTTGATGATGAGGGCCAGAGTAACAGCTTTCACTATCTGGTGCAGATAATAGAGTCTGAAACAAGATAAGATACATTGAGGTTTTGACTGTCCCGTTGGTGGAGTGGTCAGAGCTTGGCCACGAAACTATGGGTCGCGGGTTCGAATCCCGCTATTTAAGTATGTCTACCCGTTTAGTTTGGAACTAGGAAATTGGTATCAGTCTGGAGAATTCATTATTACTGGTACTAGCATGTTGTGACGTAACAAATTCGTTTTTATTAATTTCAAAAAATTGTGGACAAGTAGTGACAAGTGGCTATCTCGTCGCCTGCACAATCACATATTCAGAATTTGATATACCATTAGTCGCCTTTTACGACATGCTAGGCAAGAACCACAGTTAGCACATTATTTTTACGTCCCAGACCAACATGGGACCGACGGACGTAATATTACGGTTATACCATATAAATTCAATAGAAGCATTTCGTTTTAAAAGTTGATACAATTTTTTTAACGATAGGTGATGTTTACTACCCTATTAAGCAAGAAGGCATATTATTATTCGTGATATTATTCTAGGGCAGGTCACGCTCGTAAGTTTGGGAATGTTTTTGGGCACTTTAAAATACATTTATTACTCCGACTCAAGCGTACGCGGTCCAGTCAGTCCACAGGTTGGAAAACGCTGTTCTAGTGGGTCCCAAAAAGGTGTGTATTGTTCTGGCGTAAAAAGTCCGAATTTCATACTTTGAGTTTAGCAGATATTTAGTGAATGACCTCGTGTAATTGCGCATGCTAAGTAATAATTTATGCGTTATAGATGGTAATAATATGTGCCATTGCGGAGTTATTCATCAAAAACTTATTCCGCTGGGACAACGTTGTCCTAGTGGAACTTTTTTTATGCCATGGACGTAGAAGAAATTTTTTTCACGGCCGCTTTTTTGTAGCCATCCGAACACGGTCGGGTTATGTACGAATTGCGGTGGTTATCGAATCAGTTTTTAACCGACTTCAAAAAAGGAGGAGGTTCTCATTGATGAATAACTCCGCAATGGTTGGACGCACAAATTATTACTTAGCATGCACAATAACACGACGTTATATACTAAATATCTGCTTAACTCAAAGTGTGAATTACGAACTTTTTCCGCCAGGACAATACACACCCCAAAAGTATAAAAAGCTTACAATATCTCACTGTAGGTACATATATATATATATATATATATAAAACATAGCTAAGTAAGCTTACCTGTTCCACTTCTTCCTGGCTTCTGGCAAGGTAGAGAGGTCGTCCTTGATGAGGTATACCCGGAGTCCTGAAATAAGAAAATAATAAAAATTAAATAAATAAAATAAAATTCATTTATTTCGGGCCTGGTCCATAGTTTGTTTAAATTATATTATATTTATCATATATTTAAAGTTTAATTCAATTCCATTAATTTATTTGTTTATAATCATTATTACTAATAGATTAATTAATTTAAATAATGTATTATGAATTATTCCGATTATCCATTGTATGTATTTATTATTATTGTAATATCTTTTTTTTTTTTAATTCTTAATACTGACTCACCAATTCCCTAGTCCCAAACTAAGCTTATGCTTGTGCTATGGATACTAGGTGAACGGATAGACAAATACTTAAATACGTTTATAAACATCCAAGACTCGAGTACAAATGTCCATGTTCATCACCCGAAACATTTGCCCCTAGCGGGATTCGAATCCGCGACCCTTGGTTTTGTAGCCAGGGTCTCTGACCAATCGACTAACGGGCCTGTTCTGACCCACTTCCTGGCAGTAAATCTCACCTAGAAGAACGTCTCACCTCTCCCAGCTGATCTCAGACAAACTAAATGGGAACATGGCCCAGTCCGCGTCCGACAGGACCCGCACATAAGATTGAACTACCGATCTTCCTAAAGACCCGCCTTCTGGCGACGACTGACCCGTTGGTCGAGTGGTGAATGGTGGTGGTAAGTGGTGGTAAGCTCGAATCCCGCTAAAGGCAAATGTTTCGTGTGAGGATCATGGGCATTTGTACTCGAGTCATGGATGTTTATAAACGTATTTAAGTATCTCTATCCGTTCACCTAGTATCCATACTAAGTACAAGAATAAGCTTAGTTTGGAACTAGGGAATTGGTGTGTCAGTCTGGAGAATTGATTTATTATTATTATTTCTAAAAGGCATGTAATTTATGGACGTCCCCTAGTCTGGTATACGTAGTCACTGGTAAACCTACCTTGGAGAAATGTCACAACCTCTCAATCTCATCACAACTCCCCCAGCTTATCTCCACCAAACAGAACGGGAACGTGTGATTCGGCCGCCCCTCCCCCCTTCGCCATTTTGTAGGCTTGTGTAGTTCGCGAACGAACTCGTTCGAAAGAGCGCTCTTTTAAGTGAACTACGAAAACTAGTTCGCAGTTTGGATCGTTAATAGTTCGCTAGTTCGTTCATGACAAAGTATTTTATCTGAGTATCTTATTTATATCAACTGAAACAGATTGTGGTTGCAGTCATAAAACATTGATAACATTTTATGCATATATATTATTATTATTATATGCATCTTCCTTCTAATAAACTACTAGACAGAGCGGCATAGTGGCATATCGACAGAACTATATCGAGATATCTCTTAGCATATCGTTCTCACCATAGAGTCGTGAACTGAATATCTAAAATTATAAAAGAACGATCTAGATCGTCAAAGCTAGACTGTATTAAAACGAGAGAACGATGAAATAACGAACTAGAAGAACGAACTAGTTCGTTTAGGAGCGGCGACCTATACCTACTGAGCGATCTCAGTTGCGAACAAGTATGCCCAAGACTACCATTTTGCCCTAAAAACCCCCTAAAGTGCCGTAAGACCTTGTTTCTTATCTTTGTAGTAAGTTGCCTCACCTAATAGGAATGTTTCACAAAGCCTCTCCCAGCTCATCTCAGCCAAACTAAATGGGAACACGGCCCGGTCCGCGTCCGACAGCGCCCCCCACATGCCTCGAACGCCGCCGTCCGCGAACCGCCAGTCTTGCGTCGAGAAGTAGAACATAATGTGGGCCATCCTCATCACCTTCGAGTATAGTTTTAGCATGCTGAAAATATACATTCGACATTGAAATCTTGGAAAGTAAGTACATCGTTGTTAAAAAAAATCAAAATCCAAATCGGTTCAGCCGGCTTCATTAGTGGAGTTAGTAATGAAAGTACCCAAGTAATACAGGAAACAACTTAATACTCTACTTGTAGACCTTATGGAGTTTATAAAGCAATTAGCAGTGCCCCGCGGTTTCACCCGCGTAGCTCCCGTTCCCGTGGGAATACGGGGATAAAATATAGCCTATGTTACTCGCTGATAAAGTAGCTTTACATTGGTGAATTAATTTTTCAGATCAGTCCATTAGTTCCGATATAGCGGTGGTAGCTCAATAGTTAGCCGAGGAGTGCGGGTTCAAACTGGGGCATGTACCTCTAGATTTTTCAAATCTATGTACATATTTATACCACTAGCTCGATGGTGAGGGAAAACATCGTGATGAAACCTGCAAATTCAAACCAACTTTTTTGTAACCAGGATCCAAAAATTGTCTGGTTTCCTTATCTTAGAGTTACGAAGGTCAGATCGGCAGTCGCTTCTAAGCGGACCCCGTCCAAGCACGGGACATAACTCTGGGAAGATGATGAGTCCATTAGTTTCGAAGTTTATTCAATGCAAATATACATTTAAATCTTTCCTCTTTATAATAAAATGGTTAAAAAACAAGGTTTGCGATGATCATCAGTCAGCAAGTTAACTTCCAGTTTAATAATGACATGCTCGATGGCGCATTTGGTAGTGACCCTGCCCCATGCGCCAAGAGTTGTGGGTTCGATCCCCACCCAGGACAAACAGTCGTGTGATGAATACTTGGGTTTGTTCTGTGTCTGGGTGTTAATATCTAATATTTAGGTATATATTTGTAATACCACTTTTGATTCTGATATCCGTAACACAAGTGCTTAAGCTACTTAGCTCGGAGTCAGATCAATGAATGTGATGTTGTGGGATATTTAATTATTTTTAATATTTACTAGCTGTCCCGGCGAACTTCGTATCGCCCAGTAAATTAAAATTGACATTGATTTGTCGATTGACATTTAACATTGACAGATACGAATCCCACCGTTTTATATGAGAAAATACTTTTGCTTTTATTTTGTTTTATCGTTAATTTTTCAATGTTTTTAATAGTTATTCTGTTATTCTGGACGAAGACAAATCCAACAAATCAAAAACAACGTAAATCGGTTCAGCCGTTCTCGCTATAAGTGGTGTAACAAACACGACTTTGTTTTATTTATATAGATTAATTATATTAGCAGATGATGATGATAATAAAAACGACGATAATAATGATGGTGATAATGTTGATTATGACTCACGCTCTCCTCTGCCCCGTGACGGCACAATACAGGTCTACCATCAGCGCCGGCAGGTAGTGTAGGAAGAAGTTGTAGAAGAGAAACACGTAGTAGTTGCTCGTCGGGTTCAGACCGTAGTACCTGCGACGCGAAATAATATATACATACTTAAATAACTTCACGCCTGTGAAGTGCGTGAGCGGTGCGGAAGAGCGGATAGCTCAATGGTAAGGACTCGCGCATCTTAACCGAGGAGTGCGGGTTCAAACCCGGGCACGTACCTCTGGATTTTCAAGTCTATGTACGTATTTATACCAATAGCTCGACGGTGAGGGAAAACATCGTGATGAAACTTGCAAATTTAAAACAACTTTGGATTTGTAACCATGATCCAAAAATTGTCTGGTTCTATCTTAGGGTTACGAAGGTCAGACCGGCGGTCGCTTCAATGTAATTACCAGACTCGCTAAATCCTGGATCATGGTCTAAACGGAACCCGTCTAAACACAGGACATAACGCTAGGAAGATGATATGAAATAATTTCACGCCTGTAATCTCCGAAGGGGTAGGCAGAGTCAAATGGGCAGCAGGCCTCTTTAACCACATTCAGCTAAAAATAAAACTGAACTGGGTGAGATGGAAAATTGTGAAAACGTAGTGACAAGTGGCTAGCTCGTCGCCTACTTACATAATTACAAAACCCGTTACACCATTAGTCGCCTTTTACGACTAGGTAAGAAACGCATTTGGCAGTTTTTAAGTCCCAGAACAACATGGGACTTTAAATAAAAATTGATCTAAGATGTGTTAAATAGGCTTCCGCATTATGTGCTAATTCATGCATAGCTGACACCATGACGCTAGTTTTCATTATCGCCTGACGTTAATACGACAAAAGTTTGGCAATCTTAAGATCTCTTGAACCGTTACGCCCGCAATCCCTGAGGGATAGGCTAAATCCAAGGTGCAATAAGCTCTCTAAACCAGGGTTTCCCAAACTATGGCTCGCGACCCACGTGGGTCAAATACTGAGTAAAATGACATCAGCCGACCGGGCCAACATTCCTTCCTAAAAAAGTAAAAGTTAAATTTCCTAGAGGTCCCAAGTTTGTAAACTTGTATTAGATGGATCGGAGCCCAGACAACTTTGGGAACCATTGCCTTAAGCCACACGACAGACAGGTGAATGTGTGTTCCTAATTATGTTGTTAAATTCTATACCAAAAGGTATCATATTAAGCAAACAAATTAATAATTATTTGTTTCTTATATATTTTTTTCTTCTTTCTGTTTATATGTATAATTTTATTTATTTTCTTAACAATTACCAGAGGCAACAACTATAGCATTTATATTTTATTATTTATTTATAGTCGAATATACTCACCAAACAGCTTTCGTGGTCGGATTGTCGATGCCATATTTTTGGTTCAGCTCCATGAAGCGACGCCACTTGAGGGGGTTTTGAGAACCCGACACGAAATTGTAGATGGGAATGTCGGAGGTTTGACTGAAAAAGAAGCGAAATAAATTAACAAATTGTTCTGAGGAGAACACTACAATAAGAGTTTGTTGTAATAATGAAAAGGCAGATTCGAAGGACCAAATCGGCAGTCGCTTCAATGTTATTACCAGACTCGCTAAATCCTGGATCATGGTCTAAGCGGACCCCTTCTTAGCACGGAACATAACGCTAGGAAGATGATGAGATTCGAAGGACCAGAAGCTATACTTTTAGATTAAATTACTTTAGTTGTTTCGATGGTAATTATGAAAAAATTGTGACAAGTGGCTAGCTCGTCACCTAGAACAAAACCAACCTGATGCCATTAGTCGCCTTTTACGACATGCTAGGCAAGGAACACAGTTAGTGGCACCTTTTTAACAGACAATCGGCTAGTTGACAAAAAAAAAAATAATAGTCCAATATAGAGATTACAAAAAAAATATTGTTCACGTATTTTTTCTTTTGTTTAGCAAACCAAAAATGACGAAGATACAGCGCGTTAAAGTACCGCGTGACGTCACTTGTTCTGTAGAATATTAGGAACAAGTGACGTCAAAGCGCCCCACTCCAGATCTTTGAAGAGCTGTATCTTTGTAATTTGATATCCTAACTTACGGACTAAAAAAAATATTTTAGTCACCTAGCCTAATTGCTTATGCCTTAAAAAGAGTAACAAATAACGGATATAATAATGACCCTGGAACCAATATGCAACTATTAAGATAACATAACATAACATCACGCCCATAATCTCCGGAAGGGTAGGCAGAGTCAAAGCTGGCCCCTCTAACCACATTCAGCCATAATTAAAACCGGGCTGGGTTGGATGGAAAATTGTGAAAAAGTAGTGACAAGCGGCTAGCTCGTCGACTACACAATCACACACCCAAAACCCGATATACCATTAGTCGCCTTTACGAAATGCTAGGCAGGAACCACATTAGGAACATTATTTTTAAATCCCAGACCAACATGGGACATTGGGCTGGGTTAGATGGAAAATTGTGAAAAAGTAGTGACAAGTGGCTAGCTCGTCGCCTACTAATCACATACCCAAAACAAAAATTACAACTATGCAACTATTTATGTAAGGAATGAATGAAACCTACTTCTCCTTGAAGTTTTTAGCGGTGTGCCACGCTGAGGCAAGGATGGCGTTCACAACCAGGTCTACAGGAACCATGTCAGCCACCTTGTTCATGTCTATGTACATCGTTCTTAGGACCTGGAAAAATGCATTATATATATTACTAGCTGTGCACTCGGTTTCACCCGCGTTTATGGTTAATGTTATATAGCCTATAGCCTTCCTCGATAAATGGGCTATCTAACACTGAAATAATTTTTCAAATCGGACCAGTAGTTCCTGAGATTAAGGCGTTCAAACAAACAAACTCTTCAGCTTTATAATATTAGTTTTGATGACTGTCTCGTTGGTCTAGTGGTAGCGTGCCGCCTAAGGTCCCGGGTTTAAATCCCAGGTCGGACCAAAAATTTGTAACTGAGTATTTCAATATTGAAATCACTCAGTAACAGTCCGGAGTCAGGAAGTTGGCGGATTCATCTAAGTCTCACCGAAAGCACATTAAGACTTGCGCCTGTCCTCTCCGGTCATTGGTGCCGTCCCACCGGACTATGAGAGTAAGGGAACAGAGACTGCACCTGTGTTAGCGCACACGTTTGTGCACTATAATAAAACCTGCGTTGACGTCACCGTTGAGATTGGCCGCCCTGACCGAGATCGGCCATACATTATCAACATGGACTGAAATAGTCTTTTAATTTGATTTTTTGGTTCCTTACCCCAGTTCCAATGCCGATGACTAGTCCCGTAGGCCCATAGACGCTGTCAGTCCAGCCTCGGATTGGTTCTTCATACGTCGACACCACTGAAGAATTGGAAAAATACAATTGAGAAAGAGTGAAGGAACAGAGAGTGTACCTGTGTTTGCGCACACACTTGTGCACTATAATATCTCCTGCGTCGGCTAATCCTGAGATTGGCCGCCGTGACCGATATCGGTTAGGAGGACGTTAGTCGCCTTTTGACATGTTAAGCATCTGCATGGGGCACTCCCAGGTCAAGATTGGATCAAACTAACTAGCTAAACTTCACGCCACTTCCCTAGCGGGGTAGGCAGAGAGAATAATAGATCAATTTTTTAAAAGAAGATTCCCTAAATAGAACAATGTCTGTATCCTTACCGATCGAAGGTCTGAGAATACAAATAGGCAGGCCCTCTCCGTACTTCCTTACAGCTTCCTCAGCCACCGCCTTCGTAAAGCAGTATGTGTTTGGTCGATTTCCTAGTAATCTGCAAAATATAATAATATAATCTTTAAACAAAAAAATTTACCACTATTTCTCCTGGTCACGCTTTAACTTGAAAACGGCTTTACTGATTGGCTAATTCTTTTCTTAGTTGTGTTTGTTATTGTCAGGTGAGGGTCTTATAAAAAAAAAGTTGTGCGAAATATGAAAAAAAAAATTACAATATTGACAATCCGAGAACGGGGCGATATATGAAGTGTCAGCTAGTAGGTAATAAATAAATGCATGTTATTTAGCACAACCGGGTCCTCTACACGTATTCTCGAACGCCGTTGTTGCGAAGCACGCTGTTGCGGATTTTTTTTCTTCGCTGCCTCATAGGTTCGAAAGCTTATTTGAATGACATGGTCGCGAACAACGCTGTTTCGAAAAACGTTTTCACTGCCTCATACCTTCGAATGCTTGTGAATTCGATTTATGTAGTCACAAATGTATCAAAAATATTCATGTAGGTATCTACTATTACAGAGTAATAATATACTACGTACAACAGAGGGTCACTGCCCATACTTGAAAAGTTACTGCTATAACTCGCGTAAGAACAGCGACAGTGGTGAGTAATTGGAACTACAGCAAAGTTTAGTCTGTTTGTACAGATGGCGCTACAAGCATAGGTTAGTTATTTCTTAGTAATAATACGCCATCTGTGTAAAATTCTTGGCTTTAAAACAAAGATTATTTTGGTTTGCTTCTGAAAAAAATATTTTATATTCATGTTTTTCATCAGACATGCTAATATTAAAAAAAAAAACAGAGAGCGGAGCTAGGACACGCGCCTCATATGCGAGGTGTGCTCGATCAAACCCGTGCCTAGCGGCAGATGATAAGGACGTTGTTATTCAAAAACATCATATTCGGTGTCAATTAATGTTGATTAAGTACATCGATGAAACATAGCTTAAGAGTTATTCTAATGTATAGGCTAGACTGTTGTAAAGTTAGATTAAAATACATGCAGTACTTTTTGCGTGAAAGAGTACTTAATAAACATCCATCCATACAAACTTTCGAGTTTATAATATTAGTAATATAAGACTCACTTGGGCAATATAGACTCAATGACCTCTTCGTTGATCTCCGAGACTGCTTCCAGAGCTTCCACTGACATGGGGGGTTCGTAGAACCTGAAAATTAATGCGGTAGGTATAAATTAAAATACGTTCCGGAAATTCACTGAACTGAAAACAATGCTTGAAAAAATTATCAACGCCATCTATCGTTGAATAGCAGAAGTAACTTCTCAACTCACTTCTCCTCAACAAACTGCTCTTGCGTATTCGAGAAGGCCGTAGAGACGTGAGTGACGGCGCGGAGGTAACGGCACTCTTTAGCCAGCTTGAGGACCTCCTTCGTGCCTTTGACATTGATGCCGGTAGCGATGGATAGTTTTTCGTCGAATTTGACCGTGGCTGCCGCGTTGATTATGATTGTAACCTGAAAATTAAGTGGGGGTTTATACATTAAGTTATATAACAAGCTACCGGAAAATCTTTAACATACTTTAAATGTGCTTTTATAAACTTTCGAGCCTTAGATAGTAGAGTTTATTGCGTATTTATTCGTCAACAGGTGACGTTGATCGAACATGCATAACACACACTATACAGTCAATAAAGCGCTGACGAAGTTATCCTAGCAAACTAAGTATATATATTCAATATACACCGAGATGTCTAGTCGGAGCTAGGTCCGACAACACCTAGCTCGGCGAAAGTACTTCCCCTTTTATTGCGAGCGCGTATATTCGCGTTGTATCGATGGTAAGGTTCTCTCTAACCTTGGTGGTGAGAGTCCGACGGTTCTCTTCGCTTATGCCAAGCCCTGGAAGCTCCATGTCTCCTTCTATCGGTACCACCTTGTGTATGCCTTTCGGGTTTTCTTCGTGAGCTTTGTGGAACAGCTGTGAAAAAAATGGTAATAAATTTACAAAACCCAAAATAACTGTTACTTAAAACTGTAAGGCCCGTGTGCATCGCTTCTTACGAAGTCGCAAGGTCGTTTAGTCCCGTTAGTATTATTTCTAATAAGCGCAGACGCCGTAAACCAAACTCGTGCGAGGACAACGACGCATCACAAAATGTTTGTAACTTCTAAGAATGTAATATTATCATTACGACTTTCTTCATATGTACTGATTCTTGAAATGAAGTGGCCGGGGATCGATATACTACTATATACTAAAATTAACGTATAATAATAATAATTGTATACAGAACATATACTTACAAACCCATCGAGCAGATCGTGGAGCCTAGACGTAGCATCTTTGCCCTTCTTCTTCCTGATAAGCACGTAAATGGTGTCCACATCTTGGCAAGAGCGTAGCAGTTTCTCGATGACAACTGGAACAAGTATCGCCGGTCGATAATAGATGGCGCTGATAGTTATGATCAAAATTTTCATCAATTAAAAAGACATTCTTTCATAATTGGTTTCTTTAAATATTTTACTCACTGTTTTAATTAAAAAAATTTAAAGAATGAATATAATAACTAAATATTCAAATATAAACATGTTAATTAAAAATAAAACTGCTTTTCGACAATAGATGGCGCGAGTTTAGGATTTTTCGGGAATAGGTAAAAAATCTTAGTTGTATGTTGAGGATCGCACTTGATATTTATAGTTATTTATTGCCTGAGATATAACGAGTCAATAAGGACTACTCTAATTTACGAAATAACTTGTTGGGACTCTAAGACTTTAAATTGTAATTTATTATGTGATTGTAATGCATTTAAATAACTTTCATATCTACTAACACGCCCTATTTATGATTATACAATTTAATTTAAGTTCTGTAGCATCAACTGCATTGTTGTATAATTTATCCTAAAATATAATCCTATGTTTAAAAAAAAATCATCCATTTTTTATTCGAAATATTGCCGCTCAACAGCAGATGGCGCTACACTGTAGTTAAATATGACGTCAAAACTAACATTGTAATTTATTTTTTAGACTAGATACTCCTAATTAATTAATTTAAATACATGCGATTTTTAAAATACTTACTATTTAAATGAAGGAGCGTTTCAAAAGGTCATGTAAAACAACGTTGTCCTTTTAATTCAAACAAAATGTACAAAGTAACATACTTAGTTTTTTTTTTAACTTTAAACCACTGGAAATTAACTATTTTATTTTGTTGTGTGTTTTTAACAGTATGTAAATAATCTATTTTAAAATACATAGAAAACAAAACCGCTAAGGTTGTATTTAAAATTTCTGATATATGTTATGTAATAATAATATAAAATTTTGTTAGTATTTACTTATTTATTACTTTAGTTGGTAATACTATTGTCAAATAACAAATGCAAATCCTAGATAGTAAAAAAAAAACAAAATATATGATTCCGGCCAGGATCGAACTGGCGGCCTTCTGCGTGTAAAGCAGATGTGATAACCACTACACCACGGAACCCATACAATATTACTCGAAATTTTGTAATAAAAGAAGCGAGTAATACGTTTCCTGATTATGAAAAAAAAAATTTTATTAGATAATGATACACGTTCTATGTCGGCCTGGGAGTCCTGGAACTCGATGAGATCATTTGAAAATAATGTCTTAACTGTGTTCTTGTCTAGCATGTCGTGAAAGGCGATTATTGGTATATACATTTTGGATTTGTGATTACGTAAGCGACATGGACACTTATCATTATTACTTTTTCACAACCCAACATATTTTTTTTAGCTGAATGTGGTTTAAGGAGGTTATCGCTCTTTGGACCCTGCCCTAGGTGCCTTATGATACCTCTTTAGGGATTGCAGGCCTGTTGGTATGCATTTATGAATGTACTTTTCTTATACATACTATTTAAATGTTATACATATTTTTATTCACTTGTATGATCATTAATATGTGTGCAGTCATAATATTTAAGTATACAAAAAATAATCCTGAACTTAATTAATAAATTCGCCTGACTGACACACCAATTCCCTAAGCTTATGCTTATGCTATGGGTACTAGGTGAACGGATAGACATACTTAAATACGTTTATAAACATCCATGACTCGAGTACAAATGGTAATGTTCATCACACGAAACATCTGCCCCTAGCGGGATTCGAACACGCGACCCTTGGTTTTCGTGGCCCGGGTCTCTGACCCCTCGACCAACGGGCCTGTTTATTACATATAAGAGGTCTTTGTACATTTAACATTTTACAAAGTATTGTTAGTTAATGGTATATGGGGTTTTGGGTGTGTGATTGTGTAGGCGACGAGCTAGCCACTTGTCACTACTTTTTCACAATTTTCCATCTAACCCAGCCCATTGTCCCACAATGGTCTGAGACTTAAAAATAATGTGCCAACTGTGGTTCTTGCCTCGCATGTCGTAGAAGACGACTAATGGTGTATCGGGTTTTGGGTATGTGATTGTGTGGGCGACAAGCTAGCCACATGTCACCACTTTTTCACAATTTTCCATCTAACCCAGCCCAGTTTTGTTTCTGGCTGAATGTGGTTAAAGGGGCCTGCTGCCTCTTTGACTCTGCCTACCCCTTCGGGGATTATGGGCGTGATGTTACCTATGTTATGTTGGTTTTTTGTATTTAATCTCTTTATAAATCTGTCTCTATATTGGAGAATATAAACATAACTATTTATTAGTTAATTTGATGATTTTTGTAACATATTAGTATCTACTTACTTTGCAAAGCAATAATTGTACTGCGTAATATAAATAAAAATCACTGTGAGAACTACAGTGATCTTTCATAAACATCACTCATTCTTTTTCATTTTCATTCAATTTCATTCGGTTCAATCCCAGTAGGTAGGTATTACTTTAACTGTATGACTTGGTATTCATATTAACTTAATCTGTAAATTTTAATTTTTGTATTCAATCTGGCATTGAAAAGAGTAACTACCGAGTTTCTTGCCGGTTTCTTCTCGGTAGATGCGACATTCCGAACCGGTGGTAGATTCAAATTGTTCTACTATGTACTTACTTGACGATTCACAAGTGCTTTTTTGAGGCCTACGTAAATAAAGATATTTTGACTTTGACTTTGACTTTGACTTTGACTTTAGCTAGGTAAAGATTTTCATACAGTTAACAGAGAAAGATGGAGGTATTTTACTTCAACCTTATTTGTATTATTGAACTTAAAAAACACTGTTTCAAACCTTTTATTATTTAAATTCGTTTGTGGTCATAAGAGTCAGATATTTCCTGATATTGGATCCAGGTATACAAGGAGGTTGGTATAGAATATGGTTTTCCAAGAACCAATTACTCATTATTATTAAATGAAACAATCATAGCATAAGAATAGTTTAATTAGTTAAGTACAAATATTATCATTCTTCGTTAATTTTTAATTATAAGGCTAGTTCATCAATAGTTATATTTTTTATGAGCTGTTTAAATGTACTGCTCAATGATTTCTAAGCAATACATTTGGTTTTTTTTTTGTTGATCGAAATTGTATTCGATATAAAAATTTGAATTATTTTTTATAAATATACATATTGAAGAAAATATGACTGAAAATACTTGTGTATGGTATCAAAATGCTTATTAGACTGCAATCAAATATATTGTATATACAATTTATAAAATGTTGAAAATTGTGGTCTGTCAAAAGTATAAGAGATACAGCTTACAAACAAAAGTAAAAATGTAATATTTGTACTTGTTTTTTATTAAAAAAATAAACAACACAAAAATTAATAAATAAATAAATAAAACAGTTCAACTAATTTTTGTTTTTTTTTGTATTTTTTTCTACTGCTTTAATGAAACTTCACCATTTTAACAACAATTTAATATAAAGCCACGGTTTGAATTCGTTTAGAGCACAATCTTTTCTACCACTCGACTCGCCTTCAAACTTATTCTGCCATCTGTGAAAATAATAAAAAAATATATTTATTTGCATTATACAGCCTGCAACTCGAAAATAATGTAACATGTTGGCGAAAAAAATTACCAGAGTCTTCAATTGGGCTCCATTTGGATCAAAATCTTGAGTTTTATGTGACTGTCTGACCTTTGTTACCCTTAGGGGAACCAGGGTGCTTAGCCAAATGCGCACCAGCGATTTGATAACGAACTTCGCTATCGCTCGTATCGCGCCACAGACTTATTCGGGTGGACAAATCGGGAACTAACTCCGAGCTCTTAATAAATAATTAATAAAAATAAAATTAGAATAAATCCAGTTATATCTTTAAATGTAAAAAATGGGTGAAAAGGAATTTTATCTAAGTTTCTACTAATGTAAACAAGTTTTGTGCCGGATACGGGCGATAGCGAAGTTCATTATCGAATCGCTGGCGCGCATTTGGCTAAGCACCCAAACGAATTGGATCACGCTTACACATCCATAGTTATTTGAATGTGCAGGTACAATATTATCCCTCACCGCACAATAAAAAAAACAAATTAAAAATACAAACGTGCTTCAAACATCCTTAGACGTAAGGCAAATTCATTCCTTAATTTTCATGCCATTAATATTGAATTGAAAATAAGTATAACAAAAAATCAACTTACCTGTGTAAAACAAACTTCGTAATCTACTGTCACCAAAAACGCAAAGAACTCACAAAAATGGACAAAAAAATAAAACCACGGTATCAGAAAAACCATGCACACGCACACACAAGTGTGAAAACAAACGATAATCATCATTATGGTCATATTTCTGTGGTCTGTGGTCATGCTCTAAGCTCGTGCACAACCAGAGTAAAAAATAGCCAAGTATGTATCAGATAGAGATTGCAATGCTGGATCCAGCAATCCAGCTGGTCAGTGGCGGACTAACCGGGGCCGGAAGGGGCGGGCCGCCCCGGGCCTCAGGTCCTGGGAGGCCTCTTATTACCTCCAAGTACTCATCATCCTAAACCAAACAGTGGAACCAAAAAAAATGGTCAAGTACCGACGAACTCTGTGATTCTTTCCGTTATAAAACGTTATCGTTATGCGTAGTTATGATTACCTATCGTTATCTATCGATATAGTTAACTGTCATTCGTATCTTGATCATCTCTCATTATCGCCGTTTTCACCTACCACTATAATTATTGCCATCAATCTTTATATTCTGATATCGTTATTGTCACCTATAGTTTTCATCACGAATCGTTATCACCTTCGATTGTCACCTTTAATTGTCGCCAAATATCGTTAATATCGCCTATCGTTATTGTCATTTAATATTATCATCTCCTACCGTTATCATATCCTATAGTTGTTGTTACCTAGCGTTATTATCTCCTATTATTTCATCTCCTTTTGTTTGTCATCTATCTTTATCATTTTTATAGTTATCATCACCTATTGTTATTTTTACATATGCGATCATCTCCTATTGTCATTTATTGGTCTTAGTATTCAAATCTATACTTATAATAAATCTGTAGAGAGGTCAATTCTGTACATGAAATATATTTTCAAAATAACTATCAGGAGGTAATTAGTGATCGATACTGATGCCAAAAATGCAATCAGTAAAATTTTTGTCTGTCTGTCTGTCTGTCTGTCTGTCTGTATGTTCCTTATAGAAACAAAAACTACTCGACGGATTTTAACGAAACTTGGTACAATTATTCTTCATACTCCTAGGCAGGTTATAGTATACTTTTCATCACGCTACAATCAATAGGAGCAGAGTAGTGAAGGGAAATGTTGGGAAAACGGGAGAAGTTACTCCATTTTTTAAGCTACCGTCGCGTGTGCAGCCTTAATGGTTAAAGTTACATAGAAATCATGTATGACGGAAATAGTCTTTATAATATCAACCATAAACGCGGGTGACACCGCTGGCACAGCTATTTAATAAACTTCCAGAAAGTCTACTAGAATTACCTTCACATAAGTTCAAATTGTGCATTAAAGAGTTTTTAATGAGTAAGGGCTACTATAAGATTGAAGACTCCCTAAATGACAAGCATATATGTTTAACTTCATTATGAAGTGTTAACCAGCAGTGTTGTTACCTAGTAAGTGTAGATTATTAAGTACGAAATTGTAAATTTTGGCATTTAAAATCGTAACTATAGAGCGGTTTCTTCTCGATAAAGTCTATCTTCCGACCCGGTGGTAATACTTTTTTTTCTGTTTAAATTGAATATTAATAAGTGCTTTTTTGAAGCCTATATAAATAAAGAGATTTTGAATTTGAATTTGAGTTATCTTCGCATACCTATAGTTATCGTCACCTATCGTTAACATCATCGTCAAAAGCAAAACCATGCAAAGCACTCACCTTTCCCCAAAAAACCAGTGCCCCCAGTCAAAAACACACTCTGCCCCGAGTAGAACTCCTGAATCTCAGTCTTGGGAGCTTTACCCTTGGTCAGTCGCTGTTTCTCCTCCTCTTTGGCATCCACTTTATCTTCCTCGGCGTAGTAGTTGTCGAGCTGGTTGGAAAAGAAGGAAGTTAGACAAAGAAACTAACCATACGCCAATTTTAAATTCGGAAGCTCGATTTATTACTTCTGACACAGCAGAATCGTTTCCATTACTTGAACGTAATGTTTTTTATATTAAACTGACACTGAGATTTTAAAAAAAAATATGCTGATTTATTTTTGTCGCGTAAATAAAAAATAGTTATATACCCCACTGACGTCAACTCCCTTCAGAATTTTGACAATTTAGAAGTATTTAGTAAAACAAAAATATGTCTCAATATCTTTTGATAAACTAACTAATTGACTTAATATAATATAATCTCCTTTTTTTACTCATGACAATTTTCAAAATGAGTATATCTGACTATAAGAAAAAAATTGTTCGTCGCGTGTTCGTCTATGTGTTATTCTAATGTATAAGCTATACAATTCTAAAGTTTCATTAAAATCCATGCAGTACTTTTTGCGTGAAAGATTAACAAACATCCACTCATCCATCCATCCATACAAACTTTCCCGTTTATAATATTGTAAGATTCTAAAGAAAAATATTTTTACACGAAATAACCTTAAAAATCCTTTTTGCACCAAAATTAGACCGATATTAACTAACTTACTAACTAAATTGGCGCAGCGAAGCGAAGTCTTGGCCTCCGATAATATTTAGACTGATATTAAAGTTGCTTTTAATAACTTTGCCATATAATTATAAATATCGCTTAACGTTACCTGGTTGGCGGAGACAAACTCGTGGTCTTCAGAGAAGTCCAGGATGGGTGCCGTGGGGTTCATAGCCTGGTTCTCCACATCGGCGATGCGTACTGAGTTCTCCAACTCCTGGACATGGTGGCATGAAAAGAAAGTAGTAAAAAAATTGTTCTTCTAGTACATTGTTTTTTGCAGCAGGTGTTTGCAACAAATAGACTTACGGAAAACCCTTTGGGTGTGTGATTGTGTAGGCGACGAGCTAGCCATTTGTAACTACTTTTTTACAATTTTCCATCTAACCCAGCCCAGTTTATTTTTTGGCTGAATGTGGTCCCGGGGCTGCCCCTTTGACTATGACTACCCCTTCCGGGATTATGATATGTATACGTATATTACTTAAGCTATTATGTCTCTGCCTACCCCGCTAGGGAAGTGGCGTGAATTTTAGTTAGTTAGTTAGGTATTGGATCATATTGAGTACAAATGTACTCAATATGATCCAATACCTAACTAACTTTTCCTAGCGTTATGTCCCGTGCTTGGTCGGGGTTCGCTTTGACTATGATCCAGGATTTAGCGACTCTGGTAATTACATTGGAGCGACTGCCTGACCTTCGTAACTTAGATAGAGGAACCAGACAATTTGGATCATGGTTACACATCAACAGTAATTTGGATGTGGAGGTTCCATCAGGATGTTTTCCCTCACCGCTGAACTACTGGTAAAAAATACGTACATAGATTTGAATAACCCAGAGGTGCGTGAGGTTTGAACCCGCACCCATCTGTTAAGAGGCGCGTGTCCTTACCATTTAAATGATCAGAATATTCTAATATTCTGGCTATCACAAAGTTAGATACCCCAGCCTATTCTGGGTCTAACCATATATATGTTTAGACCCAGAATAGACTGTTCGCCTGCACTGCAAAATTTACAATGACAAAGAAATTGTAACTAATAGTTATTAAGACTTGGTATTTTAAAAGAGTACCTATCGAGTTTCTTGCCGGTTTCTTCTCGGTAGAATAAATTTTTTTAACCGGTAGATATTGATCTCATTCTGACGATTTATAAGTGCTTTTTTGAAGCCTATGTAAATAAATGGTAGGTAAATAGGTCCTACGTTGGTATGGGATTTGGCCCATGTTGATCTAGGACAAAAAAAAAGAATGTGCCAACTGTGGTTCTCGCCTAGCATGTCGTAAAAGGCGACTAATGGTTTACGGGCTTTTGGGTATGTGACTGAGTAGGTGACGAGCTAGCCACTTTTCACTCCTTTTTCACAGCTTACCATCCAATCCAGCCCACTGTCCCATGTTGGTCTGGGACTTAAAAATAATGTGCCAACTGTGGTTCTTGCCTAGCATGTCGTAAAAGGCGACTAATCGGGGTTTAGGTGTGTGATTGTGTAGGCGACAGGTTAGCCGCTTGTCACTGCTTTTTCACAATTTTCCATTTGACCCAGCCCGGCTTTATTTTTTGGCTGAATGTGGTTGAAGGGGCAAGCTGCCCCTTTGACTTTGCCTACCCCTTCGGGAATTATGGGCGTGATGTTATTTATTTATGTATGTATGTACGTAAATAAAGACATCATTGCATTTCATTTCATTGAGCCACCACCGCTCTTGTTGGATCATTTGGAGTACAGGAATCAAGACTTACATGCAAGTTGTCCTGCAACTCCCGGCTCAGGCTGCGGATGTTCTCCAGCTCCCGCAGCTGTTTCTCCGACGGCTTCCCGTAGACGTCCACTCCGTTGCTCCCCTCCCTGTTCTGAGCTTCAATCCATTTCTCCATCCGGTCGCGGGTCGCGTCTGAAGGGATGAGGGGGGATTGCTCGAAAGAGTGGTTCATTGCGCTATGGAAGAGAAATTGGGGTGTTGATAATATTTGTTTGAAAATTGGTCGGGTGGTTAGTTAGCCACGTAAACAAAGATTGCGGGTTCGAATCCCGCGAATTGCCTGAAGCGGGTGTTCAATCAGAGTGACATCAATATCAGTTCAGCCGTTTCGAAGAATTACTAAGAGAGACAGATAAAAATATTAAGGTTTTTAGTATAATTAGCGTATATCTATACTTATAGATATATATAGTTGAAAAAATATTCTTATGTTGTATAGTTAATTTTTCAACCATAAACGCGGGTGAAACCGCGTGCGCAGCTAGTTTAATCATATTTGTAAAGACATAGTCTGTTATGCTTGTAGTTTAACAGATGAACCTACTTAGATAACGATTCAAATAAACGTTTCAACTATTTCAATATGACAGTTAAATCTATGATTAGAATTTATTTCATAAATATGAGTAATAGTTTAAATAAACTTGATTATGAATCGGGCACTAAGTTAAGCTTGAAATTAATGTTATGCCACAGATGTTGGATTGTCTATACTACTATTATAAAGAGGAAAGATTTGATTGTTTGTTTGTATCAAATACGCTCCGAAATTACTGGACCGATTTGAATAATTCTTTCACCAATGGAAAGCTACTTTATCAGCGAGTAACATAGGCTATATTTTATCCCCATATTCTTACGAGAACGGGACCTACGCGGGTGAAACCGCGGGGCGCTGCTATATTCTTATATATAAAAATTAAATTCGTTAGTATCGCTATAAGTGGAGAACGGCTAAACCGATTTGGCTGATTTTGATTTTAAAATATTGGTAATCATCCAGGGAAGGTTTGTACTGTAAGAAAATATGAAAAAATTGCGAGAAAAATAATAAAAGATATCCGACAACGGGGTGTAACTAAATGCGCCGTGTCAGCTATCTACACTAAATTATAAAGAAAAATATTTTTCTTTATAATTTAGTTATAACTTAATTTGATTGTTTGCATTGAATATTCTCCAAAACTATTGGACCTATTTGAATAATTCTTTCACCAATGGAAAGCTAATTTATCAGCGAGTAACATAGGCTATATTATATCCCCGAATTCCCACGGGAACGGGAGCTACACAGGTCATATATTACATATATAATTAACTAACTTCACGCCACTTCCCTAGCGGGGTAGGCAGTGAGAACCGAACGCCATATGGCACGATCCTTACACACCTCACTCGCCTCTTCAACATTCATAATCCTTTTCATACAAGCTCTACGGTTTTTATGACTCCTAACATCACCTTCTGTTAATACACGACCAATCTGGTCGTGGTAGGTGAGCCTGGGCCTTCCGCGGCTCCTACATCCTTCCACTTTCGCATTGTATATCTGTTTAGTCAATATTTCGTCATCCATTCTTTCCATGTGTCCGAATCACCGGAGCATGCTTCTTCTTACCTTGACTCTTACATATATAATTAATTGATTAATTTCACACACTTAATGTATTTTCATGGAATTGTATCACAGTACGTTATATGACACTCATTTTGCTTACATCAATAATAAAACAGTTATGCTGTGATGACAATTCATATATGAGTAGAATGTTTACGTAATATAAGAATTTTGACCTCGAAGTGAAGCTGAACACATAACCCATCTTTTTGGCTTCGTAGTCGGGTAAAATATAAAAAAAACAATGTTGAGGTCAACACTGATCAAGTTTAAAATTCTTTACATTCTTAATTAGGTAAAGTCAAATATTCAACCGGAATTAAAAATACCTTGAAAAACCCTTTAGAGAGAATGTCAAATATACAAAGGGAGTCTACATTTAAATATGGTGATTGTATTGTTTGTCGTTGTACTTCAATGTAAAGTGGCTTTAATTTTATTTGCATACATACATACATACATATTACGCTCGGATTCTCCGAAAGGTCTCTTACCCTTTCGTAGTTAAAATAATAATAAGATCCATTAACTAAACTAACTAACTACACTTCACGCCACTTCCCTAGCGGGGTAGGCAGAGAGAACCGAACGCCATATGGCACGGTCCTTACACACCTCGCTCGCCTCTTCAACATTCATGATCCTTTTCATACAAGCTCTACAGTTTTTATACGTCCAGTTTTTTTACCCGTTTTTTAGGCAATAAGGGGCCATCCATAAAATACGTCACACTAATTTCATGACGTTTTGATTCCCCCCCCCCCCCCCCCCCGTCCTTGTCACAGCTGGTCACATTTGTGGGGATTATTTTACATCCAGAAATTACAAATTATTATGATATATTAGATTTTGAAACGTGATGTCACGAAACCTAGGACCCCTCCCACCCCTTGTCACACCATGTCACACATCGTAGACCCCCTCCGTCCCCCTTTATGTGTGACGTACCTTATGGATGGCCCCTAATACATTAATGTGTAAGAATAAGCCGGCGACTGCTAGTTTTTTCTATAATCGTAAGTAGGTTAGTCTTCACATCTTATAGAATCTATATATGAATATTCCGTTAGAATTTGCCCATACATTAATCTTGAACGCAAATCACACGCAAAAATTATACTGTTGATGAAAATACGACTTTGGATTGAAGCTTCAAGGTGCAAAATTGCATTGCGACTTTTAATATAAAGTTGTTTGAAGTTATTGCTTTTATTACAAGCAATACATTAGCCGATATTCCCAATCTATTTAAAGCTCAAGAGTTATATTAAAGAACTAGCGACCCGCCCCAGCTTCGGTGAGCATAAAACAGTATAAAACTATACATATTGTCCCTGTTGGTCTGGGACTAAAAAATAATGTGCCAACTGTGTATATGCGGTTTTGGGTATGTGATTGTGTAGGCGACGAGCTAGTCACTTGTCACTACTTTTTCACAATTTTCCTAAGCCCAGTTTTGTGTTTGGCTGATTGTGGTTAAAGGGGCCTTCTGCCTCTTTGACTCTGCTTACCCCATCGGGGATTATGTGCGTGATGTTATATTTGTACTATACATATAAACCTTCCTCTGAATCACTCTATCTATTTGTGACAACCGCATCAACATCCCTTGCGTAATTTAAAAGATCTAAGCGGAGAGCCAGAAGCGGCAACTTTGTTTTATACTTCGGTATATCGGGTCTTGGGTGTGTGATTGTGTAGGCAACGAGCTAGCCACTTGTCACTACTTTTCACAATTTTCCATCTAACCCAGCCCATTGTCCCATGTTGGTCTGGGACTTCAAAATAATGTTCCAACTGTGGTTCTTGTCTAGTATGTCGTAAAATACGACTAATGGTATATCGGGTTTTGGGTGTGTGATTGTGTAGGCGACAAGCTAGCCATTTGTCACTACTTTCGCAACTTTCCAGCCCAGATTTATTTTTTGTTTCCTTGGCCCTGTTTACCCCTTCGGGGATTGTGAGCGTAATGATATACATAATAATAATAAAAAAAATAAAAATAAACCGTTTTATACATTAACAGATCAACGACTGTTGGGCCAACTAGTATTCAAAAATAAATATAGTTTATTTATATATAGTCATTTAAATACGAGTATATTTATTCCTATTTTCTTTTTCTTTAAAATGTACAGATAGAGTACATTAGATCTCCTGTCGTTTGGAGCTTTTCTCATGATACAGTTTTGGTATTAGTATAAGTTATGTATTGTAGCTTTGTATTTGTTTGTATATACTATTTAATATTTACACAATTACGCAATTTGTATATATGTTTGTATGTATAAGTATAATTATTTAAGTATTGTATCATCCTTTCTTTTGTATCCCTTTTATAATTATCAAAGTAATATGTTTACTGCACGGCCCTACCCCTCTCTTTTCGATAGCTTATTTTCCTCTACCTGAAGGTTGTCTGGAAGAGATTGCTTCTAGCGATAAGACCGCCTAAATTGTATTGTATTAGTTTGTATCCTTATTTCTGTATCTGTTTTTCGTGCAATAAAGAATATATCTATCTATCTATCTATCTATTTATTAAAATCCGTTTGCTCTCTTTTGCAAGAAAAAAGCATAACCGGTTTGACCATAAACAAGATTTGACTCTCTTTATAACTCACAAGGTCAATAATACGGTGATTGACCGGCAAAGATAAACTTGGTATTTCCTGATCTCCTGACCTTTAAGGACAAGTTACCAATTTCAGGATCGATATGTCTGAATTAGGGATTGCAACCCAGCGGCTTTTTCTGCTGGAACCAGCACATTACGCTTGATCATCATCATCCTAGCGTCATGTCCCGTGCTTAGACGGGGTCCGCTTAGACCATGATCCAGGATTTAGCGAGTTTGGTGATTACATTGAAGCGACTGCCGATCTGACCTTCGTAACCCTAAGATAGGGGAACCAGACAATTTTTGGATCATGGTTACAAATCCAAAGCTGTTTGAATTTGCAGGTTTCATCGCGATGTTTTTTCACCGTCGAGCTAGTGGTATAAATAAGTACATAGACTTGAAAAATCCAGAGGTACGTGCCCGGGTTTGAACCCGTACTCCTCGGTTAAGAGGCGCGTGCCTTACCATTGAGCTACCACCGCTAATCGGTAAAAACAGTTAAATATATATAATTCTACTTTTTCGTGTATCATGCTTATAATCTAACTAGCATGGCCGCTGTTTCACTCGCATAGTTCCCGTTCCCGTGGGAATACGGATATAAAATATAGCCTATGTTAGTCGCTGATAAAGTAGCTTTCTATTGGTGAGAGAATTATTCAAATCGGTCCAGTAGTTTCGAAACCTATTCGATACAAACAAACAATCAAATCTTTACTTTTTATATTATTAGTATAATGTACTTAGATAGCTTGATGACGGCTGACCGGGACGTATGGAAGAAGACATGCTGCGCCGACCCAGGTGAACTGGGAGAAGGGCAAGAGGATGATGATGATGAATGTACTTATAGATATAGATAAATAATGTACTATGTAGGTGTTAATTTTATATATACATGTGAAAAGTGACTCATGATTTTAGTTTAACGCAATTTTGTATGTTCATATATGCTGATTGTGCATCACGCTAGTGTTGCCGCTCGATAGGCTATCGATACTGATATCGATATCGATAACTGAAAACTATCGGTGAACGGCAATACTATCGATGGTATTGATAGTTTCGATCGCTGCTACCGATGAACGATCGATAGTTTGCTCTTCAATATCGTATAATCTACCGATTGTATCGATAGTATCGATAGTCTATTCGGTATTGAAGAGCAATACTATCGATAGTATAGATACTATCGATAGGTCATTGATTAGCAGCGATCGAAACTATCAATACTATCGATAGTATTGCACTAACAGAGACATCCATACTATCGATACTATCGATTGTTCTATCGTTTAAATGATTTGGCCATTAAATTATCGATTGCAAAACTATAGATTTTTCGGCAACACTACATCACACAATATTCCATATTCTTATATCACGTAGATGAAGAAAAACACGTGTTGAAATTGCTTTTCAATTATCAACTTTAAATCGACTGAATAAGTATTACAAATTAATAATAATTGATATTAAAATGTTGTATTAGGAATTCAATTATTTTACAAGTCTTCTATTAACATTTACCATGTTGGTCTAGGACTTAGAAAGAATGTGTCAATTGTATTCCTTGTCTAGCAAGTCGTAAAAGGCGACAAATGGTCTATTGGGTTTTTGATGACGTCAGTGATGAGCTAGCCATATGTCACTCATTATCATCATCCTAGCGTTATGTCCCGTGCTTAGACGGGGTGCGCTTAGACCATGATCCAGGATTTAGCGAGTCTGGTAATTACATTGTAGCGACTGCCGATCTGACCTTCGTTACCCTTACAAAGGAAAACCAGATAATTATTGGAGCATAGCCTTAAATCACTGTTTTTTTATAATTTTCTATCTAAGACCAGGCAATATTTTTTTAAAAGCTTGAAGATACTTAGGTACTACCTGCTTTTTTGGACTGCGGGCTATATATAATATAATTAAATCGACTGTATAAAAATACCCGCAATCCCCGAAGGGGTAGATAGAATCCAAATGCTTACTATAACCATTGAGCTATTATTATAATAATACTTCAATGACTATAACGTCGCTGGGGTGGTGGCGTTATGTGGCGGGTCGTTACATTCCCTAAAATAATATGGTTAAGTGAAGCGATGTTTTATTGGCTGACATATACCTCATGCTTGGGAACAGGTGCCACCTTGGGGGACTGGTCTGATCTGGTCTGGTTAATTTATGTTTGAATTTTGTAAACATCATTATTTTATATTTTGGTGTCTGACAAGCCGACTTCATGACATGGTTCAGAGGCAAATATGATCTATTCATACATACTTATACATAACTTCACGCCCATAATCCCCGAAGGGGTAGGCAGAGTCGAAGGAGCAGCAAGCCTCTTCAACCACATTTAGCCAAAAATAAAGCCGGGATGGGTTAGATGGAAAATTGTGAAAAAGCAGTGACAAGCGGCTAACCTGTCGCCTACACAATCACACACCCAAAACCCGATAAACCATTAGTCGCCTTTTACGAGATGCAAGAACCACAGTCGGCATATTCTTTTTAAGTCCCAGACCAACATGGGACATTGGGCTAGGTTGGATGGAAATTTGTGAAAAAGGAGTGACAAGTGGTTAGCTCGTTGTCTACTCAGTCACATACCCAAAAGCCCGTAAACCATTAGTCGCCTTTTATGACATGCTAGGCAAGAACCGCAGTTGGCACATTCGTTTTTGTCCCAGATCAACATGGGCCAAGTCCCGGACCAACATGGGACAATGATCTATACACCCTTGTAAAAGATGTTGTAAAGAGAGTAACTACTGAGTTTCTTGTCGGTTTCTTCCAACCGGTGGTAGATTCATGTTATTAGTTGATTTTCTAGTTGAATTGACAATTTTATGAGTGTTTGTTTCAAACCTATAGCATAAAGCCACGTTTATGCATGTGTGAGTGAGATTCTTATGGATACCAGATATCAGAAGTCATTTGGAGCGCTTATGTCAATGTGTGTCATAAATTGCGTGTCAAATTGGAGCACTAACGGAGCTTCAACATTTAGTTAGTGGCGCGGAGACGTTCTTTATTACTAGTCCGTGCTCCAAGCATAGCTTAGAATATTTCTAATAGCTATACCGATGATGTGGAACACGAACCCTTGAAGTCAAAGCAACGGGCAGCCTAGCAGCCTAGTAATTCATAAGGAAATATTGTCAAGTGCGTGTGTTAGAATAGAAATAGGGCATTATGCAAATAGTGACCCTTTTGTTGTAAGGTCGAGTGAATTGAATAAGGTCTTACGGTACCTATACTTTTTAAACAAAATATATGTTATACCTCGATCGTGGTAAATGACAAGCTCGATGGCGCATTGGGTAGTGACCCTGCCCCATGCGCCAAGAGTTGTTGGTTCGATCCCCACCCAAGACAAATATTCGTGTGATGAATACTTGTGTTTGTTCTGTGTCTGGGTGTTATATCCAATATTTAAGTATATACAATATTTGTCCCATGTTGGTCTGGGACTTGACCGGTGTTGATCTGGGACAAAAAAAAGAATGTGCCAACTGTGGTTCTTGCCTAGCATGTAGTAAAAGGCGACTAATGGTGTATCGGGTTTTGGGTGTGTGATTGTGTAGGATTAGCCGCTTGTCACTGCTTTTTCACAATTTTACATCTAACCCAGCCCGGCTTTATTTTTGGCTGAATGTGGTTCTGCCTTTGACTCTGCCTACCCCTTTGGGGATTATGGGCGTGATGTTATGTATGTATGTTTAAGTATATATTTGTAATACCCCTGCTGTTTCTGATATCCGTAACACAAGTGCTTAAGCTACTTACCTCAGAGTCAATGTATGTGATGTAGTCTGATATAATGAGCATACTATTAGGCGGCAGGCGGGAGTTAGGATAAAAAAACATTTTGTAATTAGAATAGGGAAGCTTCCTGCATTAATTTTTATTTCCCATTTAGAGTCACATGTTGGTCTGGGACTTAAAAAGAATGTGTCAAATATATTCCTTGCCTAGCATGTCGTCACTCGTCGCCTACACAATCACACACCCAAAATCCGATATACCATTAGTCGCCTTTTACGACATGCTAGGCAAGAACCACAGTTGGCACATTATTTTAAGTCCCAGACTAACATGTGATTCTAAATGGGAAAAAAAAATTAATGCAGGAAGCTTCCCTATTCTAATTACAAAATGTTTTTTTATAAAAGCTTGCTGCATTGAAAATTAATTTAGCATTTATATAACTTACATTAAATCGATTTTCAAATATTGATATAGATCACTTGTTTATAATAACGAGAAACAAGACAAGTTTGCTTGACATACGACACTGGTACACTGCATATTAAAATGCTAAGTTTGTATAAAGGCGAACGCTTGTCAGTGTTTTTCCATAGACAAACAAAAGTGGAATATCTTTAATTTTACCCAACTAAGGCAGATACTGAATTTACCCTGTACGCGGTTTCTCCCGCGTTTCTATTCCCGTGGGAATACGGGGATAAAATATAGCCTATGTTACTCGCTGATAAAGTAGCTTTCCGTTGGTGAAAGATTTTTTCTAATCAGCATAGTAATTTCGAAGTATATTCATTCCAAACATATAATCTAACCTATCCTCTTTATAGTAAGTATAGACTAGCTGTGCTCCCGGTTTCACCTGAGTTTATAGTTAACATTGTGACGTAATGTTATATAGCCTTCCTCGATAAATGGACTATTCAATACATAACATTTTTTTCTATTCGGACCAGTAGGTCATGAGATTAGCACGCTCATCGATCAAACAAACAAGCAAGCTCTTCAGTCTTATATATTAGACTAGCTTCTGCCCGCGGCTTTGCTCGCGTGGTACATCGATAAAACATAGCCTATATGTTATTCCGGTGTATAAGCTATTTTATTGTAAAGTTTTAATAAAATCCATTCAGTAGTTTTTGCGTAAAAGCGGTGGTAGCTCAATGGTAAGGACACGCGCCTCTTAACCGAGGAGTGCGGGTTCAAACCCGGGCACGTACCTCTGGATTTTTCAAGTCTATGTACGTATTTATACCACTAGCTCGACGGTAAAGGAAAACATCGTGATGAAACCTGCAAATTCAAACAACTTTGGATTTGTAACCATGATCCAAAAATTGTCTGGTTCCCCTATCTTAGGGTTACGAAGGTCAGATCGGCAATCGCTTCAATGTAATTACCAGACTCGATAAATACTGGATCATGGTCTAAGCGGATCCTGTCTAAGCACGGGACATGACGCTAGGAAGTTGGTAGTTTTTACAAACTTTCGCGTTTATAATATTAGTAAGATAAAAATAAATCCAAACTAATTCTACTAATATTAAAAACGTGAAAGTTTGTATGGATGGATGGATGTGTGGATGTTTGTTACTCTTTCACGCAAAAAGTACTGCGTGGATTTTAATAAAACGTTACAATATTATAGCTTATACATTAGAAAAACACATAAGCTATGTTTAATCGATGTACAACGCGAGCAATCCCGCGGGCAGAAGCTAGTTTATATATAATAGCAAAACTCGTTCAGTGAACGCGACCTAATAGGTCCTATAATACCTACAATGTAATCGTCCGGAACTGTTTATATTGTTTTACGAACAAGTGACGTCATCACGCGTTTACTTAACACATAACCAATGTCGCGAAAGACCTAGAATCGTATAATTAAAACGATTGTTTCGTTATCATTTGAATACAATGAAAGTTAACGGT
Source organism: Glyphodes perspectalis (assembly GCA_951394215.1). NCBI lineage: Eukaryota > Metazoa > Arthropoda > Insecta > Lepidoptera > Crambidae > Glyphodes > Glyphodes perspectalis. The sequence continues at coordinate 6,225,106 of OX596230.1, read as the reverse complement.
GACTTTAATAAATAAATAATAATAAATTCCCCAGACTTACACACCAATTCCCTAGTTCCAAACTAAGCTTATGCTTGTGCTATGGATACTAGGTGAACGGATAGAAATACTTAAATACGTTTAAAAACATCCATGACTCGGGTACAAATGGCCATGTTCATCACACGAAATATTTGCCTTTAGGATTCGAGCCAGCGATCCTTTGTTTCGTGGCCAGGGTCTCTGACCACTTGACCAACTGGCTCACCAATAGTTTCTTGAACTCTGCTCTCTTTCACGAGATTACAGACAAATTACGAGCTCTGCTTTTAAACCAGGAAAAAAGGATACACCGAATTAAATGAAAATGGGTTAATGTGAAAAAATATTTTATGTCGGTCTGGGACTCAAAATAATGTGCCAACTATTTTTCTTGTCTAGCGGTGGTAGGTCAATGGTAAGGACACGCGCCTTTTAACCGAGGAGTGCGGGTTCAAACCCGGGCAAGTACCTCTGGATTTTTCAAATCTATGTACATATTTATACCACTAGCTCGACGGTGAGGGAAAACATCGTGATGAAACCTGCAAATTCAAACAACTTTGGATTTGTAACCATGATCCTAAATTGCCTGGTTCCCCTATCTTAGGGTTGCGAAACTCTTGACACTATCGATAGTATTGGTGTTTACCGATAGTTTTTAGTATCGATCGACTATCGATACTATCGATTTTCTTCAACTATCGATAGGCAATCGATATTGGCCTATCGAGCGGTAACACTACTAGTTGTCACCTTTTCACAATTTTCCATGTAACCCAACTCAATTTTCTTTTAGTTGAATGCATTTTTTTGGAAATTTTTGTACGTTAGACTCTGCCTACCCCTTAGGGGATTGTGGGCGTGATGATAAGTATGTATGTATGTACACATAGCATTAGAGTCAACGAGTCATTATCTATACTCACTAATATTATAAAGAGGAAAAAATTGTTTATTTTTTTGCTTGTATTGAATATGCTCCGAAACTACTGGACCGATTTGAATAATTTTTTTAATAATGTAAAGCTACTTTATCAGCGAGTTACATAGGCTATATTTTATCCTTGTATTCCTATATATACGGGAAATACGTGGCTAAAACCGAGGGGCGCTGCTAGTTTTCAATATATGAGTGCATGTCGCCAAGAATTTACTAGATAACAGTTCTAATGAGGCGGTTCAGACGCCGGCCGGATCTTTTTATGTTAAAGTCATAGCGATAAGTAGTTACCATAGCAAACACTTAACCGTTAATCTGTTAATCGTTAATTAACGAAGTATCTCTCACATAACGGGTTAATTTTTAAGTTAACTTTAAACATGGTTAATAAACTCAATAATTGCCATTACCTTTTTATACCGTTAAATTCGTTAATCGATTCTCGGTTAATGAAGTTTATTTTACGTAACGGGTTAATTTTAAATGGAAGTCAAAAAAAAATTAAGAGCTCATTAACTTTCGTTAACTTTTCAAATGTCTGTTAAGTGGGAATACAATAGAAATAGAAATATCCTCATTCATGTAGGCCTTACATAAGCACTTATATATAATAGATATATATACTTAATGACGGATAGTCATGGTACAAAAAAGTGATGGCACCGCCAGGTTCGGAACGTTGATTCTGCCGAGAAGAACCGGCAAGAAACTCGGTAATTACTCTTTTAAATCGCCATGTATTGGAAAACAAGGATCGCGGGTTCGAATCCCGCTAGGGGCAAATATTTCGTGTGATAAACATGGACGTTTGTACTCGAATCATGGATGTTTATAAACGTATTTAAGTATGTCTATCCGTTCACCTAGTATCCATAGTACAAGCATATGCTTAGTTTGGAAGTAGGGAATTGGTGTCAGTCTGGAGAATAAAAAATAATAAGAATCAAAGGGGTTTACAACATACTACGATACTTTTTTTACGGAATTGTTATTTTAAAATTAAATATGAATGGTGTCAACATCCTTAATAAGTGGGTTTGGGAAAGAATACAGCCTTTTGACAGGATGATCGACTGTACTTCCATTTCCACTGCTTTTTCACAATTTTCCAACTTAACCAGCTCGGCTTTATTTTTGGCTGAATGTGGTTGAAGGGGCTTGCTGCCCCTTCGACTCTGCCTACCTCTTCGGGGATTATGGGCGTGATGTTATGTATGTATGTATGATAGACTGTAAATCAAGGGCTGACCTAACTCAGTGTCACATGTCTCTAGTTCGCTGCGTATGTAGGCGTAGGGGGGGGGGGGGGAGTAACCTCGACATTGGTATTATTTCGCGGAAACTTACTGACAAAGTTGCAGAACAAGATCTTAGTAATAAGGCGATTACACTCGTGAGAGGAATGATCTAGATGCAAGTTAAATAACATGCGATGTTTTTAATGTCAGCAGATGAAGATAAATGTCTGGCCAGGATCTTAGCAAGCCCTTGTTGGTTGGATTAAAAAAAAATTGCCAACTGTGTTCCTTGCCATTTTTTTTTACATACATAACATCACGCCCATAGCATCCGAAGGGATAGGCAGAATCAAAGGGGCAGGAAGCCCCTTTAACCACATTAAGCTAAATGTTTCGTGTGATGAACATGAATATTTGTACTCGAGTCATGGATGTTTATAAACGTATTTAAGTATGTCAACTAGTATCCATAGCACAAGCTTATAAGCTTGGTTTGGAACTAGGGAATTGGTGTGTCAGTCTAGAGAATTTATTTATTTATTTAATGTAATAAATAAACTTTATTAACGCCACTCAAATTTACATTGAAAATGAAAATATTAAAAATGTATTAAAAAGAAATAACTATATACATATATTTAATGTATGTAATGTAATGTAAAAAAAAATGTTTTCAATCCTCATATCTTGATCGCACTTGACCAATTTTTTTATTTCTACTTCGTCAAATTACGAATTGACCCCGAATACCAGGAAAACCGAAGACAATTAACAATAAAATATACTGACTGGCGAATCCTTTCGCTCCTACCGCAAGGGCTTAAGGTTCAATTCGGAGCTGTTGTGTAAGCCCCCACACGAAGGCAGAATCGTCACGTATGATCGATGAAATGGACGGACAGACACGCACATAACCGCGAAATGGCATTCATTATATACTTTATTGAGATGAGAGAATTAGCCGATTCATTGAATAGTGGTGACCAATGAAATCTTCTTCTGATACTATATAACAGTGTTTTACAATCTGTGGGTCGCTACCCCCAGGGGGGTCGCGGAGACATACTCAGGGGGGTCGCCGGAAAAAAGACAATCAGTGAAAATCTGTTTTCTGGCTATGGGCCAAGGGGGTCGCAATTTTTTTTCAAAACTGGGGTCGCGTACTTAAAAAGACTAAAAACACTGTTATTTAAAAAGATTGCTATGATATAAACCTAGCATGTCCTAAAGGACGACTAGTGGTATGTCGGGTTTCAATTGTGTGATTGTATAGGCGACAAGCTAGCCACTTGTCACTACTTTTCACGATTTTCCGTCTAACCCAGCCCAGTTTTATTTTTGGCTGGATGTGGTTAAAGGGGCCTGCTGCCCTTTTGACTCTGCCTACCCCTTCGGGGATTATGGGCGTGATGTATGTATGATATAAACAATATTTTATTTTTTAATTTTTATTTTTTAAAAAACTTGTGTCACGGTTTTTGTATTCAAAGTCAAAGTCAAAATATTCTTTATATATATAGGTTTCAAAGAAACACTTATAAATTATCAAAAACAGTTGAAAGAGATATGATTCTACCACCTCCGCCATTCCTCCGCTCGACCTAATTTCATCAACAAATGTAATATATGACACAAAGTCAATAACTAAACGCCCATGAAAGTACGCAGAGGGGGTGGCAGCTGAGCCCCCCCCCCCTCCCATGGAACTCGTGTACCAAGGTTTATGTAATATAAGAACTAATCAATAATATTGCATTGCCACTTCCTGGACCAAAATCTCCGCACTCCCATTAAACGTCCAAACTGGGATGGGGGTCACTTATGGGTTTTATGACCCGAAAACATCCCAAATGGGACGGATATTTTTTCATGTGTCACAGGTAACTTTAGTTACCATTAACGCATGATAATATTTAAACCACGTATTACATTGCAAGAACGTAAGTACTCGACAAGCCAGCCACTTGTCACTAGTTTTTTACAATTTTCCAACTTACCCAACAAAATTTTTGGCTAAATGTGGTTTTAAGGAGTTGATTGCTCCGTGACTCTACCTACCCCTTCGGGGATTACGGGCGTGATAATTGTCTAGTACACTCAAGGGGTTTTTTCTCCCAACATAGGATACGAATGACGTACAAACCTCAAATTAAATTATGAGTAAACCATTTATTGTTCAAGATTTCATCATAAAAGCAATGTGTTAAATGAAGAAATAAACTGGAAAAATAAACTGCCTTTGTTTTGTTCCGACATCTTTGTACATCGTAGTGTTGCCCCTAAGTATAATTTATAGCCGAAACTAAGGCCGAAGATGGCAAACAACTGTATCTTGCCGGCCTGATGCTAAGATGGTCATCATGGTTTGCGGTACAAGGGCCGTCACTCGCACGTCGCCGACCCTTTGCGACTCCTCACAGTTTAGGCCTTCTGTGCTCCCAGTCACCGGACGAAACGCACCAACTTCAGGGTCATTACTTTACGCCGGTATTATTAAATATATGCTATAGATTTTCGGCACTAACTAAATACCTAACTTTGAAACTACAGCCTATTTTAAAAGAGGCCATAAATTTGGACGAAAGTAGTATATATCAGGAGCTTTTTAGGCGGCAGCCCATGGCCCCGTAGACCAAAAGGCCCTTGTTGAAGACAAAACACACACCTATCGAACAGTATAAGACATTCCAGGTCTCCAGAACAAATAGCAATATAGGCCTCTAAGTAGAATTAGCGAAGGGCCCCCTACATTCAAGGTTCACCTCTGGTATACATACATGGTCGAAAGTAGCTGAATGCCGAAGATTAGGTTCGACACTAGTAAATTGTAATGAGTATTGTTTTATTAACAGGAAATAAATAATCTTGTGGACGTGTTATAACAATGGTATCCCTTTGTCAAAGGTTGTCTTGCGATATTATCTTGCAGCTAACTTTAGCTGGCGGTTTTGCCTGTAATGTGAGCATCTAATGAGAAAGGCTTATTACACTATAGAAGATGTTTTAAGTAACAAATATTTGTAATTTGGATTATACATACGCGACCCTTGGTTTTGTGGCCAGGGTCTCTGACCACTCGACCAACGGGCCAGTCAAATGTTGTGTTATATAACATAGATACATAACATCATGCCCTTAATCCCCGAAGAGGTAGACAGGGTCCAAAAAGCGATAAGCTCTTTTAACCACATTCAGCCATTAATATAATTGAGTTCGGTTAGATGGAAAATTGGAAAAGTAGCGATAAATATTTAAAAACAATTATTGTGTAGGTGCTAAAATTGAGTACTAAAGGTACCTAGGAACATAAATAGGTTCCTAAAGAACAAACAATATGTCATGTTGACACTATTTTTTTTTTTTAATCTGTCAAATCCGTATTCATAGGAAGGTATTAATGTGCGCCGGGAAAGCTAGTTATAAATAAATAAATAATTATAATTATTTAATTAATATTTATTTATTATTTATTTATACCTTTTTTAAATTTCGATTTACTAATGCCTTAAAAACAAGTAATACTACCTACTTGTTTTTAAATAAATAATAAATAAATATTAATTAAATAATTAAAATTATTTATTTTTTTATTTACTTATAACTAGCTTTCCCGGCGCACTTCGTAATGCCATTATCTTTCATTATTTCCCTCGCAAATTTTAAAACCAAAATCAGCTTAAGCGGCCCAGCCGTTCTCGAGTTTTAGCGCGACAAACGAACAGCAATTCATTTCATATTTTATAGATTTCTTAAAAAATTAATAATGTGTTTTTTTAATAAATTATTCGCCTCTGCCTACCCCTTGGGGGATTATGGGCGTGATGTTATGTCAGTCTTTATTTAAATTTTTATACAATTACAAATGTGTCCAGTGCATTTAATAGCTAATTACCACAAAAACAATATTTAATACTTTTTGTGATTTTTTGTTGAAAACTGGCTTGAAAATCTTTAAAATCAATCGTCATCAATCATTAAAATATTACCTACTAGAAGCATTCGCGATTTCATTCGCGTAATTCTAGTAGCCGAGTGAATACAGGGATAAAATATAGCCTATGTTACTCGCTGATGAATTAGCTTTACATTGGTATAAGAATTTTTTTAACTTAGTTTTTATGCAGAATGAAAATCCAAATCGTCCAGAAACACCGTGACGCGATATATGCCTTCAATATATTATTGAAAACAAACAAACTATGACCTACAATATTTTTTTTCTATACTTATAATAAATCTGTAGAGAGGTCAATTCTATACATGAAATATATTTTCAAAATAACTATCAGGGGGTGATTAGTGATCGATACTGATGCCAAAAATGCAATCAGTAAAATTTTTGTCTGTCTGTCTGTCTGTCTGTCTGTATGTTCCTAATAGAAACAAAAACTACTCGATGGATTTTAACGAAACTTGGTACAATTATTCTTCATACTCCTGGGCAGGTTATAGTATACTTTTATCAATAGGAGCAGAGTAGTGAAGGGAAATGTTGGGAAAACGGGGGAAAGTTACTCCATTTTTTAAGCTTCCGTCGCGTGTGCAGCCTTAATGGTTAAAGTTACATAGAAATTATGTATGACGGAAATAGTCTTTATAATATTAACCATAAACGCGGGTGACACCGCTGGCACAGCTAGTAAACCATAAAAAATACACGCCCACATATTACCTATACTTATAAAACAGCACTTATTTACAACTTGACTCTAAGTACATGTTTTTACACTTTTTCTAGGTTTATTTTTATAACTTATCGAAGTTGGAACCCCTATGAAACCGGTTACGAATGCAATGGTTTGAATGCTATGTTTTTGTTTTCTGTCTGTGGTAAAATACTCCATATATCATAACAAAGTATTGCTTGCCTATGTTAATAATAGTGTTACTATTTTCTATCTGACCCAGTTTTATTTTTGGCTAAATGTGGTTTAAATGGTTAGCTATACTGTCACGCCTCCGAGAGGTAGGCAGTCTTTTAACCCTAAAGATTTTAAAGATTTTCAATCCAGTTTTTAATAAAAAAATTACAAAAAAAAATATGAAATATTGTGTTTATCGTAATCAAGCGATATTATATGCACTGGACACATTTGTAATTGTATAAAAATGCTAATAAAGGTCTTAATTTTTTATTATTTTTTAGTGCAAAAAAATATTTACTATTACATAAAAATAGAATTCTAAAATATGCAATACGTTTCAAAAAAGTTGCTTGGATTTGAATTGCTACAATATTGTTTTTATTTTTTAGCATTGTGTCAAAATGTGTCTCGTAAATTTTGGCTTTTTTATGAAAATTCCTATAGGTCGCCTCAAAATAACAAATAAGCTACAAAAAAATTAAATCTACAATAATGCTAATTTATCAAACGAAACTTAAAGTTTATATATAACTAACTAAAACGTAATGTAGTTAACAGTTAAAACTTTTCCCAATAAAACCTACCTAACAAAAAAAACATTAAATAAACTAAAATTTTTCAAAAATCAGGCAGTTGCCCAAAAGCTTTTTAAAAAAAGAAATTAAAAAAACTCACCTTCAATTCCTCCTTCAAAAAACTAAATATAAACACTTATTCAAATATACTGTTATATACACGCTATTTACATCAAAGGCTGGTATATATTTATATAATATATAAAAAGATCACCCGTCTTAACCGTCGCGTTGTCGCAATAAGACTGTAGTGTATAACTAACAAAGGTTCTTGAGCATCTTAAGTATAGAGGTAATCAACCTTTTCAAGTTTATATTAAGCACAGCGTCAGGCTGTGGCTGCGGCACACCGCGTAATAGGGATGAATACTGGTTCAATAAACTATAATTCTATTTAGTCCGCCAGTTAGATTATACAAAAATACTAGACACTTATTTTTTGGTTTATCATGTAAAAGATAAAAATTGCAAAGATAAAGTGCATCAAAGTGTTGGAGTGAGGGCTTGCGACGTCACTATTTAGTGAAAATTTTACCTAAGTGTGACGTCACGCGCAACTTTGAATTCCCTGTATCTTCCTCTGTGTTTGTTTGACAAATAAATTAAAAAATAAGTGTTCAATATTGTTTTATAATCTAACTGATAGACTGAACATATTTTTTCTAGCTTTGCGCTAACTTAAACTTACTAACTCAAGTTGTAACACAATTAACTCACTTTAAAATTGTAATGGAATGTGCCGCGCTTTGCACTTAACAGCTAAAAGGCGAATAAAATAATAAAAAATAAATACATTCTTTAGACTGACACACCAATTCCTATAAGTATATAAGATACTAGGTCAACGTATAGACATACTTAAATACGTTTATAAACATCCATGACTCGAGTACAAATGGCCATGTTCATCGTCTCTGATCACTCTACCAACGCACCAATCAGTTAATGAGCTGACGCAAAGGGTTTTGCTGAACAAAGGTTAATGTTTTAATGAATAAGCACACGTGACTTTCGTAGGAGGGACTTGGTTCAAATCCGAGCACGTACAGTTGAAAGCGGTGGTAGCTCAATGGTACTGGGCCATATTCAACCAAAAAGAAAACTGAGCTGGGTTAGATGAAAAATTCTGAAAAAGTAGTGACAAGTGGCTAGCTTGTCGTCTACATAATCACATACCCAAAATCCGATACACCGCTAGTCGCCTTTTACGACATGCTAGGCAGGGAACACAGTTGGCACATTCTTTTAAGTTCCAAACCGACATGTGACATTTTTTTTTAGTCCGTGTTTTGAACAGATTTTTTAAGTTGTGACAATTGGCTAGCTTGTCACCTACAATCGCAAAAAATGTGATTGTTACAAAAAAAAACTTAAAAAAAATATGAGTAATGTCTTACATACCTGTTTTTGGTCCTTAGTGAGAATATTAGCACTGAATAACTAAGTCACGTGTGCGTACTCCCAAGGTGAGTTAGACACTGAGTTAGTTTAGCTGACCAAGCTTATCGATGAATGTTTTAGTTGGAGCCAGGCGTGTGCAACCTTTTTACGTTTTTAATAACTTTTTTTATGGTCTATTTGGAGATTAACTTCACCAAATAGGTCATATTTGTTCCGTGCTTATATCTAGTTAGCGATACTACTGCAGGACGTTGGTTTAGCTATGTACAAGTCCTTGACTGACTCGTAGAACTAGCGGTAGCATGCGCCGCCTAAGGACCAAAAGGTCCCGGGTTCAAATCCTGGGTCGGGCTAAAAGTGGCTATTTAAATATTGAAGTTATTCAGTAACAGCTCGGAGTCAGGAAGTTGGCGGTTTAATCACCCCCGTGCCTCGGAAAGCTCGTTAAGCCGTTAGTCCTGAGCGTTATTTATCTCTAAGGAATAGAGAGTGCATCTGTGTGTGCGCACACACTTGTGATTATAGATTGTAGGTATGTTTCTGATGTAGGATTAATGAGATAAGCTGTTTTTGACTAAACTAATAATGGCGAATCCTGCCCATTGCTTATCGTATGTGGTTTTAGTGGCGTGTTTGTGTGAGTTTGGCTTCATCGGTTCTCATACTAATTTTTTGTGACATGGCATTTCTACTAGTTTTTTCTGTTCTGTGGTTATAAGCAATACAACACTATACGTTATGCTTTGGCGCATTAATTATGGTTATTTTTAGTTAATGTGAAACCACATACCTACTTATTTATCTTATTATTATAAGGAAGTAATAAAAAGGATTTTAGGAAATTAGCAAGCTTTTATTTTAAGAGCGGTGGTAGCTCAATGGTAAGGACACGCGCCTCTTAACCGAGGAGTGCGGGTTCAAACCCTGGCATGTACCTCTAGATTTAAAAAAATCTATGTATATATTTATACCACTAGCTCGACGGTGAGGGAAAACATCGTGATGAAACCTACAAATTCAAACAACTTTGAATTTGTAACCATGATCCAAAAATGGTCTGGTTTCCCTATCTTAGGGTTACGAAGGTCAGATCGGCAGTCGCTTCAATGTAATTACCAGACTCGCTAAATCCTGGATCATGGTCTAAGCGGACCCTGTCTAAGAACGGGACATAACGCTAGGAAGATGATGATGAGCAAGCTTTTATTTTATTATATTTAATGTGTAAATTTAGAATTACAAATTGTGAATGGAAATGTTATTTATTTCTTACGGTTTAAAATTTTAGCTTAAGTACCAAATATCATTAACCAATATATTATTAACAGTGTTCATCAAAACATGTCAGACATAGGTACTTTCGCATTTATTACATTACTAGCAGCGCCCCGCGGATTCACCGGCGTAGTTCCCATTCCCGAGAGAATGCGGGATTAAAATATAGCCTATGTTACTCGCTGATAATGCAGCAATATAATATTAGTAAGGAATAATTATGTCAAATGTTGGTCTGGGACTCAAAAATAATGTGCCAACTGTGTTTCTTGCCTAGCATGTCGGAAAAGACGACTAATGGTATATCAGGTTTTGGGTATGTGATTGTGTAGGCGACGAGCTAGCCACTTGTCACAATTTTCCATATAAACCGACCCAGTTTTATTTTTGGCTGAATGTGGTTAAAGGGCCTGCTGTCCCTTTGGTTCTGCCTACCCCTTCGGGGATTACGGGCGTGATGTTATGTATGTATGTATGTAAGGAAACGTGTTTTATTTTGCATTATTTATTTTTTGATGATTTTCAAATAAATAAAATAAAACTATACTCGCCTTTGGTTTGACAGCAAATGTCAAGGTGACATTTTTAATGGCAACACATTTCTCTGTAGAATAGGCTATTTGACAGTATGAAAAATAATTACTTATTTATTGTCATCCGCGTTACTTACGAATTAAAAAAGCGATTTCGGCCAATCTCAACGAAGATTAGCCATCTGCACATGAGATATTATAGTGCACAAGTGTGTGCGCAAACACAGGTACACCTCTGTTCCTTCACTCTCATAGTCCGGTGAGACGGCGCCGACATGACCGGAGAGAGGTCAGGCGCAGGACCAACGGCTTAATGTGCTTTCTGAGGCACGCGGGTGATTAAACCACCAACTTCCTGACTGCGGACTGTTACTGAGTAATTTTAATATTGAAATAACCGCCTCCAAATATTTGGCCCTACCCGGGATACAACCCGAGACCTCTAGGTCTTTAGGCGGCGCATGCTACCACTAGACCAAGGCAGTAATTTTTATTAAATTACATACATAACATCACGCCCGTAACTGTTTATTGTTGAGACGAAATGTTTACAACCTCTGTATGACTACTTTTGAACCAAATGGCCGACCCAGCGTTTTTCTTGCCGACTGAGAATTGACCACCCAAGACCTGTTCGTACTTGTGTTGCAGAAATATCGATAGTTTCACGATCGAGAAGCTACAACATTGATACTATCGATATAGTAAGATTGACTAAACAGATATACAATGCGAAAGTGGAAGGATGTAGGAGCCGCGGAAGGCCCAGGCTCACCTACCACGACCAGATTGGTCGTGTATTAACAGAAGGTGATGTTAGGAGTCATAAAAACCGTACAGCTTGTATGAAAAGGATCATGAATGTTGAAGAGGCGAGTGAGGTGTGTAAGGATCGTGCCATATGGCGTTCGGTTCTCTCTGCCTACCCCGCTAGGGAAGTGGCGTGAAGTTTAGTTAGTTAGTTTAGTTAGTTTTAACGATCGAGAAGCTACAACATTGATACTATCGATTGACTGCCTCGTTCGTCTAGTGGTAGCATGCGCCGCTTAAGGACCGTGAGGTCCCAGGTTTAAATCCCGGGTCGGACCAAAGTTTGTGACTGGGTATTTCAGGGCTCTTTGAGACCCTGATACTTGGGTGCTTTTTAGGGCATCTTGCCTCTTACTCTGGGGAGAGCAAATAATATATGCGGGAGAAGATGCCCGAAAAAAACCCATGTTAAAGGCCCTTAAGCTGCCACCAGGGGCGATGACACCAGAGACAGGGTAGGCAGGGTCCAAGTATGGATAGCAATCGTCCTCTCAGGACAAGCCACGATGACGACAGGCCACGACACCAAGGGTCGCAGGTTGGAATCCCGCTAGGGGCAAATGTTTCGTGTGATAAACATGGACATTTGTACTCGAGTCATGGATGTTTATAAACGTATTTAAGTATGTCTATCCGTTCACCTAGTATCCATAGCACAAGCATAAGCTTAGTTTGGGACTAGGGAATTGGTGTGTCAGACTGGAGAATTTAAAAAGTTCTAGAGAATTTTGGAGAATCGATAATATTAATAGTATCATTCGTTTTAACTTCTGTCTAGTTAAAGTCTAAGTCAAAATACTTTTTATATATATATATATATATATATATTTTTTTTTTTTTTTTAAGTAAATAAGTTTGAAACAAGTTCTTATAAATCGTCAGTCAGATCAGAATATCAATTAATATCATGCATCTACCACCGGTTCGGAATGTTGCTTCTACCGAGAAGAAACCGGCAAGCAACTCGGTAGTTACTCTTTTCAACAACATCTTTTACAAAGGTTTTTAGATAATATTTACCATTGAACCATGTCATGAAGCCGGCTTGTCAGATACAAAGGAAAAGAAAAACGTTTCCTTCAGAAGTACCTACTCTCGTTAAGTATCGATAAGTACTACATATTTCACTAACATAATAGAATTGTTGCAATATGACCTATTGATAAGCCTTACTGACAAGTATTTATGGTTAACTTTATAATGGGTGTTTATCTGCAGTGATATCTAGTCTAAGTGTAGATTAATTAAGTTTACAAAATTGTATAATTGGCATTTTAAAGAGTAACTATCGAATTTCTTGCCGGTTTCTTCTCGGTAGAATGAACATGGTGTTAGAATTGGGTATTTGTTCTTATTTGTTTTTGTATATTGACTATTAATAAGTGCTTTCTTGAAGCCTATATAAATGAAGATATTATGAATTTGAATTTAATATTAACGATACTATCGACTCTATCGTACTATCTTCAGTACCATCGATAGTAGGTAATCGACCAGTTATCGATACACCATCGTTTTTCCATCGACATCTAACTATCGATGTGCATCACTACACACATGTATGTACGACAACACATATTTATGTCTGTACTTTGACCTGAAAACAATATAGCAATGTGTCTTTTTGATGGACTGCAGGTCTTAAATTGTATAAATTATATTATCTTAATATAAATTTGTTCCATGTTGGTCTGGGACTTGGCCCATGTTGATCTGGTACAAAAAAAAAGAATGTGCCAACTGTGGTTCTTGCCTAGCATGTCGTAAAAGGCGACTAATGGTATATCGGATTTTAGGTGTGTGATTGTGTAGGCGACGAGCTAGCCACTTATTGTCGCTACTTTTTTACAATTTTCCATCTAGCCCAGCCCAGTTTTTTTTTAGCTGAATGTGTTTTAAGGGGCTTGCCCTCTGACTCTGCGTACCCCTTCGGGGATTACGGGCGTGATGTTATGTATGTATGGAATTGGGATAAACGGAATTAATTGCATCATTTTAATAGACTTCGATATTAACAATTTCACTGACAGACATCACCATTAATGCATTCAAATTAAAACTCCATGCATAATGTATTAGCTCATTCTGACATATGACCCGACGTCCGGACAATATGAGTTCTTTTAACCAAATTTTAGTGTACTTTAATTAAACTTACAATAAAAACGGCAATGTTACTTGGGTAAAAAAAAATCATTTATTTACCCCACAGACTAGAAAAAAAAGAAGGACTCCGCACCACTAACTAGACGTTGAATAACACACTTATAATAAATCTGTAGAGAGGTCAATTCTGTACATGAAATATATTTTTAAAATAACTATCAGGGGGTGATTAGTGATCGATACTGATGCCAAAAATGCAATCAGTAAATTTTTTGTCTGTCTGTATGTTCCTTATAGAAACAAAAACTACTCGACAGATTATAAACTTGGTACAATTATTCTTCATACTCCTGGGCAGGTTATAGTATACTTTTCATCACGCTACAATCAATAGGAGCAGAGTAGTGAAGGGAAATGTTGGGAAAACGGGAGCAGTTGCTCCATTTTTTAAGCTTCCGTCGCGTGTGCAGCCTTAACGGTTAAAGTTACATAGAAATCATGTATGACGGAAATAGTCTTTATAATATTAACCATAAACGCGGGTGACACCGCTGGCACAGCTAGTATACAATACAAACAGAAATGTTACTTGGGTAAAAAAAAACATTAATTTAGCCCACAGACTAGAAAAAAAAGAAGGACTCCGCACCACTAACTAGACGTTGAAAGTGCTTTAACTCAGGTGCTTTAACTTGACAAGCAACTTACGTCACTCATTGACATAATAAGTGCTCCAAATTACAGATATCCGATATCTGGTATTCTTAAGTATCTCACTCACACATGCATAAACGTGGCTTCATGCAATGGTATGACAGCGTGAAGTCCTTCTTTTTTTAATATAGTAAGTGATTTAGCCTGTCAGATGGTAATAAAAAAAAATTTAAGTGACAAATGGCTAGCTCGTCACCTAATCAATCACACACCACGTAGTGATTACTTGCTCAGTGCACACACCCAATGCACTACTTATTAAACGCCTTTTTTGACATGCTTGACAAGGGACAAAATTGGCACATTATTTATCAGCTTTACACCAACATGGGACAGAACCGTGTGTCACAATCTATTCGCAGTCGCCCTAAAAGACGTGCTGAATTGACAGAAAACGTCGTTTGGCTTAAAAAAAAATCATAAAATGTAGATCCAGTTATGATTTTTTTATTAGTTTATTATACAGGCCCGTTGGTCGAGTGGTCAGTAACCTTGACCACGAAACCAAGGGACGCGGGTTTGAATACACCAGGGGCAAATGTGTGATGAACATGGATGTTTGTACTCAAGTCATGGATGTTTTTAAACGTAATTAAGTAAGTCTATTCGTTCAACTAGTATCTATAGCACAAGCACAAGCTTAGTTTGGAACTAGGAAATTGGTGTGTCAGCCTGGAGAATTTATTTATTTTAGTTACTATAATGATTGCCTCGTCTATTGGTCGAATGCGCCGTCTCAGAACCATGAGGTCCTGGGTTCAAATCCCGGATCGGGCCAAAATTTTGTATTTCATTAGATTAAATTACTTAGTAATATTAAGAGGAAAACATGCTGCGCCGACCCCAGGTGAACTAGGAGAAGGGCAAGAGGATGATGACTCAGTAACAACCCGAAGTCTGGAAGTTGGCGGTACCCACGTATCCTGCGCCTGGCTATCCGGTCATGTCGGCGCCGTCTCACCGGACTATGAGAGTGAAGTAACTGAGAGTGCACCTGTGTTTGCGCACACATTTATGAACTATAATATCTCCTGCGTAGCGGGTTAATCCTCGTTGAGATTGGTCAAAGGTTAAGAGGATATTATTCACTATAAACATGAATATGGAAGGATTAATACACTTTTAGTCGCTATTTACCAAAAATACCTTATTTGGTACGTTGATTTCAACACCCAACATAGTACCTACGGCTGGTTTCAGAGTCAAGCTGACCGTCCGCGCGCCACGCGTCTCCTAAAGACGTTTTTATATTGTGATCAGCGCGGGCAGTGTTCACTTACTATCCCCCGTAGTCTCCCATAGAAAACGTCGACCTAGGAACGTCCTCCTAAATCCCGACGATGCCATCACACTAGCCATGAAGTCGGCTCAGCATCTCGCGACACAGTCCAACACTTCAAGTCGCCCGTCGTTCCGTCCTCGCCGGCGAGGACTCGAATCGCGCCGCCCCCGCTAGGTCCTTATTCACGTAATCGGCCCGCGCCCGGTCGCTTCTATCCCCAAACCTACGTGCGTCTGCCCTCTTCAGCAACGTCCTGAGCCGAGGTCGAGCCCCGTAGGGGGCGCCCTCAGGCTGTTGCCTAAATTTTAGGGGTGAGAGTTTTCCGCTCCCCCGCCAACCCGGTAGGTACTAAAGCGCAAGCGTGAGTGGAACCAGCCTAGCTCGTATTAGAATACGTCAAATTTGACTGGCATAATAAAATCATCTTCTTCCTAGCGTTATGTCCCGTGTTTAGACGGGGTCCGCTTAGACCATGATCCAGGATTTAGCGAATGGTAATTACATTGAAGCGACTGCCGATCTGACCTTCGTAACCCTCAGATAGGGGAACCAGACAATATTTGCATCATGGTTACAAACTTTGACTGGCCCGTTGGTCGAGTGGTCAGAGACCCTGGCCACGAAACCAAGGGTCGCGGGTTCGAATCCCGCTAGGGGCAAATGTTTCGTGTGATGAACATGGACATTTGTACTCGAGTCATGGATGTTTATAAACGTATTTAAGTATGTCTATCCGTTCACCTAGTATCCATAGAACAAGCATCAGCTTAGTTTGGAACTAGGGAATTGGTGTGTCAGTCTGGAAGATTTAGATTTATTTAAATCCAAAGTTGTTTGAATTTGCAGGTTTCAGTGTTATAAATACGTACATAGACTTAAAAATCCAGAGGTACCTGCCCGGGTTTGAACCCGCACTCCTCGGTTAAGAGGCGCGTGTCCTTATCATTGAGCTACCACCGCTCTCATCTCATCGCACTGGCAAAATAGAATACACAAATAAAAAAAATCTCTCCGTCAAACTCATTGCAAACACGAATAGGAAATGACGGAATGTCATGAACATGACAAAATGTCAGTCGGTCGATCCCCACAATCATTAATAAAATAACAAAAATTTCTTTTTATCACAATGCATCGGAGGTCACGTTGGCCAGGTTTTGCGATATTCTATCAGTGCACGAGGGCTATCAGAGGTTCTTTGGATGTTCAAAGAGGTTTAAGAAAGTCACTCACTGCCTATTTGATTTAGATGGCACTGTACTTGGTAAGGGATGATTATTTTAACTCTAAGTCTCTAACAATATAACTAACTAACTAAATTTCACGCCACTTCCCTAGCGGGGTAGGCAGAGAGAACTGAACGCCATATGGCACGATCCTCACACACCTCACAACATCCTTATTGACACACAGCTTTAACGCAAAAAGATTATCACAATCTGATTGACCAGAGTTGTGGGTTCCATAAACACCCAGGGCAACAATTCGTGTAATACTTGTGTTTATTCTGTGTCTGGTGTTAATATACGATATTTAAGTATATAATACTACTGTTGTTTTTGATATCCCTAACACATATGCTTAACGGGGTATGCTGCCACTTTGACTCTGCCCACCCCTTCGGGGATTGCGGGCGTAACAAAATGTTTGCACGTAAGTGCTTAAACTTCTTAACTAGGATTCAGATCAATGTATTTAATTATTAGCGCGTTCAAATAAATACTGTTGCTTCCATATTTTATATTAGAACATACATATTAACACGCCTGCAATTCCTAAAGGACTAGAATGTAAAGAGCAACAAGCGAATATAAAATTGAGCATGATTACTCATCTAATTGAGTGTGGTAGCTCAATGGTAAGGACACGCGCCTCTTAACCGAGGAGTGCGGGTTCAAACCCGGGCATGTACCTCTGGATTTTTCAAATCTATTTACATATTTAATTATTTATACCACTAGTTAGACGGTGAGAAAAAACATCATGATGAAACCTGCAAATTCAAATAACTTTGGATTTGTAACCATGATCCAAAAATTGTCTGGTTCCCCTATCTTAGAGTAACGAAGGTCGGATCGGCAGTCTCTTAAATGTAATTACCAGGCTCGTTAAATCCTGGATCATGGTCTAAGCGGACCCCGTCTAAGCACGGGACATAACGCTAGGAAGATGATGACTTATCTAATTGAGTTAAAATTCGTTATTTTCAGACTCAGAAGTTATATATCATAAAATGATAAAACAGATATGTGAGAAATATGGCAGAAAGTACACAAAAGATCTTCGCATCAGGGTAATTATAATGTATCTGCTCATAATACTTCTTACCTATTCGATACAATTTATTCTTTAAAACCAGTGGCCCGTCCCGGTTTCACCGGAGTGTTAAATATTTTTATTCCTATTTTTTTTTTGTGGTAATAAAATATAGTATTTGTTATTTTGGAAATGTGCGCCCTACATTTGTTTTTTATAATATTAGGTACTACAACACGGACTAGTAAAAAAAGAAGGACTCCACGCTGTCACACTATAGGGTGAAGCCACGTTTATGAATGTGTGAGTAAAGTACATATGGATACCAGATATCGGATATCTGTCATTTGGAGCACTTATTATGTCAATGTGTGATGTAAGTTGCGTGTCAAGGTGGAGCACCTGAGGAGCTTCAATGTCTAGTTAGTGGCGCGGAGTCCTTCTTTTTTTACTAGTCCGTGTACTACAATTAAATGCTTCAGAAATTGTTTTATTACCTTAGCCTAATATTCAGGTACTACTTACTATCTATTGGACTAGACCCTTGATGATTAATTTACCCTCAATATCGAAAAATGTAGGAGTGAGGATATCTATCTATGAAAGTGATTGTGTCACATGGAAATGAGAATTACCCTAATACTACTTATTCTTCTTATTATACCACTTGCTCGACTGTGGGGAAACCTGCATTTCAAATAACTATCGACTTTTTGTAGCGATTCATACGCGCGTTTGAATCGCCACACAGTCGCGATGCAGCAGCTACGCGGCTAGGTACTGAATCGCGACTGCATCGCGATTGTATCGCTGATTAGTAACGCGTCTGTGTACAGGTAGCATGTTTTGCGACTGTATCGATGCTGGATCGAGACAGAATCGCGTTTGTATTGCTGCAAAAAGTCGCAATGTGTAAGGGTTCTAAGTTCTATTATCAAGGTCAGCTTTAACGCCAAATCCAGGTTCGTGGTCCAAGCGAATCCCTCGCGAAGTCTTCTAGGACGCTGTTGACTTAGGCCCGATCCCCAATTAAGCGACGATCAGCTTGAGGTCGGACCGAGGACCGGTGAACGGCATTAGTGAGGGTCGGTCCTAAGTCTTAATTTGATTGTCAGATGTACGGCGTGACGGACCGTGAGCTGTGTCTAACGGTGGTGAAGGAGCTGAAGATGCCCATCTCGGCGGACGAGCTGGAGCTCCAGCTGGGCGACATGGCCAAGAAAGTGCTGCCCGCAGCGCCGCTGCTGAGAGGTACTGAGGGACGTGGGAACAATGGTGACTGGGGACATTCATAACTGGGGAATAGGGATAGTTGTGACTGTGGGGATATCGATGACGTTGGGGACCGCAGTGACATTAGGGACGAAGTGGAAATGGTGGTGACATGGGAATAGTGGTGAGTGGGGCCTATGGCAACTGGGGATAGCAATGTTGTGGGTACAACAGAGGTGACTGGGGACTACGATGATTTGCAAAAAATTATACATGTTTTTTTTTTTATTTAATTTTATATGATATTTTAGATGAAATATCTACGTCTACTACGTATGTCAACTTCAGACCACGATTAGGATCTCAGGTATCTTTTCCCAGTAAAAATGTAGTATACTTGTAACGAAAAAGAAGACGTTAGGAAAAGTTAAAATAAAAACTTTAATTATAAACCAAAATACAAAATACATGTGTCAAACGCAATATTATTTGGTTTGATTTTATTTGACAGCTTCTGTGTTGCCCAGGGGCGGAGCGATTGCTGACTCACCTGCACGACTACAAGATCCCGATGGCGCTCGCCACCAACTCCACGGAGCAGGCTGTGAGGCTGCACGCCACTGCCAGGCCAAAGCTGTTTGGACTCTTTGACCACAAGGTGACAGGCTTGAATAACTCGTGGGAAACACATTGAAGCTATTGCAGCTTTTGAAAATAAATATCAGACTACATCACATACATTGATCTAACTCCGAGGTAAGTAGCTTAAGTACTTGTGTTACGGATGTCAGAATCAACAGTGGTATTACAAATATATACTTAAATATTGGATATTAACACCCAGACACAAAACAAACATATTCATCACATGAATGTTTGTCCTGGGTGGGAATCGAACCCACAACTCTTAGCGCATGGGGCAGGGTCACTATCGAATGCGCCATCGAGCCAGTCAAATTTGTTTGTGGTATTAGTCAAGGTAGGAAGGTAGGATTAGTGCTATGTATAGTTTGAGTGGGCTGGCTAGACCAGGCCCAAACGTTTGGGCTCTTCGACCACACCGGTCTCGGGATAGGCTAGCTCGTAGGAGACATGCTGCGGTCCTATTGACTTAACCAGATAGGAGTAATACTGGGCACCTGGACCAAAAGCTGACGGGCAAATGACTAGGTCGTAAGAGACACGCGGTGTGACTAGGTCTACTAGACCTGGGTAGATGTACCTACTTAGTCTCTTATGTTATCAATCTTATCTATATTTCAATTTGTGCAGGTTTGCGCGAGCGATCCAGAAGTGGACCGAGGCAAGCCGCATCCGGACATCTATCTCGTGGCTGCGTCGCGGTTCCCAGATAAACCGAAGCCTGTGCAGGTTTAATTTATTAGTCTCTAGCACGGACTGGAAAAAAAAGAAGGACTCCACGCTGTCATACTATAGGGTGAAGCCACGTTTATGAATGTGTGAGTGAGATACTTATGGAGATATCGGATATCTGTCATTTGGAGCACTATTATGTCAATGTGTGACGTAAGTTGCGTGTCAAGGTGGAGCACCTGAGGAGCTTCAATGTCTAGTTAGTGACGCGGAGTCCTTCTTTTTTTTTACTTGTTCGTGGTCTCTAGCTCCTGCTGACGGCTTTGTCCGCATTAACTTTAGAATTAAGTACGTACTAGGTACTTCCTAACGATTTTCAATCCAGAGCAACTCTATTTAAGTACCTAACTTTTAGCTGTAAAAGTCGTAAAAAAAGAAGTCAGCTCCTTGATCTCTCGTATTCTCTTTCTCTGTATATTGTGCAACCTAATAAGGGTTTTTGAATTAAAAAATCCAAAAGATGGCGTGACTGTGACTTGCGGTCTTGTCACCCTCCTCATTGGTATGTTATCAGAACAAACTGACATGCTGTCAACAAGGAGCCAATAGTGACAGTGATAAGACCACGAGACTCCCTCGTGCCGTCTGGCGGTTTTTGTATTTTTAAAAACCGTCATTACGTACGACGACATAATTTACTTTTTTCAGTGCTTGGTGTTTGAAGATTCGGCAGTTGGTGTGGAAGCCGCTGTAGCTGCTGGTATGCAGGTAATTAACCATTTTATACAAAAAAGTTAGAAATAATTCATCATCTCCATATGTCCCTTGCTTAGTCGGGCTCCGCTTAGACAATTGGGATGTTGACACCATTTATATTTAATTTTGAAATATCAATTCTGAAAAAGAAAGTATCGTAGTATGCTGTTAAGCCGTATTGATTTTGTATCATATTGAGATTTTTAATTTTACAAAAACTGCTTTAATATTAAGTCAGTTGACTATACAAACTAGTGACGTTACACATTGACAAGCCCATACAAAATCTATGAAGTGATTTCGTTTTGACAGCTTTTAAAAAGTATCTCAATTGACTAGCCAGTCAACATCCCTATTGAATGGCTTTTTGGTTATTTTTTTATGTCCAGGTAGTGATGGTTCCAGACTCCCGCCTTGATAGAGAACAAACTCGGGCGGCCACCATCGTGCTGCGCTCGTTGTTGGACTTCCAGCCTGAGCTGTTCGGTCTACCACCCTTTAACGAGAAGCCTGAAAGACGCGAAATACATTCCGCCCCTAAATGAAAGAAATTACTAATGAAAAAGCCAATAATGATAAGTGTTTGTGATTTCTTTGAATCAGCTTGCGTCATTGAGACAACTAGTCTATGACGTACTTATTATTAATTAAAGAAGTTTACAACATTCGTCACTATTCAAGTAGTAGACTGAAATCAGAGCAAGCCATACTAAATACTTTTAGCGACATCTATTGTCAACTAGTTGCTTTTTAATTTTAAATTATGCTGATAGATGTCTTATAGAACATTTATATTAATACCATCTGCCGGCCAATAGCTTTCCTAGTAAGTGACTACTTAGAAGTTAAAAGCTAAAATAGTCACTAGATGGCAGTCAAAGTATAATTTAATGAGCGACATCTGCGGTCAAGTGGTACTAAACCTGGCATTTTATTTCATTGAATAATAAAAGTTTACTCGATTTTGCTTTTTGTAATTGTGCGTGAGTTAATATATGTATTAGTTCTTGTCATTTAAATCACGATTTTCGGTATTGTTTATCTATTGTTGTAAGTTAATCAGGACATATTTTGACTATCTGTGAGAACGTGACCAAAGAAAAAAAAATAAAAACTCATTTTTGGACCATTAAGTTTTATTTAACCAAACCCATACTATTACAGCGTACAATTATCCTAGATAGGCGTTAGAGCTTTATGGTATTTCTACATTATTTACAACATCTTTATACAAATAAGTGTAGATATATCTTATACAAATTTTACATGGGGGTAACTACTGAATAAAAGATTATTTGGCTGACAAAAACGACAAACTTCTTTTTAACACAAAATTGTGACGAAATGTCTAAGTTTATTGTTATTAAAATTAAAAAACAAAAAAAATGCTTTTTAAAAAACTTACAACTATAATATCATTTTTAAAACTATGTGTAACAATATGCTGAACTAAAATTTTGATTCAACGTTTAAGCTTTGATATAAATCTAACATGCATTAACACACATAGTATATGGGCTTTCAGTTAAATACGATTATTCGCATATTTATCTTCTTTTTTCATGAAATATAATGCTTTATATGTATATTTAAAGAAAGGTATATAACAGAAAGCATTCAACAACAAAAAATGCTTATTAACATTAAATCACATGTAATTTTCAAATACTATATGTATAGATTGTGCTGTTTTTAAAATCATAAACTAAAAACTATTGGGCATTTGATTAAAAAATATTTGCGTATATACAATCCATTTTTTTTAATAAACATTCATTATTTTCTCACTAATATTAGAACGCATTTTTTTTATATAAAAAAAAAATTAACAAAATGTTCACATATTATTTTTTAATCAAACGAATTTTTACATCTAACTTCTTATACCTTTATTTTTCATTTTCTTTTTTATTCATCAGTCTCTTGGGACAATTATTTATATTTTCATAGCAGGCACTTAGCATCCCCATCAATATAATTAACGATACATCGTTTAATTAAAAATGACATGATTATATAATCTTCCACCTACATATGGGGTGGGTTGACATGGCTTGATAAGTAATTATCTTAGGTAGAGTAGGGTCAGCACGTACTATAGTCGAGAATCGAGTGAATCTCAAATCATTGCCAAAAAAATCGATTATTTTGATTTATGTAGGCCAATTTTTATATTCGTTATGTAGCATCCGTTACGACTATGTAGCAAAAGTAAATAAATATAAATGTACAATTAATTTACTGCTTTAAATAAGTCATGATTAACCGACTTCAAAATTGGCAACTGTAATACAAAGAATCGATTTTGTTGAAAATTACTAAACTGTAGATTATTAATTCTGCTATTGACCGCTTCAGCGCACACCAGGTACCCATACTTATCCCTCCTTAAGGCTGTCTGTCCAGCGGAGCGGAGCGAGGTAGCGGAGGCGAGCGAGTTGAAAATCCACCGATAGAAAACGTCTACTAAAGAGGAGCGCAGATTTTGTGCACACCTATTGGTTAATATTTCTCCGTTTCGCTCCGCTGCCTCGCTCCGCTCCGGTGGGCAGGCAGCCTAAACCTCGACTTAGTTCGCACTATCGCTAGACATGGGTGATTCAGGCAAAACCGTTGCGTTAACTCAGTAACTAACTGCGCTAACTCATTGAGTAAACTCAATATTGCGCCATGGCGCAGTGAAGCGGAACGCGCCGAGCCGTGAGATGGTCACGCGCGGCTTTTGCGCCGTGCGCCAACACTGACACACCCGGCGTAGGGGACCGAGTTAGCGCAATTCCGATACAGCGTGTTACACACATCTAGCTAGCGACGCGTATAAGAAATTGCAAATTTTGTCTGTTTACTAAGGCATTATTGACAAAAAAGCAATTCAAAAATCTCGAATTTGGTTATATGTATTCATTTCAACTAGGATTTAATCACCAGATTCGCATATTTTTGGACGAAATAGATATTCAAATATACAGGGTGACTAGTAATTCGTCCTATTCCCTAAGTCACAAAATTTCAATGAATTTTAAATCTTTCGAAATCTCGGAAACCACTCACTTTCGACGCCTAGTTGATAAGAGGTCTATTTGTTGCAGATGACCTCTAACACAACCACTTTTAATGAATAGGTCCAGTCACCCTGTATATATGACCACTTTTAGAGAAGCCATATTGTTTTGCAAGCGTAATCAAATCAATGATGATTCACAGAAAAAATATTCCACATTACTAGTGTATTATGTAATTATGACAAATCATGATTTGGTCTTACAACCAATTTCTTTGTCACAAATAAATAAATGTCAATCCTTTGTAAGACCTGACAATGGAATTACAATGTTATCAGATGGTACCAGTGGCGTGGCGAGGGTTTCTGTCGCCCGGGGGCGTGTCTCAATTTTGGGGGTCATACGCCCAGTGGCGGACTAACTGGTTGACGGAAGGGGCGGTGCGCCCAGGCTTCTGTTCCTGGGGGGCCTCATATCATCTCCAAGTTCAATCATCCTATATCAAACAGTGAACCCCTCTCCCCCTGATTTCGGTCAAGTAACACTCCTCGTATCCCTACTAGGGACCCCAGCTACCGCCCCAGGCTTAGTCCGCCATTGCACACGCCCCCAAGTATTACGCCGCCCCACATACATTGTAACCCAGGATTTACAATTTCACAATTTACTATATAAATGTTTCAAATTTCAACAGTTAATTCAAATTTACACCCACGTTACACCACTGGATGGCACAAAATATACAATATATATTGAATATCTTTCTATATGTGTGTATGTATGTCCGTAGTAATTTATAATCAAAATGGCATTTTGTTTGTCCCACAAACTTATAAGCGCGGTGATCGTAACATAGCCAGTTACGACCTAACCACTTATAACTATTATAGGAATTTAATTTAATTAATTTTTAACAAAAACTTAATTATCTATGTGTCTTGGTTCTTAGTGGAATTGGAAATTTCTTGTAAATTTTTAAATAATAAATTATAAATAACATTTTTAATTTATACATACATTTTAAATTCTTATTTTTTTTTTTTTCATATTTAAACATTTGTAGGACAACATCTATTTTGTATTGGCCCAAATCGATAAATATAAAATAGGCCACCGACTTTATATATTATGATGTCGAGTTCTTATTGTGACAATAAATCATAATTATTAAGCAATAAAAGTTCTTTTAATTTTTTTTTTAATATTTAATAACCAAGGTTATTTTTAGTTCTTGCTTACGTTAACCTTTTCAATTTAAATGATTTAAAAAAATATTTTTTTTTCTTTTATACAAAATAGCAAAACACCTGATCAAATGTTGTATCGAAAGTAAAAAAATTGTTCCTTATAATAATGAGTTAAATAAGTAGGTAAGTGAACGTGAACGCTATGACTTTTCTCATAAAAGGGCCGTTGATACACAATCATATTAAGTATTGTCGAATTTTGAATCAATTATATTTCATATTTATCCATATTTTTCACATCGTATTATATCCGAGGAGCTTATATTTATTAATATAAGTTTTTAACATCATTCTTTCAAATATCTTTATTAAAGAGCAGACACATATCATAGATTATTTTAATAATAAAAAACAATAAGTATATAACACTTATTGGACATGAAATACATTACGGAGCGAAAATAAATATCTTAGACACCTCTTACAATCTAAATTGTGATATTTATAGTTTAAAAAAAAACAAAATTCACTATTTAAATATAAAATCTGGAATTACAAACAAAAATAAATAAATTTGGCAAGTATTTTTCTACTTCCTACTTACATAGAAATCAGGTAATGTTCTTATAGCGCCATCTAGCGTCGAATAGCTGGACTATATTAGTTGCTTTTTCACGTAAAAAATTTTCAGCGTTCAGTATTTGTGGACTATAAATTTATTTAATATAACATAACATTAAAAACAATTATTGAGCTAGACGAAGTGCCTAAAATATTTGTTTCAGACACCCGTTTCCGTAATTTATTTTAAAATAAATATCTTTGCCAACATGTAGTATGTGTTTGTATAAGAAAATATAAAATACCTTATAACTAAAAATGGAATAGTTTCGCCTAGAAGAGAGCATTGTTGGTAATTTAGGCATTAAAATTAGTAAATTATTTTTTTGTTAACATCTTACATCAAACCTAGACGTTATTTAAGAAAATAGAATCTTTTGAGTGTTTTGTGGTTAAAATTCCCCAATTGAAATTTTAGACCCAAAAAATCTTTGTAAAGTTAACATAATATCTCGTTCGCAGTAAGGATCCTCTTAGACCATGATCCATTTAGCAAGCTGAATATTGGGTGGCATAGTAGATATTTAATTTGACCCAAAAAATCGATTAGAGAATTTCAAGCTTAAATTTGTATTTAGTTCAAGAACGTTTAAACCACTGGAAACACCTAGTTACATGATTAGTGGACCCTAAAAGTGATATTTTTGATTAACAGATGTCTTAAAATTGCTTTTAATATATCAAATATCACCCCATGTTGGTCTGGGACTTAAAAATAATGTGCCAACTGTGTTTCTTGCCTAGCACGTCGTAAAAGGCGACTAATGGTATATCGGGTTCTGGATATGTGATTGTGTAGGCGACGAACTAGCCACTTGTCAATACTTTTTCACAATTTTTATCTCACCCAGCCCAGTTTTATTTTTGGCTGGATGTGGTTAAAGGGACCTGCTGTGTCTTCGACTCTGCCTACCCCTTCGGGGATTACGGGCGTGATGTTATGTATAAATTTTAAAATTTAATTTAATTGTAACAGAGATACGGCAAGTATAGTTTAAATAATTTAGAAAACTAATTCTCCCGGCGCTGCGCAGTGCGCCGTGCGCCAACACTAAGTCGACACATCCGGCGCAGGCGACTGAGTTAGCGCAACTGTATAACGCAGATACAAATTAATCATTCAAATGTATTTCGGGCCCTGGTTCAAACGTTCTTGCCAACTAATACATCTTAAAAAGTACCCCTGGGGTCACGGACTAGTAAAAAAAAAAAACCGGCCAAGTGCGAATCGGACTCGCGCACGATGGGTTTCGTACCATTATATAATTATAAAAGCGGAAAAACAATAATCATGTGGGAGCCCCTCTTAAATATTTGTTTTATTTTAATTTAATAACTAACTAACTAACTAACTAATATATCAGCGTCTACCTGTTGCCGTTACCAATAATGAGCCCCCTTAAATAATTATTTTATTCTCTTTTTTAGTATTTGTTGTAGCGGCAACAGAAATACATCATCTGTGAAAATTTCAACTGTCCAACTATCACGGCTCATGAGATACAGTCTGGTGACAGACCGACGGACGGAGTCTTAGTAATAGGGCCCCGTTCTACCCTTTGGGTACGGACCCCTAAAAAGGACTCCGCGCCACTAACAAAACGTTGCGGCATCTGCGGAGCTCCAACTTGACACGCAACTTACAGCACACATTGACGTAAGCGCTCCAAATTCCCGATTACTGGTATATCTAAGTGTCCTAGAAGTCTCCCTCACAAGGATTGCTTCACACTGTAGTATGACAACGCGGAGTCCTTTTTTTTTTACTAGTCCGTGGCTGTTATAAACGTCTTGTCAACTTTGAGATCTTAAAGAGATTGTCATGAAGATATTATTCTGGACAGATAGTCTACGTCAAGTACCAGGAACAGTCTCTTTAAGATCCAACTTAATATCTTTCACTTTGCCATTGACAATTTTCTCTTTACACATCGATTTTTTTACTAAATCTTTTGTAATTTCATTCGCAACTACTAGATTTTTCTTAGAGACAATTCCTAACTTTGAATTTCGATCATTATCACGAATCGCAATCACATTATGTTTCTGCTCTTTAATATAATTAACGCACTGTCCGTTGACTTTGCCGATATCACCTTTAGTAACTAGCAATTTAGGCCCTAAATCCTTTGCAACATCATTGCAAACTTTGTCTTTCTCAGAATCTTTCGATTCGACAATATGTACTCCATTGCAAGTGGGTTTAAGTCCAGATTCCTTTAACATATTGCCAGTGCCTTGCTCAATTTTCTCATTACTCCCATTACCTTTAGAATTAATTGGAATAGATTCTTTTTTATCATCTGTAAAACTTAAAATATCTTTAGCAGTAACATCTGCTTCTTCTTTAGGAATAACATCACCGGTAATACCTGATTCTACATTTTCAATTACATTATCATCACCAGCGACCTTACCTTCATCACCTTCATCTTCAGCCCTCATTCGCTTCTCCTCAGCCAATCGCTCTACTTCCATCTGCTCTTCCAATCTCCTCTCCTCTTCCTTCTGTTCTGCCAACCTCTTCTCCTCTTCCTCCTTCAGCTTCCTCTCCGCTATCTCCTTCCTATTCTGCGCGTTCCACCAGGGCATGAACCGCTGGAACCTCACCCGGGAGCGGTGCTGGGGCTTCAGCACCCAGGACACGGCCATGTCTACGTCTGCGATTCTGGAATAGGAGAGGTTGGTGTGTCATTCCCTAATTGCCAGCAAATTTAAAAGATGATTGAATTATTAGTCAGTTATGTTATGTCCTGTATTCATATTAGTTGTTAGATCTAAGTTGTCGAAGACTAAACGAACTTTCAATCGCGGACTTTTGTCCGCCACACTTTTCTCGTGGTGAAGTGAGATTTCACGCGCTTACGCCAAACTACCACGGACTTTCTGTCCGTCGCGGACTAATAATCCGTTGCGCACTAAAAGTCCGCCGCGGACATAAAGTCCGCCGAGTCGACAGTCATCGCCGGTGGACACATACCTCCTCTTGAACCTGCACCGGTCCCTCGCGTACAGCTCCCAGTGGCCGACGCGCGCCTGCTTCGCCGCGAACGCCCAGACCCGCATCACGCGCACCTCCGGCGGGCGAGACGAGAATTGCACCTGGAATCGATTAGAAACATCCATTTTATTTATTGAAACATCACTTCAGTACTCTGTTCCGACCAATAATATAATATTGGGCATATATATATGGGGCAGGGTCACTACCGAATGAGCCATCGAGCTTGTCAATAATTACTAAGCATTTGCTACATATATAAGGAATAAAATTATAAGATGATCGTTCATTGCATATATCAGTCTGAAGAATGTATTTATTTTATTGTTATAAATAAATTAATAATTCTCCGGACTGACCCATCACTTCCCTAGTTCCCAACTAAGCTATAAGCTTGTCCTATGGCTACTAGGTGAACGGATAGACATACTCAAATACGTTTATAAACATCCATGACTCGAGCACAAATGTTCATGTTCATCACACGAAACATTTGGCCCTAGCGGGATTCGAACCTGCGACACTCGATTTCGTGGCCAGGGACTGAGCACTCGACCAACGGGCCCGTCAATTATATCTTCTAGTCGGCAAGACAATAGAACCTTTTAGCTTTATGAACACCATCTTAGCGACAAAGGCTATTGTGATACCAATATAATACAATTATCTTTGTTCATACTCTAAGACACTGTACAAAGAGATACATTGTTAGATAGGAACGCTGTTGACACAATGTTTTTATATCCCACTAGCTTCTTATATACAGGCCAGTTGGTCGAGTGGACAGATTTTTACAGATTTATTTTTTCTTTTGATCAAAAAACCAAAAATTACAAAAATACAGCTCAGCGTGACGTCACTTGTACCGTTTTATTTAAGGAACAAGTGACGTCAAAGCGCCACACTCCAGATCTTTGAAGCGCTGTATCTTTGTAATTTTTCGAGTATTAGCTAAAGGAATAATCAATCATAACATCTAACAGTAACGAGTAAAGAAAATATTTTAGTCAAGTAGCCAATTGTTGCTGGACGTTTTAATATTGTAATTACTAAGTACCCTCCTAAAGTCAGGAATTTTGCGGTTGATCACGAAAAAGTGGGAATTTGCGAAAGTGACCAATTTTATCGGCATGACGATCTGCGTCAAAAACCATATCACAGCATACGTTCGCTTCTCTTATCCCACCAATACCATATAGCCCAACGCCCATGTTCACGGGCCTTCCGTAACACAATATTTATCGTCACTTCTGACTCAGCGCCACGTAAACAAACAATTGGGGGTCTAATGACGTAACGTTTCATCATCAACACAAATCGTTGCACTGTAAGAATTGCATCAGATGCAAGGATGTAGACGTTCAAATACCACGTCAGAGGTCATCCGGCATTTCGTATCTAAATAAATAATAAATAAATAAATTCTTCAGACTGGCACACCAATTCTCTAGTCCCAAACTAAGCTTCTAAGCTTGTGCTAGGGATACTAGGTAAACGGAATAGACATACTTAAATACGTTTATAAACATCCATGACTCGAGTACAAATATCCATGTTCATCACACGAAATATTTGCCCCTAGCGGGATTCGAACCCGCGACCCTTGGTATCGTGACCAGGGTCTCTGACCGCTCGACCGACGGGCCAGTCAAAAAAATGATGATACATATTAAATTACTACCTCGTTGGTAGCGTCCGCTGCCTAAATATCAAGTGGTCCAGGCTTCGAATCTCGGATCGCGCCACAAACTGGGTATTTCAATATTGAAATACCCATCCACAAATTTTGGCCCGACCCGGAACCTCTTGGTCCTTAGGCAGTGCATGCTACCATTAGACCAACGAGGCAGTCAAAAGTAACATAGGCTATATTTTATCCAGGAATTCCCACGGGATTCCAACTACGGGGGTAAAACCGCGGCGCTGCTATTTACTGATAAATAAAATATGCGACACGTCTGAGACCTTAGGATCTTATGAGTACCAAATTCGTTGGACTGTGGGAATCCCAAGATAAGGGATGTCCCGATTCCCAGTATCGCTAACTTGTAAACACAATAATTCGACAACATCCTTCTACAATAACGGTAATGACTTCACCAATCATTTGACATACTTTTAATGAGCTCTCAATATGCAATGTTTCTATAGATAGTGTAATAAAATAGGTTTGATGACGTCACTGCTTAGCATACTCAACTAACCGCTAATATGCAAAAGCAATTAAAAATTTGAATGTAAAAATAAATTGAAATTAATTTACATACGAGTTGCTGTTACAAGTAATGTGTTTTATTAAAAAAAAATAAGTCTTGTATTTAATTGTAGCGGTGGTAGCTTAATAATAAATAAATATCCGACTATACCACATACATTGATCTGACTTCGAGGTAAGTAGCTTAAGCACTTGTATTACGGATATCAGAATCAACTAACTAACTAAATTTCACGCCACTTCCCTAGCGGGGTAGGCAGAGAGAACCGAACGCCATATGGCACGATCCTTACACACCTCACTCGCCTCTTCAACATTCATAATCCTTTTCATCAGAATGCACAGTTTATTATTACAAACTAGCTGTCCCGGCGAACTTCGTATCGCCCAGTAATTGACATTTAACATTGACAGATACGAATCCCACCGTTTTATATGAGAAAATACTTTTGCTTTTATTTTGTTTAATCGTCAATTTTTCAATGTTTTTAATAGTTATTCTGTTATTCTGGACGAAGTCAAATCCAACAAATCGAAAACAACGTAAATCGGTTCAGCCGTTCTCGACTTATAAGTGGTGTAACAAACACGACTTTGTTTTATTTATATAGATAATAATAGATAATAATATACTTATTATAAAGAGCGGTGGTAGCTCAATGGTAGGGACACGCGACTCTTAACCGAGGAGTGCGGGTTCAAACCCGGCACGTACCTCTGGATTTTTCAAATCTATGTACGTATTCATACCATTAGCTCGGCGGTGAGGGAAAACATCGTGATGAAACCTGCAAATTCAAACAACTTTGGATTTGTAACCATGATCTAAAATTTGTCTGGTTCCCCTATCTTAGGGTTACGAAGGTCAGATCGGCAGTCGCTTCAATATAATTACCAGACTCGCTAAATCCTGGATCATGGTCTAAGCGGACCCCGTCTAAACACGGGACATAACGCTAGGAAGATGATGAATAGATAATAATATACTTAAATATTGGATATTAACGCCCAGGATGCACTTTTAGTTACATACATATAATGACACCCATAATCATAAGAAAGGTAGAAAGTTTTTACCACCTTTACAGTTATGGTTAACAGACTTTTTTTTTTGTACGTACTTGAGGAATGCCTTTACGCACCGATGTCAAACGCAGGTAAAGCCAAAAGCTAGTTGACCATAAACAAAAACTGCATTCTCGAATATTCCTTAAGGCGGGTCACCGTCAACACAAAAAACACAAAAGATGGAACCTTTTGTTCGGTGAAGACTCGCCTTTACAGAAACTTTTGTCATCAACACGTGTTGCTAACACAAAAGATGGCAACATTTGTTCGGCGAAAAGATTCGCCTTCACACTAAGATCTATATCTTGCCAATCAGCCAATGGTAAATACTTTTTTTACTCTAGTCTATGCCAATCAGCCTTTGTAAAGATTAGACCTTTTTTCCCCCCCGGACTTATAGCCTCATTTCATACTATTTACCTCGATACCTCTATGACCCGATGCAGACTAATACTACGTACTATTTAGAGGTCATTATAGTCGTTTTTTACGCTCGAGTACTTATGGAATGTAACGGCCATAGTAAAAATTAAGGAAGTAGGTTATCACCTTGGACTTTGCAATGTAATACTATGAAATATAGAGTGTACGAGGTTATTTAGGTTTTAATTAACTTTTGTTTACATAGGCAATAGAGACTTGATGTGACGTTATCAGTAACAGATGCGACATCGAATGTGACGTCAACATCACGAACGGCGAAACTTATTTGGATATACGAATTATACACCTTATTACATACAATAAATCACGAGCGCAATCCTTGAAGAAGTAGGCAGTGTTCAAGAAGCAGTAAGCAAGCTCTTTTAACCGCATTAAGGGCCGATTTTTTTGGTCAGATAATAATTAACCGACTGATAAAGTATAAAGTCACCAATTTGCGGATGTCATACGGTATTTTACTTAGCAAACAGGCAATGACATTTTACAATCATCTGGATTGTGATTTATTAGATTGTTTTCTTTTATCTGACTGTTGCAATCAGCCCTGTACCAATAATGAAATTAAGCTGGGTTAGCCTAATTGATCTATTTATTTGTTATGATTTATTGCATTACTGTTTTTTCCTTTTTGACGGGATCCAAAGATCCCAAGTGCCTTGAAAGCAAAAGCAATGAAATCATATACCGTTAGGATCAAATGTTTGTGAGATGAACTGGCGTTATTTTTGCTCGAGTCATAAATGTTTGTGAACTTATTTACGTTTCTCCGTCACCTAGTATCTGTAGCACGAGCATAAATCTATACTTATAATAAATCTGTAGAGAGGTCAATTCTGTACATGAAATATATTTTCAAAATAACTATCAGAGGGTGATTAGTGATCGATACTGATGCCAAAAATGCAATCAGTAAAATTTTTGTCTGTCTGTCTGTCTGTATGCTCCTTATAGAAACCAAAACTACTCGACGGATTTTAACGAAACTTGGTACAATTATTCTTCATACTCCTGGGCAGGTTATAGTATACTTTTCATCACGCTACAATCAATAGGAGCAGAGTAGTGAAGGGAAATGTTGGAAAAACGGGAGAAGTTACTCCATTTTTTTAAGCTTCCGTCGCGTGTGCAGCCTTAATGGTTAAAGTTACATAGAAATCATGTATGACGGAAATAGTCTTTATAATATTAACCATAAACGCGGGTGACACCGCTGGCACAGCTAGTGTTTAATATGGCGCTAAAGAATTACTATCAGTCTGAAGAGAGAGGAGTTTATTTATTTTCTTCCACATTTAGCTTTTTAATAGGCTATTAAATCTTTTTTATGTCTAGGTCATAGTAGTAAAATCTTCGCACAGACTAAAGACCAATTAGCTGAATAACCTTCAGATAGTACGCGTGGTTTATTCCTATTAATGTAGAACACATTTAGACAAGCTACTAATATTATAAACGTGAAAGTTTATGCGTTTTGGCGTTTCTTTATCAATCATTCCAAACGACCGAGCGAAATTTGACTGAAATTTGGCACACATTCATCGGGGTACTAATCCTGACCGTTTACTACAAAATTCGTATTCAATGTTTTTGCGGTATTTCCTCACACGTAGGTACAAGCTTAAGAATGAAATCATTTAAATAAATAAATAATAATAACAACTTCTTCAGACTGGCACACCAATTCCCTAGTCCGAAACTAAGCTCATAAGCTTGTGCTATGGATACTAGGTAAACGGATAGACATACTTAAATACGTTTATATACATCCATGACTCGAGTACAAATATCCATGTTCATCACACGAAAGATTTGCCCCTAGCGGGATTCAAACTCGCGCCCTTGGTTTCGTGGACAGGGTCTCTGACCACTCGACCAACGGGCCAGTCAAAATATTTGATATACCTTAGTAAGAATATTTCGAATACTCGCATCCTTAGTTTAGATGGTATGGTAATTACTTTGTAAAAAAATACCTCTTTCAGGATAGACTATGAAACCTGAGCAAAAATTTTGCATCGACTCGCAATGGCTGGCACGTCTGGCGCAATGAACTGGGTTAGCGCAATCATACATAATCTCCGGGTATGCAGAGTTAAAGGGACGGCAGCAATCATAGGAGATAGACAATAGCTCTGCAGATAACAAGATTATTGGTAACATCTTTCATCTTTCTTCTGGGTGTTAATATCCAATATATAAGTATATATTTGTAATACCACTGTTGTTTCTGATATCCGTAACACAAGTGCTTAAGCTACTTACTTCGGAGTCAGATCAATGTATGTGATGTCGTTGAATATTATTATTATTATTATTATTATTTCAAGCTAGTAACACAAAACCTAGTCAAACAATGGCGTTAAATCAAGAAGGACAAGCTGTTATCTATGGCACTGTATGTCCATAACTTTAACTGATAACATCCATTTGTATTGATAACAAATTATCACTGTCAAATCATGACCAACGCGCCAAGACTGGCCTGGCCCGTTGGTCGAGTGGTCAGAGACCCTGGCCACGAAACCAAGGGTCGCGGGTTCGAATCCCGCTAGGGGCAAATTTTTCGTGTGATGAACATGGACATTTGTACTCGAGTCATGGATGTTTATAAACGTATTTAAGTATGTCTATCCGTTCACCTAGTATCCATAGTACAAGCATCAGCTTAGTTTGGAACTAGGGAATTGGTGTGTCAGTCTGAAAGATTTATTATTATTATTATTATTATTAAGAGTTGTGGGTTAGATCCCCATTCGTGTGATGAATACTTGTGTTCGTTCTATGTCTGAGTACTAAAATCAAATATTTAAGTATATATTTGTAATACCACTGTTGTTTCTGATATCCGTAACACTAGTGCTTAAGCTACTTACCTCGGAGTCAGATCAATGTATGTGATGTTGTCTGATATAAAAAAAAACAATATTATCATCCACAATTTGAACTGATAACATCTATCTTTATTGATAACAAACAAATGATCACCGTCAAATCATCTTCATCTGCGACAAGTCAAGGTCCTATCTTACTTTCCTATACGTGTACTCTGGCGTTTGAGGTCAACGCTTGGAACACGTTGACTCAATGATAACATCATTCATATTCTCTGAACGAATGAGTAACTCTTTCACCATTCACTGTTAAGTGTCTAATGAAATACTCTGTAATTTTTGCAACATTTTTCTTGTGCTCACATTAATAATTTTCTCGGAATCCAAGAAACAAACACTAACTAAATAACGTGTTTTATTGATGAACCACCCATTGGGCCCCGCCCATCACGGGACATTGGCAGAAATCTACTTATCACTAAACGAAAAAGTCGTATGTGCATTCGAAAGTATGAGAATAACATCTTCACTAATATTATTACATTTGTAATAAATTAATCAAATTAATATCAGACTACACAACATACATTGATTTGACTCCAAGGTAAAGTAGCTTAAGCACTTGTGTTACGGATATCAGAATCAACAGTGGTATTACAAATATATACATAAATATTGGATATTAACACTCAGACACAGAACAAACATAAGTATTCATCACATGAATGTTTGTCCTGGGTGAGGATCGAATCCTCATCTCTTGGCGCATGGGGCAGGATTACTACCGAATGTGCCATCGAGCTTGTCAAATTATTATAAAGACAAAAGATTTTGAATTAACGTACCAGAATGTATCAACAGTTTTCTTTGCCTAAGTATGTCATTACAAATGAACAAGATAAAAAAATTGTTCAAAAAACACTAGACATATTAAATAAATATTTCGCTGTTGCAAAGCTACACAATCCAGAAGTCACATAAGCAACCTTTAAAGTCAAATAGATAAATCCCACGGCATCGACAACAGTATCTCTCTTAGAGACCGACATTCAATAGACTAATGTTTGACAATGACCAGGCGATATTTTTAAAACGACTCCACAAAATATACCAACACATTTTCGAACGATTATATTTTACTGTCAAAATCAAAACATTTATATACTACAGTAAGTTTGCGTTGTAACACGTGTGAAGATTAAACATTTTCATAAAAACGAAATGGCCGGCCTGCGCAACCTTGCGTAAAATTGGTATTTTGCCAACAGCTTGTTGAATAAAATTTTGTATCCATCACACAATAACGGTAGATAAAAACAATACATTCATACATACATAACATCACGCCATAATCCCCGAAGGGGTAGACAGAGTCAAAGGGGCAGCAGGCCCTTTAACCACATCCAGTCAAATAAAACTGCAGCCTAGGTTAGACGGAAATATGTGGAAAAGTAGTGACAAGTGGGTAGCTCGTCGCCTACACAATCTCATACCCAAAACCCGATACACCATTAGTCGCCTTTTACGTCATGCTAGGCAAGAAACAGAGTTTGCACATTATCTTTAAGTCCCAGAGCAACATGGACAATGATTTAAATATAGCTGTAATTTTTGTTTTATATCATACGTTAGACAGAAAAATATAGCTATGGGATAGCGTGCATTGCGCTAACAATATTAGGGTTAGAGTTCTTTAGGGCTAAAGTGAATCGGGATTTCGTATTTTGGTATTCAGTATTCTTCATCTTCTTAGCGTTATGTCCCGTGCTTAGACGGGGTCCGCTTAGACCATGATCCTGGACGAGTCTTTTAAATGGCTTGTCGCTCCTCGTATTATTTGTCAGTTGTGATCGTATGTATATATATACACAATAGAAATATTTCTATATTATATACAGTTTCTATGATAGAACAAAAACCTTGTACATGACATTTATTTTAATCTTCATTCTTTTATATCAATAAGCATGTTAATACAGAATCTTTGGTATGTTTTTCGCACAATTGTAAAACTATTTTGCATTTTTATCACCGCGATATAGACATTGGCATATCTTAATATATATAAATTACGCGTCACGTTTTTGTCCTCGATGGACTCCGAAACTACTTGACCGATTTGAATCAATTTTGCACACCGTGTGCAGTTTGATCCAACTTGAAAGATAGGATAGATTACATCTCAATTTATTTAACCCGATTGTGTCATTAACTGTTAGGCTGAACGAAGTTTGCCGGGTCAGCTATATATTTAAGATATTAGCAGTTATAATGGCATGTTGCTTTGAGACTTGAAAAGAATGCGCCAACTGTGCTTGTTGTCAACTTGCCTAGCATGTCGTAAAAGGCGACTAATGGTATATCGGGTTTTGGGTATGTGATTGTGTAGGCGACGGGCTAGCCATTTGTTTTTTCACAATTTTCCATCTAACCCCAGTTATATTTTTGGCTGAATGTGGTTAGAGACGCCTGCTGCCCCTGTCTACCCCTTCGGGGATTATGGGCGTGATGTTATGTATGTAAAATGGAATTTTTCTACTTTTTTATGTTAAAAAGTACCTAGTTAAGTTAAAAACCAATTAAGACAATGCTATTTTAATTTTTTTTTTGGTAGATTGTATCACGATGTTTTCCTTAGCTTACCTACGTAAAACTTCGATAAATAAGCAGGTTAAGCGTTTTTTTTTTTTTAAACTAATTTAATGTATCTAATTTAATGTCACAACCAAATTCCCTATACAGCCATGAGCAAATATTATGTAAATTTTAAAAATATACTATTGCAAACCATATCTCGTCGTGGTCAGTATATCAAAGGAAACCAATCTGGCCAGACTGGTTTCTATAACGACACCACGTTGGTACATACTAGCGATAAGGTACTACACTCGACTTGACGTTTTAAGTATGCAAACAAAATGGTCATAACAAGTAGTTTAAATGTACTCGGTGGCCCAAATAGTGACCTCCGAAAGAAAAATCTGATTAGGGGATTATGTAGGGGTACAGTGAGGTGTCGAAAATTCTAAATGTCAAAGATTTTTTGTACCTTTCGAGTTGTTTTTTTTTTTTTTTTTGGCTGAATGTAGGTTAAGAAGCTTATCAGCTCAAACTCTGCCTACACCTTCGGAAATTGCGGGCGTGATGAATTCAATTTAGTGATGATAGTAGATGATTCAATTTAGTCTGTCAGTTAGATTATACAAAAATACTGAACACATATTTTTCGCTTTATCAAATTAACAAACAATCACAAAGATAAAAAAGAGCATGAAAGTTTTGGACTTGGGGCTTGCGACGTCACTATTTAGTAAAAATCGTACGAAAGCGTGACGTCACGCGCAACTTGAATGCATCGTATCTTCGACAATGTTTGTTTGACAAATAAATAAAAAAATACGTGTTCAATATTTTGTTTATAAACTAAACAGATGTTTTTCTTGCACCGACTTTCAACCCCTTATTTGAGTGGACTACGTTCCGAACATTTATTTGCAGCATGATGATTTATATAGAAAACCCAAAACATATATGAATAATAAAGATTGTATGTCTAATGTGGGCAAGATAATATAGTATCTATATATGCCCCTAGCAACCCCACCTTTTCCGGTAAATCTCTGCATTAAACATGCGCTAATTCGTTATCAGTGACAATACAGTCTACGCAAGACTACGACAGTCACGTATCCAACGAATTACGCAATTGTTAGACTGGGCATGAATGGAATTACCGGGCCATTGTTTTACCACAAGAGAGCAATAACTTATATACTAACTAACTAACTAAACATCATAATATACTAGCTTCAATTTTGCAACTAACCTAGCCCGGTTTTATTTCTGGCAAAATGTGGTTAAAGAGGCTTGCTGCCCCTTTGACTCTGCCTACCCCGTCGGGGATTGTGGACGTGATGTTATGTAAGTACACCACTTGTAATTGTAACTACTTTTTCACAATTTTCCATCTAACCCAGCCTAATAGCTCGTCGATTACACAATCACATACTTGAAACCCGATATACCATTAGTAGCCTTTTACAACATGCTAGGCAAGAAACACAGTTGGCGCATTCTTAAGTCCCAGACCGAAACCTGGGACAATGGGCTGGGTTAGATAGAAAATTGTGTACTTATGTATGTATACTAGATTTTACCCCCGTCTAGGTCCGTCATTTTCTATCAAAATCTATCATACTAATATTATAAACGCGCAAGTTTGTATGCATGGATGTATGGACGTTACTCATTCAAGCGAAAACTTCTTAATTGATTTTAATGAAACTTTACAATAATATAGCTTATACACCCGAATAACATATAGGCTATGTTTTATCGATGTACTATGCGAGGGAAGCCGCGGGCAGAAGCTAGTAATATTATATTCAATATCATCAATCATGAGCCTTAAACGTTAACATCTGTATATAACATTCTTATTATGTTTACCCAGCCTGTAGTAACAGACATATTTTTCACTTCTGACTCTGAATTACATCTACAATTGAAAGATGTATGTATATATACATACATTTATATGTCAAATGGTATATGGGGTTTCGGGTATGGGATTGTGTAGGTGTCGAGCTAGCCACTTGTCACTACTTTTTCCCAATTTACCATCCAACCCAGCCCATTGTCCCATGATGGTCTGGGACTTTAAAATAACATGCCAACTGTGTTTCTTGCCTAGCATGTCGTAAAAGGCGACTAATGGTATATGGGGATGTGGGTATATGATTGTGTAGGCGACAAGTTAGCCACTTGTCACTACTTTTTCAAAATGTTCCATCTAACTATCCAGCCCAGTTTTGTTTTTGGCTAAATCTGGTTAAAGAGGCCTGCTGCTCCTTTGACTCTACCCCTTCGGGGATTATGGGCGTGATGTTGAATTTGTTTGTTTTGTTCATATCTCAAACATATTTATTTACGTTAATGTTAATACTTGTTTTTACAATTTTCCATAATCTGTCTATTTTTGGCAAATTGGCATAAGGATCTTAATGCTCTTGGACTCTGCTGAAAAAATTATAAGCTGTCAAATTAATTAATTATCCTGTAATCTGTACAGCCCAGTTATATGCAGTTGTCAATTTAAAGGCAGTTTGCAACGTCACTAGATAGATTACAAAACAGTGTCCACAACCAGAAGTGAGAGAGAATTACTTCGTCAGCGCGTTGCAGAATATAAAGCGTGACGTCGACAAGTCAACTAACGCCATCTGTTGACACTTAACAGAACTACTGTTGACAGTTTTGTGGCGTCGTATACAGACGTCTAGAAATGTTGCCACAACGCCATTAGAACGTGTAGTGTAGATTAAAAATTGAATGACTCAATAGGATTGCAAAGTCCAGCGAGATTACAAATTGTTACACACAAAACAATGATATTTCACGCTCATAAAATGACACATGAAATGACACAGTTATAGCGAATGAGAGTGTAATAACAAAAATAAAAACCGACTTCAAAAAACCCCGCAAAAAATGTTTATAAAAAACACAAGTAAAAACTGCCTTAATAGCTATTTAAATGTCTAAACACTAAAAAGTATAAAATAAATTCTTTCGACTGCTTCAATGAAAGTATTAATCTTTAACACGTATTTAAATATTTACAATAATCAGTTAGTTTTGGAGTCGGTGCCAGCCCGCGTAATTATATCATCATTTCGGAATTTGCAATTATTTGTTTCTTGGTGAAGGGTGGTAAAATAGGTTTTTAATATACAAAATCAATAGTAAGTTAATATACTCATATTTTAACTAATTTGTTTCATATTGTTATTAGTAAGGTAATTTGTTATTAAGTGTCTACTTTTTTTTAGTTTGGTTGGCACCGACTCCAAAACTAACTAATTATTGTAAATATTTAAATACGTGTTAAAGATTAATACTTTCATTGAAGCAGTCGAAAGAATTTATTTTATACTTTTTAGTGTTTAGACATTTAAATAGCTATTAAGGCAGTTTTTACTTGTGTTTTTTATAAACATTTTTTGCGGGGTTTTTTGAAGTCGGTTTTTATTTTTGTTAAAATTTAACTTATTTGTTACTTTTTAGTGAAATTTATTAATAGGTAGGTAGACCAAATCAAAACGAGCTGCTTTAATGAGACAGTGCCGGTCTTATGAGACTAAAGACGAAAAGGTATAACGAGCCTTTAATGTTTAAAGAATTACTTAAAACTACTAATCTTCAAAGAGTTATACCTTTCATCATCAGCTAAGCAACATAACATGATGAGTACGAGACGCAAATACTGAAATCGTTTTAGAAACAATAAATAAAACACTTAACATGTCGTTAAAATTTAAGAGTGGCCCTCGTTTTCATGGAATCCCATCACTAGACCAGGACTTGGTGAAATTGAGACTATTTCGAGAATAACACTCAATATGGCCCTATAATATTGAAAGAATTATCCACGAACTCCTAATCGTTAAGGAGTTACACCTTCCATCATCAGCTCAGCAACATGAGATTATGAATACCAGACGTAAATACTTGAATTGTTTTAGAAAATAACTAAAATAGATTATACGCGCCTATAATACTTGAGGGTTTCCCTCGATTTGCCTAAGATTCCTTCATCAGATCCAGATGTGGTACCAATAGGACCAACTCCAGGATATACCCTTTTGAATAAAAAAAAGAACTCTAAAAATCGTCTTACAATTCTCGAAGATATCAATATTTAAAGAATCATAAACTAATTCCTAATCGTTAAGGATTTGTACCTTCCATCATCAGCTCACCATCATAAGATGATAAGTACCATACGTAAATACTTAAACAATCTTAGAAAATGTCTAAAACACATTGTAAGTGCCTATAAAGTTTGAGGGTTGCCCTCGATTTTCCTGGGATCCCTTCATCAGATCCTGACTTGGTGGCAATGGGACCAACTCGGGAGTAAACCCTTTCGATTAAAAAAAAAATTTTGGGAATCGGTTAACAATTCTCAGAGATATCGAGTAACATACATACAAAAAAAAAAAAAAAAAAAAATTCATTCGAATTGAGAACCTCCTCCTTTTTTTTGAAGTCGGTTAATAAAATAATTGTTTTGATTTAACTAAAACTACTTTATCTCATTAGTAAGTCTGGCACTTAAAGCAATGCATGATATTGATTAACTTCTTTACAATTTACTTTAGTCCCATTTTGGTCTGGGACAAAACCTGGGACTTGCCTAGCATGTCGTAAAAGACGACTAATGGTATATAGGGTTTTGGGTATGTGACTGTGTAGGCGACGAGCTAGCCACTTGTCACTACTAATTCACAATTTTCCATCTAACCCAGCCCAGTTTTATTTTTAGCTGAATGTGGTTAAAGGGGACCGCTGTCCCTTTGCCTCTGACTACCACTTCGGAGATTACGGGCATGATGATATGAATGTAAATATTTTTTTATTTTTGTGATATTATCTGCAATCAGTCTATATTGACTATAAGCAGATGTAGAATGCTGCATGGCGTGAAGTATACATATTTCAGTGAAGATCGCTACTACATTAAGTAAGGTGTGGCTCAAGTATAAATTTATGCTTAAGCCGTCTTGTACGGTTTCGTATAAACAATTATGTTGCAAGCTTATTGAGATGTATTGAAATGGACCATGTGGAGTTGGTTAAGATTTTGTCATTAGTAATTAGGTACCTTTGTTATCATAAAAATAATTTAGGGCCACTTAAAAATCAATTTAACAACCGCATAGCTCACTAAATTAGGTTAACAATCATTGAGCAAGATTAGAAGAATCTTAATAAAAATTACAATTGAGGAAAATGTTAAGTAAGTAATCTATATATGTATTAAC
Source organism: Glyphodes perspectalis (assembly GCA_951394215.1). Classification (NCBI taxonomy): domain Eukaryota; kingdom Metazoa; phylum Arthropoda; class Insecta; order Lepidoptera; family Crambidae; genus Glyphodes; species Glyphodes perspectalis. The sequence goes on along the minus strand of OX596230.1, from coordinate 6,181,613 downwards.
GATATTCGTCGGTGATCATCTTCCTAGCGTTATGTTCCGGTCTTAGTCGGGGTCCGCTACGACCATAATAAAGGATTTAGCGAGTCCGGTAATTCAATTGAAGCGAATGTCTATCTGACCTGCGTATACCTTTGATAGGGGAACCAGACAAATTGGATTATGATTACACATCTATAGATTTGGATTCACCATGAATTTTTCCCTCACCACCGAGGAGGAGGTATAAACTCAAACTTAATATATATTTATTTACGTGGGCCTCAAAAAAGCATTTGTAAATCGTCAAGTAATAGGTACAAAATAGAACAATTTGAATCTACCACCGGTTCGGAATGTCGCATCTACCGAGAAGAAACCGGCAAGAAACTCGGTAGTTACTCTTTTCAATGCCAGATTGAATATAAAAATTAAAATTTACAGATTAAATTAATATTTATACCAAGTCATACAGTTAATGTTCGTCGAAGATTCAGGCTAGTATTATTACAAGTAAAAGGTAAACCGGAGCATAGCCTCTGAAGGTGGCACTTGTTCACAAGTATGACGTATGTGTCAGCCATCGTTTCACCCGACAATATTTGAGGGAATGCAACGACCCGTCAAATAACGCCACGCCAAATGTGTGTACCATAGATTTGAAAAATCCAGAGGTAATTGAAAGAAAAGAAAGAAAAAAAAACATTTATTGACCTAAGAGATGAACGGTACACTCAAAGAGAAGATAAAATACAGCTTACAACTTAATACAGTCTAGAATGTGACAGAAGATGTGATCCATTTCGGACAAGATCAGTTCCATGTCAGTTCAAGTTTGACGTATGATAAGATTAATTGCTTAGATTTGTACCCGTACCATTCGAATTTGAGGCGCATATCATGACCAATGAGCTCCCAGCCCAGTAGCTAACAGACCTTTATCTTAATCACCCGAGCTAACGTTCTTGCTATTAAATAATTAACTCATTCTAGCAAATTATTACGTCAAGCCCCAATAAAGACTAAATTGTCAAGATAAGTCATTAATCTGTTAAGTGTGATAAACATTGATAGCCAAATCGTGATAAAGCTTTCGCGAATCGCTTTTTCTCGATTGCAATAGATAAATTGTCCATTTCGGCCCGAAACACAAAATTAATGTACCTACTAACTAAGGATTTGCCTAGAATGTCGTAAAAGGCGAATAATGGTGTATTGCGTTTGCGATAAGTAGTTGAAAAGATAGCCTCTTTTCAATAACAAATAAATAATAAATAAATATCAGACAACATCACATACATTGATCTGACTCCGAGGTAAGTAGCTGAAGCACTTGTGTTACGGATAACAGAATCAACAGTGGTATTACAAATATATACTTAAATATTGTATATTAACACCCAGACACAGAACGAACACACGTATTCGTCATACGAATGTTTATCCTGGGTGGGGATCGAACCTATAAATCTTGGCGCATGGGGCAGGGTCACTACCGAATGCGCCATCGAGCTTGTCGAATACTTTCAGGATTTCACTTGTTTCAGGAGCTTAATACTCCTTGACTGCCTACCCATTCAGGGATTTCGGGTATGTCATCTTCCTAGCGTTATGTCCCGTGCTTAGACGGGGTCCGCTTAGACCATGATCCAGGATTTAGCGAGTCTGGTAATTACATTGAAGCGACTGCCAATCTGACCTTCGTAACCCTAAGATAGGGGAACCAGACAATTTTTGGATCACGGTTGTATTTACGTGTATGCAATAAACTATGCCTACAAGTTCACGATTAATATGACGAAGAAAACATCGAAAAGTGACGAAATTCGTTATTGTTGTTCGTTATTAATTTAATTAACCTTCGCATAGCTACGGATGGGTGGCAATGACCCAGTGTGTCCGGCCCCCCTATGAAAGAATTACAAAAAAAAAATATTTAATGCTATACCGCTGAACTTTTTAAATCTTAGTAAAAACTAACTAACTAAAGTTCACGCCACTTCCCTAGCGGGGTAGGCAGAGAGAACCGAACGCCATACGGCACGGTCCTTACACACCTCACTCGCCTCTCCAACATTCATGATCCTTTTCAAACAAGCTCTACGGTTTTTATGACATAGTACCTACCATGACATGAATCGACACCTCTCGAATGTGACCTTACTTACCGCAAAGCAAAATGAAATAACAATCATGAATAACTGTCTCATGTCACGTACAAAACACGTGTACAGACACAGGTTTTAAGAGCGATAATCAAATTAGCTATGTTTTAGACACGTGAAGTTAATTAGTCTAGCAGCGCCCCGCTGTTTCACCCGCGTAGCTCGCGTTCCCGTGTGAATATATCCGTGGGGATAAAATATATATAATATAATATAATATAATATCCGACTACGTCACATACATTGATCTGACTCCGAGGTAAGTAGCTTAAGCACTTGTGTTACGGATATCAGAATCAACAGTGGTATTACAAATATATACTTAAATATTGGATATTAACACCCAGACACAGAACAAACACAAGTATTTATCATACGAATGTTTGTCCTGAATGGGAATCGAACCCACAACTCTTGGCGCATGGGGCAGGGTCACTACCGAATGCGCCATCGAGCTTGTCGAATAAAATATAGCCTATGTTACTCGCTGATAAAGTAGCTTTCTATTGGTGAGAGAATTTTTCAAATCGGTCCAGTAATTTCGGAGCCTATTCGATACAAACAAACAATCAAATCTTACCTCTTTATAATATAGTAGCAAGACTTTACTTATTATATTCACGTTTTGTCCCATGTTGATGTGAGACAAAAAAAAAAAGAATGTGCCAACTGTGGTTCTTGCCTAGCATGTGGTAAGAGGCGACTAATGGTTTACGGGCTTTTGGGTATGTGACTGAGTAGGCGACGAGCTAGCCACTTGTCACTCCTTTTTCACAGCTTTCCATCCAACCCAGCTCATTGTCCTATGTTGGAATGGGACTTAAAAATAATGTGCCAACTGTGGTTCTTGCTTAGGATGTCGTAAAAGGCGACAAATGGTATATCGGGTTTTGGGTATGTGATTGTGTAGGCGACAAGCTAGCCACTTGCCACTATTTTTCCACAATTTTCCATCTAACCCAGCCCAATTTTATTGTTGGCTGAATGTGGTTAAAGGGACCCCTTCGGGGATTATGGGCGTGATGTTATGTATGTATCTGGGATTTGAACACAGGACTTCCAAGTTTAGCAAATGAAAGGATATGGTATCAACCTACCCCTATATAAAAACGCGTGATGTTATGTATGTATTCCCCAAGAGTGTGATCTTACCCCGGCCAAACTAGCCAAGTCATGCTGACTCTTACTAGAAACAAGACCAACCAAGCATTCCAGATGCATTATTATGTGTACAATCCCTACTAATATTATAAATGCGAAACTAACTCTGTCTGTCTGTCTGTTACGCTTTCCCGCTTAAACCTCTCAACCGATTTTGATGAAATTTGGCACAGACAATCTTTAGACCCTGAGAAAGAACATAGGCTACTTTTTGTTGCGAAAAAAAAGGCCCAATGTAACCGATTTCCACGCGGGCGAAGCCGCGGGCGGAAGCTAGTTATAAATAAATCAAAACCTGCAGTGTTGTTACCTAGTAAGTGTAGATTATTAAGTACGAAATCGTAAATTATGGCATTTAAAAGAATAACTATCGAGTTTCTTGTCGGTTTCTTCTCGATAGAGTCTACCTTCCGAACCGGTGGTAACACTTTTTTTTCTGTTTAATTTGAATATTTATAAGTGCTTTTTTGAAGCCTACATAAATAAACAGATTTTGAAATTGAATTTGAATAAATAAAAACAAAACGCTATAATAAAGAAACTAATCCACCGAAAGCCAAGTCATCTCAACTATTCGGAAACACATTCCGGAAGCCATAATTATTTAAACGGTGACGTCACCGCGTGCGTCGTCAGATATTCTGGCGCAAGTCGGTGGGTATGCGGCATTCGGATTACGACTAAGATGATAGTTGATTGAATTGTGCCAAGGGGGGCACTGCCAAATGTAACAATGGTAGAAACTTGGAGACAAAGATTGGCTTACTGCTTATATGTAGGTACTGGCAAAGCCGGTTTTTTGAGGAGTGGTAAACATTGTGTATTAGAAGCGCGTATGTAGGGATGAGTGCGATGCGGTCATGCTAAGGGCTTGTGCGAGGGATATCAATAATAATAATAATTAATAATAAATAAATTCTCCAGACTGACACACCAATTCCCTAGCCTCAAACCGCAACCGGCGGGGGGGTTACGATTGATATTTATGATACTAATGTGTGCAAGAATAGCGAGGCGAGGAATACAATTATCGATAAGTACGTAAAATGTATGCGAGGTATGCAGACAATGTTATAATTAAATAAATAAATAATAAATAAATATCCGACAACATCACATACATTGATCTGACTCCGAGGTAAGTAGCTTAAGCACTTGTGTTACAGATATCAGAATCAACAGTGGTATTACAAATATATACTTAAATATTGGATATTAACACCCAGATACAGAACAAACACAAGTATTCATCATACCAATATTTGTCCTGGGTGGGGATCGAACCCACAACTCTTGGCACATGGGGCAGGGCCACTACCGAATGCGCCATCGAGGCAGTCAAATTATAAGAAATATGTGTGAGGAATATTTACTTATTTATTTTTTATCATATATGATATGTGTGAAAGACATTAGTGAGGAATACGCGTAAAGGATGCAAGCAAGACGATGCTAAGGTTAAACAAAAATCCCACTTTCATAAAAAAAAAGAATCGTTAACAAAAAAAACATTAACCAGGTAGGAGAAGCATAAAAAAACGTCGGAATACGCGAAGCCGACGACCTACCCCAATTCCCCAAATACATACATACTCACTATATAATATATTCCCAGAAATACGTACATGTATAAAGTTTGAAAAAAAAAACACGGCCTACACAACTGCCTATTAAACCAACACTACTTTCGCACACATTAGTAAAAATATATTGGCGAAGTGCCATATATCGCAGAAAGCAGTCCGTAGACTGTCGGTCTTGACGCCATCTGAGAATGTTGAATGGGACAAATCGGTAATAGATTGAGCGTAATTACGAATTTGATAATCATTAATTAGTGATATAATGCATTCTTATTCATTATCATACATACATAACACCACGCCCGTAATCCCCGAAGGGGTAGGCAGACTCAAAGCAAGCAAGGCCATTTAAGTGGTTACCTTTAGCCAAAAATAAAACTGGGCTGGGTTAGATGTAAAATTTTGAAAAGTAGTGACAAGTGGCTGGCTCACTTGAAAATAATACATTGTGTTCCTTGCGTAGCATGTCTTAAAAGGCGCCTAATAGTGTAAATAAGTTTGTTATTGAAGGTGACAAGCTAGCCACTACTTTTCACAATATACCATCTAACTAGGGTTGCCATCCGTCCGGATTTCCTCGGATTTGTTTAGAGGGCATCCGGGGAGCGTCCGGGCGGGGCTTCATTTGTAGTCCGGGTTTAAAAATTTAAAGTCATGGGCTGTCCACGACACATGCACTGTGCCCGCACGCCACGATCAACCGACGAACCGACTCGCTAAATTCATCATTATTTCCAACTATTTTATAACACTGATGTCCGGGGCCTGGGCTCTAAAATCCGGGATTTCACGCGTTTTGTCCTGATTGCCAAATGTTAGAGGCGGCAACCCTACATCTAACCCAACTCAATTTAATTAGTGGCTAAAACAATTAAAGAGCTTACTGCTTGAACTCTGCTTACACCTTTGATGATAGCGAGCGATATGTTTTCTTTGTTCCATCTAATATAGAAAGACAACGCATCAACACATTGGATAATTTAATATGCGACATAATTTATAAAAGCGTCTTCCTAGCATTATGTCTCGAGCTTAGACGGGGTCCGCTTAGACCATGATCCAGGATTTAGCGAGTCTGGTAATTACATTGAAGCGACTGCCGATCTGACCTTCGTAACCCTAAGATAGGGGAACCAGACAATTTTTGGATCATGGTTACAAATTCAAAGTTTGAACTTGCAGGTTTCATCACGATGTTTTCCCTCACCGTCGAGCTAGTGATATAAATATGTACATAGATTTAAAAAATCTAGAGGTACATGCCCCGGTTTGATCCCGCACTCCTCGGTTCAGAGGCGCGTGTCCTTACCATTGAGCTACCACCGCTCGCTTGAATGAAAGCTTATTTCCTGTGAATTACGTCATAATTCGAAACTGTTAGTGACCAATCCATTTGATCCTAAACGATACAAAAAAAATTACCAGTCACTAAAGATAAATCAACAAAAACTTTACGTCATAGTAAGTCAGACGCTCACAGCGTCGGCTTGAGTTAACTCAACGACACATCGAAATTCCCATGTTGGTCTGGGACTTGAATAACAAAAATAAAAACCGACTTCAAAAAACCCCGCAAAAATGTTTATAAAAAAACACAAGTAAAAACTGCCTTAATAGCTATTTAAATGTCTAAACACTAAAAAGTATAAAATAAATTCTTTCGACTGCTTCGATGAAAGTATTAATCTTTAACACGTATTTAAATATTTACAATAATCAGTTAGTTTTGGAGTCGGAAAAAAAAAATTCAGTCGAATTGAGAACCTCCTCCTTTTTTTTTTGAAGTCGGTTAAAAATAGATATCATATGTGCTCTTCGCCTAGCATGTCGTAAAAGGAGACTAATGGTATATGGGGTTGTGGGTACGTGATTGTGTAAACGACGAGCTAGCCACATGTCACTACTTTTTAACGATTTTCCATCTATCCCAGCCTAGTAATATAACTGCTGACTATTTTTTGACTGCCTCGTTGGTCTAGTGGTAGCATGCGCCGCCTAAGGACCAAGAGGTCCCGGGTTCAAATCCCGGGTCGGGCCAGAAATTTGTGGCTGGGTGTTTCAATATCCAAATTACTCAGTATCAGCCCGGAGTCAGGAAGTTGGCGGTTTAATCACCCCCGTGCCTCGGAAAGCACGTTAAGCCGTTGGTCCTGCGCCTGACCTCTCTCCGGTCATGTCGAATTGCCGTCTCACCGGACTATGAGAGTGAAGGAATAGAGAGTGCACCTGTGTTTGCGCACACACTTGTGCACTATAATATCTCCTGCGCAGATGACTAATCCTCGTTGAGATTGGCCGCCGTAACCGATATCGGTTAGGACATTATTATTATTATAACTGCTGAGTGTGGTTACTTATACCAATAAGGAGGTTTGATGTCTAACTCTTCCGGTGCTGCGCTGTGCGCCGACACTCAATTGAGTTAACACATCTAATGCAGTAGACTAGAGTTAACGCAATTTCGTGGCGCAACACTCGTATGCCGAGTCACCACTATCAATAATCACTTTCACCACAGCTCTGCTGTGGTTTTATCGTTTGGAACGATAAGTCTCCCGATAATAGAGAAATAACGTTAATTATTTCGACAATTAGCGATACGTTATCGACACAACTAATCTACCTAATAGATTACATTGAAATGTGCAATTATTCTTCCTATGCCGACATAGGGACTTCAAAATAATGCAGCAACTACGTTCTTTGCCTAGCATATCGTAAAAGGCGTCTAATGGTGTATTGTTACATTGCGCAGGCGACGAGCTAGCCACTTGTCACTATATTTTCGCAGTTTTCCATCTAACTAGACTCAATTTAATTTTGGCAAAATAGGTTTAAGGGGGCTACTGCACCCTGAACAATATTAATACCTACCCCTTAGGGGATTGCCAGCGTGATAGTATTATGAATAAACATAACTCTTCCACAGCATTCAGAATATAAGACCACGACCAATATTTAATATTAGCAGCGCCCCGCGGTTTCACCTGCGTAGTTCCCGTTCCCATGGGAATACGGGGATAAAATATAGCCTATGTTACTCGCTGATAAAGTAGCTTTCCATTCGTGAAAGAATTTTTCAAATCGGTCCAGTAGTTTCGGAGGCTATTCAATACAAACAAACAAACAATCAAATCATTCCTCTTTATAATATTAGAGTAGATTTGACGAAACGTTTAGAAATAAGTAGTCTAAACGCATTTTATCAATTCATTGCGTAGCACATTACGACGTCACCGCGTATCACGCTCAACTTTAATGGGTTTCAAAACAGTTAGGTATTTTACAAATATGTAATTGAAAACAATCAATCGGGGTTATTGTACATTTGCCACAAAGTTAATTCGCCACAATGTAAAACATTCCATACATTGAAAGTTAATTCGTCACAAGTACCTACACGGTATTGTAAATTCGCCACAATTCTAAAGACGACTGCGGCAAATTTACTACACAAAAATAGAATTGTGACGAATTTACGCATCCATTTTTTTGCGGCGAATTAGCTTTGTTGCAAATGTACAATAATCCAATCAAAATTACCATACAAACAAGATTTTCCTTAATAGTGCCATAAATTAAGTGATGTGTGCCATAAATAACTCTGTGTATAAGTTTTTACGCCTTATCACAGGCTATTTCTTAATCCACAAAAGCCGTCGAGTCCCGCGGTAAGCACGATAGAATCTTCTTGTATCAGTCTAAATTATGCATTTAGACTGGCCCGTTGGTCTAGTGGTCAAAGACCCTGGCCACGAAACTAAGGGTCGCGGGTTCGAATCCCGCTAGGGGCAAATGATTCGTGTCGCAGGAGTAGATTACTAACATAACCAACAACATTTGTTCTACGACTTTTCATAAATCGACAAAAAAAAACGGCTTTCCATACTAAATTAACAAACAGCTGATGTAGTTTGTATGAAAATTCGATTTTTTTTGGCCTTTTAAGTAAAATCCTAGAACAAACATTGTTGTTTATAATGTCAGTAATGTACTTCTGAGAGGTTGTTGATGTTTTACAACTGACCTTGTATATGGATGGAGCCGGTGGCAACAACTAGTAAGTATGTACCTATATGCCATCATCATCTTCCTAGGTTAAGTCCCAAACCGTGATCCAGGATTCAACTTTGAAGTGACAGTCTACCTGTCTTATTAACCCATAAACCAGAGAACCAGACACGTTAGAACATAGACACATGCCCTGCCTCAGCAAGTTATATAAATCTGTACATACATACATAACATCAGGCCCATAATCCCCGAAGGGGTAGGCAGAGTCAAAGGGGCAGCAGGCCCCTTTAACTCTAAGCTAAATGAGGTATTTAGCCAAAAACAAAACTGGGCTGGGTTAGATGGAAAATTGTGAAAAATTTGTGACAAGTAGCTAGCTTGTCGCCTACATAATCACATACCCAAAACCCCATATACCATTAATCGCCTTTTACGATGTGCTAGGCAAGAAACACAGTTGGCACATTCTTTTAAGTCCCTGACCAACATGGGACAATCTGTACATATATGTACATTTGTAGAATGGGTAACAGGCATGCGCCTGGATTTAAATCAGAACCCTAGTAGAAGAGGTCCGTGTCTTGGCCATAAAGCTACCACCACTATGCTTGTCAGTATAAAAAGCAACTAAGTATAAAATAAGAACTGACCTTCTTTGGTGGCTGTCCCTTCCTCAGCAATTTCTTGGCTTCCGTCAGCAGTAGACCGGTGTTGTTCTTCTCGCACACATCCTCACTGACATCCAGAATATCCTCACTCGATAACTCCTCGCAGACTGTACGAACAGCACAATCCACTTCATCAACACACTTGTCCTCATACAAACTTGTATCGGTCAAATCACCGATAGTTCTCGATAGATTATGGGCTAATATCGTCACCGGGCTACAACCAGAATCACTATCATCCGAATCAGAGTCCGTATACGCACTGTCTTCATCAGATTCCTCACCGAAGACATCGTTGGATGTGTAACAGCTGTCCGGGGACTCTTCGAAGACGATGAATGAGTCTTCAGAATCACAATCAGATGGTATTCTTCTCCGAGCCTTGGGACTATCGTTGAAAACAATCTGGAATGAGTCTTCGCTGTCCGTTGAAGATGTTGAACGGAATCTACCTGAGACCTCGTCAAAGTATTCAGGATCTTTGGGTAGACTCGGTGGAGTGACTGACAAATTTGGTGTGCCGACTGGGGTATCAGACAGACTTTCTCTACTGTTAGAATTAGGTGATTGTTTACGTCCAGACAAATAGTTTTCTAGAGAATTCATGGACGGTGAGTTTTCTACGCTGGACAAGTCTTCAGAGTGAATTTCATGAGCAAACATCATGTCGTCGTGGATATGCTTCTTCAATTTAGTCTTTTTACGCTTGTCCGTCCTTCTGCAAGGGTTTTTAAAGCGTTTATCTGGTGACTTCTCAATTGGTACAGTCTTCGAAGGCGTCTGGACTTCATCGTTAGTCATGTCTACCAATTCTGGTGCAGAATTGGATGACTGGATCGTTTTTGTATTCTTGTTACGCCGCTCCTGGAGTAAAGCTTTGAGTTTCGACAATTTATCTTCACAGGAAGATACAAGTTCTTGTTTTGTATTTTCGTCTGCTGTAACGTTGTTAGTTTCTTTAGGAACATTTTTCGAGTTGGTATCAACATTTAGTTTGTTATCTGGAATAACGTTGACGCTTGAATCCGTTATTTTGTTTTCTATTTTAGAATTTACACTATTTACAGTTTTTACAGATTTACATTCAGTTTGTTTAGTTTCACAGTTTAAGTTATCACTTTTTACATCTGTACAATTTTTATCTATATTTTCTACGACTGGCAGTGGTTCGACGATATTAGTGGTCTCGCACACGGGAGCGACTTTAGTCCTCATCTTCGGGGCATCGGTTTGCAGCAATTCTTCTTGATGGTACTGACACGGACTGTAATACTCGATATACGGATCGTTAGATAGACTCACAAAGTCTTCTGGAGAGAAGGCATCTTCAAAACTTTCTTCAACCGACCCAGGCTCCACAAATGCTTTACGGGGCCGTCTGGAACGGTACTTTGGGGTCTCAACGGGCTTAGTGGACAGCAGCATGCGGACCTTATTCAGTTTGTCCTCGCACTGCGCGGCGGCCGATTTACAGTCTTGATTCATGTCTGATTTCAATTCTGTTTGGACGTTACTGATCAAACCGTTGGCCCGCTCGTTTTTATTTCGATCCTCGCCGCTGGCGGGGTGCCAAGGCGGCGGCGACCCCTGGCGGCTGGCATTGCTGTCATCATAACAATCGTAGTATTTCGGAGACCTCGGCCGCCAAGTAAACATAGCACCACTTAACACATTCATAACACCGGAAAAGAAGCTGGAAATACCTGAAAGTGGCGCCATTGGGGCCTGCTCCGGCGGCCTAGCCGGCGGCTCGGGCTCCGCAAAGCGATCTTCAACTGTCTCCAAGTTCAGAAAGTCTTTACTCGGCCGCAGTATCGAATCGTCCGATGTGATTAAAGAATCCGCCAAATTCTTCTTCAGAGGATCCGGAAATAGATGGAGATTGTTCAGAAGGTCGTCCCCGAACGAGTGTTTCATCTCCTTCTTGCGGATGTCTGTGTAGTAATTATCTACGGAGTAATGCGATGGATCGTACATCATGTTTCTTCTGTTGCGCCAGTCCTTGACCAATGAATACATTTTAACACTACGCGACTACCGTAAAGTCTAGAGGATGCTAAGCCATTACCACTCACGCGGACATTGTTTCGTCACAAACACCACAAATAAAGTTATCAGGAAAAGGCTTGTGGGCCGCACCGCGCCACTTTTTAGATACCAAGGCAAAGTCTTGGAAAAACCAGTGACTATCTTCTGTTGCACCTATCTTCGCGCTAGCTCTTGTTTCACAGCAAATTCTGTCAAACACAACTGTGGGAACACTTGCAGATTTGTTTTCATCGAAATTAAACACGTTGTTGAGCTCCATTGTAACGAAAAATTGCAGAAAAACACGTCTTTACAATTCAGCCATTTTGTAGAAATATGCGTCAACAGACTAAAAAATTGTTATCCAGGACAAAGACATAGTGATGTGATGAGTGTGACCAATTGAACAATCGGACTTTTTTATAAATTGAACATTCATTTACACTTCCACCGAATATTATGTATTACTTAATATACATAATTATACAGAGATTGTGACAAATGGTCTCTATTTTTTACAATTATTCATATATCATTATGTACTTAACTTTTTAAATAATGCTGGGAATGGTACAGTTACTAAATTATTTAGAAGTCCAAAGTGGACAAGCCTGTACACATAAATAATCACGATGCCTACAATTTCATAAAGGGTAAAAAAGTTCAAAGAGTAAATGTTTCTTAAACTATATTTAGCCAAATATAAAATTGAGTTGAGTTAGGTGAAAACGCTTTTTAGTAGTGATTTGTGGCAAATTTGTTGCATTATCACCCATATAATAATAAAATTAAATCCAAACAATACCAAGTTGGGAACACAGTTGATACATTATTTACCAGACCAAGATAAAATAAACTAGCTTAAATGGCTTATACAATAAAAATGTAATTGATATTTTGGTTAACTAAAATTAATTTAAAAACGCATATTCTTTATGTACATTGGAAGTGATGGAAATACAAATTAAGTAACAAATGTCAGAAATGCATTAATTTATCGATGATCAAAATCGATTACACATTATGTCAATATATTTCAATTGTCTGTTTATCTACGTGATTAGTCATAGACAGTACAAAGTAGAAAAGTCAAGGACTTTCCCGATTTTCTGATGCAATAATCAGTCTGCTTTCCACTTCAATATGATTTCATTTTTAAAATACTCCTTTTTTATTGGCTAGTTTGAACTTGCACATTAGTTTTCATTGGTTAATCAGTATCATAACATCCCCGAATTGGATAATTCTTTATGCTTTTTTTCTTACAAATAGATTAGGAAAATGAAGCAAACACTATGTTATTATTTTTCTTATTGTTTACTACGACTTAACCACGAGTTGAAAATAAAATACAGCAAGGTGAATATTAAATATAAAATAATTATGTACATATTAAACATTATAACTTATTTCATTTCCTCTGAGTACTGAAACTTATGGAGACGACATAATGTTTTATACGAAAAATCTGTTAAACAAATTTGATTCATATCGACATTCTATTCATAAACCTCTATCTTTCTCTTTTTAACAAGTCTACAATACTGCACGTAAAAAGAGACAACAATATATTTGACTAACTATTTTTGGTAACATCATCAAGTGACGTCATAGAAATACTTAAGTGAAGCCGGCTTACCATTTTGGTTTCTCGTTTTAAGTTGTCAATGTCAGTGGAATTTGTGGCGCATTGTGCCAATATTGATAAAATTTGTGATTATAACATAATCTTACTTGTAACATTCAAAAACATCGTCATAAATAAATTGTTCAGAGACTTATAGTATGTAAATAAGTAAAGTGGAATGACACTACATAAAGGCGCCATATTTGTTTCTCACTCAAAATTGGGCTTCACTTTTTCGTGGTTAAGTCATCTCATCTCCATTAGTTTCAGTACTCAGAGTTCATTTATAGGTAGGAATTCAATGAATCTGTCAAAGAGTGCTCATTAATTGGTTGTGTTCCTTTTATAGGAAGGCACTGTCAATGAGGAAACTACTGTTTGTATTGGTATTTTCATCCTTATTTACAATAGAAAAATCAAAGTGGGATTATTTTGGTTGATGAGATTGTAATAGAACACTCTCTAGAGCAACAAAAGTGGACATTTTTACACTCGTCTGTAATTTTTACGATGTGTGTATTCTAAACAAAGAATGTAAAGTGTTTGTTTCGACTAAATAGAGGAAAATATAATAACTACAAAGTGATTCAACAATATAAATCTGTTAAACGTATTTTAAGAGGTGATACGTGAAGATTAAATCTTCATTTCATTTCATTGATTGGTAGATCGGCAGGTCGGTGATATTTCATACATTATTCTCGTATTATTTACAATTAATAGCGCTATAGTAGTCCACTTTCTAAAAATGTTAACCTGGTAACAATACTTCATTGCTTGTAGCGATTTGTTTGGCTCAGTGCCCAAAAAAAGAGCGATTGGAATACTTGTTTGTATTGACAAGTTTTTCAAAATCGTGAAACGAGATTTATGCCGGTTTTTATCTTTATTATTATTTATATCCAATGTTGTTATTTTCTACTTTGTAAGTTAAAATTATATTCATATTCATTAATCTCCATTATAGTTTCTTAAATTTTTCATTACTTTCAAGTTTAGATCAGCAATTGTTATTTTAATTTATAAATGTTGTTACTATTAATAAATAAATAAATAAATAAATAACCCTATATCCCATTAGTCGCATGAACTTTTAAAACATGCTACCCGAATTTGACTGTAGGGAAGGGGGGTTTATATGACCCCCAAAACATTTTCTTTTGCCGGAACTCGCCTTCGGGGACTACAGGCACGATTATAACTACATTGTTTTAATTTTGTTGCCAGAATACTAACTTGCTACCATGGGCTCGGAGCAGTCTTCAGTCCCACAGAAGAAGCAAGCACAGAGAGCCCCACCTGTTCGTCGGGGGCACACCATAGCCGTGGCCAATGTACCAGGTAAACAAGAGTTGAGAATGATAGTGTTTTACTCTTTGGCCAATTGGTTCAGCGGTTTAAGTTACTCTGGCCACGAAGCCAAGTCTGCAGGGTAAATTCTTCACACAAAATATTTGCCTGAAGCAAATATGATGAACATCTAATTTTAACATAGGTCATGGATATTGTTTAAACATTTGAATAGGTACTTCTATCTACTAGCTAAATTAGTATCTAGTATCCTTTAAGTTTAGTTTGAAGCTGGGGAATAAGACCAAAGAATAGGGATGATGACTGCATTAAAAAAGTATAATTCTATTAAGTCCGTCAGTTAGATTATACAAAAATACTAGACACATATTTTTCGCTTTATCAAATTAACTAAAAATCACAAACAAAAGAGTATCAACGTTTTAGAGTGGGGGCTTGCAACGTCACTATTTAGTAACAATTTTACGAAAGCGTGACGTCACATGCAACTTGAATGCATTATATCTTCATCAATGTGTGTTTGACAAATAAATAAAAAAATATGTGTTTAATATTTTGTTTAAATATAACTGACGGACTAAACAGATTTTTTTGTCATCATCATGGACAATGTGCCATTTATTAATAGGCATAACAAATAACACATTGTCCATGACCGTGTTGCTTAAGCAAGAAGCAACATCTGATCTAAAGTACCGCCAAATTGGTTTGATAATGGATTTGTACAGTCAGTTTATATCTAAGTCAAAGTCAAAATACTATTTATTTATATAAGTTTGAAACAAACACTTATAAATCGTCAATTCAACATGAAAATCAACTAATAATATGAATCTACCACCGGTTCGGAATGTTGCTTCTACCGAGAAGAAACTGGCAAGAAACTCGGTAGTTACTCTTTTCAACAACATATTTTACAAGGGTGTATAGATCATATTTGCATCTGAATCATGTCATGAAGTCAGCTTGTCATCTGTAGTCAATAGTAATTTTTAACCATCAGACTACATCACATACATTGATCTGACTCCGTGGTAAGTAGCTTAAGCACTTGTGTTACAGATATCAGAAACAACAGTGGTATTACAAATATATACTTAAATACTGAATATTAACATCCAGACACAGAACAAACACAAGTATTCATCACACGAATATTTGTCCTGGGTGGGGATCGAACCTCCAACTCTTGACGCATGGGGCAGGGTCACTACCGAATGCGCCATCGAGCTTGTACCTACCACCATCAATAGCAGATTTAATTGAAATTTGCACTTATGTGAAACAATGTACAATAAGGCTATCACAGATTCTTCCATGTTTCCAGAGACTAGACGGAGCGCAGATCCGACAGCCAGCGGTAACAATTCCCCCGGGGCTAGCGTCTGTTCGGACTCAGAGCTGCCGTACATTTCATACACTGTGGACAGACCGATAGGCGGTAAGATGAGGATAGCATATTTTAATTAATATAGCGTGTTGCTGTAGCGGTAGTAGCTCCATGGTAAGGACACGCCTCGTAATCGTGGGTTGCGGGTTCAAGCCCAAGCACCTCTGGATTTTTCAAATCTATGTACGTATTTATATCACTAGCTCGGCTGTGAGGGAAAACATCATGATGAAACCTGCAAATTCAAATAACTTTGGATTTGTAACCATGATCTAAAAATGGTCTGGTTCCCCTATCTTAGGGTTACGAAGGTCAGATCGGCAGTCGCTTCAATGTAATTACCAGACTCGCTAAATCATGGATCATGGTCTAAGCGGACCCCGAAGCACGGGACATAACGCTACAAGGATTACTAAAAGGGCAATCATAAGACTCACTATAATTTACAATCTTTTGTCCTAGGCTCTGCGTGAAATTCAGTGTATTACAAAGATTCTGTTGTGTGTCCTGTGGGATCAGCAAGTTTTCCGTCATAATAAGTAGTCAATGTCTCTCAGGGTTAAAATTTTGCCACTGAAATTGGCTAAGTACTTTAGTAGTGAAATCGTAACAACAGGCTTATACATAGACTGCGTTAGTTTTGCAGTTTATATACGATTAGTCGCTTTTTACAACAATGTAGGCAAGGAACAAATCCGACACCATATTTTTTAATTCTCAAACATAGGACTGGTTTCATACATAACATTACGACCGTAATCCCCGAAGGGGTAGGCAGAGTCAAAGGGGCAGCAGGCCCCTTTAACCTATTAGCAAATTCCAGAAGTAAAAACACAGTTTTCCAATAGAATTAACTTTATTCACTTTAGTACACAAAAATCGATATGATTAACTAATAATTTCCACGTTGCAAGTGAAACGACCGCATAGAGCGAATGCTGGGAACAGACTGCCGCGATCGTCAAACCCCCGCTCAAAAAGTCAAGTGGAGGGGGTTGAGTAATAACGGATGAATTTAAATTAAATGTCGGTACTCTGACAAGTCAAAACAAGTACATAATTATTTTAAATGATCATCGTAAAATAGTTATGTGACTGAAAATAAATATTTATTAATTATAAACATAAATATAGCTTACAGATAATATATTTGAATAATAATATCGCTTACAAACCACACTCAGCCAAAAACAAAACTGGGCTGGGTTAGATGGAAAATTGTGAAAAAGTAGTGACAAGTGGCTAGCTCGTCGCCTACACAATCACATACCCACAACCCCATATACCATTAGTCGCCTTTTACGACATGTTAGGCAAGAAGCACAGTCGACACGTTCTTTTTTAAGTCCCAGAGCAACATAGGACTGCTAATGTACCTAAATCTCATTTGAAAGATCCAGTCAAAGTCAAAGTCAAAATACTCTATATTTTTATAGGTTTGAAACAAACACTTATAAATCGTCAATTCAACAAGAAAATCAACTAATAATATGAATCTACCACCGGTTCGGAATGTTGCTTCTGTCATGAAGAAACGGGCAAGAAACTCGGTAGTTACTCTTTTCAACAACACCTTTACAAGGGTGTATAGGTCATATTTGCATCTGAACCATGTCATGAAGTCGGCTTGTCAGACTCCAAAATAAAAAATAACGATGTGTACAAAATTTAAGCATAAATTAACCAGACCAGAGCAGATCAGTCCCCCAAGGTGGCATCTGTTCCCAAGCATGACATAGCTTCACTCAACCATATTTTAGGGAATGTAACGACCCGCCAGTAACCTTACCACTACCCTCCAGACTCGCCAAAGACTTCAGCAAAGTCCCGCCAGTCCGGCGACAAGAAGTCGGTCCTGCAGCGACGGCAACTCAGCCTCCAGGCGAAGAAGAACAAGCGTGCGCGCGACATCGTCGTGGTCAAGCAGCCTGAGGACGAACAGCTGGATGAGGACATCAGGAGACTGCAGGTGATGACTAAGATATGATTTCATTTCCAAAGTACAGACTTCATAAGAGTGGTAATTCCTTCATTGGGTTAAGTATAAAAATATTTTTTAGGTTACTACAGAGTCTCATTGACTTACCTATACATAAGTTGAAATTACATATAATTTTTTTTTATTAAAAAGGCCTACTACGGAGTCGATCTCTATTTAAATGATAAGAATAACTGGTAACTAACTAACTAAACTTCACGCCACTTCCCTTGCGGGGTAGAGAAGAATAACTGGTTGGCCTCATAATAGGCTGTTCTCCTGCCCTAATAGATTTTACTTCATTAAAAAATACAGTTATAAGACTTGGCATTTAAAAAAAAAATTCAGTCGAATTGAGAACCTCCTCCTTTTTTTTTGAAGTCGGTTAAAAAGAGTAACTATCGAGTTTCTTGCCGGTTTCTTCTCGGTAGAAGCTACCTTCTGAACCGGTTGATATTGAATTTGTTTTGACGATTTATAAGTGCTTCCTTGAAGCCTATTTATATAAAGATCATTGTATTTCATTTCATTAGCTAAAGGCTATCATCGACTGGCTAAATACAAAAAAATGTGTCACAAATTTTCCTATCTAATTACTCTGAATAGGCAATTATTGACTAAACAATAACATAGTTGGCTAACGACTAGCGATGATCGACTAAATACTGACGATGAATAATTTACTAAGGGGGGCGTTCAAGTATTACGTAACGTAAGGGGGGGGGAGTCTTGTTAAACGTTACGATGCGTTTCAGAGGTGGGAGGGAGGTGTTAGGGACTACGTGAAAACTACAGGAAAATGTTATGGCGCGTTACACAGGGGGGAGGGGGGTCAGAAATCTTCAAAAATTGCGTTACGTAATACTTGAACGGTCCCTAATATACTATTGTTTGTTTCAGGAAATCCCAACGTTCCTACCGATAATGAGGGGTACCCTCGGTCTACCGGGAGCCAGGGATCCTGAAGTATTAGAAGGTGAGTATTTTTAATGAGGATAAATGGATACATATTTTGGAAGACATATTTGTCCCATGTTGGTCTGGGACTTGGTCCATGTTGATCTGGGATAAAAAAAAGAATGTGCCAACTGTGGTTCTTGCCTAGCATGTCGTAAGAGGCGACTAATGGTTTACGGGCTTTTGGGTATGTGTCTGAGTAGGCGACGAGCTAGCCACTTGTCACTCCTTTTTCACAGCTTTCCATCCAACCCAGCCCACTGTCCGATGTTGGTCTGGAACTTAAAAAGAATGTGCCAACTGTGGTTCTTGCCTAGCATGTCGTAAAAGGCGACTAATAAAAATATATCGGGTTTTGGGTGTGTGATTGTGTAGGCGACAGGTTAGCCGCTTGTCACTGCTTTTTCACAATTTTCCTTCTAACCCAGCCCGGCTTTATTTTTGGCTGAATGTGGTTGAAGGGGCATGTTGCCTCTTTGCCTCTGCCTACCCCTTCGGGGATTATGGGCGTTATGTTATGTTATGTATGTATATTGTGGAAGAAAGTCTCCGTCTGATTCTGTCTCTTTGGAGGATACTATATTGATGTGTTATGTTGTGTCAGGGCTGGACTGCCGGCCGTGGGTGCGGCTGACGACGCGTCTGCAGGCGCACCTGGCGGCGTGCGCGCACCCGCTCGCCGCCGACCAGCTCGCGCTCGCCGCCAAGCTCAAGGAGGTACAGTACACCGCGCGAGGCGCCACTAGTGCGGCGAGTGACCCCAGGGGGACTGCGGCCGTGGGTGCGGCTGACGACGCGTCTGCAGGCGCACCTGGCGGCGTGCGCGCACCCGCTCGCCGCCGACCAGCTCGCGCTCGCCGCCAAGCTCAAGGAGGTACAGTACACCGCGCGAGGCGCCACTAGTGCGGCGAGTGACCCCAGGGGGACTGCGGCCGTGGGTGCGGCTGACGACGCGTCTGCAGGCGCACCTGGCGGCGTGCGCGCACCCGCTCGCCGCCGACCAGCTCGCGCTCGCCGCCAAGCTCAAGGAGGTACAGTACACCGCGCGAGGCGCCACTAGTGCGGCGAGTGACCCCAGGGGGACTGCGGCCGTGGGTGCGGCTGACGACGCGTCTGCAGGCGCACCTGGCGGCGTGCGCGCACCCGCTCGCCGCCGACCAGCTCGCGCTCGCCGCCAAGCTCAAGGAGGTACAGTACACCGCGCGAGGCGCCACTAGTGCGGCGAGTGACCCCAGGGGGACTGCGGCCGTGGGTGCGGTATTTACTAGTAAAGATAATTGAAATGGTATGGTATACCAAACGTGAAGCACCTACAAGTAACGCTTTTCAGTGGGATTTATCATTGTGATCACGTGGAATAATCGCTCAGGGTGTGGAATGAGCTATCTGCTGAGGCCAAATATCAGTTTTAAATATTCGAAGCTTACGATGGCAGCTAACCATGATGCGTATTATAATAAATAAATTATAAATAAATAACAGACTACATCACATACATTGATCTGACTCCAACGAAAATAGCTTAAGAACTTGTGTTACGGATATCAGAATCAACATTGGTATTACAAATATATACTTAAATATTGGATATTAACGATAGAAAATTTACGATAATGCGAAAAAATCCGTAATTTTATTAAATTAAACAGATCGTACGGTTTGCTGCCCTGCGAATCCTGCTATTAATTAAACCTATTCAATTCATTTACTTTAAGTCTGTCTTATACTTTGAGTAATAAGGTGGGCCCCTAAGAAGTACTAGCCCAGGGCCCCCTAAACTCTACTACTAAGGTAATCTATGTGTAACCCCTCCCCATGTGTCCCCAGGCCGACTCCGAGATCTCGAAGCTGTACTCCCAGATGGTGGACAAGCAGCGCGCCAACGCGCGGCACGCCGAGCGGCTGTCGCGCGTGCACGAGGTGGCGCACCAGCTGTCGCGGTGCAACTCGCTGCTGCACCAGGTGCGCCGCCCGCCCGGCTCCACCGGCCGTAGCGATGTATCGATGCTGACGATGTATCGATGCTGACGATGTATCGATGCTGACGATGTATCGATACTGACGATGTATCGATACTGACGATGTATCGATCTGACGATGTATCGATACTGACGATGTATTGATACTGACGATGTTCAGGTGGTCAGAAATCTTCATTGTGTTACGTAATACTTGAACGGTCCCTAAGCCCCAGCAACTAGGGACCTTCTTTTGAAAAAGCGCAGGATTTCCCTCGAATGACTGTGATGAAGATGGAAGACTTAAGTGTTTAATAAATATATCTTGTTTCAGACATTACAAGACATTGAAGAGTTGAACCAACTGCTTCCCGATGATAAAAAGATGGAGCCTTTCGCGTGGAGCGAGGGGCGGTGAACTACGGACGACTGTGTCCAATTGACAATTGTGTCCGAATAACATCCGTGTCCAATTGACATCTGTGTCCAAGCGACACTTGTGTCCAGTAGACATTTGTGTTTAAATGACTCGTGTGTCTAAATGATAACTGGCAGCTAGACCATTTTAGACTATTAACTGCTTTGTCAAAATTAAAAACAGAGGGCAAGATATCTTTGTAAATAACCTAAGTGTCCATCTAATCTATGTCTAACATCAAATTGACACATGTGTCTAAATTATAGTCGAGGCTAAATTACGACTGCTCTCAAAGACATTTGTGTCTAAATTTCAATTGTGTCCGATTGATGTCTGTATCATATAAAAAGTTGCGAGTTTTCTTAATATTTGCTTGCTACTTAGGATTTGTATAATAGCGTAATAACAGGGAGTTTAACCCCTATTTTTGGGTGTATATTTAATTAATACCCACCCCATGTTATACTATACAATATAGTTAAGTTTGTGATGTATATAAAGACTAGTCTTAAACTATGTTACCTTATTAATATTATATTTAAACTATATACACTTATCATTTAGCTGTAAAATACTTGTATGATCGCGTATGAATGTTTACTCCGCTATGTAATGAAATTTGATGTTCGATCAACGAATGTATTATTAATAAATTAAACTATTATTCATATTATTTTGCCTTTTATTACGGTCCCATGTTGGTCTGGGACTTGAAAAGAATGTGCCAACTGTGTTCCTTGCCTAGCATGTCGTATAAGGCGACTAATTGTATGTCGGTTTGTGTGTGTGTGATT
This sequence comes from Glyphodes perspectalis, assembly GCA_951394215.1. Classification (NCBI taxonomy): domain Eukaryota; kingdom Metazoa; phylum Arthropoda; class Insecta; order Lepidoptera; family Crambidae; genus Glyphodes; species Glyphodes perspectalis. The sequence goes on along the minus strand of OX596230.1, from coordinate 6,159,585 downwards.
GTGTAGGCGACGAGCTAGCCACTTGTCACTATTTTTTCACAATTTTCCGTCTAACCCAACCCAGTTTTATTTTTGGCTGAATGTGGTTAAAGGGGCTTGCTGGCCCTTTGACTCTGCCTACCCCTCCCTTCGGGGATTACGGGTGTGATGATATTGTTAGTTCGAACATAATGGCAGAAATACAATATTCATACAATATTCCTAGCGTTATGTCCCCTATTCCTGTAGAAGTCTGCTGCTTGGACCACACAAGTGAGTTGTTATTATGTTATGTATGGAATATGAGCAAGTGACGTCATATATTTGTAAGAAGTTAAACGAAAAAGCAATTGACATTATTTTAATTTTAATTTTAATCTCGGTGGGGTGTGTAAGGATCCTGCCGGCGTTCGGTTCTCTGCCTACCCTGCTAGGGAAGTGGCATGAAGTCTAGTTAGTTAGTTAATTTTAAACACTAGATACTAATATTTTAAGGGAAACTGATGAATAATATAAAATAAAAAAAATATTGCCCATTGCTATATACACGTAAAAAAAATAATCAAATAAGTACGCGATGAACATTGTAAATTTTCAGTCGGATCGCGGGATTTAGTATTCTATAATTTAAAAACGTTGGTACTAAATACTTACCCGATTGGTATCTATTTTTAAAAAAGCTATATACGTAACGAGTTTATCAATTTAAAAGATCCGTTACAGATTCGACACAAACTGACTTTTTATCTTGAATATCCGCGGATACGTTTCCGAATACGATTCCGTCGACACATCACTACCAATTATGACTGGCCCGTTGGTCGAGTGGTCAGAGACCTTGTCCACGAAACCAAAGGTTTGCGGGTTCGAATCCCGCTAGGGCCAAATGTTTCGTGTGATAAAAATTTACATTTGTACTCGAGTCATGGATGTTTATAAACGTATTTAAGTATGTCTATCCGTTCACCTAGTATCCATAGTACAAGCATAAGCTTAGTTTGGGACTAGGGAATTGGTGTCAAATCAAAAAAAAAAAAATTATGGCTCAAACCTAATTTTGCCAATTTAAATAAAACCAATAATCTTATAAATTGCATTTAGTGTTGTGTTGACATCTTTTCGCGGTTTTAATCGTCCTTGCGTTTTCAAAGACCACTCTTAAACAAACGAGCGTATTGCATAAGGCTCTTAAATACAGTAGGTATATCTAGGTGGTACGGGCCCTCGGGCACAGATGGGCTCAGACCTTGACCTAGAACGATATTTCAGCTCATGTAGCTAGATCGTCGTCTACACAATCACATGCCTAATACCCAATACATCATTAGTTGACATGCTAGGGAAGGAACACAGTACATTTATTTAAAGTTCCAAACCAAGATGGGACTAGTCAAACATTAAATGACCCGCGCAAACTGCTTATCACGTTTTTAATTCGTTCGGTTCTCTCTGCCTACCCCGCTAGGGAAGTGGCGTGAAGTTTAGTTAGTTAGTTAGTTTTTACGTTTTTAATATTAATTAATTAGCAAGATATTTCATTACCGACACACTCTGAATGCTGTTACTATTACGCACGTATAGTAATTTATGTAAATAGGTACTTAATAAGAGTTGAACTCGTCTAATCATGCAGGTGTGTCATTTCTCGTTGACATACCAAAGTTAGGAATAGGGATGTTGACTGGCTAATCAATTGAGATACTTTTTAAGAGCTGTCAAAACGAAATCACTTCATAGATTTTGTATGGGCTTGTCAACGTGTGACGTCACTAGTTTGTATAGTCAACTGACTTAATATTAAGCAGTTTTTGGAAAATTAAAAATCTTAGACTCAATATGATTGAAAATCAATAAGGCTTAACAGCATACTACGATACTTTCTTTTTCAGAATTGATATTTCAAAATTAAATATAAATGGTGTCAACATCCCAATTGTAACTAATGGTATCGATTCGATACCACGAATTTACCAGCTGTATTCCTTGCTTCATCATTATATTCCTAGCGTTATGTCCCGTGCTTAGACGGGGTCCGCTTAGACCATGTACCTACTAGGATTTAGCGAGTCTGGTAATTACATTAAAGCGCCTATCGATCTGACGTAACCCTAATATAGGGAAACCAGACAATTTTGGATCATGATTACAACTTAAAAGTTGTTTGAATTTGCAGGTTTTATCACGATGTTTTCCCTCACCGTCGAGCTAGTGGTATATGTAAATACGTACATAGATTTGACAGTGGTACGTGTTGGGTATGAACCCGCACTCCTCGGTTAAGAGGCGCGTGACCTTACCAGCTACCACCGCTCAAACTGTGTTCCTTGCTTAGCATGTATTAAAAGGCTAGATACTAAACTAATGGTGTAGGTCAGGAACGAACATTTTTGAACAGTACGTGCTAAAATATCTGAAATTTCAATTGATTTATTTTAGCCGGATCGATCAGCCAGTTTGGCTAGTCACAGTTGTTTCGCCTGCAGCCACGCTCAGCGCACGCTCGTTTGCTAAATGTAAAAAGCCTAACAAAAGCCTGACAAGACGGACACCGTTTATTTTGGCCGGACATGCAATCAAAAAGCCTAACTATGTCCGGCTTTATCCGGACGCCTGGCAACGCTATTTGTGAGTGCAAAAATCTTCTGCTACGCGCGAAATTCTGCGTACGGCCTTGATCGCCATTCAAAAAGTTACAACACCATAACTATCTATTAGTACATGAGCCCAACAATTTGTTCATATGTATGTCAGGTATGTATTTCCACATAGGTATATGCTTCGTTAGTCTATTGTTAGTATGCCTAACACTAGGAATTAAAAGCGAAACCCAGTTAAGGATCTAGCAAGCGCGGGTTCCGTAGCAAATACATACATACATAACATCACGCTCATAATCCCCGTAGGGGTAGGCAGAGTCAATGGGACAGCAGGTCCCTTTAACCACATTCTAACTATTTGATACTATTCGACAACAACATCACATACATTGATCTGTCTCCGTGGTAAATAGCTAAAGCACTTGTGGAACGGATATCAGAATCAACTAAAAAAATGTTTATGAAAAAAACACAAATAAAAACCTATTTAAATATCTAAACACTAAAAAGTATAAGATAAATTCTTCCGATTGCTTAGATGAAAGTATTAAACTTTAACAGGTATTTAAATATTTTACAATAATCAGTTAGTTTTGGATTTTTTTTAAGTCGGTTAAAAAATGTATTACTACTAGTAACTGTGGTATCACAAATATATACTTACTTAAATCTTTACTTACTATACTAATATTATAAAGCTGACTAGTTAGTTTGTTTGCTTGAACGCGCTTATCTCAGAAACTACAGGTCTGATTCGAATAATTCTATCAGTGTTAGATAGCCCATTTATCTAGGAAGACTATAGGTTATCTAACATCAACCATAACGCAGGTGAAACTGCGGGCATAGCTAAGTATATCTGATACTAGTTGTGATATCTGGTATCCATAATAGTCCAAGAAAATAGGGCTTTAAATACGAATTTGAGGTAAATTTTTGATATAAGTTACTTTGAAAGATTTAAAAACGAACTGTGTAAGTTTTTTGTAAAATCACCCCCGAGAACATTTGAAAAAAAAATAAAAAGTATTTGTTTTTGAAATTTTGGGAAAACGGTAAGTAGTAGAAAAAAAAGGTTCAAATAAAAGTTGTAGAGCATCAGATTTTATAAAGAAATGCCCTGTTTATGTTTTCGCTAACAATAAAATTATCCGAGATAGGGCGGTTAGAAGCTTGGGGATGATAGTAATAGTCCGGTCAGTTTTCCATTTTGATTTGAAAGGATAGGACCAACGGGAAAATTTGTGTGTGTACTAGATATTTAACAATCCAGAAATTCAGGTCTCTGACACATCAGGTTAGTTAAAAAAAAAAGCGCGGATGATCGAAAAAGGCAAATAACTCATGAGTGGTGCAAAATATTGAAAAATGCTAAAGGTAAAAGTTATAGATAATTAAATTTCCTACAAAAATGGTATCTGCATATTTTTTCATAAGTGCGATACTTCTCGCAAAAAACACGCCTAAGTGTAAAATTATTTAAAAATGTTTTTTATCTTTCAAGTTTTTCTCAATAAATAATAATGCGTATAGCTACATTATTAAGTCTATTTTTCAATAATAAGCAGCACTTTATAAAATATTTTTTCCTTACTAAGATGCAATTTTTTTTTCTCATCTAGATGGGTTTTTAATGCAGAATTAAATCCTTTGGCTTATGCGAAATCCCTCTACTTAGTACCTGTAATTTATTAACTTTCATTGAATAAAGAGAAATGATCAGTAGTGACTGCCTGACCGAGTCAGGATTTCTTGCCAAAACCGAAACCGAAACCGAACATTAGGCAGCTCTCTTAGTTTTGGCTTAGGTCGACATAGCATGTTGAAATGAAGTGTATCTTTACTTTTATGTCTCCTAACCCGGTGTCTATCTGTAATAGTGAGATTAGAAAAAAAAATTGGTTTCGTTTTTTTCTTTTGTTCAAATAAATTTGAATGACAAATACAGCGCGTTAAAGTTACCTGTGACGTCACTTCACGACTGCTCATGCAGGAACTGCTGTAATTGGGAAAAGAAATATAAACCATAAAATACTACCAAAATACAAAACAGTACAGATGTACTGTTTTATATTTTGGCAAAACAGTACAGACGAGACTCCCATGCAAAGAATGTTGCATTTAAGTCTGAATTCTTTGCATGGGAGTCACGTCTGACTATTCCAAGAGGACGAGAGATGAAGAAAAGCCTTGACAAGAACAACGTCTACGTATTCAGCACAGGTCACACAAAATATTCGACAAGCTCTATAGTGCATTCCGTAGTGACCGTTTTTTATTTTCTTATTTTTTTTCCCCGGGTGTAATCCGTCATGGATCTTCCACGGCTCGGGGGAACTGCGGAAGTATGTCAGACTCCTACTGACTAAAACACCCGGGGTGTTCCGCCGCATCGCTTCTGGAGAGGAGCCCTGGGAACGCTATGCCTACCAACGAACCCCTCCCACCTGCGGTCGCTCTTGCGAGGACGACTTTAACATTGCTCCATCGAGCTATACTTCGACTAGACGCCCCGGAACACAAGGGGCGTCTACGTCTGGCTAGGATGCCGGTGATGGACCCCCCGATTCATCACTAGCTAGCGCAGGCTAAGGCGGCATGCGTGCCGTGAAATGCGCACGACGCCGACCGGGCCTATTGCGGCGCATGGGCTGGGAGTTCGGGTCTCGCTCCGGCTCCCTTTCTGTCGTCTCCTTTTGCGCCATGACGGTGTCGCAAAATGTCACCATCGCGCGCCACGCCTCCCCACTGCCCACCATAGCTCGTGTGATTGTCAGCAGTGTGAGGTCTCCACCTATAACCGCAGACAGGTGACTGCGCGGGATCGACCATACTGGACACAGCTCCCGGGTGTGCTGGGCTGAGCCTATAGCTCCAGTATGACAGTTATGGCAGACTGCCGTCGGTTCGCTTCCTGCCACCTGGCACAAATATACCAAAACAGCCATGGCCAGTTAGTGTCTGTGCCAGGTTGAATGTCATTTCGCCATGTTTGCAGCTGACCCAGTCTCGGAGGACTTATTACATCAACTAGTTCCCGGCTAGGTCCCGGGTTATCAAGTCTTTCCGACAATATGACGAGCAATGCTTCTCGCGCTTCATCCCGCCATGCTTGTACCTAGCGGGGGTGAGGACGAGGATTCTCATCCGATTCGATGGCTCGGTCTGGGTGTTAATATCCAATATTTAAGTATATTTTAGTATTACCACTGTTGTTTTTGACATCTGTATCAGAAGTGCTTAAGCTACTTACCTCGGAGTCAGATCAATGTATGTGATGTCGTGGGATATTTATTTATCAAACATATTGGCCCACAGATCCCAAGAAACTACCAGAGGTCCTAGACTTTCTGGTTTTTAATGGATTCTCAGAGCGATATTCAAATATTGAAAGCTGTTATGATAGCAGTTTAGATCATACACAAATCATTACCACTATAAGTTCTTCCTACCCCACTAGGGAAGTGGCGTTAAGTTTAGTTTAGTTAAGTCCAAAACCATAGAGCTTTTATGAAGGGATTATTAATGTTAAAGAAGCGAGTGAGGTATGTTAGGACCGTGCCATATGGCGTTCGGTTCGCTCTACCTACCCCGCTAGGGCATTTTCCTAGCGGGGTAGGCAGAGCGAACTTACTTCACGCCATTGCATGAAGTAAGGTATTGACGCGACTACTATAAAGCAAGCTGTGCTCAGGGTTTCTTAGTGTAAAACAAAGGGGGGTTATTATATCTCCACAAAATATCCACATTATACGCCACACAATACGCCATAAGCATGCTAAATAGCTAGTCTAGAGAGTTAACTGTCGGGAAAGAGATATTCTTGAGTATAATCCACATCCAAGTGAAGTCATCGAGGTCACATATTAAAGCCTGGATATCATTAGGGACTAGGGGACTTGTGAAACTTGGTGCCACTGCATCATCAGATGTCTTGATAAAAGCTTTGACCAAACATTAGAAATAATACTGACGGGACTAAACTAGACTAGAGCTCAATGGTAAGAACACGCACCTCTTAACCGATGAGTTCGGGTTTAAACCCGGGTATGTACCTCTGTATTTTTCAAATCTATGTACGTATTTATTACCACTAGCTCGATGGTAAGTGGTAGCGCTTCAAAAATCTGGAGTGTCTGGAGTGAGCGCGTCACGGGGACCTTTAACGCGCTGTATTTGTCATTCTGATTTTTTCTGAACAAAAGAAAAAAACGTAACCAATATTTTTTTCTAATCTCACTATTACAGATAGACATTGATTTTCCTATGTAGTATGTTTTAGCTGACCATATTCATCTTGCACCATGACAGATGTTACCTGCAGATGTACTGTTTTATATTTTGGTAGTACTTTATGGTTTATATTTCTTTTCCCAATCACAGCAGTTCCTGCATGAGCAGTCCCGTCTGAATGGAAGTTTGAGTAAATGTGATAATAATAATAAATAAATAATAAATTCTTCAGACAAACACACCAATTCCCTAGCTCCAAACTAAGTTCATGCTTGTGCTATGGATACTAGGTGAACGGATAGACATACTTAAATATGTTTATAAACATCCATGACTCGAGTACAAATGTCCATGTTCATCACACAAAACATTTGCCCCTAGCGGGATTCGAACCCGCGACCCTTGGTTTTGTGGCCAGGGTCTCTGACCACTCGACCAACGGGCCAGTCAATAGTGGTGATAGTCCTTGATTGTAATGCTGTTGAACTTATCTTTATTTACATAGGCTTCAATAAAGCACTTATGTGATTGAATATTAGTTGTGCTTCAGAGACAAGCAGTACATCAATGTATGCTATGGGAGTAAAATTTCAACATAATAACATAAACGACCAGGCTATTGATGTTCCAAGAAGCAACTGTATAAGCTGGCATTACTCTATTATAATTTTATTAATTACTGTTATTAAGAGGTTCCTCAGTATTGGTAAATTGGTATATCCGCTTGGTCGATGAGTTTGTCTAGCTTAAGATCTTGTTCAGTGAGTTGGATTTCTAGGCTTTTGTTCTTGATAAAATGTTAAACTGTGAAGGGTTTTTTGGCTTTCTTTGCTTTTGATGATTCCTCCTGTTTACTTGACTCAAATATTTGTTTTGTTTCGTAATCAAAATATTGAATACGTATTTTTTGCTTTATCGAATACTTGGAAAATAACAAAGATACAGCGCTTCAAAAATCTAGAGCGCAGCGCATTTACGGAACAAGTGACGTCACAGGTAACTTTAACGCGCTGTATTTGTCATTCAAATTTATTTGAACAAAAGAAAAAAACGAAACCAATTTTTTTTTCTAATCTCACTATTACAGATAGACACCGGGTTAGGAGACATAAAAGTAAAGATACACTTCATTTCAACATGCTATGTCGACCTAAGCCAAAACTAAGAGAGCTGCCTAATGTTCGGTTTCGGTTTCGGTTTTGGCAAGAAATCCTGACTCGGTCAGGCAGTCACTACTGATCATTTCTCTTTATTCAATGAAAGTTAATAAATTACAGGTACTAAGTAGAGGGATTTCGCATAAGCCAAAGGATTTAATTCTGCATTAAAAACCCGTCTAGATGAGAAAAAAAAATTGCATCTTAGTAAGGAAAAAATATTTTATAAAGTGCTGCTTATTATTGAAAAATAGACTTAATAATGTAGCTATACGCATTATTATTTATTGAGAAAAACTTGAAAGATAAAAAACATTTTTAAATAATTTTACACTTAGGCGTGTTTTTTGCGAGAAGTATCGCACTTATGAAAAAATATGCAGATACCATTTTTGTAGGAAATTTAATTATCTATAACTTTTACCTTTAGCATTTTTCAATATTTTGCACCACTCATGATTTATTATACTCGCGTATACATATTTATACTCGCGCTTTTTTTTTTAACTAACCTGATGTGTCAGAGACCTGAATTTCTGGATTGTTAAATATCTAGTACACACACAAATTTTCCCGTTGGTGCTATCCTTTCAAATCAAAATGGAAAACTGACCGGACTATTACTATCATCCCCAAGCTTCTAACCGCCCTATCTCGGATAATTTTATTGTTAGCGAAAACATAAACAGGGCATTTCTTTATAAAATCTGATGCTCTACAACTTTTATTCGAACCTTTTTTTTCTACTACTTACCGTTTTCCCAAAATTTCAAAAACAAATACTTTTTATTTTTTTTTCAAATGTTCTCGGGGGTGATTTTACAAAAAACTTACACAGTTCGTTTTTAAATCTTTCAAAGTAACTTATATCAAAAATTCAAGTATTTACCTCAAATTCGTATTTAAAGCCCTATTTTCTTGGACTATAAGAATCTCACTCACATGTAAACATGGCTTCACGCTGTAGTATGGCAGCACGGAGTCCTTCTTTCTTTACTAGTCCGTGGTATGTTTGTAACAGTTTGCTAAAAAGAAACCAAGTCTCTTGTATGCTTCATAGTCGAGTTTTAGTTATCAAATACTTTACGCTCTGTACTCCGGATTAATGAAATAAAATTTGACATTATTAAAGGGCAGCCATTTTGAAATATTCTTCGTATGACACACACGCTCGCTGCCGCGTTGGTCAATGATTACCCAACTGTAGCCAAGGCTGGTGGTTTTGTAGATTAAACCAGTTGATTTTGCGAATGACGATTTTGAAAACGGTTCGTTAAAATTATTTACACACACACCATTAACTACGCCCGCAATCCCCGAAGGGGTAAGAGAGATCAAGGAGCAAGTGCTCTAACTACTTTTAGTTAAAGATAAAATTGAATTCGTTATGATAGATGACGACATTCGGCAGTGACCCTGGCCTAAGCACCAAGATTTTTGGGTTCGATTCCCACCCAGTGCAAACATTCGTGTGATGAATACTATTGTCTGGGTGTTGATCTATACTAATCTAATCTACAAATAGAAATGAAATGAAATAATTTATTTCTGCAAGTGGATTCATAACAAATTCTTTTGCAAGTCAAATTTTTTTTTGCTTTACCAGCACCTCGACGTGAATGGCCTGCTGAGAAGAGGTGCCGCAAGAAAATCAATAAATGGCCTTTTTTAATTTAATTTGGATGGATGTTTGTTACTCTTAACAAAAAAACTACTGAATGGATTTTAATGAAACTTTAGAATAATATAGCTCATACACCCGAATAACATATAAGTTATGTTTCATCGATGTACCACGCGAGCGAAGCCGCGGACAGAAGCTAGTACGTTATATAGCTGAAGAGTTTGTTTGTTTGCTTGGTTGAACGCGCTAATCATAGAAAATACTGGTCCGAATTAAAAATCTTTTTGCGTTGTACTAGTTAATTTATCCAGGAATGCTATAGGATAGGCTATATCTATACTTATAATAAATCTGTAGAGAGGTCAATTCTGTACATGAAATATATTTTCAAAATAACTATCAGGGGGTGATTAGTGATCGACACTGATGCCAAAAATGCAATCAGTAAATTTTTTGTCTGTCTGTCTGTCTGACTGTCTGTATGTTCCATAAAGAAACAAAAACTACTCGACGGATTTTAACGAAACTTGGTTCAATTATTCTTCATACTCCTGGGCAGGTTATAGTAGATATACTTTTCATCACGCTACAATCAATAGGAGCAGAGTAGTAAAGGGAAATGTTGGGAAAACGGGAGAAGTTACTCCATTTTTTAAGCTTCCGGCGCGTGTGCAGCCTTAATGGTTAAAGTTACATAGAAATCATGTATGACGGAAATAGTCTATATAATATTAACCATAAACGCGAGTGACACCGCGGGCACAGCTAGTCAGTAATATTTATGTAAAGTCCCGAGCTTGTTTCTATTCGGGTGTGTCATATACTGGGTCTTGAAGGATCAGGATTAAATACACATATCCTTTTAAGATGGTCTTTAAACACATTAGTCGTTAAGCAAGCTCAGCTGTACACAAAGGTCAGTTAAAATAATAATTGCTTTAGCAAACCAGTTTTCCATTACGCAGATTAAACTCTGACGTATCAGGTGTTTAGAACAAATCCTTTGTGGACCGTTTAAGACGTAATGAATAAATAATTGTTGATCTGACTTTGAGTTAGATTAATGGTAAGGTCATGCGCCTCACTTGCGTAAGATTTTGGTTCGAATCCGAGCACGAAGCTTTTAAATACGGAATTTTACTACTAGCTAGGCTGTTAGAGAGAGTAGTAGGAGGAAATGTGCACGTTGAAATAACTATTAATGTGTTACCATGATCCAATTTGTTTGGTTCCTTTATCTATGGGTTACAAAGGTCAGAGACCAGTCGGTAAATCTACTATCTATAACTAGCTGTAACGCGGTTTAACCCGCGTTAATGGTTAATGTTATATAGCCTATAGCCTTCCTCGGTAAATGGGCTATCTAACAATGAAAGAATTTTTCAAATCGGACCAGTAGTTCCTGAGATTAGCGCGTACAAGCAAACAAACAAAGTCTTCAGCTTTATAATATTAGTAATATAAAATAAATAAATAACCGACGACATCACATACATTGATCTGACTCCGAGTTAAGTAGCTATAAAATCCTTGTGTTACGCATATCAGAATCAATAGTGGTACCTTGTATATATTATAATAAAAATGAATCGCTGAATGTGTTGCTAAGCATAAACCTCAACAGCTGAACCGATTTCGCTAATTTCTTTTAGTTGTGTTCGTTATTGTCAGGTGAAGGTTCTTATGAAAGAAAAAAAAAAGGTTCGCGAGATATAAAAAAAATGAGTATCGAAAATCCGAGAACGGGGCGTTACGAAGTGCGCCGGGTCAGCAAGTTACAAATATATATTTATATATTGAATATTAACACTTAGACACAGAACAAACACAAGTATTCATCACACGAATGTTTGTCCTGGGTGGGGATCGAACCCACAATTGGCGCATGGGGCAGGGTCACTACCGAATCGAGTCAGTCAATATATATTATAATAACATTCGCTAAATCTAGGATAAACACAAGGGCCATCACTCGCACGTCGACGGCCCTTTGAAGGTTTTGTCGAGGAGTCACCTTTCGTGAGGGGCGACGCGACAACCACCTCATGCCCCCTGGCGGCGCTGCGACTCCTCACAGTTCAAGCATCCGGTGCTCTCAAGTAAAATGGAAATGAAATGAAATTGTCTTTATTTACTTGGGTTAAAAAAAGCACTTATAAATCGTCAGAATAAGATCAATATCTACCGGTTCAAAAAGTAGATTTTACCGAGAAGAAACCGGCAAGAAACTCGATAGTCACCGAACGAAACGTACCGCTTGAGGGTCACTACTTTACGCGGGTTTTCCCAAATAACGTAGTCTTATTAGAATAATAACTTACTAACTAAACTTCACGCCACTTCCCTAGCGGGTAGGCAGAGAGAACCGAACGCCATATGGCACGGTCCTTACACACCTTACTCGCCTCTTTAACATTCATGGATTCATTCATACAAGCTCTACGGTTTTTATTAATTATACTTCATACTAATATTATAATGAAAAGATTTGATCGTTTGTTTGTATAGAATACGCTCCGAAACTACTAGACCGATTTGACAAATTCTTTCACCAATGGAAAGCTCCTTTATCAGCGAGTTACATAGGCTATATTTTATCTCCGTATTCCCATGGGAACGGAAAATACATGGGTAAAACCGCAGGCGCTGCTAGTGTTAAGTAAATCAGTTGAAATGTAGGTCTCAAAGGATATTTTAAACAGCTTCTACGTTGCAATAGAAAGGGATAGTACTGTAATTTTGTAATCCTATACATATTTGCAAATACGCTAGTTTAGTTCTTATTTTCTTGTAAATAAGGGCCAAGGATTAAGGCGGTACGGCCGCGGTCTATGTGCAAGCGGGAGTTTGAGTTTCCTAATATTTATTACTCACGTACACGGACTAGTAAAAAAAGAAGGACTCCGCGCCATTAACTAGACCTTGAAGCTCCTCAAGTACTCCAACTGGTCACGCAACTTACGTCACACATTGACATAATAAGTGCTCCAAATGACAAATATCCGATGGATTAGATGGAAAATTGTAAAAAAGCAGTGACAAGCGGCTAACCTGCCGCCTACACAATCACACACCCAAAACCCGATATACGATTAGTCGCCTTTTACGGCATGCTAGGCAAGAACCGCAGTTAGCACATTCTTTTTTTTGTCCCAGATCAACAAGGGCCAAGTCCCAGACCAGCATGGGACAAATATTTTATTTTTTGTGGTAAATACAATTTTATTGATGGTAAATAGACTTGCCGGTACCTTAGCACACGAGTTTCAAGAGGGAGGACCTGTGGGGGGTCTTTTGATAAATTTTTGGTTTGTTATTATTATTAAAATTCTATTTTCCGAAATATTTCCTATTCCGTGGTTATTAGATACGCATATCGCTTTGCTACCTTCCCCGCTCTCCTGCGCAGCTTCTACACGGCCCGTACATACATTTATTTAGCGTCAACTATTTTAGGATATCATCATCTTCCTAGCTTTATGTTCCGTGCTTAGACGGGGTCCACTTAGACCATGATCCAGGATTTAGCGAGTCTGGTAAATACATTGGAGCGACTGCCGATCTGACCTTCGTAACCCTAAGATAGGGATACCAGACAATTTTTGGATCATGGTTACAAATCCAAAGTTGTTTGAGTTTGCAGGTTTTATCACGATGTTTTCCTTCACCGCCGAGCTAGTGGTGTAAATACGTACATAGATTTAAAAAATCCAGAGGTACGTGCTCGGGTTTGAACCCGCACTGCTCGGTTAACTGTCACTGTCCTTACCATTGAGCTACCACCGCTCCTATATATTATAAGACAGCGCGGTTAGATTTGTCTACTTGTGTCTTGTGTCAGAAACATCACAAAATTCATGTGTTCTTTAAAAAATAAAACTAAATTCTAGAAACTGACATCAATTCAGTAGTTCCAAACGAAGCTTATGCTGTTGCTATGTATACTAGGTGAACGGATAGACATACTTAAATACGTTTATAAATAACCATGACTCGAGTACAAATGTCCATGTTCATCACACGAAACATTTACCGCTAGTGGGATTCAAACCCGCAGCTTTGGTTTCGTGGCCAGTGTCTCTGACCACTCGACCAACGGGCCAGTCAACACATCCAACTTAGTACTGAATTAGTCGCTTGTCGCCCCGCTTTCATCCTCGCTCGCTAACCACCCACAGCGCTCTCCTGCGCAACTTCTGCGCGACCTGCCTGCGCGCGCGCACTACGCCAGTCAGCTCGCGCGCGCGCTATAGTCTACGCGCATATTTCGTTTGTTACTACTAAAGTGGTTAATCGGTAAGTACAGACTTTAACTTATCTGAAAATATAAAACTTGGTCTCTGAGCTAACTAGCTTAAGTTACGCATATCAGAATAGACGGCATTACGAATAAATACTAAGATATTAGATACTAGTTACTGCCCGCGGTTTTGGTCGCGAGGTACATCGATAAAACATAGCCTATATGTCATTCGCGTGAATGAGCTATATTATTCTTGAGTTTCAATAAAATCCAATGAGTAGTTTTTGCGTGAAAGAGAAACAGACATCCATAAATCCATTTATCCATCCATCCATACATACTTTAGCGTTTTTAATATTAGAGTAGGATGAATTCAGCCGATAATCTGCTGAAAAAAAATAGTTGTTTATTGTTATGTTCTAAATCTATAAATAATTAAATAAATAAATATCAAACTACATTTCATATATTATGCTATGTAATTTTGTACTTAATTGAACTTTTGTATTGGATAAAATTCTCTTAGCCAACAAGTCTATGTAATAAATTAATAAATAAGTAGATCTCTGACAAGCTTTGACGAGCTTGGACAAGCTCGATGGCTTATTCGGTAGTGAGCCTGCCCCATGGGCTAAGAGTTGTTGGTTCCATCCTTACTTATGACAAACATTCGTATGATGTATACTTGAGTTTGTTCTATGCCTGGGTGTTATATTCAATATTCAAGTATATATTTGTAAAACCACTGTTGTTTCTGATATCCGTAACACAAGTGCTTAAGCTACTTTCCTTGGAGTCAAATCAATGTATGTAAAGTCGTCGGATATTTATTTATTATTTAATTATAGCTTAAATAATTCTTGTATACAAAAATATGACGATGATGATGAGAACAGTGTTTATTATATCTTAGTTTTTGCACCGTACTAAAAATTTAATGTTAAAGAGTGAGTTTTTGTTTATACATCTTCCAATATAAAAACATTGATTGCTTTAATATACGTCGACTTCGTAATTCTCCATTAATTTTGTGTAAACCATTCTGTAATGGAGTATCATCATCATCATCTTCCTAGCGTTATGTCCCGTGCTTAGACAGGGTCCGCTTAGACCATGATCCAGGATTTAGCGAGTCTGGTAATTACATTGAAGCGACTGCCGATCTGACCTTCGTAACCCTAAGATAGGGGAACCAGACAATTTTTGAATCATGGTTACAAAAAAAGTTTTAATTTGTTGGTTTTATCACGATGTTTTCCTTTACCGTCGAGCTAGTAGTGTAAATACGTACATAGACTTGAAAAATCCAGATATACGTGCCCGGGTTTGAACCCGCACTCCTCGGTTAAGAGGTGCGTGTGCTTACCATTGAGCTACCACCGCTCCTACATACATACATACAATACATAACATCACGCCCGTAATCCCCGAAGGGGTAGGCAGAGTCAAAGGGGCAGCATGCCCCTTCAACCACATTTAGCCAAAAATAAAGCCGGGCTGGGTTAGAATGAAAATTGTGACAAAGCAGTGACAAGCGGCTAACCTGTCGCCTACACAATCACACACCCAAAACCCGATTTGCTATTAGTCGCCTTATATGACATGCTAGGCAAGAACCACAGTAGGCATATTCTTTTTAAGTCTCTTACCAACATAGGACAGTGGGCTGGGTTGGATGGAAAGGTGTGAAAAAGGGGTGACAAGTGGCTAGCTCGTCGCCTACTCAGTCACATATCAAAAACCCCGTAAACCATTAGTCGCCTTTTACAACATGCTAGGTAGGAACCACAGTTGGCACATAATTTTTTTTTGTCCCAGATCAACATGGGCCAAGCCCCAGACCAATATGGGACCTAAGAAAAAAAAATATTATAAGAAAAGCTATGTATAATAAATAATTGTAAATTCTTCAGACTGACACACCAATTCCCTAGTCTGAAACTAAGCTGGCTTAATTTGGGCTCGAAGTTGGAAATTGCTACATGGGCCACTACTGATTTTCCTTATATTAAGCAACTAAACATCTAAACATCGTGATAAAACCTGCAAATTCAAACAACTTTGGATTTGTAACCATGATCCTCCATTACGGAGGTCAGATCGGCAGTCGCTTCAATGTAATTACCAGACTCGCTAAATCCTGGATCATGGTCTAAGCAGACCCCGTCTAAGAACGGGACATAACGCTAGGAAGATGATATTATACCTTTTCTTGGCTGACAACATGTGACCACGACATGCTGTAGCCTCTAATAGAGCTGTAGAATATCATCTAGTCATTGAAGCCCCCACTCCAATGGCTTGTGGACTTCAACACACATAATCTTTCTAGCAATATGATATAAAAAGGTATAAGACACGGACTAGTAAAAAAAGAAGGACTCCACGCTGTCATACTGTAGCGTGAAGCCACGTTTATGCATGTGTGAGTGAGGTACCTATGGATACCAGATATCAGATATATGTCATTTGGAGCACTTATTATATGAATTTGTGATTAAGTTGCGTGTCAAGGTGGAGCACCTGAGGAGCTTCAACGTGTAGTTAGTGGCGCGGAGTCCTTCTTTTTTTACTAGTCTGTGGTATAAGATGCACAATTTTAACTTCAATTCGTTTTAATGACTTGTCGAGTAATCATGTTCACTTTACGTATTTTCTCACAATACTATACTGGATCGTGACTGTGAAAAATGTGATGTATTACACAAATATAATAATACATAATACTGACTGCCTCGTTGGTCTAGTGGTAAAAAACGCCGACTTAGGACCAAGATGTCACGGGTTCAAATACCGGGTCGGGCCAAAAATTAGTGGCTCTTGTTATTTCAATTTCAATTACTCAGTAACAGTCAGGAGTCAGGAAGTTGGCGGTTAAATCACCCCCGTGCCTCGGAAAGCACGTTAAGCTGTTGGTCTGGCGCCTGACCTCTCTCCGGTCATGTCGGTGCCGTCTCACCGGACTATGAGTGAAGGAACAGAGAGTGCAACTGTGTTTGCGCACACACTTGTGCACTATAATATCTCTTGAAGTTACAACCGCCCCTAATTTCAGAAAGAGAGTCGCGCAATAATAAGATTGTTTTCACAAATTTCATGAACGCAAAATCGTGTGAAATGGCTAATTAAGAATTATTATTAAGGACTAGCTTCTGCCCGCGGCTTTGCTTGCGTGGTACATCGATAAAACATAGCCTATATGTTATTCGGGTGTATAAGCTCCTAAATCCTAAAGTTTTATTAAAATCCATTCAGTATTTTTTGCGTGAAAGAGTCACAAACATCCATACAATCTTTCGCATTTGTAATGTTAGTAAGATATTTAGATAACATTGAGACAGAGTTATAAGTCTGAATTTAATTATTTGCAAAATTTCATATAAGTAATGTATA
This sequence comes from Glyphodes perspectalis, assembly GCA_951394215.1. Classification (NCBI taxonomy): domain Eukaryota; kingdom Metazoa; phylum Arthropoda; class Insecta; order Lepidoptera; family Crambidae; genus Glyphodes; species Glyphodes perspectalis. The sequence goes on along the minus strand of OX596230.1, from coordinate 6,142,359 downwards.
TTGTAAATAAATCATCATCTTCCTAGCGTTATGTCCCGTGCTTAGACGGGGTCCGCTTAGACCATGATCCAGGATTTAGCGAGTCTGGTAATTACATTGAAGCGACTGCCGATCTGACCCTCGTAACCCTAAGATAGGGGAACCAGACAATTTTTGGATCATGGTTACAAATTCAAAGTTGTTTGAATTTGCAGGTTTCATCACGATGTTTTCCCTCACCGTCGAGCTAGTGGTATAAATATGTACATAGATTTTTTAAAATCTAGAGGTACATGACCGGGTTTGAACTCGCAGTCCTCGGTTAAGAGGCGCGTGTCCTTACCATTGAGCTACCACCGCTCCCCGTATAATAAAATAAATAAATAATAATAAATAAATAAATTTCCAGACTGACACAGCAATTCTCTAGTTCCAAACTAAGCGTAAGCTTGTGCTATGGTAACTAGGCGAACGGATAGAAATACTTAAATAGGTAAGTTTATAAACATCCATGACTCGAGTACAAATGTCCATGTTCATCACACGAAACATTTGCCCCTAGCGGGATTCGAACCCTTGGTTTCATTGCCAGGGTCTCTGACCACTCGACCAACGGGCCTGTCAAATAATGAAAACAACTATCTATATATTAACACGTGAAGCAAAAACTTTGTACCACTTTTTATAAGAATTACGCGGACGGAGTATGAGAATTGGCACAGTTAAAGTTTATATGGAGAAGGAGTGCAGAAAGCTAATATTTCAATAAATAATAACAAAAAAAAACGAATAATTGTTGTATTAGTAAAACTGTGTTACAAAATGCTTCGAATAGTAACTACATTTTAATTTACATAAGTCTGAATAAAATGAGTTTATGTATCAAGATTAGAATAGAATAGTGCCATTGTAACAGTCCTTGATCGTTAACCTGTGTACAATTTACTCGATGTTAAAACTAAATGACTAAGGAGATATTCTCGCGATTGTGAATGTGTGGATTTGGCTTATTACTTACTTATATATATATATATAAGCATACCTGCGGAGGAATTAGCAGTAGTCCTGTAAACAACTTTTAGCCAACAGTAAAAAAAAAATAAAAAAAAATAAAAAATTAAAAATATCAGACTGTCATCACATATATTGATCTGACTTCGAGTAAGTAGCTTAAGCACTTGTGTTACGGATATCAGAAACAACAGTGGTGCTACAAATATATACTTAAATATTGGATATTAACACCCAGACACAGAACAAACGCAAGTATTCACCTACCACGACCATATTGGTCGTGTATTAACAGAAGGTGATGTTAGGAGTCATAAAAACCTTGTATGAAAAGGATTATGAATGTAGAAGAGGCGAGTGAGGCGTGTAAGGATCGTGTCATATGGCGTTCGGTTCTCTCTGTCTACCCCGCTAGGGAAGTGGCGTGAAGTTTAGTTAGCTAGTTACTTTTTTACAATTTTTTACTGATTTAGCTTTTATTTGTTTTTGGATTAAAGTTCCTGACTTGCTTCTCGTTAGTCTCTGCCTACCGCTTTATGTATTGATTACGGGCGTGATGAAATGTTTGTATTTTATTAAAGTGTCAATCATTGCATAGTATGATGAAACCTGACTAATAAAATTAAGTGTCTATTCATAAAATGAACTTATAAATATTAGGCATTCTATTATTGTACAGTATTCGCGCCTGCCTTGGAATATCTTCAAGGAATCTTACTTATAATAAGTGTTACAACAATGCGTTAAGCAATAATTGGTTATGTAATAGCATAAGCCCGTAATGGTTTACAGGCTTTTGGGTTTGTGACTGAGTAGGTGACGTGCTAGCCCCTTGTCACTCCTTTTTCACAGCTTTTCATTCAATCCAGCCCACTGACCCTTTTTCGTCTGGGACTTAAAAAGAATGTGCCAATTGTGGTTCTTGCCTGGCATGTCGCAAAAGGCGACTAATGGTGTATCGGGTTTTAGATGTGTGATTATGTGGGCGACATGTTGGCCGCTTGTCGCATCTTTTTCGCAATTTTCCATCTAACCCCGCCCGGCTTTATTTTTGGCTGAATGTGGTTGAAGGGGCATGCTGCCCCTTTGACTCTGCCTACCCCTTTGGGGATTATGGGCGTAATGTTATGTATGTACGAGTATATAATAGTATATGTTGTCAAATGTTGTGTTCTGAAAAGCTTTAGTCTAGCTAGACTTATAGATGTTGGTCTGGGACTTAAAGTCCCAGAATGTACCAACTGTCTTAACTAGCATATCATTCATACATACTTTTTAGGCCTTTTTCCTACAGTAGATAGGAAGAAATTCCGTTACATACGTAAAATCACGCCCATAATCCCCGAAGGGGTAAGCAGAGTCAAAGGGGCAGCAGGCTCCTTTAAAACACCCAAAACCCCGATATAAGTACCATTAGTCGCCTTTACGAAATGCTAGGCAAAGAATACGGGCACAATCTTTTCATGTCCCAGACCAAGATGGCCACATTTTTTTTATCGTAGTCTGTAATAATTGACGCGTGCAATGTTTACAACATTAAGGTTGTAATTCGGCAGATATTGCAAAGTCATTAACTCCTAAAATAGGCTCACTTTGGAGGCATCTTCTATGGTATAACATGCATTTATTTTTGCGACTGCAATTTATATTGCGGAATATAAAGTCGAATTTGAATTTGCGGAAAATAGACAGCTTATTTTATTTACGTGACTAAGATCTATTTATGGTAATTAGTCAACTTTAAGTACCTAAATCTTGCAGTAAAAGTGAATATTATATACCAGTGAACATATAGTTAAAATTGAAATGCAAGTTAGAAATATTTCCACTTTAGCAAATTTTTCACCATTTTTCACCTAACCCAGCCCAGTTTTATTTTTAGCTTAATGTGATTAAGGGGCCTGCTGCCCCTTTGACTCTGCCTACCCCTTCGGGGATTATGGGCGTGATAAGTACCTATATATCTGGGATTTGTTCATTTTCATTTAAAAGCAATGAGCAATGCCGCTCGAAATAAAAAAAAAAAAGAAATTGGCACATTATTTTTAAGTCCCAGACCAACATGGGTTTTATAACTATATTGATAGATTTTGTCGGAGGATGTTGAAACAGCTTTAGCAAGCAGGCTACGGTCGGTTTAGTTTGTAGAGCGAGTATTGCCAATCGGATTTTGATAGGAGTGAGGCTCCTATTTCATTAGCAGCAGGGGATAGTTAGGAAACCTGTATATATGACTGCCTCTAGCGCATTTGGTAGTGATCCTGTCCCATGCGCCAAGAGTTGTGGGTTCGATCCCCGCCCAGGACAAACATTCGTGTGATGAATACTTGTGTTTGTTTTGTGTCTGGGTGTTAATATCCAATATTTAATATATATTTGTAATACCACTGTTGTTTCTGATATCCGTAACACAAGTGCTTTAGCTACATACCTCGGAGTCAGATCAATGTATGTGATGTCGTCAGATTTTTATTTTTTATTAATTTATTATATACAGTCATAAAGTAGGAGCAGGAGTGATCGTCTATGCGGGCAGCAGTTTGGGGGCGTCAAATTTAAAATTGCTAATAAGTGTGTACCCAAGTAACACACAAGCATGATAACAGTACTAATGCGACTCATAACACAGTTAATAGTTACGTAACATTTGTGTTACAGTTAAGGAAATAGCTAAATTCTGACTAACGTTGTATTACGGCTATTATAATTTTTTAAGCTTAGTAAAATTTGTATAATTTCGGCTTCTTTCTTAAGGCTTAGTAATAACTTTTATTCTCAATATTACACAAACGTTTCTAAGCTTACAGAGTTTCACATAGCTTTAATTTGCATAACAGTAAGCTAAAAGATAACAAGCTGAATAAACGTAATGTACAATACTATTATACAAACATTATTAAGCTTATTGCTGTTAAAAATGCTATATTCTGTATAAAGTACCCTCAGCAACTAGATGCTGAATAATAGTGTTAAAATTCGGTTTTAAAATGCTTGTATCTGAATAACAGCTTTAATATTATTTTGAAATCTTATAAGGTTCTTTATTTTGCGAATTATTCAGCTGCTGATAAAAAGTATTTTCTGGGTTCTAATTAAGCTTATATTGGTATAAAAGAAATGTAGACATAGTTTATAACTCTCTTACACATACGTCTATTCTTATACCGAAACTAGCAGTTTTAAAGTTAGTTAAACAGTATTTACACAGAAGAATGCTGAAAATTGCTTTATTTGTAGATATTTATTAAACGTTAGTTGTTGTAAGTTGGGCGTAGGCAGCATAGTGTTTAGTAAACTAGCTGTGGAAGAAAGCGGTCAAGCTAACCTTAACAGTCAAGTGCGATCGTACATAGAAGAGTGTTCCGTACCCGCAATTTCATATACAGACTGTGTGGGTGACGATGATTACACATCTAGTGGAGATGAATCAGATGAGAATATTAACGAATTCAAAAATACGCGCGGTCCGAATCATTTTATTCTAGCGTTTTGTATTTGTAGTACATTCAATGCGGTAGTATAAATCTACCTTTTGTTGTGTCCGAGGTTTTGAATTTGTATAGTATACTCAAATTATGTGTCATTATGATATTATTAATACGTATCTTTAAATAAAAAAACTATTGTATACCTATCTATATTGTAATCTCAATGTCGAAAACGGCTCCAAGAATTTTCATAAAATTTAGTATGTAGGGGGTTTCGGGGGCAATTAATCTATCTAGCTAGGTTTAATTTTGTTTTAGGTTTCCGTTTATCTATACTTATAATAAATCTGTAGAGAGGTCAATTCTGTACATGAAATATATTTTCAAAATAACTATCAGGGGGTGATTAGTGATCGATACTGATGCCAAAACCATGATCCAAAAATTGTCTGGTTCCCCTATCTTAGGGTTACGAAGGTCAGATCGGCAGTCGCTTCAATGTAATTACCAGACTTGCTAAATCCCGGATCATGGTATAAGCGGACCACGTCTAAGCACGGGACATAACGCTAGGAAGATTATTTACTGATGCCAAAAATGCAATCAGTAAAATTTTTGTCTGTCTGTCTGTCTGTCTGTATGTCTGTATGTTCCTTTTAGAAACAAAGACTACTCGACGAATTTCGAGACCTCGTTTCTTTTCCCTTTTTAGCATTTTAATAAGGTATGCAGTACATACGAGTAGTTAACTCAAACTAGACATAGGTACGTAAGTTGAAAAAAAAAACATGATTACCACAGCTTTTTTTCTAAATAAAACAAAATAAAAAAAATATTTTACATCCTTTTTACGTTAGATTGGTATACCTAAATAGCTTTAATTCATTTGCTTAATTTTTGTTTTTTTATTTAAGTAAAATGATTACATTATATAATAGTTAAATAATAAAGTTCGATCGATCACCTAATCATTTTTCCACGAAATTCTAGTTTTTGATTGTTCTGTTTTGAACCCTAATAAGCTGTTTAATAAAACATGTGAACAAATACTCAACTGTTATTAAGAAATTATTCCGCCATACCGCGCTTTGCCAAATAAAGGCTTAATATGTGACGAGTCAAAACTATTATTCAGCAGCAGCTCGGTAAAACAGCTCCGTGAGCAGCTAATAATCAGATTTATAGGAATCGCCATTATAACCTCAAAAAAAAATGTTTTTGGAATTGTTTTTACTATCAAATGCTGTGTTTTATTAATTCAGATACAAATTCGAGTATTATACATAAACTAATTATTACTTTTAAAACACTAAAATAAGGAATTACGCTAAAAGTTTTTTTTTTGCCTTATTTCTGTCTTGTACATTAACTTATTTCTATCATTAAACTTCGATATTGAAGCGGCGCGTAAAACCAATAGTTACAGGACATACGTTATTGACGACAAAATTACTTGCGCAATATTATTTCACTTGTATAATAGCTAAAACTCGTATTTTTAAAAATTACTTAACAATTCCAAGTATTCATTCCGTCCACATTAATATCTTAATAAATATTAATGATGTCAACAATTTCTTGAAGGAAACACACATTTTGTTTGAAATAGTGTGGTACAAATGTGCTTATAGCTGAGTAGTTTTTGAATATCACAGCCACAAATATTTATCTGAATAAACATGATAAAACATCTGTGTATAAGTAACGACTGCCGTTTTTCAGACGTTATTAAGCTATGTGGACAATTACATTGCTACTACTCAGATTTTATATTGCTATTATTCAAATTAAAGCATTTAAAAGTGTGCCCAATTTGCTTGAATAAGAGCTGAGTACACGTTTACTCAGACATTAATCAACAGCTTTTTAAGCTTATCGCTCCCGGGTTTGCTGTTACTAAGAACTTATACTGCTATCTGTGTTACTTGGGTAGTTTTAACACATATATTCTAGGCAACCCTAGATGATAGGGGGTCGGCATAGGGATGCCATCTCTAAAATTTGGCACCCAGGACAAGATGCGTGAAAACCCCGGATTTTAGAGCTCAAATTCAAATTCAAAATCTCTTTATTTATCTAGGCTTCAAAAAAGCACTTATAGATGGTCAATTTAAACAGAAAAATAATACTACCACCGGTTCGGAAGGTAGTCTAGACTCTATCTAGAAGAAACCGGCAAGAAACTCGATAGTTACTCTTTTAAATGCCAAAATTTACAATTTCGTACTTAATAATCTACACTTACTAGGTAACAACACTGCAGGTGAACACTTCATTATGAAGTTAAACATATACGCTTGTCATTTAGGAAGTCTTCAATCTTATAATAGCCCTTACTAGCCCTACTAGCTCAGAACCCGGACATGTCAACAGGTTTTTTAAACATAGTCAATGTAATAAAAACAGTTTGAAAATGATCGTAAATTTAGCGAGTCGATTTATCGGTTGATCGCAGCGTGCGCGCACAGTGCGTGTGTCGCGGGCGGCCCAAGACTTTAAATTTTTAAACCCGGACTACAAATGAAGTCCTGCGCGGCCGCTCCCCGGATGCATCGGAACTAGAAAAAACCCGCACGGATGGCAACCCTAGGTCGACATGACATGTGTCACTAACGAGGTATCTGCACCCCCCCTTAGACGTGAGCGTCAGAATGGCGGGTGTACCTACTTCTCAGATTAGCCTAAGCATATTGCCGATATTTGGTACCTATTGTGTACTTTTACGTACCTCTTCTGAAAATCTGTGTACCTACGTCCATACAAAGATATTTTGAATATTAGGTACACCCGCCATCCTGACGTCAGAACCGCGGGTGTACTGTAAACCCATACATGTAAATTAATAACTGTTTAAGTAGATTTGGTACCTCTTGTGGCAGAAACAAGCATTAAACAAATAAAATCATCATCTTCATCTTCCTAGCGTTATGTCCCGTGTTTAGACGAGGTCCGCTTAGACCATGAGCCAGGATTTAGCGAGTCTGGTAATTACATTGAAGCGACTGCCGATCTGACCTTCGTAACCCTAAGATAGGGGAACCAGACAATTTTTGGATCATGGTTACAAATCCAAAGTTGTTTGAATTTGCAGGTTTCATCACGATGTTTTCCTTCACCGTGGAGCTAGTGGTATAAATACGTACATAGATTTGAAAAAATCCAGAGGTACGTGCCCGGGTTTGAACCCGCACTCCTCGGTTAAGAGGCGCGTGTCCCTACCATTGAGCTACCATCGCTACCATTAAACAAATAAAATACGGTATACATATGCGGTGCGGTATCACCGCTACCCTGTTCCGCTCCGGGGACAGACAGCCTTACAGCGGGGGAAGGGGATGAAAATTTGGGCCCCGCCTCAAGCGGCAGAATACCACCCTACGCCTCTGTACACACATGCCAACACATGTTGCCACGCCCGCAATTCCCGGAGGGGTACGCAGAGTACTAGGAGGAAGTTCCATTGACCATTAGCTCGTAATAAAGATGAGTTAGATCGGATGGCATTGAGGAAAGTAGTGACGAGTTCCCCTTGCATAAAGGTAAGCAATGGATCGGATTGGAATAACATTTTAAATTTATTTTTCTGATCCTTTGTAATATCTACAAGAGTGGATTGGAATAAAAATTAAATCAAAAACGGATCCTTTGAGGATCAAAATGCTATGGATCAATATAAGTCAAGTCAATCAAGCATATCTACAGTTAGGCAGCTTTTATTTATTTAGACCAACTAACATCTGTTTACAATAATAAAATTATTATGATATACAGGACAGTCTTTACCGATATCATGGGAAAGGATTCGAATAATCTTTAAAACCGGTCGGAAACTTGGTACTTGAACTGTTTTTCATGGTCAAATATTACGTGACATACCTCACGTTCGAAGGCTTGGTTGAAATCTGGGCATATACTCCTAGATTTTGTTATTTATGTAAATACTTATACTAGCACACATGGGCGTACGTAGATTTTGTTTCGGGGGGGAGAGGCAATATGATATTTATTTCGTCCAGGGATGGCCAAAACAATATTTATTTCGTCCAAGGAGGGGCATTACAATATTATTGCACACGAGTGGGGGGGGGGGGGGGGGGGGGTAACAGCTCATAATCATGTAGAAACCTGCACAATCAAATAACTATGGATGTGTAACCATGATCCAATTTGTCTGATTCCCCTGCCTAAAGGTTACGAAGGTCAGGCAGCCGCTTCAACGTAATTGCCAGACTAGTTACATCCAGGATCATAGTCTAACAACCAGTCTCGCTAAACCCTGGATCATGGTATAACGCTAGGGGGATGATGAATTGATTATATTCATTTTGATTAGGGCGTGGAGTTTTGGTTAATTTTGATTAATATATTACAAGAATTTAATTTGCCTATTAGAAATCAAATTCCCGTGTGGTTTTATCTGATATTTATTCGAAAATCGTGTGTTTTTTCTGATATTTATTCATAAATCGTCTGTTTAAAAAGTGGTTACCATCAAACTCGTTATTGCCGGTAAATCAACGTGCCATGTGTGTATTTGGTAGGATGGCTTCTCATTTCAACATATTTTCACGTCCTTAAGTGTATTTACGTAATATTGGAGTACCTACCTATTAACTTCAACAAACTTTTTTTACTTTGTTAAACTTGTTAACTAATGTTGTAAGACAGTTATTTTTAACTACTTCTTATTTAAGCGGAGTGATCAGAGAATGAAGAGCGGTGGTAGCTCAATGGCAAGGACACGCGCCTCATAACCGAGGAGTGCGGGTTCATACCCGAGCACGTACCTCTGGATTTTTCAAATCTATGGACGTATTTATACAACCAGCTCGACGGTGAGGGAAAACATCGTAGTGAAACTTGCAGATTCAAACAACTTTGTACTTGTAGCCATGATCCAAAATTGTCTAGTTCCCCTATCTTAGGGTTACGAAGGTCAGATCGGGAGTCGCTTCAATGTATTACCAGACTCGCTAAATCCTGGATCATGTTCAAAGCGGACCCCGACTAAGCACGGGACATAACGCTAGGAAGTAGATGATGATCAGAAAAGTGAGCTAGCCACTTTTTCATAATTATCCATCTAACCCAGCCAGTTATATTTTTTGTTAAAGGGGCTTGCTGCCCCTTTGACTCTGCGTGAAGCTATGTATGTACAGATAACGCGCGAGTTGAATGCAGTCGGGGTCTGAGACGAGACATACCTGAGCTCTGCATTCAGATCGCGCGCTATCTGTACGTATGTATAAGATTCCTCTTTTAAATTAGTTTCAAATTCAACTAACAGAAGCATTATACTTTAACCGAACTACCACATTAAAAAATCATCAAATCAACGTAACCTCACGCGATTTTGGACAGTCCACCCGTCGTCATAATGACCAAAACCGGTTGTTGCCACATCTCAAGGACATCACACGAAACATGCTTCTGACCCAGTTGTGGTCACGAGTTTAGTAACTTCTATATTAGACTTAACTCAGCAAATTGTGTTAACTTAGCACTGAGTTAATTAGTTACAGACGCAGCTCACTGTCGCTGAGTTGTTGAACATCACGCCCGTAAGCCCCGAAGGAGTAGGCAGAGTCAAAGGGGCAGTAAGCCTTTTTACCACTTAAGTCCTTAAACCACAATTAGAACAAAAAAGCGATTGGATTAGGTTAGATGGAGAATTAGGGTTTTTGGAATTAGAAAATCAGATAGATGGCGTAACTGTGACGCACGGTCTTGTCACCCTCCTCATTGGTAAGTTCGAACAAACCTCTGAGTACTGAAACCAATGGAGACGACTTAATGTTCTATACGAACAATCTGCTTTACAAATATGATTAATATCGATATTGTATTCATAAACCTCTGTCTATGTCTTTTTAACAAATCTACAATCTGCACATAAAAAGAGACAACAATATATTTGACTTAACTATTTTCGGTAACATCATCAAGTGACGTCATAGAAATACCTAATTGAAGCCAGCTTACCATTTTGGTTTCTCTCTTTAAGTTGTCAATGTCAGTGGAATTTGCAGTGTATTATGCCAATATTAATAAAATTTGTGATTATAACTTAATCTAACTTTTAACTTTTAGAAACATCGTCATAAAAAAATTGTTCAGAGACTTATAGTATGGAAATAAGTAAAGTGGAATGACACTACGCAAAGGCGCCATATTTGTTTCTCACTCAAATAGGGCTTCACTTTTTCGTAATTATGCCATCTCCATTGGTTTCAGTACTCAGAGGAACAAACTGACGTCTGACATACGCATCACGTTATGAAGGGTCCTGTCAAAAAAATAGTGACAGTGATAAGACCACGAGACTCCCCCGTGCCACCTTGCGGTTTTTGGTTTTTCAACACCCTCAATGAACATTATTTTTTGCTTCATCCTACACGAAAATTTGCGAAGCGTTTCAAAGTCTGGAGCGGGGAGCGGTCTGACGTTAAAAAGCGCAAAAAATTGAAGGATTTCTTAACGTCCGGTATCTGCGTATTGTTTTGTTTGGGTAAAAGAAAAATACGTATACCTCACGGACGAGAAAAAAAAAGAAGGACTCCACCTCTCTAACTAGACGTTGTGCCTTTCCGATGCTCCACATGACATTTCACTTACAGAACACATAGACAACGATGACGACATTAGTGTCGTGTCGTGTATATGTGTGCTGCGTCGTTGTCTATGTGTGCTGAAAGTGAAATGTCATGTGGAGCATCGGAAAGGCACAAAGTCTACTTAGAGGGGTGGAGCCCTTCTTTTTTTTCTTGTCCGTGGTATACCTACAATATTTTTTTAGTAATCGAACGAACTGAATATTTTAAGTCAACTATTGGTTTTCCAATTAAGACGTGGAATCTAACAAACAATATCACTTTCTCATTAGGATAACATTGACAAAAAACCTCCTTTCACATTTAAAATACTGGAAAGTACGCGAATCTACGTATACAAGTTTAAGTACTATTTGACAATCATCGGCCATATTTGTCGAGAGTGACCCACAGTAGTTCATACATACACTTCGCACATATATACATAACACATAAGTCAAGAGTGGATTACATAGTTTTTATTTGATCTTCGCTTTCTTAATGTACGGGTGCAAATTGACATTAGTTCTTGATTTTGACATCCCTGAACGATTATGTAATATTTACATAGTTAAAAGCAAAGTCGTTGCTTCTGTCTCAAGGACTTGTAAAAAAAGAAGGACACCGTACCACTAACTAGACGTTGAAGCTCCTCAGGTGCTCCACCTTGACACGCAACTTACGTCACACATTGACATAATAAGTGCTCCAAATGACAGATATCCGATATCTGGTATCCATAAGTATCTCACTCACATATGCCTATACGTAGCTTCACGCTATAGTATGAGAGCGTGGAGTCCTTATTTTTTTACTAGTCCGTGTTCTGTCTATTGGCTGATTTCGATTTTTGGTCATTCAAGCCCTAATGGCGTGAAATCGGAGTTGGCAATTTGTATAAATGCCCCTAATTTTTAATGATAGAGACTTGAAACACTTTTTACGGAGGCTAATTAGGTATTAAGGTAACGGTTATTTTAAACAAAGTCGCGAGATGGAAAACTATCTATTTTTAAATATTTTTCAATTTAGTAATTAAGATATATGCAATGCTCTTGCAGTGCGTCACATGTTACCTTTATTTACAATGTACCACCTCTTACTATTACTATACTGTAACATGCAATAAATAATTTGAATTTGAATTTGAATTTAAAGTTAAACACGACTTCGCCAAAATCTTTTTATGAAAAAAGTCATTTTCAGAATAGTGCAGAGTTCCTACTCTCCTTGGGGATTGCATTGCAGATGTAAACATAGATATTAAATCAAATCAAATCATTTTGTTTTGATTTAGTTTTTATACAAATATGTTACGCTAGGGCCGTACCCTAGAGTTTAATACACTATTCATTTAAATACACCGTATCAATCATGGATCGATTTTCATATACCTACATAACATTACATAACATCCCTTTAATGACATTTAGCTAAAAATTAAACTGGGCTGGGTTAGATGGAAAATTGTGAAAAAGTAGTGACAAGTAGCTAGCTCGCCGCCTACACAAACACATACCCAAATCCCATATACCATTAGTTGCCTTTAACGACATGCTAGGCAAGAAACACAGTTGGTAAATTCTTTTATAGTCCCAGACCAACACGGGACATTTTAATAAACCTTATGATTAATTTTTAATTGTTTTTAAATATGAAACAGTTGAGTGTCACCGTGACGCCATAAAACGCTAAAGCTACAAAAGGATTTCATTTTGACAGTTCATAAAAAGTATTATCCCTAGGGGGAACAGAATCTAGGGAATAATAGATTCTTTGCGTAGGTAAGTTAGAAATCATAAATATTTATTTGCATAAAAACACGGTATACAAGATGTTCAGACATTTTTACAGTGCAACATGTTCAGCCAGCCAGCCATAATTCAGCATGCAAATGCAATGTACTTAGAAGGATTTATTTAAAAACTTTTTGCTGTCGTAAAAAAATATTCTCTGCAATTCATTTAAACAGTCTGTTTTTATACGTAAATCCCAAAGTTTAAATTCTTGCCAATTTCTTTGTATTCTATAAGATCTGTATCTCTTGTACCAAATAGCGCTATCTCGCTCTACCAGACAGAGACGGAACTTACAAGAGGCGCGGCGTGGTTGCTAAAGAGTAAAAGTGTAAGGGCAGTGTGCCAAGGTCGGTTATCGGCCTGTTGTAATCTGACTGCGTACGCGCTGACCAGGGGAAATACTCTTTTCACCCAATTAAGGAAACCAAAAATAAGTTGATTGTTTTTTTAGTGTTGTCGCTCGATAGGCCAATATCGATTATCTGTCGATAGCCTATCTATAGTTGAAGACAATCGATAGTATCGATACCGATAACTATCGGTAAAAAGCAATACCTACTATCGATAGTTCATTGTTTGGCAGCGATCGAAACTAACGATACTATCGATGGTAATCCTGTTGACCTATAGTATTGCAATAATACAGACTGATACTATCGATACTATCGATTGTCCAATCGATCGTATAGATGATTTGGTCGTTAAAATATCGATTGCAAATCTATCGATTTTAGGGGCAACACTAGTTTATTTAGTACATGTAGCAAACTACAGACTTCCTAAAACCTACTTTCTTACTTACTATTAGCTCATTGGTAGGCCTAAGCATAAAAATATTTGATAAATTGCCATAAATTTTAATTGAACTACCTATATTAAATCATGTTTAATTATAAAGGATTACTACAAAGTAGAAGATTATTTAAATGATACAAATATTTGAACAGATAGTCTGCTCGCATGCACAGTGAAATTAATAATATGACTAAATTAGATATATAAGTGCATTTCAAAAAGGCCATTTGTTGAGTTTCTTGCGGCACCACATCTCAGCAGGCCATTCACGTCGAGGTGCTGGTAGGGCAAAAAAATGTTTGACGTGCCAAAGAATTTGTTATGAATCTCTTTGCAGAAATAAAATACTGTAATTATTGAATTATTTCATTTCGATGGTCAAGGCAATTTTTACATACATACGTCATGGCCGCGATCCTTGAAGGGTTAGTCCAAGGAGCGATAGGCACCTGGAACCGCCAAAAATAAAATACAGTTAGGTTAGATAGATAATTGGGATGTTGACACCATTGATATTTAATTTTGAAATATCAATTCTGAAAAAGAAAGTATCGTAGTATAAGCCTTATTGATTTTGTATCGTATTGAGTCTAAGATTTTTAATTTTACAAAAACTACTTAATATTAAGTCAGTTGACTATACAAACTAGTGACGTCACACGTTGACAAGCCCATACAAAATCTATGAAGTGATTTCGTTTTGACATCTCTTAAAAAGTATCTCAATTGACTAGCCAGTCAACATCCCTATTGTAAAAAATAGTGACTAGCTAGCTCTTAACACGATCGCGTGAGCTACGTCGCACGACGTCGTGAGTATATGCTTAGGAAACGGCACAACGTCTTATGACGTCCTAAAGATTATGATATGTATTTCGGCGATACGGCGCCCGACATCTAATTTACGAGTAAATTCATATACCGTTGCTCCTTTGCGCCGCATTACATCCCATTTTTGTAGTTTGTTGCGCCATGTAGCTTGGTTACATGGTGTATGGCTTACGGCGCGACGTCTTCACACGGCGCTTTATTTTGTATGGAAAAAAGGTTGCGCCGTTATACAACATTTTAGACAAATGGTTACTCACGCGAACGTGTTAATAAAGATTTCTACTAATAATTATTGTCTCTTGTCCCCAGATCTCCGACATGTCGTCAGAGGGCTACTCCGCAGAGGAGGTGGACACCATGACCGACCGCATCGCAGCCACCTTCAGTGGACTTACCGTCCTCGTCACAGGAGGCACTGGCTTCATGGGGAAGGTGCTCATTGAGAAGCTGCTGAGGTGAGCCCTACCTCACACAAGGATTAGGAGCCATAAAAACCGTAGAGCCTGTATGAAAAGGGTTATGAATGTTGAAGAGGCGAGTGAGGTGTAAGGATCGTGCCGTATGGCGTTCGGTTCTCCCTGCCTACTCCGCTAGGGAAGAAGCATGAAGTTAGTTACTTATATTTAGTATATGCGAAAACGAAATAACGGGTAAAATTCTTTGAAAACTAGAATGGTATCTCAAAAACTTACGAAGATACAAGGTTTTCGGATAACTTGCAATCGGATCTTTTTTTGATTCAGTACAAATTTAAGTTTAATTGTCCCATGTTGGTTTGGGACTTAAAAATAATGCGTCAACTATGTTCCTTAGTTAGCATGTCGTAAGCGATTGACGGTATATCGGGTTCTGGATATGTGATTGTGTAGGCAATGAGCTTGCCACTAGACACGACTTTTTCACAATTGTCCGTCTAACCTAATCCAGTTTTATTTTTGGCTGAATGTGTTTAAAGAGGCTTAGGTACTGCCCCTTTGACTCTGCCTACCCCTTCGGGGATTGTGGATGTGATGCTATGTATGTATGTATTCATTATAAACAGTTTTGTGCCTATGTACTAAAAATATAGTTGTATAAAGTAAATATAATATTAATGTCGATATATTATATATTAATTAGGAGCGATGGTAGCTCAATGGTAGGGACACGCGCCTCTTAACCGAGGAGTGCGGGTTCAAATTCGGGCACGAACCTCTGGATTTTTCAAGTCTATGTACGTAATTATACCACTAACTTGACAGTGAAGAAAACCATCGTGATGAAACCTGCAAATTCAAACAACTTTGGATTTGTAACCATGATCCAAAAATTGTTTGTTTCCCTTATGATATTATATATTAATTGCTTTCTGGTCATTAAGTCAGTCGAGTAAATATCATATGCCACACGGTATGTGTCACAATTTGCGAAGTCATTTTATTCTATAAGTAGAATAACGATTCACTCGTCGGTTATGGAACTATAATAAGATAATTTGTGTCCCGTTTTCCAGAAAATGTCCCGACATCGGTCAAATCTTACTCCTGGTTCGGAGCAAGAAAGGGAAGAATCCCAAACAGCGGTTGGAGGAGATTTTCAACGGAGAGGTAAGTCTTCATTTTATGCTGCCAACCTTGCCCCCGTGGTCTCCCATGTGTTATGGTGTTATGTATATCCATAGTGGATATAGGTACCACCATGGGCGAATCGGAATCCATAGTGGTCTCACAAAGACCTATTTAAATGGGGGTCGAACCCACAACCACCCAACCCAACCCTTAGGTTAGATCTATATTTAGAAAATATTGACTCAAACTCAAAATATCTTTATTTTCGTAAACCTTAAAAAAAGCTCTTGTAAATCGTCAAGTAATAGGTACATAAAAAAAATCTTTCGAATTAAAAGCCTTCTCCTTTTTTTTAAGTCGGTTAAAAAATAGAACAAATTGAATCTTCCACCGGTTCGGAATGTCGCATCTACCGAGAAGGAACCGGCAAGAAACTCGGAAGTTACTCTTTTCAATGCCAGTTTGAATATAAAAATTAAATTTTACAGATTAAATTAATATTTATACCAAGTCACTACAGTACAGTTAATGTTCGACGAAGATTCAGGCGAGTATTATTACAAGTAAAATGTAAACCGGAGCAGAGCCTCTGAGGGTGGCACTTGTTTAGAAGTATACCAATACTTAATTACTATTGTAAATTACAATATTTGCTCACACTCCGCTTTGGTAATTCTTGGTAATTCCTTCATTGGGTTAAGTATAAAAATATTCAATATGTTACCTCAAAGTCTCATTGATTTACCTGTACATAAGTTTAAATTATATATTAAAAATTTATTGATTAAAAAGGGCTACTACAAGATAGAAGACTATTTAAATTATAAGAATAAATGGTTAGACCCAGAATAGGCTGTTCGCCTGCACTGCTAAGTTTACGTTTACTAATAAATTGTAACTAATAGTTATTAAGACTTGGCATTTTAAAAGAGTACCTATCGAGTTTTTGCCGGTTTCTTCTCGGTAGAATCTACTTTTTGAACCGGTAGATATTGATCTTATTCTGACGATTTATAAGTGTTTTTTTTAAGCCTACGTAAATAAAGACAATTTCATTTCATTTCATATACGAACGTAAGCATTCAACTACAACATTCTAGAACTCCAGAACATTCTAGACTTGTACCCAACGCAACTGTGTATTACAGTGGCACTAGGTCACGAAGAAACATGTCTAGGTACACGCTAAGCACTAGCATATTACAACATAGGACACTCGACCCAGGGCCGGACCGTGAGTTTAGGGGGCCCTGGGCTAATACTACCAACTTAGGGGCCCATCTAATTACTCAAAGTAAGACGTACTTGAATTAGGTAAATTGAATAGGTTTGAATAAACGCAGGATTCGCATGGCTGCAAACCATACGATCTGTTTAATTTAATAACGTTAAGGATTTTTTCGCATTATGATTTATTTTTGATTTGGACTTGACTTAGCTGGGGGCCCCTTGAATCCACGGGGCCCTGGGCTAAAGCCCAAAAAGCCATATGGCAGATCCGGCCCTGACTCGACCACTTAGTCACATCTCGTTGTTAAGACAAGTTAGCTTAAGATGGTGATTCTAATCTTGATGAACGTAATCATTGTGACTAAACTTTGAAATACTTAATTAAGGAGTAATTAGTTGTTTTACTAAGAAACAGTCGGCTTATATCTTTCACACTGGACTGGCTCGATTGCGCATTCGGTAGTCACCCTGCTACATGCGCCACGAGTTGTGGGTTCGATCCCCACTCAGGACAAACATTCGTGTGACGAATACTTGTGTTTGTTCTGTGTCTACATAAGTGTCCAGGAGGAATTCGTCAATAGAGTAATAATATGCTCTCCCAGTCAAAAAAAATAAATTAAATAACCTTTTCCCTTTGATTACGAATATCGATGACGAAAATTCGCGTTCGGATTCGCAATCGAGAATGCTTAACTGAAACTCGTTACATCACAACTGCGATGCGTTTCAGCAACAAAGTTTTTATATAGCCATTTATCTAAATCTGCTCCTAATAATCGTTTTATTTCTGCTAATCTTATATAATCATTATGTTGCTTCACTTTACGATACATTGCGGAAACAGATACTTTGTTGCACTTTTAATCTAGCTAATAGGTTTTAAATTAGGAACACTAGAATATAAAAGCCCTATCTATCTCATCAATGACGTGGCTAGGTTACTTAGGGCTCTAGTGCAGAACAACTAATTTAGATAGGAATATACCCCCCTCGAAAACCGGAACTCGTGTGCCAAGGTACTCCAAGGTACTCCTGCTGGTCTATATACCTACTGTACAATATATTGTCCCCGCCTGGACGTAAAGGGTACGCCCATGATAAATTAGTTAACGATTATCGCGTTAAGAACTACTTTGTTGCATTTTTAAACTTACGAATGCGTTTCAAATTAGGAGCTGTTGAATACAAAGGTATTATCAACATACTTCTTTTTAATTGTGTGATAATTGTTCTAGATTTACTAAGCTAGTTTGTCATGCTGTTGTTCGCAAGTAGGCATAAAATACTTTAATTAAAAAACTAATCAGGGAACTATGTAGACAGATTCGATTATTGTTTCTAATCCATAGGTAAGTATTTAGATTGTGCAAATTTAACGTCACTGAGCGGTGGTAACTCAAGGGGAAGGACACGCGCCTCTTAACCGAAGGGTGCGGGTTAAAACCCGGGCATGTAACCTCTGGATTTTTCAAATATATGTATGTATTTATACCACTAGTTCGGTGAGGGAAAACATTGTGATGGAACCTGCAGATTCCTACAGCTATGGATGTGTAACCATGATCCAAAAATTTTCTGGTTCCTCTATCTAAGAGCTTTAGGATTTAGCGAGCAGGATTTAGCGAGTCTGGTTCTTATGAACCGTGGTCTAAGCGGACCCCGCGTAAGCACGGGGCGGGATTTCTCATCACTGGTTACCGCCAGCTTGGCGATGAGGAAATCTGCACAAATACCTACGTAGAAAGATTCAGAGGTTCACCCACGATCGAACCAGTATCTTACGCAAGTGACACGCATGTAAACATTGACAGACCCATTGGTCGAGTGGTCAAAGACCCTGGCTACGAAACCGAGGGTCGCGGGTTTGAATCCCGCTACAGCAATGTTTCGTGTGATGAACATGGACATTTGAACTCGAGTCATGGATGTTTATAGACGTATTTAAGTATGTCTATCCGTTCACCCAGTATCCATAGGACAAGCTTTACGCTTAGTTTGGAACTGTGTAATTCGTATGGAGAATTTATTATTATTATTTTAAAACACAGTGCTCGCAACTACTCCGGTTATACTGGATTAAGCGCTTAGTTTGTCTCAAGCGAAAGTATATCGTCGCGTGGTGGCGCAAGCGCCGCGTTGCTACTAGGCATTGGCTAACAGATCGCATTCGATGCAACGCCATGTCGGGAGTTGCTAATTCATTAGGTTTGAGATGGTTGCGTACCTTTTAGGGAGTGTTTTGTGTATAGAAATGTCTGTTTATTGAATACGTACATAACATCACGCCTGTAATATCCGGGGTAGGCAGTCAAAGGAGCGGCAAGCCCCTTTAACCACATTCGGCTAGAATTAAAACTGGGCTGGGTTAGATGAAAAATTGAAATAATTTGTCGCCTGCACAATAATGTTTATTAAATAGCAACGATATATTATAATTTGGATATAATGTGGATAACAGATATACATAACAATTTTCAAACGCTTAGTTAAGCCTGATTTTTCAATCCTACTAATGTTATAAAGCTGAAGAGTTGTTTGTTAGCTTGAACGTGCTAATCTCAGAAACTACTGGTCCGATTTGAAAAATTCTTCCAGTGTTAGATAGCCCATTTATCGTAGAAGGCTATAGGCTATATAACATTAACCATAATCGCGTGTGAAACCGCAAGCATAGCTAAAAGTCAAATAAAATGCAATACAAATAATAATGCAGATAGACCAATATACGGATAAATGACAGACAGACAGTTAATAATTAATATTACACTACATCACATACATTAATCTGACTCCGAGATAACTAGCTTAAGCACTTGTGTTACGGATAACAGAAATAACAGTGGTATTACAAATATTATACTTAAATATTCAAAATGAACACCCAGGCTTAAAACAAACACAAGTATTCAACATACGAATATTTGTTCTGGGTGGGGATCGAACCCACAACTCTTGGTGCATGGGGCAGGGTCACTACCGAATGTTACTTTAGCATTAATAATATTAGTAAAGATTTTAGTTTGTTGACAATGAAATGTCATGGTACAGTGACTGTTCCACCCGGAGACCCGCTCGCTACTAAGGATTAGCTAATAGATCGCAGTCGATGCAACGCCATGTCGGGAGTTGCTAATTTATTGGTTTAGAGATGGTTGCGTGCCTTTTATGGAGAATGACTGTTTCTATAGAAATGTTTTAATTATCTTGCAATGTTTGTATGTAAGTGTCAATGTATAAACATTTATTGGTGTCTTGGGTTATTATGTACAGGCACGAGCCTGTATACATTTCATAACATTACATTACATTCTTCCACTCCATGCCAATACGTTGAAACAAATGTTTACCTAGTTTTGACACAGTTTGATGGTTAGGTGGTTTAGGAGAAAATGTTGTTCCCGTATTTCTAGAATGGTAGAAGTTTAGATATTTTTGAAAATGTGATATTGTATACATATTATTGCTGACTGCACGTACACACAATGTTATTTACCATTTAAATAAATAAATATATAAATATTACACTACATCACATACATTGATCTGACTCCGAGGTAAGTCGCTTAAGCACTTGTGTTACGGATATCAGAAACAACAGTTGTTTTATAAATATACTTAAAAATTCAATATAAACAGCCAGATACAGAACAAACACAAGTATTCATCACACGAATATTTGTCCTGGGTGGGATCGGACCCACAACTCTTGGCGCATGGGGCAGGGTCACTACCGAATGCGCCATCGAGCTTGTCGATTGTCGGTGCATGCAATGCACCTGCAATCTCTTAAGGGTAGGCACAGTGGCGTAGGTTTCCTGTCGCCCGGGGCGAGGTTGCTGTCGCGTCACTACTCTCTGTATTCTAATAATGCAATTTATCATATTTAAAAACACATTTACCACTTCTCTGGTCGGCTAAAACAGAAATAAATAACGATAATTACGTTCACACATGAACGAATCCGCCTGAAGGATGCGTGTGCGCAAGACATTGAGCAATATACTGTGAATGCCTCGATTTTCTGTCCTAATCGGCTTATGACGACATGATAACTAATATAAAGCGAAAGTTGCGTGTCTATACTAACTAGTGGTCGTCTAATGGTCGAAATTCGACCATAATTCATTAATATTTTTCTGAAATATTAGCTTTCTGCACTCCTTTTCCATATAAACTTCAACTGTGCCATATCGCATACTCCTCCGTTTCGGAATATTCGTTAAAAGGGATACAAAGATAATGCTTCACGTATTAATATATAGATATTATAAAGCTGAAAAGATAATAGCGGTGGTAGCTCAATGGTAAGGACACGCGCCTCTTAACCGAGGAATGCGGGTTCAAACCCGGGTACGTACCTCTGGATTGTTTAAATGATTGGATTGACCTCAAATCTATGTACGTATTTATACCACTAGCTCTACGGTGAAGGAAAACATCGTGATGAAACCTGCAAATTCAAACAACTTTGGATTTGTAACCATGATCCAAAAATTGTCTGGTTCCCCCCCGATCCAAAAATGGTCTGTGTTACGAAGGTCACATCGGCAGTCGCTTCAATGTAATTACCAGACTCGCTAATTTCCTGGATCATGGTCTAAGCGGACCCCATCTGAGTACGGGACATAACGCTAGGAAGATGATGATAAAGCTGAAGAGATGGTTTGTTTGTTTGATTGAACGCGCTAATCTCAAGAACTACTGGTCCGATTTGAAAAATTCTTTCAGTGTTAGACAGCCCATTCATCGAGGAAGGCTATAGGCTTTATAGGCTATAGTGAAACCGCGGGCACAGCTAGTACCTATACATAATAATTCAAACATATAGGTATACATACATACATATAATTTTGTCGCAATTCCCGAAAGGATAGGTAGAGTTCAAGGAGCAGAAAGCCATAGATAAAACGTATCTAAGTTAGATAATATAATCACGCCCGCAATCCCAAAAGGGGTAGACAGAGTCTAAGGGGCGATATCCTCCTTAAACCAAATTTAGCCAAAAAGAGTTGAGTACCTACTAACTAGCCCATAGTTGGAAAATTGTGAAAGGTAGTGGTAATGGTAAAGTAATTAAGTAAGTTTTGCTCAGTTTTATTCATTAAGAACCCCTAAACCTTAATTCAAAATAACACTGAAATTTATATAAGCTAGTAACCCTAATATCTATTTTAAGGAACCCCTAGGTTCTGCGGAACCCACTTTAGGAATCCCTCGCCTACACAACCACGACCAAATACAAAATTAGTCGCCTTAGGCAAGGCACGCAGTTGGCGCATTATTTCTAAGTCCCAGACGAACGTGGAACATAACTTTTGCGCTTCTTAGAAACGTTTTGTAACACCACAAATAGCCAATAGTAAAACATATGATAATTTTCCGCCATCATTGGCGAGTTGGTTACGAAATAGCCATGTTTGGTGTTGCGTGCGTTATGCTCAAGTGCGTCTGTCCTTGACACTTTTGTTAGTAAATAATACACTCGTAAAAAAAAACAACTTTTGTTTGTGTTAATGCATTTTACTAAGTGCATGTTGATTATTAAATTGAGACGCTTATGTTATTATTAGTCGAGGTCTGCATGTAAAATTACCATATAATCTATACTTATAATAAATCTGTAGAGAGGTCAATTCTGTACATGAAATATATTTTCAAAATAACTATCAGGGGGTGATTAGTGATCGATACTGATGCCAAAAGTGCAATCAGTAAAATTTTTGTCTGTCTGTCTGTCTGTATGTCTGTCTGTATGTTCCTTATAGAAACAAAAACTACTCGACGAATTTTACCGAAATTTGGTACAATTATTCTTCATACTCCTGGGCAGGTTATAGTATACTTTTCATCACGCTACAATCAATAGGAGCAGAGTAGTGAAGGGAAATGTTGGGAAAACGGGAGAAGTTACTCCATTTTTTAAGCTTCCGTCGCGTGTGCAGCCTTAATGGTTAAAGTTACATAGAAATCATGTATCACGGAAATAGTCTTTATAATATTAACCATAAACGCGGATGACACCGCTGGCGCAGCTAGTAATAAATAAATTTTTCAGACTGACACACCAATTCCCTAGTTCCAAACTAAGCTTATAAGGTTGTACTATGGATACTAGGCGAACGGATAGACCTACTTAAATACGTTTATAAACATCCATGACTCGAGTACATATATTCATGTTCATCACACGAAACCTGCCCCTAGCGGGATTCGAACCCGCGACCCTTGGTTTCGTGGCCAGGGTCTCTGACCACTCGACCAACGGGCCAGTCGATATATTTAGCGCGTTGAAAGGATATAACATTCTGGCTTTTCTCGCGAATCTGTCATTGATTCGATTTGTCACAGATACTCTATCATCCCTCAGGATTTAAAAAATTGCCGGCATATATAGTAGGTCCCATGTTGGTCTGGGACTTAAAAAGAATGTGCCAACTGTGTTTCTTGCCTAGCATGTCGTTAAAGCGACTAATGGTATATCGGGTTTTGGGTATGTGATTGTGTAGGCGACGAGCAAGCCACTTGTCACTACTCTTTCACAATTTTCCATCTAACCCAGCTCTGTTTTATTTTTGTCTGAATGTCGTTAAAGGGGCTTGCTGCCCCTTTGACTGTCTACCCCTTTGGGGATTGCAGTCGTAGTGGTATGTATGTATGTGTATAAGTAGCCTATGCCATTTCCCAGGGTTCAATAGTCGTGCTAAATTTTATTCAACAAGCGGTTTCGTAGTTTGTCTCTGTGTTAAGACTGAGTTACTGAGTTTATGCATATGTAATATTTTCTAATATATAAAATTCTCGTGTCAGGTTCCTAAACTCCTCCGAAACGGCTGAACCGATTTTGATAAAATTTTGTGTCCTTATCGGGTAGGTTTGAGAATCGGCCAACATCTATTTTTCATACCCCTAAATGTTAAGGGTGGTTCAATCCCCAGGACAATCATTCGTGTGACGAATACTTGTGTTGATTCTGTGTCTGGGAGTTCATATCCAATATATTTAAGTATATATTTGTAATACCACTGTTGATTCTGATATCCGTAACACAAGTGCTTAAGCTACTTACCTCGGAGTCAGATCAATGTGACGTAGTCTGACATAAATAGTACCGGACTCCAAGAATAGATCATAACGCTTGAATGGTAATGACGTTTACAAAAATAAATACTTTTTGTAACATCGATCCATTGAAGCATGTTTTGTACGTTTTTTCCTCAAACATCAGCCGCAAAAGTTTTTATGATTTAAGCAGTTAAGTTAAATGATTTCTTATAATTTTCCTTCCATCTTTATAATAAACTAGCAGCGCCCCGCGATTTCACCCGCATAGTTCCCGTTCCTGTAAGAATATGGGGATAAAATATAGCCTATGTTACTTCCGGATAATGTAGCTTTCCAATGGTGAAAGAATTTTTTAAATCGGCACAGTAGTTTTTGAGTTTATTCATTACAAACATACACCACACACAAAAATACAAATCTTTCCTCTTTATAATATTAGTAATAGTATAGATTAGTATAGATAGCGCAGTTAAAAATAATTTATTCTGAATCTTACCGGCCTTGAATATATCAAGTATGTTTGGCAAGTTAAGTACGCAATGATCTAAGAATAGAAAATTTAACAGTTATTTCAATATTAGTTTAAAGATTCGGTTCCCTTTGCCTACCCCGCGAGGAAATGGCGTGATCCAGAGATCGCTAGTTGAATCTCTTTCTAAGATGTATTGTGTACTCAAATTCATATCTTAATTATTGTTTTTATTAAATACTAGCTGTGCCAGCGGTGTCACCCGCGTTTATGGTTAATATTATAAAGACTATTTCCGTCATACATGATTTCTATGTAACTTTAACCATTAAGGCTGCACACGCGACGGAAGCTTAAAAAATGAAGTAACTTCTCCCGTTTTCCCAACATGTCCCTTCACTACTCTGCTCCTATTGATTGTAGCGTGATGAAAAGTATACTATAACCTGCCCAGGAGTATGAAGAATAATTGTACCCAGTTTTGTTAAAATCCGTCGAGTAGTTTTTGTTTCTAATAGGAACATACAGACAGACAGACAGGCAGACAGACAGACAGACAAAAAAATTACTGTTTGCATTTTTGGCATCAGTATCGATCACTAATCACTCCCTGATAGTTATTTTGAAAATATATTTCACGTACAGAATTGACATCTCTACAGATTTATTATAAGTATAGACTAGTCGCGCTTCTCCCGTGTGGTTCCAAAAAAATTAAATTAAATCGGTCGGTTAAATTGGTCCAGTAGTTTAGGAGCCTATTCAATTCAAACAAACATAAAAAACAATCAAATATTTCGTTTTATTATATTACTATGACTTCCATAGAGTTTGTGTGGTATTAGGCACAGAACATAGAATTGTCCCATGTTGGTCTGGGACTTGGCCCATGTTGATCTGGGACAAAAAAAAAAGAATATGCCAACTGTGGTTCTTGCCTAGCATGTCGTAAGAGGCGACTAATGGTATATCGGGTTTTGGGTGTGTGATTGTGTAGGCGACAGGTTAGCCGCTTGTCACTGCTTTTTCACACTTTTTCATCTAACCCAACGGCTTTATTTTTGGCTGAATGTGGTTGAAGGGGCATGCTGCCCCTTTGACTCTGCCTACCCTTTCGGGGATTATGGGCGTGATGTTATTTATGTATGTATGTACATAGAAAAGAGGTCCATGTTCTGTGGTATTAGGGATATGACGTCACGACATATCAATCTTGGTTCCTCTATCAAACGGTTACCAAGGTCAGACCGGCAGTCGCTTCAATGTAATTACCAGACTCGCTAAATCCTGGATCATGGTCTAAGCGGACCCCGTCTAAGCACGGGACATAACGCTAAGTGCATGATGCTGATTCTTGGAAAAAATTGTCATACATCATATACATTGATCTGACTCTGAGGAAAGTAGCTTAAGCACTTGTGTTACCGATATCAGAAACAGAGGTATTACAAGTATATACTGACTTAAAAATTGGATATTAACACCCAGACACACAACAAACTCAAGTATTCAGCATGCGAATGTCCTTTGGATCGAACCCACAACTCTTAGCGCATGGGGCAGGGTCACCACCGAATGCGCCATCGACCCAGTCAATCATACATACATACATAATTAAATGTTGACTTGTGCATGGTGTTTATATTCCTATTATATGCGACCTTCATCTTTGTACCCACTTAACGGACGTCGCAATTTTTTTACCAAATATAATAAGTCGAGGAAAATAGCTATAAATAGAATTAAAAAAATTCAAGGCTCCATACATTAAGATCCGGGCAGATTATACTTCTATGATTGCACGTAGGTAAACAAGCGTCAACCATCTTGGTGGTGAGCGGTTATTGCCTTATGAGGCCATTCATTAAGTACGTCACACGCAAATGGGAGGGGGTCTACGAACTGTGACGTGGTGTGACAGGGGCTCGGAGGGGTCCTAAGTTTCGTGACATCACATTTCAAAATCTAATATATCAGGGTTTCTCAAACTTAAGGCCCCACGTACCCCTTTTGAAGTCTCTAGAGCACGGCGAACTCCTAGATTCACTACATCACATGTTTTGCAATTTTTAGATGTAAAATTGCAAAACATGTGATGTCACACTAGGGAGGGGGGAGTTTTACAAATCTTACCAGCTGTGACAAGGACGGGGGGTCATAAATCATGAAATTCGTGTGACGTACTTTATGGATTACCCCTAACTACATGACAAAGAGACCTTGGACACAAATAGGCCCATAGGCTTACGCAGCTCTTGTCCAAGGGGACAATTTAATCTTTCTTTATACTTGGGTAGACAGAGTTAAACGAGACAGATTAGCTAGTCAGGTTTTGGGGGGCCTCCGATATTGGGCATTCGTAGCCAGTGGCGTAACTAGGTGACAAAGGGCCCTGGGGCACTGGGGCCCGTGGGGCGTACGTCCAGCGGGGGCAATTTTTTTTTTATGCAAAGGTAAACAGTCGTGAAATTCAGAAACAAGATAAGAAAACAGAGGTTTGCTAAGTGCTAATCAGGTTTTAGGGGCCCCCAAAGATTGGGGGCCCCGGGGCACTGCCCCGCCTTGCCCCTGGGTAGCTACGCCCCTGTTCGTATATACGCGCTTGCAACACAAGGCGAACGAGCTATGTATATAGTTAGGCTTTTTGATTGCGTGTCCGGCCAAAATAGACGGTGTCCGGCTTGTCCGGCTTGTCCAGCTTTTGTTAGGCTTTTTACATTTCGCAAATGAGCGAGTGCCAAGCGGGCCGAGCGCAGGCGAGACACTATCAGTCGCTCCCGCAGTCCGTCAATAATGTAGGTGTCCGGCCTTTTTACCTTAATGTCCGGCCAAACTGGCTGGCCTGTCCGGCTATTAGGTTTGGCGACCTGGCAACCCTACCCGCACACCGCACCCTTGGTTTAGAGGCACGTGTCCTTACCATTGAGCTACCATCGCTAGATTCGCCAATGACTTTGTCTTTGTCTACATACTCGTCCTCATTCCAGTTGTTCGAGAAACTTCGCACCATGAGGGGGGGCGTGGAGCCTCTCCTGGAGAAGGTCACGCTGATTGCTGGCGACGTCATCGAGCCCGACCTGGCCATCAGCGCTGAAGACAGGCAGAGGATCATCGAGGAGACTGATATCATCATCCACGCAGCTGCTACCATCAGGTAAGAGCTGCTACCAGGGTCGGGCCAAAACAATTGTAACTGGGTATTTCAATATTGAAATTACTTAGTAACAGTCCGAATTTCCGGAGTCAAGAAGTTGGCGGTTTAATCACTCCCGTGCTTCGGAAAGCACGTTAAGCCGTTGGTCCTGCGCCTGACCTCTCTCCGGTCATGTCGAATTTGCCGTCTCACCGGACTATGAGAGTGAGACAGAGAGTGCACCTGTGTTTGCGCACACACTGGTGCACTATAATATCTCCTGCGCATTTGGTTAATCCTCGTTGAGATTGGCCGCCGTGATCGATATGTCGCCCACTTGCGACGACAGTGTGACATCTCAAAAACCACAATTTTACAGGAAACGGTTTTTAAACTTTTGATCGATCAGAACTTTTTAAATATCGTCCAGATGTCGCAACAATGTTCGGACGACCTTTAGGGCAACAGATTTTTAATTTATTTATGTATTAAAGTTGTAACCTTTTATGCAAAATACCCGTAATTATTAAGATTATAAAAAAAAAGAAGAACTTATCACGTTCTTCCTGAAATATGCAACATTTATGGTGTGCTATCATCAAATATCACGTTGAAGATGATGAAATTATTTATCGTGAGCTGTGTTATGTCTTAATAAAACGTTGTTATCGAAAATGTTTGTTTATTAAAATATCAAAATCTATAAAAAAAACATAGTGGTATCAAGTAACAAGTCTTACTTTCTTTATTTACGATGAGATCAACAATTTATCTCTTATGTTTGACTACAAATTATAATTAGCCGCTTAGAAAAATCACAAAAAACTTATCTTATTTTTAAGTACAGGCCTAACAAAAATAATAGTAGCAGCAACTGAGCTCGGCTGAGACAAAAAAACATAATCAATACATAAATTGCACCATCTTAAATAGCACAGCTAAAAGAAACTCCAAATTATCACATTAAATATTATTTATTGTAACGATGTAACGATAGTCAAAATCTATACATAATCAGTCTTGGGACTACAGAACTATCGTCTCCTTAAAGATACATATTAATTAGTAAAAAAATAACTATATTCTACATACATACATACATACATAGCATCACGCCCATAATCCCCGAAGGGGTAGGCAGATTCAAAGGGGCAGCAGGCCCTTATAACCACATTCGACCAAAAACAAAATTGAGCGGGGTAAGATGGAAAATTGAAAAAAAAATGGTGAAAAGTGGCTAGCTCGTCGCCTTCACAATCACATACCCACAACCCCATATACCATTAGTCGTCTTTTACGATATGCTAGGAAAGAAACACAGTTGGCACATTATTTTTGAGTCCCAGACCAACAAGAGACAATGGGCTGGTTTAGCACGACATGCTAGGCAAGAAAGACAGTTGGCACATTATTTTTGAGTCCCTAACCAACATTGGACAACTATATTCTCCTATAACTAAACAAGTTATAATAAATATAAAGTTTTGTATAAATCAGTCATTGATGTAATTGTTGTCAAAAAATGCTCTGTAATAACCAGGAATGTTACTGCAATCGAGTCAGTGGCTGATCTTTCTACATTTTGGTTGGGTGATTGCAAATCGCCTTCCGTTGTTGAATCTCGAAGTTCTTCAATCGCTGGAATATCGTTCAATTCGACTAGGCCAAATCTAAACTTTGGTTTTTACATCTTGGTAATCTAAGTCTTTCACTGAGTCATTGCTCTCTGAAAAATTATAAAAACAAAGTTTGGTAAGTTGATTTATTATGGTAATTTGTGTTATAATAATGACGGGTGATGACGATGATGGAGGATGCGGTTTGCACAGGACCGTAGTCTGTGAAGGAGGCTATGTTTAGCAGTGGACGGTTGTTGCTAATGGTCCAAACTAAAATATAGAAATATTTTAGTATCGACCTACCTTCATGATACGATGATGGTCAAAATTCGGCAGTCTTAATTTTTAGATCTTGATCCCATCTGCAAATATACCACAAATAAAATCATAATGTTTAGCACCTAAAGGGTTATAACAAGAGATAAATTTACAACATAATCTAAATGTTTTCTAAAATAACAACACATCATCGTATCATGAAGGTAGGTTTATACAAGGTTAGTACAAATAAACCAAATCACATGTCACTATAGAGCAAAAACTTTATCATCTTCAATGTTACTATTCGAGTTATTACAGTGAAATTTATAATCTTTACAAGAAAAATGTGATAAATAAAGAATATAACATATTAGTTGTTGCTCAATTTTGCAAAAACACTGTGATAAAGTAAGGTATTACTCTGTAGAAAGAAAGGATATTTTGAAATTATACTTACTTTTTTACCAAAAACGTGATATCTTCGTATTATCACGTTGTTCAGGAAAAACAACAGCACTTTACTCCAGTAAGTACTGGGCACAACTGATTTGTCACTTTGTCGAAGTCAACGAGATGTCCGAATAAGACAGTGCTACACTGTGATAGTTTTGTTTCTTTTTCTTATTCCTCCGCCATTTTAAACGTAAAAATTATCAAGTTTTTGGAGATAATAGAACGCAATATGGCGATTTTGAATTTCTATAAAACGAAAAATTGAAAATCTCGAGATATCACACTATCGTCGCAAATGAGCGATGTGTTAGGAGGACATTATTATTATTGAATGGACCATCCATGCTAATGGCATCTCTAGAAGAATTCATATTTTTCTTTAATTTGGTTTAATCGGAAATATTTGTTACAGATTTGATGAAGAGCTAAAGAAAGCTGTCCTCCTGAACGTGCGAGGAACAAAACTGATGTTAGAGCTGGCCAAACAGTGCAAGAAGCTTAAGGTATGTTACAGGAAAGTCTAAGAGAATTCCTAAAAAACCCTAATAAAAATCTAGGTATTTTTGGGATTTTGAATTTTACTCGAGCGCATTAGCTTAATATAAGGGAGGCTACTTTATAAATTGATGAGTACCCGCAACCAGTATGAGCCCTTAATATTGAGGGATACTCAGGGGAACCCGTCAGATTAGTAAAAAAAGCTCGAGCGCGTCTGATTGGGATAATGGGGGTTAATTACTAGCAAATAAGTGTAAATTTTGCTTATCTGACGATTTGAGCGTAACCTAAGGGGATGGAAGTAAATTTTTTTGAGGGAGGGGGGAGCTTAGACTTCCGGTGGCCCTTGAGTAGGGGGTCCCTGCTCCGGCCAAAGGTGGTAGTGGCCGAGGTATTTATGACGACTATTCTACAGGTATCGAAAATTGCTCTTCCTATTTTGGCGATCTTCATATAGATACATACCATCACGCCCGTTATCCCCAAAGGGGTAGGCAGAGTCACAGAAACAGCAAGCCCCTTTAACTACATCTTCATAAAATTTTGCATATTTCGAATATGATTAGATTATTTATCGCTATGACATCTCCTTATCACTCCCCAGCTATTTATCCACATCTCCACCGCGTACTGTCACCTGCATGAGAAACTCCTGGAGGAGAAGCCTTACCCGCCTCCAGCAGACCCGCACCAGATCATCCAGGCAGTCGAGTGGATGGATGAGGAGACTATCGCAACGCTGACACCCAAGTGAGTGGCTTTAAATAGTAGACCATGGATGGCCAACCATTGGCACGCGTTACATAGGTTGCATGTTACTGGGCACCCATTTTCTTTGAGATCACAAATGTACCAACAACGTCTGACAGTAACAGCCACGTTAACCGCTCCCCGGGCACTTAAAAAACCAATTATATTGACATTTTAGGAACCTTGGTTTGTTTAAAAAGGTTCGCAACTCCTGGTATAAGCGATGACCCCTTATTAACCTGAATCCTAGTTCCACCACAATACTGTATTGTAATGTTACTGCACTGTGCTGTTACTGATTGGTTAAGGAATCAACTAAACAGTAGAATATAGCAGAAGGTGGCAAGGTGGCAAATAAGTGGTCTGCCTGATATTATAAGCTGTCACTGTAGCTTACAGACATTTGCAACGCCAGAGGTATCAAAGGATTATTTTTTTATTATCAGGATTGTTGCAATGCTGCGTTACGATTAACGAACATTTCGGTTTCGGTTTAAAGATCTTTATTTTTCTTATATGATTTACAATATCACTTACATGAGAAACATTATTTATTAGCAATTATATTCCGTTGGGAAAGAACAAAAGGAAAACATCATTAGGTATTTTGCCTTTACATTTAACTTTCATGTGGCCATTTAACTTTCATGACTATCTCTATATTGCATCTTTTCATTTACCTAGTCCCTTCAGTTCTCTATCGTCTGCTAACATTGACAATCTTCTGTTTCCAGGCTTCTGGACAAGCTGCCGAACTCCTACGCATTCACGAAAGCCCTGGGGGAGGCACTGGTTGTGGAGGCCATGGAACACATTCCCGCTATGGTGCTGAGACCATCTATTGGTAAGTTATCACCAAGCTAAACTTGGCACTAAACCCCAATTGTCTACCACAGACTAGTAAAAAAAGAAGGACTCCACGGCTCTACGCTGTGATACTACAGCGTGAAGCCACGTTTATGCATGTGTGAATGAGACATATGGATACCAGATATCGGATATCTGTCAGTTGGAGCACTTACTAAGTCAATGTGTGACTTAAGTTGCGTGTCAAGGTGGAGCACCTGAGTAGCTTCAATTTCTAGTTAGTGGCGTGGAGTCCTTCTTTTTTTACTAGTCCGTGTTGTCTTCACGAATATTTTTTTAAAGTTCGTCGTGTGGAATTACAAAAATGTAGCATATTATTACTGTTAGATGTGAAGATATAATCAACGATGACCAACCCATCTCTAGTCGATTGCAATACAGGGCCCAGCCCTAGCATTTTTTCTGACATTTGTAAGCTGATAAGCTTTCGCGCCATCCGTTGAAATGTACAATTGTTTTGTTCCGAGTTTTGTTTGAATTTATTTAGTGCCTTAATTTAATTTTTTGTTTGGATTTTACTATATTTAATATTACACACGTATTTTTTCTTTTATCCAGCAAACCAAATCGGACGAAGATACAGCCCGTTAAGATTCCACGTGACGTCACCTAACTCTCAAAATTTACTTTAAGCCCTAGTGACGTCACAGCGCCCTACTCTATCTTGGATGCGCTACATCATATAATATTTTTTTTGTAATCTTATTGACGTACGAAAAAATCAACGTTTGTTTCAGTGATCCCAATATGGCAAGAACCTGTGCCTGGTTGGACCGACAACATGAATGGACCCGCTGGTCTTCTCATCGGTAAGATTTTTATATTCTTTAACTATCTGTGCCAGCGGTGTCACCCGCGTTTATGGTTAATGTTATATAGACTATTTCCGTTATACATGATTTCTATGTAACTTTAACCATTAAGGCTGCACACGCGACGGAAGCTTAAAAAATGGAGTAACTTCTCCCGTTTTCCCAATATTTCCCTTCACTACTCTGCTTCTATTGTAGCGCGATGAAAAGTAAACTATAACCTGCCCAGGAGTATGAAGAATAATTGTACCAAGTTTCGTTAAAATCCGTCGAGTAGTTTTTGTTTCTATAAGGAACATACAGACAGACAGACAGACAGACAAAAAATTTACTGATTGCATTTTTGGCATCAGTATCGATCACTAATCACCCCCTGATAGTTATTTTGAAAATATATTTCATGTACAGAATTGACCTCTCTACAGATTTATTATAAGTATAGATTATATTTTACAGTAAACGATACGCCTCAATGAGGGTTTTCACAAATACAAAAACCGCCAGATGGCAGAGGGAGTCTCGTGGTCTTATCACTGTCCCTATTGGCTCTTTGTTGACAGCATGTCAGTTTGTTCTGAAAACCTACCAATGAGGAGGGTGACAAGACCGTACGTCACAGTTACGCCATCTATCTGATGTGGTAATTCAAAAAACCCTCATTGAAGAATTGAATTGAAATTGAAGAATTGCGACGTTCTGGGACTTAAATAATGTGGCGCAGTTGGCACATTCTTCAAACCCTTGCCTAGAAATAACATCGACCTGGGTTAGATGGGCAATTGTGATCATTTAGTCAAAGTTCAAACTAGTTCGGTCTGGTTTTGAATATGTTTTTTTTTCCACTTTCGTATCGTTATTGCTTTATTTTGACTTTTTTATTCATGATTATTTTGTTGACATGCGCAGGCGCCGGCAAGGGCGTGATCCGCACGATGTACTGCAAGAGCAACAGTTACGCCGACTACCTGCCTGTGGACGTGTTCATCAACGGCATCATGATCGTTACCTGGAACTACCTGTGCCACGGGTAGGGACACGAAAAAATTATCGATACTTTGTGGTATCGAGTACATTTCCTTTCGATACCGCTACTTTTGTATTTGATCCCTTGTATTTGGTACTTTTATTCAATGATTATTTTTGACAGGTTTCGTATCGAAATAAATTGAGACAATAGGTCCTATATATACTCAAGGGTCAGCTAAGTATCGATACTATTACGAGTCCGATACTTTTTTTTCGATGCCGAGCCCCTAAATTGATAATAGAAAAAATAAACGCCGCGTTAGGATTTCGTCCTAAAGGTACTCGATATTTAAAAGTATACTATTGAGACTACATCTAGAGCGGTGGTAGCTCAATGGTAAGGACACACCCCATTTAACCGAGGAGTGCTGGTTCAAGCCCGGCACGTGCCTCTGGATTTTTCAAATCTATGTACGTATTTATACCACTAGCTCGGCGGTGAGGGAAAACATCGTGATGAAACCTGCAAATTCAAACAACTTTGGATTTGTAACCATGATCCAAAAATTGTCTGGTTCCCTTATGTTAGGGTTACGAAGTCAGATCGGCAGTCGCTTCAATGTAATTACTAGATTCGCTAAATCCTGGATCATGGACTAAGCGGGCCCCTTCTAAGCACTGGACATAACGCTAGGAAGATGATATATTCAATTCAGAGCCTTAAAGGAACTCAAGCAACTATTTAACTGTCAGATTAAATTAAACTAACTTTTTTACTTAATTCCAATTAATCAGACTCAGGAATCACATATGGCTCAGCGAGTCAATAATGTCTTCGCGTAGTTATATTTACCTCCTAACTGTGTCTTGGCCTCTGAAATGATATCTCGTTCAAACTTGCTTACACGGTACAAGCTTAAAGATACCGCAGCATCAGCATACGTGAAGTGTTACAAAGAATCATGTATATTTTGTTGACAGCGACAAGAAATCCAACATCATTAACTTCACATCATCAGCTGAGATCAAGATCACGTGGCTGGAGATGATTGATGCTGGCCGGGAGATCATCATGAACAAAGTGCCTCTCAACGGTGTGGTGTGGTGAGTGACGTCATTTATCCAACATCAGAAATCTTAAAATCTAGTCGTTTTTATACTGTGGCGACCACGCCACAAGATAGTCAAGATAATAGCTCCAATAATATGTCAACCGAAGTCGTTGATCGAACATGCAGAAACGCCATACATTCCTGTATCTGACGAAGTTATTCTTGCCAATAAGTATATATACAATACACCGAGACGGCTTTCCCCATCCCGTAGTCTCCCATAGAAATCGTCGACCTAGCAACGTCCTCCTAGACCCCGACGACGCAACCACGCTAGCCATGACGTCGGCTCAGCAGCTCGCGACACAGGCCAACACTTCAAGTCGCCCGTCGGTTCGTCCTCGCCGGCGAGGACTCGCGTCGCGCCGCCCCTTCTAGGTCTTTATCCGGCCCGCGCCCGGTCGCCCTCTCTCAGCAACGTCCTGAGCCGAAGTTCGAGCCTCGTAATGGGCGCCAATTGTTGCCTCAATTTTTAAGAGTGAGAACTTCCCGCTCCCCCGCCAGTCTGGTAGGTAGTTAAGGCTGCCTTCAGCAAACTAACGGTAGTCCTATCAAAAAAAAACGAGACGGCTAGTCGACCTAGGTCCCCGAGCAAGCAACACGCAGCTCGGCGGAAGTACTTACACTTTTAGTGAAAGCCATACCTTTAGCTCGGTGGTGAGGAAAAGCATCGTGATGAAACCGAACCACTTTGTCAACTTTATCAACTAGAAGGTTAAGATGATCAGACGGTCTCCAATTTAATAACCAGATTGGCTAAATCCACCTTGTTTTAAGCGGACTCCGAATAATAAATAAAAAATATCAGACTACATCACATACATTGATCTGATTCCGAGGTAAGTAGCTTAAGCACTTGTGTTACAGATATCAGAAACAACAGTGGTATTACAAAATAAACTTAAATATTGGATATTAACACCCAGACACAGAACAAACACAAGCACACGAATGTTTGGGTTTGGATCGAACCCATAACGCTATTGAGCCAGTCAAAAGCAAATAAGCACGGGACTTAACGCCACGAAAATGCTGAAGAAACTACCTCGACTTTGTTTTATGATAAAAGTTTAAATTTAAAGACTATTTTGCCGTTTTGCTTAAATATGGTTTCGGCAGAGTCCAAGGAGCCTTGCTCCTTCGATTCTCCTTACCCCTTTGAATTGCAGGGTGTGATTGAAGAATATTGACGCACATGATAATTTTCTCTACGCAGGTATCCTGGAGGATCCATGAAGCATTCACGTCTGTATCACAACATCTGTGCCTTCTTCTTCCACTGGGTTCCAGCTGTTCTTGTAGATATTCTTCTCTTCTGCCTCGGTTACAAGCCTGTGTGAGTATCAAAAGATTTTCGTGAAGAATTCCTTCGAATAGTGTACGTTTAGCTCATAATTCAATGTGAGCTTGAGAGAGAGGATTTTTGTAGAGTCTGCAGAATGACTCTTCAATTCATCATTCAGTTCTGTGTTCCTTGCAGTTCTGGATCTAGCCAGCGTGGGGCCTGTAGCAAATGCTTACCAAAGGGCCCTTGCATAAAAAAAAATTGTTTGAAACTTGGGGTCCCCATTTACAATGGAAACGCGGGGCCCGTAGCATTTGTTACCTCCTGCTGGCTAATCGGGCTCTGGTTCCTTACCTACTAGCATCTCGTAGACGTACAAATATTTTTACGATATGCTAGGCAAAGAAAACAGTTGGCACCCTTTTTTAATGTCCAAATTATTGAGGTTATATTTCTTCTAAATGAAACTGAGATTTTCTTAATAACAATAAAAGTTTATTTGCAATTTTGCACACTTACACCGGTGACAGATTCTAAGAGACAGAGAAGGCGGGAAAAGCATTCTAGTAAAACTACAGACATTTTTTTTTTACAACATGAATGGCCGTGGCCCAAATAAAATTTATGCCCAATACAAACCAATATAATTTTTTTAAATCCAAAGTTATTTGCGACATTAGATCATAAAATAAGGGTCAGATTTAAACCAATTCGGCAAAAGAATTGGTGGCCATTACATAAAAAAAAGAATCTTGTATGATAAATATCATGTTCCAGTCTGATGCGAGTCCAACGCCGCATCAGTAAGGGTTTCGAAGTGTTCGAGTACTACACCAACAACCAATGGGACTTCAAGTCGGACATTGCTCAGACGGTCCGGCAACGACTGAACACGCGGGAGAGACGAGACTACAAAGTGGACGCTGTGGGTGAGTAACGACTTAAAACTACACGTGGCGACATTTATACAATTTATTTTTAGTTTATACGAAAACCGAAACACGATTCAAAAACTTTCATTTCAGGAATCAGAAAAATTAAAAAATTACTAAAGGCTATTTTACTCCAAATTTTTATATAGTCCACTATAATTAAGATACAAAAAAATATATACGTATTTTTTATTTTGTTCAGCAAACCAAAAATGATGAAGATGTAGCGCGTTAAAGTACAGCGTGACGTCACTAGGTGCGTAAAATTTTACCGTCTAAGTGACGTGCGCCCCATTTCTGATCATTAAAGTGCAGTAACTTTGTAATTTTTCGACTATTAAATAAAACAAAAAATACTATTCATCATTTTTTGATAATGTAATTTACGGACTGTACATTTTTTTGAGTGAAGTAGCCCATTTTATTTTAAAAACTTAATAGGTTAAAAGCTTTTTGTGTGGTCTCATAGTCCGTTGAAACGCCACCGACATAAACGGAGAGGTCAGGCGCAGGACTACCGTCTTAACAATCTATCTACGCCCGCCAATCGCCAAATCCCTGACTCCGGGCTGGTATTGAGTAATTTCAATATTCAAACCTGGCAACATAAATTTGGCCCCGATCCGTCTGTATTTTCGGGTAGCGGTACTCATAACCATTTTGAAGGGTGGATTTGAGTCTGCTCAGGGTGCTTTGCCAAATGCGCGCCAGCGATTCCATAACGAACTTCGCTAACTCTCGTATCGCGCCACCGACTTATTCGGGAATTCTCCGAGTTACGCACAATGAGTTCTTAGTAAACAAGTTTGTGGCGCGGTACGAGCGGTAGCGAAGTTCGTTACGGAATTGCTGGCGCGCATTTGGCTAAGCGCCCTTTTGTTGCAATTATCCATAGACTACGGTAACTTTTCATCAGGTCGTTTAGTAGCTTGCTATTTTTCATCTAATATAAATTCTCGTGTCGCTGTATTTG
Source organism: Glyphodes perspectalis (assembly GCA_951394215.1). Lineage (NCBI taxonomy): Eukaryota > Metazoa > Arthropoda > Insecta > Lepidoptera > Crambidae > Glyphodes > Glyphodes perspectalis. Next base: position 6,103,954 of record OX596230.1, on the reverse strand, counting down.
TTCACAAACTCCTCCGAAACGGCTAAACCGATTTTGATACAATTTTGTGTGCTTATCGGGTAGGTCTGAGAATCGGTCAACATCAATTTTCATACCCCTAAATGTTAAGGGTGGTCCACCCCAAAGCTATAACTTGAGAACGGCTTTACCAATTTCGCTAATTATTTTTTAGATGTGTTTGTTATTGTGGAAAAAAAGTTGCGCGGTAAATAAAAATAAAAATGGGTTTTGAAAATCTGAGAACGGGGCGTTACGAAGTGCGCCGGGTCAGCTAGTTGTACAATACTTACTTAGATTTCCATTTTCTTTTCAGGTTTAGACATAATGAAGTATTTCGAACACTGCATCAGATCTGCTCGGATCTTCATCCTGAAGGAATATGATGATACTCTCCCTGCTGCCAGGAGGCATATGAGAATGTGAGTATTGGGACTCCCAAAGGACTATATGCACTCAACGGTAGACGAGTGTAGGGACACGAAAAAAGTATCGATACTTTGTGGTATCGAGTACATTTCCTTTCGATACCGCTACTTTTGTATTCGATCCTTTGTATTTGATACTTTTACTCAATGACTATATATATGATACTATTACGAGTACGATACTTTTTTTCGATGCCGAGCCCCTAAAAGTGGGACAACGGAAAAAATAAACGCCGCGTTGGGATTACTTCATAAAAGTACTCGATATTTCAAAGTATCGATACTTTTGGTTCGATACTATTGTGAGTACGATACTTTTTATTCGATTCTACTCATGAGTTCAGTATCGATACTTTCTAGTCGATACCGTGTCTAAACACGTGTCGTGTGCTAATTCAAATGAGTGGGCTGTTAAATCATTTCCTTAAAACGTGCGCTTCGTTATGGCGCATTCTTGTGTTGATTTAAGAACTGGTAATATGCTGTGCTTGCACGGAACAAATATTATGTGGAAGTGCCAAGTGAGCGTGGCAGTGAAGCCACAATCCTGCGTTGTAACGAAAGACTACACGCAAACTGCTTATGTCTAAATTTACACCTATTACTGCTAGTGTAAGGGTTATAATTCCTGTTTTCGACCGATATAATAATGGCGAATCCTGCTCATTGCTTATCTTTAGTGTATTATCTATGAAATTGGTGTTAATGCAATATTTAACAGGCCCGTTGGTGGAGTGGTCAGAGACCCTGGCCATGAAACCGAGAGTCGCGGGTTCGAATCCCGCTAGGGGCGAGTGTTTCGTGTGATGAACATGGACATTTGTACTTGAGTTATGGATGTTTATTAACGTATTTAAGTATGTCTATCCGTTCACCTAGTATCCATAGCACAAGCTAATAATAAGCTTAGTTTGGAACTAGGGAATTGGTGTGTCAGTCTGGAGAATTTAATATTTAATAATATTTCCTAATCAATTTATTATTATTTTTCCAGCATGTGGTGGGTAGACCTTATCGCCCAGATACTGTTCTGGGGTCTCATCCTCTATTGGATGAGCGGTCTCTTCTCCGGCATCGGGTCCTTCCTCTTTGGTTCAACCAGTGAGGTCACGCCGACCGTCATGGCTTCCTAGACGCCATCTTGTTTAAAACAAAATGGCCGTTGTGCAAAGACTGTTACTGAGGTTACCATGAGTGAAATTGTGTTCAATTTCGAATGTGATTTTTAGAGTCTACTGTTGCGTTAAACAGATCATTTAATGTTATTCTTATCTAGCCAACTTTTGAAACATTTAAACTTTATTTTGTTAATCAAACGTTCGCAATTTTTATGTATTAAAATAATACAAGTCGTTTTTAAGTGGGCTGGTGAAAGAAACGATACAAACTTATATACTTTTATGATAAAAATTATATCGTTGGGAAAAATCGAATTTAATAAATAATACACGAAAAAGAAAAATTATAAAAACTAAATTTGTAAATAAGAATACAAAGTTACCGTATTTTTGTAATATATTATTATCCCAGCTACGGTGTAGGTACCTAAGTAGTTAATTAATTAGTATATTATTATTATCCAATATCTTAGGTGTGCCTCAGATGTATTTGAAGTTTAAAACACTACTCTAGATCAAAATTGTGGCAATAGATCTACCATCTTGTATTTGTCAAGATGGCGTACTAAATAAACTTTAAAGAGTAGAGTATGTGTGGTATATTACTGTTAATTGTGTGTCGAATTACATATATACATTCCACTTAGTTTATATAAGGTGTTCAAGATCACATTTAAATAAAAAATATTAATCTTGCTACTTATATTATGTCATATCTTCTTGCCACATAGAAATATGTTTACTAATATACATATTAGAGGTGCACCTATTTATTTTATATGAAATATCATACGAGAAAATATCAAAGCCTTGTTTAGAAAATCACAAAGAAAAAATCGGTCTTTATATTTGGTCCCTCTATAATATATGCTTTTTGAACTATTATCAAGAAAATGTATATTTTTATCGCATTATTATGTTGTTAGAGGTTTTATCCTTATACGATATAGAAATATAAATGAGCGTAAATTATAGAAATACAATGAAACACATATTGGTCTGGGACTTAAAAAGAATATGTCAACTGTGGTTCTTGCCTAGCATGTCGTAAAAGGCGACTAATGGCATATCGGGTTTTGGGTGTGTGATTGTGTAGGCGACAGGTTAGCTGCTTGTCGCTGTTTTTTCACAATTTTCAATCTAACCCAGCCCCGCTTTATTTTTGGCTGAATGTGGTTAAAGGGGCATGCTGCCCCATAGATTTAGAATTTTAAATCTATGTGCTGCCCCTTTGACTCTGCCTACCCCTTCGGGCGTGATGATATGTACACTGAAGTTTAAAAAAAATTAAGAGTAAATTTTACTTTGATACAATTTTCTCGGGTGGCTTTCATATTAAATATTTATTTCGTATTTCCTTCAAGACTGCAATATGCAATATATATAATAGGGTCTGTCTACTGTAACTAATTAGTATTTTAGTAACGATCGTAGCAAAGTGTTTGTGGATGTTGCGTTGTAAGACAATTGAAGAGAGGTGATGTTTTGTACATTTTCAATAAAGATTTTTTTAATTAAACTGTTCATTTATTTCTGACCTATGGTGTATTTATTATCTAATCTAATATATAAAATTATCGTGTCGCGGTGTTTGTTACCAAATTCCTTCGAAACGGCTTGACCGATTTTTATGAAATTTTATATGTATATTTGGTAGGTCTGAGAATCAAATAATCTATTTTTCATACCCCTAAGTGATAAGGGTGGTCCACTCCAAAGCTGTAACTTGAAAACGGCTTTACCGATTTCGCTAATTCTTTTTAGTTGTGTTTATTGTTAAGTTGAAGGTTCTTATGAAAGAAAAAAAAGTTACGCGTTGAATAAAAAAAAATGGGTATTGAAAATCCAAGTACGGGAAGTTACGAAGTGCGCCGGGTCAGCTAGTACTAAATATTATAGTAAACATTTATAAAAAAAACATATATATTTATATATATATGGCCCGATGGTCGAGTGGTCAGAGACCCTGGCCACGAAACCAAGGGTCGCGGGTTCGAATCCCGCTAGGGGCAAATGTTTCGTGTGATGAACATGGGCATTTGTACTCGAGTCATGGATGTTTATAAACGTATTTAAGTATGTCTCTCCGTTCACCTAGTATCCATAGCACAAGCATAAGCTTAGTTTGGGACTAGGGAATTGGTGTGTCAGTCTTGAGAATTATTTATTATATATTTCTTCTTGAAATCACTGATTTGTATTCATATTATTTAAATTGGGGACCCGGCAAAAAATGTTTATGGGGAAATAAATTTCCTTTCACATTTTCTATCTCGCACAATTTGAAACAAATTAAAGGACATTTTTGTGTTAAAATTAGGGATTACAATGCCGGATCTAGCAACCCAGCTAAGCCCAACACAATTTAACTGCTGGATCTGTTGAAATGTGCTGGTTTAATATTACTGGATTTCAATTCCTACTAGAGATTCGAATGCTGGATCAAGCAATCCAGCCGGGTGTAGCACAATTTTACCTCTGCTGAATCCTGCAGAAATTATCGCTGGATAGCAAAATATCAAGCTAACAATCATTCATATTACATACATAAATAAATAATTATCCGACAACATCATATACATTGATCTGACTCTGAGCTAAGTACGAGTAGCTAGCACGTGTGTTACGGATATCAGAATCAACAACGGTACTACAAATATATACTTAAACATTCAATACTAACACCCAGACACACAACACACACAAGTATTCATGTTTTGGGTAGGGAATCGAACCCACAACTGTTGGCACATATGGCACGATCATTACCCAATGCCTCCTGTCACTTTGACTCTGCCTACTCCTTCGGGGATTATGGGCGTGATGTTATGTATGTACGTACGTATTACCAAATGCGCCATCGAGACAGTCGAAGCCACATGATTTTTACCATGCCCGTATTCTTGGGCATGGTAAAAATCGTTTTTAAATTCACTTTTACCGAAAAATAAAATGGAGCTGGGCTTAAAAAATTGTGACAAGCGGTCAGCTAGTCTCGTAGGTACACATTTACAAACCCATCACTCAATACACCATTAGTCGCCTTCTACGGCATGCTAGACAAGGAACACAGTTGACACATCATTTCAGTCGCAGACCAACATGGGACTCTGGACAACCATGGGTCATAGGTACTTTACAAAAATATTAGAGCGAGTTAAATAAAATACAGTGTTTTAATTCTACGATAACCTTTATTCTTTGCATTTTTAATGTACAATGATATTGATAAAATAATTGTCTGTGTTGTTGATAAACGTGATATCTATGTTTGAACATTCAATTAGGTTTTTTTTAGTTTATGCCAAACACTTAGCTACTTATATAACTCATTATTTTTTTATTAAAAAAATTAAGCAAAAATTTTTTTTTACTTTTCATAAACCAGTTGTTCAACTGATTGGCTATTTTGTATGAAAAGTAAAAACTATTTTTTTGTTCTTTTTCGAAAATCCTTTAAATCCTTAGAATAATGATTTAAATAAGTAGGTAGGATGTTTCGCATAAACTAAAAATCACCGTGTATATTTTTTTACAACAAATTTTGATATTTTTCAATAAAATAATGAGTATAACAAAATGAGTATTGAATTATTAGCTGTAGTGCGTACGCCAAGATTTATTTTTTACAAGCTAATTTTACAAGTTTTCAATGATATGTATCTCTTAGTAGCGTGCTCAGCCAAGTATTAATTTTCTTAAACCAATTTTACATAGTTTAAAACCATTCATTGCTATCATTGTATTCCTCAAAATTATGATTTATTAAAAATAACTTATATTCCCAATATATTTTGTGACATTATGGCTTTGACCTTTAAACGTGATTAATGATATGAAAGGCTGTGCCTAGAAGCGTGTCAAAAATATAAATTGGTCCCAATAGTAATTTCTCATAACCCGCATATTTGCTATATACATGGCAGATTACTTAATTTTACGACAAGAATAAGGAAACATAATATTTACATAACCATATTCTATTTCGTTTCAATAAAACTGGAAAATCACAGAAAATTTCACGAAAAATTTACGTATTTTCATTTTTGCGGGCTAAACTATTTATTGTATTTACAATATTGCGAATACAATGGTATTGAGTACACTTGTATATAAACTATTTATACGCTTCATATGTATGTATCTATTGTCACTAATGGCATAATTGTTATATCTATTATAATGGCAAAGTGATAATTAAAATCCTTAAAATAACGAGTGAAAGCACAGGCGCTAACGTATCGCTTTGAATAAACTCCACAGTACACATCAGTCACTACATTCCCGGGGAAAAAATACATGAATTATATTTAGTCTGTCAGTTAGATTACCAAAAATATTGAATACGTATTTTTTGCTTTAAAAAAACTTGAAAATGTACGGAAATACATTGCGTCAAAGTTCTAGAGCGGGGCGCATTGTCGTTAAGGTCTACAATTTGAAGGGTTTAGTGGCATCAAATAGTTTTAAAAATACGTATACAATATTATTTTTATAATCGCACTGATGGACTAAAAAAAAAATTTAATCAAGTAGTCAATTGATAATGTTGCTGTGTTGAAAACAAAATAATATTGTCTGTCACCTATTTGACACAATTAAGGTTTAAATCTGTGTGAGTATTTTAAATAACACTAAAAGAGAAATGATGTGATATCGACTTAAAAAAGATATTGAAAAAAATATATAAGTATAATATATTCAGATTATTCCTATATTAATAAAATTGGTGTAAACAGTGATTATACTTAAATAAAAGTAAACATATTAGTAAATTGAGGTAGATTGAAAAAATACAATATATATAAAAATACACTAAATAAAAAATAAGATTAGTTAATATAAGAAATAAATATAACGATGTAGATTAAACACTCATAATATTGAGTGAAATCCTAAATCAGATTTACGCTATTCACTGCAGTGTTTGTCAATAGCGAACATTATTTACCAAACACAATCAGGTAAATATTTAATGATTTCAATGCAATTAAAAACTTCATTCCAAAGTCAGTCGCAAACTATTAATAAATAAGTCTTATTGAGAAAGGGCTTAGAATGTTTGTAAAAGTTGTAGGTATCTGTATTCTCAAGACTTGGCAAGATAAAGAAAAGTGTCGTAGCAATTATACATATAGAGTTTAAACTATATAAATATAAAATAATAATATACAATATACAAATATTATGTGACAGCTACATCAATTTTAAAAGCCATGGCAGAAAACCATTGATATAAAATAAATATATTTTTCATTTAAAATAATCAAAATACTTATTTATTTTATTTATTCTTAAACGTTTTTAAATGTATTAATAAGAAGTAGTTGTCCGTTTTTCGTATCCTACACTTTTTGAGTCTGACATTACTTTCGTTTTGTGGATGCGTTATATAGTGGTCAATATATTTCCAATATAATAAATAATTATCGAGAATTAGAACAATGAACACATACAGACGATTAAAGAAGTAAAATTGAAGTAAAAGGCTTAAAAATAAATTGAAATAATATCACAATTTAAGTTCCTGAGCCGTTTCCGAAATATCAAGAATCGAAATTATCGATCTAATTACTTCTAATGTTAATTGACACGATATTTGTCGCTGATAATTATTACATAGAAAGAAGCAAACAGAAAACCTTTTTAAATTGTGTTTGCCGAATTTTTTTTTTATAATTATCAAAATCGATTAATTTATAATAGCAGTAATAAGTTATTGTTAATTTCAGAATCAGTACCGGTATTCTGGGCGTTCTAAGATAAATAATTTAGTGGCGCCCTATTTATTTGCAAATGTCGCCCCCTAAAATAACACTTTAGTCGAAATACATTTTAATCAGAATTCACGTATTGACGTCAATCTCAAATCTGTTTGCAAAAAGCGCCCTTAAAAGATTAAGGCTACTTTGCTTATAGTAAATTTATGTAAAAAATACCTGTCGGTGATGGCTGTCGCCCCAAATTAAGAGCTTAATTTTTGCCTAGTTCGCCGACACATACGGGTAGATTCTGGTAAAATTATCGCATTCACAATCACAATTCTCTAAGGCACAACTTCATCTTTTGTGATTATTTTGCAAATGTAGCCCTAATTCGTATTCTAATTGGTGTCCTTAGGGCGCTAGTGTTGTTTACCGGAGGCGCCCTGCTAGCAGTTTGAAGACATAGTAACCAGTAGCTACTTGGAACAGTCTGTGAACCCAGTATAATCTGAAAAAGAAAATAAAATAAAATAAATAAGCACTCTGCCTAACCCTTTGGGGTTGCCTGCGTGATTTTTATTAAAAAAAATAAGCACTTGTGTTACGGATATCAGAATCAACAGAGGTATCTATACTAATATTATAAAGCTGAAGAGTTTGTTTGTTTGTACGTTCTAATCTCGGAACAGGTCCGATTTGAAAAATTCTTACAATGTTAGAAAGCCTCTTTATCAAGGAAGGCTATAGGCTATAACATTAACCATAAACGCGGGTGAAACCGCGGGCACAGCTAGTTACAATTCTATACTCAAAAATAAAGTTACATCCCTCTAGCTTAAAAAATAACGAATTTTCCATACAAATTTTCATTTACTATTTCAAGCCCTTCAATTTTTCGCGTCAAAATGCACCTAAATCCTTTCTCATGATTCTGTTTCTATAGAAAATTTCATTAAAATCGGTTCAGCGGTTTGCCGAAACTGGAAGCGTAACAGACGGACAGAGTTATTTTCGCATTTATATTATTAGTTAAGTAGCGATATTCAATCATTGTTTATTTTTATTCAGGACTGATTTTTTAATACTCAGATAAATTTTAATATTTGTAATAAAGTAAGTAGGTAGGTAAGTACCTACCTAGTTACCCACTTGTATAGTTATAGGTATAAAAACGATTATAAAATTATATGATCTAGCAATCTATTTAAATTAGATTGGTCGTTAGAGGGAGAGAGATAGAAAGAGAGAGAGGGAGAGAGATAGAAAGAGAGAGAGGGAGAGAGATAGAAAGAGAGAGAGGGAGAGAGATAGAAAGAGAGAGAGGGAGAGAGATAGAAAGAGAGAGAGGGAGAGAGATAGAAAGAGAGAGGGAGAGAGATAGAAAGAGAGAGGGGGAGAGAGATAGAAAGAGAGAGAGGGAGAGAGATAGAAAGAGAGAGAGGGAGAGAGATAGAAAGAGAGAGAGGGAGAGAGATAGAAATAGAGAGAGGGAGAAAGATAGAAAGAGATCGCGAGGAAAGGGAGATAGATTGAAGACAGAGTGTGTGTGATAGAAGGAAAGGAGAGGCACTTGAATTCCTTTGATTCAACTTTAGACTCACCTGTTGAGCTTGCTCCTAGCCTGCGGCAGCGAATCCTGCGAGTCCTTCAGGATGAACCGCCTTATCCCCAGCATGTACGCGCCGATATACGTGTCCCAGTTGAAGTGGGACGGCCAGTGGGGGAAGGAGCTCCCGTCCTTCGCCGCCTGGGCCTCCGAGTGGAGGGCGGTCAGCTCGGAGATGCCGAACTGCCACTCGTGGTTCGCGAAATACTCCCCAGTGGCGGCGGCCATTTTGAATCGGCGGGCTAGTTTCATCATGCTGTGGAATGGTGCATCGTACATAAAAATGTATCGTAGAGTGAATATACAATAATAGGGTAGCACTTATGTTACGGATTTCAGAATCAACAGTGGTATTACAAATATATACTTAAATATTGGATACTAACACCCAGACACAGAACAAACACAAGTATTCATCATACGAATGTTTGTCCTGGGCTGGTTCAAATCAAACCCACACACAACTCTTGGCGCATGGGGCAGGGTCACTATTGAATGCGTCTTCGATTCAGACATATTAATAAATTAAGTCATAAATATTAATACGTGAAGCCAAATCTTTGTACCCCTTTTTACGAAAATTGCGCGGACGGAGGAGTATAAGATTTCGCACACTTATAGTTTATATAGAGAAGGAATACTTAGTGCTAATATTTTTTTAAGTTATGCACAACAAAATATATTAAAATAAAAAAAAAATGAAAATAATTATGGTCGAATTTCGACCATTGGACGGCCACTAGTGAAATTGAATAGGTATATGTTATAAAGTAAGTAAGGACACGCGCCTATTAACCGAGGAGTGCCGGTTCAAACACGGGCACGAACCCCTGGATTTTTCAAATCTATGTACGTATTCATACCACTAGCTCGACGGTGAGGGAAAACATCGTGATGAAACCTGCAAATTCAAACAACTTTGGATTTGTAACCATGATCCAAAAATTGTCTGGTTCCCCTATCTTAGGGTTACAAAGGTCAGATCGGCAGTCGCTTCAATGTAATTGCCAGACTTGCTCAATCCTGGATCATGGTCTAAGCGGACCCCGTTTAAGCACGGGACATAACGCTAGAAAGATGATTATAAACCAATTAATGTCGCGAGCTACGGGCAGTCGGGAAGCCACCCGGGCTCTTTCAACTCAATCAGACTGTGGACAAAACGCTAGGAAGATGAAGGTAATAGGACTCTGCTAAGAACGAGTCATGAGTCCAGGAATATTGACAAGACACTCACATAGCTTTCCTCCCCTGCGCCCTCAGGAGCATGTCGTACAGGAAGGCGGGCAGGAAGTGGCACGTCACCTCCCAGAACGTGTTCATGAAACGGGACTCCGTGAACGCGAAGTTGGGGTACCACATCACGTATCTGGAATTGTAAACAACTTGTTATTCCATTTCACCAAAAAATTCAATAAAAAATATATAGTGACAATCGAGGCTTCAGGAAAAAACCTGTCAGGCTAGAGGGGTAGGCAGAGAGAACCGAGCGTCATACGGCACGGTCTTTACACACCTCTAGCGAGGCGGCGGGACTTATACGCCATTTATCTAGCTCCAAACTTACCATGAGAATATAGAAATAGAATAAGCGTTTTATGGATACTAGATAACGAACAGACAGACACACATAATTATTAAATACTAGCTTCTGCCCGCGGCTTCGCTCGCGTGGTACATTGATGAACATAACCTATATGTTATTCGGGTGTATGAGCTATATTATTCTAAAGTTTCATTAAAATCCATTCAGCAGTTTTTTTGTGAAAGAGTAACAAACATCTATACATACATACAAACTTTCGCATTTATAATATTAGTAGGATTACCTGTTTCCCGCGATTTCGCCCGCGTAGACTTATATTTCTGTATCCTACAGAAACTATGCATTTTTCCGGGATAAAAAGTAGCCTATATGTTATTCCAGACTATAATCTATCTCTGTGCCAAATTTCATCCATATCCGTTCACACACACACACACACACTCACAAACTTTCGTCTTTATAATATAAGTGTGATGCTTGTAAAACTCAATGACTCGAGTACATATGACCATGTTCATTACACAAACGTTTTCTTTTAACAGAATTTGATCCCACGGCCTTTGATTCGGTAGCTAGAGTTTCTAATCACTGGACCAAACGGCTGTTTTGAATAAACCTTAAAATACAAGCTAAGTTACTTGATGGGTTTTGTTTGAGTGAATTGTGAAGTCTGAAAAAGATATATCTTACTTGGTGGGGTTCTCTCTTGCCCATTTGACGCAAAGTCGGGTGAACTGTCCCCACTGTAAGGGGTTGATGGACCCTGAGGTCACATTATATACAGGACAGCGTCCGGGCCTGGAAATATATGAAGCTTAATTAGTTTACAAAACAATGAGAATACATATTATATAACTAACTAACTAACTAAACTTCACGCCACTTCCCTAGCGGGGTAGGCAGAGAGAATCGAACGCCATATGGCACGATCCTTACACACCTCACTCGCCACATATTATATATTTAATAATAATTGTGTTGATATCTTTATTCAATAGACTTCTGTCTAATACGCCACAAAGCTATATTAAGAAATTTTTTTTCATTTGCCTCGGTAAGACGGTAGCTTTCAATACTTTTCAACCGACTTCAAAAAAAAAGAGAGGTTGGTTCTCGATTTGAATATTGATTCGATATATATATATTTTTTTTATGTGTGTTCGCGCATACCTTCGTCGTTTATGACCCAAGAGTGGTCTTATGATAAGGAAACCAGGATCTGATGATGGCATCCTTAAGAAATCGATGGGAACCTTCGAAAATCGTAGGGGCGACTAGTGCGTTTGAATTTTTTTTTTCATTAAGTATTTTAAAGCACTACAATTTTATGATGGTCTGGAGACGATCTGATGATGGAGCCAAAAGACCTTGTGTTTGATTAATTTGTTTTGATGAGGACTTTACAGCTAAATGGCGTGCAACTGTCATTAGGGATCTGATAATGAAGACCAAGAACAGTTAAGGGAACTCCTTAACGGTTTACAGTAGCTACTTAGTGTTTAGACTTAATTCATTTATATTAATGAGAACTTTGCAACCATATAGGTCAGAAGTGCCATGACAAGTCTGATGATGGAGATCATAGACAGTCGAGGGAATTCCTCAAAGATTTACAACAGTACCCCTTTGTTGGGCTTACATCATACGGTTCAATATGCCAAAATGTTCAGTTCGTACAGGTTAGGTCTACCCATCACTTAAAATCGTAAAATAAAATAATTTTTAACAAAAAAAAACGAACTTCACAAACGAACCTAATAAAAGTTAAAAATATATTTGCTAAGGCCAAAGTAATTCGTATTTTAATACTTATAAATTTAAAGTCGGTGCCAAGTTAAACAATGACTTGGCACAATTGAAGCTAATATTAGTAGGTAATTATCACCGAAATTGTATCTGTTGAGTGATAATTGTACCTATACCAATTTAAGCATTAACTTGGCACTTACATATATTTATAATACCACTGTTGTTTCTGATATCCGTAACACAAGTGCTCAACCTTACCTCGGAGTCAGATCAATGTATGTAGTGTAGTCTGATATTTATTTCTATTTATTAACTTACTGTTTGCACCCCTGTCTCCATGCAGCCAGGATGCAGCAGTTGACCACCATGTCGACTGGCACCAGGTCCACCACGTAGCGCTCGCGGCAGTACCCAGAGCGGTACGTGCCCCGAGATATCTCCATTATAATTCCTGAATAATGCGAAAGGAGGCATTAATTATTTCTCTAGTAGGGTAGGCAGTAAGAACCAAACACTTTAAACCACATAAAGCGAAAAAGTTATAATGGGCTAGATGACTAAAAAATTCTGTTTAGTCCGTCAGTCCGATTATAAAAAAATATTGAACACGTATTTTTTTATTTATTTGTCAAACAAAAATTGACGAAGATACAATGCATTCAAGTTGCGCGTGACGTCACGCTTTCGTACAATTTGTACTAAATAGTGACGTCGCAAGCCCCTACTCCAAAACTTTGATGCTCTTTATCTTTGTGATCTTTTGTTAATTTGATAAAGCGAAAAATATGTGTCTAGTATTTTTGTAAAATCTAACTGACGGACTAAATAGAATTATAGTTTTTTAATGCAGTCATCATCCCTATTGGTTTGGGTTCAATGAAAACATACACAACATCACGCCCATAATCTCCGAAGGGGTAGGCAGATTCATACGGACAGCAGGTCCCTTTAACCACATTTAGCAAAATATAAAACTGGGCTGGGTTAGATAGAAAATTGTGAAAAAGTATTGACAAGTGGCTAGCTTGTCGCCTACACAATCACACACCCAAAACCCGATATACCATTAGTCGCCTTTTACGACATGCTAGGCAAAAACACAGTTGGCACATTTTTTTTAAGTCTCATACCAACATGGGACAAATGGGTTCGATGGGAAATTGTGCAAAAGTAGTGACAAGGGGCTAGATCTTCGCCTACTTAATAAAATGACATACTCAATACACCATTAGTCGTCTTTTACGACATGCTAGGTAAGTTGTGTTTTTTGCCAAGCATGTTGGCACATTTTTGAGTCCAATGCCAACACAGGATTACTTTAAAACTTGACTGGTTGGTGACTGGCTCGTTGTTCTTATGGTAGCATACGCCGCCTAAGGACCGAGAGGTCCCGGGTTCAATCCCGGGTCGGGCCAATTTTCTGCCTGAGTATTTCAACATTTAAATTACTCAGTAACAGTCCGGAGTCAGGAAGTTGGTTTATCATTCCCGTGCCTCGGAAAGCAAGTTAAACCGTTGGTCCTGAGCCTGACCTCTCTCCGGTCATGGCGGTCGTCTCACCGTACTATGAGAGTGAAGGAACAGAGAGTGCACCTGTGTTTGTGCACACACTTGTGCCCTATGATATCTCCTGCGCAGTTGGCTAATCCTTGTTGAGATTAGCTGCCGTGACCAATATCGGTTAGGAGAACATTATTATAATTATTAAAAAAAATACGATAAAACAGAACTGTCTGACTGCGGATGTGTACCCGGTCGCTCTATCCCCAAACCTACGTGTTTCTGCCCTCTTCAGCAACGTCCTGAGCCGAGGTCGAGCCCCATAGGGGGCGCCCTCAGGCTGCTGCCTAAATTTTAGGGGTGAGAGTTTCCCGCTCCCCCGTCAGCCCGGTAGGTAATTAAGGCCGCCTTCGGCCAACTACCGACGTCCTCTCAAGAAAAAAAAAATGAGGATGTGTAGACATTCATGTAAGTAACTAATGTATTTTATTGCATCACGCAACTTTTACAATTCTAATTCGCTTCGGTAGCGTTGCAGAGCGCTTGCATTGGAAATAAAATAATATAATTGGACTCGGCCTTGACCGTTTAAACTGCAATTGCACGCTTTGTGCATGTGTAGTTATTTTATGTCTTCATTGAGTAAGTTATACTCAATCATTTTGCACGTAAGTACCTATACATAACAGAAAAGACTAGTAGAAATGGCATGTTACAAAATTAGTATCAGAATCCAGAGAATATATAATAATTTTTACATACTTTAATGTACTTTTATAATAGAAAGCACTTTTTTGGTCAAATAAGATTTGAAATTTATATTCGCAATAAATAATTTATGTTATTTCATTTCATTTCATTAAAAAAATCGAGTGTATTGAGTAGGTACCTACTATTCAGAAAAATCAAGCTAGTCTAAATAATACTAACCTGTGACTCCGTACACGTTGTCTATCCATCCTGGAAATGGTTCTTGGAATGCTGCAGTCACTGTAATTAATAAAAGGCGACAATTATTATTTAATATTACTGTAATACAAATATGTATCTTTTGGCGCTATCTATTAACAAAAAGAAAAACTAATTCGTCACGCTATTTGACAATAGATGGCGCTACATGCCTTTACCAACTGGTGAGTTAGTCTCATATCAATATTTTATAATTTAACATGTTATAAATAAGATCAGATAAGCTTTTAATTATGATTCTCTTACAATCAGTCTCATACAAAACGCTCTAGAGCAGTTATACTCAATGTGTGTTCCGCGGAACCCTGGGGTTCCGCGGAACACCTACTTATCATAAATATCATAACTCCTGGGGGAAAATCCGTTAAAAGTCGATTATTACACCCATTACGCGTTTATAATATTAGTAGGATAGGAAAGTCGTCGTTTCTGTCTGTTCGCTTATATCTCTTAAACTACACAAGGGATGTTGATGCGGTTTTCACCAATAGATAGAGTGATTCAAGAGGAAGGTTTATATGTACTAGTGATCGAAGTTCGACCAGCATTAGATTTTTTAAAACTATTTATTGAAATATTAGCTTTCTGCACTCCTTCTCCATATAAACTTTAACTGTGCCAAATGTCATACTCCTCCGTCCGTGTAATTCTCATAAAAAGGAGTACACAATTTTTGCTTTACGTATTAATATATAGATAATTTTATATTGTTTTATGTTTACCATGCGAAGCTAGCATTGATTAAAACTAAAGTACCCATCTTCGTGAATAAAAATATACTAAATCGTTTTTTCATGCAATATTAATGTCAGTTCTGTAATTAGACAGACGTATGTACATAAATATTAGATACAATACCCAGTAGTATTACCTGTTAATAAAATATTTGGTTCGATCTAATTAGTAGATAGTTTGTTAATTGATAAATAATATATTCATCGATGGCATTTGGTTTATTTTTAAAAAGGTCACATGTTTGGGCAGGCAATCGTGCTTTATTGATGACAACATATTTATCTCATCATCTTCCTAGCATTATGTCCCGTGCTTAGACGAGGTCCGCTTAGACCATGATCCAGGTAGCGAGTCGGGTAATTACATTGAAGCGACTGCCGATCTGACCTTCGTAACCCTAAGATAGAGAAACCAAACAATTTTTGGATTATGGTCACAAATACAAAGTTGTTTGAATTTTCAGGTTTCATCACAAAGTTTTCCCTCACCGTCGAGCTATTAGTATAAATACGTACATAGATTTGAAAAATCCAGAGGTACATGCCCGGGTTTGAACCTGTACTCCTCGGTCAAGAGGCCGGTGTCCTTACTATTGAACTTCCGTTCCGGTAGTTACCTATAACTTTGCGCTTAAAGAGAGTGATCCTGCCTATAACCCCTCTTCCCCCTCCCCGGTCATGTTAGGTATACTTAGACATACGATGGAGCTAAGAGTTTGTCCTTTATATCAGACTGCTCTACCCACGGAACAAATATTAGGTGGAATTGCCAAGCAGGCGCAGCAGTAAAGCGAATATTATGGGTTATAATTGTTTTAAACAAATACAACGCCATCTATTGTCGAGAAGAAAAAAATCTCAACGCTTGTGTTCGGTTTGAACTTGAATTACGAAAGGTATTCCACGTTCAAACGTTTAACTAGTTTTTTAGATTATACCTAGTAAGTTAAACCGTTTTGAAAAGTATGAAGGTATGTTTTTGTAATTTAGAACTTTATAACTAATGAGATAAGCTGTTTTTTACTAAAATAAGAATGGTCAATCCTGCTCATCGCTTATCTGTAGTCACGGACTAGTATCAAAAGTAGGAATCCACGCCAGTGGCGTAGCTACTTAGGGGCAAGGCGGGGCAGTGCCCCGGGGCCTCCAAGCTCAGGGGGCCCCCCATAACCTGATTAACCCGCCCTCCGAGTAGAACAAAATAATAATTTGATTTGATGATTGAGCCTTGATTATATATTGATGTAGTCTGAACAGAGGGGCCCCAGGGTCACCAGTTACTTTCTTGCCCTAGGGCCTTTGGTCGTCTAGCTACGCCACTGCTCCACGCTGTCATAGTATGGCGTGAAGCCACGTTTATTCATGTGTGAGTGAGATACATATGGGGCCAGACATCGGATATCTGTCATCTTAATATGTCAATACTTTCTCACAATTTTCCATCTAACCCAGCCCAGTTTTGTTTTTGGCTGAATGTGGTTAAAGGGGCCAGCTGTCCCTTTGACTCTGCCTACCCCTTCAGAGATAATAGGCGTGATGTTATGTATGTAATATGTTAATGTGTGACGTAAGTTGCGTGTCAAGTTGGAGCACCTGAGGTGCATCAACGTCTAGTCAGTGGCGCGGATTCCATCTTTTTTTACAAGTCCGTGTCTGCAGTGTAGTCTGTGATTAGTGGCGTATTTCGTGGCTAATTTCGTGACATGGCATTTCTACTAGGTTTTTCTGTTCTGTGGTTGTACCCTATAATTTTACCTTTAATTATACACATACTTCGTCTGAGGTTAAACTGTGCACCAGAGCCACAGTTTAAGGACCTCCCGCCGATCATTAAAGGTACGGGTGCCATACATTTAGTATGGGCCCCATACATTTTATATGGCATCATCGGTTAAGTTCCCACGGCATTCATCAAATAGTCATCACGTGAATCGATTGAAACACGTGCTTGTTCACATTAGTTCGTTACGCTAGTGATGGGAAAAGTTTGGTTCCGGAAACGGAGGCCGAACATTTTTGGGCCGAAATTTATTATGTAGTTAAAAAAATAAAGAAACTCTTCTTGCATTGTAGGCTTAAATCAGCCCAGTGGTCTAGTAGTAGGAGATTCTGTAATATTCTCGAATCTCATAATATAACATAAAATCACGCCTATAATCCCCGAAGAGGTAGGCAGAGACACAGGGGCAGCAGGTCCCTTTAACCACATTCAGCCAGAAATAAAACTGGGCTGGATTAGATGGAAATTTTTGTCTAAGGGACCTGGTCACCTGTAACGTTTTAGATATTTATATAATTATGTTAATATATAGACTTTAGGTACCTATATAATTTCATATTTAGCATTTTATTTATATTGCACGGCTTTAATATGTAGTTGTTTCATTATTTTTTACATAGTCCACAAATAACCCTGTCATCTTCAGAGGCTATTATATTAAGGCGGGGCAAAAAAGTAGCACAATTTTTTATGCAAACACCAACTATTTGCTTGGCATTTGCCAGTAACTAATTACCATTACAAATACGAGAAACCCAACTATAATAAATGTTTTAAATGCGGTGACATTTTTTGTCATTGAAATGTCAGTACAATAATACATATAAAGTCGACATTTTAATATTTCTAGCTCCTGCCCGCGGCATTGCTCGCGTGGTACATCGATGAAATATGCTTATGTATTATTCTAATGTATGTATAATACTTTAGCAAAGTTTAATTAAAATCCATGCAGTACTTTTTGTGTGAAAGAGTAACAAACATTCACGCGTTTATAATATTAGTAAGATAAGACTAGCAGCGCCCCGCGATTTCACCCGCGTAGCTCCTGTTCCCAAGGGAATTCGGGAATAAAATATAGCCCATGGTAATCGCTGATTGGTTGAAGTCATAAAATCGGTTAAGTAGATTAAGTGTAATAGCGTACTTAAGAAGCAATCTCGCATTCGTATTTACAATGTTAGCTATGATTGCGTATGAAAAAATAGTTTTGTTTAATTTTATAGTGATTTTAGGTATACATTTGATTATGTGGGATTTCTTAATAATGACAATTGGGATGTATACAATATGTGACTGACTCTCATACCAAATGAACATATAGTTAAAAATCAGTCTTCGGGAGATTTTGAAATATTTTGATCTATTACAAGGATTCACATTAAAAATATTTTTTTCATGTCATCTTATTAAATGAAGACAAGGCACATTAATAAATTCAACTTCTGACGATCAAAATTAATGTAGCACGCTTTATAATTAGAATAAAATATTATGAAACTAATCGCATTTTCATAGTTACGATCATGTTAGTACATGTAGATACTTTTGTCAAAAATTACATCATCAATCAAAACCTTTATCCAGCTCTTAACCCGCAGCCCTCATTCTAATCATCATCTGATTGGCTGAACGCCGGCGCCTACACTCGTTCACCGCTAAACATAGATTCAACGCTATATGGTCAAAATTGTAAAGAAACATATTTTCTACACATGCACAACTGTGGCAAATAGCCATTGACGCACCACGCGGGGCCGATCAGGGCCGAACAAGTGGAACCACAACACTAGCTATTAAATAATAACCGCGCCGTATCTGTGTCACGAAGGGAAAGTTACGGCATGGCCCTCTTGAAGCAACTTCCTTTTAGATCGTATGACGTCTAAGCGGGACCATTGAGGCCCCACTTAACGTACATACATACATACATACATACACACAATATTAACTTAATCTGTAAACTTTAATTTTTATATTCAATCTGGCATTGAAAAGAGTAACTACAGAGTTTCTTGCCGGTTTCTTCTCGGTAGATGCGACATTCCGAACCGGTGGTAGATACAAATTGTTCTACTTCGTACTTACTTGACGATTCACAAGTGCTTTTTTGAGGCCTACGTAAATAAAGATATTTTTGACTTTGACTTTGACTTTGACTACATAGCATCACGCAATTCCCGAAGGGGTAGGCAGAGTCCAGGGAGCGAATCCCTGAACCATATTCAGCCAAAAATACAATTGAGTTCGATTAGATAGAAAATTGTGGAAAAGTATTAACTTGCATTATCAAAAACTGACGCTTAAAAGTTTTGAAATGGGGCGCTTTACGACACTTGTACGGTAAAATGTTACGCTCCTAGAGACGTCACGATGTAAATTCATTATTTTCGGTAAAATATGTAAGCAATATTTTTTGTAATTATAGTAATGCAAGATCTATAATATAAAAATGAATCGCTGAATGTGTTGCTAAGCGCAAATCTCGAGAACAGCTGAACCGATTTTGCTAATTCTTTTTTAGTTGTGTTTGTTATTATCAGGTGAAGGTTCTTATGAAAGAAAAAAAATTAAAAGTTACGCGAAAAAATAAAAAAATGGGTATTGGAAATTCGAGAACGAGGCGTTAAGAAGTGCGCCGGGTCAGCTAGTTACATATATTTTTCTAAGTAAACTAGCCTATTACAAATCCATTAACGAGTATACCATTAGTCGCCTTTTACGACATGCTAGACGAGAAACACAGTTGGCACATTCTTTTCGAGCCCCAGACCAACATGGGGCTGCCATCGGAAAAACCTAGGGCCCTGATATCGTTAGGGGCCCTGATCACCAAGATTATGGATAATAACTGACTAACTAACTAAACTTCACGCCACTTCCCTAGCGGGGTAGGCAGAGAGAACCGAACGCTATATGGCACGATCCTTACACACCTCACTCGCCTCTACAACATTCATGATCCTTTTCATACAAGCTCTACGGTTTTTAAGACTCCTAACATCACCTTCTGTTAATAAACGACCAGTCTGGTCGTGGTAGGTGAGCCTGGGCTTTCCGCGGCTCCTACATCCTTCCACTTTCGCAAATATACAATGCGAAAGTTTTTATATAAACCTATATATTATTTCTTCTGCATACCATCTTATCTCGTCCCCAATCGGGGTTAGCAACTAATTATATAATCTGTCGGGGTCTGCTTGAGCCATAATTCTGGTTTGGCGGGTCTGGTCATAGCGTTGAAGCAACTTCTACCCGACCTTTGTAACCCTTAGGTATACTAATACTTAAATAGTGTAATGTGTGACATAAGTACTGTGTTGATCTCACTAACATTTTCGGGATTCAAACCTGCTGCCTTTAGTTTCGTAGTCACAAACTAAAAGCCTTTCATCCTAATAGGCATGATGACTGCATTAAAAAACTATAATTGTATTTAATCCGTCAGTTAGATTATACAAAAATAGACACATATTTTTCGCTTTATCAAATAAACAATAAATCACAAAGATAAAGAGCATCGAAGTTTTGGAGTGGGGGCTTGCGACGTCATTATTTTGTAAAAATTGTACGAAAGCGTGACGTCACGCGCAACTTGTATCCATTGTAAGTTCCTCAATGTTTGTTTGACAAATAAATAAAAAAATACGTGTTCAATATTTTTTTTATAGTCTAACTGATGGACTAAACAGAATTTTTAGACATCTAGCCTATTACTAACATTAGGGTAAAATGGACACATAGCAAGTTTAAAATACTGTTGATAGACAAACAACTCCTGATCGATTTCTAGAAAGTGAAGAAAATACTAATGTATTTACATAATAATGTATGTATGTAATGTATTACATTCTGCTCCATTTTATCCTTATTATTATTCCTATGATCGCATTTCATCCTATTCCATTCTATCCCATTCCATTCCATTTATCAAAAACCATTCTGTTCCATTCTATCCCATTCCATTCCTACCTTTTCCTCTCCATTCCAGAATACTATTAAGTATTATAGGTTCTCACACTCATGGCATAAAGAGGGCAACTTACCGATAGAGGGCCTCACGATGCAGACGGGTAAGTTGACATGGCTATACACAATGGACTCGGCCAGGGCCTTCGTCAGCGTGTACGGGTTTGGATGCTCGCCCTGCGGAATGATGAGGGGTTAACAAAGAGGTGGTGGAGAGGACATTTTGTCTGGCAATGTTCTGTGTTCAAGATTTTTTAAATTTTATTACTAACTAGCTGTGCCAGCGGTGTCACCCGCGTTTGTGGTTAATATTATAAAGACTATTTCCGTCATACATGATTTCTATGTAACTTTAACCATTAAGGCTGCACACGCGACGGAAGCTTAAAAAATGAAGTAACTTCTCCCGTTTTCCCAACATTTCCCTTCACCACTCTGCTCCTATTGATGGTAGCGTGATGAAAAGTATACTATAACCTGCCCAGGAGTATGAAGAATAATTGTACCAAGTTTCGTTAAAATCCGTCGAGTAGTTTTTGTTTCTATAAGGAACATACAGACAGACAGACAGACAGACAAAAATTTTACTGATTGCATTTTTAGCATCAGTATCGATCACTAATCACCCCCTGATAGTTATTTTGAAAATATATTTCATGTACAGAATTGACCTCTCTACAGATTTATTATAAGTATAGATTCATTCCAATAGTTAAAACTATAACAACGTGTGTTGGAGTTAGTGTTGTTCAACTTGCAGGGGGGAGGGACACTTCTCGTCTGTTTGGAGCTACCTCATTTCATAGAAGGACGGCGTCCCTTCGACGTAGATCAACCCTCACTTGTAAGCTGTTGGATATATCGGTGACAGCAGTTTCTTGGTGTAGTGCCGATGTTGTCTGGCTCCTAGAGGAATGTGGTCACGTCTCCAGATCATCCTAAGCTACACTCACCTTCAGACTACTGGCTATGACGTCGACTGTCACCGGTGGCAGCATCTTGGTGCAGCATTAGCATGCTGTCTCCCTCATAGCGGAGCGAGGACACGCCTCCTAAAAATCCTCTGGAGATCTTGAGGGATACTCACCTGCAGGCTGCTGGCTATGAAGTTGACTGTCTCTGGCGGGAGCAGCTTGGTGCAGCGCTTATGCTAGCTCGCTAATAGTGGAGCAGGGACACGTCTCCTGCAGATCCTTTGGAGATCCTGTGAGATCCTTACCTGCAGGCTGCTGGCTATAACGTTGACTGTCTTCGGCCGCTGCATCTTGGGCAGCACTGATACTGTTTTCCTCATAGGGGCGCGGAGACACGTCTTCTAGAGATCCCCTAGAGACCCTGAGAGATCCTCACCTGCAGG
This sequence comes from Glyphodes perspectalis, assembly GCA_951394215.1. Lineage (NCBI taxonomy): Eukaryota > Metazoa > Arthropoda > Insecta > Lepidoptera > Crambidae > Glyphodes > Glyphodes perspectalis. Next base: position 6,081,496 of record OX596230.1, on the reverse strand, counting down.
CTGCTGGCTATGACATCAACTGTCTCCGGCGGCAACATCTTGGTGCAGCGCATGATACTGTCCGGCTCGTACGGGGGCGGGTAGACCGTCTCCTCGATGTGGGAGCGGGGGGCGTTGCTGTACGCCGTTGATACGTGCACCAGGGCCTGGTGATGGTAATGATGATGAATTTAAACTCTTGTCTCACCAATTTTAAGGTCAGCAGATATGAATACATATGCTTCAGGGTCTGAGGATGGATAATGGTGATGAATTTAAAATTAAATATTAAAACTTGCTTAATTAAAAAGGGCTATTATAAGGTAGAAAATTATTTAAATGATAAGAATATACGGCCAGTCGCAGAATAGGCTGTTCGTCTGCACTGATAGATTTAAATTGACAAAAAAAAATTTTACTACATAATAGCTATTAAGACTTGGTGTTTAAAAGAGTAACTACCGAGTTTCTTGCCGGATTCTTCTCGATAGAATCAGCATTCCGAACCGGTGGTAGATTCACATTTCTCTAGAGGTTTTTGTAAAAATTACGATTTTGAAGTGCTTTTTTGAGGCCTACATAAATAAAGACATTTGAATTTGAATTTGTAATGACCCCTATCAGGCCGCTTATTTTGTTTGCCATCTCAAAACACAGATGAATTTCCATACCTTCAACAACGGCATTTCCTCAGCTAGCTTCAGCAGCGATGCTGTCCCCTGGACGTTCAGTGTAGTAGCTGCGAACAGCGGTTCAGTGAACCGTACAGTCGCTGCCGAGTGGAACAATGTCGTCACTTTGCTCAGCAGCTCCCGTTGCTCAGCGCTGACGCCCAGCATCGGCGCCGATACGTCGCCTGTTATTGGAGACAGCTTGCTGAGACGGTCTGGCCAGCGGGATCGGATGCGATCGAAGACCTGGTTAGGGTTTTGGTGGATTATTGGTCTAGTTTGAACATACTCTTAGATTTAGAGAGCGATCATATGTTTGATTCGTTATACTAGACAGAAGTATATATTACACACGGACTAGTAAAAAAAGAAGGACTACACGCTGTCTTACTACAGCATGAAGCCACGTTTATACATGTGTAAGTGAGGTACATAAGGATACCAGATATCGGGTATCTGTCATTTGGAGCGCTTATTTTGTCAATGTGTGACGTAAGTTGCGTGTCAAGATGGAGCACCTGAGGAGCTTTAATGTCTAGTTGTGGCGCGGAGTCCTCCTTTTTTTACTAGTCCGTGATATTACAGATAATATTATAAAACTTCAATTTTGAAACATTTTATTCGGTACTAGCTGTGCCAGCGGTGTCACTATTGATTGTAGCGTGATGAAAAGTATACTATAACCTGCCCAGGAATATGAAGAACAATTGTACCAAGTTTCGTTAAAATCCGTCGAGTAGTTTTTGTTTCTATAAGGAACATACAGACAGACAGACAGATAGACAGACAGACAGACAAAAATTTTACTGATTGCATTTTTGGCATCAGAATCGATCACTAATCACCCCCTGATAGTTATTTTGAAAATATATTTCATGTACAGAATTGACCTCTCTACAGATTTATTATAAGTATAGATTGTGGTATTATGTTGGTCCTATTAAACAGAACTCTTTAGGTATGAAGTGCTGTTATAAAATACCCTATTGAGTTCCCAAATGTTGAGTTTTATCCAAAACTAAACGATTTCACCCGGTTGGATTGAACGTACGCTATCACCATTCTATCTCTACTAATATTATAAACGCGAAAGTATGTAAGTATGGATGGATGTTTGTTAATCTTTTTCTGTTAAAAACTATTGAATGGATTTTAATGAAACTTTACAATAATATAGCTCATGCATCCGAATAACATATAGGCTATGTTTTATCGATGTACCACGCGAGCAAAGCCGCGGGCAGAAGCTAGTCCTTAATAAACGTGACTGTTTCTGATCATGAGCATATTTAGGTTAACTAACCTACTAAACTTCACGCCACTTCCCTCGCGGGGTTGGCAGAGATAACCGAACGCCATATGGCACGATCCAAGGTACCCTAGTCTTCAATATACCTGATTCTTGAGAAGTTCCTTGTATCTCTGCTCCACAGTCAGCCCTCTCTTCGGCCTCATGAGCACATAAATCGTGTTGATCCCAGGGCAGGACCTCAGCAGCTTCTCCAGCAGAGCCTTGCCCACGAAGCCGGTGCCGCCCGTGACCAGGATGATGGCTCCATCGAAGTAGTCAGCGATGGACTCCACGCTCTCTCCGCTCTCAGCGTTGGCTTCGTGGTTCAGGTTTGGGGTCGTCGGGTCGTTTCCGTTCAGGGATTCTAGGTTTCTGGAAGAAATTAGGGTTTACGAGTGGGCTGGTTGGAAGGAAGTGATCAATAATTTTTAAGAGACTACGCAAGAAGGAGGGTACCTAATATTTTTAGAGTGTATATGTCGAAGGCAATTTGTATGATTTCGCCGTTTACATACGGCGTCAGTTTAAAAACGCTCGAAGTTATGTATTAAGCCGAAGGCAAAATGTATATTGCGGTCATTATATAGTATGCCGCAAGTATTCAGTTTAGGTCAGGTTAGGTAGTAGTTAAATAATAGGTACGACGACGAGCGAAGCGAGGAGGAGTGTTAGGTACAACTGCGACCCTACGGCCAGAACCGAAGAAGAACAACCAATGTCGAAATTATAACAATTGATCGAGTTATAGCCTTCGGCATAATACATAACTACGAGCGTTTTTAAACTGACGACGCCGTATGTAAACGGCGAAGTCATACAAATTACCTGCGACATTTATACCAACACATCTGCAAATGTAGACCATTTTGTAACTATCATTTTAATATAAAAACTTAAAAAGTGTTAGAATTTAGAGAATATTAATTAGAAAATAACTTGCTTTTAATTTTTTTTATCTAATCCAGCCGAGTTTTAGTTTTAGCTGAATGTGTTTAAACGGGCTGGCTGCCCTTTTGACTCTGCCTACCCCTTCAGGGATTACGGACGTAATGTTGTTATGTCCACTCGTTTAAATGCCAAGTAAAATAGTAAAAACATAATTGGTTGTTATACAAGTTGTGTATTTTGAAGGACTAGGTACTTCTCTCACCTAGTTAGATAAATAACGATAGTTTTGCACTTACTGGTAGTACATGTCAAGTTTTTCCGCCATTTTGTCGAGGTCCTTGTGTCAAATCCTGATGCTGAAGGGTTCGCTTCCACAATATTAAATCTGCAACAGAAAATCATGAATGTGTTTAAATATCCTCCGAACCGATTTAGGGCTCACCAGCCAATCTGAAGGCGAGGCATCGCAGGAGATGTAGTGCGCAAATGTCTCACCGGACTATGAGACTAAAAGAACAGAGAGTGCACCTGTGTTTGCGCACACACTTGTGCACTATAATATCTCCTGCGTAGGCTAATACTCGTGACCAATATCAATCGCGGCCACACTATCGCAATATCGTGAAGTCCTGATTTTCTATCCTGCTCTGTAAAACGCAGATTGAAAACGACACAAATTTAAATCTTTTCGATAGCGCGTTAGTGTAGTCACAGCATTAGCGACCCCTATTAAAATCGGGACAACCCTTTGAGGTCAGAAGGAATGAGACACGTGATTGAAACGAGTTTAAATTACAACAATATAATTAACATTACTGATTACCTATTCGGTTACGCGCCAATAATTACTGCAATTCTGACCGTAGTTTATAGCGCGAGACGGGTATTTCTACGGAGTTGCATTGATGTTGCTCACCGGGTTGACGATTAATGATCTTTATTTACATACATACATAGCACCACGCCCGTAATCCACGACGGGGTAGGCAGAGTCAAAGAGACAGCAAGAGCCTTTATCCACAATCAGCCAAAAAAATATATCAAAAATATTGAAAAAACCCACTATGGTTCTGAACTTAATCGAAAAAAGAAATATTTTATAAGGATAAAAATTAAAAACTCTAATATGACGTTTCAACTCTAAAAAACAGTCATTTTTTCGAAGGAAAAATGTTCTCATCTTCGCCCCCTACTGAGTTACAGCATAACACCTATTTAAGCACCAGCACCAATTACCACGAATCCAATACTGAAAACTGCATCAAAATCGGATTATTACTTTTGGAGATAAATGGCAACATTTGTTTGCAGAAATGAACATCTCTCACTCTAAACGCATAATGCATTCTGCACCTTTGACTCTGCCTACCTCTCCAAACATAACGGACGTGTTGATATCTATATTCGTAAAACTCAGAAACTATAATAATAAATTCTCCAGACTGACACACCAATTCCCTAGCCCCAAACTAAGCTACAAGCTTGTGCTATGGATACTAGGTGAACGGATAGACATACTTAAATAAAATTCAAAAAATTCAAAATATTTTTATTTATATAGGTTTCAAGAAAGCACTTATAAATAGTAAATATACAAAAAAAAAAAATACTACCACCGGTTCGAAAGGTAGAATCTATCGAGAAGAAACCGGCCAAAAACTCGATAGTTACTCTTTTAAATGCCAATTATACAATTTTGTAAACTTAATTAATCTACACTTAAGACTAGATATCACTGCAGATGAACAATTCATTATGAAGTTAACCATAAATCTTTGTCATTGAGGTATTCTTCGATCTTGTAATAGCCCTTACTCATTAAAAATGATTCAATGCATAATTTGAATCTATGTAAGGGTAATGTTAAAATACTTTGTGGTAGTTTATTGAACATTTTAATACTTAGACCAATAAATGCGTTTATAAACATCCATGAGTCGAGTACAAATGTCCATGTTCATCACACGAAACATTTGCTCGTAGCGAGATTCGGACCCGCGACCCTCGGTTTCGTAGCCAGGGTCTCGGCCACTCGACCAACGGGCCTGTCAACAACTTCACAACGGATGTGCAATATCACACATCCGCTTCGAAGCAGCTCGTCATAGGCGCAAGATGTTACGCTTATAAATAGTGATAACGAGTGATATTACACAAGAGAAACTTCGCCAAGTGCTTTCTTCAACGTCCGGTGAAAATCCGTTTCTAATGACGATTTAACGCTTAGGGCTCCGAATCTCGAAGTGAAAACGCATATTTGAGGTGTTAACCTACTTTTTCAATGTGCGATTTGGTGTTGAGGAAAATTCGGTAGTTTTAATCGAATATGGGCCTCGAGTATTGATATTATTGATGGTTGAAATGAATTGAAATGAAATGATCTTTATTTATATAGGCTTACAAAAAGCACTTATAAATCGTCAGAACAAAATAAATATAAATATAAGCCAGTTCAAACAGCAGATTCTACCGAGAAGAAACCGGCAAGAAACTCGATAGTTACTCTTTTAAATGCCGAGTCTTAATAGCTATTATGTAGTTACAATATTTTTTTTGTCAATTGATTAGATAGATATAAGAATATATGGCCAGTCGCAGAATAGGCTGTTCGTCTGCACTGATAGATTGCTATCAGTGCAAACGAACAGCCTATTCTGCGACTGGCCATATATTCTTATCATTTAAACAATCTTCTACCATAGTAGCCCTTTTTAATCAAACAAGTTTTAATATATGTATATGTGTTGATAGTAATAGATCAATCGTGTGTTTCACAGTTGTATTGTAGCTTGTATCAAAAGGATCATGAATGTTGAAAAGGCGAGTTCGGTAATCTCTGACTACCCCGCTATGAAAGTGGCGTGATAAACTTCAGTTAGTTAGTTAGTTAGTATATTCTATGTTGGTCTAGGACTTAAAAAGAAAGCGCCAACTGTGGTTCTTGGATAGCATGTCTTAAAAGCGACAAATGGTATATCGGGTTTTGGGTATGTGATTGTGTGGGCGACGAGTTAGCCACAGCCAATTCTCCATCTAACCCAGCTCAGTTTTATTTTTTGGCTGGAGGTGGTACAGAGGGCTAGCTGCCCCTTTGACTCTGTCTACCTCTTCGGGGATTACGGTCGTGATGTATATCATCTCGACCGTAATCCCATGATGATCCCCAATAAATGAATTAATGAATGAATTATATAGTACTGTTTTCAGAACGACTTTATCAATACGTCAGATATAATGCGTTTTTGGACTTAGGTCTAAACAACCATACAATCGATAATAGATTTAGATTCTATCGATGCTATGGTCAATGTCGATAGTATCTTTCGTTTGTATAAGCAACACTATTATCGGAAGTATTGCACATCGATAATAGTATTGTCACTTTCTGAGCTATTGACATTATTAATACTATCAATAATACAACAAGTATTCAAACTATCAATAGGCTACCGATTTATAAATAATAAATAAATAAATACTTAAGACTGACACACTAATTCCCTAGTCCCAAACTAAGCTTACGCTTGTGCTATGAATACTAGGTGAACGGATAGACATACTTAAATACGTTTATAAATATCCATGACTCGAGTACAAATGTCCATGTTCATCACACGAAAAATTTGCCAAATTTCGAACCCGCGACCTTTGTTTTCATGGCCAGGGTCTCTGACCACTCGACCTACGGGCCAGTCAGGATTGTTATCGATATTCAACTTTCCATCGACTACACTAATTTGGAGATCGCATCCGACTCTTAATGTCGAATTATCGCTTCGTCTAGGGCTCCGTTTCCCAAACTGGAATCGGATTACTAATGTGGCCATAACCTACTTTTGATTGTGTGATTAGAAACTTTTAGTGTATGTATATTAAAATGTCATTATTTTCTGACAGGCCCGTTGGTCGAGTGGTCAGAGACCGTAGCTACGAAACCGGGGGCGCGAATCCGACATTTGTACTCAAGTCATGGATGTTTATAAACGTATTTAAGTATGTCTATCCGATCGCCTTTATCCATAGTACGAGCATAAGCTTAGTTTGGAACTAGGGAATTGGTGTGTCAGTCTGAAGAATTTATTTATTTATTTATTATTTATATTTTCTTCTCAGAGAGCGGTGGTAGCGCAATGGTAACCGAGGAGTACGGATTCAAACCCGGGCACGTACCTCTGGATTTTTCATCACGCATCAGCACGTATCCAGAGGTACGTGCCCGGTTTTGAACCCGCACTCCTCGGTTAAGAGGCGCGTGTCCTTACCATTGGGCTACCTCCGCTATATATTTAATAAATAACATTAACATAAATAATAATAATAAATAAATAATAAATATCCGACTACATCACATACATTGATCTGACTCCGAGGTAAGTAGCTTAAGCACTTGTGTTACGGATATCGGAAACAACAGTGGAATTACAAATATATACTTAAATATTGGATATTAACACCCAGACATAGAACAAACACAAGTATTTATCATACGAATGTTTGTCCTGGGTGGGAATCGAACCCACAACTCTTGGCGCATGGGGCAGGGTCACTACCGAATGCGCCATCGAGCCAGTCGTAAATAAATACAACTAATGGCTAGCTCGTCCCTCACGCAATCGATTTGATAACCAAAACATACACCATTCATCTTTTACTACTTACTTACTATTTTTAGCCAAACATGCCTTAATAGGTTTGACACATGCCAGTTGACATTGACATTACGAGACACGCCCGCTGGTCGAGTGGTCAGAGACCCTGGCCACGAAACCAAGTGTCGCGGGCTCGAATCCCGCTAGGGGAAAATGTTTCATGTGTTAAATAGGACATTTGTACTCGAGTCATGGATGTTTATAAACGTATTTAAGTATGTCTATCCGTTCACCTAGTATCGATAGCACAAGCATAAGCTTAGTTTGGAACTAGGGAAGTAGTGTGTCAGTCTGGAGAATGTATTTTTTATGTCCTATTATTTGCTTCCTAATTTATGTCCACCCCTTCGGGGAAAAAATATAATTCCGCAAAACTCACGATGGGTTTTCAGATCGATTTTTAAGGGCAGAGCCGAGTTATTAACTGTTGAACGGTTTACCTAGAACTTGGAACTTGGCATTGCGTAAAATCACTACGAAAACGGACGTCTGTACGGAAGTTTGTTAGTAATAGGTGTTTTCAGTAGCTTGACTTGTAATTAGCTTTGTAATAGGTTAGTCCAGTGGTCAGAGACCCTGACCACGAAACCAAAGGTTGTGGGTTTGAATCCCGCTTTTTTGGAAAATGTACATACATACATACATACATAGGTATGTATGTACATTATGTATGTATGTATGTAAACGAAAATTATGTATTTACATGTCCCATGTTGGTCTAGGACTTAAAAATAATGTCCCAACTGTATTCCTTTACCCAGCATGTCGTAAAGCGATTAATGGTGTATCGGGTTTTGGGTATGTGATTGTGTAGGCGACGAGCTAGCTACTTGTCACTACTTTTTCACAATTTTCCATCTAATCCAGCCCAGTTTTTTTTGGTTGAATGTGGTTAAAGGGGCCTGCTGCCCCTTTGACTCTGCCTACCCCTTCAGGGATTACAGATGTATGTATATGATAGCATGTATGTTTATAAGCGGAGAATTCGTGTCTTCCATTTTATTATGCCATTACGCAAATTCAAGTTGACTCAATTAGGCTTAGTACGTTTAAGTTAATTAGTTGACTGAAAGATTATTTATGAGTCACCCTGGTCTATAATCAAGTCAGTTTAACCTACTTTTGATTATATCGATTTCAAATTAAGGTGGCTATCTACACTTGAAGCGGTGGTAGCTCAATGATAAGAACACGCGCCTCATAATGGAGGGGTGCGGGTTCAAACCGAGCACGTACCTCTGGATTTTTCAAATCTATGTACGTTTTTATACCACTAGCTCGGCGGTGACGGAAAACATCGTGTTGAAACCTTCAAATTCAAACACAGATGCACTTTTTGTTCCTTCACTCTCATAGTCCGGTGAGACGGCACCGACATGACCGGAGAGAGGTCAGGCGCAGGACCAACGGCTTAACGCGCTTTCCGAGGCACGGGGTGATTAAACCGCCAACTTCCTAACTCCGTACTGTTCTGAGTAATTTCATTACAAAATACCCTGCCACAATTTTTGGCCCGACCTTGCGATTGGATACAGGTTTTAGATACATATAGTTATAGTTGAGCTACCTTTTTTTTGTTGTCGAGGGGGAAATCTTCAGATGATACCCGACTTATAAGGGGGAGAAGATGGGTTATGTAAAATTTTTATTCACTAAACCCCCCCCCCCGGTGGTCGTCCTTTACACCTAGCAGGAAATGCCGGGTCCTCTGTTGATTTGCGCCTTGTTGTAGTTCTTTTTCTTGGCTGACAACATGTGACCACGACATGCCGTCGCCTCTCTTGGGCCCGTGTATTATCATCTAGCCATTGAAGCCCCCACTCCAATGTCTTGCGGACCTTCTACCACTACATAATATGTTTAGGAGCGGTAGCATGCGTCAATTCCTTATACAGGCGTGGTTATCAAGACAGGCGATTCAGCGGAATACTTAGTCCGCGACGCCGTTGCCGCCTCCTATTTGGGTTTGCTCTCTCTCGTAGGCGCTCCGCAGCTTTTTTTTGGGTCATAATGACTTCACAAAAATTTGCCACGGCTTCCCATTTCGCCCTATGGCTTAGCATCGCTGCTATGACGGCTGGCAGAGAGAGATCTGGGCCTATTTTATCCACCAGCTCGTTACGCTTAGTTGAGCTACCTAATGAAGTGTATGTATGTATGTATTTAAGGATAAAGGTATATACCTAGTTAAAGTAACTTTTGAAGCGTGAACGAGGCAATAGTTCTGTTAAGTTAACCAGACCGAGTCAAAACAACTGGGCCGATAGACATTGATTGCAATCGACTATTGATTAAGGCTCTGATTCCACACACATACAAAACATCACGCCCGTAATCCCCGAAGGGGTAGGCAGAGTCTAAGGGGTAGCGAGCTTTAACCACATTCAGCCGAAAATAAAACTGGGCTGGGTTAGATCGAAAGTTGCGAAAGTAGTGACAAGTTTCGTCGCCTACACAATTACATACCCCGAAACCAAAACTCGATATACTATTAGTCGCCTTTTACGACATGGTAGGCAAGGAACACAGTTGGCACATTCTTTTTTTAGTCCCAGACCAACATGTGAAGGCTCTGATTCCAAGGCTGTGAAATAGTAAATAGTTGCACACCGTATGTCTTGATTGAAGGGCGGACTTTTTTCTATGATCTGGGGCAAAAGTCCGCGGCGCCAAAAAAAGTATTTGATTGATGTGGTTAGTGGTCGATCTAATATTATTTAAATTAGAAATTATTACGAGCTAATTAATAATTTACAGAATTTTGAATTTTAAATTCTGTGACCACCTTTAATTATTGGAAATAAAAAAGATTTGATATCTTAAAAAAGCCGTCTTCCGTAAGTATACAAGCTAGCTTCAGACCTAGCAAAGTAGGTATAAGTGATGCATAGAAGACGAATTTTCTATTAGTGGAATTTATTATCCTTCATCAAATGAAATCCGTCTATAATTGACGGAAATATCGGTGAACATACATTAAAAAAATAACATATTATACGTACAGACGAATTGAGAACCTCCTCCTTTTTTGAAGTCGGATAAAAATACTTGCATCGACAATAAGACGTACATAAGGGACTTACAGTGTGCACCGTATGTTGCGATTTAACTTCTCGGCGGACTTTTTATCTATAGTAGGCGGACTTTTGTCCGCGACGGAAAAAAGTTCGCAGTCTGTGCGCCTTTAGGGAAAGTACGTTTATGCGTCTGTATGTTAGTAATGAATAGGCATAAAAATATTGTTTACTAGACCATGTATACAGATCAGTACATGTAGGGTGAGCGAACATTGATTTTAATCAAATGCACTTATTGATTCTGATGTATAGAAGTGATTCGCATTGTAAAGTTTATCTTTGACCGACGAAAAAAACGGCGGAGTTTCTCAATATTACGCGTATATTTGTTTTATGTTCGACTGGCCCGTTGGTCGAGTAGTTAGAGACCCTGGGTCGAAACCAAGGGTCGCGGGTTCGAATCCCGCTAGGGGCAAATGTTTCGTGTGATGAACATGGACATTTGTACTCGAGTCATAGATGTTTATAAATGTATTTAAGTATGTCTATCCGTTAATCTAGTATCCACAGCACAAGCATAAGCTTAGTTTGGAACTAGGGAATTGGTGTGTCAGTCTGGAGAATTTATTATTATTTATTATGTATGACCACGCATAACTTTTGTTATAGTCCGATATTAGGAGCCATAAAAACCGTAGAGCTTGTATGAAAAGGATCATGAATGTTAAAGAGGCGAGTGAGGTGTGTAAGGATCGAGCCATATGGCATTCGGTTCTCTCTGCCTACTCCGCTAGGGAAGTGGCGAGAAGTTAGTTAATAGTCCCATGTTAGTCTGGGACTTAAAGATAAAATGAACCAACGGTGTTCCTCGCCTAGCTTGCCTTAAAGGCGACTAAGGTGTTTGTCAGTGAAAACCGGAGGAGGGCGCATCTGCTTTTTTTTAATATTTGTTGTTTATATCTATGTGTATCCTTTTTCACAGCTTTCCATCCAACCCAGCCCACTGTCCCACGTTGGACTGGGACTTAAAAAGAATATGCCAACTGTGGTTCTTGCCTAGCATGTCGTAAAAGGCGACTAATGGTATATCGGGTTTTTGGTGTGTGATTGTGTAGGCGACAGGTTAGCCGCTTGTCACTGGCTGTTTCACAATTTTCCATCTAACCCAGCCCGGCTTTATTTTTGAGAGTTGTGGGTTCGATTCCCACTCAGGACAAACATTCATATGATGAATATTGTGTTTGTTCTGTGTCTGGGTGTTTATATACAATATTTAAGTATATATTTGTAATACCACTGTTGATTCTGATTTCCGTAACACAAGTGCTTAAGACTTGCAACTTCGGAGTCAGATAAATGTGTGTGATGTAGTCGGATATTTATTTATTTTTGGATTTGTAGACTAAATACCCATTTCTCCAGTTCCGGTGTCACCCATTCCGCCGGTACCCAGCGCAAGCCGCGGCGCGCAACTAGTATGCAAATACGGCACACAAACCTCGTTCGGCCGCCGCTTGGCCAATCCGTTATGTAAGCGTTTACCAAATCGTTGCGTTTACCCGACCGCGAATAGGTCGGTTATGCGTTTAATGTTGTGACGTCACTGAGGATATGTACTTTATCTAAGTATTTAAATATTTATATATCAATTTAATTACATATTCATATCACTAGCGGCCCGCCCCGGCTTCGAACGGGTGGACATTTATTTTCTTACCTAACCTAACTTTTTTAAAATATTTTATCATCATCTTCCTAGCGTTATGTCCCGTGCTTAGACGGGGTCCGCTTAGACCATGATCCAGGATTTAGCGAGTCTGGTAATTACATTGAAGCGACTGCCGATCTGACCTTCGCAACCCTAAGATAGGGGAACCAGACGATGATCGTGGTTCATGGTATACAAAATATTTTATAGCTTATGTTAATTAGGGATAATGTAGCATTCTAATGTAGCAAAGAATTTTTGATATCGGTCCAGTAGTAGTAGCTTTTGAGTTACATACATTTTTATTTAATTTTTTTTTTAATTCTTCAGACTGACACACCAATTCCCTAGTTCCAAACTAAGCTTATAAGCTTGTGGTATGGATATTAGGTGAACGGATAGACATACTTAAATACGTTTTATAAACATCCATGACTCGAGTACAAATGTCCATGTTCATCACACGAAACATTTGCCTCTAGCGGGATTCTAACCCGCGACCCTTGGTTTCGTGGCCAGGGTCTCTGACCACTCGACCAACGGGCCAGTCATACATACAAATCTTTCCTCTTTATAATAATAGTGTAGATTACGCAATCCTTGAAGGTAGATGCAGTAAGTTCCTTTGACAACATATTAGAAGAAAGTTAAAGAAAGATAGGGTGCGGTGGTAGCTCAATGGTAACACGCGTCTCATAACCGAGGGGTGAAGGTTCAAATTCGAGCACACCTCTGGATTTTTCAAATGTATGTACGTATTTAATCACTAGGCGGTGAGGGATAGACATATTAGTCATAAAAAAAGACAATAAGTAGTATAAATAGTAATAAGTAATTTAATAACAATAACTTTAGTTGTCAGTAATAATAATAATTCAAACAGATAATAATAATGTCAAAAACTTAGGCAATATATAAATTGTATATAACATGTCAGAGAATTCACTGATTGATGATTACTTACATACAAAGTCAAAATTCAATTCTATTAAAAATTTTATTTTAATTTATCTAATTTAATTCTAATTCTAATTCAATTAAATATTCAAACATTCTCTCAGATGTTTTTTACAGTTATCTTCTATACTTATAATAAATCTGTAGAGAGGTCAATTCTGTACATTAAATATATTTTCAAAATAACTATCAGGGGGTGATTAGTGATCGATACTGATGCCAAAAATGCAATCAGTAAAATTTTGTCTGTCTGTCTGTCGGTCTGTCTGTATGTTCCTTATAGAAACAAAAACTAATCGACGGATTTTAACGAAACTTAGTACAATTATTCTTCATACTCCTGGGCAGGTTATAGAGTAGTAAAGGGAAATGTTGGGAAAACGGGAGAAGTTACTCCATTTTTAAGCTTCCTTCGCGTGTGCAGCCTTAATGGTTAAAGTTACATAGAAATCATGTATGACGGAAATAGTCTTTATAATATTAACCATAAACGCGGGTGACACCGCTGGCACAGCTAGTATATAATATAACTTCCGAATCATTATGGTCAGAATCGAACATCGGGATCGTAGAGTTAAATCAAAACTTCCGATCTTTTGGGATTGCGGTTGAAATGCCGTAACATCTTTATTTTATTATATACAAAGATTGTGTATGTATATTTGACTGGCCCGTTGGTCGAGTGGTCCGAGACCCTGGCCACGAAACCAAGGGTCGCGGGTTCGAATCCCGCTAGGGGCAAATGTTTCGTGTAATGAACATGGACATTTGTACTCGAGTCATGGATGTTTATAAACGTATTTAAGTATGTCTATCCGTCCGCCTAGTATCCATAGTACAAGCATAAGCTTAGTTTGGAACTAGGGAATTGGTGTGTCAGTCTGGAGAATATATTTATTTATTTATTTATATAAAAAATAAAAACATAAATATTCACAACTTTTTTATTTATTCCGGTACCTAGTCCCATGTTGGTCTGGGACTTAAATTAATGTGCCAACTGTGTTCCTTGCCTAGCATGTCGTAAAAGGCGACTAATGGTATATCGGGTTTTGGGTGTGTGATTGTGTAGGCGACGAGCTAGCTACTTGTCACTCATTTTTAACAATTTTTATGTTACTCAGCCCAGTTGAATGTGGTTAAGGCTAACTCTGCCTACCCCTTCGGGGATTACGGGCGTGATACTATTCATGTCTCTCGAAAAATTACAGACATCATCATCTTCCTAACGTTATGTCCCGTGCTTAGACGGTAATTACATTGAAGCGACTGCCGATCTGACCTTCGTAACCCTAAGATAGGGGAACCAGACAATTTTTGGATCATGGTTACAAATCCAAAGTTATTTGAATTTGCTAGTGGTATAAATACGTACATAGATTTGAAAAATCCAGAGGTACGTGCCCGGGTTTGACCCCGCACTCCTCGGTTATGAGGCGCGTGTCCTTACCATTGAGCTTACAAAGATACAGACAGCGCTTCAATGATCTGAAACAGGGCGATTTACGTCACTCGGATGGTAAAATTTTCCAGACCTAGGTGAAGTCTGGTAATTTATCGCGCTGTATCTTCATCATTTTTGGTTTGCTGAACAATGAGAAACAATTCGTATACAATATTCGACTAGCTCGATGGCGCATTCGGTAGTGACCCTGCCCCATGCGCCAAGAGTTGTGGGTTCGATCCCCACCCAGGACACATATTCGTATAATGAATACTTGTGTTTGTTCTGTGTCTGGGTGTTAATATTCAATATTTAAGTATATATTTGTAATACCACTGTTGTTTCTGATATCCGTAACACAAGTGCTTAAGCTACTTACCTCGGAGTCAGATCAATGTATGTGATGTAGTCTGCTATTTATTTATTAATCAGCTTAATGTTGGCTAAAGTAATGATCCAATTGATTTGGCATACTTCATCTCAAGAAGAGTAAATAAAGAAATTATATAGACACCAATTCTCTACTTCCAAACTGAGCATGTTTGCTTGTGCTATGGATACTAGGTGAACGGATAGACATACTTAAATACGTTTATAAACATCCATGACTCGAGTACAAATGTCCATTCAAGACACGAAACATGTGCCCCTAGCGGGATTCGGGCCCGCGACCCTTGGTTTCATGGCCAGGATCTTTGACCACTCGTCCAACGGGACTGCCAAGACATATTAAGAAATGAAATGATCTTTATTTATTTATATAGGCTTACAAAAAGCACTTATAAATCGTCAGAACAAAATAAATATAAATATAAGCCAGTTCAAACAGCAGATTCTACCGAGAAGAAACCGGCAAGAAACTCGATAGTTACTCTTTTAAATGCCAAGTCTTAATAGCTATTATGTAGTTGCAATATTTTTTTGTCAATTTAAATCTATCAGTTCAGAACAGCGTATTTTGCGACTGGCCATCTATTCTTATCATTTAAATAATCTTCTACCTTATAGTAGCCCTTTTTAATCAAACAAGTTTTAATTTATAATTTAAACTTATGCTCAGGTAGATCAGTGAGACTTTGTGGCACCTTATTAATTCCGTTCACCCATCTCTTTATCTCAGCAAGGGTTGCTTAACTTTCACAGTCGATTAAACATTGCACGGTCCATTAAATAACAGTAAATTTCGAAACGAGTATATTATTGTGACCTTGCAGACAAGTGTATATAGACAATGTGTCGATGATAAAACCTGGTCGTTTCCAGTGAAAGGGTAAACGAAAAATAGAATGAAAAGAAACGCTTTTTTGTGAAATTGAATGAATGAATTGGCGTTTCGATCTGTCACTAATCGAGTTTGACCCTGATCTTAGTTTGAAGCGACTGGCTGACCTTCGTAACCTTTAAATAGTCCCATGTTAGAATGGGACTTGGAGAGAATGTGCCAACTGTGTTTGTTCCTTGTCTAGAATGTCGTAAAAGGCGACTAATTGTGTATTTGGTATTGGTAAGACGAGCTAGCTGCTTGTCACAACTTTCTAATAATTTTCCAGCTTAGATATTTTTGGAATACAATTGGCACATTATTTTTAAGTCCCAGACCGACATGGGACAACAATAGGCGAGGGTTTGTGATTATGTGGATGACGAGCTTGTCACTACTTTTTAACAAATGTTCCATTAATTCCAACTTAGATATTTTTGGAACACAGTTGGCACATTATTTTTAAGTCCTAGACTGACATGGGACAACAATAGGCGACTAATGGTGGGGTTTTGGGTATGTGATTGTGTAGGCGACGAGCTAGCTCGTCACTACTTTTTCACAATTTTCCATCTAACCCAGCCCAGTTTTATTTTTGCCTGAATGTTGTTAAAGGGGCCTGTTGTTTGCCCCTTTGACTTTGCCTACCCCTTCGGGGATTATCGGCGTGATGTTATGTTTGTTTGTTTGAATATTTCATCTAATCAAACTTAGTTATTTCTGGTTGAAAGTGTGAAATGAGTTTGCGCACTTTGGATTTCACTTCCTTTATGGAAGGTGTGATAGTAAATGTTTGACAGGGGAACTAGAAAAATTGAATCATCGTTACATATCCATAATAGGGATGTTGACTGGCTAGTCAATTGAGATACTTTTTAAGAGCTGTCAAAACGAAATCACTTCATAGATTTTGTATGGGCTTGTCAACGTGTGACGTCACTAGTTTGTATAATTAACTGACTTAAAATTAAGCGGTTTTTGTAAAATTAAAAATCTTAGACTCAATACGATACAAAATCAATAAGGCTTAACAGCATACTACGATACTTTCTTTTTCAGAATTGATATTTCAAAATTAAATATAAATGGTGACAACATCCCAATTATTTGAATACGCAGGTTTCATAATGTTCCTACTGCAGAACTGTTAGAATAATTCCGTATTTACAAGTTTATTACATTTTAATTTAATAAACCTTATAGTTTATGACATAACATGACAGGCCTAATGGTCGAGTGGTTAGAGACCCTGGCCAAGAAACCAAGGGTCGCAGGTTCGAACCCGCTAGGGGCAAATGTTTCGTGTGAACATGGACATTTGTACTCGAGTCGTGGATGTTTATAAACGTATTTAAGTATGTCTATCCGTTCACCTAGCATCCATAGCACAAGCTTACACGGTTGGTTTGGATCAAGGGAATTGGTGTGTCAGTCTAGAAGAATTATTATTATTTATTTATTAATAATCTAGCCAAATTCCAATACGGTTACACTCCTCGTTATCTCGGCTTAGTAGCAAGTGCAGGTTTTTCTTACGGTGATCCTAATCATAGTATTATAATTATTGTTACCAAGTCAGTCAGTTTAATAAATAAATAAATAATTTTTAAATGGGGCCTAAAATCAGACAAGTGATTAAATATTAATTTGGCGCGTGAAATATTTAAGTACTAAAACAGACTTAGGATATATTTTCATCATCTTCGTAACGTTATGTCCCGTGCTTAGACGGGGTCCGCTTAGACCATGATCCAGGATTTAGCGAGTCTGGTAATTAGATCGAAGCGACTGCCGATCTGACCTTCGTAGCCCTAAAATAGGGGAACCAGACAATTTTTGGATCATGGTTACAAATCCAAAGTTGTTTGAATTTGCAAGTTTCATCAAGATGTTTTCCCTCACCGTCGAGCTAGTGGCATATATGTATATAGATTTGAAAAATCTAGAGGTACATGCCTGAACCCGTACTCCTCAGTTAAGAGGCGCGAGTCCTTACCGTTTAGCTACCACCGCTCCGCACTTAGAATATATTTTATGCCGGAAACATTTATTGATTTCACAGGAAGATTGACGAAGTGTCTATTATACTCGCCCTGGCTTCACACGTGAGCACAAAATAATATAAAACTATAAGTACATATAAACCTTCTTCTTGATTCACTCTATCTATTTGCGAAAACCGCATCAATTTCGCTTGCGCAGTTTATCGATGTAATCGAACAGACGGAAGTGGCGGGCTTTGTTTTTAAATACGTCAGGTTCCGCGAGCTAAAAATAGCATACATATACAGCATATATTACTAGCTTCTGCCCGCGGCTTGGCTCGTGTGGTACATTCATGAAACATAGCTTATGTGTTATTGTAATGTATAAGCTATACTATTGTAAAGTTTCATTAAAATCCATGCAGTACTTTTTACGTGAAAGAGTTACAAACATCCACACATCCATCAATACAAAGTTTTGCGTTTAGTAAAATAAGGGGCCGTCCATTAATCACGTTAGATCCCCCCTCCCCCCCTCCCCTAGCTAAGATCACGTGTATTTTTTTGTACATACTAAGTAGGTATGTTTTTATATACTTAAAATAAATTTAAAGTTTTTATTTTAAGTATATAAAAACATACCTACGAGAGAAATTATCCATCACGTAGATAATTTCTCTCGACCTCCGCGTAAGGATGCCTAAGTTACATTTCTTGGATTTATTCGCAAGACAGGAATTACTACATACTACATATAAATACATGATTGTTGAAATTTTTCTTAGTACTTCACAAAAAATAAGGTTATCAGTATACGAAATTTTGCAAGACTGTAAAAAATTATGTATATCGGTTGCGAAAATAAATACACGTGATATCCTATATTTGGTGCCTTTTTTTCCGGATCCCCCCCCCCCCCCCCCCCTAAGATGTTTATAAATGTTATATCTGTCTGTGTATTGAACTGAACTGTGTATTTCTGATTGCATTTTTGGCATCAGTATCGATCAGTAATCACCCCCTGATAGTTATTTTGAAAATATATTTAATGTACAGAATTGACCTCTCTACAGATTTATTATAAGTAAAGATATAGATTTGAGTAATTAGCTGTTAAGTATACGCGCAATATTATTATTGTGTAATGTAAGTGATATTTTTTTTAGTGTTTGTACTTTAAAGTAAAATGAAAATGTACAGGGCTATTTTTGTACACTTAGATAGGAGATGAAATGAGATGAGATGAGATGGAGCGGTGGTAGCTCAATGGTAAGGACACGCGCCTCTTAACCGAGGAGTGTGGGTTCGAACCCGGGCACGTACCTCTGGATTTTTCAAATCTATGTACGTATTTATACCACTAGCTCAACGGTGAGGGAAAACATCGTGATGAAACCTGCAAATTCAAATAACTTTGGATTTGTAACCATGATCCAAAAATTGTCTGGTTCCCCTATCTTAGGGTTACGAAGGTCAGATCGGCAGTCGCTTCAATGTAATTACCAGACTCGCTAAATCCTGGATCATGGTCTAAGCGGACCCCGTCTAAGCACGGGGCTAGGAAGATGAGGAGATAGGAGATGAAAATTCGCTTGGTACATTTATCTATGCATAAGGGATACATAAAGATATTTTTTTAACAAGATTAAAGTTGGGAATAAATTTGTGAAATCTTGAAAGACTGCTGTGTTTGTAAATAAATTCATGGAGATTTAATACACTATAGTTACGAGAATTATATAGTTAATTTTGAAAATATAGAAAACTGGCTGTGACTGACGATTTATCACAAATACATACATTATCGGTTCTCTCTGCCTACTCTGAAGTTTAGTTAGTTAGTTAGTTAGTTACATAATATTAAATTAATATTGTATCCTACACAAATAACCCTGTACGTTACTAGAACTTTACTTGGAAATAGAATTATCTACTTACTGTGATATGTGATATTATTTTAAATGTATATTATGTTAAATAACTTTATCGCTTTTTGAACACACAACATTTCAACTGAAAAAAAAACATAACTTCCGATAGATGTTTTAACAAATAATTTCCGATAAAAAAAATAAAAAAAACCACACACTGTCCACACGAAAAATCCACACAAAAAAATTTATAAAAAAATCACCAAAGAAATTTGCGTCAATTTTTTTTTGAAAACACACGAACTCACCTCCAATACCGGGAAACGCCCCTAGCACAAAATAAGGTAATTCCGGAAATTAGTCGGGCACTAAGCGAGCATTTTCGTCGTTCGTCAGTGCCGCGCCGCGATCGGGCTTTCACTGAGCGCTGCCGTAACACCTAGCCCGAGCTGGAGAGGGGACATACGGGCGTCCAAAGTAGACGGGCCCGCGGCGATTTAGACTTATTAAGATTTATTTTTAAAATGTAATCATATTATGCAATTGCAATAGGTATATAAATTTGAAAAGGATTTTTTTACTGCTAGCGTCCCACATAATACCCTCCCTGGACGAGGTAGTATACGTGAAGCATTTCTTTGGGAGACAAAAAACTGACCTACGACAACTTTCCAGCGTAGTAATAAACCAATCTGAAAATACACGGATCGAAAATCGAACGGTGCCGCGGAGTGTTTTCAAATATGTAAGTAAATGATCTTTATGACCAAAATTTTTTTTAAAACCCATAGCTTGGGCTCTAAAAATATTTAAATACATCTACACTATTATTATAATAAAGAGGAAAGATTTGCATGTATGTAACGAATAAACTCAAAAACTACTGGAAACATTAAAAAAAAAAAACATTAAAAATTATACATTATCCCTGACTGGCCCGTTGGTCGAGTGGTCAGAGACCCTGGCCACGAAACCAAGGGTTTGAATTTCGCTAGGGGCAAATATTACGTGTGATGAACATGGATATTTGTACTCGAGTCATGGATGTTTAGAAACGTATTTAAGTATATCTATCCGTTCACCTAGTATCCATAGCACAAGCTTAGTTTGGGACTAGGGAATTGGTGTGCCAGTCTGAAGAATTTATTTATTAAGTATTTATATATTAACATAGGCAATATAATATTTTTTCGATGGCAGCGGTCCCAGACCCCCTTCCCAAGAGATTCGGCGGAACACCCCGGAGTTTAAGTGGGTAGCCCCCACTATCAAGGGGGGACAGTCCTACGTAATTCTATCTATTTTTTCCGGAAAAAAAACCGACTTCAAAAACGAACCTAATAAAAGAAAAAATAAATTTACTTAGGCCAAAGTAATACGTATTTTAATACTTTTAAATTTGAAGTCGGTGCCAAGTAAATGCTTGAATTGGTATAGGTACAATTATCACTCAACAGATACATTTTCGGTGATAATTACCTACTAATATTAGCTTCAATTGTACCAAGTCTTCGTTTAACTTGGCACCGACTTCAAAAATATAAGTATTAAAATACGTATTACTTTGGCCTAAGCAAATTTATTTTTTACATTTATTAATTTTTGAAGTCGGTTTTTTTTTGACCGCTAGTCATTCATAAAAATCGAATGAATAGTTTAACCGCAAGATGAAACATACTTACACATGCAAAGAGAGTTGCAATGACTCATCATGACTCCTCGTTTTGCCGTAGTCGGGTAAACAATAAAAGGAAAGTTCCTTTAATAGTTTGTGAGAGGTTAACTTTGGAAATGTACATTTAAAGAAGACTTTATATATTTACTAGCAATAACTAACTAACTAAACTTCACGCCTACCCCTAGCGGGGTAGGCAGAGAGAACTGAACGCCATATGGCACGATCCTTACACACCTCACTCGCCTCTTCAACATTCATGATCTTTTTCATACAAGCTCTACGGTTTTTATGACTCCTAACATCACCTTCTGTTAATACACGACCAATCTGGTCGTGGTAGGTGAGCCTGGGCCTTCCGCGGCTCCTACATCCTTCCACATTCGCATTGTACCTATATCTGTTTAGTCAATCTTTCGTCATCCACTCTTTCCACATGTCCGAACCACCGGTGCATGCCTCTTCTTACCTTGACTCCGACGCTGTACTTTACTAGCAATGCCCCACGTTTTGACTCTGTAGCTCCCGTTCCCGTGGGAATTCGGGGATAAAGTATAGTCTATGTTACTCGCTGATAAAGTAGCTTTCTACTAGTAAAAGATTTTTTTTAAATCGGTCCAATAGTTTCGGAGCCTTTTCAATACAAACAAACTAACAAAAATTACTTTTCTCTTTATAATATTAGTATAGAAGTATTGGACTTCATAAAAATACTATATATCTATAAATTTCCCAATGTTTGTTATTGAGGTAAAATTTTTTGTCAAATAGTCGCTTCACTGTAAATGTCGGACTCGCAAAACCATGATCATAGTTTAAGCCAGTGGTTCTCAAACTTATTTTGTTTACCGCCCACTTTAAAAATCAATATTTTTTCAACCCCTTAAAAACTACAAGTAGCTCAATGGTAAGACCACGCGCATCTTAACCGCCGGGAGCGGGTTCTAACCCAGACCCGGCGGTCACTCCACACAAATGTTTGTCCTGGGTGGGGATTGAACCCACAACTCTTGCCGCATGGGGCACTACCGAATGCGGCATACACTTAAGTTGTAATCCTATTACTAAGACTTTGTTATAAGCAATTTTGTACTAACCCATGGATCATGTTGTCCGAAAAAGAAATTTGAATTTGAATTTGGATCGTAGAGGCCCTGGACACGTGCCTAAAGTGCCCAGTGGGAGAGTGGGGACTGGTGAAATAACCTTTGTAACCCTTATTACGAAATTACGCGAATTTGGTTTGCGCCAATTTTCTAAAGACTTTAAATTGTTTCATTAAAATAATTAGTGAAATAATTTTGTCGCATGTTGGACTTAAAAGGAATGTGCCAACTGTGTTTCTTGGCATGTCGTAAAAGGCGACTAATGTTATATCGGGTTTTGGGTGTGTGATTATGTAGGCGACGAGCTAGCCGCTTGTCACTACTTTTTCACAACTTTCCATCTAACCTAGCCCAATTTTATTTTTGGCAGAATGCGGTAAAACGGTGACTCTGCCTACCCCCTTCGGGGATTATGGGCGTGATGTTATTTATTTATTTTATTTTTGCATAGTACATTACACTTGGTTTAATATTACAGTTAGGGTTGTCACCCGTCCGGACATGTTCGGCTTTTTTGTAGTCGTGTCCGGCTAATTATTTAAATGTCCGGCCTGTCATATTATATGAACTCAAAAAGTTTAATAATTGTTCTGAATTCTTAAATTATGTTAAGAATTATTCTAAACTTTTAAAAAAAATATGTTTGCAAGCGAAATCTTTATATATTCGTGATAGGATATCAAATTCCAACAATAAAATACAAGCTACGTGGGATGTTATAAACCATGAAACCGGCAAATTAAAACCACGTGACACTTCGTTTAGTCTCAATATTAATAACGAAGTTGTTAATACCGATCAACACATTGCAGAGGCTTTTGAACGTTTTTTTACCAATATTCCTATCACAACAACTGCTCAGCTGAACTCCTCTGCTTCTGAAGCGGAGAAGTTGTTAAAGAATAACGTCGCTGGTTGTAATTCTCTTTTTAAATTTAAACACATAGGTACCAATGATATAATAAGTACCTTCAAATTTCTGCAACAGAAAAATACTTGTGACCTGTTTGGTATTTCCATAAAGCATATTAATCATATTATTTCTATTATTGCACCATACTTAGCGGATATCTTTAATTCCTGTATTGATAGTGGTGTGTTTCCGGACTTAATGAAACATAGTAAGGTCTTACCATTATTCAAATCTGGTTGTAAACAGGACCCTAATAATTTTAGACCTATATCAATTTTACCCACACTAAGTAAAGTTTTTGAAAAAATTATTAATGAACAATTGTTAGCTCATTTCACACAAAATAAACTTTTACATTCGGAACAGTATGGCTGCTGCAGAGGTCGTTCCACAACTGATGCTGGAATTGCGCTCATAAAACATATATATGAGGCCTGGGAAAACTCACTCAATGCTCTTGGTGTATTCTGTGATTTATCCAAGGCATTTGATTGTGTTGATCACCGGACTCTCATTTGCAAATTGGACCATTACGGCGTCAAAGATCTTGCTCTGGAACTTATTACATCATACATTAATTCCAGAATTCAAAGAGTTGATATAAACGGAGCTCGTTCTACAGGATCGAAGGTTACCATGGGTGTCCCTCAAGGATCTATTCTGGGCCCTTTCCTATTTTTAATTTATATTAATGATTTGCCATTCTGTGTTAAAGACTTATGTAAGATTGTATTATTTGCTGATGACACATCCCTCATTTTTAACATTGATAGAAGTAAAAATAATTTTGATGACGTAAATAATACTCTCTCGATGGTCTTAAATTGGTTTACAGTAAATAACCTACAGCTTAATGCAACAAAAACAAAATGTGTGAATTTTGTTCTTCCAAACGTAAGACAAGTAGATGTAAGCCTAAAGTTGGACGGCGACAAATTGGAATTAGTCGAATCGACCGTCTTTTTAGGTATTAATCTAGACTGAAAGCTGCAGTGGAATTATCAGATTTCTATTCTTGCCCGGAAGCTTAGTTCAGCTGTTTTTGCGATTAGGAGAATTAGACAACTTACAGACGTTGCAACATCTCGTCTGGTCTATTTCAGTTACTTTCATAGCATCATGTCTTACGGTATTCTTCTTTGGGGAAAGGCAGCAGAAATCCAGACTATCTTTCTTCTTCAAAAACGAGCTATTAGGACTATCTACAATCTAAACACTCGAGACTCTCTTAGGGAGTTATTCAAGCAAATTGGGATTCTCACCGTTGCCTCACAGTACATATATAGCTGCATCTTATATGTGCATCAAAACATCAATTTGTTTACTAAAAAATGTGATGTGCATAATAAAAATACAAGAAATAAGTTTAAGATAGCAATACCACGTTTCAGACTTCAAAAGTTGTCACGTAGCTTTATGGGACAAAGTATAAATTACTATAATAAAATTCCCGCAAGTATCATAACATTGCCTCTCATTCAGTTCAAACAGTACATTAAAAATACCTTACTACAAAAAGGTTATTATACTACTGACGATTATCTGAACGATAAGACAGCTTGGGTAAATGAATCTCCATTGGGATCTAATGTGAAATCTTTAATAGTGTAGTCTGAATCTTGTACACCTTTTCCTATGGTTAGTGGCTGATGTTGGATATTTGTGACCTTTTTCTTTTTAGTTTTTTTAATTAATTGCTGAGATAGCCTGAGTAGTCATGCTCACTTAATTGCCTCTGGGGTGGTGGCGTTATGTGGCGGGTCGTTACATTCCCTCTGATATGGTTGAGTGAAATGATGGCTGACACATACGTCATGCTTGTGCGCAGGTGCCACCTTTGGGGGCTGGTCTGCTCTGGTTAATCTTACACTTTTATTGTAAGTCATCATATTATGTCATCTTCCGCAGTCATTGATTGTATGATTTGGTTTAGAACATTTAAAAAAAAACGTGTATATTACTCATGTATATTTTGACGCTGAAAAGAGCAACTACCGAGTTTCTTGCCGGTTTCTTCTCGGTAGAATCAGCATTCCGAACCGGTGGTAGATTCACATTGCTCTAAAAATTTTGTAAAATTGACAATTTATAAGTGCTTTTTTTTTGAGGCCTACATGAATAAAGAAATTTTGAATTTTGAATTTTGAATTTTTTGAATTTTGTTAGTTTAATGCAGTTATAAAACACTTTTAAAAGTGATGTCTATTTAAAACGTTATGACTTATTGTTCGAGCTACTACTGATTATGTAGTGCTCGTATTTTATTAACAGATGGCGTTGGGTGTAGATTGCCACGCGGTGGCTTTTCGTTTTACCGAGCACATATATACCCAACGCCATAGAGTTCAAATTAGACAATAAGTAGATCATTAAAAGACCATAGAACATCAAATACTGACCATACATTAAATTTAGTTCACTAGAAGTCCGGTGTTTCATTCAATCTTCCTGTGACGGTGCTGGGTCCTAGTCTATACACTTATTATTACCGGAAACAAAAAGATAAAATAAATGTCCGCACGTGCGAAGCCGGGGCGGAGCGCTAGTTGAAAATAATCTTATAGCAATCACGATTATATCAACAGTTTTCAATCCTGGTTAACGCAACCAACACGTAACGATATTAGCATCAATAATAACATCGTGTTATGGCATTTGAAATGTGCGTTGTTTTAATAAATCTATTTCTTCTCTCACTGCTAGCGTCGCCTAGTGGTCAAAATTCAACCATAATTCGTTTATTTTTTTGGCTGGCTTTGTGTATTTTTGAGGCGAAGGATCAGTGGAAGCTCATTGATAAGAGCACGCGCCTCATAACTGCGGAGTACGGGCTCAAATCCGAGCACGTATCCTCTGGTATTTTAAAATCTATGTACGTATTTATACCAAAAGCTCGGCAGTGAGACAAAACATCGTAATGAAACCTGCAAATTCAAACAACTTTGGATTTGTAACCATGATCCAAAAATGTCTGGTTCCTCTGTCGTAGTGTTACGAAGGTCCGATCGGCAGTCGCTTCAATGTAATTACCAGACTCGCAAAATCCTGGAGCATGGTCTAAGCGGACCCCGTCTAAGCACACATAACGCTAGGGAGATTAATTATAACTTTGTATTATATCATTTCAAATGTGCCTTGGTTTTTAAGTCTGTTTCTAACTAAGTAATTGTGGTTGCCAGTGGTTGAAATTCTAGCATAAGGCTGTTTGTCCAGCGGAGCGGAGGAACAGATAAATATTAACCAATAGGAAATCTCCGCTCCTCTTTAACGGACATATTCTATTGGTCGGTTTTTAACTGGCTCAACGCTCCGCTACCTCGCTCCGCTCCGGTGGACAGGCAGCCTAATTCATTTATTTATTTTTTAAAATTAATGTATTTTTAACGCATTATTTTTTTAAATATTAGCACATTATAAAACAAAGTCGTTCACTGCGTCTGTCTGTCTGTTCGCGATAAAGTCTAAAACTGCTAAACGGATTTCATGCGGTTTTCACCAATAGATAGAGTGTTTCTTGAGGAAGGTTTATATATATAATTTGTTAAGTTTTTGTTTACATTGGCTGAAATATAGAATAATTCGATGCCACGCGGGCGGAGCTACGTGCAAAAGATTGTCATCAACAAATTCCACTGGAATCCTTACTTAGTACCGAACCCTCGTTACGTTTCACGCTTGACCAGAAGTTTGACATTAACATAAATGTCAAGTTTATCTGAAGCTTCTTCACATAAATATAAACTTGTATACTTAACATGTTCCTGGTTTAACTAGATAGATACGGAAAGGTTAAGGACTGAAATAGGATTCGATAAAGATTCCTTCTTAATGAGGAGCATTTTTTTCTTCTTTTTATGTCACGCTAGTCAGGGTCGGCTTTCAGCCCAGAGCCGTCTTAAACATTTCCCTCACCGCTGAGCTGGTGGATAAATACATACATAGATTTAAAAAATCTTTAGGTACGTGCTCGGGTTTGAAGCCGCGCTCCACGAATTTTTTCGATTCAAATTCAAATTCAAAATATCTTTATTTATATGGGCTTCAAGAAAGCACTTATAAATAGTCAATATACATAAAAGAACGATAAGAAATAATACTACCAGCGGTTCGGAAGGTAGACTCTATCGAGAAGAATCCGGCAAGAAACTCGATAGTTACTCTTTTAAATACCAAATTTTACAAATTTGTAAACTTAATTAATCTATAGTTAGACTATACATCACTGCAGGTGAACACTTCATTATGAAGATAACCATAAATCCTTGATTCCATCCATTTGAGACGCGTGTCCTTACCACTGAGCTACCATTGCTCTTAATTATGTTTATATTACTAAGTTTAAAAAAATCCTGTTGACATGACCACCTCTTAATCCGGGATTTTTACGTCGTCTTGTTCTGGTTTTCAGATTTTCAAAATATCAACCCTACCAGATTAAACTCGACAGTTACCTTGTAAATGTAAACATATAAATATCTTAGTAAGGATTATACTTATTTCATTTTGGTCTGGGACTTATAATGTTCCAGACCAACGTTCCATTCCTGGCCAAGCATGTCGTAAAAGGCGAATAATAGTGTATAGCATCTTATATTTGTAGTTATGTAGGCAAGCTAGCCAATTAACGAGTGTTATTTTTTATTTTCTTACTTTGATTTTATTTACCAAATGACTCAGCTTAATTTTATTGTTGCCACACCCTTACTGTAAGTAATTAACCTTGATGTAGTAATAAATGATTCTCCAGACTGACACCAATTCCATAGTCCCAAACTAAGTATTGCTTGTACCATGGATACTAGGTGAACGGGACATACTTAAATATGTTTGTAAACATCCATGGCTCGAGTACAAATATCCATGTTAATCACACGAAACATTTGCCCCTAGCGGGATTCAAACCCTTAGTTCGTGGCTCTCTGACTACTCGACCAATGTGCCTATTGGAATTATGCATAGACAATTACTAATCAAATTAAAGTAATGCTTGGGAAACGTTTCACGAAATAGAGGATTGATAAATATCCGACAACATCACATACATTGATCTGACTCCGAAATAAGTAGCTTAAGCACTTCTGTAATGGATATCAGAAACAACAGTGTTACAAATATAAATACATACTTAAATATAAGATTAGCCTTGGGTGGGGATCGAATCCATAACTTGGCGTATGGAGCAGGGTCACTTGCAAATGCGCCAAAGAGCCAGTCAAAATTAAATAATATATTAATTATCTAATCAATATATTATTAAATTTTGAATATGTAGCGGATTTCCTATTTTTTAACACCAAACAACGGCCACCACAGAATTTAATCTACAAACTAAGAATACTATCCAGAAATTAGAAAAAATTTACGTTCCAATCAAAGACCCTGAAATTCAGGACATTCTGCGCAAATGAGGGTTTTTTAAAAAATACGACCGCCAGATGGCACGAGGGAGTCTCGTGGTCTTATCACTGTCACTATTGGCTCCTTGTTGACAGCATGTCAGTTTGGTCTGACAACTAACCAATGAGGAGGGTGACAAGACCGCAAGTCACAGTTACGCCATCTTTTGGATGTTTTAATTCAAAAAACCCTCATTGTGACACTTGCCATAGTAGCGTAGTGTTTCCGCAAATAATGGAATTGGACCCGGGGTTTTCCTAAGTGCGTTAGTATTGCGACACGCTCTCTGTAGAGCTGTGTGTGTATCGATAAACTCTACATTCTCATAAGTATTCTTATTCTCATACTTGAAGATCCTTTTGAAGATTGGGGCTAAGCGGGGTCCAAGGAGCATAAAGCTGTTTTAACCACTTTTACCCAAAAATAAAATTGGAATGGACAATAGGGTATTACCTACCCTCAAAAAATTTTTTTAGTCCGTAAGTTACATAAAAAATTTTTTGCTTTATCTGATACTCCAAAAATTACAAAGATCTGACATTTAGGGCTTTACGTCACTTTGGCTGTAAAATTTTACATACCTAGTGACGTCACGCGGTATTTTAAAGTGCTGTATCTTGATAATGTTTAGTTTGTTGAAAAAAGAAAAAATACGTAAGCAATATTTTTTTGTAATCTCTATAGTTCACTAGATCTATTCCGATCAAATACCAACATCTAATACCTGGCACCCACACAATCAATCACATACCCAAAACCCTATACACCATTAGTCGTCTTCTAAGACATGCTAGGCAAGAACCACAAATGGCACATTCTTTTTAAGTAATTCCCAGACCAACATGGGACAATGGGCTGGGTTAGGAAAATTGTGACAAAGTCGACAAGTGGCTAGCTCGTCGCCTACACAATCACATACAAAACCCGATATACCATTAGTCGCCTTTTACGACATGCTAGGCAAGAAACACAGTTGGCACATTATTTTTAAGTCTCAGACCAACATGGGACAGCGCTAAAGTAAAGGAGCTTATAACTCTTTTCAACTCTGCCTGTCTCTTATTGTTTACAACTTTTACAATTAGATGATTGCGCGCGCGCCACTGTATGTTTGTACGTTTATTTAGTGCGTACCGAAGTTCACTACATTACGTCACAGCGCCGTTACCGCAACCATGCGCGTGCGCGTAGTGAAGCGGGTCCGCTTTCACTCGTGCGCGCAACAGTTTCATCACAAGCGTCGGAATTGCTGGGCGGGGTTTAGGGGAGCTGTCAAAAGCTTGCAAATATTAATAATAGTATAAAGTACCAGGTCGTGTGTAACAGAAGGTGATGTTAGCTTGTATGAAAAGGATCGTGAATGTTGAAAAGGCGAGTGAGGTGTGTAAGGATCGTGCCATATGGCGTTCGGTTCTCTCTGCCTACCCCGCTAGGGAAGTGGCGTGGAGTTAGTTAATACGACCAGACCAGGGCACAAAGCGATATGAAACTTTACAATAGACAGATTATATCTTTGTTCATGATACACAATACATGGTATACACACAAACCTCTTGAATCAGTCAAACTATTGGTAGAAACCGTATCAATATTCCATAAAGTTTAAAAGATCTAAGTGAACAAGCGGTTGCGATGATTTGTTTTATTCTCTAATCTTTTCTAAGTTAGGAATCATAAAGTACCTCGTAACGCCATCTATTGATACGTGGCCGTACTAAAGCAACACAAAAGCACTTTTTTTTTAGTACAGCTACTCACCGCTAGATTTCGTTGTACAGCAATATAAAAGTACGCTACTAATTCGATAGGTAGCGCGTTCTCGACTATATTTTTACCATGCATGCTCTATACCTCGAGTGATGCAATAAAAAGCATTTATTTTTTATTTTTTTTACGCAACACGTGACGCACGCTTACTCAATTAATATGTCTATTTAATGAATGAGTAATACGATTCGCATAAAAGTGGGCGCAGGTAGATTAAACGCGTGTTCATGCAGGTAGGTACAAAGTAAGTGCAAATTATGAGTTCTGATTAATTAAACAATAATATTAAACTGGTCAACTCTTTTCCCTATATTTTGCTATTTTAAAACCTGTGCCTATTCGGAAACACGGACTATTAAAAAAAGGATTCCCGCACGACTTATTACGCTTAGGCATCTGCGGAGATCCAACTTGACAGGCAACTTACATCACACATTGACATAAGCGCTCCAAACTGCAACATGCTTAAACGTGGCTTCACACTGTGGTATAACAGCGCATAGTCCTTCTGTTTTGATACTATCCTTGTTTAAAAAGAATGCTTTTACAGGCTAGTTAAGTCAATGTTTTACATTATTATAATATTACTCAATGA
Source organism: Glyphodes perspectalis (assembly GCA_951394215.1). NCBI lineage: Eukaryota > Metazoa > Arthropoda > Insecta > Lepidoptera > Crambidae > Glyphodes > Glyphodes perspectalis. The sequence goes on along the minus strand of OX596230.1, from coordinate 6,050,322 downwards.
CAAAGATTTATGTTTAAATCCCGTAAGTGGCAAATTAATTTTATTAACACATCCATTTGTACTTGAGTCTTGAATTTTGGATGTACGTGCCATGTTACAGGAATAATCAATCCTTAAACTACTTACCTTAGGCCAAAGTATCGCGCGCCCTGCAGGGGGGGCTCCGAATACTCCTGAGGTATCCCTGCCTGTCGTAGGAGGCGACTAAAAGGGCCTTTGGGGTCGTGGGGGTTAGGGGATGGGTCCTCTGGCCCTCAATCGTCCCCGGAGAAGCCGACTGCAGGTGTTACACCCGGTCCGTCAGGATAGGGTACACAGCTGTCTATGTGGTCGTGAAACACCACCCTAGGTGTTCTGGGGGAGAATACCACTCCCTCGAGATGGGCCGCCAGGCGGCAGCGCGCGCTGCGTAGACTTTACGAGATGAATCCCGACAGTGGGGATCCCGTTGGTTTTGCGTTAGCGCCCGAAGAACGACAGCCTTGAGGTTTAGTCGGTAGGGTCTCCGGTGATTGCTACCGGTTTCGAGCCCGACTCACCCTTTTAGGTCCACCCAGGACTCTAACTGGATGGTGCGTAAGTAAGCATTCCTCAAGTAAAAAAAAAAAAAAAAAAAAAAGGCCAAAGTATCGCGCATATATAATTGTTCCACATGGCCTTAAAAATAATATGCCAACTATGTACTTAAAAGTGCCCCATTCTCATTATAAAAATGTGGGGTGCAAGGGCCGGGAGGAGGGTGCAAGGGTTTGCCTGTCAGGAAAGGAAGTACTGCAAAAAAAAAAATATATATATTTTTTTCCCTACCATACCAGCGGGAGATAGCGGGCTACAGCCCATGAAAATAAAATATATATATTATATATATCTATAGAAATACATAATTTTCTTCCTAGCATTATGTCCCTTGCTTAAATGGGGTCTGCTTAGACCATGATCCAGGATTTAGCGGTTCTGGTAATTACATTAAAGCGACTGCCGATCTGACCATCGTAACCCTAAGATATGGGAACCAGACAATTTTTGGATCATGGTTACAAATCCATAAAAATACATTTATACATATGTATAATTCTATCTACATTTAATATTGTTTAATAGTACTTTATGACGTATCCTCATACCTACCAAATACACAAACAATTCATTAAAATTCTTCGAGCCGTTCCGAAAGAGTTCAACCGCAAACACCGTGTCACGAGTTTTTTATATAAGTTTATGAAGTCCAAACTTCCTCAGGTTCCGGTTTGGGGGCCTGCTGGGGGCAGAGGCAGTAACGTAGCTACCTAGGGGCAAGGACCCTTAAGCCTAGGGGCCGCCAAAAGCTAATTAGAAACACCTCCCTCCCCGAACACTGAGCCCACGTTCCTTTTAGGCTTTTGCTGATAAAGTAACTTTTATTTAACTATAAATAAATAAATAACATCACGCAGATAATCCCTGAAGGGGTAGAAAGAGTCAAAAGGGCAGCAGGCCCTTTTGACTACATTCAGCCAAAAACAAAACTGGGCTGGTTTAGATATAAAATTGTAAAAAGGAGGGACAAATGGCTAGCTCGTCGCCTACACAATCACACACTCAAAACCCCATATACCATAAGTCGCCTTTTACGACATGCTAGGCAAGAAACACAGTTGACACATTATCTTTAAAACTACAAAACTAAACTTTCGTTTATCGCAACTTATATTATAGATAAATAAATAGTTACTGCCAAGATGCGTTCACGCATTGATACGCGCTGGCATAATACATACATACATACAAACATGATGTCTGGCATAATGTGTGTCGCAATGAACGTAATGATTGTTCTACAGGCGGAGAAAGTGTTGGTAAGCGGCGACCTTGTAATTTAAGATTCCTCAGCGATGGAGATTAAATAATAGTATAGGTATTCGTCCATAAGGCGACTTATGTTACATGGAGTTCTGGGTGTGTGATTGTGTAGGCGACGAGCTAGCCACTTGTCACTACTTTTTCACCTTTTTCGACTGGCCCGTTGGTCGAGTGGTCAGAGACCCTGGCCACAAAACCAAGGGTCGTGGGTTCGAATCCCGCTAGGGGCAAAAGTTTCGTGTAATGATATTTATTAACGTATTTAAGACGTATATCTATCCGTTCACCTAGTTTCCATAGCACAAGCATAAGCTTAGTTTGGATATAGGGAATTGGTGTGTCAGTTGGAAGAATTTATTTATTTATTTTTCCATCTAACCGAGCCCAGTTCTGTTTTTGGCTGAATGTGTTTAGAGAGGCCTGCTGCCCCTTTGACTCTGCCTACCTCTTCGGGGATTATGGGCGTGATGTTATGTATGTATGTTGGTCTGGGACTCGAAAAGCATGTACAAACTGTGTTCCTTGCCTATCTTGTTTTAAAGGCGACTAAGTAATGGTGTATCGGGTATTAAGTATGGGATTATGTAGGCGACGAGTCTTGCTCATAATTTTCTTTCTAACTACGGACTAGTGAAAAAGAAGGACTCCACGCTGTCATACTATAGCGTGAAGCCACGTCTAAGCATGTGCAAGTGAGATACTTATATAACAGATATTATGACAATGAGTGACGGAAGTTGCGTTGTAAGTTGGAGCACCTGAGGAGCTTCAATGTCTAGTTAATGGCGCGGAGTCCTTATTTTTTTACTAGTCCGCGTATCTAACCCAACTCATTTGCATCTCATTGTAAAGTTATTTAATTTTTATTCCCCTTAAAAGATCAACTGCCGAGTTAAAAAACTTTGTAGATTTTTTCCGTTTTTTTCCTACAGAATCAACATTCCGAACCGACGGTAGCTTGGTGGTAGTCAACTTGCTTAAGGCAGTAAACTTAATGATTTATAACTTTTTGAAGTCTATACAAATAAAGTCTACCCCGCTAGTAAACTGGCGTGAAGTTTAGTTAGTTAGTTTATACAAATAAACACACCTTTTCACATTTATAATGTAACCCAGCCCAGTTTTATTATTTGGCTGAATGTGGTTAAGGGGGCTAGGTGCCTCCTTGACTCGGGATACCCCTTCGGGGATTACGGGCGTAAGTATGTATGTACAAATAAACACATTTTAAAAACTCTTGATGTGATTGTGTAGGCGACAGGTGAGCCGCTTGTCACTGCTTTTTTACAATTGTCCATCTGACCCAGCCTGGCTTTATTTTTGGCTGAATGTGGTTGAAGGGGCTTGCTGCCCCTTCGACTCTGCCTACCCCTTCGGGGATTATGGGCGTGATGATAAGTATGTATGTATGTATGTATGTTAAAAACTCTTAATTGCGCATGGCGCAGTAAAATAAATGGGAATCGGCTGAATGGAATCGAGTTAAAATCGGCACATATAAGGATATTATATTTATTTAATTAACTTAAAACTATATTTGTTCTATATTTATTTATGTAAAGAGTTTATATTATATAACATTTTATTAATCTTATCTTATTTTTGTATTTCCATGGAATTTTCCTGGATAATATTTTAATTTGAATTGATTTTTAATTAAAAGGTTTAATGAGTGGTCACCCATCATATTACGCTGTGTCCGTACCAGAACTCCTGCATAGCAGGGTTCCGTATAAATATAAAATCACTAATATTTAATTTGGTTGAAGTAAGTACCTAGCTCAAGCATTTGCATTACAGATATCAGAAACATAAACAGTGGTATCACAAATATTAGATATTAACACTCCCCTTTGACTCTGCCTGTCCCTTAGGGCAGCGTTTCCCATAGAGGGGTACGCGCACCCCTAGGGGTTCGCCATTAGAACATAGGGGGCTCGCGGGAAGATTTACGTAATGGAGGATGAACGACTGCCCCGTGCGACACGCATGTCGGCGGGCGCGCTACTGATCGTACTGTCTGATCTGAACCTGCCTGGAGTCTAAGGGTTCGTCGTCCTCTGAAGACTTTAAAAGGGGTACGAGGAGCCATAAGTTTGAGAAACCATGCCTTAGGGGACGGGCGTGATGCTTTATATCAAATCAAATCAAATAGGTATTTATTTCCATAAGATTACATGTGTGTCAATTTTCTAGTCCCCAGTGTTTGTCCTGAGTGGGTATCGAACCCACAACTCTTGGCGCATGGGGCAGGGTCACTACCGAATGCGTCATCGAGCTTGTCAAATCAGCTTAGAGACCATGGGGGTATGAGCTTCCCCCTGGAACTCGAGGGTCACGGTTTCTGCTCTATTTAAATAACTAAACTTCACGCCACTTCCCTAGGGAGGTAGGCAGAGAGAACCGAACGCCATAAGGCACGATCCTTACACACCTCACTCGCCTCTTCAACATTCATGATCCTTTTCATACAAGCTCTACGGTTTTTATGACTCCTAACATCACCTTCTGTTAATACATGACCAATCTGGTCGTGGTAGGTGAGCCTGGGCCTTCCGCGGCTCCTACATCCTTCCTAACTAAACTTTACTTTTATGCTCTCTATACTATATACTATCAATAATATTATATTGCGCCCCTGAACCAAAAACTGCGTACGACCATCCTAGGGACCCCTAAAAAGCGTCCTTATTGGACATTCCTTTGTATCGCAATTGTGACCATGGCCAGAGACTTTCTAGACATTTTTGTAGACCTTTAGCAATATCCTGATGGCATTGAAAAAGCCCGCTCGAGTCATCAAATGTTATGATTAAGTTGTACCTACTTTTACTTTGTAATATTATTCAAGTATTAGTCCCATGTTGTTCTGGGACTTAAAAAGAATGAGCCAACTGTGTTTCTTGCCTAGCATGTCGTAAAAGGCGACTGATGGTATATCAGGCTTTGGATATGTGATTGTGTAGGCGACAAGCTAGCCATTTGTCACTACTTTTTCACAATTTTCGATCTAATCCCAGTTTTATTTTTGGTTTGAATGTGGTTAGAGGGGCCTGCTGCCCCTTTGACTTTGTCTACCCCTTTGGGGATTATGGGCGTGATGTTATGTAGGTATGTATGTATGTATTCAAGCACGTTAAGCCGTTGGTCCTGCGCCTGACCTCTCTCCGGTCATGTCGGTGCCGTCCCACCGGACTATGAGAGTGAAGGAACAGAGAGTGCACTTATGTTTGCGCACACACTTGTACACTATAATATCTCCTGCGTTGGCTAATCCTCGTTAAGGTTGGCCGCCGTGACCGATATCGGTTAGGAGGTCATTATAATATTATTCACAATTTTCCATCTAACCCGATGATCAGCAGTATTACAGATTTTTACTAAAAACCTATGAAATTACTTAGTAATAATATAATTAGTTAATTATAACAAAAACAATTTGAAACCATTTAATTGTCGGTTTGTTCCAGCTAACTTCTGCAACGTCTAGACCGATTTTGACGAGACTTTCATCAACAGATATTTATTTGTCCCATGTTGGCCTGGGACTCAAAAATGTGCCCACTGTGTTTCTTGCTTACGGTAACGGTAGCGGTCGTTAGCATGTCGTAAAGGCGACTAATGGTATATGGAGTACTGGATTTGTAATTACGTAGGCGACGAGCTAACCTTGTCACTTCTTTTCTCACAATTTTCCATCTACCCGAACTAAATTTTTGGCTAAATGTGGTTTTAGGAGCTTATTGGACTCTGCCTACCCCTTCGGGAATTATGGTATGTATGTGTATGTATGTATTATGTGTGTGTATGTATTATGTATGTTGATATTTATAAGAAAAAAAAGCCAAATCAGTGATTTATACGTTAAAAACTAATTTAATGTACGTTAAATTTTCAAACAAAGTCGCAGGAAACAATTAGTCAACAATAGCATGTCATAGTTTCACAATAGAGTATTCTTTGCAAGACGTCAGCCCACGCGAACCCGGGGGCGGAGGCTAGCAATCTCATTAATACTTTATGAAGACACTTTTACAAACAAGTCATGCAAATAATGGTCATAATATAAACTCTTTAGAGTTAACACTAAAATGGTCCATGGGGTCTTTGTGACCCATGTATAAATATTTAAAATTTATAAATAGGGAAGTGACGTGAAGTTTAGGAAGATAGTTAAGTTAGTAGTATAGAAGAATATCTAATTTTAATCCAATGCATTTAATGTGTTAGTATAAGTCAATATAATACTTTGGCAACACTGGTGGTTTTCTCTATAGTAAAAAGTCTATAGTCTGTGCTGTTCTCTATGATCTAAATCTGTGCTCTGTACTGAATGTGTAACGTTGTATATTATAATAAAACTGCAAGTTATTACACAAAACACGTTTTACTTTAATAATCCAACATAATGGTAACTAGTATCATACTAATTTTATAAAGAGGAAAGATTTGATTGTTCGTTTGTTTGCATCGAATAGGCTCCAAAACTACTGGACGAATTTAAAAAATGCTTTCACCAATGGAAAGCTACTTGATCAGCGAATAACATAGGCTATATTTTATCCCCATATACCCCTGGGAACGGGAGCTACGCGGGTGAAACAGCGGGGCGCTGCAGCTAATGTGTTGATAAATCAGTCAGCAGGACACGGCTGCCTTCTATAGGTACAATATAAGTACGCAAAACGTGTCTCACATTTTGTCCCGTGTTGGTCTGGGACTTAAAAATAATTTGCTAACTGTGTTTCTTGCCTAGCATGTCGTAAAAGGCGACTAATGGTATGGGTTATGGGTATGTGATTGTGTAGGCGACAAGCTAGCCACTTGTTACTTCTTTTCACAACTTTCCATCATCATCTTCCTAGCGTGATGTGCCGTGTTTAGACGGGGTCCGCTTAGACCATGATCCAGGATTTAGCGAGTCTGGTAATTACATTTAAGCGACTGTCGATCTGACCATCGTAACCCTAAGATAGGGGAACCAGACAATTTTTGGATCAAGGTAACAAATCCAAAGTCGTTTGAATTTGCAGGTTTCATCACGATGCTTTCCCTCACCGTCGAGCTAGTGGTATAAATACGTACATAGATTTGAAAAATCCACAGGTACGTGACCGGGTTTGAACCCGCACTCCTCGGTTAAGAGGCGCGTGTTGAGCTACCACCATTGATCTACCGCCGCTCCAACCACCGTTGTCTGATATTTATTATCTATTATTAATACTACGAAGATAAATCTATTCAGTGTTTGTAAAGTATCTTATATCTTTAAATAATGTCATTAATCATCCTCCTAGCGTTATGTCGCGTACTAAGTCGGAGTCCGATTAGACCATGATCCAAGCTTTAGCAAGTCCAGTGATTACATTGAAGCGAATGCTGGCTTGACCTTCGTCATCCTTAGACTGGGGAACCAGATAATTTGGACATGGTCACACATCTTTGATATGTGTTTTAGCACGTTTCTTCTCCACTGATCAAGTGGTATAGATACGTACATAGATTTTGAAAAATCCAGAGGTACATGCACGGGTTTGAACCCACGCCCCTCGGTTATGAGGCGCGAGCCTTACCATTGAGCTGCCACTGCATTCTCCGAATAATATCGTTGTAACGATCTAACGAAAACTGTAACAAATACATTTAATTGCAGGTTACCTCTCTGTTGTGTTAACCAGCGACCATGAAATATTTCGTTATACTACTTGCAATTCCAAGCCTTGCACAAGCATTCACCAGAAGATCATTTAATTGTGGTCTTTGTGATAAGTGTGATAGTCTGGTACATATTTCAAAGGTTGTTTACAATAATTCAGCTTTATACAATTCTATAGTAAAAAAGGATGTATGAAAAGGATTATGAATGTTGAAGAGGCGAGTGAGGTGTGTAAGGAACGTGCCATATGGCGTTCGGTTCTCTCTGCCTACCCCGCTAGGGAAGTGGCGTGAAGTTTAGTTAGTTAGTTTAGTTAGTTTTATAGTAAAAAAAACTCAGTTTATATTGCTGGTTTCCAAATATCTTTTATTTTTAATGACCGTATAAAAAACATATTATTGGGAAAGGTTTATTACTACTGAAGTAGTTTAACACAATCAAAGTAGACACTAGCAATCCTCAACGCCTTAAACATAGTCCGAGAAACAGGAAGCTCTTTTAAGCCAAATAGAAATGAGTTTGGTTCGATACGAAATTGTGAATTTTAAAGAGTTTCTTTGCTTGAACACGCTAATCTCAGGAACTACTGGTCCGATTTGAAAAATTGTTTCAGTGTTAGATAGCCCATTTGTCGAGAAAGATTATAGGTTATATAACATTAACCATAAACGCGGGTGAAACCTCGGAAACTGCTAGTTGTGTATAAGTAGTGACAAGTATTGACGAGCTAGCCTTAACCTACACAATCGCAAACCATATCACATAATTTAGAAGTTTTAAATTTTTTGTGTTAGTTACACAAAAAATTTAAAAAATCACGCCAAAAACTCTAGTAGTATTCGAGTGACATTTGATTTATAAATAGCTTGTCGCTCGGATTAATTAACACATATATAAAATTGATAAATCCTCCAGGATGCCTATTAGTCTATGTCACATGTCATCTCCCATGTTGGTCCTAGACTAAACAAGCATGTACCAATTGTTTCCTTGCCTAGCATGTCGTAAAAAGCGACTAACGGTATATCGGGTTTTGATTGATGTGATTATGATTGTGTGGGCGATGGGCTGGCCACTTGTCACTGCTTTTTCACAATTTTCCATCTAACCCAGCCCAGTTTTGTTTTTGGCTAAAAGTGGTTAAATGAGCTTGCTGTCCTTTTGACTCTGCCTACCCCTTCGGGGACTACGGGCGTGATGTTATGTATGTATGCAAATTAGCGTGTAGTAAGCAAAGTCAATTTAGAGCATTGAGCTATTATTATAATAGTTCAATGATTTAGAGTTATAGTTTTAGATTTGAATAGCATAGTAGCCAAATGTTACGGAGTGAAAGGGTGGAAGTGAATAAGGTAATTTATACTCAGAAAAGAACTTGATATTATATATTAAATGAAATAAAGAAATACAGAAGTAGAAAATTACGTGGCACAAATCAATAAAGCAATAATGACAGGACGAGGAGTTTGACAATATAAAAAAGAAGTATAAAATATAATGGTATTAAAAAAAAGGTTAAACCTGGGTTTGCGGCCAGTTGGTATCATCAAGGAATATGATAATTGTTATTGATACTTATTGTGAATTTGGCGATGAAAAGAGTAACTATAGAGTTTCTTGCCGGTTCTTCTCGGTAGAAGCTAGTTTCCGAATCCGGTGGTAAATTTCCATTTTCATTTGTATGTACTGACGATTATTTGATTATTTAAGCCTACGTAAATAAAGATAATTTCATTTCATATATAATGAAAGGAATCAGGAAAATCCTTAAGTCTACCCGGAACAATAATTTATCTAAGAGCTAAATAGGGATCCATTAATTGGTAAAGTGTAGTTTTATCTTTAGTAAACGGATTTAAATTAACACTATGACGCATGCGGCGCTAACATTAAAGACTTCACTAGTAGATCGTTTGGAAACTTTCACATTACCAATAATGATTATTTAATGATACTTCCGAATTACGGTAATATTGCGATTCGATTGCAAAAGAAGTTTCTGGATTGCAATTACTGCATTCAAATTGAATGTGTGCAAGAGTGTAGTTATCATTGGTATTTAAACAAAGCCATTTACATTGTCCCATGTTGATCTGGGATTAAAAAACCGGCCAAGTGCGAGTCGGACTTGCGCACGAAGGGTTCCGTACTGATATCGAGCATTAAATTTACGTTTTTTGTATGGCAGCCCCCTTAAATATTTATTTTATTTTATTATTATACTCTTATTTGGCCTTGGCCTTTCTCTTCCTCTCCACCCACTAACATTGCCCATCTAACTTACGTAACACTTATATAATGGTACCAGACAAATGGATCATGGTATATTGGAATCAAGGAGGGTAACACCAACACCCCGCCCTGGAAATTCATGGTTTTATATCAACAAATATTTATCCTGGTATGGGGAGCGAATCTATGCTCATTACCTCCGATGCTAACCTTGAGCATTGCACCAACGAGGCTTTATAACATTCAATGATTACACATTCTCAGTTATTCAAGTGTATGAGTTTATTCACCTTTATTAGGTCATGTATAAAAATATAAGACGTCAGTAAATGATTAACTTTTTTGAGCTAAACGTTTTTGAGTCATTCCAAATATTCCATCGACCGTTATAATGATAGGACTACGTCACAGCTATCTGATGGATATTTTATACGAAAAGCCCTCATTAATTTGTGTTAAAAGGTAATTAGGATGTATTTAAAAAAGGTATTAAGTATGATAGCTATGTTTAGCTTTATTATCAGGTAAACCCCATTTCAATGTGTAATTAGGTTTTATTTTCTGATCGCTTGGTCTAAAGTACCCATAGTGGTTTTGCGGGTTAAACGCAAGCGATGCATCTACGCTATCCGATCAGTTCAATCTAACTTTGCGCGTGCGCACACGAGCACGCGAGCAGACGCGAGGCTAGACGGCAAAATACGAAAATATTTTTTTTTTAAGAAAAAAATTGTGATTTTTTTGAGTGTGACATTTGTGTTGTACAGTGGTTTTGGTGTTAACAGATTTTTTTGGTGAGTGTTTTGTCTTTGTTGTTGTATTTTTTAGAAATTTATCTAAGTTGACATAATAGTAATACGTAAGTTTTTTTTTTAAATGTGTAGGAATAAAACGCATTAATTACGTACTTAACGACATTTCCACATTTTTGCGCCATTTTTGTTTTTATTTGGTTTTTATGATGGTAAAATATCAAAATGAGTAACTGTCATTTTAAACTGTAAGTATATTTACACTATCTATATCGAGAATCTTAATTATAACTTATTACTTTATACATGAGTAAAAATAATTTATAAATCCTTTCAACTTTCCTCGTTTAATTTTAACAGATTAATGTAGTGACTTAAGTTTTAATAAGCATGTGTAGGTAGTTCAGTTACAAATCGAATTTTTGGATTTTAAAAGATTCTTATTGCATATAATAGGATGATTTATGCCCTGTTATATTCTGCGATCTTAATCTATACTTATATTATAAAGCTGAAGAGTTTGTTTGTTTGCTTGAACGCGCTAATCTCAGGAACTACTGGTCCGATTTGAATAATTATTTCAGTGTTAGATAGCCCATTTATCGAGGAAGGCTATAGGCTATATAACATTAGCCATAAACGCGGGTGAAACGGCGGGTACAGCTAGTTAGATAAAATAGGATTGTATGTCCTATGTTCCATTGTCGAATATTAATAGCATGATAACAATTAACACATTCATTGTATAAAATGTCGTCTATATTATTCAGGGAAGGGCTGAAGGCATTAAAAAATCACCGTATTATATTTAATTGGCTAAAATCTGTTATTTGACTTCCGAAAAATCTACCCTCATGAAATTATCAATTAGCCAACAATTAAAATCCAAAGTTTGATCGATCGCTGTCAAAAAAATCATATGCATCTCCACAAATATGTTTGTATTATTTGTGTGTATTATTACATACATACATACATACATACATACATAAATAACATCACGCCAGCAATCCCCGAAGGGGTAGGCAGAGTCAAAGCGACAGCATGTATGTATTATTGTATCTATTTGATTATATAATGCTTAATCCAGGATCCAATTTACTTGGGCCAGGCCGCAAAAATAAATTAAAGATCATCATCCTCTTGCCCTTCTCCCAGGTCACCTGGGGTCGGCGCAGCATGTCTTCATTTTCCATACGTCCCGGTCAGCCGTCATCAAGCTATCCACTCCCATTTCTCTCATATCATCTTTCACACATCCATCCATCTCTTATTTGGCCTTCCTCTTCCTCTCCATCCACTAACATTCATACTCATCACTCTCTTTGTCACGTGTTCTTCCTCTCTTCTCATCGCAAAAATAAATTAAAGATACCTTTTTTTAATTACATTTTAATTACAAATAGCTGAATATCATTACTACATCTTGTAGAAGATTGTAAAAGTGACAAAATTGATGCATGAGCAAATGATTTGTATTTATCACATACTATAGTTAATTAGTTATTCAGACAAATAGACAATACATATTATATCATGAAGATAGATCGTTATTCATCTAAGTTACGTATAAAACAAAATTTAACACTAAGCTAGCCGACCTGTTGTTCGAGTGGTCAGAGATCCTGGTCACAAACCACGGGTCGCGGATTCGAATCCCGCTAGGCGCGAGTTCGTGTGATAAACATGGACATTTGTACTCGAGTCATGGATGTTTATAAACGTATTTAAGTATGTCTATCTGTTCACCTAATAATTATAGCACAAGCATAAGCTGTTTGGAATTTATTTATTATTTTTTATTATTTTGCTTCTTTGAATTATGTCCACCCCTTCGGGAATTGGACTCAGGGCTGGTATTAATAAATAGGTAGAAAACAAAATATACATACATACATACATACATACATACATACAATATACATACATAACATCACGCCCATAATCCCCGAAGGGGTAGACAGAGTCGAAGGGGCAGCGAGTTCCTTCAACCACATTCAGACAAAAATAAAGCCGGGATGGGTTAAATGGAAAATTGTTAAAAAGCAGTGACAAGCGGCTAACCTGTCGCCTACACAATCACACACCCAAAACCGCCGCATTAGTCGCCTTTTACGACATGCTAGGCAGGAACCACTGTTGGCATATTCTTTTTAAGTCCCAGACCAACATGGGACAGTGGGCTGGGTTGGATGGTAAGCTATGAAAACAAATATAATTCCGCAAAACTCACGATGGCTTTTCAGATCGATTTTAAGGGCAGAGCCGGAGTTATTAACTATTGAACGGTTTACCTAGAACTTGGCATTTCATAAAATCACTACGAAAACGGATCTCTGTACGGATGTTTGTTAGTAATAGCCGTTTTGAATTTAATTAAAATAAATAATTTAATTTATTTATTTAGCTTTTCAAATCATTTTAAGCACTGAAATCATTAACAATTTACTAGCGTTACCTCCCTGCATCGTTAGAGTCCGCTTATACCATGATCCAGGATTTAGCGAGTCTGGTTATTACATTGAAGCGACTGCCTGACCTTCGTAACCCTTAGTCAGGGGAACCAGACGAATTAGATCCATAGTTATTTTGGTAAATGCGCAAATTCCCAACAACACTTCCTTCACCGCCAAGCTAACTGTAAACATAGATTTAAAACATCCACAGTCCGAGCCCGGGTTTTGAACCAAAATCCCTTGCAAATGCCGCGTGTCTTTACCACTGAGCTACCTCCTTTACTACTTAATATAGGTACGTAATTAACTTAAAACCTCTGTCGTTCGGTAAAAGGGCAAGCCAATTTCGCCTTGGGCAACCAGAAATTCGACAAAATAAAACCCATATTGGCATTGACCGATATACACAACCTGTAGGGTTGCCAAGCAATGTCAAAAAACTTGGATTTGCAATGGGACAAACCAGGACAATTGGTCATTCAAATATTACGTAAGAAGAATTTTGGTATTTTTAAATACTCCCTCGCCTCATGTTAGGTAATTAAACATTCCCCCCGGCCGACGTAAGCATTTGATGATTTTTCAAAAACTATTTGAGTCGGTCTGAAGGTCAGTGTCGGAGTCAAGGTAAGAAGAGGCATGCTCCGGTGGTTCGGACATGTGGAAAGTTTGACTAAACAGATATACAATACGAAAGTGGAAGGATGTAGAAGCCGCGGAAGGCCCAGGCTCACTTACCACGACCAGATTGGTCGTGTATTAACAGAAGGTGATGTTAGGAGTCATAAAAACCGTAGAGCTTGTATGAAAAGGATGATGAATGTTGAAGAGGCGAGTGAGGTGTCTAAGGATCGTGCCATATGGCGTTCGGTTCTCTCTGCCTACTCCGCTAGGGAAGTGGCGTGAAGTTTAGTTAGTTAGTTAGTTTCAAAAACTATCCTTGCTGAAGTAATCCTAATCCAGATTCACTTCAGGCTTAATAATACTTGAATTCAGGCTTAGTTATACTTGAACGGCCCGCAGCCATCAACCACTTTCAGCCAAAAATGAATTTGGGTTGTAACCCAACCCAATTTGTGAAAAAATAGCCACAAGTAGGATAATCACAAACTTATAACCCGAAACAATATGAGACGCTTTTTACGACATGCTAAGTTAGGAACACAGGTGGTGCATATTTTTAAGTCCCAGACCAACATGGGACAATAATTCCGTTTTTTCCAAAAATGGCGCATGAATTTTAAAGTAGATGACCTTTATTAATGGGTCATATCAGAAATAGTTAGGAATATAATTACCTAACTATTTCTGATTTTCCCTGACGTTACAAAAAACAGGTCATGTCCTAAAAAAACACGACGTTTGGCAACCCTACAGTGTACAATAAGATGTTTTGTATGTCTGTCTGTATAAGTGAACTTTATACACACTTTCCAATGATTATGTAATATAGGTACGTCGATCGTATTAAGAATATTATGTAGTATGTTGGACTCATCATGTTTATTGCATTTATACTCGACTACGTCGGAGTTAAGAGGTTTATATTTACATATGTTCCGCACCTAAAGTACTTGTCTGGTTTTGATGAAAAATGCGTTAATCGAATCTCTTATTTCCTGACCTATATGTTTCATACCTACATTTGACTGGATCGATGACTCATTCGGTAGTGACCCTGCCCCATGCGCCAAGAGTTGTGGGTTCGATCCCCACCCAGGACAAACATTCGTATGATGAATACTTGTGTTTATTCTGTGTCTGGGTGTTAATATTGAATATTTAAGTATATATTTTTAATACCACTGTTGTTTCTGATATCCGTAACGCAAGTGCTTAAGCTACTTACCTCGGCGTCAGATCAATGTATGTGATGTAGTCTGATATTTATTTATTTAATACTACTTAATTTTTTTTTTAAATACCTATCGTCACGCCCGTATTTCCCGAAGAGGTAGGCAAAGACCAAAGATCCAGTAGAGCTAACAATTGTGCTAGAACCTGCTGGATTACTTAATCCAGCATTTAAATTTTTAATAGCGATTAAAATCTAGCGGAATTGAACCAGCACAAGATCACAAGATCAAAGCGTACAGACAGAAGCCAACGGTCAACAAAGTCGCGGTTTGTTTAATATTAAGTAAAGATTTTTATTTTATTTTATTTTATTTTATTTTATTTTATTTTATTTAATTTTATTTAATTTTATTTAATTTTATTTAATTTTATTTAATTTAATTTTATTTAATTTAATTTTATTTAATTTTATTTAATTTTATTTAATTTTATTTAATTTTATTTAATTTTATTTAATTTTATTTAATTTTATTTAATTTTATTTAATTTTATTTTATTTTATTTTATTTTATTTTATTTTATTTTATTTTATTTTATTTTATTTTATTTTATTTTATTTTATTTTATTTTATTTTATTTTATTTTATTTAATTTTATTTTATTTTATTTTATTTTATTTTATTTTATTTTATTTTATTTTATTTTATTTTATTTTATTTTATTTTATTTTATTTTATTTTATTTCATTTCATTTCATTTCATTTCATTTCATTTTATTTCATTTTATTTTATTTTATTTTATTTTATTTTATTTTATTTTATTTTATTTTATTTTATTTTAAAAACAATACAGTATGAACATCTTAATATCTAACACATTTAAATTACTTTCTACCATTTATTTGTTTCCGCATATAGAAGCTAAATGCTTGTTTTACAAAAAGAGAGAAAAATAATATATAATTACGAATAGTTACATAAAAAAGAATTTAGGTTAGTGATCAACTATTAGGATGAGCTATTTTAAATAAGTGTTGATGAGTGCACATCAAACCAGTCCTTATATAGTGTCGCTTTGACACTTAGTATGCTAGAAGCAAACAAGTCAAGCTGGAAATCTGAAGGTATGTTTATTATCTTGAACTTGAAAATAAATGAATTCGGTAAATAGTAGTTAACACACGGACTAGTAAAAAAATAAGGACTCCACGCTGTTATACTATAGCGTGAAGCCACGTTGATGCATGTGTGAGTACTTAAAGGTACCAGATATCGGATATCTGTCATTTGGAGCACTTATTACGTCAATGTGTGACGTAAGTTGCGTGTCAAGTTGAAGCACTTGACGAGCTTCAACGTCCAGTTAGTGGCGCGGAGTCCTTCTTTTTTTACTAGTCCGTGAGTTAACAATAACTTCTAGAATACACTAATACCATAAGAGACATACGGACGGATAGTTTACACAGTCAATATTTGACAGTCTGCGTACGTCTGAGGCCATCAAAAAACTGTTTAGACGGCACATTCAAATTAGACATGACGTTACATTGCATACTTATGGCAGTCGCTTCAGTGTAATAACTAAACTCGCTAAATCCGGAACCATGGTCTAAGCAAACCCCAGCTAAGCATATAATACTTTGTTGTAGGTCAGTTTGATGTACAAACATCAGGGCAGCCAATCTCAACGAGGATTAGCCGACGCAGGAGATATTATAGTGCACAAGTGTGTGCGCAAACACAGGTGCACTCTCTGTTCCTTCCTTCCTTGGACATAAATAGCGCCCGGAGTTCCGGAAGAGGCAAGCCCCTTTAACCACATTCAGCCAAAAATAAAACTGGGCGGGCTGGGCCTGCTGCCCCTTTAACTCTGCCTACCCCTTCGGGGATTATGGACGTGATGTTATGAATGTTATTAGAATATGAGGATTTCCACATCATGCTCCTTCTTCGCCTAACAAGTGATCTCAGCCCGTACGTCGATTTGAAATATCCCGAGGTACGAGCCCAGGTTCGAACTGAAACCCCTGGCATATGAGGCGTCCTTACCATTGAACTATTCTCACTGCACTAACAAGTCTATATTTCATAATAACAGCTATTAGATGCCGTTATTACAATAGCCATTGTTAATTGAACATCTGGACAATTTTCAATTGCATAACTATCGATATCATGACTGACATATAACACTGCGTTATACGATTGCGCTAACTTAAATATTGAATATTAACACCCAGACACAGAACAAATACAAGTATTCATAATACGAATATTTGTCCTGGGTGGGGATCGAACCCACAACTCTTGGCGCATGGGGCAGGGTTACTACCGAATGTGCCATCGAGATTGTCGATACTAGGTGATCGGATAGACATACTTTTATAATGGACGTTTATAAACGTCCATTAGTCGAGTACAAATGACCATGTTCACACAAAACTTTTTCCCTAGCGGCATTCGAACCCACGACCCTCGGTTTCGTGGCCAGGGTCTCTGATCCCTTAACCAATGGGTCTGTCGATATAGTCGGTTACTCCTCAAGGAGTGTTTCATTAGCACCAAAAAGTACAATAGGGTGACCCCCAACAGGGAGAATACAAAAGGCCCGCGCGACTACCTCACGGCTCGGCGCATTTAATTTCACTGCGCCATGGCGCAGTGAGTTAACTTAATGAGTAAGCGCAGTGAGCTTCTGAGTTACTGAGTTAAGGCAATTAACTAACTAACTAAACTTCACGCCACTTCCCTAGCGGGGTAGGCAGAGAGAACCGAACGCCATATGGCACGATCCTTACACACCTCACGCGCCTCTTCAACATTCATAATCCTTTATATACAAGCTCTACGGTTTTTATGACTCCTAACATCACCTTCTTTTAATACACGACCAATCTGGTCGTGGTAGGTGAGCCTGGGACTTCCGCGGCTCCTACATCCTTCCACATTCGCATTGTATATCTGTTTAGTCAATCTTTCGTCATCCATTCTTTCCACATGTCCGAACCACCGGAGCATGCCTCTTGTTACCTTGACTCCGGTAAGGCAAATATTGAGTTATATTGATGTATCTCGTTTCAATTGCAAATAGTTCTATAATTGTAGGAGTCAGTTATTATTTTTATTTACAGCGGAAATCCGTTATGCAATAAAAATAGTATTACTTAAGCAAATTAGGTTGATTGCATGGGATTATTCAATACTATCCTTACTTATATTATGAATGCGAAAGATATGTTGTATGTCTGTTACGTCTTATTTTAAATATGTATTTATATGATTGTCAAATAGCTAATCAATAAATCGTAATAAAGATTAAAGGGTACTCTTTAAACTGAAAAAAATATATACTAATAAGACTGGCCGACTGGTCGAGTGGTCAGAGAATCCCGCTAGGGGCAAATATTTCGTGTGATGAACATGGATATTTGTACTTGAGTCATGGATGTTTATAAACGTATTTAAGTATGTCTATCCGTTCACCTAGTATCCGTAGTACAAGCTTATAGGCTTAGTTTGGGACTAGGGAATTGGTGTGTCAGTCTGAATAATTTATTATTAATATAATAGCGTGTCCGTAGACGAAAACTATTTTTTGAATATTCATCTATAAGAATATCAGATCGATTAAATATGCAAAAGCTATGTAATTATATGCATCATAAGAAGGAAAACTACAGATATTACAAACGTTTACGCTATAAATGAGTCATTTATTCGAGATTGCGCCAACACTTTGGGGAATCCACTTATGACTCCACTTATAGATAACTATCTACATCTTTGTAACCGCAAGGCATAGTTAGTTTACCTTTGTATCGAAAATATCTAAAGTATGTTCATCATCATCTTCTTAGCGTTATGTCCCGTACTTAGACGGGGTCCGCTTAGACCATGATCCAGGATTTAGCGAGTCTGGTTGAAGCGACTGCCGATCGGACCTTCGCAACCCTAAGATAGGGGAACCAGACAATTTTTGGATCATGGTTACAAATCCAAAGCTGTTTGAATTTGCAGGTTTCATCACGATGTTTTCCCTCACCGTCGAGCTAGTGGTATAAATACTTACATAGATTTGAAAAATCCAGAGGTACGTGCCCGGGTTTGAACCCGCATTCCTCGATTAAGAGGCGCGTGTCCTTACCATTTAGCTACCACCGCTACTTATATCTATAGTATGTTCATACATAAGTATATTATATCATCACGCGTATAATCCCCGTGGAGGTAGGCAAAGTCAAAGGGGCAGCCCTCTTAACCACATTCAGCCAAAAACTAAAACTGTGCTGGGTTAGATAGAAAATTGTGAAAAAGTAGTGAGAAGTGGCTAGCTCGTCGCCTACACAATCACATACCCACAACCCAATATATTAGTCGCCTTTTACGACATGCTAGGCGAGGAACTTAGTTGGATTTCTTTTTACGTCCCCAATATGGGACAAAGTATGTTCGGTTGTGAATAACTCAATAAATATCTGAATTAACTCACTAACTCAGCACTGCGCTAACTCATTTAGTTAACTTATTCTCAGGAACGGGAACTAGGCGGGTGAAGCTGTAGGGCGCTGGTAGTTCAGCATTAAAGTAGGGTTAGATGGAAAATTATATACAATAAAAAAATTACATATTTAACATAATAGTTGTACGTAGTACATTATTACTCTGTGATAATAGCAAGGTGACTAATAATTCTGTTAAGTTCATCAGTTAGATTATAAAAAAATATTGAACATGTATTTTTTATTTATTTGTCAAACAAACATTGACGAAGATACAATGCATTCAAGTTGCGCGAATAGTGACGTCGCAAGCCCCCACTCCAAAACTTTGGTGCTCTTTATCTTTGTGATTTTTTGTTAATCCGATAAAGCGAAAAATATGTGTCCTAGTATTTTTGTATAATCTAACTGACGTACAAAATAGAATTATAGTTTTTAATGCAGTCATGATCCCAATTCCCAAAGGCAGGCAGAATCCAAGGAGAATTAAACTTATTCAGCCACGTAATACATAATTAAAACAAATGAACTGTTTGAATGAATCACTCCTATACTCTCATTACGGATACTAAGAACAGCGCACTAATCTGTATTATCTAGATTTTTTCCTATTAAAAACCTAGTTTTCCCACAGAGAAGTAGTACGTGTGAACGATATACTATACATTTAGTTTCTCATGAGCACTAATTAGTCTAGTTCTGTCTAGTATTTACATATTAATACGTGAAGCAAAAACTTTAAAGAAAAATCTATAGTTTTGCAATCGATAGTTGATCGCTAAAATCATCTATACGATCGATAGGATAATCCATGTCTCTGTTAGTGCAATGCAATCAGTAAACAGCAATATTATCGATCGTTTCCATTGCTGCTAACCAATGTACTATCGATAGTATTGCTGTTTATCGATAACTAGCTGTCCCGGCGAACTTCGTATCGCCCAGTAAATGAAAATTGACATTGATTTGTCGATTGACATTTAACATTGACAGATACGAATCCCACCGTTTAATATAAGAAAATCCTTTTGCTTTTATTTTGTTTTATCGTCAATTTTTCAAATGTTTTTAATAGTTATTCTGTTATTCTGGACGAAGACAAATCCAAAAAATCAAAAACAACGTAAATCGGTTCAGCCGTTCTCGACTTATAAGTGGTGTAACAAACACGACTTTGTTTTATTTATATAGATATTGCAGTATCGATATACTATCAATACTATCGATTTTCTTCGACTATTGACAGACAATCGATATTGACTATGGAGCAGCAACACTAGTCCCAACCGAGTTCCCTGCCTAGCATGTCGTATACAATATTTTGAGTCCATTTGTCTGTCTGAAGACTTTGTATCACTGAGTAATGATTTAAAATAAATAAGTATATCGTCCTTTTGTTTTTCGAAATTGTAAGAACGGTTACTCAACAATTAAGCAACTAATTAATTAATATTTACTCTGCAATGTGTTGCGAACGGAGGCCATGTTCGTTAGTTAAATGTAATTATTATATACATATCATTACGCTTGCAGTCCCCGAAGGGGTAGGCCAGGGAAAAAGGATTTTACTAATATTATCACATACATTAATCTGACTCCGAGGTGAGTAGCTTGAGCAATTGGGTTACGGATATCAGAAACAACAGTTGTATTACAAACATATACTTAAATATTGGATATTAACACCCAGACACAAAACAAACACAAGTACTCATGATGAATACCCACAACTCCACAACTCTTGGCGCATGGGGCAGGGTCACTACCGCATGCGCCTTCGAGATTATAAACGCGAAAGTTTGTATGGACTTCGGATCTATGTTGCTTTTTCGCGAAAAAAGTAATAAACGGATTTTAACAAGACTAGTTTAATATAGGTATTTCATACAGCCGAATAAAACTATGTTCTATCGATGTTGACTGTCTCGTTGGTCGAGTGGTCAGAGATCCTAGCCACGAAACCAAGGGTTGCGGGTTCGTATCCCGCTAGGGGTAAATGTTTCGTGTGATGAACATGGACATTTGTACTCAAGTCATGTATGTTTATAAACGTATTTAACTATGTCTATCCGTTCACCTAGTATCCATAGCACAAGCGTAAGGTTAGTTTGGGACTAGGGAATTCGTGTGTCAGTCTGGAGAATTTATTTATTTATGTACCACGCATGCGAAGCCGCGGGCAGAACTATGTTTAGTAAAGCTCCTCAAATCACATTTAACCAAAAAATAAAATTTGCTTGAGTTTCAAAAATGTGAAAAAGTAGTGACAAGTGGCTAGCTAGTCGCCTACACAATCACACCCAAACCCGATACACCATTAGTCGCCTTTTACGACATGCCAGGCAAAGTACACAGTTGGCACGTTATTTTTAAGTCCCAAACCAACATGGGACTTCATCTAAAATGTAAATATTAGTATTGCGTTGCACAAATCTGTAGGTACCTCTTTTTTAGACTTGAGCCAATTTGTAACATCCAATTATATCTCGAAAGCAATTCAAATGTTATTCACACTGGGTGATGACCTGAGAGGGGGCGGAGGGGGGATATAATACCTGCAAAAAGAGCGGAAACTTCACTTCGTCATGAATGTTTTTTATTACCTATTGGTGATGATCAAAAGTACTTTATTTTTTAATAGTTTTTGCCCGCGTTCTCTTGCATGGTACATCGATAAACCATAGTCTATGTACTATTTCATTCTATAGTTTATGTTCGTGCTTAATTTCATACAGATATATTCTGTGGTTTTTGAGTTTATTTGTTTCAAACATACAAATTCCTTTTTTTTTATCAGACTTTATCACATACATTGATCTGACTTTTATAGATGTAGATGTAGAAAACCCCCTGTGTGTGGCTGGGTATTTCAATATTGAAATTACTCAGTAACAATGCGGAGTTAGGAAATTGGCGGTTTAATCACCCCTTGTGCCTCGGAGAGCACGTTAAGCCGTCGGTCCTGCGCCTGACCTCTCTCCGGTCATGTCGGTGCCGTCTCACCGGACTATGAGAGTGAAGGAACAGAGAGTACACCTGTGTTTGCGCACACACTTGCGCACTATAATATCTCCTAGTTGGCTAATCCTCGTTGAGTTTGCCCGCTGTGACCGATATCGGTTAGGAGGATATTATTATAAGACTAGCTGTGCCAGCGGTGTCACCCGCGTAACTTCTCCCGTTTTCCCAACATTTCCCTTCACTACTCTGCTCCTATTAATTGTAGCGTGATGAAAAGTATACTATAACCTGCCCAGGAATATGAAGAATAATTGTACCAAGTTTCGTTAAAATCGGTCGAGTAGTTTTTGTTTCTATAAGGAACATACAGACAGACAGACAGACAAAAATTTTACTGATTGCATTTTTGGCATCAGTATCGATCACTAATCACCCCCTGATAGTTATTTTGAAAATATATTTCATGTACAGAATTGACCTCTCTACAGATTTATTATAAGTATAGATGTAGATAAAAACTCAACTAACAAGATGTTTTTCTTTGGCTAAGTAAAATTACTAGGGTGGCCCATCCTAATGTAAAAGTTATGAAATGTACTCTTGAAATCACCGTCTGTCTACCAGAGAAAAACCCCTTTAAAAATAGGTTTACCTAACCGTATTTTTCTGATAACCAGGAACAAACAGACATAACCTTGTACTTTTTTTTTTGCAATAAATTTCGTTTATTTTATGCAGTCATACGCATACAGTCCTTGATAAAATGTTATTTTGGCATTCAAAACAGGCACTTTAATTTGATTTCTCTGTACAGATTTTGTAAGTCAATATTTTTTACAATCATTGTCAACCGAATCATCAAATAAAAATTAATTTAAGACGTGAGAAACAGTCGAACTAGCACTTCCTTTTTTGACAACACTTGAAAAATCCAAAATGGCCGACGTGCCAACATGATAACTGAATTAAATACAACATTTTCGTTCAAAACATGCGTTTGTGTGTGCATATTATGTTACTCACTGCCATATATATTAATATCACAAGATCCTACTAATTTTAAAGTTTACACGACTTGGTTACTTGATCAACATGCTTTTAAGTAGATAATAATTTATCGTGTGTTTATAGAATTAGCGACCTCAGTCTAATCTTTGCGAACTTTGTAAAGGTTTTCTGGCAATGGAGACTTTAAACAATAGACGAGGTCAAACATGCGCCTACCTTGTTTGAGAAATAAAAAAAAAACTAACGCCAAATGTGCCAAATGTGTATGGCGTACCTTGCATGGCGTATCGTAAAAAGCTAACGGTATATGGGGTTTTGTGTGGGCGATTGTGTAGGCGACGAGCTAGCCGCTTGTCACTACTCTTTCACAATTTTCCATCTAACCCAGTCCAGTTTTATTTTTTGGCTGAATGTGGTTCAGGGGGCTTGTTGCCCCTTCAAATCTGCATACGCCAAGCACGGTCCTTACACACCTCACTCGCCTCTTCAACATTCATGATCCTTTTCATACAAGCTCTACGGTTTTTATGACTTCTAACATCACCTTCTGCTAATACACGAGCAATATATGACAATAAGTAGTCCAAACAAAATAAATGCGCCGGAATATTGCACATATGTGATAAACGGCGCGCATATTTGCATTCAAGTATGGCAGTTAGCCAAATTTTCCTATATGGTGAGGCCATATTAACCATTAATGGACAAGTTAGCGTCTTGACTGGCTCGATGGCGCATTTAGTAGTGACGGTGTCCTACGCGCCAAGAGTGGGTCCGACCCTCACCTAGGACAAATATTCATGTGACCAATATATGTGTCAGTTCTGTGTCTGAGCGTTATACTAATATTACAAAGAGGAAATATTTGTATGTGTGTATGTAACGAATAAACTTAAAAACTACTGGACCGATTTCAAAAATTCTTTTACCAATAAAATGCTACGTTATCTCTGATTAACATAGGCTATAGAATATTATAAAAAAAAAATTGGAAAATGTCCACATGGTGGACGACGGGGCGGGCCGCTAGAAAATAATAAATAAATTAATTCTCTAGACGGACACACCAATTCTCTAGTTCCAAACTAAGCTTATGCTTGTGCTATGGATACTAGGTGAACGGATAGATATACTTAAATACGTTTATAAACATACATGACTCGAGTACAAGTGCCCGTGTTCATTACACGAAACATTTGCCCCTAGCGGGGTTCGAACCCGACCCTTGGTTTCGTGGCTAGGGTCACTGACCACTCGACCAACGGGCCTGCATCACTAAGTTGGCGCAGTGAGTTATGCCTGATATGAGTTGAGTTATTTTAATGAGCTACGCCTACAAATGGACGTCTTTATTGTACACCCACGACACATTTCCATAGTTTTGCGATTTCCTGAAGGTTGCACCAAAATTTATAGGATGTTACTACCAAAAACGATCACCTTACTTCCGTTTCAATGTTAACGTCAATGTATGTTAGGTCTTCATGCATAAATTAATCAATGGATTGCGATGAAATTTGGCAAGCCCAAAGATTAAACCTCAAGAATGGATATAGACTTTTTATCCCGGAAAAATTGATAAAATTAATACAATAGACAAATAGAAATAGGAAAAATTAAAAAATAATCTATACTTATAATAAATCTGTAGAGAGGTCAATTCTGTACATGAAATATATTTTCAAAATAACTATCAGGGGGTGATTAGTGATCGATACTGATGCCAAAAATGCAATAAGTAAAATTTTTGTCTGTCTGTCTGTCTGTATGTTCCTTATAGAAACAAAACCTACTCGACGGATTTTAACAAACTTTGCACAATTATTCTTCATACTCCTGGGCAGGTTATAGTATACTTTTCATCACCCTACAATCAATAGGAGCAGAGTAGTGGAGGGAAATGTTGGGAAAACGGGAGAAGTTACTCCATTTTTAAGCTTCCGTCGCGTGTGCAGCCTTAATGGTTAAAGTTACATAGAAATCATGTATGACGGAAATAGTCTTTATAATATTAACTATAAACGCGGGTGACAGCGCTGGCACAGCTAGTAAATAATAAGAAATAAACGTATGTGCTACCAACTAGGTTCCAGACTCATATGCTGCTTATGCTGCTACTGCTCTTATGCTGCAACGGCATCGAGTCAACACCGCAGAAGCGCTGGTATTCTGACAGGACCTAATGTTGTAGTATGTCTGTAATTGATAGACCCGTTGGACACATGAAGTCTTTCCTCGGACCGTTCAAGCGGGTGAAGCCACGGGCCAAAGCTAGTTTTGTATAATTGAGCTCCAAACTAACTAATTAACTTAACTTCGAGGTAGGCAGAGAGAACCGAACGCCATATGGCACGATCCTTATACACCTCACTCGCCTCTTCAACATTGAGCTCCAGTTAGTAGATAAATGGTTGGGCAAGACCGATTTCTGATGCTAAGGAGAATGAGGGGGGTGAGGGGGGGGGGAATGATCAACAATGATCTGCTCTCGTAAGACGCTATTACTATTGCTAAACATTGCGTCTGATGATGGACTTGGTGAGAACGTGAGTTGAGTTCCGTAGCTTTTGATACCAAATATAGAAGGTGCCAAACAGTTCTGCCAGCTTTATACTAGGCAAGAAACACAGTTGGCACATTATTTTTAGTCCCCGACCAACATGGGGCATTAGAATAACGATACTATCGATTTTATTTAACTATTAATAGGCTATCGATAGACTGCATAATTCCCGAAAGAATTTTTAAAATGGGTTTTTTAAGCCACGGACTAGTAAAAAAAGAAGGACTCCACGCTGCCATACTGTAGCGTGAAGCCACGTCTAAGCATGTATGAGTGAGACACTTAAGGATACCAGATATCGGATATTTGTCATTTGGAACACTTATTATTTCAATGAGTGTCGTAAGTTGCGCGTCAAGTTGGAGCACCCGAGGAGCTTCAACGTGTAGTTAGTGCAGCGGAGTCCTTATTTTTTTACTAGTCCGTAAGTAAGGCGTAAAAGCTCAATAAACAAAAGCACTCACATGCGCATCTTCTTTAATATAATAATGAATCGCTAAATGTGTTGCTAAGTGCAAATCTTGAGAACAGCTGAACTGATTTCGCTAATTTTTTTTACAATTAACAGATGAAGGATCTTATGAAAAAAAAAAAGTTGCACGGAAAAAAGAAATGGGTATTAAAAATCCGAGAACGGGGCGTTACGAAGTGCGCCGGGTCAGCTAGTTAATGATGTATGTTAGGATTTCATACAAGTTTTCAAAAATATAGGGTTGTTTATAAAACAATATATAAAACTAATAAAAAAGGATATAGGGAAAGTAAGAAAAACTTACATTGACATATGCGTAAGATATACTTAACTAAAGAATAGAATAAAAAACGTTTTTCTATACACACGAGTAACCCTAGCAGTATTATAGGATACAATTTGCTAACCCATTGTGTGAACAATTACGCAATTGGATTAAACAGTTCATTAAGACAGACTGTGCTAAACGCTGGAACAAGGTCAAGATCGCCATTTGGTTTGAAGTGCCTCTCGGAGTGTCGTCGATTTGATGTTAGAGGCCCCGTGTTTATACGAGTCTCTTTTGATACGAGGCCCCCTAGATATCAGCCCCTTTTGATTTGAGGTCCTCTTTATATGAGACCCCTTAATGTGAGGCCCCCCTGATATGAGACCCTCTTGATATGAGGCCCTCTTGATATGAGACCCTCTTGATATGAGACCCCTTTATATGCCCCCCCCTTGATGTGAGGCCATCTTTATATGAGCTCCCCTTGATGTGAGGCCCCTTTGATATAGGACGCTCTTAATACAAGGCCTCTTGATATGATTAGTTTATAGTCCAGTATTGCACACATTTAAATTGTAAGGTTGCATAACCTAGATTTCCCCAGTGTCATATCTAGTCTAGCCCTCAATCTAGTAGTTATGACAATGACAGGCATTGCAGGTTGAGCACTATTCATTAAGCGTTACTGGCAGATTCTGATGTACGGCAACATCAGACATGTTGTAATACAGTTGAATAGGAATTAGATTAAAAATCATTATGATTTAACAATTTCTAGTTTCTGACCTTAAAGGAAACCCTTATGTCACCATATTTTGGTCATCTGTCTGTAATTTTTTTTTTAAGGAGCAATTAATAGGGATGATGTCTTCATTAAAAAACTATAATTGTATTTAGTCCATCAGTTAGATTATACGAAAATACTAGACATATATATGTCGCTTTATCAAATGAACAAAAAATCACAAAGATCAAAGTTTAAGAGCGGGGGCTTGCGACGTCACTATTTAGTAAACATTGTACGAAAGTGTGACGTCACGCGCATCTTGAATGCATTGTATCTTCGTTAATGTTTGTTTGACAAATAAATAAAAAAATACATGTTTGAAACCTGCAAATTCAAACAACTTTGGATTTGTAATGTATGAGGGTTACGAAGGTCAGATCGGCAGTCGCTTCAATGTAATTACCAGACTCGCTAAATCCTGGATCATGGTCTAAGCGGACCCCGACTGAGCACGGGACATAACGCTAGTCTGTTTTGAAGTCTATTATTAACTATCTTAAGAGTAACTACCGAGTTCCTTGCCAGTTTCTTCTCGGTGGAATCAGCATTCCGTACCGGTGGTAGATTCACATTGCTCTACAGATTTCTGTAAAATTGACGATTTATAAGTGCTTTTGAGGCCTACATAAAAAAAAATACATTTTAAATTAAGATTTTTTTTTATTATTATATACAAACATCACATACATTGATCCGACTCCGAAGTAAGTAGCTTAAGCACTTGTGTTACGGATATCAGAATCAACAGTGGTATTACGAATATATACTTAAATATTGGACATCAACACCCAGACACAGAACAACACAAGTATTCATCATCGTCACTACCGAATGCGTCATCGAGCCAGTCAAATAAAGGGTCTAAATCAAATATGTAAATTTTTGCTAATAAAGTAGCTTACCCCAATTTTTTTAAATCCGTACTTGTTATACAACTCGTATGAGAAAGTTAGCCAACATGTGTAATTATCTTGGTATTTGGATAATTGGTGTTTTATTGCTATTTTTATGAGGCGTTTGTAGGGCTTGGCTGTACGCTGAGGCCCTCAAACTTTTGGGGCCCTTAAGCCTGGCCCTTTAAGAATAAATAAATATCAGACTAAGTACATCATATACATTGATCTTACTCCGAGGTAAGTAGCTTAAGCACTTGTGTTACGGATATCAGAATCAACAGCGGTATTACAAATATATACTTAAATATTTGATATTAACACCCAGACACAGAACAAACACAAGTATTCATCATACGAATATTTGTCCTGAGTGGGGATCGAACCCACAACTCTTGGCGCATAGGACAGGGTCAAACCGAATGAGCCATCGAGCCAGTCAGCCGTGTAGCTTATTGCTCTTTGCCCTAACCCAGGGTTTCTCAAACTTTTGACTCCACGTACCCATTATAAAGTCTCCAGAGGACGGCGAACCCCTAGACTCCAGCCAGGTTCAGATCAGACAGTACGTTCAGTAGCGCGCCTGCCGACTAGCGTGTCGCACAGGTCAGTCGTTCATCCTCCATTACGTAAATCTTCCCGCGAACCCCCTATGATCGAATGGCGAACCCCTAAGGCATAGGTTCCTAAACAGGGCGATATCGCGTCCTAGTTGGCGCTGGAGATTTTCGAGGGGGGTAGCGGGGCGGTAGCGGGACTAAGGCAAATGGCGGGCGTTATGACAGTTCAGGGGACAGTCGCGGTATACTACCTAATTAGAAATTTAACATCATAAAATACTTGCCTCTATTTTTAGGAAAAAACATCGTAACTAGCCGTTTGGGACGTTTGTTTACCCCTTAGCCACGACCAGGAATTGTATGATTACAGGGAGATAACTAGCTTTATTTGTAATTATTAATAGATAATAATATATGTATATGAAATTGGTATATTATTAAAATGGGGGCGTTTGATTTTTTTTTCTTATAAAGGGGGCGGTAATTCAAAAAGTTTGGGAACTTATGCCCTAGGGGTCCGCGTACCCCCTTTAAGAAACGCTGCCCTAACCCTTCGGGGATTGCGGGCTGATAGTAGGCAAGACTAACTAAGATACCTGCGCTCCACAACACGACATACTTAGAGTTATGATCTCAAACATGTTTAGTATTCTTTACTGCGAGAGAAGCGTGCTTCGCGGTATTACGGCTTTATTATTGTAATCTATTTACATATGGTCGTATACATATATACCGCCTCGATGCATATGTATAATGTAAACTTAATTACGTGTCATTCTGTTTGTTTATCTATGCCTGCTATGTGTCCCGGATTAATCCTCGTCTGATTAAATGATAATTTTATTTCGAGTCAATAAGTGTATAATTTCATTGGCCCGTTGGTCGAGTGGTCAGAGACACTAGCCACGAAACCAAGGGTCGCGGGTTCGAATCCTAGGGCAAATGTTTCGTGTGATGAACATGGAAATTTGTACTCGAGTCATGGATGTTTATAAACGTATTTAAGTATGTCTATCCGTTCGCCTAGTATCTATAGCACAAGCATAAGCTTAGTTTGGGACTAGGGAATTGGTGTGTCAGTCTGGAGGATTTATTTATTACTAGCTGTCCCGGCGAACTTCGTATCGCCCAGTAAATGAAAATTGACATTGATTTGTCGATTGACATTTAACATTGACAGATACGAATCCCACCGTTTTATATGAGAAAATACTTTTGCTTTTATTTTGTTTTATCGTCAATTTTTCAATGTTTTTAATAGTTATTCTGTTATTCTGGACGAAGACAAATCCAACAAATCAAAAACAACGTAAATCGGTTCAGCCGTTCTCGACTTATAAGTGGTGTAACAAACACGACTTTGTTTTATTTATATAGATTATTTATTTATAATCTTACACTAATATTATAAGCGCGAAAGTTTGTATGTATGGATGGATGTGTGGATGTTTGATACTCTATCACGCAAAAAGTACTGCATGATTTTATTGAAACTTTACAATAGTATAGCTTATACATTAGAATAACATATAAGAGCTATGTTTCATCGATGTACCACGCGAGAAACGCCGCGAGCAGAAGCTAGTATTGAATAGTTTTTTTATACTTATGTACATACATACCTTTGGCTGTAATTAAATTATATTTGGCCCTGGCAGAATTCGAACCCAAGCTTTACTTTCTGATAGGCGGAGCAATAATATTAATGTTGTTATGCCATGGCGCGTTTCAAGTTAACTCATAGCGCAATGAGTTGCGCTTGAGTTAACTTGAATTTACAAGTTTAGTTTTAGTATGTGAAACCTCTTACCTACTTATCTAACTCATTATTCCTTTAAATATGTTAAAGGATTTTGGATAATGAGTAAACAATTTTTTACTTTGTATACAAAATAGCCAGTCAGCTGATCAACTTTTGTCATCATCATCTTCCTAGCGTTATGTCTCGTGCTTAGACGGGGTCCGCTTAGACCATGATCCAGGATTTAGCGAGTCTGGTAATTACATTGAAGCGACTGCCGATCTGACCTTCGTAACCCATAAGATAGGGAAACCAGACAATTTTTGGATCATGGTTACAAATCCAAAGTTGTTTGAATTTGCAGGTTTCATCACGATGTTTTCCCTCAGCTAGTGGTATAAATACGTACATAGATTTGAGAAATCCAGAGGTACGTGCCCGGGTTTGAACCCGCACTCCTCGGTTAAGAGGCGCGTGTTCTTACCATTGAGCTACCAACTGATCAACTTTTGTATGGAAATTAAAAGCACTAAAGATAACCTTGTATATAAAGAACGTTGCAAATAAAAATAGGTAATATAAAGTGCATATTTATGGCCAGGCCATTGCTCCAAGTCTTACTATATAAATCAAAACAATATTAAACAAGTAATATGTAATGTATACTTAAGTAAATAGGTATCTAGCACTTCCGTGAAGATTATTGTTTTATAACATCACGCCCGTAATCCCCGAAGGGGTAGGCAGAGTCAAATAGGCAGCAAGCCCCTTTAACCGCTTTTAGCTAAAAATAAAACTGTGCTGGGTTAGATGGAAAATTGTGGAAAAGTAGTAACAAGCGGCTAGCTCGTCGCCTACACAATCACATACCGACAACCCCATATACCATTAGTCGCCTTGTACGACATGCTAGGTAAGGAAAACAGTTGGCGCATTATTTTTAAGTCGTGGACACATATGGGTGTTATCCAATATTTAAGTATATATTTGTAATGCCACTGTTGATTCTGATATAAGTGCTTCAGCTACTTAGCTCGGAGTCAGATCAACGTATGTGATGTAGTCTGATATTTATATAGATATTTAAACAAAAACAAAGTTCAGTTAAGTTAAATGTAAAATTTCTAAACAGCAGCGACCGGTGGCTTGCTCGTCGCCTATACAATTAAACACTCAACCTAGAACATTATCAGTCGCCTTCTACGACATGCTAGGCAAGGAACACAGTTTGCACATTAAAGGTGATTTCCAACCAGAGGGGCGAGATGAGACGAGGCGTGAAGAAAATTAAAATATGTATGACAAATTTTCAATCCTCTAGGAGAGGATTTTTGGTGGATGGAATTTGCCATACATATTTCAATTCTCTTCACGCCTCGTCTCGTCTTGTCCCTCTGGTGGAAAATCACCTTAATTGTAATGGCGAGACTGGCTCATGGCGCATTCGGTAGTGACCGTGCCCCATGCGCCAATGTGGGTTCGATCCCACCCAGGACAAAGATTCGTGTGATGAATACTTGTGTTTGTTCTGTGTCTGAGTGTTAATATCTAATATTTAATAGGTACCACTGTTGATTCTGATATCCGTAACACAAGTGCTTAAGCTACTTACCTCGGAGTCAGATCAATGTATGTGATGTAGTCGGATATTTATTTATATTTCTTTATTTTTTTTAAGAGTCTCATACTAAAATGGGGATTACACAATTCTTACATTCATTCTAACATTCAAAGTCAATTGTATTCTGAGGTGAAATTGACTAGGCATTCCACATATTGAAAGCGAATAAAATTTAAGCATTGGTGATTAATAGTCAAAAGATGGCTAAAGTCGAAATCTAACTAAACAAATCCTTGATTATCTCATTACTTAAGCAGACCAAAAGTTAGCGAAGGTGATGGCGTAATTAAATTTTAACTAACTTAATCACGTTTTCATCTAAAGGTTTTCAAATCCGGGCACGTACCCCTAGATTTTAAAAATCTATGTACGTTAGATCGTTCTAGGTCAGCTGTGAGGCAAAGCCTTGAATGAACGGCACATCCAAATAATTATGGATGTAGCCATTATTCAAATTGTCTCATGTTGGTCTGAGACTTTAAAAAATCCAATCTCGAAGGGATAGGCAGAGTCGAAACATCCGTTAGCCATTTAAAAATAATTGAGCTGAGCTAGATGGAAAATTGTGAAAAAGTACTGACAAGTGGCTAGCTCGTCGCCTACACAATCACACACCCAATACCCAATACAGCATCAGTCGCCGTTTATGTCATGCTAGACAAGGAACACAGTTGGCGCATTCTTTTAAGTCCCAGACCAACATGGGACTCATTGATATTAATAGATATTATACAAAGTTGGTCTAGGATTTGCCTAGCATATTGTAAAAGGCAAGGTATATGATTGTGTAGGCGACGAGCTAGACACATGTCACTACTTTTTCGCAATTTACCATTTAACCCAGCCCAGTTTTATTTTTGACCGAATGTGGTTAAAGGGGCTTGCTGGCTTTAGGCTCTGCCTACCCCTTCGGGGATTACTACAGACGTCATATTGTGTGAACGTTATAACATTGATTTCCGTTAATTTTAGACTGCAACGCGTGTTTGCTGACATTGTATTATCCGACATAATATCACGTAATAGCAATAACAGTTGTGACACAGAACAAAACGGTTGTAATTCGCCAATTTGTATGCTTTCATTGACGGAGGCCACAATTGACCCCGAAAAGTGCTGGATTCGGTTCCGCGTGTACACTAATGTTGCATTAATTAATTAATCTTTTGTGTTTATTTAGATTATGTTTTATGAAGGTAGTATGAGGTAGGGGAGACTGGGGATAGTTGTAACACGGGTACGTAATTACGGTAGCATTCAAAACTAAACCAAAAACGCTTTTACAAAAATTACTGTATTGGAAAATTGGCCCAATCTTACAGGAATTAATGTTTTTAACGAGTAAGGGCTACTATAAGACTGAAGACTTCCTAAATGATAAGCATATACGAGTATGTTTAACTTTATAATGAAGTGTTCACCTGCAGTGTTGTTACCTAGTACAAGATTAATATGTACGAAATTGTAAATTTTGGCATTTAAAAGAGTAACTATCGAGTTTCTTACCGGTTTCTTCTCGATAGTCTACCTTTCGAACCGATGGTAATACTTTTTTTCTGTTTAAATTGACTATTTATAAGTGCTTTTTTAAAGCCTATATAAATAAAGAGATTTTGAATTTGAATTTGAATGATAATTTTTGACTGAAAGTCGTTAAATAACGGTTGGAGTTTGGGTACGGAACCCTATAAACGTAATGACGGACAAGTGTACTATCATCCTCTTCCTAGCGTTATGTCCCGTGCTTAGACGGGGTCCGCTTAGACCATGATCCAGGATTTAGCGAGTCTGGTAATTACATTGAAGCGACTGCCGATCTGACCTTCGTAACCCTAAGATAGGGGAACCAGACAATTTTTGGATCATGGTTACAAATCCAAAGTGGTTTGAATTTGCAGGTTTCATCACGATGTTTTCCCTCACCGTCGAGCTAGTGGTATAAATACGTACATAGATTTGAAAAATCCAGAGGTACATGCCCGGGTTTGAACCCGCACTCCTCGGTTAAGAGGCGCGTGTCCTTATCATTGAGCTACCACCGCTCTCTAGGACAAGTGTACTAACCAACCCGGTTTTCCAGCCGACCCCCTTGCGAACGCTCATGCATAGGGGCACACGGGGTCCATGACCATGCCCTGTTGAAATGAAATTAAATTAAATGGACTTTATTGTGTATAAATTTGGGTACATAGCTAACAGTATAAGTTGCTTTATTGGCATGCATAGTGAGAACGAATATTTCTACTCGTTACATCTCTTTTGTCTATGAAAAGAGATTTATGTTTAACTAACTAACTAAACTTCACGCCACTTCCCTAGCGGGGTAGGCAGAGAGAACCGAACGCCATATGGCACGATCCTTACACACCTCACTCGCCTCTTCAACATTCATAATCCTTCTGTTAATACACGACCAATCTGGTCGTGGTAGGTGAGCCTGGGCCTTCCGCGGCTCCTACATCCTTCCACTTTCGCATTGTATATCTGTTTAGTCAATCTTCAGCGATTAATTTTTATATTATAGATATTTTATGAATGTCTACAGAATTTCCCCATAAAATTATGCCATATCGTAGCACGGGATCAAACTTATCCATTATAAACTGTAAGTCCAGCTTTTATAGAGACTACCTAACTAAAGGCATACACAAATTGATTGACTATAGTACATACAATATTAATGTGTGCCTTCCAATTTGTTTACTCTTTTAGGGAATACGGGCGTGCTGTTAGGTGCTAGTCTTCTATATATTAATACGTGAAGCGAAAACTTTGTACCCCTTTTTACGAGAATTACGCGGACGTAGGAGTATGAGATTTGACACAGTTAAAGTTTATATGTAGAAGTAGTGCAGAAAGCTAATGTTTTTATAAATAATGCATAAGAATTACATTAAATTTATAAAAAAAACGGCAACAAAATAAAATATACCCCCACTTCTATACACCCTGTGATTTTGTAATGGATGTATACTTAAGGCAGATGATAAGATCTAACCTATCATTGCTTGTTGGGAATCCTACTTGTTCAGAGATTAAGTACATATTTATTTTTAGTTGAGTTTTTGCGTCGGGGTTTGTTAAAAGATAATTTTATTTTGACTTAATAAATTCGTAAAATCTAATCAATAAAAATAATAAGGCTTTGTGAATTTAATAATATTTAAGACCAATGGTTTTATAAATACAATTTAATATTTTTTTCCGTTTTTAACTTTTTCTTTTTCTTTCACAGATAAAATATCAAAATGACGCCATCTATTAGCGTACGGGAGTACTATGCCGGCAAGACGATATTCATCACTGGATCCACAGGATTTATGGGGAAAGTCCTGGTGGAGAAACTGCTCAGATCCTGCCCTGAAGTGAAGAAGATATATTTGCTCATGAGATCGAAGAAAGGACATGCAAGCAAAGAGAGGCTGGATGGTTTCGTGAATTGCCGGGTGAGTTTTAACGCCATCTATACTCGAGTAGCGGAATTATATGAATTTTATTCTTCCCTCTTGGGGAAAGTTTTGGTGGAGAAACTGATAAGGTCATGTCCAGATATGGAGAAGATATGCCTACTTATGAGCTGTAAGAAAGAATACTCTTGCAAAAAGAAATTGGAAGTTTTTGTAAATTGTCGGGTGAGTTTTTCGATCATCTGTGGGGAGTAGGTCAACCCAATATTAAAATTCTAGGTTGTTACGAATTTTACAACATCGTTCTTTATTTTAAAATACTTTCGGAGAAATTAATAAAATTTATTTGCATTAGTTGAAGTATCTGAAAATTATACGTTTAATCTGGTGTTTAATCCCTCGTTTTAATATTTAATTTGGCAAAAAAATTTAACAGTATTTTGTTTCATTTCGTAACTAAACTTCACGCCACTTCCCTATCGGGGTAGGCAGAGAGAACCGAACGCCATATGGCACGGTCCTTACACACCTCACTCGCCTCTTCAACATTCATAATCCTTTTCATACAAGCTCTACGGTTTTTACGACTCCTAGCATCACCTTCTGTTAATACACGACCAATGTGGTCGTGGTAGGTGAGCCTGAGCCATCCGCGGCTCCTACATCCTTGCAAATTCGCATTGTATAATTTTATTTTAATTTTGTAAATCCAAGTTAAAGCTATAGACCCCTATCTCTCCCCCCTATCCTCGACACGCCTATTTCGAATGCATGCTAATACTTTATATCGTTCCAGGTGTTTGATAGTCTCAAAAGCGAGCATCCTGAGCAGTTCGCTAAACTGCAGGTCATTCCCGGAGACATCCTGGTGGAAGACCTGGGTATCTCCGCCGAGGACCGGGAGACCCTCCAGAGGGAGAGTCAGATAGTGCTGCATTGCGCTGCTTGCGTCAGGTATGTGATTTTGAGAGTGAAATATGACCGTAGGGCAGGGGTTGGGGTCTATATAAAGTCGTGAAGGGTATACATCCCAGGGGTTTAGTCGGCATACGCCGCCCACTTCTTATGTTAATAACTATATAAATAAATTGTCCAGACTGACACACCAATTCCCTAGTTGCAAACTAAGCGTAGATAATAACTATAGATACTAGGCGAACGGTTAGACATACTTAAATACGTTTATAAACATCCATGACTCGGGTGCAAATGTCCATGTTCATCACACGAAACATTTGCCCCTAGTGGGATTCGAACCCGCGACCCTTGGTTTCGTGGCCAGGGTCTCTGACCACTAGACCAACGGGCCAGTCAAAATGTGATAAAGTAGTTATTCTTCAACTAAGTAGGTATATACAATTATACATATATTATATACATATCTACAACGGAAACACATACTCCGTAGTCTAGTCTGTGTATCAGAAATAAATCAAGTATCAGAAATGCAATTATGTAACAATATGTAATACTAGTTGTTTCCCGCGACTTCTTCCGCGTAGACTAATATTTTTGTATTCTATCCTACAGAAACTGTGCATTTTTTCCGGGATAAAAAGTAGCCTATAATGTTATTCTAGACTATAATCTATCTCTGTGCCAAATTTCATTCATATCCGTTCAGCAGTTTTTGCGTGAAGAAGTAACAAACATACACACACACTCATAAACTTTCGCCTTTATAATATTAGTGCTCTGATTACTGAAACTAATGGAGATGGTATAACTACGAAAAAGTGAAGCCCAATTTGAGTGAGAAACAAAT
This sequence comes from Glyphodes perspectalis, assembly GCA_951394215.1. Lineage (NCBI taxonomy): Eukaryota > Metazoa > Arthropoda > Insecta > Lepidoptera > Crambidae > Glyphodes > Glyphodes perspectalis. Next base: position 6,013,045 of record OX596230.1, on the reverse strand, counting down.
ATGGCGCCTTTGCGTAGTGTCATTCCACTTTACTTATTTACATACTTTATGTTTCTGAACAATTTATTTATGACAATGTTTCTGAATGTTAGATTAAGTTTTAATCACAAATCAATATTGGCACAATACACTGCAAATTCCACTGACATTGACAATTTAAAGCGAGAAACCAAAATGGTAAGCCGGCTTCAATTGGGTAATTCTATGACGTCATTTGATGATGTTGCCGAAAATAGATAAGTAAAATATATTGTTGTCTCTTTTTACGTGCAGTATTGTAGACGTGTTAAAAAGAGATAGATAGAGATTTATGAATACAGTATCAATATTAATCATATTTGTATAACAGATTGTTCGTATAGATTATTACGTCGTCTCCATTGGTAGTACTCAGAGTATTAGTGTGATACATACGTATATTTTGTAACATTAGATACTTATTTTCTAGCTCTAAGCTAAGCATTTATCAACATGCTGGTGGTTTATACATTCTAGACAACGGATAAAGACACTGAATTCGATTAAAAGGTTCGTGACTTGAGAATAAAGTCATCACACGACCTTTGCTTCCAGTTCGTACACGAAGATTTTTTAAATCTATACATACATACATACCTACATAACATCACACCAGTCAAAGCGACAGCAGGCCCCTTTAACCACACGCAGCCAACAATAAGGCTTCAAGTACACGACGCCGGAACCGCGCCTGCGCCGGACCGCATGTCTGTGTATACGAATGAAAACCGCGCCTGCGCCGCATCGAAACCGCGTGTTATATGTTGATGCTGAGTGAGCACCGATTTCTGCGTGGCGCCGGTGCGGCTCCGGTGCGGCGCCGGTGCGGCTCAGGCGCGATATTCATTCGTTTACACAAAAATGCGGTCCGGCGCCGGTGCGGTTCCGGCGTCGTGTACTTGAAGCCTAAAATTGGTCTTGTTTAGATGGAAAGTTCTGAAACAGTAACGACAAGTGGCTAGCTCGCCTACACAATAACACACTAAGAACTCGATATACCATTAGTCGCCTTTACGACATGCTAGGCAAGAACCACAGTTGGCATTATTTTTAAGTCCCAGACCAACATGGGACAAATCTATGTAATTACTAGCGGCCCGGTACGTGCTTCGCTACGTATAAAGTGAAATATTAAAAATGTGATAAATGAAGAACCGCTCTACTGATTTTGTGCAAACTTCACATAAACCATCTACTAAATAGTCAGAGCAAAGCCTAAACATTTGGTTTGGATAGGTGAGCCCGTTCTTGAATTATAAAATTACAACGAAAAGTGGCATTGATTTTTATATATATTGATTACACTAGTTCGGCGATGAGGGAAAACATCGTGATGAAAACTGCACATTCCAACAACTATGTGTCCAGATCTAAAACCAGACTTGCTAAATCCTGGATCTTAGTCAAACCGGACCCTGACTCGGTACGGGACATGTGCTAGGAAGGAGATGAAATGATTATCCCCACAGACCACAGAAATACTCCGTGATTATCCCATTTTTGTCCATACTCATTCCAGATTCGACATGTTCATCCGGGACGCCGTCAACCTGAACACGGTGGGAACCCGCAGAGTCCTGGAGCTGGTCACCGGTATGAAGCAGCTTGAGGTACTTAATTATCATTAACAACTTAACGTAGTTTTAGTTCGACCAAATGGAATCCTGCAGAGCCCACTTCGCTACTCATAAAATATTAACCCTTTCATCTGTTTACATACTTGAGTCATGTAAATTTATTAGAAAATACCCAGATTTTTATTCACCAGTTAAAGATAGCAAAAGCAATAATAGAAATTTATTCAAACTTAATATACCATTCACAAAACTAAAATTAGTGTCCACCAGCCCCCATTATATGTCAATAAAAATATATAATCATATACCTAACTACATTAAAGCGCAAACATGCCAAAACAAATTTGCTAAATTATTAAAGGAATACCTAATTAATAAATGCTATTATAATATACAAGAGTTCTTTAATGACAAAGATAAATAATATATAGGTACACAGATTACTTCAACATCTCTTCTACATATGCCTCGCTTGCTATGTATAACGTTAATATTTGTTTTAAATTTTAATAGTACTGTTAATTATATTGTGAAACTTTATTTTCCCAAAATTTATGTACTTATCCTAAAGTGTGCAATTAGCGCTCTTAAATTGCTATGCCCTTACAGGGCGTCACATGTACACCTAGTATGTAATGTACTCACTGACCATCTTTTGTACTTTATGCAATGTGACATGCAATAAACATTTGAATTTGAATTTGAATTTGAATATTTCTTTAATTATTACTCATTCTAAAACACTTTTTATTTTAATATCATTAAGTTAAAATATTTTCTTAATACATACTATCTTCATAATATACTAGCAGCGCCCCGCGGTTTCACTTGCGTAGCTCCCATTCCCGTGGGAATACGATGATAAAATATAGCCTTTGTGCATTGAACGTGTAAATAGACCACTTGACTTCTTGACTACTCGACTATTCGACCATTCGACGACTCGACCTCTCAACCTACCACTTACTCGACCATTAGACCGTTTCACTCGACAAGTCAACCAGTTGACCCTTTTCACCCAACCACTTGACCTCTCTTCCAGGTGTTCGTACACGTATCCACGTCGTACTGCCGCTGCGAGGTGGACGTTCTGGAGGAGCGCGTGTACCCCTCCCCCCACAAGCCCCACCACGTGATGACCTGCGTCAGCTGGATGGACGACGACCTGCTGAAACACCTGGAGCCCAAGTGAGTTGCAGGACATCTTGGATCTTCTTGTTTTACATTAGAGCTGGTAATTGGCACATGACTTTTGTTTATAGCGAAAAAAGGATGCTTATCATTATAAATAATAATAATAATAATGAATACATTCTCTAGACTGACACACCAATTCCCTAGTTCCAAACTAAGCTTATGCTTGTGCTATAGATACAAGGCGAACGGATAGACATACTTAAATACGTTTATAAACATCCATGACTCGGGTACAAATGTCCATGTTCATCACACGAAATATTTGCCCTTAGCGGGATTCGAACCCACTACTATATCATGGTCTAAGCGGACCCCGTCTAAGCACGGGACATAACGCTAGGAAGATGATGATTAACAGTTTATGTACAACGCGTCTTCACAGCGAGACAGTGCGGTTTTCCCTTTATTTCCATCCAACTATAAATTACCTTCCAAACAATCACGGACTAGTAAAAAAAGAAGGACTCCACGCTACCATACTATAGCGTGAAGCTACGTTTATGCATGTGTGAGTGAGATACTTATGGATACCAGCTATCGGATATCTGTCATGTGGAGCACTTAATTTGTCAATGTGTGACGTAAGTTGCGTGTCAAGTGGAGCACCTGAGGAGCTGCAATGTCTAGTTAGTGGCGCGGAGTCCTTCTTTTTTTAATAGTCCGTGCAAACAATAAATCAATTGCACATTTTAAGTTTATATGGAGCAGGAGTGCAGCTTATATTTCAATAAATATAAAAAAAAAACAAACTAATAATGGTCGAATTTCGACCAATTGACGATGTCTAGTCCATCAGAATAACACGTAAGCTTTGTTTCATATATGTACCACGCGAGCAACGCCGTGGGCAGAAGCTATACTTTATAACCGTAGAGCTTGAATGAAAGGAACTATAAATGTAAAAAAAAATCAGTCGAATTTAGAACCTCCTCCTTTTTTTTGAAGTCGTTTAAAAAAGCAAGTGAGGCGTGTAAGGACCACATGGCACTCGATTCTCTTAGCCTACCCCGTTAGGGGAATGGTGTAACCTTTAGCTATACTAACGAGGGTTTTCACAAATACAAAAACCGCCAGATGGCACTAGGCAGTCTCGTGGTCTTATCACTGTCACTATTGGCTCCTTGTTGACAGCATGTCAGTTTGTTTTGAAAACCTACCAATGAGGAGGTTGATAAGACCGTACGGTACAGTTACGCCATCTATCTGATGTTTTATTTAAAAAAAACCCTCATTCCGCCAACGCTGCCCACAGTGAGATATGAACAACACTTCACTCCGCGCACAAACTGTAGAATGGTCTCCCTGCTGTGGGTTTTGTTTTAATATGATAGTTGGGGAATAGAAGTTTCACAATAAAATAGACCACCATAATATTATGATCATGGGATCCTTAGTTCATTCAACCATCTTGATAACTGTCATCTTAGAGCCAGTGTTGCCAGCCTCTAATATAACAGTTTTCCCAAGCGACTTCAATATGGAGTTCTTCAAGAAGGAAATTAGAAGGTTCTTACAGAGTGGGCAGCGCGAGTGTCACGTCCGTAGGCCACGGGAACCGCTTCCCATCAGGTGGACCGTGTGCTGGCCTGCCACCTAAGTGCCAAAAAAACGATATACATTTGTTTTTCAGGTTAATAGACCCGCAGCCCAACACATACGCGTACACCAAGTCTCTCACAGAAGACCTGGTTTCGCAGCACGAGGGGAAATTTCCCATTGTCATAGCGAGGCCATCTATTGGTGAGTAGCTTGATGTTCATTCTAAAAGTTTCATCCGTGGTAATGGTTAATGTGTCGAAACGTGACTATAGTCTAAGCCCGCCTCGCCACAAAAAAATATTTTTGTAACATAACATAACATAACATAACGCCCATAATCCCCGAAGGGGTAGGCAGAGTCAAAGGTGCAGCAGGCCCCTTCAACCACATTCAGCCAAAAATAAAGCCGGGTGACAAGCGGCTAACCTGTCGCCTACACAATCACACATATCATTAGGCGCATTTTACAACATGCTAGGAAAGAACCACAATTGGCACATTCTTTTTTTTGTCCCAAATCAACATATTTCAATTATATTTTTAAAAACTTTTGTTCGTTTCAACTGTATTACAAAATTGACTGTTGACTATAGTATGGAATCCAGTGTCCTCTCCCATTAATGATGTACTTAGGTATATCATAGCAAAACACAAGTATTCACATAATGCTTAAAAAACTTAAAATAAATGATTACACGACCCGACCGGAGCAGACAATAAGTAAGTAATATATAAATTTTCTCGTAAAATTTTGCAGTGACTGCGGCTTACAAGGAGCCGATGCCTGGGTGGGTGGACAACCTCAACGGCCCCACAGGACTTCTAGTAGGAGCTGGCAAAGGTATATCTTATATTCGAACTTTCTTGAACATTGTTTGAAGAGCTACCTCTTTTAATCTGACTGGCCCGTTGGTCGAGTGGTCAGAAACCCTGGCCACGAAACCAAGTTCCCGCAAATGTTTCGTGTGATGATAATGGACATTTGTACTCGAGTCATGGACGTTTATAAACGTATTTAAGTATGTAGCTTAGGGAATTGGTGTGTCAGTCTGGAGAATATATTCATTATTTATAATCTGCCTTCGCCAACACTAAAGGAAGACTTACGATTTTACCAATCTGTCGGTACGTTTGAGGGCTGAACTGGTTATTTAAAGTCACCAAAATTAAGGAATGAGGTTCAATGGATATGTTCTAAAGATAATATGAGGATATTATCTTTCGCATAATATGAACAAAATGACGAAACCAGTATAACCACGATTCAATTGTTTGGACATACATTGATCGAACTCCGAGGTAAGTAGGTTAAGCACTTGTATTACAGACATCAGAAACAACATTGGTATTACAAATTTATAACTAAATATTGGATATTAACACCCAGACACAGAACAAACATAAGTATTCATCATACGAATGTTTGCCCTAAGTGGAGATCGGAGCCACAACTCTTGACGCATGGGGCAGGGTCACTACCGAATACTATCGAGCCAGTCGAAGTGGCGTGAAGTTTAGTTAGTTAGTTAAAATACTAAATCTAGCTTATTTCTGTTTCCAGGTGTAATTCGAACTATGCTGTGCAATGAAGATTATTATGCAGACATCGTCCCAGTAGATATGGTGGTGAACGCTTGCATACTGCTCGCGTGCAATGCTGCTCTTGAAAAGTGAGTTTTTTAAACCATTTCTTATCACCTCGAAGGTGAGGGATAAATAAATAAATAAATATCCGACTTCATCACATACATCTTACTCCGAGGTAAGTGGCTTAAGCACTTGTGTTAGGAATATCAGAATCAACAGTGGTATTACAAATATATACTTAAATATTGGATATTTACACCCAGACACAGAACAAACACAAGTATTCATCATACGAATGATTGTCATGGGTGGGAATCGAACCCATAACTCTTGGCGCATGGGGCAGGGTCACTACCGAATGCGCCATCGAGCCAGTCAAAGTCAGAGATAAGCGTAGTGTTTTGGTTAGTGGCCACTGTAGCCTATAGGCGCTTACAGCACGCAGGGCGGCACTCGCACGTCGGCGTCCCTTTGAAGGTTTTGTTGAGGAGTCACCACCCGTCTCCCGTCATAGGTACTGCGAATCTTCAAAGTTTAGGTCTCCGATGCTCTTAATAACATACATAATATTAAGCCCATAATCTCAGAAGGGTTAGGCAGAGTCAAAGGGGCAGCAGGCCCCTTTAAGCAAATTCAGCCAAAAAACAGGGCTGGGTTAGATGGAAAATTGTGAAAAAGTAGTGACAAGTGGCTAGCTTGTCCCTACATAATCACATAACCAAAACCATGATATACTATTAGTCTTCTTTTACGACATGCTAGACAAGGAACACAGTTAAATAACAAAATGTTTCAAATGTCAACAATTTTTTTTCAGACCTAAAGAAGTGCATGTTTGCAACATCACGCAGTCCGGCATCAATCCATTTACGTGGGGCGACGCGCTGGAATTCGGTAAGTGTGAACATTAATTTTTAACTTAATACATACATACATACATACATAACATCACGCCCACGATCCCCGAAGGGGTAGGCAGAGTCGAAGGGGCAGCAAGCCCCTTCAACCACATTCAGCCAACAATAAAGCCGGGCTGGGTCAGATGGAAAACTGTGAAAAAGCAGTGACAAGCGGCTAACCTGTCGCCTCCACAATCACACACCCAAAACCCGATATACCATTAGTCGCCTTTTACGACATGCTAAGCAAGAACCACAGTTGGCATATTCTTTTTAAGTCCCAGACCAACATGGGACAGTGGGCTGGGTTGGATGGAAAGCTGTGAAAGAGGAGTGACAAGTGGCTAGCTCGTCGCCTACTCAGTCACATATCCAAAAGCCCAAAATTTTAACTTAATATATTACGCTTTTACATACATACATACATAATATCATGCCTATAATCCCCGAAGGGGTAGGCTTGAAGAAGCAGCAAGCCTCTTTAAACACATTCAGCCAACATTTTAATTGATACTACACTAAACGGAAGGTATTCTGGATGCTCGTTTGATGATAAGAGACCTTTCGTATCCATCATCAAACAGCACGGTCCTCATCTAACAGCACGGTTATAACTTAGTACATATTTCATTAAACGTAAATACCTAATTATGCCAAATTTAAGCTCAAGTGCGTCACGTCATAAGAATAGTTGATTGCAAATTTTGAAACAGGTAACATAGGAATGTTGAGTGTTACATAAAAGTATGTAATAACGACATCTTGTGGCGAGTAGTGAAACTACTTAAATGCAAGTGCGACGGCGCTGTGGTAGATAAATGATTCTTTCATAGAACGGTGCAATAAAGATGGGTCCTCTTGCATATTGTAATTTTTAGAAAATTGAATGTTATACCTACCTGTAATACCCTTGTAATTCGTCTGTTATTTATTTATTTATTAGTTATTAATTGATTTATAATTGATAAGTATTTTTTGGATATTATTAAGAGAACACGGAAGGGTTAAGACCTTTAGCCCGCCATTGCTACATGGCAATAAGATGAGATATGTCCTAACCTCCGCCCTCGTTGTAGGGCGCGTCCACGTGACCGAGTTCCCGTCCTCCCTCTGCCTGTGGTACCCGGGCGGCTCCATCAAGTCCTCTTGGCTGTGGCACCAGGTGGCCCTGTTGCTGACCCACATCCTGCCCGCCTACTTCGTGGATATGCTTATGGTGATTCTGGGAAAGAAGCCTTTGTGAGTATTGTTATTGAATCTTAACTTCTTAGCTTATAAATACGCAAGTGAGTTCGTTTGTAATGCTTTTACGCTTAAACCACTTAGCGTATTTAAACAAATTCAACATCAATGAAAAGCTACATTATTAGTGAGTAACATAGGCTATATTTTATTCCTGTATTTCAATTGGGTCGGGAACTACGCGGGTAAAACTACGGAGTGCTGCTAGTTCAAAAATCTAATAGAAATATGAAAGCACCTTTGTTACGTTTTAACTTTTGACCAGTGACCTACGATTAGTAGATACTATTTGCACAGAGTAATAATATACTACGTACAACAGAGGGTCACTGCCCATACTTGAAAAGTTACTGCTATAACTCGCGCAAGAACAGCGACAGTGGTGAGTAATTGTAACAACAGCAAAGTTTAGTCTGTCAGGAATAATACAAGATGGCGCTACAAGCACAGGTTAGTTGTTTCTTAGTAATAATACGCCATCTGTGTAAAATTCATCGTTTTAAAACAAAGATTATTTTGGTTTGTTTTGAGACGACGCGACAAGCGCCTCATGTCCCCCATCGGCGCTGCGACTCCCCACAGTTCAGGCTTCAGCTCTCAGTCTCCACGAAACGCTGCAGCTTAAGAGTTACTTTACTTTAAAGATTAATTGTGACCTGTTCTTGTCTTCAGCTTGGTGAAGGTACAAAAGAAAGTGCAATATGGTCTCGACGTGCTGCAGTACTACACCACCAAGGAGTGGCATTTCAAGAATGAGAATTTGTTAGCGCTGAAGAACAAAGTGTCTGAAGAAGATGCTGAGACCTTCTACACTGATCTATCGGTATGTTACTACTTTATACATATTTTTTGTTACGTCCATGTTAGTCGGGAACCTAAAAAGAATGTGCCAACTGTCGTTCTTGCCTAGCATGTCGTAAAAGGCGACTAATGGAGTTTTGGGTATGTGATTGTGAAGGCGACGAGCTAGCCTCTTTTGATTACTTTTTCACATTTTCCATCTAACCCAGTCTATTGTCCTATGTTGGCCTAGACTTAAAAAGAACGTGCCAACTGTGTTTCTTGCCTAGCATGTCGTAGAAGACGACTAATGGTGTTACGGGTGGCGACAGGCTAGCTACTTGTCACTACTTTTTCACTATTTTCCATCTAACTCAGTCCAGTTTTGTTTTGGCTGAATGTGGTTAAAAGGGCCTGCTGTCTCTTCCACGCTGCCTACCCCTTCGGGGATTATGGGCGTGATGTTATGTATGTATGTATTGTCACGCTCGCAAGCCCGAAAGGAATTGGCAGAGTCAAAGGAGTAGCGAGATGCATTAGACTTTTTCTGCCAAAAATAAAATGAAGTTTTGTTAGGTGGGAAGATACTGAAAAGCAGTGGCATATGGCTAGCTCATCGCCCAATTTATCACGAAGCTATAACTGGCTGACTGGCTCGATGGCGCAGTTGGTAGAACAACAAGTTGTAGGTTCGATCTCCACCTAAGACAAACATTCGTGTGATGAATACTTGTGTTTCTATATCTGTGTGTTAATGTTCAATATTTAAGTATATATTTGTAATACCACTGTTGATGCTGATATCCGTAACACAAGTGCTTAAGCTACTTACCTCGGTGTCAGATCAATGTGTGATGTAGTCTGATATTTATTTTTAGATTTATAAAATATCCTATACGCCATTAGTCGCTTTTTACGACATGCTGGGCAACGACCACAGTTAGTACGTTATTTTTATATTTCTAACAAATTTGGTATTTCATTCGGTTCTCTCTGCCTACCCCGCTAGGGAAGTGGCGTGAGGTTTAGTTAGTTTGGTATTTCATTGTCTCATTCACAACATGCCATCACGCCCGTAATCCAATCCAAAAGTGGGAAATAAAACAATAAATTAACATGGCCTCAACATAACGCATGAAATATGTTTTAGCCATCTAACAATTTACATTACAAGAGTTTTAATCCTTCATAATAAAATCTAGTCTTTATATAAACCCATTCTAATTAACTTGCCCATTCCAGGTCATAAACTGGAACTCATACATTCGAGAGTACATCCGCGGCGCACGGGAGTACTGTCTCAAGGAGGACCCCGCCACCCTCCCCCAGGCGAGGAGGCTCAACAGACAGTGAGTGTCACCAGATATTACCTCCTACCTCATATCGCTAGTGGCGGGTCTAGTACATACAGAAGACCCCACCCTCCCCCAGGCGAGGAGGCTCAACAGACAGTGTCACCAGATATTACCACCTACCCCATATCGCTAGTGGCGGGTCTAGTACATACAGAGGACCCCACCTTCCCCCAGGCGAGGAGGCTCAACAGACAGTGAGTGTCACCAGATATTACCTCCTACCTCATATCGCTAGTGGCGGGTCTAGTACATACAGAGGACCCCACCCTCCCCCAGGCGAGGAGGCTCAACAGACAGTGTCACCAGATATTACCACCTACCCCATATCGCTAGTGGCGGGTCTAGTACATACAGAGGACCCCACCTTCCCCCAGGCGAGGAGGCTCAACAGACAGTGTCATCAGATATCACGTCTCACTGGACTATGAGAGTGAAGGAATAGAGAGTGCACCTGTGTGTGCGCACACACTTGTGGAATAATAACATTAAAAAAAATAAGTAAAAAAAAAAATTAACTAAAATTGTAACAGGTGCCTACGGGATCTGTCTAATTATACATACTTTTCAGTCTGTGCTAATTAATTAAGTTTTCTTTGTTATTTTTATATTTTTTTTTCTATATTTGTTTGCATATTTTATATTCCATGAGTAATTTATTTAAAGATCGTGCAACTCTATATACCATAAGTCGCCTTTTACGACATGCCAGACGAGGAACGCAGCTGTAACATTATTTTTAAGTCTCATAGACATGAAAACACATTTAAATTCAATGCCTTTATTTATGTAGGCTTCAAAAAAGCACTTATAAACGTCAAGTTTACAAAAATCTTTAAAGCAATGTGAATCAACCATCGGTTCAGAATGTTGATTCCATCTATAAAAAACCGCCAAGAAACTTGGAAGTTACGCTTTTCAGCGTCAAAATATACATGAATACTTACAAATTATACACTTTTTAGAAAGTTCTAAGCCAAATATTTTTTGTTTCAGATTGTTCTACTTAGACAGATTCATCCAAGTCATATTATATGGTCTACTCGCATATTTAGCCTACAGTTACCTCAAGATGTTTATAGCTGCCGTCAATTGAAGATAATATAATTTATTTGTGTATTATAATAATTAATAAATGTATAATTATATTACTCTTTGATTTTTCCATACACACATACATAACATCACGCCCGTAATCCCCGAGGCGAGTCCTTTGACTCAGCAAAACCCTTTAACCACATTTAGCCAACAATAAAATTAGGCTGCGTTAGATGAAAAATTGTGTAAAAGTAGTGACAAGTGGCTAGCTCGTCGCCTACACTATCACACACCCAAAACCCGATATACTAAAACCTGATAAGCACACCTCTTCATTTGAGGTTGATTTGACTCTGTCTAACGTAGGAAGTAAAATGTTAGTGCCCTCACTGCAGTAGGGGGGGGGGGGGGGGGCTGGACCCAAAGCTGCGTACGCCCATGGCCCATGGGCCCTAGTTTCTTTTTTGCCCCATGGCCCTTTGTCACATAGCTACGCCACTGAGTACAGAGGTTCTATAGAACGTTTCTGATCTTTATTTTACATACATACATACATACCTTATACACATTGCAATTCTAACCAATAATAGAGATGCCTAGATCTATCTATTTGTTAGGTTTTCACGCCTAAGCCGCTTAACCAATTACGATGAAATTTGTTACGCTAATAGTTCAAATCCTAAGAAAGAACATAGGATGTTTTTTTTGTTGTAAGATAACGTCATTATAAATATGTTTTCACACGGGCAGAGCAACGAGATAAAGCTGGTATCTTTATTTCCCGCGACAACGTCCGCGTGTAATTAGTAGTCCTTGATTGATTCCCGAACAAACTTTCACTCCCCCTCCCCCAGAAGGATAGTTTCCGGGATAAAAGCTGTCCTAAGTCCAACCGGAACTCAAAGTATATCTTTGCCAAATTTCATCTAAATCGGTTCAGCGGTTTAAGCGTGAAGATGTGACAGACTGACGGATGTGTCTGTAAGGTGATCTTTAAAGCCGTTAAGTGATTGAAGAACAAAAATACACGCTATCAAAATATTATGTTGTAGGTCATTTGGTGGCCAAAATTGACGGTCAATGCAAAGTTTATACGCATTAGCAAGTTTAATAAACTAAATAGAGAAACAACTACTTTCGTTCAAGAATCTTCTTAGTATTATGTCCCGTTCGGAAATCGTTATCTCTGTCTCTAGGTAAAACTTTGTTTACAAATTAAGCGTCGAGGGAAAAACGCTGTCCAGACCTTAACCTTTAGGTAGAGGAACCAAATTTGATCTCATTTACAAATCCATTGTTATTTGTTTGTGGAGGTTTTGCTTGCAACAATGTTAAGGTCTTTATCAGGGATGGCCAACTATTGGCACGCGTGCCATACACAGTACTGGGGATTGCAATCCAGCAGCAGAGCTGAAATATGCTGGACGCAGCTGGATCGCTTGACCCAACATTCCAATCTCTAGTAGGGATTGAAATCCAGCGGCATTTAACCAGCACATGACGGTGGTTCCAGCACAGCTGAAATACGCTGGACCTAGCTGAATTGCTTGATCCAGCATTGCCATCTCTAGTAGGAATTAAGATCCAGCGGCATTGAACTAGCACATGTCGCTGGTTCCAGCACAGCTGAAATACGCTGGAAGCAGCTGAATTGCTTGATCCAGCATTGCAATCCCTGCATAGCATGTTATACAATATGGTGGGCACGCATTTACTTTGAGCTTACAAATGTACCAACACTGTTTGATAATAACATCCACGTCAGTCAATCCCGGGGACTTCAATAACCTTTTATATTATTTGACTGGCTCGATGGCGCATTCGGTAGTGACCCTGCCCCATGCGCCAAGAGTTGTGGGTTCGATTCCCACCCAGGACAAACATTCGTATGATGAATACTTGTATTTGTTCTGTATCTGGGAGTTAATATTTAATATTTAAGTATATATTTGTAATACCACTGATGATTCGGATATCCGTAACACAAGTGCTTAAGCTACTTACCTCGAAGTCAGATCAATGTATGTGATGTAGTCGGACATTTTTTTTTTATATTAACACTAGCTGTGCCGGCGTTTCACCTGCTTTCATGGTTAATATTATATAGTCTATTGCATAAATGGGCTATCTAACACTGAAATAATTTTTCAAATCGGACCAGTTCCTGGGATTAGCGCGTTCAAGCAAACAAACGAACTCTTCAGCTTTATAATATTATAGTATACTAGCGGCCCGGTACGTGCTTAGCTACGTTTAAAGTGATAAATGAAGAACCGCTCTACCGATTTTGTGCAAACTTCACATAAACCATCTACTAAATAGTCCGAACAAAGCCTAAACATTTGGTTTGGATAGGTGAGCCCGTTCTTGAGTTATAAAATTACAACGAAAAGTGGCATTGATTTTTATATATATTGTTAGTATAGTATAGATTTGAGAAACTTTTTCACGTTTGTTTAAAAAGGTTCGCCACCCCAGGTCTATAATATTCTGTAATTTATCACCTGATGATTATAAAGTAATAAATATTTAAGTAGGCACATACATATTAAAAGAAATGAAATTACATTTAAATTATTCCGCCATAATTTATTGGAACACTTTGTAATGCAATAATTATTTTTGACTTCCTTCACATACATACATAAAAAAAAACCTGCATTCCTGAAGGGGACCCATAACCCAAAAAGTCGCCTTTTACGACATGCTAGGGAAGGTACACAGTTAGCGCATTCCTTTCGAGTCTCAGACCAACACGGGACCAGACAACATCCACCATTAGATTTGAAAAATCTAGAGGTACGTGCCCGGGATTGAACCCACACTTCTCAGTTAAGAGCCGCGTGTCACAACCATTGAGCTACCACCGCTTCTAAAAATTGACAAAGATACAGCGATTCAATGATCAAAAAATGGGGCACTTTACGTCCCTCGGTCGGTAACATTTTACGGACCTATTGACGTCACGCGGTACTTAAACGCGATGTACTTATCTTTATCATTTTCTCCTGATTCCTTAAACATAAAACTAAACGTTTTCATTACATTTTTATGTTACATATTATATTATATTTCTATTTGTTTAATTATGCATATATATAACATACACAACGATTACATTAAACATATAACTAAACGCAAATGTCATTTATATCGCCCGTCGGATATTTCAAAATGACTTCCCTGCATAAGGAACACGATTTAATTCCTTTTTATTTTTATTTCGTATCCGCTACTTTTTCTAAATTCAAAGTTTCATTAAAACAAGATAAAAAATAATTGATATTTTTACATTAATTCTGTTTTTCTGTAAATGCTGGGGCAGGATCTGGCATTGTCCTTTTCTGAACGACAGAAAAAATACGCGTGCAATATTTTTTTGGAATCTCAATAAGGCCATAAAAATTTGTTAAGTCAAGTAACCTATTCAGTCCAGTATAAAACCCGCTTAACATCATTGGCAGCTGATTGAGCATTGTGTAAATACTGATAGCATGTCAGTTATTATGTGCTGATAGTGCGCCGCTGGTCCTCGGAGCGGAACCGACGTTACGTCTGCGCGCGCGCAGCTAATGGCGAGTACATACTGAATGAAAAAAAAAATATTGACCTTACAGAAAAAAAGAAATACATTAGAATGAGTAGATACAATAAAAATAGTCTACTAGCTGTGCTCGCGGTTTCACCCGCGTTAATGGCTTATGTTAAATAGCCTATATGCTTCCTCGATAAATGGGCTATCTAACCCTGAAAGACTATTTAAAATCACACCAACAGGTATACATACATAACATCACGCCCACAATCCCCGAAGGGTAGACAGAGTCAAAGGGGCAGCAGGCCCCCTTAACCTCACTCAGCCAAAAACAAAACTGGGCTGGGTTAGATAAAAAATTGTGAAAAAGTAGTGACAAGTGGCTAGCCTCGCCCACACAATCACATACTCAAAAGCCGATACACCAGTAGTCGTCTTCTACGACATGCTAGGCAAGAACCACAGTTAGCATATTATTTTTAAGTCCCAGACCAACATGGGACAGTAGGCTGGGTTGGATGGATGGATGGTTACTCTATTATAAATATTCATGTTGATCACACGAAATTTTTGACCCTAGCGGGACTCGAACCTTGGTTTCGTGGCCAGAGTCTCTGACAATGTATATGAGACGCGTGTCTTTACCTCTGACCGACCACCGATTATATTGATAAATAACATCATCTTCCTAGCGTTATGTGCGTATGTATGTGTTTTAAGTCCCAGACTTACATGGGACCATGGGCTGGGTTAGATGGAAAATGGTGAAACAAGCAAACAAACTCTTCAGCTTTACAATATTAAGTACCTATATATTACAGACAAGACGAATTCCGAACACTTCGAGATTGACGTAAGTAGTTATTCGCCCTATTCGATTTTTTACTGATTTAAAAAAAAAGGAGGAGGTTCTCAATTTGAATGATTTTTTTTTTTTTTTTTATATCGCCTCATACTGTACTACAATGAAATCAGTTTCGACTGAAGCGATTTAATGTTATTTTTATAGAACTAACCATAAATATAAACCTTTTTGTAATTATTCTATTAGTAATTTTTTGCGTCTGTGAAGGAACTGAGAAGACATGATCATACTAAATGCTCACGTAGAATAAAAGAAAATGTTATTTTTGGATCCTAATTCATATTCCAAAAAAAGTAACCAAGTTACTCCATGGTACACTAACTATCTGCCACTGAAAGTCCCGTCAATATTGCTTCAACCGTTTCAGAGATAACCGGAACAAACAGACGGACAAACACTTTAAAATATATTTTTTAATATATATATCATATATACGTCATACGCAATCAGTACTAAGCTGTTATTTTGACGTAGCAAACAAACGCTTCAATTTTATTTCAAGTTCAAAATCTCTTTATTTATATAGGCTTCAAAATACACTTATAAATCTTATTAATATTATAAACGCGAAAGTTTGTATGTATGGATGGAGGTTTGTTACTCTTTCACGCAAAAAGTACTGCGTGGATTTTAATGAAACTTTTCAATAATATAGCTTATACATTAGAATAACACATAAGCTATGTTTTATCGATGTACCACGCGAGCAACTCCGCGGGCAGAAGCTAGTTGTCAATATGTACAGAAAAGAAAATATTACCACCGGCAATTTATCCTAAAAATGTCTTACGACACTTTTAAGTTCACGTCCAAACGCATAACACTTCTCTGCTCAGCGCAGTCGGTCAACGCACTCTGCAACCCGCCTTATGATCGATGCGCGGGCGCAGCCAGTACACTCGCCGACGCAGCGCAATCAGCTGTGCACTTCACTAAAAAAAATTAAAAAGAGTTAAATTAATTATTTTTTTGGTTTTGAATTTTTGGAGTCACATAAGGTGAGTAGTTTTCTTTTATTTTAAAAGTCGAATATTTTATGACTTGTGATCGAGACTTGATTTGATTTGATTTGATTAGGAGCTTTAGGGATTTTTTTTTGATTTTTGTGCTTTTAAATTTTTTTATTGATCCAATTTTGGATTCTTAGTTCTTAGTAATTTTTTTTTCATGTACCTATATAATTTTTTTTGGATTGTGAAATATTTTACGACGAAAATACGAAAGAACTGGTATTTATTCTAAACCTAGTTTAAAATATCAGAAATTTCCAATGTCATTACTTATTAGAAATTTAAAAAAAGTTATTATTTAAGGATTTGTTTAAGCTTTAACAAGCTTTAAGCTTATTAGGACAAGTCCTATGGATACTAGGTGAACGGATAGACATACTTAAATACGTTTATAAACAATGGATGTTTATAAACGTATTTAAGTATGTCTATCCGTTGACCCGAGTACAAATGTTCATCACACGAAACATTTGCCCCTAGCGGGATTCGAACCCGCGACCGACGACCCTTTCATGGCCAATGGGCCTTTTATATATTTTTATTTCGATTTCATTTGTCTGTATAAATTAATGACTAACTTTTGATGTCTATAAAAGCATAAATATTTTACAATTTTATCGTTTTAGGTCTAGTAATATATACCGAAAAAAAATGTATGTTGTTTTTCTTTCTTTCAATTATTAAAAATGTATTAAAAGAACGAGTAATTAATTATAAAGTGAATAATTATAATGTTCAGAATACACGCTATACCTACTCAGCAGTAAATGTAAAATATTGAAAAACAAAATTATCTCCAATTAAAATAGTTTAGTTTATAAAAATCCTAAACATTCATAGATTTTATATACTAGCTTCTGCCCTGCTTCGCTCGCATGGTACATCGATACAACATAGCCTATATGTTATTCGGATGTATAAGCTATATTATTCTAAAGTTTCATTAAAATTCATTCAGTAGTTTTTGCGTGGAACATTAACAAACATCCATCCATCCATCCATACAAACTTTCGCGTTTATAATATAAGTAGGACAACACTACCTTTGTACAATTTAAATTTTTGTCACATGTTTGTCTGGAACTTAAACATAATGTGCCAACTGTTCCTCGTCTAGCATGTCATATAAAGCGACTAATGGTATATCGGGTTTTGGCTATGTAATTGTGTAGGCGACGAGCTAGCCACTTGTCACTACTTTCTCACAGTTTTCCATCTAACCCGGCCCAGTTATATTTTTGGGTGAATGAGGTTAAGAGATCTAGTTGTCCCTGACACTGTCTACCTCTTCGGGGATTACGGGCATGATGCTAAGTGTATATATATATACATATATGTATATATATATATACAGATGTGGTCCAACAAGCTTATATCTCCTTTCACTTGCCTGCTCCTTCGGGGTTTGAAGCCGTGATGCTATATAAGATTAAAATTAGGTAGTAAACTATAAATAGATTGATTGATGAAACCTTTGTCCGACGGACACTCGTCCGTCTACACGCAACAACGTTACAACTGGCATCCTCGCAGTTGTGAAAAACAGTCGACGTCGGAAACCTTTCAAGGGTTCGTTTCGGCATAACAAGTGATCCCTTCCGACAGTTTGTGAAAGGGCCTATGAGCCAAGTTATGCCTTTTTGTACGTGAGTAATGCCTTACGCACCGTTCAAGTAGACCAGATAACTCTGCCGGACGGGAATAGTACGGTACCCCCTACTATTCCCGTCGCACCCCTTCCTAAGGGGGGGCATGAAGGGGTTGCTGGAGGGTGGTTTGGATGTAGAGGCTCAGCCATACCCATAACGTCCCTTCACTCGGGCGATGAGGGGTACCGCGGGGTTTTAGTGGGTATACCCCGGCCACTACCATCTTGGCCGGAGCAGGGTCCTCCAATTCCAGAGGTCCCCGGGAGTCCCACACACCACCCTGCCCCCCCTGGTGGGGTGACGGCGCGTAAAGCATTAACAAGAGAAAGGGAAGAGTAACAAGAGTGTGTCGGGCTCGGAACTGGCTGGAATACCAGGACCCGTATCCACTATACCTCACGGTTGCTATTCTTCCAGCCGGGATTCGCACGAAAGAGCTACTCAACGCGCACTGCTGCTTCTGGCCCATATCAGGAGAGAGGAAACCTCTTCCTGAAAATTCGCTACGTGTTCTGGACACCTAGCGTGGTGTGTACGGCAACTGGGCTGGGTTAGATGGGAAATTGTGAAAAAGTAGTGACAACTGACAAGTGGCTAACTCGTAACCAATACACCATTTGTCACCTTTTTAAACATGCTATGCAAGGAACACAGTTGGGACATTTTTTTAGCATGGCGTAAAGGGCCACTAATGGTTTATTGGGTATGGGTTTTGTGAACATCCACGACGAGGTATCAACTTGCCACCATTTTTTACGATTTTCCATCTGACTCAACTTATTTCTATTTCTGACTGAATGTAGTTTTGGAATCTTATAGAACGTAAGGCAATTAACACTGCCTACCTCTTTGGGATTTAACGATATGCTGTTCAAGGAACACAGTACTTTTATTTAAGTCCCAGACAAACATGGGACATTTGAAAAATCCAAATGTACGTGCCCAGGTTTAAACGGACACCCTTCTCATTGTGAGGCGCATGTCCTTATCATTGAGCTACCAGCTCTATAGTCATTTCGAAACAGTGTTTAAATTATGCAATTTAAGTTCAACAAAATTGATCGAAACGGTTCTGTTAAATATTAATGAGGTCAGTGGTTTAATTGAATTCGAATATTTTTGCAAGAGTCATACATACATACCGTCGAGTGGTCAGTAACTCTGGCTACGAAACCAAGGATCGCGGGTTCGAATCCCGCTAGGGGCAAATGTTTTGACAAACATGGACATTTGCACTCGAGTCATGGATGTTTAAAAACGTGTTTAAGTATGTCTATCCGTTCACCTAGTAGCCATAGCACAAGCTTATACTCTTAGTTTGGAACTAGGGAATTGGTGTCAGTCTGAAGAATTTATTATTTATATTTATTTATGTAAAGATGAGATTGAGCAAAGTCTGTTTGTTTGTGCACCTCATTGCATTCACGAAATTAAATGTATACACAGGTCGTTGCCACAAGAAATACATTTTATATTGACCTTTATTGTGAACGATACAGGTCACAATTTTGCATAAAATATGCAGGACCGAATAATCGAGTAGGGATGATTGCAACGATTTATTTAAAGGAAACGTTATTTATCAATAATTGTAATGAGCGGTGGTAGCTAAATGGTAAGGATACGCGCCTTTTAACCGAGGAGTGCGGTTTCAATCCCGGGCACGTACCTCTGGATTTTTCAAATTTATTTACGTATTTATGCTACTAGCTCGACGGTGAAGGAAAACATTGTAATAAAACCTGCAAATTCAAACAACTTTGGATTTGTAACCATGATCCAAAAATTGTCTGGTTCCCCTACCTTAGGGTTAGGGTTGCGAAGGTCAGATCGGCAGTCGCTTCAATGTAATTACCAGACTCGCTAAACCCTGGATCATGGTCTAAGCGGACCCCGTCTAAGCACGGGACATAACGCTAGGAAGATGATGTTATTTATCAATATA
The DNA here is from genome assembly GCA_951394215.1 of Glyphodes perspectalis. Taxonomy (NCBI): domain Eukaryota; kingdom Metazoa; phylum Arthropoda; class Insecta; order Lepidoptera; family Crambidae; genus Glyphodes; species Glyphodes perspectalis. The sequence goes on along the minus strand of OX596230.1, from coordinate 5,992,812 downwards.
ATCGGTGGTCGGTCAGAGGTAAAGACACGCGTCTCATATACATTGTCAGAGACTCTGGCCACGAAACCAAGGGTCGCGGGTTCGAGTCCCGCTAGGGTCAAAAATTTCGTGTGATCAACATGAATATGTGCCGCATTGCCGCACGTAGTGAAATACAGCACGTACTCCACGTAGTAAATATATAATGAGTAAGCATACACTAACAGATTGAGAGATATATAAGCTGTGAATATGTTTTATTAAAGTTAGACTTATACCAACTGTTGTCTCAATTACCCCAGTCCTATACTCGGTTAAAGTGGTGACCCCGACAGAACAACAAAATGGCATCTCCGTGCAAATCATCGTGTTCCAGTGCACCACAAGAAGTTGCTTCCAGCATCGCCGTCACATCACGCATCCCGGACTTCTGGAAGGATCAGCCTCGTCTTTGGTTCGCCCAGTTTGAAACAGTCATCACACCACAAAAGCAAGGTGAAGACTACAAGTTCTCCATGGTCGTCTCCAAGTTAAGTAAAGAAGAGATCATGCTGGTTAGCGACATAATAACGAGCCCTCCAACATCCGGCAAGTATGCATTAATTAAAGAGCGATTAATCAGCTGTTTTGAGGAATCCGAGCAACAACGCATGCAGAAATTACTGACTGGTTTAGATCTTGGAGATCAGAAGGCCTCACACCTTTTGCGCCGAATGCGAGAATTGGGTCGTGATATAGTTGATGAAAAGACCATCAAAATATTGTGGCTCAGATTATTACCAGTTTCAGTAACCTCTGTGCTGGCTGTCACAGATTCGTCGGACTTAGATAAAATGAGCCAGATTGCCGACAAAATAATAGTGAATGCAAAAATAAATGAAGTCTCAACAGTTGACGTCGGCGCAAACAAATGTCACGATCAAACTATGGAAGACGTGCTGACGCAGCTGAAGCAAATACAATTGGAATTATGTGCAGTTAAACAAGAACGCAGGAATAGTCAACGCAGCAATTATCGCAGTTATTATAGGCCGAGGTCAGAGTCAAGATCACGTACGTTATGTCACTTTCATCGCAAGTTTGGAAAGTACGCGTATCGATGTAATAAACCATGCGATTGGAAACAAGCCTATATTCCTAAGAACCAGGGAAACTAAGATTAGCACAGTCAACGGCGGAAACCTGTGCTATCTCTCCTAGTAACCGCCTCATTATTACCGACCGAAAAAGTGGTATGAGGTTTTTAATCGATACGGGAGCAAACATATCGGTTATAAGCAAGAATAATATAAGAGAAACAAAGCCAAATCAGCAATACAAAGTATATGCCGCGAACGGTTCAAAAATAAACACGTACGGTGAAAAATTGCTGACCCTTAATTTGGGGTTGCGTCGAAATTTTGTGTGGAATTTCGTAGTAGCCGATGTAACGCAATGCATAATTGGAGCAGATTTTTTGGAGCACTACGAATTATTAGTCGATGTCGCAGGACGCAGGCTTATCGATAAAGCGACTAAATTGTCAGTCTCTGCAATGCTCAGCAACCAGTTATCCCCTAGTATACGTTCGATTGACGAAGGAATCAATACGGACGTGAAGCAAGTATTAGAGAAATACATAGATATCACCCGCCCATCGTCCTTAGCAATGATTCCAAAACATAAAGTAAAACACCATATTATCACAAAAGGACCTCCTGTTTTTTCTCGGGCGCGACCGCTGCCGCCTGATAAGTACCACATCGCCAAAAAGGAATTCCAACATATGATGGAGCTAGGAATATGCCGACCGTCCGATAGCGCCTGGGCCAGCCCACTGCATATGGTCAGCAAAAAGAATGGAGAATGGAGGCCGTGTGGGGATTACAGAATGTTAAACAACGCTACAGTTCCCGATCGGTACCCGCTTCCCAGGTTGACTGATTTCACATATATTTTGGAAAATGGAAAGGTTTTCAGTAAAATTGATATTCGGAAAGCCTATCATTGCATTCCAGTAGAGGAAGTGGAAAAAACAGCGATTATTACACCTTTTGGTCTGTTTGAATTTCCAAGAATGCCGTTTGGTCTTCGCAATTCTGGTCAGACCTTTCAACGGTTTATGGACTCTATGTTCAGAGAGTTAGATTTTGTTTTTGTTTATTGCGATGATTTATTAATAAGCTCTCCAGATAGAAAAACTGGACTCCAACACATAGAAAGGGTATTCAAGAAGTTATATGAAAATGGGATTACAATTAACTTAGAAAAATGTAAATTCCTGCAGAGCGAATTAGATTTCTTAGGTTATCGAGTAACGAGCCAAGGAATCCGCCCAACTGAGGAGAAGTATCAAGCTATCAGCGAATTCCCTAAGCCAAGGACAATTAAGGAGCTAAGAAGATTTTTAGGCATGGTTAATTTTTATAGAAATAACTTACCACAAGCCGCTGAACACCAGAACATCCTAAACGAATATTTAAAGAATTCCAAGAAGAACGATAATTCTCCCATAGCTTGGTCGCAACAAGCCGAAAGAGCCTACGAAAAATGCAAAGATAGCATAAAACATGCTGTGCTAACAGCCCATCCGTCCCAGAATGCCGAGCTTGCACTTATGACAGACGCCAGCGCGTCTTGCGTCGGCGCAGTTCTACAGCAAAGAAATGGACGGAAATGGTGTCCGTTAGGATTTTTTTCACAAAAATTAAGTGACACTCATAAGAAGTACTCAACGTTTGACAGAGAATTATTGAGCATTTACTTAGCAGTGAGACATTTTCAAAGATTAATCGAAGGAAGAGAATTTACTATATATACAGATCACCGTCCACTAATATACGCATTTTCAAAAAAACCATCTGTTAGCGATACGCCGCGAAGAGTTCGCCAATTAGATTTTATATCGCAATATAGCACTAATATTAAACATATTAGCGGACGTGACAATGTTGTTGCTGACACATTATCACGTACAATAGAACAGATCGATTTTCCTTCACCTATTAATTTCGAAGAGATAGCAAAATTCCAACGTGACGATAGAGAGCTATTACAACTTAAAAAGAATCCCAAATTGCATTTTAAAACCAAATGTTTGCCTGGGTCGAAACTAACAATTATGTGCGATATGTCCACGGGAAATGCTAGACCCTATCTGCCTTCGAGGTTTCGAAAGGAAGTATTCGATGTCATCCATGGATTAAGTCACCCAGGCACACGTACAACTAGAAAATTAATAACCCAGAAATATGTATGGACTGGGATGAATAAAGACATAAACAGCTGGTGCAAAACTTGCTTATCTTGTCAAAAGTCGAAAGTGCATAAGCATACAAAATCGCCGGTCGGAACCTTTTTGCCTGCGCAGCGTTTTGATCACATTCACATCGATATAGTCGGACCATTGCCGACCTCACAAGGCAAACGATACATAGTTACAATAATTGATCGTTGTACGTCATGGCCAGAAGCATTTCCGGTAGATAATATTACGGCGGAAACAATCGCACAAACTGTTTACGAAGGATGGATCTCGAGATTTGGGTGCCCGTCACGTATCACTACGGATCAAGGACGTCAATTCGAATCAGCAACTTTTGGAGCACTTTCAAAATTCTTAGGCATTCATAAAATTAGAACCACCCCTTATCATCCTCAATCAAACGGAATGGTCGAAAGATTTCATAGAACGTTAAAAGCAGCACTGATGGCAAGAAACGCCGATTGCAATTGGGTGAGAGAGTTACCTACAGTTTTATTAGGATTAAGAAGCTGTGTTCGCGATGATACAGGGTTCAGCGCATCGGAAATGGTTTATGGCTCGTCGATTAAACTTCCAGGCGAATTCTTTGAGGAACCTAAATTACACCATACTCACGAAGAGTTTGTAAGGAATATCCAGAGAAACATAGACAAGATGATTTCTATTCCGAAACGTCGGAAATGCAATCAAACAATTTTTATCCATCCAGAAATGAACAAATGTTCTCATGTTTTTATCCGCTGCGACAGAATTCGTAAAAGTTTATGTCCTCCATACGAAGGTCCATTTCCAGTCATCAAAAGAATGGAAAAAGCATTTTTAATTAAGGTCAGAGATAAGGAATCTCTGATATCAATAGATAGACTGAAACCGGCATTTATCATGGATAGCGAACACGATAACGTAACTATTAAGGATACTGAAAAAAACACGTACACAACGAGATCAGGAAGATTAGTTAAACCAGTTGTAAAATTCCGTTGCAGTTAGCCATGTATATAAGCGTCGCAATTTTATTCCAATTTTTATAATGTATATTTATTTTTTTATTAATATTATTTTTTTAATAAGGGGGGAGTACTGTGCCGCATTGCCGCACGTAGTGAAATACAGCACGTACTCCACGTAGTAAATATATAATGAGTAAGCATACACTAACAGATTGAGAGATATATAAGCTGTGAATATGTTTTATTAAAGTTAGACTTATACCAACTGTTGTCTCAATTACCCCAGTCCTATACTCGGTTAAAAATATTTATAATAGAGTAACCATCCATCCATCCAACCCAGCCTACTGTCCCATGTTGGTCTGGGACTTAAAAATAATATGCTAACTGTGGTTCTTGCCTAGCATGTCGTAAAAGGCGACTAATGGTATATCGGGTTTTGGGTATGTGATTGTGTAGGCGACGAGATAGCCACTTGTCACTACTTTTTCACAATTTTCCAATCTAACCCAGCCCAGTTTTATTTTGGCAGAATGTGGTTAAAGTGGACCGCTGCTCCTTTGACTGTGCCTACCCCTTCAGGGATTACGGGTATGATGCTATGATGATGATGAAGATTATAAACGCGAAATTTCGCATAGATGGACGTTTGATAACGTCCACGCAAAAAGTACTGCATGGATTTTAATGAAACTTTGCAATAGTATAGCATAAACATTAAAATAACACTTTAAAGCTGTTTCATCGATGTACCACGCGAGCAACTCCGCAGGCAGAAGCTAGTCTATATATGAAAATGAACCCCTTTTCTCATGGTTACGCTCTAACTTGAGAACGGCTTTACCGATTTCGCTAATTCTATTTTAGTTGTGTTTGTTATTGTCAGGTGAAAGTTCTTATGAGAAAAACAAAAAAACAAGGTGGGCGGAAAATTAATAGGAATTGAAAATCCGAGAACGAGGTTACTAAGTGCGCCGGGTTAGCTAGTATATGTATAATAAATATCATATCTTATATTTTAATTCCAGATAAGATGGCACCTTCGGTAGGAGAATTCTACACGGGGAAATGTATCCTTATTACTGGGGGGACCGGCTTCGTAGGAAAGGTTAGTAATATAATTCGCAGTGGCGTAATTATACTGTGGAATGGAGACTGGTAAAGTGGTACGGGACAAATAAATATCAAACCACATCACATACATTGATCTGACTCCGAGGTAAGTAGCTTAAGCACTTGTGTTACGGATATCAGAATCAACAGTGGTATTACAAATATATACTTAAAAATATTGGATATTCAAAAGTCAAAAATAGTTATTAACACCCAGACACAGAATAAACACAAGTATTCATCATACGAATGTTTGTCCTGGGTGGGGATCGAACCCACAACTTTTGGCGCACGGGGCACGTTCACTACCGAATGCGCCATCAAACTAGTTAAATGACGATGGTGGCTCTTGAAGGCCCGCAAACACGGGGTACCCCAGGGGTAGAGGGGGGGCTCCCATCCCCCCCTGATGATCTTTGATTGATTGATCTTTCTCAGGCGCTGGTGGAAAAGTTTATCCGAAGCTGCCCTCAAGTGGACACCATCTACCTTCTCCTGAGGAATAAAAAGGGTCAGACGGGAGAGGAGCGGCTTAAAGAATTACTAAGCAACAAGGTAAAGTTTTTTCGTCACATTAAAATAATAAATAAATAATAAATTCTCCTTGTCTTCTCTTCATTCTTCAAACTAAGCTTACAAGCTTGTGCTATGGATACTAGGTGAACGGATAGACATACTTAAATACGTTTATGTTCATCACACGAAGCATTTGCCCCGGGATTCGGACCCGCGACCCTTGGTTTCATGGCCAGAGCCTCTGACCACTTGACCAACGGGCCAGTCCTTATTAAAAAAACCACTCTTTTATATGTCGAGAGTTGGGTTAGATGAAAATCTGTAAAAAAAACCGGCAAAGTGCGAGATGCGCTCGCGCACGAAAGGTTCCGTACCGTCATCTATACAATATTAGACACTATATTATAATCCTTTATCAGTCAAGCAAAATGCGTCAAAAACATCACATTTGTTAAATGAGAGCTACACTTAAATATTTATAAACAGGATTCCTTTCGATGTTTTCGTTCCATGTTGGTCTGAGACATAAAGGGGCCTGCTGCCCCTTTCAAATTCAAAATTCAAATTCAAAATGTCTTTATTTATGTAGGCCTTAAAAAAAAGCACTTATAAATCTTCAATTTACAAAATCTTTAGAGCAATGTGAATCTACCACCGGTTCGGAATGCAAATTCTACCGAGAAGAAACCGGCAAGAAACTCGGTAGTTACTCTTTTCAGCGTCAAAATATACATGAGTAATATACACTTTTTTTAAACTTCTAAACCAAATCATACAATCAATGACTGTGGGAGATGACATAATATGATTACAATAAAAGTGTAAGATTAACCAGAGCAGAACAGCCCCCAAAGGTGGCACCTTTGACTCTGCCAACCCCTTCGGGGATTATGGGCGTGATGTAATGTATGTATGTATTTCGTAATCCTGTTTGTACCAATAACTAAGGAACAGGATTCCTTACGATATGTTCGCTCACCGCCGAGGTATACAATAAATAAATCAAGCATGAAATATGAAATTTAACGGTTGATAAGTAGACCGTGTAAAGTTTTTGAAGGTTACCTACTAGAAATTTCTTATATACATCACTAGCTGTACCCGCGGTTTGACCCGCGTTTGTGGTTAATGTTATATAGCCTATATAGTCCAAGAAAATTGGCCTTTAAATACGAATTTTGAGGTAAATACTTGAATTTTTGATAAGAAGCAGCTAACTTCCTTAACCACATTCAGCCAAAAATAAAACTGAGCTGGGTTAGATGGAAAATTGTGAAAAAGTAGTAACAAGTGGCTAGCTCGTCGCCTACGCAATCACATACCCAAAACCATTAGTCGTCTTTTACGGCATGCTAGGCAAGAACCACAGTTGGCACATTCTTATTAAGTCCCAGAACAACATGGGACAAATCGGTAGTGGCTTCAATATAATCACCAGACTCGCTAAACCCTGGATCATGGTCCAAGCGCACCCCGTCTAAGTACGGGATATAACGCTAGACAGAAGATACATAGTTAAAATCCTATTTTTTTTTCCAGCTCTTCGACCTGGCCCGGGAGAAGAACCCAGATGCGTTCAAAAAGGTGAAGCTGATCCCAGGGGACATCTTGGAAGAAGGCTTGGGCATGTCCAATGATGACCGGATGGAGCTGCAGAGGAGGTGCAACGTGGTATTCCACAGCGCGGCTTGCGTCAGGTGAGTCAAAGTCAAAGTCAAGGTCAAAGTCAAAGTCAGTCAAAGTCAAAGTCAAAGTTAAAGTCAACGTCAATGTCGAAAAACTCTTTAGGTGCATAGATTTGAAAAAAACACTTATAAATCGTCACATAAATAAAGCTATATGAGTCTACCACAGGTTCGGAATGTTGTTTCGGACGAGAAGAATCCGGCAAGAAACTCGGTAGTTACTCTTTTAAACAACAGTAATGACAGAGGCATATGAATCATAATTAGTTGGTCGAGTGGTCAGAGACCCTTGCCACCAAGAGTTGCGAGTTCGAATCCCGATAGGGGCAAATGTTTCGTGTGATGAACATGGACATTTGTACTCGAGTCGTCGATGTTTATAAACGTATTTAAGTATGTCTATCCGTTCGCCTAGTATCCATAGTACAAGCATAAGCTTCGTTTGGAACTAGGGAATCGGTGTGTCAGTCCGGAGAATTTATTCAACACCCAGACACAGAACAAACACAAGTATCAATCTTTGGCATGCTGTATCATGAAATCCAGCGCAATATTAGCACTCCTAAATCCAGCCCATGATGCTGATGCACAGCAAAGAATGCCGCTGGATAGCAATCCTTAATCTTATCCAACTGTTACAGATTTGACCAGAAAATAAAGGATGCTGTAAACCTCAACACTGTAGGGACGCACCGAGTCTTGCAGCTGGCTGAGACCATGGAGAATTTGGAGGTACCAGTAAATTGGAGTAACCAGTCCCATATTTGGTCTGGGACTTAAAAGGAATGTGCCAACTGTGTTCCTTGCCTAGCATGTCGTAAAAGGCGACTAATGGTATATCGATCGGGTTTTGGGTGTGTGATTGTGTAGGCGACGAGCTGGCCACTTGTCACTACTTTTTCACAATTTTCCATCTAACCCAGCCCAGTTTTTTTGGTTGATTGTAGTTAAGGGAGTTAGCTGCTCCTTTGGCTCTGTCTACACCTTCGGAGATTGTGAGCGGTCGAGTGGTCAGAGATCCTGGCCACGAAGCCAAGGGTCGCGGGTTCGAATCCCGCTAGGGGCAAATGTTTCATGTGATGAACATGGACATTTGTACTCGAGTCATTGATGTTTATAAACGTATTTAAGTATGTCTATCCGTTCACCTAGTATAGTAAGTTTGGAACTAGGGAATTGGTGTGTCAGTCTGGAGAATTTATTATTATTATTATTTATTATATGTATGTATGCAGTCCCTACTTTCCCACGGGGCACTTTGGGCATGTGCCCAGGGCCCCTGCGATCTAGAAGGCTCCCTAGTTCTAGATTACTAATTGATCATCGACATTTATTACCCACAAACATATTAATTTACTAATGTGCAGGGCCTGCATTAGGTTAAAGATGGTCCTGTATTTATGTACTATATGCTACCTAGTATCTATAGCACTTGACTGTCTTGATCTAGTGGTAGCATGCGCCGCCTAAGAACCAAGAGAGAAATTACTTAGTAACAATTCGGAGTCAGGAGTCAGAAAGTTGGCGGTTTAATCATACTCGTGCCTCGGAAAGCACGTTAAGCCGTTGGTCCTGCGCCTGATCTCTTTCCGGTCATGTCGGTGCCGTCTCACCGGACTATGAGAGTGAAGGAACAGAGAGTGCGCTTGTGTTTGCGCACACACTTGTGCACTATAATATCTCATGCGCAGATGGCTAATCCTCGTTGAGATTGGGCGCCGTGACTGATATCAGTTAGGAAGACATTATTACATATAGCACAAGATGTGTTGTTAATATTTTTTATTAAACAGACTAGAGGGTTAAATATAATCTATTTATTATACCCAAGAAAGTTTACTATTGGTGTGTTAGTCTGGAGATTTTTTTTTTTCTATCCAGGTGTTCGTCCACCTATCGACCGCTTACTGCCGCTGTGACCTCTCTGTGCTGGAAGAGAAGCTGTACCCAGCGGTACACGGACCACGACGAGTGATGGACATATGCGAATGGATGGACGACCAGCTCCTTGACTATTTGGAGCCTGAGTGAGTAGCTTAAGGCTGAATATCCATGCTAATATTTTAAAAACGAAAGTGTCCGTCTGTTACCTCTTCACGCTTAAACCGCTGAATAGATTTAGATGCATCTTGTTATAGATACTTATAGTTCTGAATCCCAGGATAGGTATTGGATAGTGTTATCCAAGGAACCTTCCTTTAAGTTGGTAAAGATGGGGTGGAAGTAAGTATGAGAAATCAACAGTGGCTGAACCGGTTTAGATGCAATTAGGTATTGACACAGTTTGTTATGTGAAAAGAATATACCTCGATATCATCCCTTGGCTCTGAACTATTTTGTGTGCTTAGGGCCCAAGGTCCAAGGTTCAGTTAGTGGCGAGAATAATATTGTAGAATGTATAGAACGGTGTTCAACGCCATCTGTTAACTCTCTTATTGCAACTATAGTATTAATTGTCCTGGCGTAGTCAACAGATGTCTATGGACGTTGGCACACATTGATCTGGTTCCAAAGTACCTATAACTTCGACGAGCTAGCCACTTGCCACTACTTTTTCACAATTTTCCATCTAACCCAGCCCAGTTTTATTTTTGGCTGAACGTGGTTAAAGGAGCCTGTTGCCCCTTGGACTCTGCCTACCCCTTCGGGGATTATGGGCGTGATGTTATGTATGTATGTTCTAAGAAGCATTTGATTTTCCACAGACTAATAAAATCGGAGCCAAACACGTATTCTTACACCAAGGCCATCACCGAAGACTTGGTGGCTGAGTACTGCAAGAAATTCCCGCTGGCTATCGCCAGACCTTCCATCGGTGAGTACACGTGCGAGTTAATGGTTTACAGTTATCTCTGGACATGGACCCTTCAAGGCTGAAGCTAAGCGGGACGAGGTGGGCCGTGATCGGTGTTTTGCCGGCGGATTCAGTGTCTTTCGAGCCCTCTGTTTCCCCGAGCAGAGAGTGATGGCTCGTGGGAGTTGGGGAAACCTTCACAAGCCGTCTCCCTCTGTTCAGCTATAAAAAAGTGGGGCCTATATCCAGCTGTAGACTGCGCTGCGCAATCAAGAAGTAAGTCGACATCTGGCGCATCGAAATGAAAGATAAATAATGGAAAAATTATTGATACCTATATCTACCTATAAAGATTGAATTTAACTTTAAAAATAGGAGAAGGCAGAAAGAACCCAACGTCATACGGCACGAACCACACCTCATTCGCTTATTAACACAATAATCTATTCCATACAAGCTCTACGGCTATTATGTCTACTCACACCACCTTCTGTTAACACAAGACCGCGTTTCATATTGATCGATATTATTACTTAAGTACAAGTATATATATTGTTAGATGTAAAGATATAATCAGCGATTACCATCCCATCCCTAGTCGATTGCAATACTGGGCCCAGCCCTAGCATTTTTTTTGACAGTCGTAAGCTCTCGCGCCATAACGGTTAAGATGTACAAATGTTTTAACCGAATTCAAAAAAAAGGAGGAGGTTCTCAATTCGACTGAATGTTTTTTTTTTAGCTCCGAGTTCTGTTTGAATATAGTTAGTGCCATAACTTGAGTTTTTGTTTGGATTTTACTAATATTTAATAATACATAACATCACGCCGGCAAAATTAAAAGCGCAGCAAGGCCAGCAAGCCCCTTTAACCACAATAGTTTTTTTTTTAGTTACTGCAGCATGGAAGGAGCCTATTCCTGGATGGGTGGATAACCTCAACGGACCTACTGGTCTACTCGTGGGCAGTGGAAAAGGTGAGGTGTTTATGTCTATAGGTACCTTGGACGACTATTTACCTAGGCTAAAACTAATGTTACCGAAAAATCGATTTAATAGTTTTGCAATCGATAGTTTAACGGCCAAATCATCTATAGGTACGATCGATAGAAAAATCATTAGTATCGTTAGTATCGATGTCTCTGTTAGAGCAATACTATCGATATCATCGATACTATTGATAGTTTTGTACTATCGATTGTCTTCAACTATCGATAGACAGTCGATATTGGCCTATCGAGCGGCAACACTACCTAAAACATTTGGAAATCCAATAATCACGGTAATGGCGCTATCTCAGAAACCAGCAGAACAATTATCTGTGGATGTGTTGCCATGAACTTATTTGCCCGGTTCTTACGAGTTTCAGATTTGCCTTTCGCTTCAATATAGCGCGTAGTAGTAAGTTTTATAAGCCAGCCAGCACAGTCTTAAGCTCTTAAACTTCATCCTAGCGAGCCAGGTGTGGTTGAAAACCAGCGCGGACGGGGAGCCTCGCTCCAAGTCAGCATAAGCTGAACCTCCACCTTTTGTCTTTGCGATTCTTATTTTACTTTTAAGAAACGTGTTTTAATGTAAAATACAATAATTTATTTATTTTATTAACCTGACTCCTGAAATACAGGATTATGGACTAAGCTGGACGTAACGCTAAAGAACCTGCCGAGTAATTATCAATGTCGAATATAGTCGCGAGGCCTTTACTCATACAACAATAAACCTGTCATTCCCCTGTCGGTCAGGCGTGATCCGCTCGATGCACTGCGAGCCGTCGTACACGGCGGACGCGGTGTCCGTCGACGTGGTCGTCAATGGGTGCATCCTCATCGCCTACGCCACCGCGCTGGATAAGTAAGTCAAGTGACATAGAACTGACGATCTAAGAAGAGATCAACTCCTTAACCTACATTCGGTGAAAAATTAAATTGAATGAAAAATTAAGAGGCAAGGTGTGTAAGGATCGGGCCATATGGCGTTCGGTTCTCTCTGCCTACCCCGCTAGGGAAGTGGCGTCAAATTGAATTGGGTTAGTAAATTGTGAAAAAATAGTGACAAGTGGCTAGCTCGTCGCCTACACAATTTCAAACCCAGTACCAAATTTACCATTAGTAAAATTAACATACTTTGCAAGACCCCAGACCATTAAAAATTGTATTGTTTTTCAAAATGGGACGAAATACTTAAATGAGTCTTCCTTTTAAGACCTACCTACCTTCCTAGGCAAGGGTCGAAGATGTTTCATTATTTTTAAGTATGTAAGTAAACCTAAGGAAAACAAAAATTATATATTTAGCACAGCTCAAGGAAAGGATGTCTATGGGTTAATTTGCTATGGAAATAAAAAGTTTCAAAATAATTAAATTTTAAATTTCCAGGCCTAAAGAGACGACCGTCTTCAATGTTACTTTGTCCGGTGTCGTCAAGATTTCTTGGGGAGAAATCATTGAATTGGGTAATTATCTAATCATTTTCTATAGCTATATCTTTTATATTTAAATTAATAGAATATGTAACACGTCTTTTCAGGCAAGAAATGGGTTGAGGTATACCCCCATACTATGGCCTTATGGAGAACGGGGGGAAACATCAAGTCTTACTACTGGCAACACCAGCTAAGCGTCTTCTTTTATCATATTGTGCCAGCATATTTAGTGGACTGTATCTTGTTCCTCTTAGGAAAGAAAACTTTGTAAGTAGCTCAAACTTCGATTTAAATTTTACTGCGATCTAGCGGCGAAAAGCAGAACTTATTGTATTTGCTATTCGACAACAGATGGCGTTAATGAAGTTCTCTTTTTAGCGCCATCTATGATTTCAGACTTGAATTAATAGCTTTTATTTTAAGCGCCATCTCTTTAAATAATTGGAATTAAGTCATCACTGAATGCGTAAAATTGACAACAGATAGCGGTAGAATCTGATGCGAGTCCCTGCCATCTATTGGTGAATAGCTTAACTACTATAATATAAAATATCTAATAAAACATTGTAATTTTGCGATTTTCAGCTTAGTAAATGTTCAAAAAAGAATCAGCCATGGCCTCAACGTCCTACAATATTATACAACCAAGGAGTGGCACTTCAAAAATGACAGGTAACAGGCATACTATGTTAGGGACTAACATCGTTTATTCAAAAGTTTATAAGTATGTGTAGGTAGATGTTGTTTTTACTTAATTAGAGGCCCGAAATGGTAGAGTTGAATGCTCGTAATAGGGACGCTATACAGTAAAATCAAAATTTAAAAGTAAAACCATTGAGGTATGTTTCGGAGGCCCCTCGCATGTCTGGGAGGCCCCTGTCTATTTCAGAGGATCCAATATATTAAAAACGGCTCCCAGGACCAGGGGCCTTATAACCACTCCCGCTCCACGCTCTGTCCACCACTGTATAACCCAACTTCTACTCTCAGGTTCCTCTCTCTCCGCAAGCGCATCAGTGAGGAGGACAACCGCACGTACTACATCGACCTGCACGGGCTGAGCCCCGATGAGTACCTCAAGAACTACATCCTGGGCACCCGCTACTTCGTCTGCAAGGAGGATCCCTCCACGCTGCCGCGCGCCAGGAAGCTCTACAAGATGTTAGTAGACCTTCAGCTCAGATTAAACTAACTTATCATCCACCACTGCAAGCAAAACGAGACTACACATACATATTATACAAATTCTCCGGACTGACACACCAATTCCCAATTTGAAAAATTAGCACATATTAAACATATTAAATCATCCTTTCAGTCGCTGCATCGTGGACGTATTCTTCAAGACGCTTTTCTTCATCTTCCTCGCGTGGATGCTGTACTCATACCGCGGAGTATTTTCCAGCTGTGTAGAAGCCCTAGACTCTACGCTGAAAAGTCTGCAGCCGATAACCAAGGCGAGCGCTGAAGAAATTGACATGTTGTAAAATTTGTTCATTGTTATTTACTTGAGACGGGGTCAGTGGCGAAACTATGGGAGCTTATGGGGCTAAATATTACGGGCATCTGTATATTTTGGGGCCCCAAATGCACGTGAGCATAGGAGATTATGCTCTAGCATTAAAATCGAATAATGTCCTTGAGCAAGGCCCTCAACCAATCAAATTGCCAGGGGCCTCATATGGTATAGTTAAGCTACTGGAGTTGCCATCTCTAAAATGTGCTGGACATGTGTTTGTCTTACTTAAAAAAAAAATACATCAATAAAGGCCATAGGATGTTCTACGCCCATTTAATTACTTATATGTTTTTTTTTTATGTATGTGCAGAATAAATTTTTATAAAAAACTGCCAAAATGATAGACAAATAATTTGGCTACTAGTTAATAAGGTTGTTTGTGATTGTTTGAAAATTTGTTGTAAGTCTTACGCAAGTATACAAATTATGACATATGGATTTTAAGAGATACCAAAAAAATGGTTTGGATATTTTATGGGGTTTATGTATATTAACAATATCCACGTGAAATAAGAAAAGCATGCATTAATTTGTCATAATGATTTTTTTCTTATATTTGAAAGAAAGTAATATATATGTACATAATTTATTTTACATGTTTTTTCTATAGAAACGTAATAGGTGTTTGTATACATGAAGGATGAAAGTAATTTTATACAAAAGTTGTAAAACGCCATCTAGCGGTGAGCGGTGAAATGTATTTGCTTTTTAAAAACCAGAAATACTTATCAAAAGATAATAAAATCCTATTTTATCAAAAATTACCATTTTGTAATTTATAATGGTAACAGTTTTTTTCTAATTCCTCTGTTACCATAATGAGACGTGGTAAAAAGCTGATATAATAAATAAATGGTTTGATAGGGAGTTTGTAAAGTTGATCCAACAATTAATGTAATAAATAAATTATACGTTTTTAAATAACAACACTATTTACTTAATATTATCCCTTTTTGCGTATTAAATATAAAATGGATACGTTTAAACATCAAAACGTTGAATACGCGTTGCATTCAGACATACGCATCACGAAGCATTATTGAAACGCCCTTCAGTTGCATCAATGCACGTGATTCTTTCAATCGAATTGACATTAGTTAGTGAAGTGCAATACTATGGTTTTTTAAATCGATAAAAACTATTAACATTTTCTTTTAACAAAAGTGCTGTTATTTTTCTGTATAATGAGATATTCAAACATAAATCTTTTCAATGTTTAATTATATAAGCTCATTCTATTTTTTAAGGAACTGTAGTATATATTTTATTTATTAATAATTACGCACAATAATAACAGTGTATTTTAAATATAGATACAGGACTTTGATAAGGTTTTTCATAATTCATGATTTAAAAAAACAAGATTTGTATACAATATTCGTATTTTTATAGTACTTACGTACATGGTAGTTACGTAAAAATATAATTCTCACCTGTGTATTATAGTTACTTGCCTTACTTTTCTAATTATTGGTTCCTATTTATCTAATTAACTAACTAAATTTTATGCTATTTATACCTAGATACCTAATCATTACTTTAAATTGGTATCAAGCTAACTAGATAATTAATAGTGAAAATTCGATTACACATTCAAGTATACAATCGAACACTCTATCGATATTAGGATATTACATAAGCGCCGCACTACCTATCTTTCAATATTTGACGGCCGAACTGTCAAAAAAGAAAAAGATTTTCTTTCTACGCTATCACGAAATCCTTTGATAATTTAATTTGTTTTTTACACTAAGTTAGTGACAAAAAAATGTCTGACAACAAAGAAACTCCCAAAAAAGAGGTGGACCCAGAATTAGATGATCTTCTTAACAGTAAGTACCGTGTTTTTCAACACGAGAACTATTACACAATTTCTAACCTTCTTGCACTTTGTGCATAACTAATACTAATTGAACTTGGCCCTTACACTACCAGTCTATCAATAAAAAAGCAGTTCATTTAATTAAAAACTTAATTTACAATTAGTTTATCTATTATAATTGACGACTAAAAGAAAAATTATGATTTCAAAATGAAGTGAACTATTAGATTTAAATATATCATAAAATAATCTACCGAAGGTATATTATTTCCTTATCAATAAGTGGACACGTTTTTTATTATAATGCTCTCTTTTTATTTTCTACAATCTATGTAGAAAAAAAAAATCATGATGAAATTTCATTCTAAATTAAGCTTCCTATTTCAAATTAAGTAAGTAGAAGTTTTCCATCAATATCAAAACAATTTTTTTGGCCTAATAATATGTAGTTTGAAGACCTTGCTGCTTTTTGGATTGTCCCTAACCCTGTGAAGATTGAGGGTGTGATGGTATGGTATGGATTAATTAAGCTAAAGTCTTCTTGTTATGTATGTATGTATGTTAAGTCTTTTAAATTCTGGAGACCTATAAAGCTGGAGAGACTAAGGAGGGTTCATTACAAATCCTATTTTTCTTTGCATCAACATGGTGTTTAAGCACAGACTAGTTAAAAAAGGATCTGTGCTATTAACTTAGGAGACGTCTGCGGAGCTTGAACTTGACACCCAACTTACATCACACATTGACGTAAGCGCTCCAAGTTCCTTATATCTGGTATCTCTTAGTCTCACACACACATGCATAAAGGTGGCTTCTTTTTTTGCTTGTCCATATGTGTCAAATAGTTTACTAACTAAGCTTCACGCCACTTCCCTAGTGGGGTAGGCACAGAGAACCCAACGCCATATGGCACGGTCCTTACAGTACAGTATACTGCGCAGGATATTTGAGCCAACACAAGTGCTTTTGCAGTTGCAGTTAAGAAACAATTCTTTGTTATTCTAACACTAATTAGTATGAGTTGTTTTATATTGCATACACACGTCAGTAATGATCTTCATATTTGCTTATTGTTATTCTCAACCACGACAAGAATTGTGTGTCTAGCATAGATTTGCAATGCGCAATGGCAAAAAACAAATAACAATTCATATAATTTCAGTTCATATAAAAACCTTCTCTTTATCCTTAACGTAAGGTTTATATTTGAATGCATCTTTTTTGACATAGTTTTGTATTTAAATATAAAAACTAGTTTTTGTTAAAGTTTATTTTAAATTATTAATATATTGTCATGATTATTGTTTTTTAATGACTTCTGTAATTTTCTCCTATTTACCTTTTGAAACACGTCATCTAATCAGCTATGTGGTCTTGTCTGATATATAATCCAACATTATTCCTTTCAGGTGCCCTCCAAGAGATGACGAAGAAGCCGGATCCAGCTGGCAACCCGGAGGGCTCCTCGGAAAACCCACAGAATATGTGGAGCGAGGAGTTTATCAAGGAGGCGGCGGCGCAGTTCGAGACCAACATGGCTGCCATACTTGGCAGCTTTAGTGGGGTGCCAGGTTAGTTGGCCGTATATTTTAAATTTAAATTAAAAAAGACAAATAGCCAGTTAGTACGGATTGCAATGCAGGGGCATTTTTTACATCCAGGAGCCGTTAGGTAAGGCAATGTAAATCTAATAATATCACTGGTTTTCTCTCAAATTTTCTGGTATCTGACTACAGGTCTATTGACAAGAGCCCTGGACCTGAAAGATTTTTATTGTAAACTAGCTGTCCCGGCGTACTTCGTAACGCCCCGTTTTCGGATTTTCTTTTATTATTTTCCTTGCAATGTTTCGATATTTTCTTACCGTACAAACCTTCCCTAAAAGATAACAAATATTTTAAAACCAAAATCTGCCAAATTGGTCCAGCCATTCTCCAGTTTTAGACTAACGAACAGCAATTCATTTTTATATATAAGAAGATTAAGAAAAAAAATATTATTGAAGATTAAGAAATAAAAGAAGAATTTTTTTAATAAATATGATTATTAAGGCACGAATAGCCTTAATAATAATATTTATTAAAAAAATATATTATCTTGTTGCATTATAAATAGATATTTCTCGATCCTATTTGTTATGGCGGTCTATTTTGTATAAATGATGTTTTTTTTTTTATATTTCAGAGGACCAAATAACACAAGAACAAATTGCACAGACATTTTCAAAAATGGCGGGTGAGTCGATCCCTCTAACTCGAATTCTATTACACCATTTACTTATAGGATCGATCGGGGAACCTGATATATTATTATATGTACCTAAACATTTCTGAATTGACATTTGCCGTTAGTAGCTATTTAATTTCTATGGCTATAATTTTACCTATAATTTTCCCCCAAAAAAAATATGTAAGAAATAAGAAAAAAATTACCACCATATTTACCGCGGAAATAGGCTATTTTACTAAAAAATAAATAAATGGTAAATTAGACTAAAAAAAAAATTTGGATTCATTTTTTGCTTTATCTAATACTCGAAAAATTACAATAATACAGCGCTTCAAAGATCTGAAATGGGGTGCTTTACGTCACTTGAACGGTTTTGCACACCTAGTGACGTCACGTGATATTTTAACGCGCCTTATCTTCATAATTTTTGGATAAATGAACAAAACAAATATACATAAGCAATGTTTTTTTGTAATAATAATAGTTTTTAATTATTATTTTTTGAGTAAAATAGCCTATTTTGCGCCCTGGGCTAACAGCTTACACAACCTTTTGGTGTTAAGTTAAATAAAACCGGCACTTCTGTGAAAACATTCATACCTATCTTATTTTTTACTGATTTTGAGCGGCAAATTTTATATGACTCAACAATAAATGCGAAGGCGACATGACGTGTATGAGAAGCGACTGAAAGCAGACTATTTGCGCCCCCCTTTTTGGGGCGGAATAGGGCCCAGCCCCGGCTGGAACCCACTACGCCACTGTAAGGCTGTCTGTCTGTGCGTACAGAGGCTGCCGCGCAGGTCCTGAAGCCGGCACAGGCGGGGGACAGTCCGGCACCGGTGGAGGACCCAGCAGCACAGGGGAAGATTGACGAGGTAGGTTAATATAGACACTGTATCTTCGTCAATGTTTGTTTGACTAATAAAAAAAAAAAATACGTGTTTAATATATTTTTATAATCTAACTGACGGACTAAACAGAATTTTCAGAATTTTTGTCATCTAAACTATTGTAGATTTGAAAATCACAAGCCCCATTTCACCAGGTGTCAGCGGCGATCTCACAGACGCTCCAGAACCTGAACACCAACTCGGAGACACTCCAGACGCCGCTCTCGGACCAGGACCTCGCCAATATGTTCAGCAACTTCAACCTGGGCGAAGGGGGACAGGTGAGCGACTTAGTCCAGTAGAAATTTAGTGATATTGTTTTTGTTTCAAATGAAAATGTCTTAATTTGAATTGAAATTGTCTTTATTTGAAATGAAATTGCCTATAATTTGCCGTCATTACAAAAATAAAACACATACGACGTCGTCTTACAAGAAAAAAATTGGTGTTGAAAAATAATGTGGAATGTGCTTTATATCCCAAATCAAACATTTTGTTTTCCTCATATTATTTTGATTTGACAAGCTCGATGGCGCATTCGGTAGTGACCCTGCCCCATGCGCCAAGAGTTGTGGGTTCGATCGCCATCCAGGACAAACATTCGTGCGATGAATACTTGTGTTTGTTCTGTGTCTGGGTGTTAATATCCAATATTTAAGTATATATTTGTAATACCACTGTTGTGGCCACAGATCAATGTATGTGATGTCGTTGAATATTTATTTATTTATTTATTTATTTCCACAATCTCGTTAAGTTTTGCTTTCCCCAAATAAGTTTGATTTGTTTTCCCCATATAAATTTGATTATTTGATTTGTTTTCCCCACGTAATCACTATGCTACTTTGTTTTGTTTACCCCGCATCACTAACCTCTATCCACTCTTACAGGACGGCAACATGTTCGTCCCGTTCATGCAGGGGATGATGCAGTCGCTCCTCTCCAAGGAGGTGCTGTACCCCTCGCTGAAGGAGCTGGTGGACAAGTACCCCGCGTGGCTCGCGGAGAACAAGGGGAAGGTCGAACAGTCGGAGTACGAGAGGTTAGTAACATGGTTCTTTTGATCACAGCCTAAAAGTAAGTATAGTTTACAATTTTTTTTATATTTATTATGTATATAAGACTATTTCTTTTCTATAAAGGGAATTATTGGTTTGAAATAATATAATATATAAATAATAATAATTTGTTTATTTACCAGAAAAATAATTACATTGATTATTACAGTGACTCCCACACTAGGCAATGCCTGTCACGTGGGAGTCAGAAATACAATGTAGCTAAAAATATTCAAATAATAATATGTGTGTCGTTTAAGTAAATCGTATATGTAAAATAACTTGAATAGCCAAAGATTTTTTTTTTTTTTTTTAATTTATTAAGGATTTATATTTATTATTTATATTTTAGTATTCACATTCACTTAAACATTACACTGAAACATACAACATAAACAATATTATAATATCTTACCTGAAAGCCAAAGAAACGACATTCAAAGTTTATAAATCAATCCGTTTTAAATATGTTATTATTTTCCAACGTATTTATTTTATCTATTTGACTTTTTTGACAGTATTGTAATGTCACTTGATCATAGTATAGGGATCGGTAAAGCAGTAGCCCACAGCTACTGTTTTACCGACGCATATATTGAATATCGTTTATTTACATGTATATTAAAACATCGTGATGAAACCAAATTAAAACGACGTTGGATTTGTAGCCATTATTCAAAAATTGTCTGGTTGCTCTATCTTAGGGTTACGAAGGTCAGACGCGCAGTTGCTTCAACGTAATCACCAGACTCGCTAAATCAACGCACTGAGCTATTAAAAAAAAATCTAAAATTTCGTTAAGACGGCAATTTGACATGACCGGAGAGGTCAGGCGCGGGACCAACGGCTTAACGTGCTCTCCGAGGCACGGTGGTGATTAGACCGCCAACTTCCTGACTCAAAACTGTTGCTAAGTAATTTCAATATTGAAATAACCAGCCACAAATTTTGGGCCTGACCCGGGATTTGAACCCGAGACCTCTTGGTCGCTAGGCGGCGCATGCTACCACTAGACCAACAAGGCAGTAAAATCGTATCAATTCTCTTTATCTAAATAAATTTGAAACAAACACTTATAAATTGTCGGTCAGAATATCAACCAATAACATTAATCTACCACCGGTTCGGAATGTTGCTTCTACCGAGAAGAAACCGCAAGAAACTCGGTAGTTACTCTTTTCAACAACATCTTTAAGTCCCAGACTAACAGGGGACATACAGGGCCGGCCCGTGAGTTTAGGGGGCCCTGGGCTAATACTATTTAGGGGCCCACCTAAATACTCAAAGTATAAGACAGACTTGAAATAAATGAATTGAATAGGTTTGATTAATCGCAGGATTCGAAAGCTGCACACCGTAAGATCTGTTTAATTTAGTAAAATTATGTATTTTTTCGCATTATCGTTTATTTTTGACTTTGACTTGACTTAGCTGAGGGCCCCTTGAATCCACGGGGCCCTGGGCTTCACCCAAAAATCCATATGGTAGATCCGGGCCTCGGGACATACATATACCTTCAGTTGTGTTCACATCATGATGGGTGTGCAGGTACGAGAAGCAGCTGACGCTGATGCAGCAGGTGTGCGCCGAGCTGGAGCCGGAGCAGGAGGCGGACCCGGAGGACGTCAAGCGGCGGCGCTTCGAGACTGTCCTGGAGCTGATGCAGAAGGTGAGGAGTGAGAGGTCCCGGAGAGGTCCTGACAGCCTCGCCTGGACCGGGGGAGGGAGTCTGGGAGCTGATGTAGTAGGTGAGGAGTGAGTGAGAGGAGAGGTCTAGAGGGAGTGACGGGCTAGGGCCGAGAGACGAAGTTTGGGGGTGGTTGACGCAGATGGTGATGAGGGAGTGAGAGGAGTGCTCCGAGGGAGTAGCTTTCAAAGGGTGAGGGAGGAAGACTGGGGGTGGTTGAGGCAGAAGGTGAGTAGTGAGTAAGGAGAAGTCCCGAGGGAACGGTTTGGGGGTGTTTGATGCAGAATGTGAAGAGGGAGTGAGGAGACGTCGGAGTGGCGGGCGCAAGCCGAGGAATGAGTTGGCTGGGGTGGTAAGTGAGGAATCCTCAGGAAGGTGCGTCGCCGTGGAACTTCCACTCCAGCGAGGCGTACCGCGGGGTTTTATGTTATGTTGTGATGGATTTGTGAAGGAAATGTGTGATGATGTGTGCGGAAGGTGTTTGCGAGGGCGAGAGAGGGTTGAGTGTAAGGGATATGTCAAACCAGCATTACTAAAGGGCCCTGTAAACGATCAAACATGTTTGTCAATTTTTACGTTTTGTTTGTAAGTTTTCATTAAACACACGCGCACACGTTCATACCAAATATGTCAACCAAGGCGTCTCTCAGTTTTGTTTTTATATGGAAAGTTGGTTGGCGTTTATTTTAAACTTGCTTTAATCTTTCGTCAAACACGCCGTCCGTCAAATTTTCTTTCAAACACATTAAACACTTGTTTGCCAAACACGTCAAACATGCTCGCTGACGAGAAATTTGACAAACATGTTTAATCATTTACCGGATGCTTAATGTAATGCATGTGGTGTGTGCGAGAGATGTCTTTAGATCGGCAAATGACTTCTGGAATTACCTGAAATGTTCTCTATGTGTAGATATCAATTACTACAGCCTATGTGTAATTTTAACGTATTACTTATTGACAGATGCAAGACCTCGGCCAGCCCCCCACCGAGCTGGTGGGCGACATCGGCGCCCCCCCGCAGGGCTTCGCGCCCCCCGCCGGCCAGGACCCCAGCCAGTGCGCGCTCATGTAGGCGCGCAGCCGCGTCCGACGCATTACACGCATTCGACGCAATACACGCAATCGACGCATGCGACGCAATTTACTCAATTGAAGCAATTGACGCAATTCATGTAATTGACGCAATTGAGTTATTGACGTAATTGATGAAATAACGCAATTGATGCAATTGACGCAATTGAGTTATTGATGCAATTGATGTAATAACGTAATCGACGCATTCAACGCAAATGACGCAATGCGCAACGCATCGACTTGCGCGGTGGTGCCATTGATTTGTATGTTATAGACAGTTTGAGATATTTAGGGCAAGTATCGGATATTTGATATTATATTATCAGAAATCGGATATATTTTCTCTTGACATTGGATATGTGTCTAAGTTCCTATGAATATTTGATGCGTATCCGACTTTTGATATGAAATTTCATATTTATTGATAATATTATTCGACATAACGTATATTTTCCTATAACTTCGGATATATGTCCGAAATATCGGATATGTATCTGTAATATCCGATATCTAAAAACGGTATAAAGGGTAGCTTTAATCAACATCCAAATATGAGGTAGATGAGTCTGATGGTGTTCAGACTATATTAAGAAAGGATAGTAATTCCCAATGGTCATTGAAGTTACATATAAGACGATAACGAACAATGACGTCACATATCATCACTTATATATCTCAACTAGAGCGTTT
Organism: Glyphodes perspectalis; assembly: GCA_951394215.1. Classification (NCBI taxonomy): domain Eukaryota; kingdom Metazoa; phylum Arthropoda; class Insecta; order Lepidoptera; family Crambidae; genus Glyphodes; species Glyphodes perspectalis. The sequence goes on along the minus strand of OX596230.1, from coordinate 5,969,135 downwards.
TAAATGAACTGATATATGAATATTAAATTATCGTCTCTACCGATTCCCCTGTACTATAAACCACTATAATACACGCATGAAAAAGGTATATTATATACTCTATACATAACTAACTAACTAACTAAACTTCACGCCACTTCCCTAGCGTGGTAGACAGAGAGATTATATACATTACTAGCTGTCCCGGCGAACTTCGTATCGCCCAGTAAATGAAAATCGACATTGATTTGTCGATTAACATTTAACATTGACAGATACGAATCCCACCGTTTTATATGAGAAAATACTTTTGCTTTTATTTTGTTTTATCGTCAATTGTTCAATGTGTTTCATAGTTATTCTATTATTCTGGACGAAGACAAATCCAACAAATCAAAAACAACGTAAATCGGTTCAGCAATTCTCGACTTATAAGTGGTGTAACAAACACATCCTTACTACTTACCTGGCGTAGGGGACACCGTGATCATGAAGGCGGTTTCCCCAGGGCGAGGCCCCTCCATTGCACTGCGGTGGGGTTGACCCCTGCGATTATCCCTAATGTGGATAACTCGGACGCGTAATTTTTGGCGCGAGATTAATAAACAAAACTAAGGTTTTATTTATTATACATTATATATATAAATCGATGGTATCACCGCCAAGTCGCGAACTTTATGGTGCTGTGTATATGTTACCCGATTATTGTGGTATATAACGTTTTAGATAAAGGTGTGACAAATGTATTTAATTATTATTTAATTTTAGTGAGAATAGCCCGGGTGGTCGCAGCGTATTTGGCGGCGATAGCGAAATTGGCTGCGTTTAGTATTGTAATTGAGTTTTTAGAATGTGTTTCTTTGTCGTTATGAAATTATGGCATTTTATCTCTGTAGAAAAACAAGGGTTTAAGGTAATCATAATTTTATCCCTTGTTTACCTAAAGAGCGAGCTAGCGAGATCACAGAGAGAGGCAAATGGTGATTCTATGAGCTATTTTATAGAATGTGCATGTAGTTAAACATAGGAAAATGATGGATAAAAAATTCACAATAAAGATTTTTTTACAATATTTTGAACTCTTTAAGGAAGTAGTTTTTCATCCACTTTCGTTAACTTAATCAAATTTTGCTGCGACCGCCCGTACTACAAACGGGAAAATTGTAAATCCCGAGTATATTGTTTCGTTTTTAGATGTAACGTTTTTAAATGTTTGTTGTTTGATTTTGAAAGTGGTAGCTGTTTTTTATTGACATCGCTTTTTTAAATGGTGATTCGAAATTGGGAGACCCGAATGGATGAGTGGGATGCGGAGAGACGCAAATTCGATTATCGGTTCGGTCATTTTGGAATACTTGTGTGTGGTTTTTTGGTGGCGCTGGTGCAGTTTAAATTAAAATTTATGTAATGAATTTGAAATTTAAGAGGCCTGTGGTCAAGCATTTTAAAAAAGAGCTTTTTAGATTTCGAGTTTGGGTGTTCTAAGAACCAGACACGCAGTCAGCTGTTATATCTAAGCGACTGCATTTGATACACTTAGCGCATTTAATATTACATATGTAATTTTTTTTACATCTGTCAAAAATTACAGTATCATTAGCGCCACCTACTTGAAAAATCTCCATTGGATCGGGTCTGGGTGTTCTGGTGTGACGATGGATGTATTAAGGTTTACAAAGGTATAGGTACTATACAATACTATACAATGTATTTATTGTTAATTTTGAAAGAAGTAATATATATGATTGATATATATCGATTTTAATTTTGAAATGCCAGTGACGTCATTACATGATATTCCTAATATTGTAATTTATTTTAAACTAATTTAATAAAAATAGCTACAGTATTAAAATGTTTTCAATTAACCGACTAATGTTGTGTGTATATTTATAATGTTATATCGTTTTTTTTTTATAAAAAAAAGTATATATGTATTTTTTGGGTAATGAACATAATTTTGGTTTTGACGCAGAACGTCATATTCGCAAAATGTCATCGTTAAAAATTTGGTAACACACAAATAAAATATTTTTTTGATGTCATCCACAGTTTTTTATCCAGTATATTTCTTAACAAACAAACATAACATCACGCCCATAATCCCCGAAGGGGTAGGCAGAGTCAAGGGGGCAGCAGGCCCCTTTAACAACATTCAGCAGAAAACAAAACTTGGTTGGTTTAGATGGAAAATTGTGAAAAAGTAGTAACAAGTGGCTCGTCGCCTACACAATCACATACCCAAAACCCGATATACCATTAGCCGCCTTTTACGACATGCTAGGCAAGAAACACGGTTTGCACATTCTTTATAAGTCCTAGACCAACATGGGACAGATCTATCTTTTATTTCTTATTGAATTGTTTTGATATTGAGGTCATCTTGCAGTTTATCATTAGTTATGTACCATGGTGTATCTGCCATCATTTGCAGCATGTTAGACTGAAATCTTTGCAGGATCTTGACGTATGAGTTTGCTGATGTGCTCCATAGCTAGACGGTACCACCGTATACGCTTAATTATGAGCAATAATTTTGTGGGAACTACGAGCTCGCACTATAAGTGTAAATACTTCCGGCGAGTAGGTGTTGCTCGCTCGGGGACCTAGGCCCGACTAACCGTCGCGGTGTATTGTATATATACTTAGTAGCGAAAATAACTTCGTCAGCGCGATGCAGGATTGTATGGCGTTTCTCTATGTTCGATCGACGTCATTTGTTTACGTATAACTGGAGCTATTATCTTGACTATCTTGTGGCGCGGTCGCCACAATTTGTTTGAAAGCGATAGCTTTGACTTTCTGTATAACATCCAATACATTTTTCGAACCTGTTGACCTTTTACCAGGCGTTTAGTAAATATATGTTTCCTCTATGTGAACTGCCTGTCCAGATGCATTCCTAGATATTTTGCTTCATTGATTTGTGGGATTTGTACTCCTTTGAAGTGTCTGGTGGGCATGAGTTACGTCGAAGAGTAAAGGTTACTTGGACTGATTTACTATCATTTGCCTTAATACGCCAATCCCTGACCTGTTCAGTGAGACCCCATTTAAATTTAGACTCTAGAACTTTAAGAGCATCTTGGATTGGATTATTTAATGAATTAGAAATAATTAAAGACGGAATTTGATAAGTAATGAAAACGACCAATCACAGACCTCCTTAAATAAGGTGTTGTTTTAAATAAATTACGTCTTAGACTTGTTTTTGCCCGCGATTCCACCCATGCCCAACTACGATGTATGCGTTTGACAAACTAATTCCAAATTGTTTTTTAATCACTTTGTTATCACGTCGGAATATTGCTGACACCTCCTGGACTATTAAAGATTTTGAGCCACATATTGCCTTTGATTATTTTTCTTGTTCATTTATACCGAACGCATTCCATAAGATTTGGAAAAAAAATTGGTTTTCAATTTAATATTTTTTATCTTGTGGGCTAAAACATTATCCTCTCAACTGTCGTTTGATATTGTGTAAGTCAAAGGCCATACTAATTTGGGCCTTAAACGTGGCTTATTTCAGCCTCGGACTCGGCCGCGCGTCATGGAGAATAATGTTATGGATTTAACCATATATAAAAATTAATAAAGAGCATAGATTATAGACTGTAAGATATTTGTCTAATAAATTTTGATACTGGATAAATAAATTAAAACTTTGTAATCGATGATACTGCCATTGATGTTAAAAAAGCTTTTAAATTTGTTTAAGTAATTTTAAAATGTACAACGCATTTTTTTTTGTACTGAATTAATCGTCTATGCATTTCAGAAAGTCGGGCCAAACGTTTTTTGGTCCTGACTTGTATTTCTCGTCTATTGTTTTCTCTTTCTCGCTCTGAAAATGTGATCATTACATAATAATCACATTGTCAGAGCAATGCTATGTTGTATGTACAACATACAATTGGTCTTAATCTTATACCCATATATATACTACTAGCTTCTGGCCGCGGCTTTGTTCGCGTGGTACATCCATAAATAATAGCCTATATGTTATTCGGGTGTATAAGCTATATTATTGTAAAGTTTCATTAAAATCCATTCAGTAGTTTTTGCGTGAAAGAGTAACAAACATCCATACATTCTTACAAACTTTCGCGTTTATAATATTAGTAGGATACTACACAGAGAATAAACACTATAAATAAACATCTTCATACAACTACCTAGCTTCAGAGGAAATTAGACTTTATTACCGCAGACTTATTAAGTGTCTAGAAGGAAATATTTAAGTATTGAGAACTCAAATATACAAAAATTGTGATGTGTAATCCAGTTTGTCTGGTTCCCCTGTCTAAGGGTTACAAAGATCAGACAGTCGCTTCAATGTAATTACCAGACTCGCTAAATCCTGGATCATGGTTCAAGCGGACCCCGACTAGGCACGGGACATAACGTTACTTTTTAAATTTTGTAAAACATAACATTACTTTTTAAACTTTGTAAAACATAACATTACTTTTTAAATTTGTAAAATATAACATTACTTTTTATTATTGTAAAATTTGTGTCGCTATATAAATTATTTTTCTTTATTTCTTTCTAACGCTAGGTAGTTGGAGTTTAATCTATGGAAAATTGCTTTTATTTTAGAATTTTTAGCGATAAATAGATTTGATATCCCTGCATTATTAAGGCACAAGAAGGATGAAAACTGTATTTATTTTTTATTTAATAATTATTGCGTTTACCTAATATTATTGTTTGGTTCTATTGTTAAGAAAATATAAAAAAAATTAGTTACCCATAGTGTGTTTTATTTAATCTAATATAGTTAAACTAGAGTTTACCATTTATTGCATAGCTTTAAATTTGATCTGAAACTCAATTTGGTAGAAAATCATTTTCGGCACACATTGTACATTCGAAACGCATATTTTTGTCATCCAGAATATTTTTTAAGGGATCTGCTTTATAATTATTGTGATAATATTCATCATTATCCCAGAAAGTTCACAAACAGAAATGTTAGAATCGTCTTTTTGCAAAATAATATTAAAAGCAGAACCGCGGATATACTTATATATATTTTCACAATTTTCCATCTAACTCAGTCATCTTCCTAGCGTCATGTCTCGTGCTTAGTCGGAGTCCGCTTAGACCATGATCCAGGATTTAGCGAGTCTAGTACTTAATTACATTGAAGCGACTGCCGATTTGACCTTCGTAACCCTAAGATAGGGGAATCAGATAATTTAACAAATCCAAAGTTGTTTGAATGTGCAGGTTTCATCACGATGTTTTCCTTCACCGTGGAGCTCGTGGTATAAATACGTACATAGGTTTTGAAAATATCCAGACGTACGTGCCCGGGTTTGAACCCGCACTCCTCGGTTAAGAGGCGCGTGTCCTCACCATTGAGCAACCACCGCTCTCTTCCATCTAACTCAGTACAGTTTTATTTTTTAGCTGAATGTGGTTAAGGGGGCTTGCTGCCCCTTTCACTCTGCCTACTGCTGCGGGGATTACGGGCGTGATGTTACGTGTTGAAGTGGGTATAAATCTAGTTTCAATTAAATGTCCATAATATTAATTGTAGACACGGACTAGTAATAAAAGAAGGACTCCGCGCCACTAACTAGACATTGAAGCTCCTCAGGTGCTCCACCTTAACACGCAACTTACGTCACACATTGACATAATAAGTGCTCCACATGACAGATATCCGATATCTGGTATCCATAAGTATCTCACTCACACATGCATAAACGTGGCTTCACGCTATAGTATGATAGCGTGGAGTCCTTCTATTTTTACTAGTCCGTGATTGTAGATAGGTAAATCATATCGAATTACGTCTGTTGTTATCAAAATATTTCACTAACGACATTTTAATGAACTTAGAAAATTGAGTATTGTCTAGAAACATCCGAATTACTTTACATTTAAGCACTTTATAGTTAGGTCTGTTTTTTTTAATATATGCAAAACGACTTAAGTACCTAATCATTCAACTCACTGTCAAAAAAAGGTTGAAGGGGTAGATAGTAGGCAAATCTAAAAACAATGCGCTATTGAGGGTTTTTTTTAATTAAAAGAATAGAAAGCGGTCTTGCCACCCTCCTCATTGGTTAGTTGCTCTGAGTACTGAAACCAATGGAGATGGCATACTTAACTACGAAAAAGTGAAGCCCAATTTGAGTGAGAAACAAATATGGCGCTTTTGCGTAGTGTCATTCTACTTATTTACATACTATAAGTCTCGGAACAATTTATTTATGCCGATGTTTTTGAATTAAGTTATACTTACAAATTTTATAAATATTGGCACAATACACTGCAAATTCCACTGACATTGACAACTTAAAGCGAGAAACTAAAATGGTAAGCCGGCTTCATTTAGGTTTTTCTATGACGTCACTTGATGATGTTACCGAAAATAGTTAAGTCAAATATGTTGTCTCTTTTTACGTGCAGTATTGTAGACTTGTTAAAAAGAGATAGATAGAAGTTTATGAATACAATATCGATATTAATCATATTTGTATAGCAGATAGTTCGTATAGAACATTAGGTCGTCTCCATATGTTTCAGTACTCAGAGACTTGGAGCCAATAGTGACAGTCATAAGACCACGAGACTCCCTCGAGCCATCTGGCGGTTTTTGTTTTTTGAAAACCACAGATAGCCAGACAATATTCACAACGTTAATATAAAGATGATAACTCATCCCATGTTGGTCTGGGACCTCTGAGTACCTACGGAAACCAATGGAGACGACTTAATGTTCTATACAAACAATCTGCTATACAAATATGATTAATATCGATATAAATAATAATAAATATCAGACTACATCACTTAAATTGATCTGACTCCGAGGTAATTAGCTTAAAAGCACTTGTGTTAAGGATATCAGAAACAACAGTGGTATTACAAATATATACTTAAATATTAGATATTAACACCCAGACACAGAACAAACACAAGTATTCATCATACGAATATTTGTCCTGGGTGGGGATCGAACCCACAACTCTTGGCGCATGGGGCAGGGTCACTACCGAATGGGCCATCGAGTTAGTCTGTCAGATATTGTATTCATAAACCTCTATCTATCTCTTTTTAACAAGTCTACAATACTGCACGTAATACAACAATATATTTGACTTAACTATTTTCGGTAACATCATCAAGTGACGTCATAGAAATACCTAAGTGGAGCCGGCTTACCATTTTGGTTTCTCGCTTTAAGTTGTCAATGTCAGTGAAATTTGCGGTGTATTGTGCCCTCAGAACAATAACTAAATATTGTTCTGAGATTGTGCCCATATTAATAAAATTTGTGATTATAACATAATCTTACATAAAACATTAAAAAACATGTCTTTAAGTACATAAACGTATCTGAGTATTCTAGCAATGGGATGTATCGGTAAACAGCATTATTCATAGTTCTGTTTGTGTGACCATAGGCGTATGTTGACACAGTTCATAAAAAACTTATTTCACTTTTTGAATGCTGAAGGTTAAGTGTAGGGTACTTAATAATAAATAAATAAATAAATAAATATCCGACTACATCACATACATTGATCTGACTCCGAGGTAAGTAGCTTAAGCACTTGTGTTACGGATATCAGAATCAACAGTGGTATTACAAATATATACTTAAATATTAGATATTAACACCCAGACACAGAACAAACACAAGTATTCATCATACGAATATTTGTCCTGGGTGGGGATCGAACCCACAACTCTTGGCGCATGGGGCAGGGTCACTACCGAATGCGCCATCGAGCCAGTCACTTAAGTATATATAATACTGAGTAAATACTGCTACAGTCTTTGCTCCGAATTTATACACGTCGCCCCGCGGTTTCACCCGCGTAGTTCCCGTTCCCGTGGGAATACGGGGATAAAATATAGCCTATGTTGCTGGCTAATAAAGTAGCTTTACATTGGTGAATCAATTTTTCAAATCGGTCCAGTAGTTTTGGAGCGTATTCAATGCAAACAAACAATCAAATCTTTACTCTTTAAAATATTAGTATGATAATGTATCGGATATAGGACTAGAAAATGTTCACGCACTATTAGTACTTATGTGAGAGTCCTGTATCTATGTTATGTGTTTACTAGGCTCTTAGTGATGCCGATCGATAGTCGACTACCGATAGTCTATCGATAGTCTATCGATAGTCTATCGATAGTTGTCGTCATATCAATAGTATCGATAGCTTAGATCCAGTCAATACTATTGCATGAAAGCAATACTATCGATACTATCGATAGTATTGTTTCTTGTAAATAAAAAACTAGCGATAGTGATAGTATCGATATTATCGATAGTCCTATCGATATTCTAACTGATTTTCGAGGTCAACTATCGATAGCGAAACTATCGATAGTTCGGTATCGCTACTCTTAGTGCTGTTTCTATTGAGTTAAGTAATTCAAATACATTGATCTGATTGTAAGTGAAGTAGCTTAAGCACTTGTGTTACGGGTATCAGCATAGATTTAGGATGTACAAGATACACATAGACGGCTCGGAGACATGACCAAAATAAATTTAAGCATGTGTTGGTTGACGTCTATGTGTGAGTCAAAAATAGTGTTGTCAAAGACGCACTTTCACATTATCGACTGATTCAGTTGTATACTAAGAATATAGGTATTTAAAACGCTTTTTTATACTTTTGATTAATTATTTATGGCATTGACTAAAATCAGTAGTTGTATATATTAGGTAAATTGGAATTAGTCGGTAAGAAATCTCATTCTAAGCAGTTCTATAAACAATGAGATGGTAAAATTCTTCTGGTAATTACATTGAAGCGACTGCCAATCTGACCTTCGTAGCCCTAAGATAGGGGAACCAGACAATTTTTGGATCATGGTTACAAATTCAAACAACTTTGAATTGGCAGGTTTCACGATCTTTTCCCTCACCATCGAGCTAGTGGTACAAATACGTACATAGATATGATAAATCAAAAGAACATGCCCGGGTTTGAACCCGCACTCCTCGGTTAAGAGGCGCGTGTCCTTAGCCTTACCATTGAGCTACTACCGTAGTTGTCCTAAATATATAGATACTTAAACTAGCTGACGCGGCGCACTTCGTAACGCCCCGTTCGCCCCTCGGATTTTCAATACCCATTTTTTTTTCCGTGCAAATTTTTATTTTTTCTTTCATAAGAACCTACACCTGATAATAACAAACACAAATAAAAAAGAATTAGCGAAATCGGCTCAGCTGTTCTTGAGATTTGCGCTGAGCAACACATTCAGCGATTCATTTTTATATTATAGATATGGCTATTAACGTCTAGACACCGAACAAACACAAATATTCATCACACGAATGGATAATAGTCTAGATAGGTAGGTAGCCTTTTGCCCTGACGACAGGGGTTTATTGTACTTACATTTGCCACAAAGCTAATTCGTCACAAAAAAATGGATGTGTAAATTCGTCACAATTCTATTTTTGTGTAGTAAATTTACCGCACTCGTCTTTAGAATTGTGGCGAATTTACAATACCGTGTAGGTACTTGTGACGAATTAACATTCAAAAAATTCAAAATTTAAATTCAAAATTTATTTATTTCTTCCACAAAGCAATATAAATTCAATGTATGGAATGTTTTACATTGTGGCGAATTAACTTTGTGGCAAATGGTATAATTACCCACGACTGGTATTATCAATGAAACAAAAATTGTGGCAGAAGAAGCACGAGTGTAGGATAAATGCAGTAGAGATGAGAGCACTCAGAAGTATGTTAGGAGTGAAACTGACTGATAGAATAAGAAACGAAGAAATAAGAGAACGATGTGGAGTGAAAGAAGAGGTAGTGACTAAGACTGAAAAAGGCATGCTTGGATGGTTTGGGCATGTTGAGAGAATGGATGAAAGAAGATTGACGAAAGAGATATAAGGCAAGTGTAAATGGAGCCGTTGGGAGGGGAAGACCTAGACGGACTTTCCACGACCAGATTGGTAATGTGTTAACAAAAGGTTAGGTAAACAGCACCCTTAACCGACGAGCGTGTTTGAAAAGACTTATGAATGTAGAAGAAGCGAAAGGTGTATATCAGGATCGTGGCAAATGGAAGTACATGATATCTGCCTACCCCCATGGGAAAAAGGCGTGACATTATGTATGTTTGTATATGTACAAACATTTTCACAATCATCTGTCCAAACCCAGCTCATATTTATATTGGACTAAACAGTTATATGAGCTTATTTCTTCTAGGACGCTGCTTATCCCTCGGGATCACGTAATAATTAAACCTCTGCTTATGAAACTCTGCACTGTTAGGAGACATGTTTCCAATGATGTCTGCGTCTTCAAGGTACTTCCGATTTGCCAATCTACGGAAATCCACGTTTGTCTGTTTGTCCATACTAGAGGTATGTTGTGTCAGTACACAAAGCGAGGCTGCTAGTAGGCGAATGGATTGTCACGATATATTGTAGACTAGCTTCTGCCCGCGGCTTCGCTTGCGTACATGGATGAAACATAGCTTATATGTTATTCGGGTGTATGAGCTATATTATTCTAAAGTTTCATTAAAATTCATTTAGTAGTTTTTTTGTGAAAGAGTAACAAACATCCATCCATACATAAAAATTTTCGCATTTATAATATTAGTAGGATGACTAACATTTAAATATGATTACGTCCTCAATTCCCGAATCTGCTTGATACATTTTTCTTTTATTTCATACATACATACGTAAAATCACGCCTATAATCCCCGAAGGTGAAGGCAGAGTCAAAGGGGCAGCAGCCCGCTTTAACCACATTCAGCTAAAAACAACACTGGGCTGGGTTACATGGAAAATTGTGAAAAAGTGACAAATGGCTAGCTCGTCGTCTACACAATCACTTACATCACTTATCTAAAATCCGATATACTATCAGTCGCCTTTACGACATGCTAGGCAAGGAACACAGTAAGCACATTATTTTTAAGTCACACGCCAACTGGGGAACATAGTTATCTATCTATACTTATAATAAATCTGTAAAGAGGTCAATTCTGTACATGAAATATATTTTCAAAATAACTATCAGGGGGTGATTAGTGATCGATATTGATGCCAAAAATGCAATCAGTAAAATTTTTGTCTGTCTGTATGTTCCTTATAAAAACAAAAACTACTCGACGGATTTCAACGAAACTGAGTACAATTGTTCTTCATACTCCTGGGCAGGTTATAGTATACTTTTCATCACGCTACAATCAATAGGAGCAGAGTAGTGAAGGGAAATGTTGGGAAAACGGGAGAAGTTACTCCATTTTTTAAGCTTCCGTCGCGTGTGCAGCCTTAATGGTTAAAGGTACATAGAAATCATGAATGACAGAAATAGTCTTTATAATATTAACTATAAACGCGGGTGACACCGCTGGCACAGCTAGTTAATAATATTTAAATTGACTGGTCTGTTAGTCGAGTTATTAGAGACCCTGCAACCAAACCACGAGTCGCAAGTACGAATCCTGTAACATGTACATTTGTACTCGAGTCATGGATGTTTATAAACGTATTTAACTATGTCTATCCGTTCACCTAGTATCCATAGCACAAGCACAAGCTTAGTTTGGGACTAGGGAATTGGTGTGTCAGTCTGGAGAATTTATAATTTATTTAAATGAGGCCACACATGCTTCCAATAATATATTCATGTGGCGTAACGGAAAGTTATGTCATAATGTCATGATTACCAACTGTTAAATATGATTCAGCACTTAAACGTACTTAGCATGGCTACACGTGAATAATACAATAGATTATAAAATATACAACGGTCCCCGAGGAGTACATGAGCATTAGTAAATAATAAATATATACTTAGTGTAATTGTTATGTATACGCGTCAGGCGCAGTCTCGTATTAACAACTGTACTGGCGCACGTCTTTTATTTAGGAGTGGCGACGAGGATGGGATAGTGTAAACTTTGAAAATCAATGCCACTTTTCGTTGTAATTTTATAACTCAAGAACGGGCTCACCTATCCAAACCAAATGTTTAGGCTTCGTTCGGACTATTTAGTAGATGGTTTATGTGAAGTTTGCACAAAATGATCTGAAAACGGAAAGCTGCAAATTTAAAGAAACTTTGGATTTGTAACCTAGTCCAGAAATGTCTGGTTCGCCTATCTTTGATAAGCTCGATGGCGGATTCGGTAGTGACCCTGCCCCATGCGCTAAGAGTTGTGGGTTCGATCCCAACCCAGGACAAACATGTTTGTAATACCACTGTTGTTTCTGATATCCGTAACACAAGTGATTAAGCTACTTGCATCACCTTGAATCCGACGTTGTCCTTCTGGCAAAATAACCAATACCTATTTAAACAAAACAATATGACTTTGAAGTCACTCATTGAATTATCACTTCATCTGCAACGACAATTAGATGAACAAATAAATGTTTCCGCGATTTAATGGAAAAGTCCATAATCTCAAGTGCTAATTTTCACCATAACCAAATTAAAATAAGTGACGCAAGTGATGTTATTTTTGGTTTATCGGACGAATATTGCGCAGGACTCACGCGATTATAAACGAGGTGTCATGATCTTCCTAGCGTTATGTCCCGTGCTTAGACGGGGTCCGATTAGACCATGATCAAGGATTTAGCGAGTCTGGTAATTACATTGAAGCGACTGCCGATCTAACCTTCGTAACCCTAAGATAGGGGAACCAGGCAATTTTTGGATCAAAGTTACAAATCCAAAGTTGTTTGAATTTGCAGGTTTCATCACGATGTTTACCATTACAATTTTTTTTACACACATTCTTTAAATGAAAATATTTGACCCGTGTTTCGGTTTTCGTCGTTAACTAAAAACGACCTAGTATATAATAAATAAATAATAAATTGTACTTACATACATACATACATACATAACATTACGCCCATAATCCCCGAAGGGGAGGGCAGAGTCAAAGGGGCAGCATGCCCCTTCAACCACATTCAGCCAAAAAAAAACCCGGGCTGGGTTAGATGGAAAATTGTGAAAAAGCAGTGACAAGCGGCTAACCTGTCGCCTACACAATCACACACCCAAAACCCGATATACCATTAGTCGCCTTTTACGACATGCTAGGCAAGAACCACAGTTGGCATATTCTTTTTAAGTTCCAGACCAACATGGGACAGTGGGCTGGATATAAAACAATATCAAATTGTTTTATAAATAAACGCAATGTTTATTCTCATTGAAGCCTTAACTCCAAGTCTTCCCACACGAAGGTAACCTGGCGTTCTTAATGCGAACATTCCGTAAGGTCAAAGACATGACGTTAGGGCTTGCGATCCGCCATTCTGGATTTTAGTAATTGCACAATATCGTTTATATATCTTAAATGATTTAAGTTGAGCGATTTTTTTTTTTAATATAACCTTCACTTGTACGTTTGAGACTTACAAATATAGTGCCAACGGTGTTCCTTGGCTAGCATGTCGTAAAATAGAGCTACTATATAGTTTTTTTTTATTAACATCAGACTACATCACATACATTGATCTGACTCCGATGTAAGTAGCTTTAGCACTTGTGTTACGGATATCAGAATCAACAGTGGTATTACAAATATATAAGTACTTAAATATTAGATATTTAACAGCTGGACACAGAACAAACACAAGTATTCATCATACGAATATATGTTCTGGGTGGGGATCGAACCCACAACTCTTGGCGCATGGGGCAGGGTCACGATCGAATGCGCCATCATGCGTTCTGATGATATAGTTCAACATGATCTTTAATAGCGTTGCATTTTGACTTCTCAAACAAATACTAAATTATTGTGTGGTGTTATTAACATCAAACAGGAATCTTAGATCTTCGAGAAAATAAAAAGAGCAGCTGAATCAATTCCTTTTTTAGCTAAATGCGATTCAGGAAGCTTATCGTCCCTTGGACTCTGCCTACCCCTTTGTGGGTTGCAAGCATGATGAGTATTTAAGTAGGAAACTGGTCTGGGCTACATAAATAAATGTGAATAAATGGTGACAAGTGGCTAGCTCGTCGGCTACCAACAACAAATCCAATACTCCGGACACCATTAGTCGCCTTTTACGATACTAGGCAAGGAACACAGTCTGCACATCTTAACTAATATTATAAAAATGTGAATTTGAGTTTTTTTGTTTGCTTGTAACACTTTGGCGCCTAAACTACTAAACCGATTTTGAAAAATCTTTCACCAATAGAAAGCTACATTATTAGCGAGTAACATAGGCTATATTTTATTCCCGTATTCCCACGGGAACGGGAACTACGCGGGTGAAACTGCAGGGCACTGGTAATTTAGTTCCGGAATCAGTAATCTTTCGCTGTTGCAAGCCCTATTCGCAACCCCTGGGGATTCCCTTCACGTGCAAGGCGATGCATTCGTAATATACTCAAGACGCGGTCAAATAGCGCGGTGCAGTGATACATTTTAAAATGACGTTTTTAAATGCACTTTTTGTGGGACTGTAAAATAATGTCACCACTGTCCCATGTTGGTCTGGGACTTAAAAAGAATATGCCAACTGTGTTTCTTGCCTAGCATGTCGTAAAAAGTGACTAATGGTATATCGGGTTTTGGGTGTGTGATTGTGTAGGCGACAGGTTAGCCGCTTGTCACTGTTTTTGCACAATTTTCCATCTAACCCAGCCCGGCTTTATTTTTGGCTGAATGTGGTTGAAGGGGCATGCTGCCCCTTTGACTCTGCTTACCCCTTCGGGGATTATGGGCGTCATGCTATGTATGTATGTAATAAGTAAATTCTCCAGACTGACATACCAATTCCCTAGTTCTAAACTAAGCTTAAACGCTTGTGCTATGGATACTAGGTGAACAGATAGACATACTTAAATACATTTATAAACATCTATAACTCGAGTACAAATGTTCATCACACGAAACATTTGCCCCTAGCGGGATTCGAACCCGCGACACTTGGTTTCTTGGTCTCTGACCACTAGACCAACGGGCCTGTCTTAATAGTGGTACCTATACCGTGAGACGTAAAAGTTGTAAAACCTCGGAATCCAGGGCCAGTCAATGAACTTCATAGAACCTTCATAAAAACTGTTGGATTGCGTAGTTAAAAGCCCAAATAACAAAGTTAAAAAAAATATGTTGTCCGGTCTTTGTTGTTCGCAAAAAAAAAAAAAAACTGTATGACGTGTACCACCCAACCGGTATCAGCGAAGGTCAGTGATTAGGAGACACCAATACCCATCAATTGAAAGAGATATGACGATTTAAAAAAAAAAACAATTTGATAGTTGCACAGAGTAATAATATACTACGTACAAATAGTGGTTTTGGTTATAACTTTATTTGTGTTCTGTTTAATTAAAATATTTTTTGTCTAAATTACACCTAAGATTTTAGGGATTTGTAAAAAATACAAAATTCGCATTTATTACGACAAAAAGCTCAAAAGCGATCACAAAGTGAAAAATAAAATTGTGTTTCAGAGAAATAAGCAAAACATTTAAATTTGAAAAAAAAGAACATACTACATATGTATGTACATAACACCACGCCCATAATCCCCGAAGGGGTAGGCAAAGTCAAAGGGGCAGCAGGCCCCCTTAACCACATTCAGCCAAAACCAAAACCGGGCTAGGTCAAATAGAAAATTGTGAAAAAGTAGTGACAAGTGGCTAGCCTGTCCCCTACACAATCACATACCCAAAACCCGATATACCATTAGTCGCCTATTACGACATGCTAGGCAAGAAATACAATTGGCACATTCTTTTTTTAAGTCCCAGACCAACACGGGATAATAGGCTAGGTTAGATGGAAAATTGTGAAAAAGTAGTGACAAGTGGCTAGCTTGTCGCCTACACAATCACACACCCAAAACCCGATATACCATTAGTCGCCTTTTACGACAGTTTCCGACCAATATGGGACAAATGCCTGATTTAATGACTTGTTAGAAGTTTCAAAAACTTTGTAGGTTCCAACAGAGTCACTACCGAGCTAGTCAAAATAAGATAAATACAATCTACACGGATAAACACATTTAATATAATAAGCGAATATTATATACATAAACGATTTGCGGTATTGCCGCCCTTGGAAAAAGAGAATTTTGCAAATAAAACTGGGTACATTTCCATCTGATTACTGAATGTAATTGTTACAATATAAAGCAATGACGTTTTAGACCAGGCGTTGTCAACCTTTTCCTCGGTTCAGTCACATGTACGTTCTTATTAATGTAATAAATGGGAAAGTAACTGTTTCTGTTTGTTGCGTTGTCATGCCTGAACCACTTAATCGATTCCGGATAATGTTTTGAACGCCTAAAGTTGTTCGTTAAAAAACGTGCATTTTTGCACCTGCTTTTAGGCCAATAAATCTTTTTTAAAATGACGGTGCAATCGTGTGACTAAGATGGATATTATGACGTCATATGCGTAAGTTTAAAGCATAAACTAATTAAATTATTGATATTCCATCCTAAAAGTTTTTTTTAAAAACTTTTTAATATAAACATGTGACGTCACATTAGAATGTATAACAACTCACTCTAATTCAAAATTGCGTCAGTCCAGCGCCAGCACATGAAAAATATAGTTGACACCAGCGGCGTAGCGTGGGTATCTGTCGCTCGGGGCGGCCTTAACTTTTCCGCCCCGGTGCTCGGCCCACAGACGTTGCCACCCATAATTTATTTACTAAACAAATCTTTGAAGTTTTTACTTTTAAATTTACCGCCCCCTACAAATACCGCACGGGGCGGACCGCCCCCTTGCCCCCACCCCGCTACACCACTGGTTGAAACAGTATACTGCGTTAGTGCAATCGTGCAGTGCAGTGTTAGGCATATGCACATCATTACAGGAGCATGATCCGAGGAATGATAAGCTATTTAAACCAAATACAGTAATCATTAAAATTTAGTTAGATTAGATCCCCGCCCAAGAATTTTGATTGCTATTTTAAGATTAAACAAGATTTTTGATAAATAAAATAACGAATAAATAAATTAATATCAGAAAAAATCACACACATGGATCTGACTTCGATCTAAGTAGCTTAAGCACTTGTTCTACGGATATCAGAATTAACAGTGGTAACACAACCGTTAACAGCCAAATAAAGGAATAAACACAAGTATTCAATAACCCACAACTCTTGACGCATATTACAGAGTCACTACCGAACTCGCCATCGTTATTATCATAATTTTTTTGATCGTCGGCTTGTTAGATTTTTTATCCGAGAAGCGTTTCCATGACGTAGTTCACAACTGGTCCACAGGTTGTCAACCCCTGATCCGCACTGCATTATAGAATCTGCGGTGATTCTGAGCGGTTCTCTCAAGGCTCTTACGTCAGCGAAGGGTTTTACCAAATGAAGTACGTGATAAAAATGTGGTTTGTTTATTAAAATGACCATTTAGTAGAAATGATGTGGATAATCCGTTTTTGGACATCCGGTAAATCTAGGTCGTTTATATATTAATTAGCCAGATCCTGGATTAACCCGTGGAATAATGTCTGCTATAGAGACTAACGCATCCTGGAGGTTCAATAATGTTTTTTGGGATAACAAATAGTCCATGTCCATGTCCATATTACATACTCTAGTGTTGCCGAAAAATCGATAGTTTTGCAATAGATAGTTTAACGGTGACGTTAGGAGAGGTTACATCGGAACAATTCCACTTTCAAAAAGGAGTTCGTCAGGGGTGTGTAATCTCTCCTATTTTATTGAACACTAGCTGTGCCAGCGGTGTCACCCGCGTATATGGTTAATATTATAAAGACTATATCCGTCACACATGATTTCTATGTAACTTTAACCATTAAGGCTGCACACGCGACGGAAGCTTAAAAAATTGAGTAACTTCTTCCGTTTTCCCAACATTTCCCTTCACTACTCTGCTCCTATTGATTGTAGCGTGATCAAAAGTATACTATAACATACTATAACATGCACAGGAGTATGAAGAATGATTGTACCAAGTTTCGTTAAAATCCGTTGAGTAGTTTTTGTTTCTATAAGGAACAGACAGACAGACAGACAAAAATTTTACTGATTGAATTTTTGGCATCAGTATCGATCACTAATCACCCCCTGATAGTAATTTTGAAAATATATTTCATGTACAGAATTAACCTCTCTACAGATTTATTATAAGTATAGATAAACGGCGAGTAAACAATGCGTCGCACCGTGGAGGGATGGAAAGGCGAAATTAAGGTAGGAGGAGAGCACATATCGAATCTCCGTTATGCTGATTACACCACTCTCCTAGCTGCAATCGAAATGGAAATGGCGGAATTACTGTACGTCTGGAACCAACCAGTCTGAACATGAGTCTTTCCATAAATAAAAACAAAACTAAACTCACGATTGTTGACCGCTTTGGAATTACACAGCTCACCAACCTACTGCAAGATCATGAGACCGTCAGTTCCAGTATCTCAGCTCAGTAATAACAAACAAAGAAAGCTGTGAACCCGAAATACGTAGACGCATTGGGATGGTTATGTAAGCTTGATATTAATTAGTATTTATTATTATTTTATTAATTACACTTTTTTATATTGATTAAATATTTGAAATTAAAAATAAAGAATGTTAATGGTTGTTCAACGTTTCCGTGAGTGCATTTTTTATCATCCGGCCATTTTGACTGAGCGTTGTCATTCGGTTGCGAACTTCATTGCTAAAAGGAGCAAAATAATATAGTTCAGTGTTTGTGTAAGAAAATATCTAAGAATAAAAATACTGCTTTGTTGTAGTTGTTGAGTATTATTTCCTGCTCACTCCTGATTTGTTCTATGAGTAAAGACAGCAATGACTCAACTCGGCAAGATATGGAAGGACAGGAGCATTACGAACTAGACAAAACCCATCTCGTCCGTTCCCTCTTCTTCTCTATCACGTGGACGACTAAAGCTGCAGATAAACAAAGTATCGATGCCTTTGAAATGTGGTGCTAGCACTGCCTACTAGGGATTCCTTGGACAGCCCGCCGCACGAACGCATCGATCCTTAGCGAGCTAAAAATTCAGAAAGCGCAACAACTGTGTTCGATCTATATGCAGCGCATAGTCCGATATTTCGGTGACATTGCTCGAAGAAACGCCGACAACCTGGAACAGTCGTTCCAGGTCAATAGTGACTGAAAAAGTGGAGGGCAAATGACCCAGAGGCAGAAGTCCAAATATCTGAACAGCGAGATATATCGGTCTGCGATGCGTTGCACCAAGCGACCGGGATTAATGGAAGCAGGTTTCCAAAATATAACGGAGACACGATCCTCAGAGCGGTGGTAGCTCAATGGTAAGGACACGCGCCTCTTAACCAAGGAGTGCGGGTTCAAACCCGGGCATGTACCTCTGGATTTTTCAAATCTATGTACGTATTTATACCACTAGCTTGACGGTGAGGGAAAACATCGTGATGAAACCTGCAAATTCAAACAACTTTGGATTTGTAACCATGAGCTAAAAATTGTCTGGTTCCCCTATTACGGGTTACGAAGGTCAGATCGGTAGTCGCTTGAATGTAATTACCAGACTCGCTAAATCCTGGATCATGGTCTAAGCGGACCCCGTCTAAACACGGGACATAACGCTAGGAAGATGAGACACGATCCTCAGAAATGGGGCAACGTTTAAAAAGAGATTACGTCCCAAATCACACTCATATAATGATATGACAGAAATTAAATGAAATTACTTGTAAATCGCCAGAACAAATTAAATATAAACCGGTTCAAAAAGCAGATTCTACTAGGCACGAAACAAGTTTTAATAGTTACTAGCTGTGCCCGCGGTGTCACCCGCGTTTATGGTTAATATTATAAAGACTAATTCCGTCATACATGATTTCTATGTAACTTTAACCATTAAGGCTGCACACGCGACGGAAGCTTAAAAAATGGAGTAACTTTTTCCCGTCCCGTTTTACCAACATTTCCCTTCACTACTCTGCTCCTATTGATTGTAGCGCGATGAAAAGTATACTATAACCTGCCCAGGAGTATGATGAATAATTGTACCAAGTTTCGTTAAAATCCGTCGAGTAGTTTTTGTTTCTATAAGGAACATACAGACAGACAGACAGACCAAAAATTTTACTGATTGCATTTTTGGCATCAGTATCGATCACTAATCACCCCCTGATAGTTATTTTGAAAATATGTATATTTCATGTACAGAATTGACCCCTCTACAGATTTAATATGTATAGTTAGACAGACAATGTGTTGACATTTAAAATCATTCATGTTGTTTGGTATGGCGATTTAAAATCAGGTCTTATTTATAAAATTACCATAATCTAAATATAGCACTCATGTTGAGGATAAAAATACACTCACGGAAAATAACTGATTCGGCGTCGGCGCACGGAAGTGCAACGGTCAAGGAGAATCGATAAAACCAATAATGTAATGATATGTGGGCAAGATCATTGTTTAGGGACGTCCATAAATTACTTATGGCATTTCGCATAATTTCTTAACCTCTAATCTCACGTGAGAAATGAAATGAAATGAATTTTATTTATAAAGGCTTCAACTTACCAATTTTAAATCGTCAAAACAAATTCAATATCAACCGGTTTAAAAGGTAGCTTTTACCGAGAAGAAACCGCAGGAAACTCGATAGTTACTCTTTTTAAATGCTAAGTCTTATAACTAATAGTTACAATTTTTTAGTCAAGTTAAATCTATCAGTGCAGGTGAACAGCCTATTATGAGGCCAACCAGATATTCCTATCATTTAAAGTATTCTACCTTGTAGTAGGTAGGCCTTTTTAATCAATTTTTTTTAAATATAATTTAAACTTATGTAAAGGTAAGTAAATTAGACTTTGTGGTAATTAAAAAGAGATTTTTATTTTTTTTTAATTTTACTGTAAGCGCGTTGGACATATTACAAAAAAAAACAATTTGCATACGAAATACAGTCAGTACTTCAATAAACTGTGTCTCTTCCCTAGCATGTTGTAAAAGGCGACTAATGGGATATGGGGTTTTGGGTCTGTGATTGATTGTGTAGGCGACGAGCTAGCCAATTGTCACTACTTTTTTACAATTTTCCATCTAACCCAGCCCATTGTCCCATGCTGGTCTGGGACTTAAAAATAATGTGCCAACTGTGGTTCTTGCCTAGGATGTCCTGAAAGACGACTAATGGTATATCGGGTTTTGGTTATGTGATTGTGTAGGCGACGAGCTAGCCAATTGTCACTACTTTTTTACAATTTTCCATCTAACCCAGCCCATCGTCCCATGTTGGTCTGGGACTTAAAAAGAATGTGCCAACTGTAGTTCTTGCCTAGGATGTCGTGAAAGACGACTAATGGTATATTGGGTTGTGGGTATGTGATTGTGTAGGCGACGAGCTAGCCACTTGTCACTACTTTTTCACAATTTTCCATTTAACCCAGATCAGATTTGTTTTTGGCTGAATGTTGTTAAAGGGGCCTGCTGTCCCTTTGAATCTGCCTACCTCTTCGGGGATTATGGCCGTGATGTTATGTTTGGATTAATTATTAAATATTTTGTCATTAAATATACTGTTGTTTCGTTCTCGACTTTCGTCATAAGCATTCGTTCCGTTCAATTAAATAACTTCACTCGTTCCTCCATGGGCCATCACAGTGACGTTATGGTTTGACCACAACTTAGCAAGTGAAAGTTAGAATCAGCTGGTTTCCGGTCATGCGGCTACATACAGACGGACAAGTTAATATAATTGCTGTTCTCAATAGTGTTGTGGAACTATCGATACTTTTGACTGTGACATACAAACACACAATGCTCGTACCAAAAATGGAAGTATATTGGGGATCTACTTTTGGTATACCTTATCTTTTTGTCTTAAGTCTAAACCAGTGTTTCTCAATCTTTTTGAATATACGACGCAACCTTTTTTTTAGCCGGTGACTTCCGTATAAGGGTTCACGACCTCCCTAGGGGTCGTTACCTACAGATTTAAAACACTGGTCTAAACCAATAATTTTACAAATAAATAAAAAGCAATAATGCCTTCAACGCTCGCAATTTAAATTCTCGAATAGACTCCAATTTGGGTTCTTTTAAACATCAACATTCAGTTTGTTTTATGGCTCCTAACATCACCTTCTGTTAATACACGACCAATCTGGTCGTGGTAGGTGAGCCTGGGCATTCCGCGGCTCCTACATCCTTCCACTTTCGCATTGTATATCTGTTTAGTCAATCTTTTGTCATCTATTCTTTTCACATGTCCGAACCATCGGAGTATGTGGCATAATCTTACTTCCTGACAGTAAATATGTAGTGGGTAATAAATATAGACTAAGATGCAATTAAGTTAGGTGAAAAATTGTGAAAATTTAGTGACAAGGGGCTAGCTGGTTGCTTATCTAATCTAGACACTAAATATAGATGACTGCCTCGTTGGTCTAGTGGTACCATGCGCCGCCTAAGGACCAAGAGGTCCCAGGTTCAAATCCCGGGTCGGGCCAAAAATTTGTGGCAGGGTATTTTAATACCGAAATTACTCAGTAACAGCCCGGAGTCAGGAAGTTGGCGGCTTAATCACCCCCGTGCCTCGAAAAGCACGTTAAGCCGTTGGTCCTGCGCCTGACCTCTCTCCGGTCATGTCGAGATGCCGTCTCACCGGACTATGAGAATGAAGGAATAGAGAGTGCTCCTGTGTTTGCGAACACACTTGTGCACTATAATATCTCCTACGCAGATGGCTAATCCTCGTTGACATTGGCCGCCGTGACCGATATCGGTTAGGAGCACATTATTATTATTTATTTATTATTAAACACTAACCTAACGTCCCATGTTGGTCTGGGACTTGGCCCATGTTGATCTGGGACAAAAAAAAAAGAATGTGCCAACTGTGGTTCTTGCCTAGCATGTCGTAAAAGGCGACTAATGGTTTACGGGCTTTTGGGTATGTGACTGAGTAGGCGACGAGATAGCCACTTGTCACTCCTTTTTCACAGCTTTCCATCCAACCCAGCCCACTGTCCCATGTTGGTCTGGGACTTAAAAAGAATATGCCAACTGTGGTTCTTGCCTAGCATGTCGTAAAAGGCGACTAATAGTATATCGGGTTTTGAGTGTGTGATTGTGTAGGCGACAGGTTAGCCGCTTGTCACTGCTTTTTCACAATTGTCCATCTAACCCAGCCCGGCTTTATTTTTGGCTGAATGTGGTTGAAGGGGCTTGCTGCCCCTTCGACTCTGCCTACCCCTTCGGGGATCATGGGCATGATGTTATGTATGTATGTATGTATGTACTAACCTAACACCCTGCACACCCATCGGCTTTTATAACACGATAGATGAGAAACACAGCTGACATATCCCTAAAAGGTCAATTCAGCAGTCGCTTCAATGTTATTACCAGACTCGTTACATCCCGGATCATGATTTGAGCAGACCCCGACTAAGCACGGGACATAACTTTTAATAATAATAATAAATAAATAAATAATAAATATCCGACAAAATCACATACATTGATCTGACTCCGAGGTAAGTAGCTTAAGCACTTGTGTTACGGATATCAGAAACAATACAGGTATTACAAATATAAACTTAAATATTAGATATTAACACCCAGACACAGAACAAACACAAGTATTCATCACACCAATGTTTGTCCTGGGTGGAGATCGAACTCACAACTCTTGTCGCATGGGGCAGGGTCACTACCGAATGTGCCATCAACTTGTCAACTTTTGGAGGATGATGATTAAATAAATTCTGCAATAGCGACTACACTAGAAAAATCCAATGGCTGATAGTCGATATTCAGTACCATATCGATATCGAAGTCACAACACTAGTACTTACAACGGCGAGTTAAAACATCGAATTTTGCTCACCGCGTTTCGTAAGGTTGAGGTTTCTCTGCGTTTAACCAAAGGGACAGTTGACGGGTGAAGCAACGCCGACACGGTCGGGTCGTGGATGGGTGGCCTCTCTGACCTAGTCATGCGACATAAGGCAAGTCATATGGTCCCCTGTTGGTCTGGAACTTAAAAAGAATGTGCCAACTGTATTCTTTAGCGTGTAAAGGTGACTAATGGTGTATTGGGTGTCGCGTTTACGCCGCGTGCCACTTTAATACAATTTTCATTGTTTTCAATTATCATCAGTTTTCATTGGTCAGCTTGTAGGGTTAAGCACAAAGTAAGTTATTTAACACGTTACTTGAAAATATAAACATAAAATATAAATTATAAAAATATCCGACAACATCACATCCATAGATCTAACTCCGAACTAACTAACTAAAGCACTTGTGTTACGGATATCTGAATCAACAGTGGTATAACAAATATATACTTAAATATTGGATATTAACACCCAGACACAGAACAAACACCAGTATTCGTCCTGGGTGAGGATCGAACCCACAACTCTTGACAACAGCAATATAATTGAAATGTTCATACAATAAAAGTCACAGATTAAAATAAAATCATTTATTATGAGAAAGGGCTTTCGACTATAGATAAACGATAAGAATTTGTGAACTGCACTTCAATACTTATGTAGTCATATGTAAATAATTATTATACAATATATACATACAAAAACATTACGCCCATAATCCCAGAAGGGGTAGGCAAAATCAAAGGGGCATCAGGCCCCTTTAGCCACCATTAGCCAAAAATAAAACTGGGCTGGGTTAGATGGAAAATTGTCAAAAAGTAGTGACAAGTGGCTAGCTCGTCGCCTACACAATCACATACCTAAAATCACATATACCATTAGTCGTCTTTTACGCTATGCTAGGCAAGAACCACAGTTAGCACATTATTGTTAAGTCCTAGACCAACATGGGATTTAATTATTGTAGTATATATCTATCTATACTAAGTAATATTATAAAAATAAAAAAAAATAATTCTTTGTTTGTTTGTATCGAATAGGCTCCGAAACTACTGGACCGTTTTAAATAATTCTTTCACCAATGGAAAGCTAATTTATCAGCGAGTAACATAGGCTATATTTTATCCCTGTATTCCCACGGGAACGGGAACTCCGCCGGTGAAACCGCGCAGCAAACCTAGTTCCCGTTCGGCGTAGTTCCCGCGTTATTAAATATTTATAGTGAAATATTATCAACTTGGCAATATAAAATGGTAACTACCGAGTTTTTTACCGGTTCTTCTCGGTAGAATTAACGTTCCGAACCTGGCGGTGTAATTATTTATTTGTGCTTTGTATAGTCTGCATGGATAAAGATACTTATGTATTTATTTGTATGTATATAATTGAGGAATAAATAAAATTCCTTGTAAAAGATATTTCATCATCTTCCTAGCGTTACGTCCCGTGCTTAGACGGGGTCCGCTTAGACCACGATCCAGGATTTAGCGAGTCTGGTAATTACATTGAAGCGACTGCCGATCTGACCTTCGTAACCCTAAGACGGGGGAACCAGACAATTGTTGGATCATGGTTACAAATCCAAAGTTGTTTGAATTTGCAGGTTTCATCACGATGTTTTCCTTCACCGTCGAGCTAGTGGTATAAATACGTACATAGACTTGAAAAATCCAGAGGTACGTGCCCGGGTTTGAACCCACACTCCTTGGTTAAGAGGCGCGTGTCCTTACCATTGAGCTACCACCGCTATTATGTGATTTTGAAAGATATTTATAAACTGTAAAATATATACATTGTCAAATTTACCTAATATTAAAAATCTAATTTTATATAAGTGTACCTATAGTGCCATGTTGGTCTGGGATTTAAAAAAAAAGTGCCAATAGGCAAGATGACTAAAATCCGTCAGTTAGAATATATAAAAATATTAAACACGTATTTTTTCATTTATTTTTCAAACAAACATTGATTAATATACATTGCATTCAAGTTGCGCGTGACGTCACGCTTTCGTACAATTTTTACTAAATAGTGACGTCGCAAGTCCCCACTCCTAAACTTTGATGCTCTTTATCTTTGTGATTTTTTGTTCATTTGATAAAGCGAAAAATATGTGTCTAGTATTTTTGTATAATCTAACTGACGGACTAAATTGAATTATAGTTTTATATTGCGGTCAATATCCCTATTGTATGCCTTGCCTAGCATGTCGTAAAAGGCGACTAATAGATATCAGGTTTTGGGTATGTGACTGTGAAGATGAACTAGCGGGAGCCATTCGTCACTACTTTTTCATAATTTTCCTTCTAACCTAGCCCAGTTAAATTTTTTGGCTGAATGTGATTAAGGGTTTTAGTTGCTCCTGCGACCCTGACTACCCCTTCGGGGATTACGGGCGTGATGGTGTCACAGCTGGCTGTTATATGTGAATGATAAGTATGCATTTATACTCCTCTAATACAAAAAAAGGAATGTTCAGCATGTAAAATCACTTGAAACTTCGTTATAGAAAAGCTTATACAAATAAGTACACTAGTTTTTGTTTTATTTAAAAATAACCAGTTGTTTTGATTTTACAAGCATTCAAAGTTCACGTAAATTTGTAGTCCCGCTAATATTATAGTCACGTGACCGCGGAAGAAGTCGTTGAAATACGGTCCGAAAAATTATACCATATTTTATTTGTTAGGTACCAAATCTACTGAAACAGTTATTAATTTACATGTATGGGTTTAAAGTTCACCCGCGGTTCTGACGTCAGGATGGCGGGTGTACCTAATATTCAAAATATCTTTGTATGGGTGTAGGTACACAGATTTTCAGAAGAGGTACGTAAAAGTACACAGAAGGTACCAAATATCGACAATAATATGGTTAGGCTAATCTGAGAAGTACACCCGCCATTTTGACGCTCACCGCGCAGCTGGTTATTTCGCGCGTAATTTTTAATTTTGCGATAACTCCTAAGATATTAATTAAAACTGTATGGTGTAATTATAATATATATGAAATGTTTAATGTGACTCGTGTATTAAATTCGATAGGGGTTAATGCTGTATTCGTCTAAATAGCGTCTGAAAATGCCACATTAAACGTAATATTTTTTTAAAGGTTTGAATGGGTATAGTAATTTATACATAAAAGGTAAACAAATGCCATCGCGGACTTTTTTGTAGACCTATAAAAGAGAAACAATCCCACCATACATTGTTTTGTTATATATCCAACGGATTAGACAGCGTTTTCGATGAAAATTCCCAAACAGATTGTTTTTTTACACCTTCAACACTAATCGTCATATTTCACCAAAAGCCTTAACAAATTATACACCTAAACTTTTCTCAGGAACCACTCGGTCGATAAATGTAAACCGCATGAGAATCCGTTCAGTAATTTTACACGACGAGGGACTTTAATATATAATATGTACTTAGTGTTATGTACATAACGTAACTTATTTCTTATCAATATATACAAATAAAAACCGAACTTCACACCACTTCCCTAGCGGGGTAGGCAGAGCGAACCGAACGCCACATGGCACGATCCTTACACACCTCACTCGCCCATTCAACATTCAAGATCATTTTCATACAAGCTCTACGGTTTTATGACTCGTAACATCACCTTCTGTTAACACACGACCAATCTGGTCGTGGTAGGTGAGCCTGGGCCTTCCGCGGCTCCTACATCCTTCCACTTTCGCATTGTATATCTGATTAGTCAATCTTTCGTCATCCATTCTTTCCACATGTCCGAACCACCGGAGCATGCCTCTTCTTACCTTGACTCCGACGCTGTCTTTCAGACCGACTCTCTTTCTTACATCATCATTCCGAACGCAGTCTGTGAGCGATACACCGTAGATTTTCCGCAGCGAACGCATCTCGACCGCGTTTATTTTACTTTCATGCTCTTTCTGACGGAAAAAAACTTTAGTTTGCTTACAAACTAAAGTTTTTTTCCGTATAAGACCCTAGTCTTATAACCTAAAACTCCAAAAACTAGTATAACCTAGGAGGACTATGATATAGGAGGTTAGGGTAAAGACTTACATACCTATCTAGAGATATACCTACGTTTCTCTATTCCAAATGCGGGTCAGATGTATAAACCTTTTTATGAAGAACAGTTTAATAACACAAATAGGGACTTAAAATTATTGCGCCAATAAGTTAGTTGATCAATAGTATACTTATGGGTATGTGATTGTGTATGCGACGAGCTAGCCACTTGTCACTACTTTTTCACAATTTTCCATAACCCAGCCCAGTTTTGTTTTTGGCTGAATGTAGTTAAAGGGCCGGCTGCCCCTTTGACTCTGCCTACCCCTTCGGGGATAATGGGCGTGATGTTAAGTTATGTTATGTTAAGAACAGTTTGGCTCAGTGGCAGTGGCGGATTTACAGTCTTGGCCGCCCTAGGCCCGAGGCCATAATTCTCAGTACTTAAGCGTCATCAGTTAATTTTTAACACGATTGGCCGCCTCTAATATCTGGCCGCCCTAGGCCCGGGCCTACTGGGCCTTAGGGTAAATCCGCCACTGCTCAGTGGTAGTGTACGCAGCCTTAGAATCAAGGTTCACGGTTACAAACGTATGTGTGCATGAATATGGATGTCTGTGTCGGCTAGGTGTTTTTATGCATATTAAGTATCTATTTATAAAAATAAGTATTTATGTATAGGTTAGGTCTGTGGGTTAGGTAGTACCAATAGTAGGTACCAGTTATGTACCGACTGTAACCGACTTGAAAAAGAAAACTAATATTACATACATAACATCAAGCCCATAATCTCCGAAGGGGTAGGCAGAGTCAAAGGGGCAGCATGCCCCCTTTAACTACATTCAGCCGAAAATAAAGCCGGGCTGGGTTAGATGGAAAATTGTGAAAAGCAGTAACAAGCGGCTAACCTTTTGCCTACACAATCACACACCCAAAACCCGATATACCATTAGTCGCCTTTTACGCCATGCTAGGCAAGAACCACAGTTGGCATATTCTTTTTAAGTCCCAGACCAACATGAGACAGTGGTTGGATGGAAAGCTGTAAAAAGGAGTGACAAGTGGCTAGCTCGTCGCCTACTCAGTCACATAAAGTCAAAAACGAATATTTTGTTAAAAAATACATTAAAAATTAAAATTTGGCCTAAGTAAATTATTTTTTTCCTTTATTAGTTTCCTTCTTGATGTCGATTTCTTTTTTTTTTTTTAATATTTTATTTAACGATTTTAAGTGATGGGTAGACCTAACCTGGACATTTAGGTACCTATATTGAATCGTATGATGTAAGCCCAACAAAAGGGAACTGCTGTAAATCATTGAGTTATTCGCTCGACTGTCTATGGTCTCCATCATAAGACCTGTTATGCTATTTATAACTTATATGGGTGTAAAGTTCTATGGTAAGAACAAGCGGTGGTAGCTCAATGGTAAGAACACGCGCCTCTTAACCGAGGAGTGCGGGTTCAAACCCGAGCACGTACCTCTGGATTTTTCAAAAATATGTACATATATTATACCACTAGCTCGACGGTGAGGGAAAACATCGTGATGAAACCTACAAATTCAAACAACTTTGGATTTGTGACCATGATCCAAAAATGGTCTGGTTCCCATATCTTAGGGTTACGAAGGTCAGATCGGCAGTCGCTTCAATGTAATTACCAGACTAGCTAAATCCTGGATCATGGTCTAAGCGGACCCTGTCTAAGCACGGGACATAACGCTAGGAAGATGATGATGGGATAAAGTTCTCATCAATATTAATGAATAAAGTCCAACATCTGGTAGCTACAGGAAACCGTTGAGGAGTTCCCTTAGCTGTCCTTCGTCTTCATCATCAGACCCCTAATTACAGTCACAAGCTATCTAGGTGTAAATTTTTCATCAATATAAAATCAAACCCAAACACAAGGTAACTGCTGTAAATTGTTGAGGAGTTCCCTCGACTGTCTTTCGGCTCCATCATCAGATCGACTCCAGACCTTCATTAGTGCTTTAAAATACTTAATGATAAAATGAACAAACGCACTAGCCACCGCTACAAATTCAAATTCAAAATTCAAATTCAAAATCTCTTTATTTATATAGGCTTCAAAAAAGCACTTATAAATAGTCAATTTAAACAAAAAAAAGGATTACCACCGGTTCGGAAGGTAGAATCTATCGAGAAGAAACCGGCAAGAAACTCGATAGTTACTCTTTTAAATGCAAAGATTTACAATTTCGTGCTTAATATTCTATAGGTACTTATTAGGTAACAACACTGCAGGTGAACACTTCATTATGAAGTTAAACATAAATGCTTATCATTTAGGAAGTCTTCAAACTTATAATAGCCCTTTTTCATTAAGAACGCTTTAATGCACAATTTGAACTTAACAAGTTTCAAAGGTTCCCCTCGATTTCTCTGTGATGTCATTATCAGATCCTGGTTCCCTTATCATGGGACTACTCGTGTGATATTTAGTTTCCAACAAAATATAATCATCAAAATCGGTTCGTAAACGACGATGTTTTCCGCGATCACACATAAAAAAAATACGGTCCAATTGAGAATCTCCTTCTTTTTTTAATAATAATAATAATAATAAGAAGATGGAGCTATCGAAACTAACAGAACGACTGACTACAGCTAAATAAATATATATATGTATACCACCTACTTGGCTAAGCCCGTAAGTGGTATAAAATACCAGCATATTGCTGAGAAAAAATATTTTGAACTAAAAATAATAATAATAATAGCCTTTATTCAGACAAAATAACTTAAATTTACAATTTCTTAATTACATTGCCACAACACTGTCTGTTTGCCCTTTGGCAAAGGCCTCCCCCAACTGACTCCATTCTTTCCTGTTCTCTGCTTTTCTGGTCCATGTTGGTCCTGCTGCTGCTTTTATTTCGTCAACCCACCTTCTCACTGGCCTGCCTCGATTCCTTTTCTTGTCTTGTGTGAACCAGTGGATAATTAACTTTGACCATTTTTCCTTTCCTCTGATTATATGTCCAGTCCATTTCCATTTAATCTTTCTTATGTTTCTTTTTTTAAGTCGGTTAGAAACCGTAGAGCTTGTATGAACAGGATCATGAATGTTGAAGAGGCGAGTGAGGTGTGTAAGGATCGCGCCATATGGCGTTCGGTTCTCTCTGCCTACCCCGCTGGGAAGTGGCGTGAAGTTCAGTTAGTTAAATTCATTAACTACATAGTAACAGAAGTTGGCTGTTCCAAATCTTAGGCAAATATTTCCTCATGATTTTTTTTTATTTATGCTAAACATTATTTGTATGACACATGCCTATGATCTATAAACTAACTTCGCTAGTACTAACAATGTTTAAAGTCATTCTATGTATGTATGTTATAACTACGTAACCAAGGACCAAAAGGTCCCGGGTTCAAATCCCGGGTCGGGCCAAAATTTGTGGCTGGGTATTTCAATATTAAATTACTCAGTAACAGCCTGGAGGCAGGAAGTTGGCGGTTTTATCAAAGCCTCGGAAAGCCTCGGAAAGCACGTTAAGGCGTTGGTCCTGCGCCTGACCTCTCTCCGGTCATGTCGGTGCCGTCTCACCGGATCGATATCTGTCACGACGGCCAAAATCAACGAGGATTAGCCATCTGCGCAGGAGATATTATAATGCACAAGCAAGCGCGCAAACACAGGTGCACTCTCTGTTCCTTCACTCTCATAGTCCGGTGAGACGGCACCGACATGACCAGAGAGAGGTCAGGCGCAGGACCAACGGCTTAACGTGCTTTCCAAGGCACGTGGGTAATTAAACCGCCAACTTCCTGACTCCGGGCTGTTACTGAGTAATTTTAATATTGAAATACCCAGTCACACATTTTGGCTCGACCCGGGATTAAAACCCGAGCCCTCTTGGTCTTTATGCGGCGCATGCTACCACTAGACCAACGAGGCAGTCAAGTTGTCATTCATTATCACAAATTCTATACGCCATTAGTCGCCATTTGCGATATGCTACGCAAGGCAGTTGGTGCATTTATGTTACGTTCCAGATCAACATGGGACATGATCTTTCTAATAAATAAACATTCTAGTATCCTATCGTCAGCTGTAGTCAGTGATGTCATTATAATGCTGGTGCACTCGTAAACCTAGCAACCAGTGTGAGCTATACTATGCTCAGCTATCATTTTACTCATTACATATGGACATAATAATAATAATAAATAGCTAAGAGAGAGCAAGCTTAAACTTACACAAATTAAAAATATAGAATTAAAAAAAAAAGATTCATATGTCGCCCGCAATCCCCGAAGGGGTAGGCAGAGTCTATAGAGCAGTAAACTCTTTGGACCACTTTAAAAAAAAAATCATTGGAGTTGAATGAAAACTTGACTGGCCCGTCAGTCGAGTGGTCGAGCGAGTCCCTGGCTACGAAACCGAGGGTCGCGGGCTCGAACTCCGCTGGGGGCTAATGTTTCGTGTGATGAACATGGACATTTGTACTCGAGTTATGGATGTTTATAAACGTATTTAAGTGTCTATCCGTTCACCTAGTATCCATAGCACAAGCGTAAGCTTAGTTTGGGACTAGGGAAATAGTGTCAGTCTGGAGAAAAAAAAAATGTGAAAAAGTGAAGAGAAGTGGCCAATAAGGGTTTTTTTGATTAAAACATCTAAAAGATGGCGTAACTGTGACGTGCGGTCTTGTCGCCCTCCTCATTGGTTAGTTGTCAGAACAAACTGACATGCTGTCAACGAGGAGCCAATAGTGACAGTGATAAGACCACGAGACTCCCTCGTGCCACCTAGCGGATTTTGTATTTTTAAAAACCCTCATTGGTCGCTTACACAATTAATCACCTTTTACGACATGTTATACAAATTCCCAGACCAACAGGACTTTTATTCTGATGTATACAAATCAAGTTCGCTATAGGAAATTTCACTGAATCTTTTATCGTGCGAAT
Organism: Glyphodes perspectalis; assembly: GCA_951394215.1. Lineage (NCBI taxonomy): Eukaryota > Metazoa > Arthropoda > Insecta > Lepidoptera > Crambidae > Glyphodes > Glyphodes perspectalis. The sequence goes on along the minus strand of OX596230.1, from coordinate 5,936,344 downwards.
TATTATTAAGTAATGAATAATTGCTATCATTCTATAATTACATTTTCAAATGACTTGTTATTTATAATTTAATAATTGCGTAAAAAGTGATCTAGTATCTAGTAAGAACTTGTTGGGGTCTGCTTGAACTGTGATCCTGGATTTAGAAACAAAAATGGAATTACCTATGTCAGTGGTTCCCAAAGTGGTTTGGGCTACGACCCATCTTATACAAATTTTGAAAACTCATCCCCCACTTTTAAGGAATTTAACCGTTACCAATATGAATAAATGAAGGATGGTAAGTGTGCCATTCTAAAGGCATATAAGTGAATAAAATAACTTTTGGGTCACGATCCATAGTTTGGGAAACCCTGACCTAGTTAGCTCAACGAAATATATAAAATTCGCACTTAAATCTACATATTAATACGTGAAGCTAAATTTTATAGTTTACTAGCAGCGCCCCGCGGTTTTATCCGCATAGTTTTCGTTCCTGTAGGAATATGGGGATAAAATATAGCCTATGTTACTTCCGGATAATGTAGCTTTCCAATGGTGAAAGAACTTTTGAAATCGGCACAGTAGTTTTTGAGTTTATTCATTACAAACATACACACACAAAAAAATACAAAAATACAATTCTTTCCTCTTTATAATATTATTAAAGACAGACAAGGAGCGCAGAAAGCAAATATTTTAACAAATATTGCGTTAGAAGTTAAATAAAAAACAATGAAATATCGCCTAATTATACTAACTTAATATAATTTTTGCCGATATATGTGTTCCTAATTCTGAAAACCATATCGCATGCTTAGTAGTGGAGTGATCTGACTCAAAATTCTGCTGATGGAAAATTAACCAAAATGTTCTAACTCGAAATATTAATTTAAATATACAACAAATTTTGACTTAGGTCACTTTACTATTGGATGCGATATTATAAAGTAACCGGTAGACGCAAGTGCATATAAAAACAAACAAATTAGTTTAAATTGCACTAATTATCGTATGACGAAGGGCTAGCCCCGATATTACTGACGACCCTAATGACTTAAGTACGTCATTAGCTGCCCAGCTAGCCAAGTATCGCCTCGCTCGCAGTGAAGTTTCTTGAATCGCATAAAACCTGCGCGCACGCAGCGCCTCGCTATTGTGAAACGGTCAGCAGGATTGGACAGTCGCGTTCGAATCTTGCGCAGGCTAATCGTGTTTGCCGCGGAAATTGACAGTGACAAAAAGTTTAGTGCGAGATTTTTTTTTTGACAGCACTTGAGGATAGAGGTGAGTGTTTCCTTGTTTTTTTTTATGGTAGACGTTTTCTGTTTTTGTTGATGGCCGTGATGTGTGTGGAATCTAAAATGCTGGACGGACTATTAAAAAGAGAAGGACTCCACGCTGTCATACTATAGCGTGAAGCCACGTTTATGCATGTGTGAGTGAGATGGATACCAGATTCGGATATCTGTTATTTTGGAACGCTTATTATATCAATGTGTGAAGTAAGTTGCGTGTCAAGTTGGGGCACCTTAGGAGCTTCAATGTCTGGTTAGTGGCGAGTCCTTCTTCTTTTACTAGTCCTTAGTCCTAGTCTTATATTTGGTTCCGTTTGAAAATAAATGTAGTTGTGGCTTAGGCAAGTTGTCCTGCTAGATGAGACCTAGGAAATGTTGGAGATTAGTACCTGCCAAAGACGTCTTTTGTTTAAAATCTACAATTTCTTGATACCTAAAAATGTATGACAATATAACGTACTTCGTTTTTTTATTAACAAGATTGTTTGTAAAAAGATGATAAAATTTTCCAGAAAAAACAAAAAAAAAATTCAATTTCGATATTTTTTATATTTTCAGGTAAATTAAGCTTAAAACGATGATATAAACAATATGTAGTATATATTAAAAATAACAATACGTAGTTTGTTGGAAAAAAAATAAAAAATATTATACAAATCCACTTTTTTTAACTTAAGGTATACAAAAAATAGATTACGAACAAGTTTTAAATTAGAACAATTAAAATTTACAAAAAGCTGTACAAACTATTAAACTTAGTAAAAAAAATTAAATGCAATCGTGTTAGATTCATTATAGTAAGACTATTATGCAGATTGAGAAGATTATGAATTTAAATCAGAGATGAATCGTCGATAAGCCACACAAGTCTACCTAACTTGAGCAATAAATTACCAACTGATAAGATAACGCTGTCCATATGTAATGTTAGTATAGATATCTATACTTATAATAAATCTGTAGAGAGGTCAATTCTGTACATGAATTATATTTTCAAAATGACTATCAGGGGGTGATTAGTGATCGATACTGATGCCAAAAGTGCAATCAGTAAAATTTTTGTCTGTCTGTCTGTCTGTATGTTCCTTATAGAAACAAAAACTACTCGACGGATTTTAACGAAACTTGGTACAATTATTCTTCATAATCCTGGGCAGGTTACGTAAGTACGTTACGTAAACTTTTCATCACGCTACAATCAATAGGAGCAGAGTAGTGAAGGGAAATGTTGGGAAAACAGGAGAAATTACTCCATTTTTTAAGCTTCCGTCGCGTGTGCAGCCTTAATGGTTAAAGTTACATAGAAATCATGTATGACGGAAATAGTCTATATAATATTAACCATAAACGCGGGTGACACCGCTGGCACAGCTAGTAAACAATAAACTGGTAATCTATTATTGTCCTGTGTTGGTCTTAAAATAATGTGCCAACTATGTTCCTTGCCTAGCACATCGTAAAAGGCGACTAATGGTATATCGGGTTTGTGTTTGTTAAGGCGACAAGCTAGCCTCAAATTAACTTTTTTTTTTGAATGACTGGGCTTAAATAGCTTTCTAATTTTAAGTAAACTTGTTGAGGAACAGCTTGCTGCTTTTTGGAATGTGCCTTATTCATTAAAACGTATTATAATAATATAGAACAATTAAAGTGCTGTCAGTATGAAGTCGAATAACATTATACATACTACATAACTTCATGCCTGTAATCTCTGAAGAGGTAGGCAGAGTCAAAGAGGCAGCAAGCCCCTTTAACCACATTGAGCCAAAAATACAACTGAGCTGGGTTAGATGGAAAATTGTGAAAAAGTAGTGACAAGTGGGTAGCCCGTCGCCAACAATCGCACACCCAAAACCCGATATACCATTAGTCGCCTTTTACGGCATGCTAGGCAAGAAACACAGTTGGCACATTATTTTTAAGTCCCAGACCAACACGGGACAATGGGCTGGGTTAGATTGAACATTGTGAAAAAGTAGTGATAAGTGGCTAGCTCGTCGCCTACACAAACATACACCCAAAATCCCATATACCATTAGTCGCCTTCTACGACATGCTAGGCAAGAAACACAGTTGGCAAATTCTTTTTAAGTCCTAGACCAACATGGGACAGTTTTACTGATTTATAACTAACTGTTCCGGCGCACTTCGTAACGCCCCGTTTTCGGATTTTCTTTTATTATTTTCTTCGCAATGTTTCCATATTTTCTTACCGTACAAACCTTTGAAAAGATTACAAATATTTGAAGAGCAAACCAGCAACATCATTCCTGCCGTTCTCGAGTTTTAGCGAGACAAACGAACAGCAAATATTTTTTTTATATAATATATTTATTTTATGTATATAGATTCCGTAATTAAATAAAAAATGTGTTATTTAAAACAAATTATTCTTGAAATTCATTGTGTTTAGTTATTTTACATAGTATTTAGTTTTCTTTTAATTTTATTTTGGCATTTGTCACCATTGACCACACGCCACAGTTGTCAATTTTTTTCGGAAGCCATCTTTGAAAGATGAAAATATTGTCTAATTAAACGTATATAACTATTTTGTTAGATACTTTATGTTTATTATAAACGCTTATTTAATGCCAAGATGCAATTTGTGTATAATTTCAACTTAGTGCAAGTAATTAAGAATATATTTCATGAAAGTTACATTACATAATAAATTCATTATAAGACTTTTTGTAATGTTTTCGCCATAAATAATTTAATACCTATATGACTTATATAATAAACTTATGTCTAGTCTTATAAAACACGTGTTTATGTGTTACTTACGGAACATTATTTACCCTTTTACATGAAGATTAGTTTAGTCGTCTCATGTTGATACTACCCCGCTAGGGAAGTGGCGTGAAGTTTAGTTAGTTAGGTAGTTAGTTATGTTGATACTACTGGGACTTGGAGGGGGGGGGGGGGGGCTTAGATAATACGACAAATTAGTTTCTAATTAAACGCATAGGTATATATTTTTTAGTTATTATTTCTCGTATATACAAGTAAAGTTATGTCTTAACAAAAGGTCATAGTGAGCAGACGGCTCGCTTACATAACACAGGTCAATATTTACTTTCAACTTGAACACAGTTTGAACAATAACAGCCGCATTTGAATATTAAATACGCTATTTGCGTTTAAAAAATTGCTAATTTTATTCATTTATTTCAGGCAACTAATTATTATTTATACATTTTTACTATTTTTAGTTTTATTTCCAGTTTTATTTTTAGCTGAATGAGGTTAAAGGGGTCTGCTGCCCCTTCTAAGTTAGCTTATGCTTGTGTTATGGATACTGTGAACGGATAGACATATTTAAACACGTTTATAAACATCCATGACTCGAGTACAAATGTCCATGTTCATCACACGAAATATTTTCCCCTAGCTGGATTCGAACCGTTGACCCTTGGTCTCATGGCCAGGGCCTCTGACCACTCGACCAACGAGCCAGTCAATTGTATTATCTCCCCCTGGACCAAAAAAGCTCACCTGGAACTCGTGTGGCAAGTTTTAAGAACCTACCAATAATATTGTATCAGACCAAAAGCTGCGTACGCCCATGAAAGACTGTCATCATGAACGTTTTCCCTTAACAGAATCAAATCCGCAACCTTCATAATTGTACTCAGTGTCACAACTACTAGACGAACTGGTGCTTAGAATGACCATAATTACATCTCGGTAATAGGTTATCTATACAGGAAGTTAGGTCTAGTTTTATAATTACTTCCTAAAAGTCAATACATTCTTTGTACCTATATTTAAACCTTATTTGTTTTAATAACAGTCTTTTAAGTCCGTTGAAGTCTTTAGCGACATATTTTAAATATTTCGAACTAATGATTGAGAATCTGGCTTCGAAACTAAACTGATTTGAATCCAGCTGGGATAAATTGTTCGTGCAATGAACATTATTTTTGTTTTTATTAACTACTAACAACTCTGTTTCGTGCGGCGATCACAAAACAATATAAATTAATAAATATCAGATTACATCACATACATTGATCTGAATCCGAAGTAAGTAGCTTAAGCACTTGTGTTACGGATATCAGAAACAACAGTGGTATTACAAATATATACTTAAACATTGAATATTAACACCCAGACACAGAACAAACACAAGTATTCATGATGCATACCTACAACTCTTGGCGCATGGGGCAGGGTCACTATCGCATGCGCCATCAAGCTTGTCAGATATAAAATTATACATATAAACCTTCCTCTTGAATCACTCTATCTATTGGTGAAAACCGCATCAACATCCCTTGCGTAGTTTAAGAGATCTAATGCAAAGCGGACAGACAGAAGCAGCGACTTTGTAATATACTATGTAAAGATAACTTGATAGGCCCGTTGGTTGAGTTATAAGAGACTTAAAGACTAAACCAAAAGTCTTGGATTCGAATCCAAGGCAAATGTTTCGTGTAATGAACATGGACATTTATATTCAAGTCATGGATGTTTATAAACGTATTTAAGTATGGCTATCCGTTGACCTAGTATCCATAGCACAAGCTTATAAGATTAGTTTGGAGCTAGGTAATTGGTGTGCCAGTATTGGTCAGTATGGATCATTTATTTATTTCACTAACTAAACTTCACGCCACTCCCTAGCGGGGTAGGCAGAGAGAACCGAAAGCCATATAACACGATCCTTACACACCTCACCCGCCTCTTCAACATTCATGATCCTTTTCATACAAGCTCTACGATTTTTATGACTTCTAACATCACCTTCTGTTAATACACGACCAATCTGGTCGTGGTAGGTGAGCCTGGGCCTTCCGCGGCTCCTACATCCTTCTATTTTCGCATTGTATATCTGTTTAGTCAATCTTTCGTCGTCCATTCTTTACATATGTGTGAACCACCGGAGCATGCCTCTTCTTACCTTGACTCCGGCGCTGTCTTTCAGACCTTTATTTATTTAAATGTAACTAAAATAGATTACAGGTAATACTTTTTGAAACTAAACCTAGGTCTTCCCTTTAGTAGTATGAACTATAGACAAGACTGTTCTGGAAAAATGCTTCCTTATTTAAATGGTAATGATGTATGCATCATGAATTTAAGTAAACATGTTTCAATGTTCAAGTCTTTTTTTAACTTAGTTTGTGAATGAGTCATGGTTTTATACCTACCTGCATTAAAAATCTATAATTCTATTTAGTCTGTCAGTTAGATTATACAAAAATACTAGACACATATTTTTCGCTTTATCAAATTAACAAAAAATCACAAAGATGAAGATCATCGAAGTTTTGCATTGTATCTTCGTCAATGTTTGACGAATAAATAAAAAAAACGTGTTAACAATTTTTTTATAATTTAACTGCTGGACTTAATTGAATTTTTTAGTCACCTTGCCTATTACACTAATAACATTTTCAATTAATTAATTGACGAAAATATTTACAACAGAACGGCTATAATTTAGGGTGAGCTAAATTCACAAAATATCGATATTAATGTCGATAAAGCATCTAATCATATATCGATATAGTATGATATCATGGACTAGTAAAAAAGAAGGACTCCGCATCACTAACTAGACATTGAAGCTCCTCAGGTGATCCAACTTGACATGCAACTTACGTTAAACAATGACATAATAAGTGCTCCAACTGACAGATATCCGATATCTGGTATCCTTAAGTATCTCACTCACACATGCATAAACGTGGCTTCACGCTACAGTATGACAGCGTGGAGTCCATCTTTTTTTTACTAGTCCGTGTATGATATGAACTGCTTTTTATTAGCACTTTAGATAAAAAACCGAGGTCAATTGTAGAAGCTTAGGTGTTGATGAAATACAAATTATATCCATTAATGCTTAGCATTATTTTATTAAAATTATAAATGTGAATAAATCTGTTTGTCTGTCAGTTACCTTGTGACGTGCAGCGCCTTATCGCTTGTGATAACATTTCACACGCCATAAGTTAGTACCTTAGGACAGATCTCGGGAAATGTGAAGATCCTAAGGGACACGAAGATGGATATTATGCAGGTTTATATTATATTGCAGTATTTTAATAAAGTAGATATTGAAATAGACTGCAATTATTGATGAATCTATGATATTTTTTCTTCGCGTTAATTAATAATTGGCGAATTCCGTCACAAGTTCAATTAAGTCATTCATCTTATATAAAATATCATATATAAAAATCAAGCATCAGAAAATAAGTGACCTAAATTATTTTTTCTTAGAGCTTTGAAGCGTCTGTAAGGTAAAACCGCCGACCGCATGTGTCTGGGAGTAATGAATACTGATTTTTAACGATATAATAAAAAAAAAAAAATAAAAAAAAATAAAACCTTTTATTTCAGACAACTAATGCAACATACATTGGTCCATATTATTATTTTTTGTTAGTAGGATAATAAAAATAAACAAAACAAAAAAGGGGGTTAGTAAGTATCTAGTGCCTAACTGACAACAATGCAGGACTCACCACCAGGAAAACTGTCCCCGCTATGCGGCGTGGAGACGCATCCAATGCCTCAGAATTGGCGAGTCCCACCTGTCCGTCAGTGTGCTTAGAATCCTGTTGGTGCTGGCGCGAAGGCGTTTCAGTAGCGAGGCGCACCGCTTTCTGATAATGGCATGGAACCCATCGATGTGCGATTCAGCGAACATACCAGATGCGCTACAGAATCGTGGCAGCCCCAGCAGGATCCTAAACCCATTATTATACTGGACCCGCAGGACACTGTACGCCCGCTGCGTATAGTTAGTCCATAGGCTGCTCGAGTAGAAGGACTGGCAATAGGCCTTAAAGAGCGTCTCCTTTACCTGGTTGGTACATCGAGCAAACCTACGCGCCACCATATTACACCGGACAGACAGAGCCCTGCGTTCCCTCTCTATATCTAAATTATCATCTAGATCTTCAGTTAGCCAGTGACCCAGATACTTGAAGTGAGAGACTCGATTTAATGGCGTCCCGTTAATAGATACAGGAGGCACGTTGTGGTAGTTTTTTGAGCCTGATCGGAACACCATGAACTCGCTTTTCTTCACATTGTATCTTAGGCCATGTTCCTCGGCGAATTTTTCACAAATGTTCAAGAGCCTACGTAAACCCCCGATCGAGGGGCTCAGCAGTACCATGTCATCCGCATAGCTAAGATTATTGACACAAACTCCATCTATGTGGCAACCAACATTGGCACTGCCAAGCTCCTCAATCAGATCATTCATGTACAGGTTAAATAGCCTTGGAGACGTAAGTCCCCCCTGTCTCACCCCGCATTCCAACCCGTACATGTCAGAAAGGGAACCGGCCCACCTCACATTGTTGGTTTGGTTGTTATACCAATACCGCAACAAAGAAATCATCTCCTGGGGCACCATATTCTCCCGCTTCAGCTTCACCCATAGTTTGTCATACGAGACCAAATCGAATGCCTTAGACAAGTCCAAAAAACAGGCAAACACAGGCGTTTTCCTTGCCGTGTAGTACTGGACAGTCTGCTTGAGACAGAAAATAGCGCTTTCAGTAGACAGCCCGGGTCTAAAACCAAATTGGGCATCGCTTAAGTTAATATATTTATTTAGCTGTCGATCAAGCAGACTATCCAATACCTTAGCAATAACGGTGGCCAAGGATATCGGTCTGTAATTGGACAAGTCCGAAGCATCTCCTGTTTTGTTTTTTACTATGGGTACAACCATAGTTCGCATCAGGTCGTTGGGCAGGTGGCCATGACTTAAACATAGGTTAAAAAGTAGGGCCAGCACTCTCGGCAGATGGACGCCCGCGTGCTGCAAGTGCTCTATGCTGAGATGATCGTGTCCGGGTGATTTTCCTCGCATATAGTGTAAAATATATGTTAAAATCAGCTATCAGAATTTAAGTGAAGTGAGCAGTGTTTTTATGTACCTTGATTAATTGCTACCTGAAAATTGACCGTCTGGCCAAGGTAGCAACTAGTCATATGATCATAGTACACCCCACCACTACTCACTCGTATATATTTTGTCCATCAGAAAATGAGTGACGTCTGGGGGCTCTGGGATCTTCCTCTATTAATGTTTACGTATGTACATGTATTATTTAAATTTTATCGAATAATTATTTAGAAAACGATAATCTAATACGTCATTTATCGATATTTACGTAATAGCGAATAGGAATATCCCATCTCTACCTCAATTTGGTGCCAACCTACGTCACTTAAAAACTAGTTTGAAATGCAGGTCCGTGTATAATTAATTGATGATTCATTAATGTTGTTAAGCTCTGACGTTCATTTGTAGGTTAAGGTAAAGGCTGCATATATAAATAAAGTGCAATGAAAGTGAATAATGGCCGACTTAACATTAACAATTTCGTTTTACCGAATCAGTTTCCTGGTTAAATGACCTGGACCTAATTACCTTCTAAATACTATATTTGGCGAGGTAATTACATCCGGGATACATAAATCGAGGATTCTTTCTACCAACTGGGGAAGGTCCCGGTTCAAGGGAATTTTTGGCTGGGTATCTCAATATTGAAATTTCTTAGTAAAAGTCAAGGTCAGGAAGTAGGCGGTTTAATCACCCCCGAAATGAAATGAAATGAAATGGAATGAACTTGAAATGAAATGAACTTTATTGTCTACTAGCTGTGCCAGCGGTGTCACCCGCGTTTATAGTTAATATTATAAAGACTATTTCCGTCATACATGATTTCTATGTAACTTTAACCATTAAGGCTGCACACGCGACGGAAGCTTAAAAAATGGAACTTCTCCCGTTTTCCCAACATTTCCCTTCATTACTCTGCTCCTATTGATTGTAGCGTGATGAAAAGTATACTATAACCTGCCCAGGAGTATGAAGAATAAATGTACCAAGTTTCGTTAAAATCCGTCGAGTAGTTTTTGTTTCTATAAGGAACATACAGACAGACAGACAGACAGACAAAAATTTTACTGATTGCATTTTTGGCATCAGTATCGATCACATATCACCCCCTGATAGTTATTTTGAAAATATATTTCATGTACAGAATTGACCTCTCTACAGATTTATTATAAGTATAGATAAATTTGGGTATATAGTTTACAGTAGAAGTTGCTTTTTATGAAGATCGCCAAATCCTACCTTTACAGGGTGTATACACAGTTTATAGAGATAAAAACAAAAAAAAACAAAAAAATACTTAGCACACAACACTTTGTCAGATTTGTCTGACTATTATAGTCATTGAGGCTATAAAAACAATTACCCGTACCTCAGAAAGCGCCTGACATGTTGTGTTGCCGTCTCACCGGACTATGAGGGTGAAGGAACAGAGAGTGCACCTGTGTTTGCGCACACACTTGTGCACTATAATATCTCCTGCGCAGTTGGCTAATCCTCGTTGAGATTGGCCGCCGTGAATTCCTTACGCCGTGAAATCAGTTAGGAGAATATTATGTAGGCTACAAGTTAGCCACTTCTCATTACTCTTCACATTTTTCCGGACTCCGGGCTGTTACTGAGTAATTTAAATATTGAAATACTTAGCGACCATTTTTTGAACCCAGAACCTCTTAGTCCTTAGGCGGCGCCACAGATAACCTCCAATAGATACCACATTAAGAGGATTGACGTGCGCCCATGCATCTATGCTATTACATAAATAAGTAGTTGCCATACACGCGCATCTTCAGTGCCGACTAAGAGACAGATCTGCGCGTCAGCCTTTACGTAGACACTTTTATTTACATTTAATAAGTATTTATGCATAAATAAACGTTAAAATGGCCTTCTGTTCCGTAAAATGGTGTGGGAAGAATTCCAGGACATCAAAATTTAAAAAAAGATGGCATAAATTTTCATTGGTAAGTAAAATAATTACCTATTTTATTCTAGACGGAGCTCAAGTTACGACGGACGAATTTTGAAAGGTGGCAAAAAATTTTTGACAAGTGTCAGCTCGCGTTGATGTCTTTTGTCACTATCCCTTTCTTTCATTACCCATTTCACTATTTTTATCCCGTTCTGGCATAGACATGCTTAACAAGAGGGTTGTAACTGTGTACGTTTCAGTATGTCGAATCGACATTTTCGATAATGCATAACGTAAAAAATGTAGATTGTCCTAACTCAATTTGCTTTAGATTTCCAATGGGTCCTGAAAGAAAGTCTAAATGGATCGATGCCACATATCGCGGTGATGAATCGTTCCCGAGCAAAAATACCGTCATTTGTTCGAGACATTTCCCAGAGAATAGTTTTCACTATATGAAGGATAGAACACGAGTAATGGAAACAGCTATGCCTTCTTTATATTTACCAATTTTGGTATGTATGTGTTGCCGGCAATGTGTATAATCCAGCCATTCCATACAATATTCTATAGTTTTCTTTATTCTATTCTAGTATTCTATAGAATAAAATATCATTAACACCAACCACCAAACAATAACATTTGTTTTTTTTAGTACGGTCTGGTACGGTTTTGAGGTACGGAACTCTAAAAAAATTTATTTATTTATATCTAAGTACATATAAAATATAAATAATTATAAATTTGTCGATAAAACTATAGACATTGCACAATACAATTGGACATCACTAGATGAATGAGTGTTACGTCCCCCGCACCACGTTCCTACCTCCTAAAATTGTGACTTGAACCTAGAACAAAATGGTGAACGTACGGTATCTATTGGAGGTTATCTGTGGGCGGCGCATGCTACCACCAGACTATAGTCCATCAAATCTAAGAAGTACCGTTTGACAGATATGACGATGATGATGACAAATGGGATCAAAGAAATCGACTACTACAATATCCGAATTTTAATAGATTATTTCTTAGTACATATTTTTTACTAATCGATTACAGTTTATTATAATTATATAAAATATGTTAGGTATTGTAAAAGGCCGTATATTGTTATAATTATCTTAGGTTTTACTAGTAATCTTACGATAATTGCATTTGGTTACAGTCGATAGATAGCATCTGACACTGTCAGGTCAACATAAGATTCTTCTTCTTCTTGTTTTTGTTTCTGGAAACTCACTCCTGTTCAAGGATTACTACTGCATAAGTATACTAAAAGACGCCTGGGTTGAAAATGGTTCGTCATTATTTGGTTCGATTATTCGGACATTATAACGATTATTCGTATAACAAGTGAATTTCAGGAGTCGCAACACTACGATAAACGGACCTAACTACGTGACTTTGAAATGAGGTGTAAAAAAAACTTATTTGTTGCGTATATTCGTGGTTTGACTTTGTTTGAAAGATTTAAATTTATTTGTAGTGATTAAGAATTGTACATTTTGTAATAAAATAAAAATAACGTCATAAATCCATGGTTTAAACAAAAAGGTTATTGAAATTGAACTTTGTACGCTTGTACAAAGTTGTTTCGGTTTGAAAAATGTGAAATGTCAAACGGTACTTCTTAGATTTGATGGACTATAATGAGGCAGTCGCCTATTGGTCAAGTTTTTTTTGTATTATGACGTATAACACACGGCGTAAGGAATTTTATATTATTCAGCCTTGAATAAAAACGTGACGTAAACATGTATTTTAATACAAATCAAATGCTACGGAAACTGGTTTCAAAGATAAACATAGGAGGCATCGGATTGGAATATTTTGTTTTAAATATTCTACAGTGACAAAACAAGTCTACGAGTATGTCAATATACTTACTTACTATAATAACATTAAATGTCGCTGGGATGGTGGCGCTATGTGGCGGGTCGATAAATTCCCTAAACTAAGGTTGAGTGAAGCGATGGCTGACACATACGTCATGCTTGTGAACAGGGGTCGGGTCAAGTTGTTGATATATTTTGAAATGTTTTTTTCCTAGTCATTACACATTTTTATTTTCTTATTTTACACCAGGCCCACTTTGAAATATTGTTCAAAGTTAAATATGATTCTTACAACCTTGTTAATACTGTTGTTGATAAGAGTAACTACCGAGTTTCTTTCCGGATTCTTATCGGTAGATGCAACATTCCGAACCGGTGGTAGAATCATATCTCTTTAACTGATTTTGACCATTTATGAGTGTTTCTTTGAAACCTATATAAATAAAGAATATTTTGACTTTGACATTGAAATAAATGACATTATTCCAATGTTAAGCCTTCCCGTAAAATTTTCAAACAATTTTTTTCATACAATCCTTCTCTTGATAACAACGATTACAAAAAAAAACGTTATTCGGTTTTGTGCAGTCGTTCAGCAGTTATGTGCGGACCACGGACTAGTAAAAAAAGAAGAACTCCGCGCCACTAACTAGACATTGAAGCTTCTCAGGTGCTCCAACTTGACATGCGATTTACGTCACTCATTGACATAATTAGCGTTCCAAATGACAGATATCCGATATGTGGTATCCATATGTCTCACTCACACATGCTTATACGTGGCTTCACGCTGTAGTATGACAGCGTGGAGTCTTTCTTTTTTTACTAGTCCTTGGTGCGGACATATATTTTGGCTTATCATTTTTATTTATATAGACAGTACACTTTTATTATAAACTGTAGAGTAAATAGTATAAATTCTTCATAAGATTTAAAAAATCCAGAGGTAGGTACGTGCTCTGATTCGAACCAATGCCAGAATGAAGCATCCATTTTACCGCTAATCACACGGGTATTTTTCCTTCTGTCTCATTCAAAAGTTTCCTAACACTGGAAAGAAATCATTGGAAAACGTGATAATTACTTTTGCAACATTAACGATTGCATTGTAATAACATTTTGTTTTTTCCTTGTAGACGGGGTGAAGTGCAATTCCCATCTTGTTGCGAAAATTATCACACACTTAGCAAGACTATATGTTATATTATAACCAGAGGCGACCTAGGGCCAGTGCCCCGGGGCCTCCAATCTCAGGGGCTCCTAAGGCTGCCTGTCCACCGGAGCGAGGTAACAGAGCGGTGAGCAAGATAAAAATCGACCAATAGAAAATTTCCACTAAAGAGGAGCGCAGATTTTGTGCAATCCTATTGGTTAATATTTCTCCGGACGGGCAGCCTAAGAGCTGATTAGCAAACATTTGTCTCATTTGACTGTCAAACCCCTTCTTATTTCCCACCAGGGCCCTTTGTCACCTAACTACGACACGTATGTCCCATGTTCGTCTGGGACTTCAAAATAATGTACCAACCGTGATCATTTCCTACAACCAATTGTGTATTGCGTGTTAAGTATGTGATTGAGTAGGCGACGAACGTGCCACTCGTCACTACTTTTTTACAGATCCATCTGACCAAGCCTAATTTTATTTTCTGGCTGAATGTGGTTAGGCTCGCTGCCCCTTTGACTCTGCCTACCCCTTCGGGGATTACGGACGTGATGTACATAAATGATTATCACGCAATCGTTTACAGGATGTTTGTATGAATACTTTACAAACAAGTTACCTGCTTGACATTTTACAATGTTATATTCTATACATGTAACTGATCATTGCAAATTATGGCTGAACAATAAATTAGACATTTTAACATTCTCATGTAGTTATTACGAGCTAGCTTATTGTCTACGGATCCGCTCGCGTTTCAAAGGAAATGTGACTCAAATAGATTTCCAAGACATAATGACGTAAAAGAACACATTATTTCAGAATCTAATTCATCTACTAATTCTTATTACTACTTAATTATTGCACAATTTGTATTTTAATTGCTGTGAAAGCAATTAATACTTAGTTGACTGTGTTATTTTGTTACGTCATAGTTGTGTATTTCTAGAAAAAATCTATTGAAGTTTAGGTTTTTATAGCCAAGTTTACCTTTCGTCCCATGTTGGTCTGGGACTATAAAATAATTTGCCAACTGTATTTCTTGCCTAGCATATCGTAAAAGGCGTAGTATATCGGGTTGTGGGTATGTGATTGTGTAGGCGACAAGCTAGCCACTTGTCACTACTTTTTCACAATTTTCCGTTTAACCAGGACCAGTTTTATTTTTGGCAGAATGTGGTTAAAGGGGCCTGCTGTCCCTTTGACTCTGCCTACCCCTTCGGGGATTACGAGCGTGATGTTATGTTATGTAAGGTACCTATAATATGAATAGGTAAAGTAAAAACTTACCCTTTTATGAGAATTACACGGACGGAGGAGTATGCGATTTGGCACAGTTAAAGTTTATATGGAAAAGGAGTGCAGAAAGTTAATATTTTAATAATAAATGCATTAGAAATACAATAAATAAATAAAAATGAACCGATTATGGTCGAATTTCTAAAACTAACATTATATTTAAAGGTACTTGATATAAAATTATTCTCGAGATTAAAATTATATATTAGTTTTAAGTTCCCTGTTGTTAGTGATATTTATGATTTCATTGCGCCAAAAGTAGTCAGTTTGATCCCCACCCAGGACACAAATTCGTATGATGAATACTCGTGTTTGTTCTGTGTCTGTGTGTTAATATCCAATATTTAAGTATATATTTGTAATACCACTGTTGATTCTGATTTCCGCAACACAAGTGCTTAAGCTACTTACCTCGGAGTCAGATCAATGTTTGTGATGTAGTCGGATATTTATTTATTTACTTAAAATCCCTCGCAAGTGAGGTACCTAACTACAAACCACTCTAAATAACTAATTAGTTGTAAATCACGGACTAGTAAAAAAAGAAGGACTCCGCGCCACTAACTGACATTGAAGCTTCTCAGGTGCTCCACTTGACACGCAACTTACGTCACACATTGCTCCACATGACAGATATCCCATATCTGGTATCCATAGGTATCTCACTCACACATGCATAAACGTAGCTTCACGCTATAGTATGGTAGCGTGGAGTCCTTCTTTTTTTACTAGTCCGTGTTGTAAATAAACATTATTCATATTATTCATATGAACACGACTATTGTTTTTACATATTAATCGAAGGTTTTGACCTAGACCACGCATCAAGTCCATTATACGTTTATCTACTAGCTATTGCCTGCGACTTTGCTTAATAAAATTACTTCAATGAGCGGTGGTAGCTCAATTGTAAGGACACGCGCCTCTTAACCGAGGAGTGCGAGTTCAAACCCGGGCTCGTACCTCTGGATTTTTCTATGTACGTATTTATACCACTAGCTGAAGGAAAACATTGTGATGAAACCTGCAAATTCAAACTACTTTGGATTTGTAACCATAATCCAAAAAATGTCTGGTTCCCCTATCTTAGGGTTACGAAGGTCAGATCGGCAGTCGCTTCAATGTAATTACCAGACTCGCTAAATCCTGGATCATGGTCTAAGCGGACCCCGACTAAGCCCGGGACATAACGCTAGGAAGATGATGATCATCTTTCGCTCTAACTTTCGCGTTTTTAAAATAAATAAGATTATACGAGTAAGTTCTATAAAATTTACATGTGACATATGTGATTAATAGTCTGGACCACATATTTGGAACCATCTACTTGCAATTTTTTACAAAACATCGCGAAGTACGCCATAAAACACGTTAAACTACTGATGACATCATAGTTTGCTTACGCATGACGTTTGTTGACGTTAAATGTCAATTTGACAGACTGTTGACCGTTTGGCACTGACCACTTGAGAAACGTGGCATTGGCATTGAACTGCGTGTTAATTAAAACGTGGTCTATTTGTTGATCCATCCATGCCTTTACATCCGTTCAAGTTATTGATTGTGAATTCTGCATACCCCTTAACCACATAGACTGGCTCGATGGCTCATTCGGTAGTGACCCTGCCCCATGCGCCAATTGTGGGTTCGATCCCCACACAGGACCAACATTCGTATGATGAATACTTGTGTTTGTTCTGTGCCTGGGTGTTAATATCCAATATTTAAGTATATATTTGTAATACCACTATTGATTATGATATCCGTAACACAAGTACTTAAACTATTTACCTCGAAGTCAGATCAATGTATGTGATGTAGTCTGATATTTATTTATTTAGCCAGAAATAAAATGAAGCTGGGTTTTTGTTTAAATGGAAAATTGCGAAAATGTTGTCACAAGGGGTCAGTAGGTATGTCAGCCACATAAATCACAAACTCAGCTCCCAATACACCATTAGTCGCATTTACATGTCAGTCAAGGAACACAGTTGGCATGTTCTTAGTAAATCCCGGGCTAACATGGGGATTCTTTTTAAAGATACTAGCTTCTGCCCGCGGCTTTGCTTGCGTTGTACATCGATGAAACATAGCTTATGTGTAATTGTAATGTATAAGCTATACTATTGCAAAGTTTCGTTAAAATCCATGCAGTACTTTTTGCGTGAAAGAGTAACAAACATCTACCAATCCATCCATACAAACTTTCGCGTTTATAATATTAGTAAGATCTTATTAAATTTGGTATTACTGTATTTGTATGATTAGTATAAGTATTTGACGAAAATTATAAAAATAATAATTTTAAAATAATATTATATTATTTTAAACCTATTTTAACACTGGAAATAATACAAATGGGACTAAACCAATACGCATCTGTCCCGTTTCTATTATTTCTAGTTTTAATTATTATAAATTTACAATGTGACAATAATAGTTTAATAAATTAACACCACTAGAAATTCCTTTATCTATATAAATAAAACAAAGTCGTGTTTGTTACACCACTTATAAGTCGAGAACGGCTGAACCGATTTACGTTGTTTTTGATTTGTTGGATTTGTCTTCGTCCAGAATAACAGAAAAACTATTAAAAACATTGAAAAATTGACGATAAAACAAAATAAAAGCAAAAGTATTTTCTTATATAAAACGGTGGGATTCGTATCTGTCAATGTTAAATGTCAATCGACAAATCAATGTCAATTTTCATTTACTGGGCGATACGAAGTTCGCCGGGACAGCTAGTTTATGAATAAATAACAATATTAACAGGATGTTATTTAAATTATGTAGCAAACTATTCTTATTTACAAATTAATTATATGCTAATTCATATATTATTAATACAAAACACAAGTACTATGAATATTTGAATTAACGAAGCTATGATTGCTATAATAATAGGTTATTTTATTGATTTTTTTAGTTACTTAAAAACCTTTATTTCTTGATATATTCTTTCATTGGGTTAAGTATAAAATATTAAATATGTTACCTCAAAGTCTCATTGACAAACAAAACAAAGTTAGTTTAAATTTTATACTAAAAATTGTGTGATTAAAAATGGCTACTACAAGATACAGGCTAATTAAATGATAAAAATATATGGTTAGTCCTAGAATAGGCTGTTTGCCTGCACTGTACTTTACATTGACTAAGAAATTGGAACTAATAACTTAATTATTACGACTTGGAAATTAAAAAAAAAGTCAGTCAAATTGAGAACCTCCTCCTTTTTTGTGAAGTCGGTTAACAAGAGTACCTATAGAGTTTCTTGCTGATTTCTTTTCGGCAGCATCTACTTATTGAACCGGTAGATATCGATCTTGTTCTGACGATTTACTTATAACTGCTTTTTGAAGCCTATGTGAATAACAATTTCATTTAATTTCATAATAAATCTTCAAGTGCAGGCTTAAAAAAATGTGTTATCTGATTAAGTTTTGCAAGGTGATAACCACAATGGTTACGACATGTCATCAAAACTAAGGGTAATGGTTCAAACCTTCATTTTAGAGTTTTTTTAATCTACATACATACATACATACCACCACATTAGCAATCCTCAAAGTGGTAGCCAGAGTCTATAGAATAACAAGCTCCATAAACAAAAACGAATAATATAATAATAGGGATGATGACTGCATTAAAAAACTATATTTCTATTAAGTCCGTCAGTTAGATTATACAAAAATACTAGAAACATATTTTTCGCTTTATCAAATTAACAAAAAATCACAAAGATAAAGAGCATCAAAGTTTTGGAGTGGGGGCTTGCGACGTCACTATTTAGTAAAAATTGTACAAAGTTCTTACCGTTTCCCCAAAATTTTAAAAGCAAATACATTTTATTGCTTTGTTCAATACTTATCGGGGGTATTTACAAAAATCTTTCACAGTTCGATTTTAAATCTTTCAATGTAAGTGACTTATATCAAATGTTCAAGTATTTACCTCAAAAATCGTATTTAAAGGCCTATTTTCTTGGACTAAAAGAACAAAGACTATCTGTATCCACAAAAAAAATTATAGATCCCACAGTATCAGACGCGCTCGACTTGGATGGAGCCGCGTGCATTATTTAGCTTATTAAAGTTATCGTTCTTCATACAAGCGGAAGTTACGCAACTAAGCAAGGTCGGTAAGAATTTGGACTTCAAAATGTGCGAGCGAGCAAACATTCGAGTGTGTATTTAACAAACACTTCATTAGCCGGACTTACAAATATGACGCAGATCAAGCTAGCTAAGGTCGTAAAGTTGGCACATTCTTTATAAGTCCCATGTTGGTCTGGGTTTGAAAAATAATGTGCCAACTGTGCTCCTTGCCTAGCATGTCATAAATGGTAACTAATGGTGTACTGGGTTTCGGGTGTAAATATTTTTTATTTTTTATACATACATACATAACATCACGCCCATAATCCCCGAAGGGATAGGCAGAGTCAAAGGGACAGCAGGGCCCTTTAACCACATTGAGCCTCAAATAAAACTGGGCTAGGTATGATGGAAAATTGTGAAAAAGTAGTGACAAGTGGCTAGCTTGTCGCCTACACAATCACATTCCCAAAACACGATATATCATTAGTCGCCTTTTACGCGTGCTAGGCAAGAAACACAGTTAGCACATTATTTTTAAGTCCCAGACCAACACGGGACTTTTATTTTTTAGGAAATTACTTTCGTATGTAAGATTATAAAGTTCTGCGATATCTCAATAAGTTAACTTAATATTGCGCCATGACGCAGCAAAATGAAGGGAGTTTAAGGCGACATTTTTTATATCTTCCGGACCTGCGCAGTGCGCCGTGCGTCAACATATTATTTGTACGTAGTAGGTATATTATTACTCTGTGACATTATGTAGAATTGAGATGACACATTTAACGCGTTCTACTCTTGTTCTACTCGAACGACTTGCAGCGCCGAAAAATGACTGGCTCGATGGCGCATTCGGTAGTGACCCTACCCCATGCGCCAAGAGCTGTAGGTTTGATCCTCACCCAGGACAAAAATTCGTGTGATGAATACTTGTGTTTGTTCCATGTCTGGGTGTTAATATCCAATATTTAAGTATATATTTGTAATATCCGTAACACAAGTGCTTAAGCTACTTACCTCGGAGTCAGATCAATGTATGGGATGTAGTCGGATATTTATTAAAAAATACCTGGGGACATCAGGTGCTTGTCGTCCCCCCCCCCACGCAGTAACTCCTCGGCTGAACCTTAAAGGGTCGACGTGTGAGTGACTCTTGTGCTACAAGCGCCTATAGGCTACAGTAACTTACTATCAAGCCAGGGCCGGACTGTGAGTTTAGGGGCGCCTGGGCTAATACTACTTAGGGGCCCACCTAAT
The DNA here is from genome assembly GCA_951394215.1 of Glyphodes perspectalis. Classification (NCBI taxonomy): domain Eukaryota; kingdom Metazoa; phylum Arthropoda; class Insecta; order Lepidoptera; family Crambidae; genus Glyphodes; species Glyphodes perspectalis. The sequence continues at coordinate 5,915,617 of OX596230.1, read as the reverse complement.
TACTCAAAGTATGAGACAGACTTGAAATAAATTAATTGAATAGGTTTGATTAATCGCAGGATTCGCAGGGCTGCAAACCGTACGATCTGTTTAATTTAATAAAATTATGGATTTTTTCGCATTATCGTCTATTTAAACTAAAGTAACTACCGAGTTCTTGCCGGATTCTTCTCGGTAGATACAACATTCCGAACCGGTGGTAGAATCATATAGCTGTGGCTTTACTTGTATTTGACGATTTATGAGTGTTTCCTTGAAACCTATATAAATAAAGAATATTTGACTTTGACTTTGATTTTGACTTTGACTTGACTGTCGGCCCCTTGAAGCCACGGGGCCCTGGGCTGAAGCCCAAAAAGCCATATGGTAGATCTGGCCCTGTATCAAGCCGTATGCTTGTTTGGCCGCCGTCAGGCCAAAAAACTAGGCACATGTATATGTGAGAACCAGTGACCTTGTTAATAACGAATGTTGGTCTTCAAAATGATAAGTCGAGTGTGAATTTAAATGTGCAGTCTAAAAATAGATATTGGATTACCGGGTTTTTCAATTATGTTTTTAGTGATATAAATACAATCTGGTTTCGCCTCCGGCGCAGGCGAATGGAAGCGGTATGTTATATACCTACAAATATTATAGTCATCATCCTAGCGTTATGACCCGTGCTTGTACGGTCCGCTTAGACCATGATCCAGGATTTAGCGAGTCTGGTGATTACATTGAAGCGACTGCCGATCGGACCTTTGTAACCCTAAGATAAGGGAACCAGACAATTTTTGGAGCATAGGTACAAATCCAAAGTTGTTTGAATTTGCAGGTTTGATCACGATGTTTTCCCTCACCGCTGAGCTAGTGGTATAAATACGTACATAGATTTGAAAAACCTAGAGGTACGCGCTCGGTTTGAACCCGCATCCCTCGCGCGTGTCCTTACCATTGAGCTACCACCGCTCTAATATAACCTACAAATATTATAGTACCTGTTATCAAAACTATAAATGTGAAAGTCACTGTTCTGTCTGTTATGTTTTCTAACCTAAAACTCGTTCTCTCTAGGTCAAATACAGTACGCCTTAAAGTCTTTAAAACCTAGTTACCTACATTGCCAGTTGATGAAAGTACCCTTAGTTGTGGAAGCTTACACGGACTAGTAAAAAAGAAGGACTCCGCGGACTAACTAGACATTGAAGCTCCTCAGGTTTCTTCTCGGTAGATGCGACATTCCGAACCGGTGGTAGATTCGAATTGTTCTATTTTGTAGGTATCTATTATTTGACGATTTACAAGTGCTTTTTTGAGGCCTACATAAATAAAGATATTTTGAGTTTGAGTTTTTAGTTTGAATCAGGTGCTCCAACTAGATACGCAACTGACGTCGCACATTTAGGTAACTGGTATCCATAAGTCTCACTCACACATGCATAAACGAGGCTTCACGCTGTAGTATGACAGCGTGGAGTCCTTCTTTTTTTACTAGTCCGTGATTACCTATAATATAATAAATAAACTCTTCACTCCAATTCCCTATTGCCAATGTAAATGTTAGTTGGTGCTATAGATATTAGGTAAACGGATATATGTACATACTTAAATACGTTAATAAACATCCATGACTCGAGTACAAATGTCCATGTTCATCACACTAAATATTTGCCCCTAGTGGGATTCCAACCGCCCTTGGTTTCGTGGCCAAGGTCTCAGACCAATCGACCAACGGGCCGGTCATAATAAATTTCTTTATTTAGGTACATTGAATTCTTAAAACTAGCGACTCTGCATTCGGCAAAATTGTTTATATCGCAGCAGTCAATAGCTCAGTTACCATAATGATAACATTACTGTCGACAAATTACAGTGTACATCTTAAAGACAATAAAAAGAATAAAATAAAGTTAAGGTTAAAGTTAATTATGTCCCGTGTTGGTCTGGGACTTAAAAATAATGTGCCAACTGTGTTTCTTGCCTAGCACGTCATAAAAGGCGACTAACGGTATATCGGGTTTTGGGTATTGTGTAGGCAAGCTAGCCACTTGTCACTACTTTTTAACAATTTTCTATCTAACCCAGCCCAGTTTTGTTTTTGGCTGAATGTGGTTAAAGGGGCCTGCTGACCCTTTGACTCTGCCTGCCCCTTCGGGGATTATGGGTGTGATGTATGTGCGTATGTATGTATGTATGTATGTAAAGTTAAAGATGATGTTTTTGTGTGTATGTGTGTGTGTGTGTGTGTGTGTGTGTGCGTGTGTGTAATTTAAGTTATAAGAGTAGGTATAGAAAAACCTCAGTAGGTGGGAGTTTTGATCTTACCCATAATGCAGCGGTCTGCCAGTGAATCATTATAATTTAAGCGAATTACCGTCTTAAGTTGAGCAACTTACCGCTTAGCCATAACTTTTCACAGTAAATAAAGAAACAGTGACGCACTGATTTCTCTGAATAAAATGTATACTAAAATTCGGGTCCATTTTTGGTTTAGAGTCTTTAAGGAAGGATTGGGTTTGTGGTCCTATAGGCCACGGAAAGTAGCTACTTTCCATATAGATGCCTAAAAAATATAAAGTAAAATGTTTACTAAATAGTGACGTCGCAAGCCCCCACTCCAAAACTTTGATGCTCTTTATCGTTGTGATTTTTGTTCATTCGGTAAAGCGAAAAATATTTGTCTAGTATTTTTGTAAAATTTAACTGAGGGACTAAATAGAATTATAGTTTTTTAATGCAGTCACCATCCCTATTGTCACGGTTTTTCCTTATTTTTCCATCTAACCTAACTCTATGTATTTTATTGTGGGCTACGGGTGATCAAATAGCTTACCGCTTGTAATCAACCTATCCCTTCGGTAATTGCAGGCGAGACATTATTATAAGTATGTATTAAGGAAACCGCGAATATAATAGTCACAGGCGATCCCTCGTCAACCAGTTAAAAACTTCTTGGCAAAAACTATCACGCTTCAAGTCTAGGTCGCAATGAACATTATAAATTTTATTTTGACATGCATTAAGGCCGTAACAGGTATAAAACCTGTTCGAAATTTCGCAAAATTTGTGTTAAACTTCCATGGTCAAAGACAGATCATGGTAAAATAACAGAATTAAGAGTTTAATGTTAAACTTAAGAGGAAAAGGGAATTGTTGCAAGGCAGTTACTGTAATACAATGTCAAATTGTACCTATTAATACGTTTTATGTTTTTTTTATTATATGTACATACACCCATATCATCAGGTTCATCACGCAATCCCCGGAAGGGTAGGCAGAGTCAATGGGGCTATCTACTGTCAGAGTTTTTAAAATACTTCACTCTTAGCTCTTAATTTAACATACGTAGCGTTTAATTGCATGAATCGACAATTCTTAAGTAAATTTTTTACCGCTAGCAAAAAGTAGGTACCTACCTAAAAAGTAAATCTTTAGGATCTTGTAACTTAAATTAATTGATTGGTATGATAAAAAATCCGGTATTTTATTAAAAAAATTGTATGGTCCGTTAGTTAGATTATAAAAAAATATTGAATAAGTATTTTTTGCTTTATCTAATACTTACTCAAAAAATTACATAGCACACTTTACGTCACTTGGACGGTAAAATTTTACACGCGTAGTGACGTCACGCGGTCTTTAACGCGCTGTATCTTCATAATTTTTAGTTTGTTGAACAAAAGAAAAAATACTTAAGCAATATTTTTTTTTGTAATTTCAATAATCGACTATAAAACAAAATGAGTAAAATGCCTATTGTGATGAATATTTATTTGACTACTAATGCCCCGACAGACTTCGTCCTGACAATAGTCGCTGTCCTTCCGCAGTCTAGAGAAAAGTGTTATATTTAGATACAAATTTCCTGGCAATTTTGACATTTTTTTTTATAAGAACCTTATTTGTGTCGACCCGTTTTGGTGGCATTCATTTTTATTTATTTAATAGCAGCCCGCCCCGACTGAGTCCGGATACATAGTAAAATATATACCGTTGATTGTCATAATTGTCAGAACCAGTTTTGGCCCATGTCCCGTACAAACCTGATACAAACTCAATAAAAGAATAATCATTCAATTTGGTTAGTCATTATAGAGTTAGGTATGCCCGTACGTAAATATTCGACGATTCTTATTATTATAGATAGATTGAAAAATCAGCCCTTAAGAAGTCGAAATTTAGGTACTTTATTGTAGGTACCCTTTTGGTCAACGCATCGTATGTGATTAAGTCGAAAACCAGACGTGTGGCGTCAACTCGTGATATGACACGACCGTTAATTTGTCCTTTCGCGAACCGGTCACCTAAGGTCAATGACGGGTGATTTTCGACTTAAGGTCGTTCGTCATTCGCATTTCCGTTTCCTCCTGTGCCAATTAATAACTGATTGATGTGTGAAGTCAAATGTATAGAGACAGCTTTTATGAAATCATCGGACAACCAAGTTGGTATACACTGGTTGTCTTTTTGTCTAAGATTTTACCTAGGGTCAAGGTAATGGCCCTGGAAAAATATTTTCAGCCATTCGTGTATTTATTTATTATCTTTATTCACTTATGTATGTATTGCCTATTCTTCTTATTTATTTTAATATTCACTGTTCCTGTTTTCAATGTCTCTTTTATTTTTTTTTACGTTTACATATTTTTTGTGTTCGTTTGTATAATTATATGATTTTAAGTGTGTATTATTTTCTCATGTTTTGGAATGTTGCCACTCTAATAATTGGGTCCCGCCAGAATACCAGCGCGCCTGCGGCATTGGTTTGACGCCGCAGTAGCATAATGCTGAGGCAGGGACCCAATTGGCGCCAATCTGCATTCTTTTTTCTTTTTTTTTTTACTGGTTTTCCTTTTTTGTACTATTTTGTCCTGTGTCAAATTTCGTTTTCATGTGTATGTATTAACAATTGTGCGTCCAATAAATGTTATTTCTTTCTTTCTTCTTTCTTTCTAAGAACGGGTCGTGATACTCTTTAGCTATCATCGTCAGCGTCTTTCGTATGTCACAATTATATAATTACCTAATTAATAGAATACCGGAACTAGACATACATTTTCAAAGCCGCTCCAAATTTTTACATTGCTTGAAACAGTTGACGCACCTTAGTTAATGATAGTATTTATAGACAGACTGGTAAAATGCATGTCCAATTTTCTATTTCGTATATTTCTTCTTATTATATTAAAATAGAAAGGATATAAGAATGTATAATGTAAATTGTATTAGTATTTTTTTGTATTGTTATAATTATGGTAGAATTACTTATAATTTATATTTAATTTTGTCTATCTTTTTTTTCCTTAATGCATTATGTGTTTGCCTATAACTATAAGATCTGTCACGGAATTATCATATTGCCTGTGATATTTATAAAGTATGTGCTGTATTTTATGTTGGCATCCCAATAAAAAAATAATCTATATAAATAAAACAAAGTCGTGTTTGTTACACCACTTATAAGTCGAGAACGGCTGAACCGATTTACGTTGTTTTTGATTTGTTGGATTTGTCTTCGTCCAGAATAACAGAATAACTATTAAAAACATTGAAACATTGACGATAAAACAAAATAAAAGCAAAAGTATTTACTCATATAAAACGGTGGGATTCGTATCTGTCAATGTTAAATGTCAATCGACAAATCAATGTCGATTTTCATTTACTGGGCGATACGAAGTTCGCCGGGACAGCTAGTAAATAATATAAACTGCATGGATAATTTGGCGCCATTTTCACTGTCATCTATCTAAGCATTGATGATGCATTTACCGAGCTATGACAATTCACTCCTACACGAGGTGACTAAAGTTTAAATTGGGCTAATTAATTTATTCAATCGATCTACAAAAACCGATTTGAACGTATTGTTTCGTGTTGTGACCTTTAACTTTAGTCATTATAAATTAGAGAAAATAGACTTTTAAATATGTTGAATTTTTTTATAGTTAATTATGTCTCAAATGCAATAAGTATGTTTCGTTGAAGGATAGTTTAATTTAAGATCTATTTTTATATATTTATCATTACGCCCGCAATCTCTGAACTGACAGCTTAAGCTGTGTTCGGCCAAAAATTAAATTGTGTTGTGCTAAATGGAAAATTGTCGTGACCAATGGCTTGCGCGTCACCTAAACATCCACATAACCTTTTAGGATATTGGCACCTATTTGGATATCTTATAAACCTATATTATTTACTCACCTACATTACATATTATATATATGACAGGCCCGTTGGTCGATCGGTCAAAGACCCTGGCCACGAAACCAAGGGTCACGAGTTCGAATCCCGCTAGGGGCAAATGTTTCGTGTGATGAACTTGTTGTACTCGAGTCATGGATGTTTATAAACGTATTTAAGTATGTCTATCCGTTCACCTAGTATCCATAGCACAAGCTTATAAGTTTAAAATGGAACTAGGTAATCGGTGTGTCAGTTTGGAAAATGTTTTGGTGTCATTTTGTGGTTTGAAGATATAGTAAAGATATCTATCCAGTTCGTTAGACCTAGGACCTGGACAAATTGGATCATGGTTACACATCCATTATCATTTGAATGTCTATGTTTTCTTACAATGTTTTCCCTCTCAGCCAAGCTCGCGGTAGTATTCGGATGTTTACCTTATAAACAAAATTACTTAAGAACGTTTATCTTAAACTAGCTTTGCTCGCGGTTTCACTCGCGTTTACTTATAGTTAATGTTAAGCCTATAGTCTTCCTCGGTAAATGGGCTATCTAACACTGAAATAATTTTTCAAATCGGACTAGTAGTTTCTGAGATTAGCGCGTTTAAGCAAACAACAAACTCTTCACTTTTTTTTATATTTGTATGGTATAAATAATAAAAAAAAAAAATGATTATTCTATTAAATTATAATATACTTGTGTATTTTCATTTATATTACAGGAATTTTGTCTTGTGAGGCAACCAACCTCCTTCGTTTACATAATAATAAATTGTCTAAGTTCAAAATTACAAATCATAGACGATAGAACACGCCCACAGAGCTCTTGAAGCTCCGTGGCGAGCCCAATTAAATTCAGTTACTCCTTAAGCAATGTTTCATTAACACAACCCCTATGTCTTATGTTTGCAAAACAAGCGTTATATTAACTAATGTAAAATGAACTTAAAGTTATTAAGTTTAACTAATTATATCACTCAAATTCCCTAGCGGGGTAGGCAGAGAACCGAGCGCCAATGGCACGGTCCTTATCATCGTTCGGCAGTGAAAACTGCGTTAATTTGAAAACATTTAAAAAAAGATAGAAATAAAACTGCCTCCTAAAAAAAAATTGATCGGAGTAGTACTGTTTATTGTTATTTTTTTAAGAATGATTATAATCAATGGTACATAATCGTAAGAATCCAAATATCTCGTGGCTTAAATAAATTTGGTGAGACTGACAAAACAAATTAAAAAAAATAAGCAAATGCGATTTCCGAGATCACTGCCTAACGACGTTATTATACCTACCTCTTTCTCTTATTTGACACTAACTTATCATAGTAAGGGCTGATTTTTTTATGGTCAGATAAGAATTAACCGACTGATAAAGTATAAAGTCACCAATTTGCGGATGTCATATGATATTTTACTAAGGAAACAGGTAATGGCGTTTTAAAATTATCCGGATTGTGATTTATTCGATTGTTATAATTTATCTGACTGTTGATAAATTAGCCCTAACTTAATATTTTCTTAAAATGTTTTTTAGTTTTTTTTACAAGACACCTGTCTTCAAATTAACCATACCTACATGCAGGAATTTACAAAATAGTTACTACACGTAGGTAACTATATCGTAAATGCCTTTTGCGTTACCACTTATTAAAAACATTTAGTAAGTTTTCTCTGCCTACCCCGCTGAAGTGGCGGAAGTTTAGTTAGTTAGTTAGTAAGCAAAATGTATGATAATCAAAAACAAATCAAATAAATATATGATTTGATTTGTTTTTGATTCGTCATTTCAAAATCAATCCTAAATCAAATTGGCCAAGATTTCTTCTGGACAATGACCCTTTAAAAGAAGGTGACATTTGTATAAGTTCCAAGCAGGTTTGACTACAAACTTTTGCTAGCTAATATTAAGTTATGCGAAATGGAAATATAGGCTTCAATATTAGCTAATCATTAGACTGGTCTTAAAGTTAATAAGACTCAGACCATAGGTCGCCTAAACTTGTTATTTGGACATCATCTTCCTAAGTTTAAGTCCCGTTACTGATGACACCAATTCCCTAGTTCCAAACTAAGCTTATAAGCTTGTGCTATGAATACTAGGTAAACGGATAGATATACTTAAATACGTTTATAAACATCCATAACTCGAGTACAAATGTCCATGTTTATCACACGAAACATATGCCCCTAGCGGGATTTGAAGGCCAGGTTCTCTGACTACTCGACCAACGGGCCCGTCCTATCTTGAGTTTCTGTCTTGCATAATATATTATACAATCTATGTCTCAAAGTTCTCCCCTATTTCAAATTCCATCTAAATGTGTTAAGCCGTTAAAACGTAGGTAATTACGCCACAAATGTACAAATTTTGCTATAAACTTTCCCTTTTCCCTTATAAAATCCGAATGAATGCCTAAATTTCACTTTTTATTGTTGCTCATACGCATACAGACATACATACATAAATACCATTGTACCCTTCAAATATCCCAAAGGCAATCACTTTTGGCCAAAGATAAAATGTTAGGAGTCATAAAAACCGTAGAGCTTGTATGAAAAGGATCATGAATGTTGAAGAGGCGAGTGAGGTGTGTAAGGATCGTGCCATATGGCGTTCGCTTCTCTCTGCCTACCCCGCTAGGGAAGTGGCGTGAAGTTTAGTTAGTTATAATTGAGTTGGATTGATACATACATAGAATCTCCGAAAGGGTAGATAATAAGCTAATGAGTTAGACTGCAATGAGCTTCTAAAACCACAGATGTTTGTATGCTTCAATAGCTTTTGCTTGCGGCTTCGCTCACGTGGTACATCGATGAAACATAGCCTATATGTTATTCGGGTGTATGAGCTATATTTTTCTAAAGTTTCATTAAAATCCATCCAGTAGTTTTTTGTGAAAGAGTAACAAACATTCATCCATACATACAAACTTTCGCATTTATAATATTATTAGGATTAATCGAAGACGGTTCAAATGTAAAATATAGCAAACGATTAAGACAAAATTTATTACCTTGTTTAGAACTGGTATGCTAAGCCGAGTAATATAGCACCTATCGAGTTAAGGTTTGCAAATATAGACCTCTTCAATAGGCGAATTATTATACATATTACGCATATATTTACTTAATGATTAAAACTTGTTTGATAACAAGTCTAGATCATAGTGTTATGTCTTAGGAGTCTGCTTAGATCATGATCCTAGATTTAGCAAATCTGGTTATTGTATTTCAGGGACTGCCTGCTCCTTGAAACCATTAGATAAGGGAACCAGACAATTTGGATTATGGTTCAGACAACTATGGATGTATGGATGATGTACAGTATAGTTGTTTGAAACGTTTCATCGCCATGTTTTAGCTCTTCACCAGATTAATTATATAACGCGCTTAGATTGGAAAAATATAGAATTACTTACGTGCTCATGTTGGAACCAACATCGCTCGCATTCCGTACCACTAAGCTACCAATAATACTGTTACGATGACATCTAAGACATATGTCTACTACGCCATAAGACAATCAAATATGTAGTTCCAATAACGCGTCAATAGATGGCGTTGGTGGACTGTCGACGTCACGCTGTACATTCTACATCGCACTGACGAAGTTATTCTCGCCGCTAGATATACATACATATATCTGGGCGAGGAGCTGGCTTGCAAGACGCCGATTGATGTAAAGAAGTATCGTGGGAGTAAACGAATTACTGAGAACCTTATGTAGTATCTCTTTTCTGATCGCCCACCATATACGCGTAGAGCAATTCAGAATAGGATAGATTCTATCACCGTTAATATACATAACAAAGTGAGACGGTAGGTATATCGGTTTCCGTGGATATACAACCTATCTTGGAGGAAGTGCATCCACCTTTGATGTATGTTTGTAAAGTATGTATAAATTAAATAGGTATGTACACTTTCAAGGAGCGAATATGTATTACGTTGCACTGAAATTACTTGTGTTATTTCGCCACGTGCATTTTAGTCTTATCCGTGTTATTATAGCAATAATTATTGCTCGCGTAACTAGGAACGTAATACAATAAATTCCAGTAAGACAACGGAAAACGATCTTTATGACATTTGACTTAAATAGACCACATAATGAAGCCTTATAACTGAAAATAAGATGACCAAGATCCAAATGGTCTGGTTCCTCTATCTACAAGTTACAAAGTTCAGATCGACAGTAGTTTCAATGTAATTAATAACCAGACTCGCTAAATCCTGGATTATGGTTTATGCGGACCCCGACTAAGCACGGGACATAACGCTAAGAGGATGATGTTTACTCAAAAGAGACTGAAATTATACAATTAAGGCCCCTATTCGTCTGGGATTCAAGAAGAATGTGACAACTGTGTTACTTGCCTAGCATATCGTAAAATGTATTGGGTATTGGCACGGACTAGTGAAAAAAGAAGGACCCCGCGCTATTAACTAGACATTGAAGCTCCTCAGGTGCACCTTGACACGCAACTTACGTCACACATTGACATAATAAGTGCTCCAAATGACAGATATCCGATATCTGGTATCCATAAGTATCTCACTCACACATTCATAAACGTGGCTTCACGCTGTAGTATGACAGCGTGGAGTCCTATTTTTTTTACTAGTCCGTGGGTATTGGCAATAAATTATCCATTAAGTAGCTTAAGCAACTATCTTGTGGAAATCAAAATCAATGAAGGCATTTTCAATCTAGGTATTTATCCATCTATTTGTCCCCGTTCGGAGACCGAATCCGCGGTCTTTGGACTCGAACCGAAGTCTAAATTACTAATGGGGCTGTTTGACAACGTGTCAGTTTGATAATGTGTCAGTTTGACAATGTGTCAGTTTGACAATGTGTCAGTTTGACAATGTGTCAGTTTGACAATGTGTCAGGTTTATAATAAAGTTTCAGTTTGACAATGTGTCAGTTTGACAATGTGTCAGTTTGACAATGTGTCACTGTAGGTATGTTTCTGTACTGTGCAAACTTATGGCTAAGTTGCACACCACTTTGAGACAGTAATTCTCTTAAATTATAATGATTCACTGACCACTATTCTACGTTAGATCTGAACTCAAAAATTACGCAGGAAAAATATCATCGTTTTAACTTAAAAGTAGCACACTGAGACAATTAAGTATTTATATTCTTTGAAGAGCACTAATCCAGGAATATCTAGGAGTTTTGGCAAGAACCTGTTAACCGTTGGACACCGAATACTATCAATTATACTTGATACCAATTAAGTTTAAGAGGAAAGACTGCTGTTTGTTTGTAATTTGTTTAAAAAATAAATACAATATATAAATACCTATGGACTGTTTGGTTAATTGACTTAATTTTACTAATAGACATTAATTTGATACAAATTTTATGAAATTAATTAACTTTCATGAAAACAGAGCAAATGGTCTATTTAGTGTATTCGTTTCGGCAACGTCTCATAGCGAGTTATTATTTTCACGCTTACGCAAAAACCTTCGCTGATAATTCCAAAACAAAATACAATAACAGCACAATTAAATCGACCAACTTGACACGCAACTTACGGCACACAATGACATAAGCGCTCTAAATGACAGTTTTCTAGAATCCATAAGAATCTCACTCGCACATGCATAAACGTGGCTTAGCGCTGTAGTATGACAGCGCGGAGTTTTATACAGCAAATTTCTACCTTTAATAATAGACATTCGCCATTCCATCCTTAATAAAAAACACAATTTATCTAGGTACTACAATTTGTGCAAAATATCAGTAACATCAGAAGGATGTGTCATTCTTTAATTGCATAGCAAAATTAATTGCAAGAACACATTTCTTAACCATTTGTGCAGTAGCCATGTCGAAACGTAGGTTTATTTTATTACATCCGGAAGATGTTATCAAATCTGAATACTGGTCTAAATGCAACATATAACCTGGTAGTTTTAGATTTAATTGAAAACTTAAACTTGACTACGAAAGAACTGCACTTTTAAAAGTGATTGTTTTAAAGTCGGTTCTATTAAGGATACATTTTATGTATGCACTTGGCTGTATACAAGTTTGCCTGTGCCTCTTAAATTATTTCTTTTGGCACTTGAGGTCGCTAGTATTGTCTATGCTCTTCTAGACTCTATGTTTTTTTTCTTTCCCGCGCTGTCTGCACATGTGCAAGTAAATGAAGTCTTTTCATACGAAATCTTTATTTAATTAATACAAAACCTTAATAGGTTCGACGTAGCCTATGTTATCTGGATAATACTCATATGGAATACTAATATACCTACTAAGGAATCAATTTATTCATATGTATGTATGTAAAATACTACACTGCATTTGCAGATTACATACGTACATACCTATCATCACACCCGTAATCCCCGAAAGGGTAGACAGAGTCAAGGTTAGAGGGAAAACTAGTGACTAGCTCGTCGCCTACACAATCGCACACCCAAAACCCGATATACCATTAGTCGCCTTTTACGACATGCTAGGCAAGGAACATGATTGGCACATCCTTTTTGAGTCCCAGACCAACATGGAATGAATTTGCAGAATACCTCTCAGAAATACTATATGGACTAGTTCGATGGCTCATTCGGTAGTGACCCTGCCCCATGCGTTAAAGAGTTGTGGATTCGATCCCCACCCAGGACAAATATTCGTATGATGAATACTTGTGTTTGTTCTGTGTCTGGGTGTTAATATTGAATATTTAAGTATATATTTGTAATACCACTGTTGATTCTGATATCCGTAACCAAGTGCTTAAGCTACTTACCTCGGAGTCAGATCAATGTACGTCATGTTTTCTGACATATACTTTAAATACCAAACACAAGATTACAACTTCCTTGACCATAAGGTATTTTACCGGGATTTAACCAAAACCCCATAAAACAATAATTCACAACGAAAGTAATATTTTATTTACGGCCGAGAACTTGAATTTAATGGGATTTGAATTCAAATTCATGCAAATACATTGTTCGAGCAGGTGCTTATGTAAACTGGTTTTATTTTATACGGAATTCCATGATTTTAATTGGCTCATGATAATGAATATATAAGGGATTGTGAACTGATATTAGAGTTAAGCGTTACAGAGTTAGGTTGGGTGATGGGTGGGCGTTCCCTTCGATTAAATCCGGCGTCTATTACATATAGCGAAATGTCCTGTTCTTTACCGGATGCTTGCATCACGATTTTTGGTTTAGCATGTTTGTTTATGATAATGTAGAAATTGCTCTCTGCTCTTCGCAAGATTTCCGTATTTTATATATAAATTTAAGTTTTAGTTGATGTTAATTTGGAAGTATATAAATTGTTAGTGTTATATTTGATTTCCTGCGAATGGATGTAGGAGTACATGTATAATTTGAATTTTTACATTAGTTTAGGTTTTGTTAATAAATAATTATAATAAGGATAATAATAAATAAATAAATAAATTCTCCAGACTGACAAACCAATTACCTAGCTCCAAACTAAGCTTATGCTTGTGCTATGGATACTAGGTGAACGGATAGATATACTTATATACATTTATAAACAACCATTACTCGAGTACAAATGTCCACGTTCATCACACGACACTTTTGCCTCTAGCGGGATTCGAACCCGCGACCCTCGGTTACGTGGCCAGGGTCTCTGACCACTCGATCAACGGGCCTGTCAAAGATATAGTTGTATAAACATTTTATATTACTTATCCTGGACAGGATTATCGGGTTTTGGGTATGTGATTGTGTAGGCGACAAGCTTCACTTATCACTACTTTTTCACAATGTTCCATCTAACCAAGCCCAGCGTTGTTTTTGGCTGAATGTGGTTAAAGGAACCTGCTGTCACTTTGACTCTGCCTACCCTTTCAGGATTATGGGCGTGATGTTATGTATGTATGTATCCTGGACAGGAATTCTTCTGGTATTAGACCTACTATTTATTTAGTTTCTAAATATAATATCGTGAAGACGATCATATCGTTTGGCATTTAAGATTCAAAGTTGAGGATTAACCGCGCTGTTGGTTTAAGGGACAAGAGCACCAGGCATTTTAGGCCCAGTCATCGGAGATGCGATTTTGCTCAGTCTCCAAGTCTCCGATATTCCGTCACCGAACGAAATAACAACATCACCTTGAAAGCCGTTTACACTTTATCGAAATAAACAATTTAATTTTTTTGTTTTATTCCGAGGACTTGAACAATCGACCTCTCACGTACAAGACACGTTAAATCTACGTCGAATACCATTCGACCATCAAGGCTTTTACAAAACTTAACGAAATAACGGTATCCTTTTGTTCCAGAGATGACGTACGACGTCCAAACTGCAAACACGGAGATTTTCAACCCCAAGCAGGGGGGTGACATCACATACATGGACATGGTGGAGGAAAAAGTGCCCCTGGGAGAGTCCCAGATCCAGAAGATGTTCACTGGGAGCTCAGTCTTCATCACTGGGGGAACTGGGTTCCTGGGAAAGCTAATGGTGGAGAAATTGTTAAGGTGAGTGTCTTAGAAAGAAAGAAGAAATAAAGAAACATTTAGCAGTAACCCTGTCCTTTGCGCCAAGAGTTGTGGGTTCGATCCCCACTCAGGACAAACATTCGTATGATGAATACTTGTGTTCGTTCTGTGTCTGGGTGTTAATATCCAATATTTAAGTATATATTTGTAATACCTCTGTTGATTCTGATATCCGTAACACAATTAAGTATGTGATGTAGTCGAATATTTATTTATTAATTATTTATTAGACGCAAAATTATTAAAACAAATATTTGACAATAGAATAAATAGTACAAAAAAAAGAAAATCAAATAACTAACAAAACGGGTCTTACTTTAATTACTAGATATTATATCCGTGTATGCATCATTAACTTCCTAGCATTATATCCCGTGCTTAGTCGGGTTCCGCTTAGAATATGATCCAGGATTAAGCGAGTCTGATTAAAGCAACTGCCCGTCTGACCTTGGTAATCCTTAAACAGAGGAACCAGATAAATTTTATCATGTTTTTTCTGTTACACAGTTATTTGAATTTAACTAAAATCCAGAGTTAAGTACCCTGATTTAAAGTTAAACCAATATCGCTTGCAAATAAGGCACATGTCCTAACCATTAAGCTGCCGCTTGTCTTGCGGCTGCGCATGTAGGCCAGTCTAAGGCGTGCGCGCGCGCCGAAGGCCGATACAGACGTGCGACTTTGAACGCACGTACCCACACTGTTAATTAGTGTGCACTAATTATGATTGGACACCTAAATATGTTGCGTTGAATCTAGTAAATTTGCTTGTTTATAGTATGAGTAGCTGTGCCTGCGGTTTCACCCGCGTTTATGATTAACTTTATATAGCCTATAGCCTCCCTCGATAAAGGGGCTATCTAACACTGTAAGAATTTTTCAAATCGGACCAGTAGTTCCTGAGATTAGCGCATTCAAACAAAAAAACTCTTCAGCTTTATAATATTTGTACTTACTTATAGATTTGTTGTACCCTCATGCCTAAAATCCCCGAAGGGGTAGGCAGATTTAAAGGAGCGATAACCTTAAGCCACATTAAGTCAGTTTCAAAGTCAAAGTCAAAATATTTTTTTATTTATATAGGTTTCAAGGAAACACTTATAAATCGCCAAATACAGGTAAAGCCACAAAGTTTAAATACCGTATGCCTTCCGGACCTGAATAACGAAGTGATTGACCCTTCATACATTAATATCTGACAAGTAGTTTAGACGCTGTAAGCTCCATCATCAAATCAACTCCTTAACTGCTATATAATCATTTATCATCATGACGACGTAGGTACCTACTTGGGATGTGATCAACAAACATGACACGAAAAACGTGTGTATAATATGGTATTTTAAGAACTGTTGACATATTTCGTTATATGACATCGGCGTATATGAATCTACTTGTATGAATATCCGTATTTGCCATCCGTCGCATCCGTGTGTCGGTCGACCGGATTGAGACCTCGCATAAAACAGCTGAAACTTTTAAAATCCGCCATCTTGGAAATCTGACACGTTTGACGATGACATTCGCACAATAAGAGGTTTTTTGAATTAAAACATCCAAAAGATGGCGTAACTGCGACTTGCGGTCTTGTCACCCTCCTCATTGGTCAGACTAAACTGACATGCTGTCAACAAGGAGCCAATAGACAGTGATAAGACCACGAGACTCCCTCGTGCCATCTGGCGGTTTTTGTATTTTTGAAAACCCTCATGCCTAATTGCGAAGTTAAAAAAAAACATTCCGAGGATATATCAAAACAAGAATATTCATCAAATTACCTATCAAACGATATATATCACATATCTTTGCCATAAGGGCACAAGGAGCCTTGCCCGGGGCTCGCCTCCTTAAGGGCCCGGAAAGTCAAATCAAAGTCAAAGTCAAACTACTCTTTATTTATATAGGTTTGAAACAAACACTTATAAATCGGCAATTCAACAGGAAAATCAACTAATAATATGAATCTACCATCGGTTCGGAATGTTGCTTCTACCGAGAAGAAACCGGCAAGAAACTCGGTTGTTACTCTTTTCAACAACATATTTTACGAGGGTATATAGATCATATTTGCATCGGAACCATGTCATTAAGTCGGCTTGTCAGACAACAAATTATAAAATAACGATGTTAAAGATGTTGACAAAATTTAAGCATAAAAAAACAAAATGTCTGTTTTCCCAACGTTGTTCCTAAGTTGCTACAGAAATATTACATTGCCTATTGGTTACAAATGGCTAATTTGCTCAAAAAAAAATTATAGTCCACTATTGAGATTACAAAAATACATTGCTTACGTATTTTTTCTTTTGTTCAACAAACTAAAAATTATAACGATACAGCGCGTTAAGTACCGCGTGACGTCACTAGGTCACTAAAGCGGTAAATTTCAGATCTGTGAAGCGCTGTATCTTTGTAATTTTTCGAGTATTAGGTAAAGCAAAAAATACATAAGTATACAAAATTTTTTGAAAATCTAACTTACAGACTAAAAATATTTTGTAGGGATTCAAAAAAATTCAAAATTATTTATTGAACAAAACAGTACAGACACAAATAGTTTTATAAAAAACAGTTACTTAAAAGATATTCCTGACATTTTTTTCCCGGAGAAATGCTTTATGCATGCCACTCCGGGGGGATGAAGTGGTTATGTGGGACTCTGCCCCACGACAGTGGGGGAACTACCCACTAAAACTCCGGGGTGTGCCGCCGAATTGCTTCGAAAGGGTGCAGGACCGCCGCGCGCACCTACGTACCCTAAAGTTTAGGGCGGCCAGCCATACCGGTCTTGGGTAGGACTACCCTTAGAGAAAACTGGCTTGAAGTAGCGGCTCTCAAGCTGGTGCGTTTCATTCGATGGCTGAGAGCACCGGAGGCCTGAACTGTGAGGAGTCGCAGCACCACCGGGGGACATGAGGCGCTTGTCGCGTCGTTTCACGCCACGGTGACTCCTCGACAGAACCTTCAAAGGGTTCAAGGGTCGACGTGCAAGTGACCGCTACGATTGTTTGTTTTCGTGTTACAAAAATAGTTATTAAACCTATCGTCAATAGCAAAGCACGTGTTACCGTCACGTTTCATCGTCAAACTATTTTTCATTGCGTTTCCGTTCTTCAAACATTACGTCAATCGCGAAAAATGGTTAAGACAAACATTTTATTTGGAGTCCAAAATAAACACTAACATTTTAGCGTACAAACATACATCTGAATATCCGCGTCAATACGTAGTTATTCAATACTACACTCAAAGCCTTTTAAAAATAAGACTGAAATTTGATCGCGTCAGTTCATAATAAACTTAGTATTCCTTAGCTGTGGTGAACACAATGAGATTATTACAAAATAAGTGCGTGGTCTGGAAAACCCGCGTCTGTTGGGAGTACGGAAAATGTAAATAAACATATTTTTGCATTGAGAATATTATGTTAAATGGCGGTCCTTATAAAGTTTCCAGTGCGTTTTTGTAAGCGGCTTTGTCTGTTATGTTAGTCTGTTTGTGACGAAATTGTGCAGACTAGCTGTGCCCGCAGTTGCACTAGTTGCGCAGTTGGACTAGTAAAAAAAGAAGGACTCCATGCTGTCACACTTTAGCGTGAAGCCACGTTTATGCATGTGTGAGTGAGCTATGTAAGGGTACCAGTTAACGGATATCTGTTATTTGGAGCACTTATTATGTCAATGTGTGACGTAAGTTGCGTTTCAAGTTGGAGCACCTGATGAGCTTCAATGTCTAGTTAGTGGCACGGAGTCCTTTTTTTTTACTAGTCCGTGATGTTATATAGGCTACCTTCCTCTATAAATTAATTATACAACACAAAAATATTTTTTCAATTCGGCCCAGTAGTTCTAGAGATTGGCGCGTTGAAAGAAACAAACTCTTCAGCTTTTTATATTAGCATAGATTATTATGTATATTAGTAACAAAAATAAAAGAGCAGTGGGAGCTCAATGGTAAGGACACGCGCCTCTTAACCGAGGAGTGCGGGTTCATACACTTGCACGTACCTCTGGATTTTTAAAATCTATGTACGTATTTATACCACGAGCTCCACGGTGAGGAAAAACATCGTGATGAAACCTGCAAATTCAATCTTTAAAACTATGTTAGTACATTAAATAACTATTACAATTTATTTTGATCTCTTTGGCGAGCTGGAAGCGAGTCCAGTGCTGCATAATGGCAGTCCACGACTAGCCTCGTTCCCGCCTTGTAATTCTGACAAACTCTTTTTTTTTTTTGCAACGCGAGGAATACTTTACGCACCTTCACTCTGCCCGGGGGGACAGAGCAGTGTGTGGGATTCCCAGGGGCCTCTAAGACGGAGACTCCCTCTCCGGCCAGAGATGGAGGATGGCCGGAGTATACCCACCAAACCCCGCGGTACTCATCACTCCAGTGAAGATGTTATGGGAAATTGGCACAGCCTTAGCTGCCACAACACCTCCGGTGACTGACTCGCCCTACATAGCGTGCACCACTAGCCCCCCCTATCGGAGGGGGGGGGGGGGGGGGAATGACCGGAGTACCTAGCCATTCCCGTTCGATGGCGACGGAGCAGTGGCGTAGCGTGCCTTGGCGGGGCCCCGGATAAAAAAAAAATTGGGGGCCCTTATGAAGGGTAAAGATTTCAATAGGTAGCCAAAAGATTGTAATACGTTTTATAAAACATTAACGAGGTAAATGAGAAAAAACATGTTTTTTTTTTTAATTTTCTCAGAAAGTATACCGTATTTTATTTGTTTAATACTTGTTTCTGCAGGTACACAAGAGGAACCAAATCTACTGAAACAGTTATTAATTTACATGTACGGGTTACCAGTACACCCGCGGTTCTGACGTCAGGATGGCGGGCGTACCTAATATTCAAAATATCTTTGTATGGACGTAGCGTAGGTACACCGATTTTCAGAAGAGGTACGTAAAAGTACACAGAAGGTACCAAATATCGGCAATATATTTAGGCTAATCTGAGAAGTACACCCGCCATTCTGACGCTCACAATATTTCTCACAAAATAAAAATAAAAAATTGCATAAAATTAATAGAAATATTTATTCATCATAATTATCTATCTGTCACTTTTTCAAAATGTTTAACAAACAATTCAAATTCAAATTTAATATACACTCTCCATGCCTTTTTTTCGGAAAACTGATTTATTAATTTTGAAGATTTCTTATTTTTTGCTGACGCACTTCGGAGGCCCCCGTGGCCCGGGGGCCCCTTAGAATTGATACGGCAGATACGGCGGCTACGCCCCTGCGATGGAGACACCCGCTGGTCTCCGTCAGGAACTAACTCTTTTAACACGGCAGACCATGTTCGTGCAAGATCTTTAAAAGTGACACATCCTTACCTAGATTATCTGATACAATCGTATTAGTTAATAAACATGTGTTGAGTGTCTGTTTGACATTCCGGAGTCGTCTGCTACACATTGCGATGGGCTCCATGATATGAATGTGTATAGCTCAATTGTATCATCACAATGATGTCTGATATGACATTCATGTATCTACCTACAAATATACATACACATCACGCCCGTAATCCTCGAAGGAGTAGGCAGAGTCCAATGAGGAGTTAGTTCCATAAACCAGCCAAAAATTTAGTTAGCTTAAAGTTGGAAAATTGAGATAAGTAGTGACAAGCGGCTAGCTCGTCGCCTACACAATCACACACCCAAAACCCGATATACCATAAGTCGATTTTAACGACATGCTAGGCAAAGAACACAGTTGGCAAATTCTTTTCACATTCTCCAATTATTTAGATTGTTAAAATTAGGTATAGATATATGCACTGATGGTGAGAGGAAATCTTCGATAAAACTCAATCTGATGTGTAACCATGATCCAATCTGTCTGGTTTTCCTATATAAGGATTGCGAAAGTACAAGGAAAGACAGCTTCAATGTAATACCAAGGCCTCAAATCCAGAACCGTGGTCCAAGCGGACCCTGTGTGTCCCGTAGACGGCTACGGGACCCAATTCTAGGAATAGGTTTCAGAATAGGTTTAATCGTCTTCACAAAAAAGGAGGAGGTTCTCAATACGACAATTTTTTTTTTATTAATAAATAAATAAATAAATAATAAATAAATAAATCCTTCAGACTGACACACCAATTCCCTAGTTCCAAACTAAGCTTATAGGTAAGCTTGTGTTATGTGTACTAGGTGAACGGATAGATATTTTAATACGTTTATAAACATCAATGACTCGAGTACAAATGTCCATGTTCATCACACGAAACGTTAACCCCAAGCGGGATTGGAACCCGCAACCCTTGGTTTCGTGGCTAGGGTCTCTGACTACTCGACCAACGGGCCTGTATATTTCATTGTTTGTTTTGAACTAATAACCTAAGAGGTCTAGTAGTTAAATACTCTGGACACGCAATCTTCCGCGTGCTTAAATCCCGCTAGGGTCAATATTCGTTAAAGCACGGTCATTTGTACTCGAGTCATAGAAATTTGTTAATGTCTGGTACATAATAATGTTTTTGCTCGCGTTTTCATCCGCAAATTCGATGTATTACATAGACTACATCGTATCATGGGTCTATTAATTTTCAGGAATAAAAAATATTCTATTCGAGCAATTTTTAGCGAGTCTTTCAAACTCAAACCAAAACTCAAAATATCTTTATTTACGTAGGCCTCAAAAAAGCACTTGTAAATCGTCAAATAATAGATACAAAATAGAACAATTCGAATCTACCACCGGTTCGGAATGTCGCCTCTACCGAGAAGAAACCGGCAAGAAACTTGGTAGTTACTCTTTTCAATGCCAGATTGAAAAACACATTAAAATATACAGATTAAATTAATATTTATACCAAGTCATACAGTTAATGTTCGTTAAAGATTCAGCCGAGTATTATTATAGGTAAACCAAACACTATATTGTGCCAAATTTCGTTTTTTGTAGTTACCGATTTAAGAGACATAGATGCGACATTCCGAACCGGTGGTAGATTCAAATTGTTGTACTTGGTACCTTTTACTTGACGATTCACAAGTGCTTTTTTGAGGCCTACGTAAATAAAGATATTTTTGACTTTGACTTTGACTATAAAAACCGCAGAGCTTGTATGAAAAGGATCATGAATGTTGAAGAGGCGAGTGAGGTGTGTAAGGATCGTGCCATATGGCGTTCGGTTATCTCTGCCTACCCCGCTAGGGAAGTGGCGTGAAGTTTAGTTAGTTACCAATGGGCTAGATGACTGAAAAATTCTGTTTAGTCCGTCTGTTAAATTATAAAAAAATATTGAACACGTATTTATTAATTTATTTGTCAAACAAACATTGACGAAGATACAATGCATTCAAGTTGCGCGTGACGTCACGCTTTCGTAAAATTTTTACTAAATAGTGACGTCACAAGCTCCCACTCCAAAACTTTGATGCTCTTTATCTTTGTGATTTTTTGTTAATTTGATAAAGCGAAAAATATGTGCCTAGTATTTTTGTATAATCTAACTGACGGACTAAATAGAATTATAGATTTTTAATGCAGTCATCATCCCTATTCTTACCTCCGTAACCCTTAGATATGGGAATCAGATAAATTAGATCATGGTCCATATCGATAGTAATTTGAGAGTTCTGTATGCGATTGTGTAGGCGACGAGCTAGCCACTTGTCACAACTATTTCACAATTTTCTATCTAACCCAGCCCAGTTTTATTTTTGGCTGAATTTGGTAAAAAGGGCTTGCTGCCCCTTTAACTCTGCCCTCTTAAATGCCCCTTTAATCCTCTCTTCGGGGATTGTGGGCGTGATGTTATGTTGATAATTGCAACCTGCGCGAATCCGAGCGCCTAACTAGTGTAACGATCGTGATCGTCCATTGCGCATGCGCACCACGTCTCCTACGGCATTGGGACGTGCGGCCTGCGCATGAGTGGATACTTTCTTAGATTAGCTAGTACTGTGTAGTATAATGAAGGATAGTATGACCGTTCAAGGATGTAATGTGGTGCTTAATACGAATATTGACCCTAGCGGGATTTGAAGACGACGGGTTACGAGACCGAGAGAATCTATCTATTAGATCGCCGTGTTTAGGGGAAGGCTAAACTCTGGAGCGATGCGCAAGAGTGGATTCTTTAATATATTAAGGAGCGTTGGTACTGTGTAGGGCAGGGGTTCCCAACCTTTTAGTGACTGAGGACCACTTTGATTTCATTATTGTGATTAGGGACCACCAGGTTATTTTATTGACTTGTCAATTTTATAATAAACTTTTTTCATTTAAAATTTTAAATATATCTAAGTCTTGCGGACCACTAGTTAAGAACCACTGGTGTAGTACAATGTGGGATAGTATACCTATTTAAGGGTGTAACATCGATTCATAGATCATATAAATTGGGATGGCCGGTAAGCAGTGGTTAGAGATCCTGGCCATAAAACCAATGGTCGAAGCCCTGGTGAACATTGTTATTTGAACTCGACTCGAGTGTTTAAAAAGAGATTTGGTTGTTTCTATCAGATACCTAATAACAATAGTAGAAGGATTAATGCTTAGTTTTAAATAAGTTGTGCAAGGCTTGTTTGGTGGACTTAAAATAATGTGCCAACCGTGTTACTCACCTAGCATGTCGTACAAGGTGACTAATGGTATCTTAAGTACTCGGTTTGTGCATGCAGACGACGAGCTAGCCACTTGTCACTGTTTTTCACAATTTTCCATCTAACCCAGCCCAGTTTTATTTTTGACTGAATGTGGCTAAAGAGACCTGCTGTCCCTTTGACTCTGCCTACCCCTTCGGGGATAAATATATAATTGTAATAGTATAGTTTCAAAATGAATACAAACAAGTGATAAAAATAAAAAGCCATCCATCACAGAATGTATGCCTAGAATGATTCGGAACTGAGATCTTCGGTTTCAAGGCCAAAGTCTCTAAGAAAAATACTAGTTGGACTACTTTTCTCTATTCCAACTATGGTTAAGTGGACCTAGCGATTTTTTGAGTCGGTAAAGGAACTCCCGTTACGGATTGCTGATGTTATTAGACTCAGTAACGTCTTACGTCATGTTTGCCAGGGTCGGACCGAAGGGATATCCTAATACAAGGTTATTGTCAATTATATGCGAAACCTCTGACCTACTTATTTAACTAATTATTTTAAGGAACCAATCTAGAGAATTTTAAGACTTTTTTTTTCACACAAAATAGCCAATCAGATGATAAACTTTTGTAAGGAAATTAAAATTCTTCATTTTCTAAATTACTATAAATTAGTTCCTTAGAATAAAAAATAACGAATTATTTAACTCATTATTATAAGAAAAGCAGGTAATGGTCTCGCATAAACTATCTTTGTTTACTGACAAACCCCGAATCCCTGAGAGGTTAAGCAGTTTCCAAGGAGTAAGATCCTCTAACTACTTTTAAGTCAAATATTTTGAGTTAGGCCAGCTTAAAGTAAATAAAAAGTAGTGACAAGTGGCTAGCTTGTTGCCTACATAATCATAAACATATTAGGTATTACACTAAATACACTATAGTTGCCTTTTACGATATGCTAGGCAAGGAACACAGTTGGCACATTATTTTTAAGTCCCAAACCAACATATTTATATAATTTTGACTGGCTCGATGGCGGTTAGTGATCCATGCGCCAAGAGTGTGATTTCGATCCTCACCCGGGAAAAATGTTCGTGTGATGAACACTTGTGTTTGTTCTGTGTCTTGGTGTTAATATTGAATATTTATTTAAGTATATATTTCTAATACCGCTGTTGTTTCTAATATCAGTAACACAAGTGCTTAAGCTACTTACCTCGGAGTCAGATCGAAATTGTGGGGATTGAACCCACAACTCTTGGCACATGAGGCAGGGGCACTACCGAATGAGCCATCGAGCCAGTCATGAAGTCAGAATATAAAACAATTTTGGTTAGTTTATTGTGATACCCTTACCGTTGTCCACAGATTAATTTAAGTCGTATTACTCGACAAGAATAAATGATAATAAAAAATAAGGGTTAATTAATGTTAAATTACATGAGGATTTCCCCCGGGAGAAAAAAAAAACAAAAAAAAAAAAAACGCGGGTAACAAAATGAATCTACTTTCCGAATTGTTGGTAGTATTGTTTTTTCTCTTTTTTTTTGTATATTGACTATTTATAAGTGCTTTCTTGAAGCCTATATAAATAAAGATATTTTGAATTTACTTTGTAAGTACGGAACCGGTAAAAATGTAAATAAACACAAATATGTATGTATAATTAATGTAACCCTACAGTTACATAAATTTGAATTGTTATTGCAAGCATAATAGTGATGAATTGACGATTTACTGTGTTTAATGATTCATCAATTTATGTAGACTAGCTTTCGCTTGTGGCTCCGTTTGCTAATTCGCTTTTACGGAGACTTTGTGGTGCGTGTTGAAGGATCTATCAATTTTTAATGAAATTTTAAAATAGGGTAATAGTAATGAAAACTATTCATTACAAACATCAACGGATGTGTTACGGATATCAGAAACAACAGTGGTAGTACAAATATATACTTAAATATAAGATGTTAACACCCAGACACGGAAAAAACATAAGTATTCGTCATACCAATATTTGTCCCAACCAATATTTGTTGTTGTATAGGATAAATATTTAGATACCCTGGATAAATAGTGTTACCCAAAGCAAGACTCTTGCGGCGGCCTTGCATGCCGTTATCTTGCAGACTCAATCTTGTTCTTGATCAAATGTTGCTTGTCGCTTGGTCCTGTGTTAAGACCAAGCAACAAGCAACATTTAAGCAAGAACAAGACTAAATCCGCAAGATGACGACGTGCAAGACCGCCGCAAGAGTCTTGCTTTGGGCAACACTAGTATAAATGAATGTGTATTGCCCAAAATCTGGGCTGAAAGCGTGATGTTTATTGTCGAATTGAATATTCTTATTATAATGGGTCAAGTACGATTATGCTAGCCATTTCGTCAGAGAAACAACGAATTTTGCATTGTCATCTAAGAATTGATGATAGCTATACATACCTCTATAATAAGTGATTAGAACGACAATATCAGTGCTTTGACTATAAGTGTCGTCGAATAAATTATACTTACATACCTACTGGTCATCACGCCCGTCATCCCCGAAGGGGTAGTCAGAGCCAATAGGGCAGGTTGCCTCTTTAACCACTTTGAAAATTGTCAACAAGTAGTGACAAATAGCTTGCTACCAACACAAAACAACATCCATGATTCGAGTACAAATGTCCATGTTCACCGCGACCCTTGGTTTCGTGACCGGGGTCTGACCACTCGACCAACGGGCCTGTCAAATAATCTATACTTATAATAAATCTGTAGAGAGGTCAATTCTGTACATGAAATATATTTTCACAATAACTATCAGGGGGTGATTAGTGATCGATACTGATGCCAAAAATGCAATCAGTAAAATTTTTGTCTGTCTGTCTGTATGTTCCTTATAGAAACAAAAACTACTCGACGGATTTTAACGAAACTTGGTACAATTATTCTTCATACTTCTGGGCAGGTTAAAGTATACTTTTCATCACGCTACAATCAATAGGAGCAAAGTAGTGAAGGGAAATGTTGGGAAAACGGGAGAAGTTACTCCATTTTTTAAGCTTCCGTCGCGTGTGCAGCCTTAATGGTTAAAGTTACATAGAAATCATGTATGACGGAAATAGTCTTTATAATATTAACCATAAACGCGGGTGACACCGCTGGCACAGCTAGTTTTAAATAAAATTACATATTTTGTCAGGGTCCAGAAAATGCTATAAGGTGCCTATTATCCAGACAATCTGTTCCCTAAGGATAGCTTATATATTAACAAGTTTACGCGTATAGCAGTAAACTACACCAACTTAACTGAACATTACACAGTCTCTTTCTAAACAGGTGTCGTTAAACAATTATGATGCAAGCTATGGGCTTGCAAGAACGAGATTGATGGCTCTGATGTAACTTATAAGAAAACGGTTATAAGTCTCATCCATTTGAATTAGGCTTAGTTTATGTTGCGTTTGCGCATTCTTCATATACACGTGTCAATCAATACGAATTACAACGGGCATCTGATACTTTCCTTTTAAATTACTTAGAATCTTTATTTAAAATGGTTTCATGTTGATCTGGAACTTATAAAGAATATGTAACTGTGTTCCTTGCCTAGCTCGTTGGCGCATTCGGTTGTGACCCTGCCTCATGCGCCAAGAGTTGTGGGTTCGATCCCGACACTGGACAAACATTCGTGTGTTGAATACTTGTGTTTGTTCTGTGTCTGAGTGTTAATATCCAATATGTTAGTATATATTTGTATTACCACTGTTGTTTCTGATATCCGTCACACAAGTGCTTATGCTACTTACCTCGAAGTGAGATAAATGTATGTGATGTTGTCGGATATTTATTTATTTATTAGCATATCGTAAAAGGCGACTAATTGTGTATCGGGTTTTGGGTGTGCATGTGATTAAAACTGGCATGTGGGCCCATGGCAATGGCATCTTCATAACTTTTCCTCAAAACCAAATCAATATATTTAATACACATTCGAGATTTTCGCGCTACATGTTATGTTTGTATGTTAAGTACCTGTTCTTAATTGAGAAACTAATTAAGTATCGTATGACATATTGTATGCACGCTTGCATATTGAATCGATATTACATAACTGTAATTTATTCAACGCAATTCAATTGATATTTAGCCAGCAGGAACGTTAAACTCATTTGTTATGACGTAACTCGTTTAGTTACTAAGGATTAAATTGCATAACATAACATCACGCCCGTAATCCCCGAAGAAGTAGGCAGATTCAAAGGGTCAGCAAGCCTCTTAAACCACATTCAGTAAAAAATAAAACTGGGCTGGTTTTGAAGAAAAATTGTGAAAAAGTAGCGACAAGTGCTAAGCTAGCTCGTCGTCTACACAATCACATACCCAAAACCCAATATACTATTATATTTATACGACATGCTATGCAAGGAACACAGTTAGCACATTATTTTTAAGTGACAAACATGGAACGTCGCTTAAAAATTTGGGAAATGTTGTTTCTGTTAGATCTTCCTAGTTAAATTTTGCAAGTTCTTAGCTAATTAGGTACACTTTCTGCAAACCCCAATACCTAATTTTTAATTAATTATATATTAAAAACTAGCTGACCCAGGGCACTTCGTAACGCCCCGTTCTCGGATTTTCAATAACCATTTATTTTTAATTTTCCGCGCAACTTTTTTGGTTTTTTCTTTTATAAGAACCTTCACCTAATAATAACGAACACAATTAAAAAATAATTAGCGAAATCGGTCCAGCTGTTCTCGAGATTTGCGCTTAGCAACACATTCAGCGATTCATTTCTATATTAGAGATGTATTACCGATATTTTATTTTAACTTAAGCTGGCAAAAAGCTATTCTTTTGATCCCAGAGCAACATGGAACCCAGACCATCTTATCACAAAAACCAGACTGTTTGCTATGATATATAATATAGCTTCTTGCCAAGTCATCATCTTCCTAATGTCCCCGATGTTTAATCGAGGCCCGTTTAGTCTATGATACCAGATTTAACAAGTCTGGCCTTTACCTACATGACAGCAACTGCCAATCTGTCCTTTGTAAACTAAGAGAAGCAGACAATTAGGGTTTTCAAAAATACAAAAACCGCCAGGTGGCACGAGGGAGTCTCGTGGGCTTATCACTGTCACTATTTGCTCCTTGTTAACAGCATGTCAGTTTGGTCTGACAACTAACCAATGAGGAGGGTGACAAGACCGCAAGTCACTGGTACGCCATCTTTTGCATGTTTTAATTAAAAAAAACCCATTATGCTAATGTCATCGTCATACGTGTCAGATTTCCAAGATGGCGGATTTTAAAAGTTTCAGCTGTTTTATGCGAGGTCTCAATCGGGTCGACCGACACACTAGGGGAGTGCTAAGACTGATGGCAAATCCTTGTTGACAGCATGCCATTTGTTCTGACAACTAACCAATGAGGAGGGTGACAAGACCGCAAGTCACAGTTACGCCATCTTTTGGATGTTTTAATTCAAAAAACCCTAATTTTTTCATTAAATTTATTCTTCTTTCACAGAGCATGTCCAGAGGTGAAGAAGCTGTATTTGCTGGCGAGACCAAAGAAGAACAAAGACACAGCCAAGAGGATACAAGAGCAATTTGAGGACCCAGTAAGTTTCTAGCGTGCTAATGAAATGAAATGATATTTATTTATGTAGGCCGAAAAAAGCATTTAAATCGTCAGTGAAAATAAAAAATTACCACTATATTTGAAGAGTAGCTTCTACCAAGAAGAATAGTTAACTCAATAGTTACAACCCGTAGGAAATATTTGCGAACCTGGCTTAGCGACGTCATTCAAACTGGAGCGTCGGCGCTTGCGTTGGCAACGGTACTGAATAAGGCGAGTCTTCACCAAACAAAAGTGGCCAACTTTTGTGTTGGCAACACAAAAGTTGCCAACTTTTGTGATGCCAACACGTGTTCGTGACAAAAGTTTCTGTAAAGGCCTTGCTCTTCAGCGAAGTTCGCAGATATTTCCTCGCCTTCCTCTCTTCTGCATTACCTTTTAATCGCCAAATTAACAAATGGTGTCTGACAAGACAACTTCATGGCATGGTTCAGATGCTAATATGATCTATACACCCTTGTAAAATATGTTGTTGAAAGAAAGTTTTCTTCTCGGTAGAAGCAACATTCCGAACCAATGGTAGATTCAGATTATTAGTTGATTTATAAGTGTTTGTTTCAAACTTATATAAATAAAGAGTATCTTGACTTTGACATAAGGCTTTCATTTCATATTATTTTTTCTTCTTCCAGCTATATGAGAAACTTCGCAAAGAACAACCGAACTTCATCCAGAAGATCAATGTGGTGGAAGGCGATGTCGGTCACCTCGGGCTCGGGTTGAGCGAACAGGACAGGATCAAGATCATGAACGAGGTACATACATACACATACATACATACATACATACATACATACATACATACATACATACATACATACATACATACATACATACATACATACATACATACATACATACATACATACATACATACATACATACATACATACATACATACATACATACATACATACATACATACATACATACATACATACATACATACATACATACATACATACATACATAACATCACGACCGTAATCCCCGCTGGGGACAGACACAGTCAAAGATACAACAAGGCCCTTTAACTACATTCAGCTAAAAGTCAAAGTGGACTAAGTTAGATGGAATGAACGAGGTAAGCTCATTGAACCCAACAGGATAGGATGCAGTCTTTGGACAAGTCACTAAGTAAGAACTACCTTATAGGGTAGGCCATTAGAAGCATACGGTAGTCGAAGGCTTGTGGTACTCAACCGCCACAATATGTTCAGAGCCAGTGGTAATAATATGTAATTCTTTTTTTTTAAATTATTATATATTTTTTTAATTTTAATAGTTACAGATAATAAGCTACACTAAAACTAATAAAGAAATCAGCAAAGCTTCCACAGTTAGATTTTAAATTTATTAGATAATAAAAAGACATTAGAAGTTAATTTGATTACAATAAATTTAGTTGTCAAATGATAATAATTCAAATTTATACCAATAATGTCAAAAACTCAAGCAATACATAAATTATTACATGTCAGAGTGTTTACTTATAAAGGTCAAAATTTATTTAAATTAAAAAATATATTTAAACGGGATTAAAATTCATCATCTTTCTAACCATAAATCGTGTTTATTCAGGGTTGGTTTCATCCAGCTCCCCCAAGATCCAGGATTTAACGAGTCTGATAATTATGTTGACGCAAGTCATGTTATTTTCATTATTGTCACCTTATGATCC
Source organism: Glyphodes perspectalis (assembly GCA_951394215.1). Classification (NCBI taxonomy): domain Eukaryota; kingdom Metazoa; phylum Arthropoda; class Insecta; order Lepidoptera; family Crambidae; genus Glyphodes; species Glyphodes perspectalis. Next base: position 5,885,030 of record OX596230.1, on the reverse strand, counting down.
TAACCGTCTGTTTCCAGGTGGAGTTCATCTTCCACAGCGCAGCCACAGTCCGATTCGACGAGCCCCTCAAAACAGCTGTTGAGATCAATGTCAGAGGCACCCGGGAGATGCTGCAATTAGCCAGAGCATGCCAGAAGCTTAAGGCCTTGGTCCATGTATCAACAGCTTACAGGTGAGCTGGATAAATTAGTACTCCATTTCTTGTAGGTGGTAAAGCATTAGGCTTTACCACCTGTAAGCCTAGCCTATAGATGATTGCAACGCAAGCGTCACTCGCAAGTTGCTAACCCTTTGAAGATATTACTAGTAACTTAGAGGCCCTTATTCTGTTCATGATATACGTGTATAGTTGACAAGAAAAATGAATGTGCCAACTGTGGTTCTTGCCTAGCATGTCGTAAAAGGCGACTTATGGTTTACGGGCTTTTGGGTATGTGACTGAGTAGGCGACGAGCTAGCCACTTGTCACTCATTTTCACAGTTTTCCATCTAATTCAGCCCACTGTTCCATGCTGGTCTGGGACTTAAAAATAATAGGTATGCCAACTGTGGTTCTTGCCTAGCATGTCGTAAAAAGCGACTAATGGTATATATCGGGTTTTGGGTGTGTGGTTGTGTAGGCGACAGGTTAGCCGCTTGTCACTGCTTTTTCACAATTTTCAGTCTAACTCAGCCCGGCTTTATTTTTGGCTGAATGTGGTTGAAGGGGCATGCTGCCCCTTTGACTCTGCCTTCCCATTCGGGGATTATAGGCGTTATTTTATGTTAGTTTATAACTAATATATTGAGGGTATTTTTACATATTTTGATAAATTGCATTTATGCATGCGAATTAGCCATTAATTATATTAAATTAATTCTTTTTGTTGCAGCAACTGCTTGCTGGACACTATCGACGAGAAATTCTACGACAGCATCATGCCTGGTGACAAGCTGATCGACCTGGTGGAGACCATGGACGAGAAGATCATCAACAACATTACCCCTGGGTAAACAGTACCTACATTTTAGTTCAGTTGTATAAATATTTCATCGCTACTAGAGTAAAATAAATAAAATTATAATGTATAAGTTTTTTAAAGATACGTTTCTATTTTTATTAGAAAAAAATTAGGACTAAGTACTATTGTAGTAATTTGTGGGCTGAAGGAATGGTTGGCTGACATTCTGGCAGGCGAACTAGCTGGCTAATTGGCCGGCTGCCGGCTGGTAGGGTGTCTAGCTATCTAGCTGGCTGGCTAGCTGCTTGGCTGGCTTACTGACTCACTAACTGACTAGCTAAAAATATTTCTGGCACAAATTTTACAATAAATTATTTAAATTAGTAAACATGCTTACTCTCGGAGCAGATATGCTGGTATTGTTTGAAAATTTATCTGTATGTTGACTGGCCCGATGGTCGAGTGGTCAGAGACCCTGGCCACGAAACCGAGGGTCGCGGGTTCGAATCCCGCTAGGGACAAATGTTTCGTGTGATGAACATGGGCATTTGTACTCGAGTCATGGATGTTTATAAACGTATTTAAGTATGTCTATCCGTTCACCTAGTATCCATAGCACAAGCATAAGCTTAGTTTGGGACTAGGGAATTGGTGTGTCAGTCTTGAGAATTTATTATTTATTATTTATTTATTATGTATATCTTTTCAGCCTCTTGGGCGATTTCCCGAACACATACGCCTACACCAAGTCAGTAGCTGAAGACATCGTGGTCAACTACTCGAAAGGTCTACCTGTAGCTGTCTTCAGACCTTCCATAAGTAAGTTAATGACCTTGCTTGAGATCTAGGCACGAAACCAAGAGCTACAGATTCGATTTCCGGCCAAATTTTCATGTGATGTATGTGCAGTCGAGGCATGGCCCCTTTAACCCAATTCAATCAAAAATGTATCCCATGTTGGTCTGGGACTTAAAAAGAATGTGCCAACTGTGTTTCTTGCCTAGCATGTCGTAAAAGGGGACTAATGGGGTATATGGGGTTGTAGGTATGTGATTGTGTAGGCGAGGCGCTAGCCACTTGTCACTACTTTAACATAATTTTCCATATGTAATTTAAGTTTTTGCCAGAAGCCTTATTGATATAGATATTTTGACAAACTCGATGGCGCATTCGGTAGTGACCCTGCCCCATGCACCCAGAGTTGTGAATTCAATCCCCATCCAGGACAAACATGTTTGTAATACCACTGTTGTTTCTGATATCCGTGTGTTTAAGCTACTTACCTCGGAGTCAGATCAATGTATGTGATGTTGTCTGATATTTATTTATTTATAATTTTCTTTCAGTCATCGGTACAGCAAAGTCCCCAGTATCCGGTTGGATTGACAATGTCTACGGACCTACAGGCGTAAGTACCAACATTAAATACAAGCTTCGACCCGTGACTTTGTTTGCGTTAACATTATAGACTTAAGACAGAAAATAATATTGATACTTCATTTGATAAGGCTAGCTAATCTGGCTCGAAGGACCATGTTAAGGACTTGGATTTAAATAAGTGGACTGTATTTTCTGGTACAATAAATTGTACTCGATAATTTACCGGTTTACATCGGCAAGTAATTAAAATTAAATCTATGGGAAGCCGCCGAACGGTGAAGTGTGGTGTTTCAGACTCCCGCGACCCCATGGATGGTAAAATGACCCGGCTCCGCCCAAGAAGGTGGTGGGCGGGGTATACCGACTAAACCCCCGGGATATAACGCCAATCCACCGTCGGCCCTGCGTCGGCCCTAACGTAGTAGAGCCTTCTGCGCCTAGGAGGTTAATCGTCCCTGATCTTTATTGTTAAAGGTTAAACCTAGATCAATATGGTTGGCTGATGCTTATATTTCGTTAACGTTTCCTCAGGTGGTAGTAGGCGCAGCCTTAGGCCTAGTCCACGTGCTGCACTGCAACCCTAAAGCTACAGCTGACCTGGTCCCCGCTGACATGGTGGTGAACGCCGCAATAGCTGCCGCCTGGAAGACGGCTAAGGAGTTCCCTGGGAACCATGAGGATGCTCCTCCCCAGGATTTACCCCCACCTATTTATAACTACATTTCGTCAGAACAGAACCCAGTGACTTGGGGTGAGTTTTCTCAACATTTATTTAGCTTGTACCTTAAATTTTTTGTAGGCTTAAATTATACTGACAATAAGATGAAGGACAACTGACAAAAAGACGGTTTCATTTAGCTTATTATTGTATATTTTTTTGATAAAATTTTGTATTTATTTTGTTTTTTTTTTTTGGTAACGGATCATACACATTTTTTGTACCATGTACATACATACAACATAACATAACGCTCATAATCCCCGAAGGGGTAGGCAGAGTCAAAGGGGCAATTCAGCCAAAAAATAAAGCCGGGCTGGGTTAGATAGAAAATTGTGAAAAAGCAGTGGCAAGCGGCTAACCTGTCGCCTACACAATCACACACCCAAAACCCGATATACCATTAGTCGCCTTTTACGACATGCTAGGCAAGAACCACAGTTGGCATATTCTTTTTAAATCCCAGACCAACATGGGACAGTGGGCTGGGTTGGATGAAAAGCTGTGACAAAGGAGTGATAAGGGGCTAGCTCATCGTCTACTTAGTCACATACCCAAAAACCCGTAAACCATTAGTCGCCTTTTACGACATGCTAGGCAAGAACCACAGTTGGCACTTTCATTTTTTTTGTCCCAGATTAACATGGGCCAAGTCCCAGACCAACATGGGCCAAGTTCCAGACCATTTAGATATGAGACTTAAAAATATTGTTCTAACTGTATTCATTGCCTAGCATTTCGTAAAAGGCAGCTAATGGCAAATCGGATTATAGGTGTGTGATTATGTAAGCGACCAGCTAGGTACTTGTCACAACTTTTTCACAATAGGGATGTTGACTGGCTAGTCAATTCAAATACTTTTTAAGAGCTGTCAAAACGAAATCACTTCATAGATTTTGTATGGGCTTTTCAACGTGTGACGTCACTAGTTTGTATAGTCAACTGACTTAATATTAAGCAGTTTTTGTAAAATGTAAAATCTTAGACTCAATATGATACAAAATCAATAAGGCTTACCAGCATACTACGATACTTTCTTTTTCAGAGTTGATTTTTCAAAATTAAATATAATGGGTGTCAACATCACAATTATCCATCTAGCCCAGCCCAGTTTTGTTTTTAGCTGAATGTGGTTAAAGGGGCCTGCTGTCCCTTTGACTCTGCCTACCTATTTTATTTTTTGTTAAAAATGTCTTGCTGCCCCTTTGCCTACTCCATGGATGATTCCAGACGGGTGTTATGTTTTTTTTAATTGGCAACTTTTCCTCTTTCCAGAAAAATTCATGTCCCACACAGAGGGCTACGGGCTGGACGTCCCTCCTCTACAAGCGCTGTACTACTACATCCTCAGACTGACTCCTTCGAAGTTCCTCTACACCATGTATGCTATCTTCATGCACTGGTTTCCAGCGTATATAATAGATGGTATAGCGATACTGATCGGGAAGAAACCTATGTAAGTACTAGAAATTATTATTGACTGGCTCGCATGGCGCTCGGTAGTGACCCTGCCCCATGCGCCAAGAGTTGTGGGTTCGATCCCCACCCCGGACGAACATTCGTATGATGAATACATGTGGTTGGTCTGTGTATAGGTGTTAATATCCAATATTTAGGTATTTGTAATACCACCGTTGATTCTTATATCCGTAACACAAGTGTTTAAGCTACTTACCTCGGAGTCGGATCAATGTATGTGATGTAGTCGGATATTTGAAAAAAAAAATCATGTGAAAATGTAATTTGTCTAGTATTTATAAATGACCTTCTTAAATGATGTTGTTTTAACTAAATTGAACCTTGGAATTGTTTGTGTATGGTGGCATACAAACTGACCTTAAGGTCAAAGCTATTTACAATCTATAGGGGTCATGGTTTAACAAACACTGTAAGACTTATATACATATGTATGTATATATACACATACGTATCTAACACCACGCCCCTAATCCCGGAAGGGGTTGGCAGAGTCAAAGGGGCAACCCACCCCTTTAACCACATTCAGCCAATATAAAACTGGGCTGGGTTAGACGTAAAATTATGAAAAAGTTGTGACAAGTGGCTCATCGCCTACACAATTACATACGTAAATCCTGATATACCATTAGTCGCCTTTTACGACATGCTATGCAAGAAACACAGTTGGCACATTCTTTTTAAGTCTCAGACCAACATGAGACATTTTTGTATATTTTTTTTATATTATAATTCTTATTATTTTTTCTTTTCCAGGTTAAGAAAAGCCTACACGAAAATTTCCAAATTCTCCGACGTCCTAGCCTACTTCGCGTTAAGACAGTGGAAATTTTACAACAAAAACACACAAGGTCTCTTCAGCGAACTATGTGATTCAGACAAACACCTCTTCGACTTTGACATGTCAAAGATGGATTGGAACGAGTACTTCTTCAGCTATGTCCGGGGGGTCCGTGTGTATCTCCTGAAGGACCCTCTGGAGACTGTCCCAGAAAGTATAAAGAAGCACAAGAGACTCCGTTATCTCCATTATTTCTGCTGCACCATCCTGACTCTTGGTGTCTTACGGCTATTGTGGAGTTTAATCTCTTTCTCATATAGTCTAGTAGTTTAAAGTGAGGGTAGATATTAAAATTTATGTGTGATTCTTTTTTGTTTTAGAAAAGAGGCGTAGTTAGGGAATATGCATGAAAGATTTCATTATTTTTTTTAATTTAAACGTTATATCGTAATTGTTTTTCCATTAACAGTAAATTATTTTAACCGTTTTTTTTTTTGCTTTTTTTTAATTATATTTTTTTAAATTGTTCAAATATTCAAAATACATTCATGCATGTTCCCAATTAATCATAGTAAAACTATAAAATAACCAAATAATGCTTTTTTTTTGGTATTGGTTGTGTTGAAATTTATTGCAATAAATTTTTTCAGTGTAATTTTGGGTAAATTCGTTACAACGAATTTAATTATGAGCAAAAGACGGGGTTTTTTCATATTTTTATGTTATTACGAGTGATATGAATAGGTTTATCTCGAATTATTTATGATTTTTATACATAAATTCATTGTATATTGGTTGAATCTGTATGAATTGCGTTGGGCTAATATTTAAAAATATAAAAAAACAATTTTATTTAATTTTTAGTTTACTTTAGCTCGAATTGAAATTTAGCTAATTTCAATTCGTGTGCACATTTGGGAATCTATGTTTAACAAACATACATAACATCACGCCCGTAATCCCTGAAGGGGTAGGCAGAGTCAAAGGAGCAGCAGTCCCCTTTAACCACATTTAGCCAAAAATAAAACAATGTCTAAAAAACTATTTTTATTCTTTTTTTTTTGTTACTAAGTTATTTTTTACTGTATTGTTTCAGACGGTAAAAAATACTGTATTTTGTTTTTCAAATAAGACTTTTTTAATCTCTCTTTCAGGAAAGAGATTTTATTTACTTAATTTAAATTCTTTAGCATAGATTGTTTAATGCAAACGGAGTATTTATTTTTATAATTGGCAATTAACTTTCTTCGTATTTTTAGTTTTTGGAAGGGGCTTTAACAGTTTATTAGTCATCACCAGTCCATATCATACCTTTTGAAGAACTGTCTAAACGCAATGTTTTGACAGCATGACCTAACAGATTTTTTTTTAAATTAAAAAACAAAATCTACAATTAATTGAAAGTAGAGAATGATTTAGACATTAAAAATAATTATGTCTTGGACATAATTTGTGTAAAATATATTTGTGTAGCGTGTCATCATCTCTTTAAAGAAATTTAGGTACTAGGTATTCTAGCCTAGTAAAAGCAATTTGTTATTTTATTGTGGCGCCATCTACCGCTTCAAACAAAAACCTCTGTGCTACATTTAGTGCGGTGTATATAGATAATGATGTATATATTTCAACAGTAGATAGCGCCAGTTTCTCACCATAGATTTGTTTATTTAAAAAGTACCATATTTCGAAAAAAGTGGTGTAAGGATTTCTGAACTCTATATATCAAATAATAAATGTGATAGTTATGATTTGCTCAGTACATAATAAGATATTATTTTGTATAAGTTTGATATAGATGCCATTTATATGATAAGTTTTAAAATGAATAAATTTATTCAAACTTTATTTATTTTTAATTTAAAAATGTAATATAAATATATATTATCACGTCCAAAATCCTTGCTTAGAATCACGAAATGTGTTTCTTGCCCAGAATTTTATATTCTAAAATAGAACCTTTTATTTTTCCGAGGGGAATTCCTTACGCATTTCACGCTATTTGGGGGAACGGCGTGGTGTGTGGGACCATTGAGCTACCACCGATTCTTATAAAATCCTCTGAGTACTGAAACTAATGGAGATGACTTAACTACGAAACAGTGAAGCCCAATTTTGAGTGAGAAACAAATATGGCGCCTTTGTGTAGTGTCATTCTACTTTACATAATAGAAGTCTCTGAACAATTTATTTATGACGATGTTTTTGAATGTTACAAGTTAGATTATGTTATAATCACAAATTTTATCAATATTAGCACAATACACTGCAAATTCCACTGACATTGACAACTTAAAGCGAGGAAACAAAATGGTAAGCCGGCTCCACTTAGGTATTTCTATGACGTCACTTGATGATGTTACCGAAAATAGTTAAGTCAAATATGTTGTTCTCTTTTTACGTGCAGTATTGTAGACTTGTTAAAAAGAGATAGATAGAGGTTTATGAATACAATATCGATATTAATCATATTTGTATAGCAGATTGTTCGTATAGAACATTAGGTCGTCTCCATATGTTTCAGTACTCAGAGATAAAATCCAAATAACCTCAACTATTCTGAGTTTGTCATAAACAGTCAACCATAATCCAGAATACTCTACCCAAGATTCTATCATTCTCTATGAGATAGAGACATGTCATGCCAGACAGACTCACCCCGATGTCTTTTTACAAATATTTTATTATGACTTTTGTGACTTTACATTTACAAATTACAGCATCGATAGAGAACAAGGAATTGTTGGTTCAGAATAAGGGGTTGGAAACTGTTACACCCTGCGGTGTGGGTTTGGTTCTGTTTGCAGATGTTAATAACACTTCAAATGAAGACTTTGAAGTTGAAGTTGCTCCTGACGAATGTTGTGTTGAAGTCGGGTCAGATGAAGACTGCGAGCTTGTGGAAATAGTTGGGGATTGTGCTGAAACGGTTGATAGAGGTATGCTAATGTTTGGGGTCGTGGGAGCTAGCGGGGGAGCCTTCTAGCCCTCAATCGTCCCCAGAGAAGGCGACAGCTCGCGTGTTACACCCGGTCCATCAGGATAGGGTACACAGTTCTCTGTGTTGTCGCACACACCACGCTAGGTGTTCTGGGGGAAATCTCACTCACTCGAGATGGGCCGCAAGGCGGCAGCGCGCGCTGCGTAGACTTTTCGAGATGAATCCCGACAGTGGGGATCCCATTAGTTTTGCGTTCAGCGCCCGAAGAATGGCAGCCGTGAGGTTTTATTCGGTAGGGGAACTGGTGTTGCCAGCCGAGTTCCGAGCCCGACACACCCTTGTAGAATCTTAATCAGGTGTACTTGGACGGTGCGTAAAGGCATTCCTCAAGTACAAAAAAACAAAAAGGTACGCTAATGTTGCCGACGCTGGCATCATCACTTGTATAATAATACTTTTTACACCTTTTATTATTTTTGTAGTCAAGTTTAGAATTCAATTTTTTTTTTTAATATACTTAAAGTAGGTAGCTATTGTTTTTCTAGCAATCTCTTTGTAAATATACGTCTGTTCACACCTTGGCAGTCTCTATCATTTATAGCTAACATTATACACATGTCATCAGACCTGCAGTCGGCAGTAGGCATAGTCCAAGGTGCAATGCAATGAGCCCCTCAAAAACATAAAAAAAAATTCCCTCCCTGCGGTTAGCAGTGGTAGCTCAATGGTAAAGACACGCGTACATAGGGAGTTGGTTGAAACGTGAGACGTACCTCAGAATTTCTCAATCCTAAATACAAATTTTGTACCAATAGTTTGACAGTAAACATCTGAGAAATCCGGAGGATTTACGTTACGAAGAGCATTGTCTGGATCCTCTATCCAAATGTACGAAGGTTGATGACAATCGCATTAATATATTAAAGTACCCTGACTCTGATTAGGTACAAGATAACACTAGGAAATAAAACTATAGAATATCAAAAATCTATACTAATTTTACTAAATAATATTATAAAACTGAAAAGTTTGTTTGTTCACTTGAACGCGCTAATCTCAGCAACTACTTGGCTGATTTAAAAAAATATTTCAGTATTAGATAGCCCATTTATCGAGGAAGGCTATATGCTATATAATATCAACGATAAACGCGGGTGAAACCGCGGACACAGCTAGTCGTAGGTAATGTACTTAAATAAGTTTGTTTAATTCATAGATGATTTATTTCAAGGTACATTAAAGAGATTGAAACTCGTAGCACCACTTATAGACCCATTTGAAAGACACGGCTACTGCATCCTCTATCTCGACTCAAAGCCTAAGAATAGACAAAGAGGCACATTGCGTGATACTATCAAAATCCCCTTCGACACTCGCATAAAATACTCCAAGCAAGCAATGAAACTGCCTGATAACATCACAGCTTGCAACAAAATCGACGAAGATCCACTCAATAACTGCAAACCAGTCGATTGTGAATCTTTTTACAACGGCAAAAGGTCGTATTTCGATAGAAAAGCTAAAAGATGTGTAGAAATACCCAGTTGCGTATCTAAAAACGCTGATGATGATGTGCCAGACGTTATTTACGATTTTACAAAGAATAAGTGTCGTGTAGGTAAATCTGTAACGAATAGTGACATGAATTTGATAAAAGATCTCACTGGCGGACGTCATAGAAAAACAAAAGACATTCTTATCATTAAAAATCTAAATAAAACACCTGCGAGTGACGCTATGGCTCTATATGACTTGAAGAATATCACCAACAAGATTTCAGAAACGGAAAACAATGACTACATGTTGCAATTAGATAAACATAAACTGGACAAAATCAAAAAGAAAAGTCTGAGGTTCATAATGGCGAAATATTTTATAGCAAACAGAAGCACCGTTTTGGTGTTTGGAGGAATTATACTAGTACAATGCTGTTTGATCTGCACAATGATTTATTGCATGGGTAAGCAGTGCGCCTGCAAGAAGAAAAAACTTATCAGGAAATTCTTCAACTATCGTCAAGATGCGTCAGTGACTACTCCATTGATATGCACTAGTAATATAGATACAGAGACAACAGAGTTCCAATACTTGAGTGAATCTTCTAACATTGACAAGAAAATAAAATGCTATAAAGCCTGTCAGAAAGAGAGGAAAAATAACATGAAGATGAGCATGTCCGACGACATTCTATCAAAATGCTTGACTAGAAGAGATTGGAGTAGTAAGCCAGCTAAGTCTGAGGCGATACCAGAAATTACTTTAGCAGAAGACAACGTAAGAGATACGATTGAGACGCTGAACGAATCTAATTATCAAGCGAACGTAAGCAGCCAGTCTAGAAAAGCTAGTAACGCAAAAGTGAATTTTGAAAAAGAGAAACAGAGACCTAAGAAAGAGAAGAAGCAAGATAAAATGGTGAAAAGTATTGTTAAAAAGATTCAGTACGATCATCATTACGAAGACGATATCAATTGTGAAATGTCTGAGAAAGAGATTAAATGTCACAGCTATAACGATATTGAGACTCGTTCCAACGTGACAGGCTTTAAGCCGAATTCGCAAACGAAAAAGTTGGGATTATTCAAAACGGAAAAGAGTAAAAAAGGCACTGTGTCTATTTCAACTGAGAAAGGAGCGCAAGCTGAATTTTCCAATGATTCTATAGACGACTTTCTGTCTGAGAGAGGCTTAATTTTCCTAGCTGGCGAAGATTTGTCAAAATATTCCTTTTCCAGCCGTTCGAATGAGGCGAAATCATCGTCTCTTTCATCTGAAGTGTCGAGTAAGACTTCGAAAAACAATAATATGGTCAAGAACGTCCTCTCCCTATTGCACAGAAGATCGAAACACGGCCCAGCATCAGATCCAGGAGTTAAGAAATCTAGCAATATGGACATTGAGCTAATCCACATGTCCAAAGCATCTGTGTATTCGTCGAACAATGAGTCTGACTATCTGAAGAGTTTGAAGGTAACCAAAGATTCGCGGAGCTCTTTATAATTTGTAAACTAGTTTATTTTGTAACTTTATTTGTAGTTTTAATTTGGAATAAAGGTGTATGTTGTTCAATAATTTGCTTTTGATATGGTAAAATGTCACTACGTTATCAGAAGGTGTAGTCTGGTCGCGCACCAGGCAGCCAGGCTTAAGTCCTACCTGTCCACTGGAGCGGAGCGAGGTAGCGGAGCGGTGAGCGAGTTTAAAATCGACCAATAGAAAATGTTCACTAAAGAGGAGCGGAGATTTTGTGCAATCTTATTGGTTAATGGTTCTCCGTTTCTCCGCTCCGCAACCTCGCTCCGCTCCGGTGGACAGGCAGCCTTATGTCCGAGTTTTTATCTTTGAAAATCCTTTATTTCCATAATCCCAACTTCGCGTCAAACGCAGGATCGCGGGTTCAATCCCAGTACCAGGACAAACATTTGTTAATGAAACAGTTATTCTTTTGAGTTTGTATATATCGTACCTTCATTGATTTTGATTTTGCGTGATGGATTCGCAATGAAATACATACGCCTTGAATGGGTTCGCCCTTTGGTTTAGATAGAAAATTGTTATCAAGCAGTGACAAGTCGACTGGCACGATGGCGCATTCAGTAGATCCTTTGATCCCCAACCAAGAAAAAACATTCGTGTGATGAATACTCGCATTTGACCTATGTCTGCGTGTTAATTAATATCCAGTATTTAATATTTGTAACACCACTGTTGTTTCTGATATCCGTAACACAAGTGCTTAAGTTACTTACCTATCTCGGAGTCACATCAATGTATGTGATGTAGTCGGATATTTATTACACATACGTTTACTTACAAGTGGCCAGCTCGTCGCCTACACAACCACAAAGCCAACACCGAGTACTGTAGTCGCCTATGCTTGGCAAGGTACATAGTTGGCTCATTCTTTTAAGCAAAAATTGGTTAACAATTCTCAGAGATATCGAGTAACATACATACAAAAAAAAAAAAACTCAGTCAAACTGAGAACCTCCTCCTTTTTTTTGAAGTCGATTAAAAACAGGGTTTCACAATAATAAAACATTTTCTAAGGAATTTATTAACTTCCTAGTACAATTCCGGTCATCTTGCATTATCTTGCATCATCATTTGTAATTCTTATACCTATTACATGTGGAACAATCACACGGTGGGCATTGGGTGGACAATTCCTCTGTCGCGGGGGTCACGACGCGTGGTGGGGTCACCTGAGAAACAAGATAAACTTCTTCGTTACAGTAATCTATATTTTTGTACTAGTGGTCAGCAGTGGTCGAAATTCAACCACATTTTGTTTTGAGTGTCATTCAAGCAGTGGTGTAATTTAATTAATTGAATGTATTTCTTACGAAATACTCATTAAAATATTAGCTTTCTTCATATAATCGTAAAATGTCCTTACTGTAATCATAAAAAAATTAGTTAGATGAAAAATTGTGAAATATAGTGACAGGTACCATTAGTCGCCTTTTACGACATGCTAGGCTAAGAACACAGTTGGCACATTCTTTTTAAATCCCAGACCAACATGGGACTTATAAAACATACATAAATCACACTGTAAATTAATGTTTTTTCTCACCTTTATTTTTTTGAAATGTAAATTGCCTCTTAGCTTGAATAATGACAAAGGCGCTCGCGTGAGGCAGTGGCACTGAAATAAATTAAAATATGTGATTTACTTTATTTTTATAAATTAGAAAACATTTCCCATATTAATAAGCTCATTTTAGATATTATAAAATTCATAATTAGTTGATTTTACTTATTTAATACATATTTGTTATTATATATATTTTATTTATTGACATATAGTAATAATATACTTACACCGGGCTAAAGAATATAAAAAAAAACATTTATATTTTATTATTAAAAGACGATAGACAATATTGATAGGACTTTTATTAAATAAATACTTACTTTCTGCGAAAAAACAATAAAATGGGTTAATGTTGTTAATGGTGTACGTGTAAATAAATGATATGTCCTATATTTATTTTAGCCTCACTAGGAAATGTTAAGCCTGTGTATGTTTTTGGGGTATTTAATTTAATCCTTCTTTATATAAAACTTAAATTTAATAGCGAGAATAAAGTTTTATATAAATGTAATTAAAAATATTAAATAATAAATATATTTATATTATTAATGAGCGGTGGTAGCATGAGCGGTGGTAGCTCAATGGTAAGGACACGCGCCTCTTAACCGAGGAGTGCGGGTTCAAACCCGGGCATGTACCTCTAGAATTAAAAAAATCTATGTACATATTTATACCACTAGCTCGACGGTGAGGGAAAACATCGTGATGAAACCTGCAAATTCAACCAACTTTGAATTTGTAACCATGATCCAAAAATTGTTTGGTTCCCCTATCTTAGGGTTACGAAGGTCAGATCGGCAGTCGCTTCAATGTAATTACCAGACTCGCTAAATCCTCGATCATGGTCTAAGCGGACCCCGTCTAAGTACGGGACATAACGCTAGGACGATGAAATTCTTGGTGCCTTTGTTGGTGTTTACTTTTTTTTGCAAAATACCACTGTATTTGACGTTATTTAATATTTATTTGTTTAGAGTTGTAATTAACTCGGTTAAATTAATAATTATTTATGAAAGTTTAAGAGTTCAATTGATCTATTTGTTTATTAATTATAGAAATTCGCCAAACAATAACTTTCTTTATTGATGAGTGATTTATTTTAACCTATAATATTTCAACTGAAATTTCTAAAATTGACTAATTTTACTACTTACTGTTGGACTCTTGAAATTAAATAATAAACCTTTGAATAAAATTCAAGGCAATCGGATATTAACTTTAAATAAATAATTAATATATTATAAATTTAGTCTGTAAAGAGTACAATTTTCGAATAAAAAAACATGTCATCATTATTTATATGCTCTATTAGTATTATCATTTAAGAAATCCTATTGTTATAGATACATAACTACTATCATGTTCACAACCCCCAGAGGGGTAGGCTGAGACCAAAGATCAGCAAAGCCCCTCTAACCACTCTTAACAAAAAAATTATCTCCTGTAATGATTATGTGCAACAACTTATTATTTCCTTTGGGACTGCAAACGTGGTGCTATGTACGAGTATAATATCCAATTGACTTAAAATTAAGATTAATTTACTAACTCGGACAACAAGTCTACAGTCCATTTGAAACGAGTTGCAGATAATCAAAATTAATTAAAATAGCACACTTTAACTCGTCCCACTTATTTTTTTGTGTGGAACTTTAAATATAATAAAAAATTAATTTCCCTTACCATTGTCTGAAATAGGAAAAAGTTATGATTTAATTGAATTATTATCTTCTTCTTTCCCAGGTTATTTAAGCTATTAGCTCGTGAATTTAATTTCACAATTAATAATGTAAATTCAATATTTAACTATTTGTTATACTGAAAATACGTAAAAATAAAAACTTACCCAATACTGAAATTATATATGAGATAATTAAACATCTGCTTTAAAAAAGAAACTAAAGAATCATTTTAAATTATATTTACAAAAAAATCATATTAAAATTTAATTACCGTTTTCTTAAGGAAGCGTAAAATAAAAAATAAATGATAAGTAAATATATTTGATTTTAACAATAAGTATATATGAAAAAAAAAAAATCGGCATTCTAAATTAAATATGTGTTTGGTTAATTAAAATTTAATACCAACCCACATCTAAAAATACAATAATTTTAATTAATAAAAAATACAAAACAGCTATATTATTGCAAGTAACCTCACTATGTCAAACCAACTTACTTCTGTCTGTAAAATATAAAAATTAATTAATATTTATGTAGCAAGGCACTGTTAAATTTTTTTTGGATTTTTAAATAAAAAAGTTAAATTAAATAACAGTTAACCTTCGAGCGAATAACTTGTATTATAGTAATATGAACAATAATATTATTCGAAACGTTCCGAGAAATGGATTTTAATTACACAATATTATGTAGGTTGTCATAATAACATATAGGCTATGCTTTATCGATGTACCACGCGAACGAAGCTGCGGGCAGATGTAAGTGATAACATAAAATTGTATTGTAACAAACTATCGAGCTTCATGTCTATTACTCGGTTCTCAGGTGGGTGTTACATTACATTTTACATTACAGTTGGTTAATAATTTGTTACAACTTCATGCTCTAACCCATTTCTTATCAATTCTACAAATACTTACGTAAAGTCGCTAAAACAAGTACCATTATTTAATAGTTATCTACTCTCTACAAACTGTAACAATTATCAAAAAATTATGTTATGTTATAGTAAACTGGCTTTTAATATAATCTATACATTTTCGATAATTTGTAATTTATCCATATCAAATCGAAAAATTTATTGTGATTTTTTAATTAATGCTCTTGACGTTAATGACGTTTGCTCCTTAAATAATTAAAATAAAACCATCTAATATTAATTAATTCAAAAAATCTGCTACTAATGTGTACTTATATCACATGGTATTTTTTTTTTTACTATGCTTGTTAATATCACCTAGGAATTAGCAATTTATTGAATACTTACAACTATCTGTAATTAAAAATTGAAAATAATGTTTATCATATGTTATTAAAATATATAAAAAAGTGATATAATTGAAAAAATATATAAATAGATAATGTATATTTATATACTTACTTGGCCATTCTAAATTAGTAAAAGGATAAAAAAGGCCGTTAAAAAGTTTTATTATAATACAAAATACATATATAAAATCATTTTATATTTTAGCCAATCAATTTTTTTTATTATAAAACATTACAAATAATTCTTACCGCTAGCTGAAAATAGACAATTTATATTTAATTACGAGTAATTGTTACTTTTTATTATTAAATACATTTTGTCTATTTACGACAGATATATTTACCGTAAACTGAAAAAGATTACAAATATTAGTAATAAGAAATAAATCGCACAAGTGATGGTCAGTTTTGATAAATAAATAAGTAAAAATATGAAGTAAAAATATTTTTTTGTGCAGTGGCAATTATTTATTTAATAACTTTAATTATTACTTACGTTTATCTGTTATTGGTTTAAAAAGATCTAAAATAAGTATCCATTTAATAAAGATATACTATTTAATTTTATGACAAAATTCAACTTACAACTTCCTGAAATAAAAACAAATTGAATAAATAATTAATTGTTATAGACATAAGTATAACTCATTGATAAAAAATATTTAGTTATTAATCTAGCATCGATCACAAGTTACAAAAAGCTTTGATTTGTTTTTAACAATGCAAAAGTTAGAAAACTATAGATGTGTCGTAAATTGCTATTGGTTACAAAGGTCAGATAGTCAGTGTAGCTTTCGTTAAATCCAGGATCGTGATCTAAACGAACTCTGACAAAGCACGGGAAATAACTTTAGAAACATGCTGATAGTAATATTCTAAATGCTTACACTCTCCTGTAAAAAAATACATCAATGTTAAAAGTTTTTTATTATTTATAGCAGCGCCCTGTGGCTTCACCCGCATAGTTCCCGTTACCGTAGAAATACGGTAATAAAATATAACCTATGTTACTTGCTTATAAAGTAGCTATCCATTGGTAAAATATTTTTTTAAATCAGTCCAGTAGTTTCGGAGCCTATTCAATACAAACAAACAAATCTTTTCTCTTTATAATATTAGTATAAATTATCATAAAATATTTTTTAGCCAATTAAATATTTAATTTAATTATAGTAAGCGAATATAATTATTAAAAAGAGAACGGAATTTGTATTTTCACAGAACAAATTACTAAAACATATACATGCCTTCACCTGTTAATAAATTAAACATGTTAAGCAAAGTAAAGTAATAAAATAAATGTGTAATAAATTAATCTAATACAAAATATTGTTGTAGACTTACTGGTTGCTAAAATAAGAATTAGAATTAATTGAAAAATACAGGTTTTTATCACTTATTTTTAATCTGACTTAGGATAGATATTATATGGAAACGTTCACTCTATTATTGGAATAATATTCCTAGTTGGCTTGATTTCAGCTTTGTTTATACAGAAAGAGCCGCAAAACGAAAAACTAATGTTGTAACAAAAAAAATACAATTAGTAAAAAAATATATAACTTACGCCCTGTACGCCTAGAACAATAAAATTTAAGTTTATTTATATAAGTATATTATTTTCAATATAAATCAGTTTTTTTTATTAAATTTTTAAACGTACCCATTTTTTAAACAGCAATGATGAACATGAAATTAATTGAAGAATAATTTATTAAATAATCATTAGTAAATCATATATGATAACAACTGTATAGCCACAACGATTTAAATGTATACTGACTGTCATATAGCTACGGTTTATTTTTAATTAAAATTATTTAAATCACCATTTATTATTTATTTATTATCGCCCAACATTTATGTAAGTTGCCATAAATAAATGATTAGTTAATTATTTTTATTACCACTCTATTTAGTTAGTAATTATTTTAACCTAAATGTTGGATTTAAGCTATTAATAATATGTAAAATTTGACCAATATTGAATTAATCGAGTAATTAGATCTAATTTTAAATAAAAACTAAATAAGTTTTAAATCTCTTACATAGCGGTCCTGAAAAAAGGAAAAAATGAAGTGTTTTTTTTTAACAATTAACACTATATTTTAAATTAAATAAGTGCATTGATTTTTACCGTAAACTGAAAGGTAATAAAAAATATATTAAATGGAGAATTTGTGTCCTTTCCAAAAAATAGCAGCGCCCCGCGGTTTCAGCCGCGTAGCTCCCGTTTCCGTGGAAATATTGGGATAAAATATAGCCTATGTTACTCGCTGATAAAGTAGCTTTCTATTGGTGAAAGAATTTTCAAATCGGTCCGTTAGTTTCGGAGCCTATTCAATACAAACAAACAAATAATCAAATATTTCCTCTTAGTATGGTGTGTTCATATAACAACACAATCCGATCAAAGACTAGGCAGAAACACATTTTAAGTCACTTTTTTTCACTTTAATACTAGTTTCTAAACACTTACCACATTCTGTAATGATTATTTAATAAAATGTGTAAAATGTCCGTATTTTCTTATTACTATGGCTTACTCAGCGATATATTCAAAGCTACTTTTAATATTTCTTTCAAAAATTACAAATAAACAATTACCGATGGCTGTAAGATATAAATAAAACAAGGAAAAACGCGTTTATTAAAAAAAAATAAAAAAATTTAGTAATATAGCATATATATATCTAATAATCAAGCATATATATATTAAAACAACTAACCGTAGTCTGAAAGTTAAAACATGGACTAATTTATCATAAAATAAATTTATATATTTTTGACAGCGGTGGGATTCGAACCCACGCCCTTTCGGACTGGTGCCTAAAACCAGCGCCTTAGACCGCTCGGCCACGCTGCCTCTGTGATTAAACAGGATTAATTTGACTATACTCGACGTACATTCAACTTTTACTGTGTAAACACATTTCAAGATTACATTATTAAAGAGGTATTCTGATTTTAAGGTATTTTGATAATTAACAAACTATTACCGATCACTAACAACACGTAGAGCTTGTATGAAAAGGATCATGAATGTTGATGAGGCGGGTGAGATGTGTAAGGATCGTGCCATATGGCGTTCGGTTCTCTCTGCCTACCCCGCTAGGGAAGTGGCGTGAAGTTTAGTTAGTTAGTTACTAAGAACATTTAAAAAAATAACAATCACACAAAATTGTGCTGAAATACAATACATACAAACATATCATTACGCTCGCAATCCCCGAAGGGGTGGGCGAGTCAAATAGGCAGTCCCTCTTAACTACTTTGGACCAAAATGGTTAAATGTATATATTTGTGAAAAACAAGTGACAAGATGATGCAACATCAGTTATCTACTACGAGATGCTAGGCAAGGAACATAGTTGGCACGTTTTTTATGTTCCAGATTAGATGGGATCCATGTTCCATGTTGGATTGAAAAAAACTATATGTAACATTTACCTCGTCATCCTATAAAATAAATAAAAAAGTGTTAAAATATTAATGGTTTGGCAATAAAATGAGGCAACTGACGTTGTTGTACATACCGCTAACTAAAAAATAAAAAAATCGACAATCAGATTTAAAAAAAATTAAATTATGTAAAAATAGTTAAATGTAAAAAACTAATTTAAATTAATTTAAACCTATTTGTAAGATAAATAGGTTTAAATTAAGTAGGCAATATACATTTATACCCGTGTGCTATAATTATGTGATGTAGTACTTACAGGTAACTGAAAAACAAAAATTTTAAAATTATATTTCTATTTTGTTTATTTTATTATCTATTATTGTTACAGATTAAATATAAATAACAGTTTATAATACTATCCCTAGGGATTGCAATGCTGGAAACAGCAATCCACCTGGGCTCAACACAATTTTACGCTGGATTTCAATCCCTACTTGAGATTGTCATGATCCAGCATTACAAGCAATCTAGCTGAGTCCAGCACAATTTAGCTCTGCTGGATACAGTAAAACCTGCTGCTGGATTGCAATCCCTAAATTTGTCTGATAGATTTATGTAAATTAATACTCACTGAAGCTCGTTCACCCTCCTGCAATGAAAATAGTTTTATTTGGTTCATTCACATTCAAATTGACACTAATATTTGAAAATAAAAAAGAATTTTTTGTTTGCTGTAAAGATGCTCCGGAACTACCAGACCGATTTGAAAAATTAATGGAAAGATACTTTTTAGAGAGCTGGTATTTTATAAAAAATAAACTAGCTGTGCCTGCGGTTTCACATGCGTTTATGGTTAATATTATAATAGCTTAGCCTTCCTCTGTAAATGAACTATACAACAAAACAATATTTTTTCAATTCGGACCAGTGGTTCCTGAGATTAGCGCGTTCAAGCTAACAAACAAACTCTTTAGTTTTTTAAATTAGTAAGTAAGTATATTTATATTAGATTAAATATATAGTACCTCTTCCTTTGCGTCACCGTCTGTCTTTTTCTAAAAAAACATAAAAAAAATACATAAACCAATTATTAAAAAATATATGTTAACATACCCACATTGACCAAAGAGGTAGGCAGTGTCCAAGGAGCAAAAAGTTCATACATTATATCACACCCGAAACTCCCGAAGGGGTGAGTCAAAGTAAAAAACTGAGCTTTTCACCCCTGTTGAGGATGGCTACGGGCCTCGAGCGTTGGCTCTTTAGAAAAAGCGCCCCTCGTCGTGGTCAGACCCACCAGGTGGAACCCATTCGGGAAGTCCAGCGAGTCCGCCAGCGAGCGGGTTCGGTTTACAGGTAATAGCCGGAGTCCGTACACAGTAGGTCAGGGATGGCAAACCATGGGCACGCGTGCCATAAGTGGCACGTTATACAAAATAGTGGGCACGTATTTTCTTTAAGATCACAAATTCATCAACAATGATTGACAATAACATCCTCATTAACCATTTCCCGGGCACTTGAAGAACCAATTACATTGACATTTTTGAAACTTTGGCACGTTTGTTTAAAAAGGTTCGTCATCCCTGCAGTGGGTGCATATTTTAAGTCCCAGATCAGCATGGGCAAATGGCTTATTATTATGGATCGAAAAGTAGCAGTACATGGTTCTAGTAATACAACACACGGCTGTTCATCTATCTCCAGGACCTTGAGACAATGCCGGGTGGCTTGATTATTAAAAAATTAAAAATAATGATCACCTCATCACCATTTTCTTTTTTGTCATCATCTTTCTTTTCTTCATCTTTTTTCTCACCTTCCTTCAGAAAAAAAAAATTATGATTGTTTCCGTCAATTTATAGTTAGTGCCTAAAGACCAAGAAGTCCTGTGTTCAAATACGGGTTAGGGCCAAAATTTGTAGCTGGGTTTTCTATTGAAATTATTCAGTACCAGCCCGGAGTCAGGAAGTTGGAGCTAAGTATGTAGCTTAAGCACTTGTGTTACGGATATCAGAATCAACAGTGGTATTACAAATATATACTTAAATATTCAATATTAACACCCAGACACAGAACAAACACAAGTAATCATTATATGAATGTTTGTCCTGGGGATCGAACCCACAACTCTTGGTGCATAGGGCAGGGTCACTACTGAATGCGCCATCGAGCTTGCCAAACTATATTATTAAACCATCTATCATAACTGTATTTATAAAGTTTGATTTAAGGCATTCAGATTCGGTTCGTGCCCGGGTTTGAACCAACGTCCCTCCCCATTTCTAGTGGGAATAACGGTGTTACTGAAATTTGTGAAAAAGTAGCGATAAGCTCGTCGCCTACACAACTACAAAACTAATATTGACTGGTCAGTTTATCGAGTGGTCAGAGACCCTGGCCACGAAACCGAGAGTCAGAGATTCGAGGCCCGCTAGGGGCCATTGTTTCGGGTGATGATTATGGTCATCTGTACTCGAGTCTTGGATATTTATAAACGTATTTAAGTATGTCTATCCGTTCACCTAGTATCCATAGCACAAGCACAAGCTTAGTTTGGGACTAGGGAATTGGTGTGTCAGTCTGGAGAATTTATTTATTACTAGCTGACCCGGCGCACTTCGTAACGCCCCGTTCTCGCATTTTCAATACCCATTTTTTTTCCGTGCAACTTTTTTCTTTTTTTCTTTCATAAGAACCTTCGCCTGACAATAACAAACACAACTAAAAAAGAATTAGCGAAATCGGTTCAGGTGTTATCGAGATTTATTACGCATTCAGCGATTCATTTTTATATTATAGATTTATTTAATAGAAAGTGTTTTTGTACTTTATGGTATACCTACCGGTGCATTTGCATCGCCTTCCTTTTTTTCTTCTGGGTTTTCCTACAAAAATTAAAAGGTAGATTAAATTTGGTCGCGGTCTCAAACATGGAACTGGGTGTGTAGCCAAACGCGCGCCAGCGATTCCTTATCGAACTCCGCTACCGCTCGTATCGCGCCACAAACTTGTTTACTAAGAACTCATAGTGCGGAACTCGGAGTTAGTTCCCGATATGTCCACCCGAATAAGTCTGGCGCGATACGAGCGTTAGCGAAGTTCGTTATGGAATCACTCGCGCGCATTTGGCCAGGTAAACCCATAAAAATTGTTCCGTGGTATAGAATAATATTGACTGGCAAGTCAATTGAGATACTTTTCAAAAGTTGCCAAAACGCAATTACTTCATAGATTTCTTATGGGCTTGTCAACATATGACGTCACTAGTTCTTATAGTCAACGATGTACCAGCGGGCAAAGCCGCGGGCAGAAACTAGTACCTATTTACATAATATTTTATCCTGTCATATAAAAATTTAATAATCTTAAAGGTTTCTGATAGAATCAACTTTCCAAATCATTAGTAACTTTTTTGTATTAAGTAGGTAGAACGTATGATTTTTTATTGATTCGTAAGACCTTAATTTTGTATGATTGTATGTAAAAATGAAATCAGATCTTAAATTATCAATAATTTAAGATCTGATTCCATCTTTGGAAGGACGTTTTAGGGCTCAAGCCCTAATTATTATTTCATCTTCACAGAATACTTTCTTATCATAGAACAACTCTTTTTTTTCTGTTCTGTGTTATATATAAACTAAAAAAAAACTATTATCTAGTAATTTTATTGTTATATTAATTTATTGAATATAAATCTTTAAAATTTACCGTGTTTCCTTCCTCAGCGTCTCTGTTCTGAAGAAGAAAATAATATTAATACATACATAACATCACGCCTGTAATCCCCGAAGGGGTAGGCAGAGTCAAAGGGGCAGCAGGCCCCTTTAACCACACCACATCAAACTCAGCTGGGTCAGATGGAAAATTGTGAAAAAGTGGTGACAACTGGCTAGCTTGTCGCCTACAAAATCACATCCCCAAAATCCGATACCTATATCATTAGTCGTCTTTAACGACATGCTAGGCAAGAAACAGAGTTAGCACATTATTTTTAAGTCCCAACCAACACGAGACAATAGGCTGGGTTAGATGAAAAATGAGAAAAAGTAAGTGACAAGTGGCTAGCTCGCCGCCTACACAATCACATACCCATCACCCCATATACCATTAGTAGCCTCTTACGACATGCTAGGCAAGAAACACAGTTGGCACATTATTTTTAAGTCCCAGACCAACATGGGACTAAATAATAATAATAAAATAATATTAATAAAATAGATACACATAGACATATAGTGTGAGTTTTAAACTATCTACCGGGAAATCTTTGCTAACATAATTTATAACATTGCTCAACATCAAGTAAGAAACACTTAATTCCTGTAATTACTGCCTATACATATATAATGTCACGCCTTTTTTCCCATGGGGCTAGGCCTCTGCCTATCACGTACCTACTTCCATTTGCTACGATCCTGACATACACCTTTCGCTTCGTCTACATTCATAAGTCTTTTCATAGGGTGCTGACCTTTTGTTAACACATTACCAATCTGGTCATGGAAGGTCCGTCTAGGTCCGACGGCTTTTCTGTATACCGTATGTTATTTAATATGAATTTAGTCCTGAGTATTTAAAAAACGAGTGAGGTGTGTAAGGACCGTGCCGTGTTTAGTTCTCTGCTTACCCCGCCAGGGAAATGGCGTGAAGACAATTTAGTTTTTGAATTTAAGTAGTCCTATTTTGGACTAGAACTCAGAAACAACGTATTTAAAATAAATTATACTTTTGTTAAATAAATTATTTGCCTCAACATTTTCCTCTTCCGCTGGCGGTGCCTGAAAAAGACAAAAGATGTTCACCACTAGAACATTTTAGTACCCAGAGGACGGCAAGTTGTAAAATAAAAAAAAATATTTAAAATATATTAAGTAGGTACCTCTTCTTCTTCCTAAAACAAATGACGCATTACAAGAATGTTATTACACAGATCGTGGTTACAAAAATATAAAATCATTTTATGCGCTAATCAGATTAAAACTGTAGTAAAATTAGAAATCTTATCTGGTAGGGGTAAGTTATTTGTTCGTATAAATTTAAAACCTAGTATTTATTTATACGACTAAGTGAATATCTTACATCTGGCTGAAAAATAAATTAAAAATAAATTGTTTTCTAAAATAAAATAAAAAATATATTTATTGACTTTTCAGTATTACAATATTCTCATAATAGTAAAAATTCCTACATAGTTTCAAATTTTTTTATTTAATAACTAACTACTTAACTAACTAAACTTCACGCCACGTTCTCTCTGCCTACCCCGCTAGGGAAGTGGCGTGAAGTTTAGTTAGTTAGTTATTTAATTACTAGTCTGAGATATTATTGGGGAGTTATAGTATGTTTACATTTAATTAAATATTAGCTAGGAAAATACTTATATCTACTTAACGTAATTTTAAATAAAATTATTGTAAGATTCATTGAAAATTGTTGGGTATATTATTGGGTACAAACTGTTTTTCCTATTATTTCTTTATGGCTAAAATTGTAATAAAAATACTCACCACTGGAATTGTTTTCACCGCATTCCACGTGAGAAAAAATGCGTAAATCCACATAAATTGGCCTTTCCTTTTATGGAAACTGCAATAAAATACATTTATACTTATTCACTACATACTTATATTTCAAATAAAAAACATTTATCAACAACGATTGACAAAACATTCACTTCAACCGCTCCCCGGGCACTTGAAGAATTAACTATACATACATTTTAGACATTGTGGCAGTTCTTTTTAAAAAGGTTAGCCACCCCTGCACCAGTAATCACCTTTTACCACAGGCGAAGAAGTTAGTGCATTCATTTTAAGTCCCAGACCAACAAGAGACTAAAAACTTGTAGGTACAGTACATAAGGGCTTAAGTTTCTTTTAACCCAGGATAAGTGATAAACCTCGTGGGATAATAATTCTGTGCGCGAAATACTCTTGGTTGACGTTGCAAGCTAAATATTTTTACATAGTGGCTATTAGAAATATCATTCGGTATTTTTATTATAAAAATGGTGAGCGGTGGTAGCTCAATGGTAAGGACACGCGCCTCTTAATCGAAGAGTGCCGGTTCAAACCCAGGCACGTACCTCTGGATTTTTCAAATCTATGTACGTATTCATACCACTAGCTCAACGGTGAGGGAAAACATCGTGATGAAACCTGAAAATTCAAACAACTTTGGATTTGTAACCATGATCCAAAAATTGTCTGGTTCCCCTATCTTAGGGTTACGAAGGTCAGGTCGGCAGTCGCTTCAATGTAATTACCAGACTCGCTAAATCCTCGATCATGGTCTAAGCGGACCCCGTCTAAGCACGGGACATAACGCTAGGAAGATGATGATGATTTTAATTGTGAAAATCAGCTTAAAAATCAGCCCTTAGTGATACGAACCTTAGAATATTCATTGTCACTTTGTATTTATAAATAACACTATGATCTAACACTGTACTCGCGAATTTCCTTTGGTTTTGAAGTTGAAAAGCTATAAAAATGTTAGCATAATAAAAAAAGCAATAAGAATCTAAAGCAAAACTAACTTCTGATGTATTTTATTGAATAGTAGGTTACTACTGCAATACCTAAACCTACATTATTATAAATCCGAACTTAAATCTGTCCATTTGTCTCGCTTAAAATACTGGACTGATAGTGACAAAATTTTGTACACCAAACATTTTAATTAACAAATAAATTCTCCAGACTGACAGATAGTGGCGGATTTACTCTAAGGCCCAGTAGGCCCGGGCCTAGGGTGGTCAGATATTAGAGGCGGCCAATTGTGACAAAAAATTTACTGATGATGCTTTAGTTCTGAGAAGAGGCGTTGGTATTTACTATATAGCCTGGGGCCTATGGCGGCCAATACTGTAAATCCGCCACTGACACACCAATTCCCTAGTCCCAAATTAAGTAAGCGCTTGTGCTGCGGAAACTAGATGAACGGATAGACATACTTAAATACGTTAATAAACATCCATGACTCGAGTACTAAATTAAATGTCCATGTTCGTCACACGAAACATTTGCCTAGCGGGATTCGAACCCGCGACCCTTGGTTTTGTGGCCAGGGTCTCTTATCACTCGACCAAAGAGCCTGTCATTTCTGAGAACATAAGCTACTTATTTTCGTTAAAATTTTAGATCCCTCAAGACGTATAGACAGTAAAACTGAAGGACCCTGATCTGATCCTGAGGGACAGGCAAAGTCTTACGCAAGCAATGGCTAGTTATTAGCTAATAATTTCTACTTCTTACATTTTCCAACCAGAATTGCTATTCCATCTATCAAGTTAGATTTGAGAGACCCAAAGGTACATTTCCGGGTTTAAACCACAGATATTAAACTAACGTGCTTCCACACTCTTATTTCATTATTTCTAGTGTGATTAACTACAATAGATGAAGATCATTGCTTCTCGCCTATTCAACTATATAAATATAAACATAACATAACATCACGCCCATAATCCCCGAATGGGTAGGCAGAGACAAAGGGGCAGCAGGCCCCTTTAACCACATTCAGCCAGAAACAAAATTAGACTGGGTTAGACGGAAAATTGTGAAATAGTTGTGATAAGTGGCTAGCTCGTCGCCTACACAATCACACACCCACAACCCCATATACCTACCATTAGTCGCCTTTTACGACATGCTAGGCAAGAAACACCGTTGGCACATTCTTTTTAAGTCCCAGACCAACATGGGAAAAAAAAAAATATCTAAAAGCGACTAAAACGTAGTCGCTTTTAGGACATGCTAGACAATATTTTTGGGCACCTGACCAACATGGGTCTATACAGAAATAAAACAAAATTCTTTAAAAAATATAAATACATATATTTGAAAACCAATATTTGACTATATACAGGAGGGTGTCTATGATTTCATGACTTCGCTTCGTCCGTCTTCTCTTGATAAGTGATCGCGCCTTTTTCGATGAGGTCAGGAATTTCCACCGCTAACCATGGGCCCAGCTGCGAAAAAAGATCAGGATTAATAATAATAAATATCAGACTGCATCACATACATTGATCTGACTACGAGGTAAGTAGCTTAAGCACTTGTGTTATGGATATCAGAAACAACAGTGGTATTACAAATGTATACTTAAATATTGAATATTAACACTCGGACACAGAACAAACACAAGTATTCATCACACGAATAGTTGTCCTAGGTGGGGATCGAACCCACAACTCTTGGCGCATGGGGCAAGGTCACTACCTACCACCACTAATTAATGGATTAGATTTAGTACCTGACACACCTAAGTTGTTTAAGTTTAGGGCCAAAACAACTTTAAATTTTCAGTTGCAGATGTCTAAAAATTGAATAATTAATATATTTTTTTAACAATTATTGGAAATCAGAGCCACGTTCGATATTCGAGAAACGTTAAAGTGTCGTCAGTACTAACATAACTTAGGTATCGACCTTAAAAAAAAAAAGGTATTCTTGCCGGTACATCACTCAGAATATTATTCACAATGTCGCTGTTAAAAATAATAAAATTTAACAGTACTTTCCTTTACTTAATTAAAAGTTTTATTTGTATGTTAACAAGTAAATAGGAGATGTAAGAAGCTTAAAAATCTATGTTTACGTAAGCCACTTTGGAGTCCCTGGCACATTTGAAGTGCCTTGTTAGTGCTACCGAGGCATGTTAGAAGTCCAAGTCTTGTTAGAAATCTAAACTATGTTTAAAGTTTTAGCAACGTTGAAGCCTAGATCTCAGGTATAGTACCACTTTAAAGAACTAAATGACAGATGAGATTTGAATCGCTTTAGTAATGCGAGCCACTCTTTGAAGTCTAAGCCACATATGAGGCTCAACCCACTTAAGAGTCCCATCTCACCCCAAGCGCCATGGCGTGCGCGACACCGAACTTGGGCACGTTCCGCGCCCACAACGGCTTGAAGTGGTCGGTGAGGCAGATCTTGCCGCCCCGGTACATCTTAGCGGTCTTGCCGTCCAGCTGGGGTAGTGCCAGCTCCGGTGCCGTGGTGGGGTACGTTACAGGAATCTAGAACACAAGACAGTTGCAGGAGCTTATTAAGTAAATAAGAAATATAATAAATAAATAATAAATATCCTACAACATCACATTTATTGATCTGACTCCGAGCTAAGTAGCTTAAGCACTTGTGTTACGGGTTACGGATATCAGATTCTACAGTGGTATTACAAAAATATATACTTAAATATTAGATATTAACACCTAGACACAGAACAAACACAAGTATTCATCACACGAATGTTTGTCATGGGTGGGGATTGAACCCACAATTCTTAGCGCATAGGGCAGAGTCTACTACCTTATGCGCCATCGAGCCAGTCGAAAAAGTAAGTTGCTTTTGCTTAAGTGTTTCTATGGTGGGTTGTCCGTTTCAAAAAGTGCTCTGAAGCCTCTGAGAAACTGGGTTTCATGCTAAAGTTTATATGACATACAGAGTATTTTATACTTATGGATATTTTACGACCAGTGGGAGCGGTGGTAGCTCCATGGTGAGGCGTCTCATATATGAGGAGTGTAGTGAACCTACACTCCTCATATATGAGAATCCAGACATGGCTATCTAGAATCATGGTCCAAGTAATGGCTATACAATGTATAGAATATAGCTAGTATACAATGGCTCAGCGCAGATCATAATAAGAGGAAAATACTGATTGTATGCTCACATGTTCAGTGATGGATGCTTATTTCAGTCCCAATTTAAAAACATGAATTATCAAAATGGCTGCCATAGATTTTAACAGATCACATGCGTACACACAAAGGAATAATGCTTTTTCCGAATTTCAAATTGAGCGGTCTGCGTGACCGCTATAAGTGCTTATAATAAACATTAGGGATGTTTATCATATGCCTGTATAGCAGAAGCATGATTAATTATTTATCTAATGATATGGTGCGCAGGTCTAACTAAAGATACTTACGTCAAACTCCAAATCGAACTCGTACTTGAGAAGGTTGTGCACGTACCAGCACTTGCCGAACCACTTAGTGCCTGTCTTGTCTGATTCCAGCCGGAACCAATCGTTATCTGCCGCTTTGTTGTTTTGCACATACTGAAATTTACGTATGAAAATTGTTGTTTGTGTTGGATAATGTTAAGAGGGTCATTATGGATTTGGCCAACATTTGCCTTGTATTTTAATATTCCTTTTGTTTTTCATTTGTTTAGTCAATTGAAAATTGAATAAACAGACTATAAAGGATCTTCCATACCTCTCTGACCCATACTTTTAAATAAATAAATATATGACGACATCACATACATTGATCTGACTCCGAAGTAAGTAGCATAAGCACTTGTGTTACGGATATCAGAATCAACAGTGGTATTACAAATATACACTTAAATATTGGATATTAATACCCAGACACAGAACAAACACAAGTATTCATCACACAAATGTTTGTCCTGGGTGGGGATTGAACCCACAACTCTTGGTGCATGGGGCAGGGTCACTACCAAATGCGCCATCAAGCCAGTCAACTTTATAAATTTATAAGAAGTAAAACTCAATGGTTTTTAGGTTTTATAAGTCTGGTTCTTCATTACTCAATGTCTATAAAACATGATTGTCTTGACCAAATTTAATAACAGAAAGTTTAGTAATATTAGGTAGATAATATTACTTGAAGTTGTAATAGATCATTAGGTAACTAGACTACAATGCTTAATTGTTCTATTACAAAGGAATATTACACAACAATTGAATAAAATCAGGTTTTTTAGCAAGGAGAAAGTGTTTACTGAGAATTTAAAATTTTTATAATATTCTCATTAAATGTAATAAATTTTAAATGAATCGTATATTTAATAGGAAGATTAATGTAAATAATATTATTTTAAGCAGTTTTATAGATGTTTTACCTTAATAAGAGCTTGATATTCTTCTTTTAATCTGTTCACCCATAATTCTTTATCTCTTGGTCCAGCTTTTGTCTGTAAGAGCGGAATGCTGCTAAGAGTCTTCCTAGTGCTTTCGTCAACCATTTTTATTGATTGAACCCACTTATAACATTCTTCTCCCGATCAAATTGGAAGAAATTTGAAACAAATGTGTTTTGCTTGATGACCCAAATGTCATAAAAATATGAAATGTCAAACTGACGTCGACGTGTCGTGGCACAAACTTTGATCGGATACACGTAAAAAATGAAAATATCCTAAGGCCGAGTCT
This sequence comes from Glyphodes perspectalis, assembly GCA_951394215.1. NCBI lineage: Eukaryota > Metazoa > Arthropoda > Insecta > Lepidoptera > Crambidae > Glyphodes > Glyphodes perspectalis. Next base: position 5,854,637 of record OX596230.1, on the reverse strand, counting down.
GATCCCATAAAAAAATCATTTACTTACATGTCTGTACCAAAATAAATAATGCTAATCAAAAGATTTTCAAACCTAAAGTAAGTGTTTTTGGCTGTTATTTTATTAAAAGCGTAATTATAAACTGGTTTTACATTTTCAGGAATCAGGAAAGTTTTTAAAGTTCTTTTTTTTAGTTCAATAGTTTAGTTTGTTAGATGAGAAAGTTTTTAATATTTTTTCTAACACTGAATATTGTCTATCTCTCAGAATCAGATCCGTATAGATATAAACCTCTTTTGCACAATTCATAATTTAAATTTGACTGTAACAACTATAAAAAATAAAAAGATACAAAAACAAAATCTACGAACATGCGTCAAGTGATGTGGCTCGCGTTTCTGTAAAAAAAATCACACAAATAGTAAAAAAAATTGAAAAAAAAAAGGTATGAAATCAATCTCATGTAAGTTAATGTACTTACTATATTTTAAAAACCAAAAACTAAAAACCTAGCATTGTAAGATACGAGTTTAACATCTTTACATCACTACACGGAATATGAAAGTAATTTTCCTAGTCCGTGTCCGTGAGAGGGAAGGCATTGACAACAACCTACTTAACTAACAACCCCGTAGGGGTAGGTTGTTACTTAATTAACAACCTACCCCTTCGGGGATTATGGGCGTGATGTTATGTATGTATGTATGTATGTATGTAGGTACTAATATTATAAAGCTGAAGAGTTTGTTTGTTTGCTTGAACGCGCTAATCTCGGGAGCTACGGTCCGATTTGAAAAATTATTGGTCAGAGTGTAGCTTCAGTGTTAGATAGCCCATTTATCGAGGAAGGCTATAGGCTATATAACATTAGCCATAAACGCGGGTGAGACTGCGGGTACAGCTAGTATCGCTAATACATTAAAGCTAGCTATAGCAGCGTTAATGCTTTGCATTCTGGAAAATATTATGTAATTGAATTGGATTTGTATTATTACAGATTTCAAGCTCAAAGTTTGGTAACTGCAATCCCTTAAATTCAAAGAAAGATTTGCTTTATTCCTCCTGGGCGTGTAATGGCAAATAATAAGAAGTAAGTTGAGAATAGAAAACTTTCAAAGTAGGCGGAGATAGCTTCGATTTATAAGGACGTCTAGAATGCGAGGTGTGTTGGTTTGAATCCGATCACGTGCTTTAACATTATAAAAATAACTGTACCAGTGGTAAAATGTTTTTTGTTTGGATTTGAATAATCTAGTTCCAGGTTTGAACTAACAACCCCTCAAATGAGGTCATAATCCTGATATCTTAATTTTATTTAACTTGTAAATAAACTACAACCTTTCTTCTTTCTATCGGGTGCAAGGGAACCAAAATTGTTTGTTATTTTTTTAAGGGTCCCACCGTAGTTTCGGCCTTATTTGACGTTAAATTCAAAATGGCTGAACGTAAAAGTATCGCGCCCCCGCCGGAATCGCGGAAGAGCGTGGCGCCGCCTCCGGCGGAAGCTAGGAAGAGTGTGGCGCCACCTCCGGCGGAAAGACGTCAGACTCTGGCAGCGGGCTCTGAGAAATCTAGGAGGTTTACGTGAGTTATTTTTTTTGGTAATTTTGTCTTGTTTTGTTTTTTCGTTGTAGGACGGATGATGTCTAGGCCGAGTGGGTACGCGGGCGAACGATATGCGAAGGACAAGAGTCCTTTAGTGTGAGTTTTTTTTGTTTTGGTGCTAGATCTTACTGGTGCCAGCTCTCCTACTAATGGTTTTTGTCACAGACCAAATTTCACGGTGACCGAGCCACAACTAGATCATAAATGACCAAAGTCGGACTGGGCCCGGCGCCCAAAAACATTTTCTGCGGCACCCCACGAGCTTGTGGTCCCAGATATTTTCTATTTCATGCTGGCAAACACCACCTTGATTATATTCCAGTTCGTTTGAATAACATACCATTTTTATCAGGATATACTAGTAATAATAATAACAATGTATGATAATTGACGTAAACTCTTCACAATATGTTCAGCATATCGGCGGCGGGCGACGCGGACGCCGAGAAGGATGAGAAGAAGAAGAAGGGCAAGAAGGATAAGGATGGACACGACAAGTCGAAGAAATCGATGCACGTTGAGTTGGCGGAGGCGGGCGAGGATGACATGGTGCAGACGGCTTCGCAGATCGCGCACGAGTTAGTAGTGGCTAGATTAAGGGGATCATTGACTTGATGGATTGGCGGGTTGACGGATTTGTGGATTGTTAAATCGGTGGATTGCTGGATTGGAGGATTGATGGATTAGCGGAATGAAGTATTGCTGGTGGTTGATTTAAAAATGCATCGGTGATTGCAATGTGAAAATTTGTTGAGCAATCTCAACAAATTTACAAAAATTTTCACAGTCCAATCACCGATCGACTGTGAAAATTCGATTTGATCGACTGACATGTAAGGAAAAAGAAGATAGGATGTACAAGGATGTTAACGACAAGTCAAAGAAGTCGCACATGGAGCTGGCGGAGGCCGGCATGGATGATCTTGTGCAGACGGCCTCGCAGATCGCGGGCGAGTGAGTGTAGTGTATTTAATTGACGGATTGGTGGATTGATGAATTAGTAGATTGATGGATTGACGAAGAGACGGATTAACAGATTAATGGATCGATAGATGGATTGTTGGGTAGGTCAATGGAAAATTAGCTAAGTAGATCGATGTACGATTTAGTCGCATGTTGGTCTGGGACTTAAAAAGAATATGCCAACTGTGGTTCTTGCCTAGCATGTCGTAAAAGGCGACTAATGGTATATATCGGGTTTTGGGTGTGTGATTGTGTAGGCGACAGGTTAGCCGCTTGTCACTGCTTTTTCACAATTTTCCATCTAACCCAGCCCGGCTTTATTTTTGGCTGATTGTGGTTAAAGGGGCTTGCTGCCATTTCGACTCTGCCTACCCCTTCGGGGATTATGGGCGTGATGTTATGTATGTAGATCGATGTATGAATGAATGGTTTGTTTGATGGATCAAGGGTTTGAACTTAGACACAGTTAACTAAGTTTGCGCACTCAGCACAATGAATGTACTGATTTGACACACTCAGCGTGTCTCAGTTTACAACATGACTCCTGTCTTCTCCCCAGAGAGGCGCAGATCCGCGCCCAGCAGCGGCGCGAGCGCTTCAAGCGGCGCTGGCCCGAGATCACGAAGGTGAAGATCCACACGCGGCCGTGGCACCCGCCGCCGCCGCCGCAGCGGATGCCGCCTATAGTGAGTATACTGTTGCTAGTAAATCGTTGAAAAACAATAACCGCGGATATGGGTTATTAGTGACTAGGTCCGCGGATACATAGGTAAATTAGGGGCTAAATCTACGAATATGCAAATGGGCTATTAGTGTCCAGATCCGCAGATACCGATACGAGATTTAGTATCTAGATCCGCGGAAACAGACACGGATTATTTGTGTCTAGATTTAGCGGATTCGGATACGAGTTATTAGGTAATTTATTTCCTTTACAAAGGCTATTTACCAAAATTATTTTACACCTAACCTAGCCCATTGTCCCATGTTGATCTAGGACTTAAAAAGAATGTGCCATCTGTGGTTCTTGCCTAGCATGTCGTAGAGGACGATTGATGGTGTATCGGGTTTTGGGCTAGCTACTTGTCACCACTTTTTCACAATTTAACCCAGCCCAGTTTTGTTTCTGGCTAAATGTGGTTAAAGGGGTCTGCTGCCTCTTTGACTCTTCCTACCCCTTCGGGGATTATGGGCGTGATGTTATTATTTTTATAACCAAAATTATAAGGTAACACAATCTATTGGATAACCTTTTCATAGACTTAACTTTAAAAAGGTGTTTTCCGTTCTCTGGTTATGATCAGCCCTAATCTCTCTCGGTTGCCATTCTTCAGACTATCCCCATCCCCGAGTTCAAGACGCGCCACTGGGTGCCGCCGTACCGGCGCAGGCGCCGCGCGCGCCCCAAGCGCCTGCGCATCCCCGCCGAGGAGGTGACGCAGCCGCCCCCGGAGTGCAGCAAGCTGAGGAAGGTGAGGGTACAATATATAAACAAATATCAGACAGCATCGCATAGATTGATCGGATTCAGAGGTAATGCGCCGGCGTTATTTTTGCTGACGTTACATTTCAACTGAGGAAGGTGAGGGTATATCTTTTCTTTCCATTTTCTAATTACATATATACAACCTTATTTTTAGTATAAACGTAACCGAAAATTTGTGAATGCAGTATCAATAATAAAATCGATTGCAATAGAATGGAATGGAAGTAGAAATATCTTTATTCATGTAGGCTCCACAAAAGCACTTATGAATAGTCATAATAATACAAAAAAAAATATTCTAACGCCAATATAGTCTTTATACCAGCTTATATTTTGACCAAATAAATTACAAAACCACAAATAAAGTTACAGCGCGAACGCCCAAAAAAAGCGCAACACCGTATTCGCGCAAAGACAACGAGGCAACACGAAATGCTTGTAATTTGGTAATTTTTTTATGAATAAATGTTTGAGTGTTACCCTACTCATGGCACTTAACCCTACTCATGGCACTAACTAAATTTATTTACAGATCTGGCACAATTTCTACCAAGTGGAGAAGAACAAGATGATGCTTCAGGGGAGTATCTCTTGCAACTCGAAGAGGTATTCGTCTACCGCTTGTGGTGAGTTTAAAATAACAAACTTAAGTTGTTTCAGCCAAAAATAAAATAATCTCTGTTTCTGTCTAAAGTCTGTTTATATGGAAAATTGTGCAAAAAAGTGATAATCGACAAGATAGGTAATTGCCTACACAATGAGGGTTTTTTAAATTAAAACATCCATAAGATGGCGTAACTGTGACTTGCAGTCTTGTCACCCTCCTCATTGGTTAGTTGTCAGAACAAACTGACATGCTGTCAACAAGGAGCCAATAGTGACAGTGATAAGACCACGAGACTCCCTCGTGCCATCTGGCGGTTTTCGTAGTTTTGAAAACCCTCATTACAAACTTAACATCCAGTACCCAGTACCCAATAGCCAGTTAAGCTAAGCAAGGACAATACCTTCTTTTCGAGTTCTAGACAAACATGTGTACCTATATGTTAAAGGTATCCGCAAATATCCAGAGTCAGGTTGGGTTGTATTGACTCTAGGGCCAAAAAGGCAATGGCCCGGGGTGGCGATAAAAAATTTGGGCGGCGAGGGACGATTTTTGGTTGTCAACCACCTTATACCACGGAAGCCCTTATTGTACTCTGCCTACTCTTATCGGGATTTACCTCCGAGTACCAAACCCAATGAAGACAACATTTATTCTATACAAACAATCTACTGTACAAATATAATTAATAACGATATTGTACTCATAAACCTCATCTATCTCTTTTTAACGAGCCTACAATACTGCACGTAAAGAGAGTCAACAATATACTTGCCTGAACTATATTCAGTAACATCATCAAGTGACGTCATAGAAATGCCTAATTGAAGCTGGCTTACCATTTTGGTTTCTCGCTCTATGTTGTCAATGTCAGTGTAATTTGCCAATACATACATACATACATACATACATAACATCACGCCCATAATCCCCGAAGGAGTAGGCAGCGTCAAAGGGGCAGCATGCCCCTTCAACCACAGTCAGCCAAAAATAAAGCCAGACTGGGTTAGCTGGAAAATTGTGAAAAAGCAGTGTCAAGCGGCTAACCTATCGCCAACACCATCACACACCCAAAATCCAATATACCATTAGTCGCCTTTTACGACATGCTAGGCAAGACCCACAGTTGGCATATTCTTTTTAAGTCCCAGACCAACACGGGACAGTGGGCTGGGTTGAATGGAAAGCTGTGAACAAGGAGTGACAGGTGGCTAGCTCGTCGCCTACTCAGACACATACCCAAAAGCCCGTAAACCATTAGTCGCCTTTTACGATATAATAGGCAAGAACCACAGTTGGCACATTCTTTATTTTTTGTCCCAGATCAACATGGGACAATATTGATAAAAATTGTGATTATAACAACCTAATTTGTAGCGTTCAAAAAATTGTCTTATATAAATTGTTCAGAGACATAAAGTATGTAAATAAGTAAAGTGGAATGACATACGCAAAGGCGCCATTTTTGTTTCTCATTAAAAATAGGACTCAATTTTTTTTGTAGGTATGTCATCTCCATTGGTTTCAGTACTCAAAGGTATTATCACTTCAGTGGATCCAGCTGACAGGTCTACCGCTTGTCTGACCACACAGGTTCCCAAACTGGTTGTATAGCGGTGGTGTGCCGAGCGCTCTTGGAGGAGAAGCCGGCGTCGCAGCTGACGCGGCGCGACGTGGACGACGTGATCCTCACCGGCGACCGGTACTACAAGCAGTGCCTGCTCGCCATGAAGTGCTATAAGGGTGAGTGTGTGTGTGTGTGTGTGTGTGTGTGTGTGTGTGTGTGTGTGTGTAAAAGAGAGAGGGAGAGAGTGAGAGAGAGAGGTATAACAAGAAGCGTCTGATTGCTATAAAGTGCTATAAGGGTGAGTGTGTGTGTGTGTGTGTAAAAGAGAGAGGGTGAGAGAGAGAGAGGGAGAGTGAGAGATAGAGGTATAACAAGAAGCGTCTGATTGCTATAAAGTGCTATAAGGGTAAGTGTGTTTGTGTGTGTGTAAAAGACAGAGGGTGAAAAAGAGAGAGGGAGAGTGAGAGATAGAGAGGTATAACAAGAAGCGTCTGATTGCTATAAAGTGCTATAAGGGTGAGTGTGTGTGTGTGTGTGTGTGTGTGTAAAAGAGAGAGGGTGATAGAGAGAGAGGGAGAGTGAGAGATAGAGAGGTATAACAAGAAGCGTCTGATTGCTATAAAGTGCTATAAGGGTGAGTGTGTGTGTGTGTGTGTGAGAGAGAGAGAGATATAGAACGAGGGAGAAAGAGAAAGAGAGATAGAACGAGGGAGAAAGAGAGACCGACAGAGAGACCGAGAGAGAGAGACTGAGCCTGGGTCTGCGTTTGCCATAAAGTGATATGAAGATGAGTATGTGTGAGTGCAATCCGTGGATTTTTAGAACCATGGATCCAAGGATTGAGGGAACGACGCGACGCTGCATTGTGATGAGACCTGCGCTTCAAATAACTACGGGTGTGTAGTAACCACGATCAAGATTATCTGGTTCCCTAAGAGTTATGAATGTCAAGCAGGCACTTCAATGGAATGACCAGTCTCGCCGCATGCAGGGTCAAGCGTACCTAACTAGCATCGAAACGTGATGGAAGATCGAAGATTACAAATTCATTGGGCGTATTTTCGGTCTACCTCCAGGCAAACCCCAGCTGCAACTGAACCAGCTTCTAACATCTTTCTTCCTCCACGACACCAAGTACACCGTGAAGATGCTGGAGACTGACAAGGGTCTGTTGGCGAAGCATCCTGACAATATACAGGCTGAGGTGGATTTGATGGCGTGAGTATAGGTCCGGTTTTTTATTATAGGCCTTTTTGAGCAACCTAGGGCTACTAGAGGCCCTCTTTAAAGACACGTCATCTATCGAACAGAAAGAGGGATTCCAAGTAGTAATACCTGTGAGTTGTGGGTTCGATCCCCACCCAGGACAAACATTCGTGTGATGAATACTTGTGTTTGTTCTATGTCTGGGCGTTAATATTGAATATTTAAGTATATATTTGTAATACCACTGTTGTTTCTGATATCCGTAACACAAGTGCTTAAGCTACTTACCTCGGAGTCAGATCAATGTATGTGATGTAGTCTGATATTTTAATGCACCAACTATGCATTCTTTTGCCTTGCCTAGCATGCCATAACAGGCGACTAATGGTGTATTAGGTCACTACTTTGTCGCAATTTTTCATCTGACCCGGCTCAGTTTTATTTTTGGCTTAATGTGGCTTAAAGTGCTTATCGTTATTTGTACTCTGTCTATCATTTAATTGATTTCGGGCGTGATAGTGTGTGTGTATGTTTGTAGGCAAGGAACACAGCTGATTTTCCGCTTCTCAGACCAAAATGTGACGAGGCAAGAGCTTTACTACCTGAGTGAGGCTGGGTGAAATTTTCAACTCGCCCACCGCTTTGCAGCTTAGCTCCGCTCTGGTGGAAACGCAGACTGAAGATATTTTCTATTTACATAACATAACGCCCATAATCCCCGAAGGGGTAGGCAGAGTCAAAGGGACAGCTGGCCCCTTTAACCACATTCAGCCAAAAATAAAGCTGGGCTGGGTTACATTGGAAATTGTGAAAAAGTTGTGACAAGTGGCTAGTTTGTCGCCTACACAATCATATACCCAAAATCCAATATACCATTAGTCGCCTCTTACGACATGCTAGGCAAGAAACACAGTTGGCAAATTCTTTTTAAGTCCCTGACCAACTCAGGACAAATTCTATTTACATGTCTGTACATATTCCCAGTTTAATGGAGAAGAAGGTCGGCCAGACATTTATGACGATCCTCTCCATCGGGGGCACGAGGCACTTCCTGCTGTGGGGCCACCCGCCGCCGCCGGAGGCCGGCTCGCAGTGCAAGACGGTGTGCTACCTTTTCGATCCGCACTCGCTCAACCAGAACGGACAGCCCAACCCTCTGTGAGTATACATGGTACTCTGTGGCACTTCTTGGTGTGGGGGGCATGTAGTAGTTCGTGATGAAGGGCCACGAGACACTTGCTATTGTGGGCACTTCTTATTATTAGGGGCATGAGGCACTTCTTGTTATAAGGGGCATGAGGCACTTACTGGTTAGGGGGAACGAGGCACTTACTGGTCTGGTGTGGGAGCAAGACGTACCACTTTCTGTTGCGACAGAAAGTATTTCCTAGTGTGGGTCACAAATCACTTCTTGGTGTAGGGGCACCTGCAACCGCGGTCTGTTATAAAACCCGTGTTATGATAATGAGAATGGTGTAACTTTAAACAAGTAATTTCACGAAAAGATTTACTTTTCTTAGGTTGGGCAAAAAGAACCGAGCGCCCTATGACACAGTCCTTACACACCACACGCTTCTTTGACACACGATATTTTTATCCCGGGAAAATTGCTAGATCCCGTGGGTTGCACTTATATGTATTGTTTATCCAGAGGCGGCGCTGGCGCATTCATTCGCTACGCCGGCATCACGTCATTCGTGCTCGATTTCCTGGCTAACTATGGAGACCTGGACTCTGCCAAGAAGGGCACGCCCAAGCCGGGGATCACACTCACTAACATTGATGTGAGTACTAAAAGTCACTCAAAACATGCCTTATGATTGGCACGTGTTTAAAACTGCTTTTTTTGAACTACGCAAGAGATGTTGATAAATTTTTTACCCTTAAAGGAAGGTTATATGTACAGTTTTATATTAGGCCAAATAAGAGTTGGATGGATTGTGTGAAAGATGGTGTCCGTCAAAATGGCGGGATCAAACCTGGAATCCAGATAATTTTGATACTTATATTTAATACCTAATTTAAAAAATATATATATTAGAGGAAGTATGAAAGTGGCACCAGTGATAGATAAGATGAGAGGAAACCGTTTATCTTGGTATGGGCATGTGATGAGAAGAGAGGAAGAACATGTGACAAAGAGAGTGATGAGTATGAATGTTAGTGGATGGAGAGGAAGAGGAAGGCCCAATAAGAGATGGATGGATTGTGTGAAAGATGATATGAGTAAAATGGAAGTGGATAGCTTGATGACGGCTGACCGGGACGTATGGAAGAAGAAGACATGCTGCGCCGACCCCAGATGAACTGGGTGAAGGGCAAGATGATGATGATGATATTGGTGTGTGATCACCATGCCTAGCCAGGGCGGGTCGCCAGTATTAATTAAATAATAAAATGAATTATCTAGACTGCCACACCAATTCTTTACTTTCCACCAAACTAAGCATGTATCTATATGCTTGTACTATGGATGCTTGGTAACAAATGGACATATAAACATCCATGACTTCTAGGCAAAATGTCTATTGTTCATCACATGAAACATTTGCCCTGGATTTGAACCCACGACTCTGATTTTCATGGCCTAGGTCTCTGATCACTCGACCTACGGGCCAGTCTAATTTGTTAGTTGTATTGGTTGGTATATGTTATTGTCTTGTACAGTTGTTATTCCACTAACCCTCATTGTTGAATTATGGTAAGAGTTGTCATATTTTGTTGTACTCCAGGTTGTCCAAAAAGAGCCCTTGATCCGTGAGCCCAACTATGAGCTGGACCTGAAGGCGCTGAAGATCCACTGCAAGAGCGAGTGGGACAGCATCAACATCAACGCTCTCATCGAGAAGAAGATTAAAGAGGTATTCTGTATTTTACTCTAAGCCTCTTCTTTCTCATTCACCCGCGTTGTGCCCGTTCCCGTGGGAATACGGGGATAAAGTAAATATGTTACTCGCTGATAAAGTAGCTTTCCATTGGTGAGAATTATTCAAATCGGTCCAGCAGTTTCGGAGTCTATTCGATACAACCAAAAAAACAATCCAATTTTTCCTCTTTATAATATTAGTATAGATGAGAAATTAATATTTTATTTCAAATGACGTAAAAAAAACGTCTCCGTCACCAGAAGCTACAGATGTTGTGAATTTATATTTAAGGGGATATAACTTTGAAATCAAGCAAAATGACAAGTTTTTGTAATAAGTAATTTTCGGTATATATGGTGATGTGCCAATGAGGGTTTTTTTTAATTAATACATCCAAAAGATGGCGTAACTGTGACTTGCGGTCTTGTCACCCTCCTCATTGGTTAGTTGTCAGACCAAACTGACATGCCGTCAACAAGGAGCCAATAGTGACAGTGATAAGACCACGAGACTCCCTCGTGCCATCTGGCGGTTTTTGTATTTTTGAAAACCCTCATTGCGTTCCTTGCCTAGCATGTCTTAAAAGGTGACTAACGGTATATCGGGTTTTGGGTGTGTGATTGTGCAGGCGACGGGCTAGCCACTTGTCACTACTTCTTACAACTCTTCATCTAGGCGCTTGCAGCACACGGGGCGTCACTGGCACGACACTGACTCGCTGACCCTCTGAAGGGGGTCTGTTGAGGAGTCACTGCGCCTGTGGTATAATATCTAAGACAATGGGTCTACCACCTATAGCAATATAAATGTAATAGTAACAGATATCATATTCGTGCGGTGGTAGCTCAATGGTAACGACACGTGCCTCTTAACCGAGGAGTGCGGGTTCAAACCCGGGCATGTACCTCTAGATTTTTCAAATCTATGTACGTATTTATACCAGTAGCTCGACGGTGAGGGAAAACATCGTGATGAAACCTGCAAATTCAAAACAATTTGGATTTGTAACCATGATCCAAAAATTGTCTGGTTCCCCTAACTTAGGGTTACGAAGGTCAGATCGGCAGTCGCTTCAATGAACCAGATTCGCTAAATCCTGGACCATGGTCTAAGCGGACCCCGTCTAAGCACGGGACATAACGCTAGGAAGATGATGAGTAACAGATATTACATTACTTGATGACTTGTTCTAGGGTAAACCTTGTTGCTCGAAGAATCTGAGATACTGAAATATAAAAGCTCTCATCTAAAAATGAAATAGCTCACATTGAAGATTTTTTTTTTATGTAGGTATTTTTTTATTAAACATATTTTTTTTTTATTTGCATGATTTTTTTGTCCAAAGCCAAGATTTACTTTGGTTCATCATACCATAGGATATTATTAATGAAATAATACACGAGACTTTGATAAACAACTAATAATATATTTATTTTATTTATTTAAGATACAGTGACTTAAAGCGAACTCGGTATAACTGACAGACAGATAATGCCACATAAGAAAGAGTTCACATCAAGTTTAAGTACACTATCGCTGTCTTCAAATGATCAGGCTCCATAATATTGTAGTGCATTCTATATTTCCAACAATAACAGGCATATAACATTTGCAATAATTCTTAAATCTCTTGTTCCAGGGTCAATATCCGCAATGTTCTCTAAGCGCAGTCAGTCTGGCCACCTCCAGAGCTACTTCCAGGAAGAAAGTCAGGGAGTTTTATCAGAAAACACCTAAAGAGGTAAGATATACAAGTTCCTTCTACTATTCAGTCTGATTTTTAAGTAAGGTGGATTATGATGTTTAGAACGAAATGTTAACCGAGATCTTTTAAGAACTCGAAGCTTCCTCATGGCTTAGAAGTTGGCAAATTTTAATGACACAGAAGTATAATACATCTGTAGAGAGGTCAATTCTGTACATGAAATATATTTTCAAAATAACTATCAGGGGGTGATTAGTGATCGATACTGATGCCAAAAATGCAATCAGTAAAATTTTTGTCTGTCTCTCTGTCTGTATGTTCCTTATAGAAACAAAAATTACTCGACGGATTTTAACGAAACTTGGTACAAATATTCTTCATACTCCTGGGCAGGTTATAATATACTTGTCATCACGCTACAATCAATAGGAGCAGAGTACTGAAGGGAAACGTTGGGAAAACGGGAGAAGTTACTCCATTTTTTAAGCTTTCGTCGCGTGTGCAGCCTTAATGGTTAAAGTTACATAGAAATCATGTATGACGGAAATAGTCTTTATAATATTAACCATAAACGCGGGTGACACCGCTGGCACAGCTGGTAATACAAATATGAACCGTTTTCTCTGTCTAGCATATGATACAAGACTTAGTCTATTTCGATATTGGATTTGTGATTTGTTAGTTTGCAGGCAACGAGCTAGCCTATACTTATTTTTTACAATCATCCATTTTGTCCAACGTAATTATATTTTTGTCTTAAAAAAGTTAAAGAAGCTGATTGGACTTTCCCTGTTCCTTCGGGTATGGCTCGCGTGATAGTATTATGTATGTAATAATCAATTCAATTCAGTTTAATTTAGGTAATTAAATCTCATTTAATTCCGTTGAATGTACATAATTTGATTCAATTATATTATAGTCTATTTAATATCCTTGTTAAAATTTGCAGTTACTAACTTAGATTAAGTAAACTTTGTTACTAACCACAAATGGATCAATGTTATCTGATTAAATGAAATTTTAATAATAATAATAATATTTCCAGCCCCCACCCCAACTACCCATGGCTCCCGAGAGGGCGCCACCTGCCCCCACCACAGACCAGATTATGGCGAACCGGGGTGAAGACTTCTTCCTCTACTGTCCCAGGAGCGATGGACACAATTACGGCAGGTGAGGAACCAGAATAAGAATAATATAACCGATAACGGTCACGACGGCCAATATCAACGAGGATTAGCCGAGAGGATTAGTGCACAAGTGTGTGCGCAAACACAGGTGCACTCTCTGTTCCTTCACTCTCATAGTCCGGTGAGACGGCACCGACATAACTGGAGAGAGGTCAGGCGCAGGACCAACGGCTTAACGTGCTTTCCCAGGTACAAGAGTCATAAATCTCTGACTTCGGGCTGATATTGAGTAATTTCAATATTGATATACCCAAGCATAATGTTTTTGGACCGACCCGGGATTCGAACCTTGGACCTTTTGGTTCTCAAAGCCGTATGCTACCATTAGGCCGACGAGGCAGTCGGCCATCAATATTCACATCATGAAATTATGACAATAATATGCTAGTGTCAAACACTCGCTGCCCTCGGTGCCATAAATCACCTGTGCGCTAGGGCGACCCGTGCGCGGTGCGTCACTTGTCGATAAGTCCCCGCTTTCTTTCACGAAATTGTACATTATAACCCATGGGATCATAGTTACGCTAGGATGATGATGTCAGGTATAGTTGCGTAGCTGTACTGTTGGAGTCCCGTGGCAAATTCATTGGTTAGGTTCTTCAATGATAGTATTCGATTTCAATGCTGGACCACATGGGGGGACTAGGATTCTGTGGCAGTTAAGGCTGGGCCAAGATACCCATGGTATCCACCCTGGTGATGAGGAGCACCGTGGGGCTTTGTGGGTATACCTCGGCCACCCACATCTTTGGAGAGGGTGCCTTTTGACTCGAGGGCCCATGGGAGTCTCACATGCCACGCCACTCCCCCGAGCGGCGTGACGGTGCATAAGGCGATAAAAAACCAAAAAGGGGGGGGGGGGACTAGCATTGAAAACAGCGGCCTCCAGCGGGTACCTCCCTTTTGCCAGCCAACTGCCAACTGCCAACTGCCAACCTATTACGCCACTGGTCTGGTGACTACCTAATAAAACCCTTCCTCCACACCCTAGGGACGACATGCTGCCCCGGCCGCGCTCGGAGACGGTGGTGCACAGCCCAGTGGAGATCGCCAACAAGAACTACCACTCGCAGTTCCAGCAGCTCGACGTGGAGAAGTGGATCATGCGCGGCACCAGGCACATGGCTAGCTACAGGTATGAGTAACGTGACTATGTAATCATTGACTCAAAACGGGACATTTCGGTCTGGGATTTGGCCCATGTTGATCTGGGACAAAAAAAAAAGAATGTGCCAACTGTGGTTCTTGCCTAGCATGTCGTAAAGAGGACTAATGGTTTACGGGCTTTTGGTTATGTGACTAAGTAGGCGACGAGCTAGCCACTTGTCATTCTTTTTTCACAGCTTTCCATCCAACCAAGCCTACTGTCCCATGTTGGTCTGGGACTTAAAAAGAATATGCCAACTGCGGTTCTTGCCTAGCATGTAGTAAAAGGCGACTAATGGTATATCGGGTTTTGAGTGTGTGATTGTGTAGGCGACAGGTTAGCCGCTTGTCACTGCTTTTTCACAATTTTCCATCTAACCCAGGCCGGCTTTATTTTTAGCTGAATGTGGTTGAAGGGACATGCTGCCCCTTAGTCTCTGCCTACCCTTTCGGGGATTATGGGCGTGATGTTATGTGTGTGTGTGTGTTCATACCGTATGGGAGATTTAGAAGCTAGACCTCACAGCCCTCACCTCACAGTCACAGAACCAGTATCGGAATGGAATGGATGTATAAATGATAAACCAGGCTCTGAACCAGGCCCTGGAATGTATGAGCAGCTGCCTCATGCCTATGTAGTTGTATATTTGCATGGGGTAATGAGTGGAACAGCTCGTCGATCCAGATGAGATGGTGAGGAGAAGGAGATGTCGAGCAGTGGGTCTTACGCGCCACCCGGCACATGGCCAGCTACAGATATAAAAGCAGTTTTAGCAGCTAGACAGTATTAGGAATTAGGTCCTGAACTGGCAATATGAGCCACTTGTCTCGTGGCCAGCTCCAGCTACGGGATTAATAGTTCAAACCACACGAAGCTCTAGATGAGAGGATGAGGAAGAAGAGGTTGGATCGTGTACGCCACAAGTGATATGGCCAATTACAGCTACGGCGCCAGTAGGTGGAATCGCTCGTAGCTTCAGCTGCGCTTATCAGAAATTGATTATATGGGCTACTTACGAGCCTACCAAGACATCCGTAGGTAAGAGATTCAGCTTGCGGCGGCGGCGATGTTCAAATCTCATACATAAAAGACCGTCTTTCATGTTGAATTGTTTATGAAAGAAGTCAATTAATCACAATATATTTCTATCATATAAACCTGACCTGTTACCAAAGTAGCTCATTCCAGGTACCAAACGTTCAAGACGTTCACCGCGATCCCGTGCTGCGTGGCGGCGCTGGCGATGCTGCGGCGGCTGCGCGCGCGCGCCTGGAACGAGGACATACTCGACGAGACGCTCGACGTCGGGTACAACCTGTATAGGGTGAGTTGTGAGGGGTTGGGGTGTTTACGGGGTGTTGTTGCGGTACTTACTTACTACGCTGGCTCAGCGACCCGAAGTGGACCTTGGCCTCCGACATTAAAGTATTCCGGTCTGTTTCGTGCCAAATTTGTTCAGTTGTTGCGTTACATCTGTATTAATTAGGGACGTGATGCCATCAGGACTAGGAATGAATTGCCTTCTACGAGTGGCATGAATAGACGTTTAGCGTGTATTTGGCTAGAATCGGTTTGCGATTTAGGCAAATGCCTTGTAAATAAAAATTTATAATTTAATGTAATTACTTTACCTACATTTTGGAAGCATTAAATGATTTGATTTGATTTGGATTCTTGAATAAACCACTCTTGAGTTCAACCAAGAATCGATTGTCGCATAGGCTACTAATGTATGCCAGTAAAAGGTTTCTATATTGGCCAGTAATGGCATGTTATTTTGGCTAGGAAATGATTACCAGTTTGACTGGGACAGTATGTTGAGAATAATAATAATCATATTTTTCAGGAGTCTTTGGTAGAACGAGGAGGACCCATCAGGAGAATAGTGCTGGGAGAATTGAAGGAGACGTTCAGGATGCGCGACACGGAGTACAAACATAAGGTAGGTACTAATGAAAAAAAATGGGAAGCCAGGTGCCGACCACGGCTGTTTTCAGCACCAAGTCAGGGTCTGATGAAGGGATCCCTGGATAATCGAGGGAAACCCTCAAATTTTATAAGCAGGTACAATGTGTTTTAGACATTTTCTAAGACTTTTCAATTATTTACGCATGGTACTTATGATCTCATGTTGGTGAGCTGATGATGGAAGCTATAACTCCTAACGATTAGGATTTAGTGGATGATTCTTTAAATATTCATATCTTCGTGAACTGTAAGCCGATTTTTAGAGCTCTTTATTTATTCGAAGGATATATCCTTGATAAGGTTCCATTCCATATTGAAGCCAGTTTGGACGTATGGGATCCAGCTGTGGGGTAGCTGCAGCAACTCAAACATCTCAGTATTGCAACGGATGCAAAACATTATTCTCCGAACAATATCACAAGTCCCACTGCTTGTCACCAACAACGAGATCCACAAAAATCTCCAGATGAATACTGTGAAGGAAGAAATCCAAATGACTGCCCTAAAGTACCAGAAACGTTTGGAAAATCACCCCAATGTGCTTGCTGCCAGGCTAACATACCAGAGCTACACAAAAAGGCTCAAACGAAAGGATATACTCAATTTGCATACTCCATCTAGCTGACTAGCACAACCAAATGAGCAGATATCTCCACTGGGAGATACACTCAGTTTAAAGTAATCAGCTATCAACAAATCTGTTTATAGTCAAGAGACTGATCGCAGATAATTGAAATATAAAAAAAAAAAACAAAAAAGGTTCCATTGGCACAAGAAATCTCAGGAAAATCGAGGGAAACCCTTAAGTATTATAGGCTTATACAATCTGTTTTAGTTATTTTCTTAAACAATTTAAGTATTTACGTCTGTAAATTCATACTCTCATGATGCGTGGTTTTTTTGAAGTTGGCTTTTATTTTTGTTAAATATTTATATATTTAATTTGTACCAGGAACGCGGCATAGCCGTGTGGGGCAAGATGGTGTCTTCGAACCCGAAGGTGCTGGATCTGTGTCGCGGTATCGAGAACTTCTTCAAGGAGGCTGATTCTGGTGTTCTGCAGGCGAGTATACATAGATCCTGCGTAGATGATGGAAAGGAACAGATGATATTTGCATTGTGCTTGTTGTAACGACAGTGGTCACTAGTGGAGGCCGCTTGTGACCACTGTCGTTGCTACGCGGCTGAAACTACATAATGCATATCGCGTTTAGTCCCGTCAGTATTATTTCTAGTGATAATGCAACGCGAAATTTTAAAATGATATTTAATTGAAACTCCCGAACATGAACGTGAATGGTAAATAAGTATTTATTGTGTTCAAGAATTCGATTGTTTGCTTAAGTTACTTTGGTACCAGATTACCAAAAAAATATGAGCAAATACAATCATACACCACAATCACACACAATGACGCACAAGCTTAAATTTAAGTGCATCTTAAGACACACAAGCAGATTCAAGCACAAAAGTACAAATAGGTACACATAATGGCACATAATGGGCTAGATGACTAAAAATTTCTGTTTAGTCGTCAGTTAGATTATAAAAAAATATTTAACACGTTTTTTTTTTTTATATATTTGTCAAACAAACATTGACGAAGATACAATTGCATTCAAGTTGCGCGCGACGTCACGCTTTCGTACAATTTTCACTAAATAGTGACGTCGCAAGCCCCCACTCCAAAACTTTGATGCTCTTTATCTTTGTGATTTTTGCTCATTTGATAAAGCGAAGAATATGTGTCTAGTATTTTTGTTTAATCTAACTGACGGACTAAATATAATTATAGTTTTTCAATGCAGTCATCAGCGCTAATGCATAGTAACACGCACAGGCTTGTAAATCTATTATATTAGTGAGATCATTAGTCCGATGTTGGTCTGGGACTTAAAAAAGAATGTGCCAACTGTGTTGCCTAGCATGTCGTAAAAGGCGACTAATGGTATATGGGGTTGTGGGTACGTGATTGTGTAGGCGACGAGCTAGCCATTTGTCACTACTATTTCACAATTTTCCATCTAACCTAGCCCAGTTTAGTTTTAGGCTGAAAGTGGTTAAAGGGGCCTGCTGTTCCTTTGACTCGCCTACCCCTTCGGGGATTATGGGCGTGATGTTATGTTTTGTTTGTTTTTATGTAGTGAGATCATAAACTTACGATTTTTCAGATTCCTGGCGAATATGAGACGGCCATATGGAACGAGGGAGGCCGATACTACATTTACCACCCATGGCCAGCTGACCGTTATGGGTACAGGGTAAGATGATTTCGATCAGTGGTTAAAGATAAATCGGTCTATGAAACCATGACAACTTCATTTTATTGTGACTGTGGAATCAACACTTGGAGCTTGGCGGTGAGGGGTTGGCAACAACAGCTTGGCGGTGAGGGGTGCTTGCACATCCATCAATATCTTTGTTATGTCCCGTGCTTAGTCGGGGTCCGCTTAGATCGTGTTTCAGAATTTAGCGAGTCTGGTAATTACATTGAAGGGACTACTGATCTGACCATCGTAACCCTAAGATAGGGGAACCTAGACATTTTTTGGACAAATCCAAAGTTATTTGAATTTGCTGGTTTCATTACATTGAAGCGACTACTGATGTGACCATCGTAACCCTAAGATATGAGAACTAGACATTTTTTGGACAAATCCAAAGTGATTTGAATTTGTAGGTTTCATTACGATGTTTTCCCTCTCCGCCGAGCTAGTGGTATAAATACGTACATAGATTTGAAAAATCCAGAGGTACGTGCCCGGGTTTGAACCCGCACTACTCGGTTACGAAGCGCGTGTCCTTACCATTGAGCTACCAGCGCTCTCAAGCGGGTGCCTGCCCAATAACTATATGTGTAACCGTCATCAGATATCTAAAGGGTACGAAATCGAGCGGGCTCTTCAACAAAGTATCCGGACTCGGTAAATTCAGAATCATGGACCCCGACTAAGTACAGACAAGCTCTAGGATGATCACCCAAGTCTGTTCCACATCCCAGGTGGGTCTCCAAGACGGCGGCAAGGCGTGCCTGCTGTACTTCACGCGCGTCTCGCGGCTCTGCGACCACTTCATGGAGAGCGCGTCCAGCATGAAGCGGAAGCCGTTCAGCATCTCGGACGTGAACGTGTTCGAGCAGAAGGAGATGCCTGACCCGCTGAATAAGCTTAAGCGTGAGTTGTTAGCGGGGTCATCATTATTTTAATGATCATCGTCATCGCCAACATCACTTCCATCGTAATAACTATCGCTATCATCATATAAAAATCATAAATGTAACCATCATCATTTTCGCCATCATAGCTATCTATCGTTATCGTCACTACTCCAATCACAATCAATATTACCGTCATAATCATCACTGGTATCATCGTCATGTTCATAATCATCAATATCATCTTCCCAAGAGTGACTTCCTGGTCAGCTTGTAATTTTACGTTGGCACAGATGTGATACGTCTGGTGTTTCAGATGGATTAAAGCTACCGTCACCACTTTCTATCCAGATTGTACGTTTATTTGCCATATTTAGTGATTTGTGAAATCCCTCAAGGCAGTCACTTAAAAAGACTACTAAATTAAGTTCAAGTGGACTCTGATTAGGATCGGATCATAACGCCATCGATAAAATGGGAAAGTCGACACCGTTTATATTTGACTAACTAACTAAACTTCATGCCACCTCCCTAGCGGAGTAGGCAGAGAGAACCGAACGCCATATGGCACGGTCCTTACACACCTCACTCGCCTCTTCAACATTCATGATCCTTTTCATACAAGCTCTACGGTTTTTATGACTTCTAACATCACCTTCTGTTAAAAGTGTTTTTTTTTTTAATTTTGTAATATCAATTCCGTAAAAGAAAGTATCGTAGTATGTTGTAAAACCTCATTATCTTACAAAAACTGCTTGATATTCAGTAAGTTAACTAGGTATACGAATTAGTGACGTCATATCTTGACAAGCTCATACAAAATCTATGAAGTGATTGCGTTTTGACAGCTTTTTCTTTTTGACAGTATCTCAATGTATTTGACTGGGTGTTAATATCCAATATTTAAGTATATACCTATTTGTAATACCACTGTTGTTTCTGATATCCGTAACACAAGTGCTTATGCTACTTACCTCGGAGTCAGATCAATGTATGTGATGTTGTCGGATATTTATTTTATATTTATTTATTCATGTCTATACCTCTTTTTCATTCACATTCACAGCGATCGCCCCCAACCGCTGGATCGTTCGAGGCCACTTCCACGAGGCTGACGAGAGGTTCCCGGAGGAGCATCGGGGGCGGCAGGCCACTCCCGCGTCCATAGCTGCCATAGCCATGGCGCATATTGTGGAGCCGGCCGCGTGGACCGCTGAGGACATTGACGAGGTGTATTTAATAGACTACTGATTAATTTAGAAAAGGAGAAAAGTATGTGCCAGGATTTGAGCAAATGGAAGGATGGTAGTATCTGCTTTATCTCTTGGGGAACTGTGTGATGCTATGTATGTATGTAGGTATATGTACTTGTTAGTCTGGGACTCGAAAAATAATGTATTAACTATCTTCTTTTTTTTTTAAACAAGAGGAGGCAAACGAGCCTCATGATCACCTGATGATAAATGATCCTTAGTTCATGGGCACCTTCAATACCAGGAGAATTGCCATTCTTCGTTAAGGATGTCGTAAAAGACGATTAATGGCGTATAGGTTTTGGGCTTGTGGTAATTTAGGAGATTAGACCTCTTGTTACTATACTATTAAATTAAATAAAATTAAATTAAAATACATTTATTGCTTTCCTCATTAAGTACATTAGACAAATACATACAGATACAGATTGTGTTATAGGAAGGCAATAGGAGATGGATCAGCATAGGCTCATCTAAGATCGGAGATCCTCGATGACGCTGTTTTTTATCCATTCCCGCTTCTCTTATGCTCTTAATCGAGAAATGGGCCTTGAGGGCTAATAACATAGTTTCTAAAATACAATGTTAGTGTGTATGTGTGTGTTAGTGTGTATGTATGTGTCTCGTGATGAAGTGTGTATGTGTAAGTGTGTTGTGTTGTGTGATGATGTGCGTTTAGGTGTACGTATGTGTGTTGTAAAGTATAACCCTATTTTTTTTTTTTTTTTATTTTTTTTTTATTTAAAGTAATCTTTCAATTTAAGTAGTTTCCAGTACCCACTGATGAGATCTTGTGCAGCTAATTGTTTACTCAGTAAAGCTGTCTTGTATTTATTATTGAAACACTCTACACTCACACTCACTATCATAGTTTTCCGTCGAAGCCACATTTAATTTTACGTATACTTATTTGGCTAAATGTATTTTATGGAGCTCATTGCCCCTTGGTCTCTGCCTACCTTTTCAGGGATTACGGAGGTGATAGTAGAAAAAAAGTAGTTGGCTAGCTGGTGATAGATCGGGAGGTTCATCACTAGCACCCCATGCTAGTGATGAACTGGTGGTGTGTCTCTTTCCGTCCATTGGAGGGGCTTACGCACTAAAACCCTGGGGTGTTTGCCCTCTCGGGCATTATCAAGGCATTTCTCCGGGAAAAAAAAGAAAAAAGTACTTATATAAACATCTTAGACCGGACCTCATACACCCCATATTTCATCACAGGAACAATTAGTGCCTTTAAATGCCAAGCCAACATGAGATTCATTTACTATTATCCACTATTCCCTAGACTCTAATCCGAGGCGATACCCTGTACCAAAACACGATGGAGCACCTCGAACGCATGGGCATCAGCCTGGAGTCGCCAAAGAACGAAGAAGAAGCTGGCGAGGAGGAGGAGCAGGGCCCCACCGGGTACCTGGCCGCCGCGGACGTGCTGGGCCGCTTCAAGATCTCGGAGTACGACCACATCGAGACGGAGGTCATGGACAGCGCGCTCAGCGGTGAGTGGCGGCTCCTTCAAGCCCTTTATAGAAGGTATTAGGTAGGTTTGACAAGCTCGATGGCGCATTCAGTATTGACCCTGCCCCATGCGACAAGAGTTGTGGGTTCGATCCCCACCCAGGACAAATATTCGTATGATGAATACTCGTATTTGTTCTGTGTCTGGGTGTTTATATCCAATATTTAAGTATATTTATGTATATTTTGTAATACCACTGTTTCTGATATCCGTAACACAAGTGCTGAAGCTACATGAATCCTGATATTTATTATTATATACAGTATTCCCAATACTTTATGCGCTATATACACCAAAGCGACCTATGTCAGCGGGCTATTAGCTAATAGGTGTATTGCTCTTTACGCTTTTCTGTGGGGGTAGGCGGATAATACACAATTTCGCTTCTTCCTAATTCATTAATTGCTTCTTCCCCTTTCAGGCCAGCTGAACCCGGAGAAGGGCTCCGGCATCCTCTCGCTCAAGGATTCCCTCAAGCATCTCTTCAAGGAGTACAGCTACGGAGTGGTGACCGCGCGCGGCGGCTCCACAGCGGTGTGGAAGCATGACAACCACTTGTACTTCTTTGATCCTCACGGGTGTGATGAGAATGGTGGGTTGGCATTTTCTATCCTAACAAGAAGTTAATATTCTTTTCTTAATAGGCAAATTTACTTAATACTTTAAGTAATCCCTGAATTTGTTGAGCCCAATCAGAAACCATAGTCTAATCCCGGCATACCTCCAGGATTCCGGGGTTGTGGGATAAAAAGATTGCTCGATATTGTATTTTCTAGTCAGGGCTTGTCGCGATACCTGCGTCCTTCCACATAATAATAATAAATCTATTGACGACTCTTCGCAGGCGCTCCGTCCGAGGAGCCTCGCGCGGCAGCCGCTCTCATCCGTATTGCTGGTGGGGTGGACGAGCTGGCGAAGGTGATCCTTGGCAATCTGGCGCCGGGCGCCGACGACAGCTTCAACATCTCGCCGGTGTGCGTCAGCGCCAGCCGGCTGGTGCCCGAGCTGGGCGCGCCAGAGACCAAGCTGGAGGTACGGGATGCGCCTAGTTATTGTGTTGAAGAGACTGTCATTTGACTGTGTCTGTGTGGGGAAAACGCTTCATCATCGTTTTTGCAGCGTCAAAGACGAAAGCCAGCCGGAGACGAAGATGCGAGATACGTGGGGTGGTATATGTTTGTGGTACAGGAGCCTGTGGGAATAGATTAGGATCCACCCTGATGGTGATCGTCATTATTACAGTGAAGTGTCTTGCTCCTTTGAGAAAATCATTATCATTGTCTTCTTAATATCATGTCCTGTTAATGACGGTTTTCAAAATTACAAAAACCGCCAGATGGCACGAGGTAGTCTCGTGGTCTTATCACTGTCACTATTGGCTCCTTGTTGACAGCATGTCAGTTTGGTCTGACAACTAACCAATGAGGAGGGTGACAAGACCGCAAGTCACAGTTACGCCATCTTTTGGATGTTTTAATTTAAAAAACCCTCATTAGGCAGGATCTGCTTGAACGAGGATGAGGTTTTGGATGAAGCGAGCCTAATTGAAGCGACTGCCATTGGACTTGCTTCTGTTGAAATAGGCATTCTCTAGTGATAAGTAGTGTGCAAACCATGTTCTTGGATTTTGCAAAGCTGGTTGCATGAATCAGCTTCTTCATAGCGTTATGACTCGTATTTGGACAGGGGTCGTTCGGATCGTGATTATGGTTCAAGTGGAGCTGGTTCCTCGTATCAGCGTTGTCTTCGTCGAGGTCCCTTTGGATCGCGACGTTAGGTGCGGGCCTGGGTTTGATCCAACACCCCTCGGTTGTGAGGCGCATGTCCTTACCATTGATAGAAATTGAGCTGCATTTGTCTATATGTCATGAGCGGTGGTAGCTCAATGGTAAAGACACGCGCCTCTTAACCGAGGAGTGCGGGTTAAAACCCGGGCACGTACCTCTGGATTTTTCAAATTTGTGTACGTATTTATACCACTAGATCGACGGTGAAGGAAAACAACGTGTTGAAACCTGCAAATTTAAATAACTTTGGATTTGTATCCATGATCTAAAAAATGTCTGGTTCCCCTATCTTGGGGTTACGAAGGTCAGATCGGCAGTCGATTCAATGTAATTACCAGACTCGCTAAATCCTGGATCATGGTCTAATCTGACCCCGTCAAAACACGGGACATAACGCTAGGAAGATGATGATGAGCTGCATTTGTCTCTTTCTGCAATATTTCTTCTTCTTTTACCAGAACAAGCAATTCGAGTGGATCACCAAGGGCACCGCAGCCATCCTGATGGGGCCCCGCGGCGAGAATACTGCCCTCGGGAAAGCGGCGCAGAAAGTGGGGGTCGGGGTGAGTTGGGGGTTGGGTCTAGGGGAGGGTACCTATTGAAGCAAAATACAAATCCTACTATCCTAGTAATATTATAAATGCGAAAGTTTTTTTAAAGTGAAATAATATCGTTTATAATCGGTTTTATCTCTCAATCGGTTTAAATGATACCTGGAGCGACATCGGTCTGTGTCAAGTCTTTACGAAATCTAAAATGTATGTGACTGACCAGATATGGTAAGGCTAATACCGCACTCTTCGTCTTTTCGATATGACCCGTTATATCGTCTGCGCAGGACGACGACATGGCCGGACGAACGTTCGCGCTGCCGGCGGCGGCTGCTTTCGCGGCCGCCACCGACTCGGTGCCGCCCCCGCATATGCACCAGGATCACATGTACAACTTCCTGGGTGAGTGGGGGGAGTACGGGGAGCATCGACTTGTATGTAAGCGGGACTGTCTCGCTTTGTGCGTTGACTACACAAACGAGATTTTCATTTTTGTATCGAGCAGAGTATATTGCACGTAATGAATGTATTGGAGGAACGTAGAATGTGGTGACATAGCGGTGGTAACTCAATGGTAAGCAGGCAGCTCATATGCGGTGCTAGGTGCTGGGTCAAACCTGGGTACGCAGTACGGATTTTTCACATCTATGTACCACTAGCTTGGTGGTGAGGGATACATACTATCGTGATGAAACCTGCAGCAAATTGTTCCAAATTGTTCAAAGATAATTATGATTTATACACCTTTGTTTAAATCGTGTTGAAAGGAGTAACTATCAAGTTTCTTGCCGGATTCTTCTCGGTAGATACAACATTCCGAACCGGTGGTAGAATCATATAGATTTACTTGCATTTGACGATTTATAAGTGTTTCCTTTAAAAGTATAACCTATAAGTATAAATAAATAATATTTTGACTTTGACTTTGACCTTCAAACAAACGTAAATATGTGACCATGGTTCAAATTGTCAGGTTCTCCTGTCTAAAGGTTCCGAAACTAATATCTGATAGGCAGTTGCCTTATCATCATCCTCCTAGCGTTAAGTCCCGTGCTTAGACGAGGTCCGCTTAGACCATGATCCAGGATTTAGCGAGTCTGGTAATTACATTAAAGCGACTGCCGATCTGACCTTCGTAACCCTAAGATAGGGGAACCAGACAATTTTTGGATCATGGTTAAAAATCCAAAGTTGTTTGAATTTGCAGGTTTCATCACGATGTTTTCCTTCGCCGTCGAGCTAGTGGTAGTTGCTTCAATGTAATGTAATTTTATCTATAAACTTCCACTGCTCATTATAATTATTATGGGTATAGTTCAGTCAAATAAGGGATTGACGGCTTTTTACTTCACATTCCGAGATTGACCCGGTTTTTCGACTTTTGAATTGACCATATGTTCTCAAAGGTCTTGATCCCTCCAACAGTTATAATACCTAAATTCTAATTTCTAGACGCCGGCGCTGACTACTATCTTCAGCACACGAAAAAGACGGGCCGCAAGGAGATCGTGCCCGAGGATCTGACGGAGAAGTTCGCGATGGGCGCCAACACGTTCTCTATAGAGCTGGGCGAGCCGATACGACTGCCGCTGAGGCTGCCTGATGAACCGGCTGCGGTGAGGAGGATCTTCATTTATTTGGCTAGATGAATGAGAGGCTAAGAGTTGTAAGGTAGGGCTACAGACAGCAACATGCCTACGGAAAGGCATATAGGTCGGGGCTTGTTGCTAAACGATTGGACTTGATGGAGAATCAGTTCCCGGAATTCTCAACTGAGTCAATTTAGTTGCTGAAAGGCTTCGGGAGAAGTAATAGTTTATTTTTGACTGGCCTGTTGGTCGAGTGGTAACAGACCCTGGCCACGAAACCGAATGTCACGGGTTCGAATCCCGCTAGGGGCAAATGCTTCGTGTGATGAGCATGGATAATTGTACTCGAATCATGGATGTTAAAAACTATTTAAAGTATGTCAATCCGTTCGCCTAGTTTCCATAAGACAAGCATATTAAATGCTAAGTTTGGAACTAGGCAAATGGTGTGGCAGTCTGGAGAATTTATTTATTTTATTTACTAATGACTACCAAGGGTGAAGGTCAGTGGCGTAGCTACCCGGGGGCAGGAGGGGCAATGTCCCGGGGCCCCCAAACTCGGGGGCTCTAAAACCAGCCTTCCCCACCTCTAGGAAAAAAAAAATGTCGCCTGGATCTAAAGCTGCATACGCCCATGGGCCCCAGTTTCTGTTTTGCCCCAGGGACCTTGGTTACCTAGCTACGCCCCTGGTGGAGGTGCTGAAAGGGTACCACCGAGCTTGATTAACACGTGGTGTAGCCTATTGGTAGATTATTTTAACTCACTGTTGGATCTGCTGGAGAAGTTTGCAACTTCACTGACCGCGATGAGGAGTTATCATCATTTAAATGTCAAGGCGACATCGGCGGCCCGATTGAGATTGCATGGTTAAATAAGTGCAGTTGTATTTAGAAAATCATTATTTTGCCATATCCAGGAAGGCGAGGAGGCTGGCGGCGGCGGCGATGAAGTCGGTGAAGAAGCTGAGGAG
Source organism: Glyphodes perspectalis (assembly GCA_951394215.1). NCBI lineage: Eukaryota > Metazoa > Arthropoda > Insecta > Lepidoptera > Crambidae > Glyphodes > Glyphodes perspectalis. The sequence goes on along the minus strand of OX596230.1, from coordinate 5,827,523 downwards.
GAAGAAAAGGAGCCTCCTTTGAAGCGTAAGTGCACTTGATGGGCTTTAGGAGAAGGGCGGGCTTTTTGGTTCGAGATTTTAGTTTGGGGGAGGAAGGGGAAGTTTAAAAAGGTTGTAGTGACTATATAATGTAAAAAGTCACATGGTTAGTTCCAAAATACTTAATTTTGAAAATACCATCAATCAATTTGTTCAGTTCAGTTCAGTACCGCGCAATCATGGGCAATACATTTAATCTTGTTAAATTTCAGCCTTATAAAGTGGTGAGGAATTTCTAATAAAATTTATGGTGTCAATTATATTTTTTTTCCTTGTCTTATTAATACCATTACGAGCATCTAACTAACTAAACATCACGCCACTTCCCTAGCAGGGTAGTCAGAGAGAGCCGAGAGGAGCAGGAGCATCTTAGATATTGTTAAACGGATTGTGACGTCGTTTTGCAGAGATCAAGGAGGCCCTCTTCAAGATGTGGTACGACCAGAGCAAGCCGAATCACGTCGCTCTCTTGGTGGGCGACTACCACCAGCTGGGCGTGTGGATGGCTGTGGGGGGTAAGGTGGTGGCCTTCGACCCCGCCCCTACAATGGCGAAGGGGATGCTCACTTCGCAGAGGATCAAGAAAGGTAGATAGAATATACGATTGCAACAATCCCTGCAGAGGTAGTCTGAGAAGTAATAAGTAAACTTAAATTATGTGGTGACATCTATCTGGCAATTTTTTAAACAGACCACTCGCATTGGATCTTTGCGAGTTAAGTGTAAGCTTCAAAAAATTAATTTTACTAATGATATTGCTTATGATGACAATGTTAATGATGATGTTGACGATGTAATTTGTGTGACAGGTGATGAGATACGACTACAGCGCATCAAAGACGAGATGGCCGGCGAAGGCGGCGGCGGCGGTGAAGAAGGCGAAGATGAAGAGGCCGGTGGTGGTGAGCACTTTGATGATGTGTCGGCGATGAACTGAAATTTTGTATCTAATTGTTCCAAAAGAATTCAGGTAGATTGTTTTGTTGAATTTATGAAAATGTATTGCAAATGTATACTGGACTAGTCGTGGTCATGCGCTGATTCTCCAAAAAAATGGTGTCAATAATGAACCCTTGTCGGCGTGGCGCTTATGTGCGCTGAACATTTCGCAAATATGAGCACATATTTTTTTATTTATTTTTCAAACAAATATTGACGAAGATACAATGCTTTAAAGTTGCGCGTGACGTCACGCTTTCGTACAATTTTTACTAAATAGTGACGTCGCAAGCCCCCACTCCAAAACTTTGATGCTCTTTATCTTTGTATTTTTTTGTTAATTTGATAAAGCGAAAAATACCTATACGTCTAGTATTTTTATATAATCTAAATGACGGACTAAATAGAATTATAGTTTTTTAATGCAGTCATATTGCGCACTTTGCGTAGTGAACTGACTTGGTGCAATGGCGTGGCGCAGAACATAATAGTTCTAAGAGACTTCTAAGAGGCCTCCAGAGAGGCCCTGAAAGCGCAAGATCGGCATTTTGATACTGTTGCCCTTACGACTTTTCCTGATGGCATGATATGACGTATCCTTTCCCCCCCTCAGAGGGCGAGGAGAAGCCGGAACCGGAGCCGGAATTCGTCCCCCCGGAGGCGTGTCCGGCGCTCATGGTGTTCTCCAGCCCTGGGGAGTTTATCGACAAACTGAGTAAGCGTTATTAGAGTTAATATTTATAGACATCTGTCTAATATACCAAAAAATATCATGTAACTATAATAGTTCCAATGAGCCTGCCAACAGATGGCGTTGATCGAAAATGTATTAACGCTTTACGTTCTACAACACGCTAACGAATTTATTCTCGCCACTATATATGCACCTAGCTAGTGGAAGTACTTTTAATCTATTCAGGCCAATAACCAAAAATGTGTTTATCAACCAGTTTCTATTAGTTTTATATTACAAAAAGGTCATTTTATAATAGACCCAGCAAATTTTCAACCAGCTGGTATGCTAACAACAGGGACTAGTAAAAAAAGACGGACTCCGCGTCACCGAAGTTGAGGCACAGGCCAAGCTCCAACTTGACACGCAACTTACACCACATATCAACACAAGCCTTCCAAATAGGAAAATCACTCACACGTTGATATGAGGTGGTTTCACGCTGTAGTATGACAGCGCGGAGTCCTTCTTTTTTGACTAGTCCGTGGCTAACACATTAAAATCAAAATGGTCCATAGCCATAAAAAAGTCGGGAACCCGTGGTCTACATAGATTCTACTACAGACTACACATTCTGATCCTACATCATTTTTTTCAGCTCTCCAAGGCCCGTTAGACAAGAAGCAATGCCTTGCCCCCTACAAGCTGTACCCGGTGAAGGTCGTCAATGAGCTCACTTCAGTGCTGAAGGAGAAAAAGGGCTCTCCGCCCAAGGGCGAGGGCGAGGAAGGCGGCGCTGATGAAGAGGGTGAGATATCATCAAAATTTAATGTAGTGCAGGTTTTTAGAGCTAAGTAGATATAACCATGTTGTTAGAACTAGGAATTTTGGTTGAGTTGTTCGTGTTTTTTTAATGAGGGTTTTAACAAATACAAAAACCGCCAGAAGGCACGACGGAGTCTCGTGGTCTTATCACTGTCACTATTAACTCCTTGTTGACAGCATGTCAGTTTGGTCTGACAACTAACCAATGAGGAGGGTGACAAGACCGTACGTCACAGTTACGACATCTTTTGGATGTTTTAATTCAAAAGCCTGGAAAGGATGACTTCAATGACTTTATTTATTAGACTAATTTTGTTTTTTAATTGAATAGTTCGTGTTTATGGTAATGGTAATGGTATGGACGACTAATATTGTATGTTTGGATGACTGGTGTTTTATAATTGTTTGACTCGTCTTTCATGATATGATGGCTCGTAGTTTTGGCTTATGTCTTTGATGGATGGCTGGTATTTTTTTTTTCTTAATATAAATGCTTGTTGATAGGAAGACGACTTGTCTTTTGATCCGAAACCTCATCTAAAGAAAGGATCACTCGTGTTTAACACGCGATTGGGTACTTCGATTTTGTAATACATGAATATATTTTGTAGTATGTATATTTTTTTTTGGAGTGTAATATTCTTTAATAGACTTATTTTTTTTGTATTCTAAGAGATTTTTTTTGATGGTGACATATTTACTTTTTGGTTTAGAGCGGTGGTAGCTCAATGGTAAGGACACGCGCCTCTTAACCGAGGAGTGCGGGTTCAAACCCAGGCATGTACCTCTAGATATTTCAAATCTATGTACATATTTATACCACTAGCTCGACGGTGAGGGAAAACATCGTGATGAAACCTGCAAATTCAAACAACTTTGGATTTGTAACCATGATCCAAAAAAACATTGTCTGGTTCCCCTATCTTAGGGTTACGAAGGTCAGATCGGTAGTCGCTTCAATGTAATTACCAGACTCGCTAAATCCCGGATCATGGTCTAAGCCCCCGTCTAAGCACGGGACATAACGCTAGGAAGATGATGATATTTACTTTTTGGTTCTTGCTTTTCGGTTGGTTGATGTGTGTCTGTCTGTATGTGTCAACAGAGCAAGAGATCCTCGTGGAGGCGCTGGAGGACGCGGCGTTCGGGCGCCACTACACGCGGCTGGGGCGCGCGAGCGCATCCCTGCGCGGGAACGTGGCGCAGGGCGAGGGGTACTTCATGGACGTGCCCAACAGGAATAACCAGGTGCGAACAGATGAGAAGTCTTAGAAATCTTAAAGATTTAGAAACCTAGCTGGGTGCAGTACGATTGGGATGTTGGCACCATTTATATTTAATTTAGAAATATCATTTCTGAAAAAAAAAGTATCGTAGTATGCTGTTAAGCCTTATTGTTTTTGTATCATATTGAGTCTTAAATTTTTAATTTTACAAAAACTGCATAATATTAAGTCAGTTGACTATACAAACTAGTGACGTCACACGTTGACAAGCCCATACAAAATCTATGAAGTGATTTCGTTTTGACAGCTCTTAAAAAGTATCTCAATTGACTAGCCAGTCAACATCCCTATTTTAGCTGTGCTGGTTCAATACCTACTAGAGATTGGAATGCTGGGTCAGGCAATCCGGCTGAGTCCAGCACAATTTTAGCAAATAATGCCGCTAGATTGCAATCCCTAGTTCGCATTTGGCCCTTTTCGAATTCGGCCCTATATGCATATTGGATCTATGTGTATTTGGCTTTATTCGCAGTTGGCCCCTTTCGTAGATTGCCTCCATTCGTATTTGGCCCCGTTCTCAATTTAACCCCGTTCGTTACACAACCTCATTCACTTTTTTCCCCATTTAGTTTATTTTGAAAATAGTGGCATTCGCATTTAGTCCTAACTTTATATTTTATGATAAACATCAGAAACTTTACAATGGACTTTGACCCTTGGGTAAATTGTTACCATTGGTTAAATCTAAAAAAGTTGGCTAGAAATCTGGCTTTTACGTATTTCTCTACCTACCCAGGACGCCGCTAACTCCGCGATGGGCATAGTCGTGGACCACATAGAGCCGTACCCGTTCTGGAAGCCGCAGCTGGTGGACGCGATCCTGAAGTACGGCGACCGTCTCTACACGATGTCGCTGCCGAAGGCGGCCGCGCCGCCGCGCCTGCAGCCCTACGAGGTGGAGCCGCAGTTCCACGTCACCAGTTTTAATGTGAGTGGTGACTCTACTTTTGTTTGGTGGTCTCTATAATTGCAGGAGAGGTCTACCTTTTTGGCGGACTCTGAATTTTTAAGTAGGGTCTGTTTTTTGTGGACTCTATGTTGGTCAACTCTACTAGACACTTTTGTAGTAAGTTTACCCTTAGTTTTTTCGTCGGCTTCTTCTCAGTAGAATCTACATTTTAAAGCAATAATATTCACCTTTATTTTTTTTTTTTGTAAAAAGTGCCGATTTATAAGTGCTTTCTTGTTGCCTACAGTAAAATACGTATCTATACTTATAATAAATCTGTAGAGAGGTCAATTCTGTACATGAAATATATTTTCAAAATAACTATCAGGGGGTGATTAGTGATCGATACTGATGCCAAAAATGCAATCAGTAAAATTTTTGTCTATCTGTCTGTCTTGTATGTTCCTTATAGAAACAAAAACTACTCGACGGATTTTAACGAAACTTGGTACATTATCCTTCATACTCCTGGGCAGGTTATACTATACTTTTCATCACGCTACAATCAACAGGAGCAGAGTAGTAAAGGGAAATGTTGGGAAAGCGGGAGAAGTTACTCCATTTTTTAAACTTCCGTCGCGTGTGCAGCCTTAATGGTTAAAGTTACATAGAAATCAGGTATGACGGAAATAGTCTTTATAATATTAACCATAAACGCGGGTGAAAACGGTGGCACAGCTAGTTATTTTATAAACCTCATTAAAATCTAAGTACAACTCTATAATAAAGTCGCTTTTCCAAGTAAAATTTGTATGGTATTAAACTAACTAAACTTCACGCCACTTCCCTGTATGGTATTATTACTACAATATAATGTTTTCGTAGGTAAAACTGGATATGGAGCCTAACGCGGTAGTCGGCGACATCAAAGCCGGCGAAACGGGAGGCGTGCTTAACATCAGAAGAGGCTTAGCCAGGTTCTTTGAGACGGTGAGCTTGTAGAGTATTTTCTATTAATATTCAAGGAGCGGTGGTAGCTCAATGGTAAGGACACGCGCCTCTTAACCGAGGAGTGCGGGTTCAAACCCGCGCACGTACCTCTGGATTGTTCAAGTCTATGTACGTATTTATACCACTAGCTCGACGATGAAGGAAAACATCGTGATGAAACCTACAAATGCAAACAACATTGGATTTGTAACCATGATCCAAAAATTGTCTGGTTCCCCTTTCTTAGGGTTACGAAGGTCAGATCGGCAGTCGCTTCAATGTAATTACTAGACTCGCTAAATCCTGGATCATGGTCTAAGCGGACCCCGCCGAAGCACGGGAGATAACGCTAGGAAGATGATAATTCAAGGCAATTTCCGGTGTTGGCCTAGGACTTGAAAATAATTTTCCAACTGTGTTTCTTTCTAGCATGTCGTAAAAGGCGACTAATGGTGTATTGGGTAATTGATTTGTGATTGTGCAGGCGACGTACTAGTCACTTGTCTCTATATTTTCAACATTATTTCATCCAACGTAACTCCTGAACGTTCTTTACGCGCGTAATGATGAATGCGCGTCAACGCGTTTGAACTAAATAATAATAATAATAAATTCTTCAGACTGACACACAAATTCCCTAGTTCCAAACTAAGCTTTTATAAACTTGTGCTATAGATACTATACTAGGTGAACGGATAGACATGCTTAAATACGTTTTATAAAAATCCATGACTCGAGTACAAATGTCCATGTTCATCACACGAAACATTTGCCCCTAGCGGGATTTGAACCCGCGTCTCTTGATTTAGTGGCCAGGGTTTCTGTGTCTGACCACTCGACCAACAGGGAGTGAACGGTGAATTGGTCGATATTGATCTTGTTTTGACGATTTTATAAGTGCTTGATTTTTCTTTAAATGTGGTTTGAAAGGCTTATTTTTTATAGGTCCACCATGACGAGTATTTCTTCTTTCAGTACAAACACGGAATACTCTGCGCTAAAGACTACTGTGTTGGCGTGTGGAAGGGGGCCGACGACAAGTCGTTCTGTCTGTGGGACCCCCACTCGGTGGCCCCCAACGGGCGGACCTCCCCCGGGGGCGCCGCATGTATAGTCGTGTTTTCGGAGCTGGATGAGCTCGCTGAGACCTTCAAGGCCAATGTTGAGGATCTGGGCAGAGCTGGGTCTAATGGGTGAGATTATTTTGCAGTGTTTGTTGTTGGGAGTGCAGAGTTATTTAGTTAGTAAGTTAGTGAGTGGAATGCGCTGCCCGCATCCGTGTTTCCGCAAGATAATCCCTCTGCCTTTAAAGTCAGGTAGACCAAACATCCTCTAGGGAAGCTCGGCCCATCGTCGACATTATCTTGACCCTGCGTCCAGATTAATGTCAAGAGCAACCCTATTCAATGTAAACCCCAGTAAAGGGATAGGATTGGGCGTATCGCTCCTCTGTATAGGGTTCAGGGATTGCAGGCCTGATGGTATGTAACTATTAGTTAGTTAACTAACTAAAACTAAAATTTAGGCCACTTTCCTAGCGGGCAGAGAGAACCGAACGCCATATGGCACAATCCTTACACACCTCACTCGCCTCTTCAATATTTATGATCCTTTTCATACAAGCTCTATGGTTTTTATGACTCCTAACATCACCTTCTGTTAATACACTATCTGGACGTGGTAGGTGAGCCTGGGCCTTCCGCGGCTCCTATATCCTTTTTTAGATGGTACGTTTGTATGTATATATATGTATATATATGTACGTAAGAGATCCCATGTTGACCTGGCACCTGAGCTTCTTATGCAATGTGGTTAATTTTATAAGATCCCTAATCCTAAGCTATTCCGTCGCAAGAGATAGGATTTTCCTGTGTTGGTCTGGGACTTAAAAAAATACTAACTTCAAATATTATGTTCCTTGCCGAGCATATCGCTAAAGGCGACTAATGGTATACTGGGTGTTCAAGTTAACCGCCTGTAGGTACTACTTTCACTCAGTTTCCATAAATTCAATTCAATATTATTTTTGGGTAAAAGTAACCCTTCAATCACTTGTAAGCAGCAGGCAAATGTTGCCCATAAATTCTAGAAATCCCGTGAAGAACCAGTATTTTTTTCACACTAGTAGTGTTTTTATAACCGCCGAGCTACCGAAACGCTGCTTAACCCCACCTAAAATCCCCTACAGCTTCGGCATAACACCAGTGAAGGTGTTCTGGGAGATATCGAAGCTGCCCGGCGGCGTGACGGCGCAAGGGGCCGTGCCTGACGAGGGGTACGAGTGGAAGGTGCTCACCGCCTACGTGGAGACGGCGCGCGGGCGCACCATACTGAGGGGGACGAGGCCGCCGGATTTGGTGAAGTGAGTATTGGGTTGGGGGAGAGGAATTTAATGAGGGAGAAGACTTAGGGGGAATTGGGGAATATATAACGTTCTTCGAGGCTGAGATTCTACGAGACGCCGTGCTGGATGCGGGATATGAGGCGAAAGTATATGATAGATCCTACCTCTACAGGAACCAGTTGAGAGAGCTTTGGGAGGAGGCAGTTTTAGAGTCTTGTTGAGTTTTCTTTCGAGAATCTTTGGGGTTGAATTGTACAAGAAGGCGTGCAATGGCAGTTAAATTGTGTTGGCGGGAGATCATGCGTTTTTATGGCTGGAGGAAATTTCGTTGAAAGCCACTGGTCGGTTGTGGTGAACCCGGAAATTTGCCCAGTTTATTTCATCTTTTGAACCACGAAGTTTCAACCCTTTTTTTTTTGTTTCGCGAAGAAATGCTTTACGCACCGTCACGTACCCTATCCGGGGGGGCAGGGTGGTGTGTGGGACTCCCGGGGACCCTTAATTAAAGGACCCCTGCTCCGGCCAAGATGGTAGGGGCCGGGGTATACCCACCAAAACTTCGCGGTACCCCTCATCGCCTGAGTGGAGCTGTTTACGGGGATATCAGCTTAGCCGTCGCTGCCGTAAACACCTCCGGAAAGAAGTACCAACCCTTGGCTAATTACTTTAAGGGTCGCCAACGTGCTATTATCGCCGTGTTTTGCAGGCGCCAGAATACGGTTGTTTAGAAGGTGACATTCATGTCACATAAACATATTCACAACCAGCCTGCCCATTTCTCCATCAGATTCACCCGCGACGCGCTCCTCCAATCCGCTTGCGGCGCGATAGTGGCTGCGTGCATGTCGCACGTACGCCGGCCGCACCTGTGGACGCGCAACACGGTCGACGAGGTGATGGCGGTCGCGTGCCAGCTGTTCGCGTCGTCGCTCGGCGCGCTCGGCTACGAGTTCCGGCCAGGGGAGGACGTGCTGCTGCCGCTGCAGGTGGGCTGTGGGTTATGGCTGCAAGCCTTAGCGAGACTAATCGAGGCTCATCGAGATTCACCGAGAATCATCGAGCATCATAGAGGTTCAAGGTTCATTGAGACTCGTCTCATACATAGGATTTATATAATAATCACAGGCGAGACATAGAGACGGTTAGAGCCAGAAGCAACTACAGAACAAGAAGTTGGATGGAGCGAGATAGCAACCTCGCTGCGCCACAGTATGACAATAAATCTTAAGACTTAGATATAGAACTATACCCACTATAGCTTAGGTTGACTACCTTAGCTTCTAAATCGGCTTGAAATAAAATAAATTTTAATGGGATTTCCCAATTTGAACCAAAACTAGACTACACTTGCCTAACTAAGTTCGCATGATCAATATCACGAGTTTGATTCGGTATTTGTTTCTGCAGGTGTTGAAGCGATTCGTGCTCGGAGTGAATTACGTGCGGTACGACTTGGATGCAGTTTACTCTGGCAAGTTGGAGCAGAAGGAGCCCACTGCATTAACTGTCAGGTAAAAAATAGTAATGACATGATCCCAAAGGAAAATTTCTGAGGAGTAGTTCAACCCTGAGCACTATAGACTTTTCAAATTCAATGTAGCTTAGCGGCGAGAGAAAGCACTGTGAGGAAACCTGCACATCTAAAACAACTATGTATGTGTAACCATGATCCAAATTATCTGGTTTCCCTATCAAAGGGTTTATGAAGGTCGACTTAGCAGTCGGTTCAATGTCAGTTTACCAGATTCACTAAACACTGGATCGTGGTCTAAGCGGACGCTAAGAAGATCGTGTTTGATATATTTGTCTGGTAGCCCTAGTATCATGTTTCTGAGCTGATGGTAGTCTGCACAACTCTTGAATGGTTAGGAGTTAGCAGATGCTTCTTCGATACTCATTTGAATAGGCTTGATGTGTCACGTCTAAGCACGGGACATGACGCTATTACCATCATCATCATTATCCTTGCCGATACTATGATGATGATTGAATAGGCTCGCTGTAATAATAATAGGTGTGCTTTTGAGCGGTTCTCGAGGGCTGCCAAGGAGCTCAATTCTCCTTGTACTCTGCCTACCCCTTCGGGGATTGCAGGCGTGTTGTATACCGTATATTTGTATGTTTGTGCGTAAAAACACAAGGTGCGCTCTGGAGCGGTTCTTCGAGGGTCACACGCACGGCATCCTGTGGTCGGTGCCGCACGCGGTGGCCGTGTGGCGTGTAGCCGGGTCGCCAGCTTACTACATGATGGAGCCGCACGCCTGCGGGCCCACCGGGCTGCGCATCGACGCGCAGGTGGGTCACCGGCTGCGTCTCGAGTGGGGGGGAAGCTGTGTCCCTTGGGAGAACCTTGGAGAAAAACATTTTTGGCGTAATTATACCGTTTCGTGCCCGTAGCAATTTCTACGTTTGCGTCTATGCTTGACAATTCGCTTGAAATAAAATAAGATAGAGTGAAAATGTCTCCTTTTTTTGAAGTTGGTTGAAAAGGTGCTAGATTCGAAAAGAGTGACAGGCAGGACGATAAAATGACTGACGTCTCATTTTATCGTTCTTCCTGTCCATGGCCTTTCTTCATCCTCTGTATTTAGCTATTTGTGAATTAACTGAAAAGAACAAGCTTTTATACAATGGAAGAGAGTAAACACAGTCAGTCCCATGTTGGTCTGGGACTTAAAAAGAATGTGCCAACTGTATTTCTTGCCTAGCATGTCGTAAAAGGCGACTAATGGTATATCGGGTTTTGGGTTTGTGATTGTGTAGGCGATGAGCTAGCCAATTGTCACAACTTTTTCACAATTTTTCATCTAACCCAGCCCATTGTCCCATGTTGGTCTGGGACTTAAAAAGAATGTGCTATCTGTGGTTCTTGCCTAGCATGTCGTAGAAGACGACTGATGGTGTATCGGGTTTTCAGTATGTGATTGTGTAGGCGATGTGCTAGCCACTTGTCACTACTTTTTCACAATTATCCATCTAACCCAGTTTTGTTTCTGGCTGAATGTGGTTAAAGGAGCCTGCTGCCTTCGACTCTGCCTACCCCTTCGGGGATTATGGGCGTGATGTTATGTATGTATGTAGAGTAAACACGATAAATTAATAAAGGTGATAGAGATTCCAAGAGAGTGGTAGCTAGAGCGATAAGATGAGATAGAGTCGAGCGTCATCTTACTGGAACCGTTCTATCTCTTTTTGTGTGTGTATCTAAGATTCGAATGATATTTCAGGACGACGGTGCTGCCTGCGTGCTGACGTTTACATCACCGAAACTAATGGCTTTTGCGTGAGTATTTTTTTATTACTTGTCTGGCTTTAAGTTATACATCGTATAAGTATATTCTCACATATTATAAATTTGACTGACTCGATGGCGCATTCGGTAGTGACCCTGCCCCATGCGCCAAGAGTTGTGGGTTCGATCCCCACACAGGACAAACATTCGTGTGATGAATACTTGTCTTTGTTCTGTGTCTGGGTGTTAATATCTTATATTTAAGTATATATTTGTAATACTACTTGATTCTGATATCCGTAACACAGGTGCTTAAGCTACTTATCTTGGAATCAGATTAATGTATGTGATGTAGTCGGATATTTATTTATTTAAATGGTAGCTCTCAATCGTAGAACACGCGGCTCTTAACCAAGGGGTGTGGGTTCAAACCCAGGCACGTACTTCTGAATTTTTCAAATCTATGTACGTATTTATACCACTAGCTCGGCGGTGAGGGGAAAACATCGTGATGAAACCTGCACATTCCAAGAACTATGGATGCGTGACCTTGATCTAAAATTGTCTGGTTCCCCTATCTTAGGATTACAAAGGTCAGATCGGCAGTCGCTTCAATGAAATTACCAGACTCGCCAAATCCTAGATCAATGTTTACGGCGGACCTCGCACGGGACATAACGCTAGGAGCATGTTGATACTAAATAAATAAATAAATATCAGATTACATCAAATATGTACATTGATCTGAATCCGAGGTAAGTAAGCTTAAGCACTTGTGTTACGGATATCAGAAACAACAGTGGTATTACAAATATATACTTGAATATTGGATTTTAACATCCAGACACAGAACAAACACAAGTATTCATCATACGAATGTTTGTCCTGGGTGGGGATCGAACCCACAACTCTTGGCGCATGGGGCAGGGTCACTACTAAACGAGCCATCGAGCCAGTCAAAGTCACTAATATTATAAAAGGGCGACAGCTTGACTCCGGCATCCTGTTTGCTAAGTTGTTACGCCTAAAACACTTTATGGCTTGGTACTGGAACTTAGGACTCTCAAACCGTGAACCTTCATTAAGGACATGCCGCTTGTTATCACTTAGAAATTGATCGATCGCAAGGTATGAATAATTGCAGGTACCTCCAAAACATCCCGGTGACTGAGCGTCCGAAGCACGAGTTCCAGCTGTACGCCATGTCTATAGTCGTGCAGCCGATTAAGAAGCTTGGTGGGGTCGACCCGCCGCTGGTGCGAGCGCCGCCGGGCGTCAAGCTAGTGCCTGCTACTAGCAAGGTGAGAGGGAACGAGTGAGGGAAAGAAGGAGAGTGTGGAAATCAACTTAGTAGTGTATAATCCGAGTTATTACTGGAGAATTTGCAGTCTAGAACCTATTTTGCCAGTATAAAACTTAACTAAACAACGTAGAAGCCATCGCAATAGCCATAATAATAAGTTTAGTAGAATATAGTTTAGCAATGTAGAACCTAACTAAGCAGAGTAAAACTTAACTAAGCAATGCAAAATCCCTTTCCATAGTGTAGGAGACAACAGCAGTTTAGAACTCAACTAAGCAACTTTGCAGTGTAGACCCCAACCCAGCAGTGTAGATCGCAAACCAACAGTGTAAAACCCAATCCAGCAGTGTAGAACGCAAATCAACAATGTAGAATCCCGACTCAATTGCACATCCCGGCGTTCCCACAGGTGGGCATCGACGGCAGCCAGCGGCGCGCGTCGGAGCGCGATCGCAAGCACCCGCCTGGCAGCGCGACCTGCCTCGACGCGCAGCGCGCCGCCGAAAAACTTGATAAGGAGCAGAACAAGCTTAAAGGTACAGGGCCGCTCGGGTGTTATAAGGGCCGCGTAAATGTTACGTAATGGCCGCGCAAGTGTTACGTAAGAGTCAAGTGTCAAGTGTCAAGTGTCACAGAAGGGGCCCGGGGGATGTTATGGTGTTATGTTAGTGTCCGTTCAAGTATTACGTGAGGGGCCGCTTAACTATTGCATGAGAGGCCACCAAAAATGTACAAGACATCTTTGCTCTGCAAGAATGATGTATAGTGTCGACAGAATAATGCTGGCAGGCTGATAAATGAAAACTCGTTCCAAAAAATAAAAACAAAAGTACTTTACTTGTCAAATAATTCACTGATTTTGACAAACTAAGTCTTTTGTTTTATTTGACAGAAAATAATAATTGAATATATTTTCATTTTCCAAAATCATTATCAAAAATATTTCCTTCCAATTTCAATGTGAATTTCCATTGACAAAATGGCTTCATCGTCCCAAGATGAAGGTAAAAAATGCAAATTATCTGATTTTAGCTTAATTTGGTAAAATAAGCTAATTGGTCCTTGGAATCTGTCTACACCTTGGGGATTGCCAGTGTGAGCATTTTTTTACTTCCAGGTCAACGCAACACGAGCGGTTGGCTGGTCCTCAACGACGGCACCCAGTTCCTCTCCGCTCAACACTCGATGGCTTGCCGCAAGTTCCCCTACGCGTCTAGAGGGAACCAGGTGAGGGTTCATTTCCTCCACTCAGGTGAGGTAGGAACGGTCAGGTTTAGCCCATTCCCATCCACTCTAATACCATCTACTTACTTCAAAGCCTGAGGGGTGTCTTTAAGTCGAAGACACTGGCATGAAAGTGCGTAATGAATCCTTGCGGCAAGAAAATCATTCAGGGTTCATTTGAAAAGTTGCGCAAGATTTGATTACGTCTTTGTCTATAGTCCGTTGCCTGTAACTTATATTTCCATTTCCGTATACAGGCCGGTAGCACGCAAAGAATGCTCGGTCCTACTTCTGCTTACAGGCCAACGCTTCCCATATTTTACCTTATTTAATGTTTGTCGTTTCTAAAATTTTCCTAGATTTCTGATGATATCCCATGCAACATAATATTTCCATCTATTCCTGCTCACAGGCCGTTGCGTGCTCGATAATGGCTGTAGCCATGTCTCGCGTGGAGGACGTCTGCCGCTGGTGCTCGTCGACCCTGGACCAGATCCTGGAGAGCGGCGACCAGCTCTACCAGGACAGCTACCTGCACTACAAGCCGTACGGCACCAAGATACTGTCTGTGCAACAGGTATGGTCAATGGAGACTTATCCTGAGATGCTAGATGACGTTAGATTTTTTTTTTATGAGAATTCTCGTTGGTTTTTGAGATTTTGTAAAAATTTTTATATTATTTTTTTGAGAAAGCGTTTACTGCTGCTGCAGTTGAATGCAATTCACACATAATTTTTTTCCTATCAATAGCGTAACGTTACGCAAATGTATTGTCGTGTTATATTATGTAAAATGTATCACGTTGCATTGTGATGTAAATAATGTAATGTTACGTAATATTATGTAATGTAATGTGATATGTGTGTCATAATTTAATGTAACATTGATCAGATCCTGCGCAAGTTCTACACGCCCGGCAACTGCGTTTGCCGCGTGGTGGTGTACAAGGCGCGCCAGATGGGCGTCGTCGACGTCGACCTGTTGGAGAAGGTATGGGGGTTGGCTGGCCTTGTAGGTGTAGGAGGGTCAGGGGGTCTTATAGGTGATCGGGCTCAGGGGGTCTTATAGTTGTAGGGGGTCAGGGGGGTCTTATACGTGTAAGGGGTCAGTGGGGTCTTATAGGTGTAGGGGTTCAGGGGGTCTTATGGGTGTAGGGGGTTCAGGGGGTATTATAGGTGTAAGGAGGTCAGGGGGGTCTTATAGGTGTAGGGGGGTCAGGGGTCTGATAGATGTAGGCGGGGTCTTATAGGCCCCGCCTATGGAGTGGTGGAATGGATATAAGGAGGTGTTATGCTGTCAACAAGCACCTTGTTAACTGATCCGAGTTGGTACGGTAGGAATGATAGGTGCAATATTGAGGGGAACGGCGGGGTTGGGTTGTTTACGAGGGCAACCAAATAGCCTGGGCACCAGGCATCCTGTCCACTGCTCGAGAAGGTATTTCTAAAGGTGGGGCTTACAAGGAGTTACAGGAAAGAAGGAAATAACCTGGGTACCAGTCACCCTGTCACACAACACAATTATTAATACTTTGTATGGTTATTTCTATCTAAAAGTTGTATGTTTCATACAGTTGAATGAATTCTTCCGTGAAGAAAAGTCTGGCGTGTTCATCGCTGGAAAAGGGGACTTCGCGGTGGCACTCTTTAGGACTCCGAGAGGTAAGCTAAATGAGAAAGTCTGTTTCCAATATCCTAGCCTGTATCCCTTTCTATCCATGCGACAGCTGTTGGGTCAACCCTGGTTACATTCTATGGACTTTTGTTCTGAATTACGACCACAAGCTTGACAGTTTCAGATTATGTAACCATGAATACTATTAGAGTATGGTATAATAATTAATGAAATGCAGTAAGAATTCCTTTTGAAACTATATTTCGACAGAGACACAACAATCTTATGTTTTACACGGCCAGATAGAGAGCACAAACGCACCAAGCGGTGAAAGTCTGAAACAACATTTAAATTCAAATTCAAATTCAAAATATCTTTATTTATATGGGCTTCAAGAAAGCACTTATAAATAGTCAATATACATAAAAAAAAGGATAAGAACTAATACTACCACCGGTTCGGAAGGTAGACTCTATCGAGAAGAATCCGGCAAGAAACTCGATAGTTACTCTTTTAAATGCCAAATTTTACAAATTTGTAAACTTAATTATTATATACTTAAGACTATGTAGATATCACTGCAGGTGAACACTTCATTATGAAGTTAACCATGAATCCTTGTCATTGGTTTGTTTACAAAGTTAGTAAATGAAACAGTGTTTGAAGACACCTTTAAATTTATCTATCTACTTAATAATTACATACATACATAACATAACATCACGCCGATAATCCCCGACGGGGTAGGCAGAGTTGAAGGGGCTCCAAGCCCCTTAACCACATTCAGCCAAAAATAAAACTTGGTTAGATGGAAAATTGTGCAAAGTGGTGAGAGATGGCTGGCTTGTCGCCTACACAATACTCATAGCCGTGATTACCCAACCAAAATAGGTCAGGCAGTCGCTGCAAGATAAAAAAGACTTGTCAAATCTAAGATCATGGTTCATTGCGCTATGAAGAAGCTTCCATGTCAAATATCTCCGTCTCACTCCTGCCCTTGTCTACCGTCTCTCTCCCTCAGTTTGGTACATGTTTCCTCTGCAGTAGTCCCCTTCCATCCCCTCCTTCTCACCCTATTCTCCCGTCTTTCCCTCAGGCTACTACATGTTCGACCCGGCTGACCGGGACCGTTACGGGCGCGCGGTGGCGCCCCCCTGCTGGGGGAGGGCGAGGGCGTGCTTCTCGCAGTATCCCAACGTTAGTATCATGTGTGTGGTAACGAGAAAGGACATGCTGGAATTCGCGTGATATTCATTCGCTAAGACATAGTCTAGGCTGGTGGGGAAACAAGAATATGGGGAATTTCGTATCAGGATTTTAGATCATTAACAGGAATTTGTCCTTTAAATTTCTACTTATAATCTATACTAATATTATAAAGAGGAAAGATTTGTATTGTTGCGTGTGTGTATGTTTGTAATGAATAAACTCAAAAACTACTGTGCCGATTTCAAAAATTCCGTCACCATTGGAAAGCTACATTATCCGGAAGTAGCAGGCTATATTATATCCCCATATTCCCACGGGAACGGGAACTACGCGGGTAAAACCGCGGAGCGTTGCTAGTGGTTTAATATGTACACTGTCGGTATATCAATAAACAAATAAATCATAAATATTAGGAATTCCATTGGGGTATTACATGTGAAGGGGATGGGAGATAGCCTTGTACTCTGGGAAATATTCGGAATTCCAAACTTAAACCGTCTTTTTATATACTTTTTGAAGAGCCCCATGTAATCTGTACGAGAAACCTTTAAAGGGAATCTCTTGTCTCGATCTCATCTAGACCGTTTGTTGTGTAGGTTCAGACCCTGGCTGAGAAGTTGGGTCCCAACATCCCGCCGGTGACTCAGGACGAGCCTGAAGATGACACCAAGAAGGTGAGCCTTATGGTGATTTGTCTTGTCTAGTGGAGTTTACACCGTGGTAGCACGGTGATTGATCCTCACGTGTTGGAGGGCTGGTTCGAACCTTGGCACCTCTGGAATTTTTAAGGAAAGTAAGAAAATCAAATTGGTTTGATGTGAAACTATATACGTATTAAGGGTTACCAGGTCAGGCCCCAAATCAAATAGCCGGACATTTGGGTTAAAATGCCGGACACCCTACATTATTGACGAACTGCGGGGGCGACGGACACAGTCGTCTCGCCTGCGCTCGGCGCTCGCTCGTTTGCGAAATGTAAAAAGCCTGACAAAAGCCGGACACTGTTTATTCTGGCCGGATATGCAATCAATAACTCAACAATTTTCGGCTTTAGCCGGATATCTGGTAACGTTATACGTATTTACTCCACCAGTTCCCCGATGAGAGAAAGATTCGGGATGAAACCCGCACATTCAAATATGAGTTGTGTATCCGTGGTCCAATTTATCTGCCCCCCTCTCTAAGGGCTACCAAAGTCAGATAGTCATCAAGATAATGATACCTTTCATCAAAAAAATTGTAGTACTGTTCTCTAGCGATGGAAAATCTGCTTCACCTTATGTAAGGAAAGCCAAGCTAGCCTCTCATATATTTATGATTTTTTTTTTATATCAGGTGACGATAATAGCTGACAAGAGTCGCGACAGCAAGTCTGAGTCCAAGTTCAGTGAAAAGGAACATGTAAGTGTCAATTTTTAATGTTTTTTAATTACTTTAGGTCGATAAATGGTTTGACACGAAATAAGCAATTTGTAAAACCGGCCATGTGCGACTCGGACGAACACGAATGGTTTTAGTAATAATGTTAAAATAAATATCCGACTACATCACATACATTGATCTGACTACGAGATAAGTAGCTTAAGCACTTGTGTTACGGATATCAGAATCAACAGTAGTATTACAATATATACTTAAATATTGGATATTAACACCCAGACACAGAACAATCACAAGTATTATCACAGGAATGTTTGTCCTGACCAAGACCAGAAGTTACAGTTACGACATCTTTTGGATGTTATAGTTAAAAAAACACTCATTCAATGGCGATATTTATAGCTCTCTGCTTACATCTATGCTCTCACAGTATATGATTTAATAAATAAAATAATTTATTTCAGGCATGACCCATAAAGTTATTTTAAATTACAGCGCGCTTAAATTCCGTGTGACGTAATTAAACCCTTAAAATGTAGGCCCTAGTGACGTCAAAGCGCCCCACTCCAGAACTTTGATGCATTGTAGTGGCCTTGCCTTAAGCGACTAAGAGTTGTGTGTTCGATCCCCACCCAGGACAAAAATCTGTGTGATGAATACTATTGTTTGTTCTGTGTCTGGGTGTTGATATATAATATTTAAGTACCTACATATTTGTAATGCCACTGTTGTTTCTGATATCCGTAACACAAGTGCTTAAGCTACTTACTTCAGTCAGGTTAATGTATGTGATGTACAGATAGCGCGCGATTTGAATGCAGTCGGGGCCTGAGACGAGACTTGAGCTCTGCATTCAACTCGCGCGCTTATTTAACTAGAGTCTAAATAAAAATAATCTTTCACCCCAGGTCCACTTCGAGGAGCCGGCCGGCTTCGCCATATACGGCATGGACGTCACCACGCTCAGGAAGTTGAACCAGCACGAGAAATAGACGGAGTGACAGGAGGATTTTATTAGAATGTATCACTTTCACACGCAGAGCGAGCGCGGCCACTTAGCATGGTTGATTGGGCATTGTTTGTATTAAATGTAATTATGCGCGTTCTAATATAGATTATAGAATCTGAGAGCTTTAATTTAGGTTATGGATTTCTTGAAAAGATTCACCTCTGCTAATTGTATTGTTTAAGCTATTTCAGAATGTCTCTTCTACGCTTGCGAATAAGCAGCAGTTGATTTTTATGCAGCCAATGATTAGTCATGTCAGAGCGTGTTAGACTGAAAGGAGATGAATAATTTTTAATATTTTTGAATGTATATTAATATTGTCTGTGCTCATTTGTTTGTGAACAATAGTATTTCAAAATATGTGTGATGTGCAACTGTTTTTTTTTCTGCATAATTTCAAAAAGCGTAAAATCGCGTAATTCAAATAATATTGACTGCTTTTTTTATTTTGCTATAATTTAATTTACGTGATTTTTTTCCTTTAACTGAATTAATAGTGAACGCTTGTGTGAAAGTGATATAAACTCTAAATTAGCAAGGTTATTTTTTACTGAAAAAATTTGAAAATCTAAAAAAAATAGTAAAATATCATAAAATTGTATGCGTCATTTCGCCACATTGCGTGAGGTATTGTAATTGAATAAACGATGAAATTAAACTTTTTTTTTTAACTGGCTGGTTTTATTTACGTAACTAACTAAAACTTCTCGCCACTTCGCTAGCGGGGTAGGCAGAGAGAACCGAACGCGATAGTGCTCGATCCTTACACACCTTACTCGCAAACACATTATTTACGTCTTTTTATGGTGTGCATCTGGATTGAGGTAGGTATAGGGAAAAACTTTAATAGTGTTCAAAAGGATGGATGGAGTCTACATCCATAATACATAACATCACGCCCATAATCCCCGAAGGGGTAGGCAGAGTCAAAGGGTGTGAGTCAGAATGGCGGGTGTACTGTTGCATAATTGATTAAGTTATACATGAAAGGAATGTACCAGGAATGTACTATTATGTACCTTGAATGAAATTCAATGTACCTCGATGAAACGGAGACAATTATAATAATAAAGTGAGCCGCGGTTCTTACGGTCAGAACCGCGGGTGTATGCTGATAATTAAAGAACTAGATAACTTTTAGTCATATAATATTTACAAGACGAATGTACCTTTATAATGTACCTCATAAAATATACAATCTGGATGAAATGCGACTGGTAATATCGACAAAATTAAGGAAACAAACTTTTAACGCCTATGATTTTTTCATAGCAATTATTTGGACTGGTACCCATCAAATCTAAGAAGTACCGTTTGACATTTCACATTTTTCAAACCGAAACAACTTTGTACAAACGTAAATCACTCAGTTTCAATAACCTTTTTCGTTAAACCATGGATTTATGAAGTTATTTTTATTTTATCACAAAATGTACAATTATTAATCATTACAAATGAATTTAAATCGTTCAAACAAAGTAAAATCACCAATATACGCAACAAAAAGATTTTTTTATACCTCATTTCAAAGTCACGTAGTTAGGTCCTTTATCGTAGTGTTGCGACTCCTGAAATTCACTTGTTATACAAATAATCGTTATAATGTCCGAATAATCGACTTTAATAATGACGAGCCGTTTTCAACCTAGGAGTCTTTTAGTATGCAGTAGTAATCCTTGAAGAGTAGTGAGTTGCCAGAAACAAAAACAAAAAAAAGAATCCTATGTTGACCCGTCAGTGTCAGATGCTATCTATCGACTGTAATCCAATGCACTAAGAGTCATTAGTTACAAAAGCAATGGATGACCAATTAATGATTAATTGAAATGACGACGATTCCTCTAATAGTAACGGTATTTTTGTTTTCTTTTAAATAACATATTTATTTTATTAAACAGAACGCGAAGCAGACTATTTTAAAACCCGAGCTTCAGTATACCCTGAGATTTTTTAGGTATATCGTAAGAATACTAGTAAAACCTTAGATAATTATACCAATATACGGCCTTTAACAATACCTAACATATTTTATATAAATCTAAAAAACTGTAATCGATTAGTAATAAATATGTACTAAGAAATAATCTATTAAAATTCGGATATTGTAGTAATCGATTTCTTTGATCCCATCCCTAATCGTCAATTTGTCATATCTGTCAAACGGTACTTCTTAGATTTGATGGATTAGGAATCATATTCTTAAAAAGATTAATAAAATAATTGCTATAAATAAAATCATAGGCGTTAAAAGTTTGTTTCCTTAATTTTGTCGTTATTACCAGTCGCATTTCATCCAGATTGTATATTTTATGAGGTACATTAAAGGTACATTCGTCTTGTAAATATTATATGACTAAAAGTTATCTAGTTCTTTAATTATCAGCATACACCCGCGGTTCTGACCGTAAGAACCGCGGTTCACTTTATTATTATAATTGTCTCCGTTTCATCGAGGTACATTGAATTTCATTCAAGGTACATAATAGTACATTCCTGGTACATTCCTTTCATGTATAACTTAATCAATTATGCAACAGTACACCCGCCATTCTGACTCGCACGTTAAAATTTGTTTTCTTAATTTTCTCGTTATTACTTATTACCAGTCGCATTTCATCCAAACTAGGTATTTTTATGAGGTACATTAAAGGTACATTCGTCTTGTAAATATTATATTACTAAAAGATATCTAGTACTTACTTACATTAATATCAGCATACACCCTCCATTCAGACGCGGCTCACTTTATTATTATAATTATTTCCGTTTCATCGAGGTACATTAAGTTTCATTCAAGGTACATAATAGTACATTCCTGGTACATTCTTTCATGTATAACTTATTCAATTATGCAACAGCACACCCACCATTCTGACGTACACGAAATAATAACGTTTTTATTCGTTTTTATCTCTCAATCGGTCCAAATGATGCCTGTAGCGACATCTGTCTGTCTGTGTCTGTGTATGTGACTGACCAGACATGATTTTTAATTTTACAATAACTGCTTAATATTAAGTCAGTTGACTATACAAACTAGTGACGTCACATGTTGACAAGCCCATACAAAATCTATGAAGTGATTGCGTTTTGACAGCTCTTAAAAAGTATCTCAATTGACTTGCCAGTCTACATCCCTATTCCCGAAATATCCAATTCCCGAAATGTCCATTTTTAGTTTAAGCGACAATGCGAAACCTCTTACCTACTTAAAACTCATTATTATAAGGAACCAATTTATAAGATCTTAGAAAATAAACAAAATCATTTTTACAAAATAGCCAATCAGCTAAAGAACTTGTGGTAGATTAATATTATTAGTTGATTTTCCTGTTGAATTGACGATTTATAAGTGTTTGTTTCAAACACATTTAAAACGTAAAATAAAGAGTATTTTGACTTTGACTTTGACTTTGACTTTGGAAAGTTGAATAAAATTGTTACGCATTATCTAAAATCTTTAAAATTACTTTCTTATATTAATAATGATTTAAATAAGTAGATAAGTGATTAGTATAAACTAAAATTAACCTTGATATTTGTAATACCGTAATTTGTACTAAATAGTTTTCTGTAGGTGGTCGGGAGTTAACAAGGTGTGACTAACATTGGGAGCGATTCACTACGGACCCCTCTGTAATGGAACCGTAAAGATGAAGGGAAGTGCTTATTTAAAAGCAGTTTTTGAATTGATGTCGTTAGCGAGATTCCTTCATTCACACATTTCGATTTGAAGTGTAGAGTCATGTTCAATTTTGAGGGAGTGTTCCGTAAATATATTTTAACAAATAATTACACAAACAAGGGTTCTGACAAGCTCGATGGCGCATTCGGTAGTGACCCTGCCCCATGCGCGAAGAGTTGAGGGTTCGATCCCCACCCAGGACAAACATTCGTGTGATGAATACTTGTGTTGTTTCTGTGTCTGGGTCTTAATATCCAATATTTAAGTATATACCACTGTTGTTTCTGATATCCGTAACACAAGTGCTTAAGCTACTTACCTCGGAGTCAGATCAATGTATGTGAATTAGATTATAGACTGGAATAGCCTATCGGCTATGTTTCATGTGGTAGAATTATATTTCGGCATAATACATAACTGCGAGCGTTTTTAAACTGACGACGCCGTATGTAAACGGCGGAATCATACAAATTGCCTGCGACATATACATGGCGATTTAAAAGAGTAACTACCGAGTTTCTTGCCGGTTCTTCTCGGTAGAATCAACGTTCCGAACCTGGCGGTAGAATCACTTTTTTGTATTATTATGACTATTTATAAGTGCTCTTGTGGAGCCTACATGAATAAAGATATTTCTATTTCTATTTTTAATGATCTTTAATTAAGATAAAATAAATACATAAAAGCAGGTGTGGTCAAAAGGCCTGCTGCCCCTTTGACTCTGCCTACCCTTTCGGGGATTATGGGCGTGATGTTAAGTTTGTTTGTTCATAAAAGCAGAATGAACACTTTTTGGGACTCAGACCTATCAAATTCTTGTTATTATAAGTTGCTATAGTATATCTTCGTATGCGTAGGTAGAAGGGGATTTTCTATACAGAGACGGACCCCTAAAACTAACAGTTATCCCAACAACCCCTAATTTGGGCAAATAAACTACTTTTACCCCATGGGGTGATCGGAGACCATGTCAAATGCCCGAATGACATCTGCCTCTGATAGATCGATTTAACATTACTTGCGTTTATATTTTTTGCTGAGGAATGCATAGGGATGATTAATGAGTTGCCTAGCATCCTGTGTGTGAAGAATTTGAGGAAATTCGTCTTACCTGTTTTTTGATAAACCTATAAAAATGTGCTCCTAACCGATTTCGGTTACGGCGGCCAATCTCAACGAGGATTAGCCAACTGCGCTGGAGATATTATAGTGCACAAGTGTGTGCGCAAACACAGGTGCACTTTCTGTTTCTTCACTCTTATAGTCCGGTGAGACGGCACCCACATGACCGGAGACAGGTCAGGCGCAGGACCAACGGCTTAACGTACTTTCCGAGGCACGGGGGTGATTAAACCACCAACTACCAGACTCCGGGCTGTTGCTGAGTAATTTCAATATGTAAATACCCAGCCACAAATTTTTGGCCCGACCTAGGATTTCAATTCGATAGTCCTTAGTAGCGAATGCTAGCACTAGACGAAAAAGGCTTTAACATACATAACATCACGCCCAAAATCCCCGAAGGGGTAGGCAGAGTCAAAGGGGCAGCAGGCCACTTTACCACATTTAGCCAAAAACAAAACTGGACTGGACTGGGTTAGATGGAAAAATTGGGAAAAAGTAGTGACAAGTGGCTAGCTTGTTGCCTACACAATCACATACTCAAAACCCGATATACCATTAGTCGCCTTTTACGACATTCTAGGCACATTCTTTTTAAGTCCCCGACCAACATTGGACAAACAACAAAAAGGCTTCCTTTTATATAAACCTATTTATATATTAGACAGTATGCCTACTTTCTAATATTCTCTAAGTAAGTTTTTCGTCGGCGATTTTTAATAAACTGCACATACTAAAAGGCGACTTAAGAGCGGTGGTAGCTTAATGGTAAGGACACGCGCCTCTTAACCGAGGAGTGCGGGTTCAAACCCGGGCACGTACCTCTGGATTTTTCAAGTCTATGTACGTATTTATACCACTAGCTCGACGGTGAAGGAAAACATCGTGATGAAACCTGCAAATTCAAACAACTTCGGATTTGTAACCATGATTCAAAAATTGTCTGGTTCCCCTATCTTAGGGTTACGAAGGTCAGATCGGCAGTCGCTTCAAAGTAATTACCAGACTCGCTAAATCCTGGATCATGGTCTAAGCGGACCCCGTCTAAGCACGGGACATAACGCTAGGAAGATGATGTAAAAGGCGACTTAAGAAGGTATCGGGTCGCGATTGCGTTAACGACGAGCTAGCCACTTATTTTAAGGTTAATTTTATGCTTATATATGTTTAAGGAAGCACCTCCTACAAACCGAGCATCTCATACATATTTCTAACGTGTTTAAAACGCCTACTTCAACATTTAGAGCAAAGACACCAATGTATATGATTGCTATCTAGAATCCGGTAGTAACGTTAATATTGTAATAATATCTTAAACTTAGCTTATGTGACACTGCGCTGTGCCATGCAATGGGATATTTTCCACAATTTTTTTTTAGTCCGTAAGTTATATTATCAAAAAATATTGTAACCTATTCGTACTTATCTATTTTTTGCTCGAAAAATTACAAAGATACAGCGCTTCAAAGATCTGAAATTGAGCGCTTTACGGCACTTGGACGGTAAAATTTTACACACCTAGTGACGTCACGCGGTACTTTAACGCGCTGTATCTTAATTATTTTCAGTTTGCTGAACAAAATAAAAAATATGTAAGCAATATTTTTTTGTAACCTCAATAGTGGACATAAAAATGTTTTTATAGTAAAAGAGCCAATTGCGCTAACTCAGTCCCCTGCGCCGGGTCTGTCAGCTCACTTTAGGAGTTGGCGTACAGCGCACTGCAGCAGCACCGGGAGATATCAAAATACATCACTATATACTAGGGTTGCCAATCGTCCTGTTTTCACAGACATGTCCTAGTTTTTGAAGTGTCCTGGGTTGTCCTGAATAGTTTATAAGAAGTGTTCTGGATTTTTAAACCGCCCTAATAAGGTCATGTATTTTAACTTTTTCATGGTCATGGATTCGAACCCGCGATCCTTGGTTTTGTGGCCAGGGTCTCTGACCACTCGACCAAAGGGCCAGTCAAAGAAAGTCAAAAAATAAGAACTTCGCGTCACTAACTAGACGTTGAAGCTCCTCAGGTGCTCCAACTTGACACGTAACTTACGTCACACATTGACACAATAAGCGCTCCAAATGACAGTTATCTGATATCTGGTATCCAAAAGGATCTCACTCACACATGCATAAACGTGGGTTCACACTATAGTAGGACAGCGTGGAGTCCTTCTTTTTTTAATAGTCGTGGTTATTAGCATTACATGTATTTCGTTTAACCTATTTTCACATATGTCAGGAGTCAGATCAATGTATGTGATATTGTGGGATATTTATTTATTTAATGATTCAACTCAACTTGATTTTGAGCTAATGATTTTAAGAAGCTCATTACTCTTTACTCCTTCGGAGATTGTCCAGACCAACAGTGGACATTGTAAGGAACATTACATTAAAATATTATTATAGTCCCGGTTTAAGTCCCAGGGCAACATTCTTTAAGCCCCAGACCAACATAGTACCTTGTAACGAACATTACATTATTTGTATACGACCGTTCCACCTAGCAATACCTCGCCCGTTCCCAAGCAATCACCGACCAAGGAATTGAAACATTTCAAATTAAATTTATTTACTTAATTCTTTTCCACGAAACGCGCGCATTGGTGCAAAAACTGCGCATGCGCGCGGACGGCTCACGGCAGCCAATCGCGGCGCGGCGTTCGCAAAAAGAGAATAATTAAAAATTCGTCTCCGTATGTCAAAATGGCAGGTTGGGGAGCATTCGCTGGGGAATTTTTCGGACGTTATCAAACTAGAATAGTCTGCGTCATATCTTAGGGTTACGAAGGTCAGACCGGCAGTCGCTTCAACGTAATCTGGGCTCCCTAGGGCTTCTAAATCATGGTCGTAGCGGACTTCAACTAAGCACGGGATGTAACGCTAGAATAATGATGATCTAACCCAACGGTGATGAAATTTAGTGAAATATTTGAAATACCTACTTATAACCTACCTAATAGTCTTCTCTAATTTAAATAAATAAATAAATATCCGTGGGGATCGAACCCACAACTCTTGGCGCTTGGGGCAGGGTCACTACCGAATGCGCCATCAAGCCAGTCTCAAATGTACAAATGAATCGCTGAATGTGTTGCTAAGCGCAAATATCGAGAACAGCTAAACCGATTTCGCTAATTCTTTTTTAGTTGTGTTTGTTATGTCAAGTGAAGGTTTTTATGAAAGAAAAATATAAAAAAGTTGCGCGGTAAATAAAAAAAATGGGTATTGAAAATCCAAGAACGGGGCGTTACTAAGTGCGCCGGGTCAGTTAGTCTAATATATAGACCATAGATTTAGAAATCTTGGTACATCCTAAATCCATGATATAGACCATCACGCCTGCAATCCCTAAAGGTTAGGCCTAGTTTAAGGAGTGATCAACTCCTTAAAACACATTCAGCCAAAAGTCAAATAGATTTTGCTTCGGTGGAAAATTGTGGAAAAGTAATGATAAATAAATAAATATAAATAAATATCAGACGTATGTATGTGAAGTCATACATTGATCTGATTCCGAGGTAAGTAGCTTAAGCACTTGTGTTACAGATATCAGAATCAACAGTGGTATTACAAATATATACTTAAATATTGGATATTAACACCCAGACACAGAACAAACACAAGTATTCATCACACGAATGTTTGTCCTGGGTGGGGTGGGGTTCGAACCCACAACTCTTGGCTCTTGGGGCAGGGTCACTACCGAATGCGCCATCGACCCAGTCAGTATAATGATGCACCATTAGTAGCCTTTTACGACATGCTAGACAAGGAACACAGTTGGCACATTCTTTTCGAGTCGTTGGTGTGATGTAGGACTTAAGAATGCGCCAAATGTGTTCCTTGGAACACTCTTCCATGGGATTTTATTTTTACCTTGGAAAATTTGTTCACTAATAATCAAATATCGTCCTGTCCGCTCGCGTGTCCACACGTTTCCTTGATTATCACGTACGATGCGCGCGGGCCGCGGCGCGCCGTCAAAAGTTGGTCACTAAGTGACCGCGACAGTTCAAGGACTCGCCGGAGTTAAGCGGCGTCACCGAATGTTGGATGGGTGACCGAAGTCTTCCTAGCTCTATGGCCTTAGACGTCTAAATGGATGGCGTTGATAGAGCAATACTTTGAAGGCAAGGACGGTGCCTATTCAAGGTGCTCGAAGCATCCAACCCAAGCTCGTAATTTGGATTATTCAAATCTTATACGACTACCACGACCAGATTGGTCAAGTATTAACAGAAGGTGGTGTTAGGAGTCATAAAAACCGTAAAGCTTGTATGAAAAGGATCATGAATGTTGAAGAGGCGAGTGAGGTGTGTAAGGACCGTGCCATATGGCGTTCGGTTCTCTCTGCCTACCCGCTAGGGAAGTGGCGTGAAGTTTAGTTAGTTAGTACACTAGAAATA
This sequence comes from Glyphodes perspectalis, assembly GCA_951394215.1. Taxonomy (NCBI): domain Eukaryota; kingdom Metazoa; phylum Arthropoda; class Insecta; order Lepidoptera; family Crambidae; genus Glyphodes; species Glyphodes perspectalis. The sequence goes on along the minus strand of OX596230.1, from coordinate 5,799,347 downwards.
ACAACCAAACTATGTCAGCAGCTTTCGCAATTTTTTGTCAATTTGCGACACATTTACTGACTCACGTTTAACGAAAAAAGGGACAAAAACCCGTTTGTCCCGATAACACATTGTCGCTGGCTCGGCCGCTTCCTGATCAGACAATGCACAAGGATTCCATTCTGATAATTTGACACTAGTGTGTTAAGATTGTTTACATAACAAGCTATGCTATAGAGCTAGATTTAAAGCTATAATTTTATCTGTTATGTATTGTACTTTTTTCGGCGCATTTCTATACAATAATCTAAGACAAGTTCCCATATTTTGGTGGCTAGCACAGATTGCAATTAACTGTGCATCCCAATTTTTTTTTTTTACAATATAAACATCTTATTATATCTACCCCTTTGGGGTAAAGGCGTGAAATTATGTATGTATGTATGTATGTATGTATGTATAAACATCTTATCTATCTTAAAAGGAAAATATGCCTGAGTTCTTGCGATCAGTCTTAGCCCTTTTTTTTGTTGCTAATAATTTTTTAATTAAATATCTCACTTTCGTAGTCCGGAGATAAGGGAACCAGCTTGGATTGGATTGGAATTGATTAGATCATGCTTAAGCATACTTACATAGTTGTTTGAAAGTGCAGGTTACCCCTGTTTACCCTAGTAACGGGTAACATCATGAGGAAATCTGCAAATTTACGTATTTATTATTATATTATTACATACTAGCCTCTGTCCGTGGCTTTGCTCGCGTGGTACACCAATGAAACAAAGCTTATGTGTTTCTCTAATGTATAAGCTATACTATTGTAAAGTTTCATTAAAGTCCAGTACTTTTTGCGTGAAAGAGCAACAAACATTCATACATCCATTCATACAAACTTTCGCGTTTATAATGTTAGTAAGATATGATTTTTACACGTATTCGTATTGATTTCAAAAATCTAAAAATACTTGCTCGGATCAAACCCTAATCCCTCGCAAATGAGGCCTTTCTTTTCAACTGACCTACCATCGCTTTCAAACTTTTTATATATTTTTACATGTTATATAGTTGAGGAAAATCACCCCTAAAGCAAGTATCACTTTGTATGTCACACTACCCTAACACGTGACTAATATGAAGATTTATTGCATAGCTCCGCGACCCGGATACTGCCCTCCCCACGTACACATTGACAAAACCATTTTTTGTATTAGATAAAGACCGAAAGCCTTTGAAATTCCTTGAGTGATTTTTGCATTGAAATAGGGCATTGTCCCTAATGTTGACTGGTAGATATTGTTCGAAAGCGTTAAGCGTTACAATGGTCATTTCTGTGGAGATTCATTCATCAAATGGTTGCCTTGTAACAGGGTTTCTCAAACTTATCTTATATTACGTAAATCTTCCCGCGAACCCCCTATAATCTGATGGCGAACCCCCAGGAATTCGCCCTTTGAGAAACGCTGGCTTTTAAAAACGAAACAGACCGGATTGTATAGAAACATACATACATACTCATCATCATCTTCCTAGCGTTATGTCCCGTGTTTAGACGGGGTCCGCTTAGACCATGATCCAGGATTTAGCGAGTCTGGTAATTACATTGAAGCGACTGCCGATCTGACCTTCGTAACCCTTAGATAAGGGAACCAGACAATTTTTGGATCATGGTTACAAATCCAAAGTGTTTTGAATTTGCAGGTTTCATCACGATGTTTTGCCTCACCGTCGATCTAGTGGTATAAATATGCAGCTATACTCAATGTGTGTTCTCAAACTTTTTATGCTATGGAACCCTTTTAGGAAGCGGAGTATTTGACGGGACCCTAGACCAGCGCGGGGGGGGGGGGGGGGGGGTGTAATAATCGACTTTTAACGGATTTTACCCCAGGAGTTATGATATTTATGATCAGTACCAATTTTCGTGAAACCCCCAGAAAGGCTTCACGGAACCCCAGGGTTCCGCATGCATAAAAAGTTTGAGAACACACATTGAGTATAGCTGATCTAGAGGTTCATGCCTGGGTTTGAACCCGCACTCCTCGGTTAAGAGGCGCGTGTGTACCATTGATCTACCACCGCTTCTTAGTATTTAAAAAGTATTTAAAAAGCCTATAATAATAATTCGTCATAAATTAAAGGAAATGAATTTAAATTGCGATATTTATATTTAATACGAACGTGACTGCAAACGCTATTTTTTCATGAACTTATTATTTTCGTGATTAAATAGGGTCTATCTATAAAACAATATCAATTCCAAAAATTAGTCAACATCCCTATTGTGTAGGCGACGAGCTAGCCACTTGCTACTACTTTTTCACAATTTTCCGTCTAACCCACCCCAGTTTTAATTTTAGCTGAATGTGGTGGTGGGGGCTAACTGCCCCTTTGACTCTGCCTACCTTTTTTTGAAATTACGGTCGTAATTAGTCGCTCGATAGGGATAGTATCGATAGTGTTGATACTATCGATCGTATCGATAGCCCCGTGAGTGGCAATACTATCGACACACAGCAATACTATCGATAGCATCGAATGCACTATCGATAGTATTAACACTATTGCTACTGAATATGGCAACAACAATCGATACTATCGATAATATTATCGATATCGATCGATAGTTTTATCTCATCGATAGATAATTGATACTATCGATAGTATCGATACTATCAATAGTAATTTCGATATTGAGCTTCAATACTATAAATACTATCAATAGTATTGCAGTATACTGATACTAACTAACTAAACTTCACGCCACTTCCCTAGCGGGGTAGGTAGAAAGATACTATACTGATACTATTTTACCAAACTGAGCTATAGATACTATCGATAGGCCTATCGATATGATAGAAGATTTTCGAGGTCAACTATCGATATTCAAACTATCGATAGTTCGGCAACACTAGTCGTGATGATAGCATGCAAATTTCTGAGAAAAAAAATATAGTCTGGCGGCTATGGGATCTTGGACGAATATAAATATGTGAAAATACTAATAGACTAGTCTCTATCCCTGGAAACACCTCATTTCCACAGAAAATCAGTACAGTGTCTCATGTTGGTCTGGGACTTGGCCCATGTTGATCTGGGACAAAAAAAAATAATGAGCCAACTGTGGTTCTTGCCTAGCATGTCGTAAGAGGCGACTAATGGTTTACGGGCTTTTGGGTATGTGACTGAGTGGGCGACGGGCTAACCAGTTGTCACTCCTTTTTCACAGCTTTCCATCCAACCCAGCCCACTGTTCCATGTTGGTCTGGGTCTTTAAAAATATGCCAAATGTGATTCTTGCCTAGCATGTCGTAAAAGGCGACTAATGGTATATCGGGTTTAGGGTGTGTGATTGTGTAGGCGACAGGTTAGCCCCTAGTCACTGCTTTTTCATAATTTTCCATCTTACCCAACCCGGCTTTATTTTTGGCTGAATTTGGTTGCAGGGGCCAGCTGTACCTTTGACTCTGCCTACCTCTTTGGGGATTATGGGCGTAATGTTATGTTTTAAATCAGTACAAATGTTTGACTGTCTGAGGAGGTAACAGCTACCATCCGCAGAAAAACGTTGGTTTGTCAGTGGCAGCCATGTTTCCCTCCTGTCGTAATTTCACTGTTTACATAGATAATTAAAATAACACTTCCTTAGGGAATGCGGGCTGATGACGCGACGGTTTAGGGATCAGTCGGCGGGATGAAAAGTATTCATCATACGAATGTTTGTCCTAGGTGGGGATCGAACCCACAACTCTTAGCGCATGGGGCAGGGACGCCATCGAGCGCCATCGAGCTTGTCGAATTTATACGTCATTGTCTAATACATAGATAGACACGCACTACACAATTTCCATCTAACCCAGCCCAGTTTTATTTGTGGCTGAATGTGGTTAAAGGGGCCTGCTGTCCCTTTGACTCTGCTTACCCCTTCGGGGAAAACGGGCGTGAAATTATGTATTAAATACGTAAATGTTATATAACATATATGTATGTTATATAAGTAATATGGTTGAGTGAAGCGATGGCTGACACATACGTCATGCTTGGGAACAGGTGCCACCTTTGGGGAACTGGTCTGCTCTGGTTTAATTAATTTATGCTTAAATATTGTAAACATCGTTATTTTATATTTTGGTGTCTGACAAGCCGACTTCACGACATGGTTCAAATGCAAATATGATCTATACACCCCTGTAAAAAATGTTGTTGAAAAGAGTAACTACCGAGTTTCTTGCCGGTTTCTTCTCGATAGAAGTAACATTCCGAACCGGTGGTAGATTTTATATTATTAGTTGATTTTCTTTTATGAATTGACGATTTATAAGTGGTTATTTCAAACCTATATAAATAAAGAGTATTTTGACTTTGACTTTGACTTTGACTTTGACTTTGATGAATGTTACAAGCCCCAAAATATAGCCAAAAAAAAAAAATTGGAATAATTCCACAGCTCGAATATTTTTTATTTATACAGAACCATCTCGTTTGTCATCCCTACTCGAACTTAACGTATCTTTTTTTATTTGTTTTTCAAAATGGCCGCTCATTTGCGTGTATTGTTGCGCAGGAGCGGATCAAAGTGTTGCACGCGAGTAAAACGGTCAGACACATCATAATCTTCCTAGCGATATACTAGAACATTGTTTTCTTCGTAGCGATGTACACTGACATTATATTCTTTCAAGCGATATACTGTTACAAGATTATTTAACAACAAAACAAAAAAAAAAACATAACATCACGCCCATAATCCCCGAAGGGGTGGGCAGAGTCAAGGGGACAGCAGGCCCTTTAACCACATTCAGCCAAAAATAAAAATGGGCTGCGTTAGATGGAAAATTGTAAAAAAGGAGTGACAAGTGGCTAGCTCGTCGCCTACACAATCACGTACCCAAAACCCCATTTACTATTAGTTGCCTTTTGCGACATGCTAGGCAAGAAACACAGTTGGCACATTCTTTTTAAGTCCCAGAACAACACGGGACAAGGTTATTTAGTTCCAAAATAATGTACCAATTGGATATAGATATAGAGAAGGTTTGTATGAAAGAGAATATCTGAGAATTAACGGCTAAGTCCGAAATTAAGGCAAGTATTTTGAAATATTATAAAATATTTTTTTGTTTGTTTGAATTAAATAGGCTTCGAAGCTACTGGATCGATTTGAAAAATTATTTCACCAATGGAAAGCTAATTTATCAGCGAGTAACATAGGCTATATTTTATCCCCGTAATCCCACGGAAACAGGGGTGAAACCGCGCTGCTAGTTTATACTTGTCTACTAGTCTATACTAATATTATAAAGAGGAAAGATTTGTATTTTTGTGTGTGTGTATGTTTGTAATGAATAAACTCAAAAACTACTGTGCCGAGTTAAATAAATCTTTCACCATTGGAAAGCTACTTTATCCCGAAGTAACATAGGCTATATTTTATCCCCATATTTCTACAGGAACTTGAACTATGCGGGTAAAATTGCAGGGTACTGCTATTGTTTATCAGAACGTCCGTTTTTCTCCTTAGCTCCGAACGAAGGCGATGTTTACACAGGACAAGTCTTCTCGTAATTGTAATATTGTGTTGCTACCGCGGGGGCGGTTGAGACCACGGGGCCGCTGGGACGCCGATGAGATTGTCAAAGTCAAAATCAAAGTCAAAGTAAAGTTATGGCAAATTACTTCTTTCCAGAACGTTAGCGAAAACTTATATAATCCAATTAACGATGGTGTGTTTACATAAATAAGTTTGTGATTATGTAGGTGATGAGCTAGCCATTTGTCACAAAGGGATGTTGACTGGCTAGTCAATTGAGATACTTTTTAAGAGCTGTCAAAACGCTTCATAGATTTTGTATGGGCTTGTCAACGTGTGACGTCACTAGTTTGTATAGTCAACTGACTTAATATTAAGCAGTTTTTATAAAATTAATAATCAAAGACTCAATATGATTGAAAAACAATAAGGGTTAACAGCATACTACGATACTTTCTTTTTCAGAATTGATATTTCATAATTAAATATAAATGGTGTCAACATCCCAATTCTGCATCTTAACCAAACTGGATTTTTGGCTATATTGTCTCATGTTGGGCTGGGACTTCGAAAATATGCGCCAACTGTGTTCCTTGTCTAGCATGTCGTAAAAGGCCACTAATAGTATATAGTGTAGGCGACGAGCTAGGCACTAGTCACAACTTTTTCACAATTTTCCATCTGACCCAGCCCAGTTTTATTTTTGGCTGAATATGGTTTAAAGGGGCCTGTTGCTCCTTTGACTCTGCCTACCCCTTCGGGAACTATGGGCGTGAAGTTATGTTATGTTAGACAATGAATAAAGTTGGCACATTCTGTTAATTAAGTCCTAGACCAACGTGGGACTAGAAAAATTATGTAAGCCCAATCAAATTTTTTTAAGTCTTTCTTCCCCCAAACTCGTTCCAATTTAAATATTTTCTAATTACTCTCCATTACCAACCAAATTAAGGACATAATTTGTTCTTTAATAAATTAGACCTCAAAAATAATTCGCGCCAAAAAATAAACGTCATCAGATACTGAGAATAGACAATTACAGAGGAAAATGAGAAGTCCTCGAAAATTTTTCCAAAATGGCTTTCGGAAAAAATGGCTAACCAGTCATAATACTGTTGAACGATGTTCGAGGCGGGTGCGGGATTTTGCACCGTGGAGGGGTGAGTTAAGATGGGTTTTCGGTTGGGAGGGCACAGGTGGAATGTCAAAATTGTTGTCGGCATAGAGATGGGACAAGGGAAGAGCTATTTTGGGGGGATTTCATTTCATTTCATTTCAATTTCAAATAATTTCATTTCATTTCATTTCATTTCATTTCATTTCATTTCATTTCATTTCATTTCATTTCTGGATATGGTTTATTAGTTTTCAATACACTTATCTCTCCTTTGAGCGGTTTAACTCAATAAGCATACAAGCCTTTTATCCGATCGGTGCGAGTTCAAACCTGAGCACGAACCTCTGGTATTATGAAATATGGACCTTAAGAGCTACGAATCAGATAGACAGACTTCAATATTACAGACCAGAATTGCTAAATCTAGACTCATGATCGAAGCGTATCCCAATCGACCAAGAGACAAAACGTTAGTAAGACTTACTTACATAACATCACGCAGAGTCAAAGGGGCCCCCCCGCCGGGGTCCTCGGTTTGTCGTACCGGGGGGGCTTAGTAGGCCCTGACATGGCAGGGCTGAAGCGAAGAAGGACCCCAAGGTGAGCCGCAACTGCACGACTTGCTACCGGGCAGTTGCGGCGGTCCGGCTGTAGACCCACTGCGGCCGAACCAGGGTTGCCGAGGAAGAGGAGGAGCTGAGTGTTGTCGTTGCTCGCCTCCCTATCCTCGGCAACCCGACAGGGGCGCGCTGGGTCGCGCTGTGGTAGGTCGCAGAGGGATTGAGCGTCTCGATGCTCTCCCTCTGCGAGGACAGGGCTAGACCCTCAATCTGGGTCGCCGGGCGGAAGGCGGCCCCTTCGACGAGGCGCTCTCCGCGTGCCCCTCTGGCTTAGCAGAGGGCACCGCGCGAGAGTGGGCCCACGACGCCGGTCACGGGGATGATCGGCGTCTGAATCCTGGGCGGAGTGGTTGAGACATGCTGGGTGGCCTGGCATGTCTCGACGCGCGCGCGTGCTCGGTGCTGTGCATCCGACGACTGTTGTCGTGGGCTGCACAGCACCGACCACCGCCGCGCGAGGTGGGCCGCGTAGCGCGGCCCGCGCATCACCGGAGGAGCTGTCGTATAGTCCCGACAGTGGGGATACAGGCTCCTCCGGGACTGCGCCGCTGGAGGCTACGTTGGGGTTTTAGTCGGTTCGAGTCCGACACACCGCCCTCTGCTTCCCCGAGTAGAGGGTGACGGCTCGTGGGAGTTTCCCCAACTAAAAAAGAGTCAAAGGGGCAATAGACCCCTTCAACCACATTCAGCCAAAAATAAAACTGGGCTGCGTTAGATGGAAAATTGTAAAAATGATAGTTACAACCGGCTAGTTCGTCGCCTACACAATCACACACCCAAAACCCGATATTAGTAGCCTAAGCCTTTACGACATGCTAGGCAAGGAACACAGTTGGCACATTCTTTTTAACCGACTTCAAAAAAAGGAGGAGGTTCTCAATTCGACTGAATGTTTTTAAGTCCCAGACTAACATGATAATGTAGTATTTGTAATATCCATAGCATGAGCTTAAATACTTAGATCGAACCTTGAGAAGTAGCTATCCATCTATTTTTCCGTTTACATAGATCTAGTGAAAGTAACTATCTATCTACGCAAAGGTATCAAAACCATACAGCCCAAACCCATCTCTGCCCATCACTACAAAGAGGCCAATTAAAAAAATCCAAACAGCAAAAACACAGAAGGGACTGCAGCCCGCGCCGGCGTGCCTGCCGTATGTATTTAGTCGCATTTAACATATGTCGAATTGTATGATTAAGCCGCATGCGTGTGTAGCTACGTTAATTATTTGCAACAGTGTGCCTTTTGGTGTCATAGATTATAGAAGTTGTACAGAAGGGATTTTGGGATTAAAGATTTTCTTGGCTTAGTGTGCCCGCTTGGACTATGATCCTGGATCTACCTAGCCTTTTTTTGGGGAAAGACAAATATCATAGTTACACAACCACTCATGGACCAAGGTCTATTTACTATAATGTCCTCTAGTCCAGCCATCTGCGCAGGAGATATTATAGTGCACAAGTGTGTGAACAAACACTCTCTGTTCCTTCACTCTCATAGTCCGGTGAGACGGCAATTCGACATGACCGGAGAGAGGTCAGGTGCAGGACCAACAGCTTAACGTACTTTCCGAGGCACGGGGGTGATTAAACCGCCAACTTCCTGACTCCGGACTGTTACTCAGTAATTTCAATATTGAAACAATCGGTCACAAATTCTTGGTCCGACCCGGGATCATGTCCCGGGTTCTATTTGCTATAAATACCTGTCAATGATATTGTATTGTCCCCCTGAACCAAAAGCTGCGCGTACGCAGCCACAGGGTTCAGGAACAATACGCTTCGCACGTGTGATCTATTGAACTGCTCTTACTCTTAGTTACTGACATTGCCTTGTCTGTATATCTTAGGTGTCTGTCTATTTGTGTACCAACATATGTATTTATTTGAAAGAGCGGTGGTAGCTCAATGGTAAGGACACGCGCCTCTTAACCGAGTAGTGCCGGTTCAAACCCGGGCACGTACCTCTGGATTTCTCAAATCTATGTACGTATTTCATACCACTAGCTCGACGGTGAGGGAAAACATCGTGATCAAACTTGCAAATTCAAACAAGTTTGGATTTGTAACCATGATCCGAAATTGGCTGGTTCCCCTATCTTAGGGTTACGAAGGTCAGATCGGCAGTCGCTTTAATGTAATTACCAGACTCGCAAAATCCTGGATCATGGTCTAAGCGGGACACTCATCCCTTCTGTCTCCATTTAATCTCTGCCCGAAGCTCCACATATGTCGCGTTCCTTGTCAGCCATTTTGATGAATGCGCTAGCCTCTTCTCCCGACTTCGTCTACTTAAAGACCTGCCGAGCCGTTTTTGTGACTAATATTTGGAGATCGGTGGCTTGGCCTTTTCGTTTGTAAGAGTTAAGCGACACCCGAGTGGTCTGAAAGTGGATGGGTGACCTAAATACATAAAAGAGTTTGGTTTCAACAAAATATTTATTAATGCTTTCTCTGATTGACATAATAAAAAATAAATTAGAGTGTTTAATAATAATAATAAATATCACACTACATCACATACATTTATCTAACTCCGTGGTAAGTAACTTAAGCACTTGTGTTACGGATATCAGAATAAACAGTGGTTTTACAAATATGTACTAAAATATTCAATACTAGCTTCTGCCCTGCTTCGCTCGCATGGTACTCGTACATCGATACAACATAGCCTATATGTTATTCGGATGTACATATAAGGTATATTATTGTAAAGTTCCATTAAAATCCATTCAGTGGCTATTGCGTGAAAGAGTAACAAACATCCATCCATACTTACAAACTTTCGCGCTTATAATATTAGTAGGAATGAACACCCAGACATAGAACAAACACAAGTATTCATCACACGAATGTTTGTCCTGGGTGGGGATCGAACCCACAACTCTTGGCGCATGGGGCAGGGTCACTACCGAATGCGCCATCGAGCCAGTCAAAATTAACTAAGTTAGCGCAAATAACTGACACAACGCAGTGGTCCACATAATTGTCCACCGCCACGAAATAATAATCAACGATTTAACATTCGCCCTTAAAAAAGGTTAATTCATATTTTATTTATTTATAACATTCACCTGTTCTTTGTAACACATTTTTTGTCAAAAAAAATTAGTGACGGAATTATCAGAAAGGGATCAAAGGAAAAATAAATATACCCACGAACAATCGGGCTAAGGAATTTTATTATGCACAACTATATCATTCCAGTTTCTATCTAATCCCTCATAGATAGAGTCGAAATTAGCGTACTTGTGCTAAACAAACTGGAGTAAGTATAAACAATGAATGTTTGACGACATTTTTTTTAATTACTCCTATTTACCATAGACTAATGGGAAGTGTTAGCATTTTTTCCTTTGCCACGGTTGTAAAGCGGAATTTTAAAAAGTCACTCTCTAGATTATGGTTGCAATAAAAAAAGGACCACCGACAACTATGTGACATTGTTATACAGGTTGGATACAATATTTTTGTAGATAGTGGTGCCACGCTGGAGTCGCATTCACTAAGCCGGCTTCACGTAATTATTTGGTAGGTATAATTTTATACATATATATAACACCCCTTTTTTTTGGGTTCCATACAAGGACTTAAACATAATGTGCCAACTGTATTCCTTGCCTAGCATGTCGTAAAAGGCGACTAATGGTATATGGGGTTTTGGGTAAGTGTTTGTGTAGGCGACGAGCTAGCCACTACTTTTTCACATTTTTCCATCTTACCCAGCCCATTATCCCATGTTGGTCTGGGACTAAAAAAGAACTTGCCATCTGTGGTTCTGGCTTAACATGTCGTAAAAGGCGACTAATTACCCGTATTTTTTTCTTTGTCATATACTATTGGTTTTTGGACCCACGAGCATCTAAGATATTTGCTTTATTTTTTTTAAATATCTAAATGCCTTTATGATTTCCCATGGCATCATCCTCTTGGGCCCACTACTGAAGGCAGACAAAGTCAGAACCTAATATATAGATATAATAAACACCATAAATTTGAACTAAGAACACCATATACAAAGCCCCTACAAACAGACACATACGTGCGACTTTCGTTGACAAACAGACAGACGGCACGACTCTCTAACTGGTACTTAAAACAAAACACCATGGTGTTAGTCACACCTCGTCATGGGATCAGAAAACCATCAGTCAGTATGCCACGGAATATCAAACATTGTGGTCAATGATTTTTTACCAATGTGTCACGCTTACATTTCAACCGAAAAAATGCTGAACCCAGCCGCAAGCCATGATTTTTCAACATAACATTATAGCACGCCTGTTATACCCGAAGGAGAAAGCAGAGTCAAGGGGGTAGCAGGCCCCTTTAACCACATTCAGCCAAAAACAAAACTGGGCTGGGTTAGATGGAAAATTTTGAAAAAATTGTGACAAGTGGCTATCTCGCCGCCTACACAATCACATACCCAAAACCCCATATACCATTTGTCGCCTTTTACGACATGCTAGGCAAGAAACACAGTTAGCACATTATTTTTAAGTCCCAGACCAACATGGGACAGTGAGCTAGGTTAGATGGAAAGAAAGGGTAGCCTTAAATGTATTTTTTTTATTCATTAATATATTTAGTTGGTCTCGGACTTTAAAAGAATGTGCTATCTATGTTTCGTGCCTAGCATATCGTAAAATGCGACTATCGAATGGTTTATCGGGTTTTAGGTATGTGATTGTGTAGGCGAAGAGCTAGCCACTTGTCACTATTTTTTCACAGTTCTCCATCTAACCCAGCCCAGTTTTATTTTTTGGCTGAATGTGTTTAAGTGGGCTAGTTGCCCCTTTGACTCTGCCCACCTCTTCAAGGATTACGGGCGTAATGTTATGAGTGTTCGTATTCCTATAGATAGAAAGAAAGAAGAAAGAAAAAAAACTTATTTATTTGGTGCATAAAACTTAACCTATAACAAATATTAACGATACAACAAACGTTATGGACAAAATCGTTTAGGTATTACAAAATATTATAACAAAAAGTTTATGATATGCAGCCGAAATGGTAGCCAGCAGCATTTGTCATGACGTTGTGGCGACATGACGCTGATTTTCAGTGGTACCGGTGTGGGAGGTGGGGTAATGCGTGTGTGTAATTGAGATTGTGCAGTATCAATAGAATAAGATAAATATACAGGCAATTGACATATCGACGGTGAAGTGACAATACATCCTAAATGTAGATATTGAAATTTTACAGGAGAATGAAAAAACGATCCAATTTTTAGGTTTTGATCGTAAGACTTTCATATAACTTTTAATGTAATGTTTACAGGATTACTTTATTATTTGATAACAAACAAGAAAAAAAAACTATTCCATAGCGAAATTGAATTTTAAGGCATTAAAAAAGTCAATTCCTAAATAAATATTAGTTAAGAGGTAATGTCACTTCATAGTCGATATGTAAAATATAAAATATCTAATAATAAATACATATAATAATTATAGCGTTATGCGTTCCTAGTAGTGTTCCGTTTACCAGGTCTGGGTGTTACCAGACCCGCTTACATAGGGCAACAGACTGGATCATGGTTATTTGGCTGTGCAAGAATCGTCACGAATTTTCTTGCTGCCCAGGCTAATAGTATAATTAATATGGACATGGGTTGGAACCATCGGATTTGAACCAGGACCCTTCGTGTGTGAGCCATATCTGCTCCTAACCATAATGCTCCACCTCTATTATGAAATTTCGTCAATAGAAATCAATTATACAGTTCACGAATCAAATAGTCCACAATATTTCCGACGGTTTACTTATAAATGCGAATCAAATTATAAAACTAGCAAAAAAATCCAAAAAAATATAAAGATTTTAATTTTCAACACATATTCTTTGGCACAAATTCGCAAAATAAAGAATTTACTGCTAAACTTAAAAAAAAATACTATTCTCTACGGATTAGCGCGCACGCATCAAATTTCCTTTGAAAAAGCTCAATTGATAGATTTCCAAAGTTGCGTTTCATGCAATTTCAAACCTTATACCTTTGTTATAAAGATCATTGTAACTTATGCAATAACACAGGTAATTTTGCGAACATTCAACCAAAGATTCAATAGAAGCCATTCTGAACAAAGGAAATGCCAGTCAAAATTGTCCTTTGTGAATCTGTCACAAGCTTAACTTTACTGGTGGTGAAATTTGGAACTAACATTTCCTCGTACGAATTCCACAAGTTTGTATAGCCACTAGCGCCACAGCTAATAAGAAAAAATAATATTGTAGAAGAAGCTTAGAAATTCGAACCTAATCTGTGGAACCGTGTTCAGTTCTATTTTCAAATTTCTGTCAGAAAGGTGTTGTTGACAGATGTTTTGGCGGGCTATTGTCATCGTCATAGCCAGATTTTATCATTTTGGAACCTCGTGTTTCGAAATATATTTGATTTTAAACCACGATGTTTTAAAATAATCTCGGCTTACAGTTTTTTTTTTAATTCCCAGCTTTATTTCCAGTTTCTAGTAGAGATATTCTTCGACTAAGATATTTAAAAAGTTTGATTCAGCAAAATTTAAGCGTTTGGTTCAGCTAAACTTTAGCATTTGGTTCAGCTAGACCGATCTTTAAAATCGGATTTTCCAGTCAGAACTGTCGATAGTAATCTTTTATGTTTGAACATACGATCACGCTTGCAATCAAAAGAATTGAATTGTGAAAAACAACAAGTGGCTAGTTCGTCGCCTACACATTCATAAACCCAAAACAAAACACCATTAGACGCCTTTTACGCATGCTATTAACACCGTTGGCACATTATTTTTAAGTCCCAAACCAACATGGGACAATATTGTAATCGGATTTTAAATTGATTCCGACGGTGTATTATTCACAATATTTGATCTAACTTAATTCGATATTTTTTTGGGTCTTAGGCTTGGTTTATGAAGCTTATTGATTTGACTCCGAGGTAAGTAGCTTAAGCACTTGTGATACGAATATCAGAAACAACAGTGGTATTACAAATATATACTTAAATATTGGATAATAATAACACCCAGACACAGAACAAACACAAGTACTCATCACACGAATGTTTGTCCTGGATGAGGATCGGACCCACAACTCTTGGCGCATGGGGCAGGGTCACTACCGAATGCGCCATCGAGCTTGTCAAAATTTTGTTTGTATTTTTATCATTCATTTAACATGCTAGATAGCATGTACCTTTGACACAACATCTTGGACGCTCTATAAAGCTGTTCAAAGCGTCAATTAGATAGATATAACAGTCTGTTGTCCCATATAATTGGTTGTAAATACCACTCTACTCATGTTTTGCCACGGGGTAATTAGCCCTCAGGGTTGGTACCCATGGAAATTTTAATCTATACTGATACTAGCTGACCCGCCACACTTCGTGACGCCCCGTTCTCGGATTTTCAATACCCATTTTTTTCCGTGCAACTTTTTTTATTTTTTTCTTTCATAAGAACCTTCACCTGATAATAACAAACGGAACTAAAAAAGAATTAGCGCAATCGGTTCAGCTGTTCTCGAGATTTGCGCTTAGCAACACATTCAGCGATTCATTTTTATATTATAGAAATTATTATAGATTATAAAGTGAATAGATTTGCTCATATTCATCACCCGAAACATTTGCCCCTAACATAATTCGAACTCGCGACCCTTCGTTTTGTGGCCAGGGTCTCTGACCACTCGACCAAGGGTACTGTCCCGTTCTATCCAAAGCACGCGACAACCCTAACTATTTACGATCCATAAACCAGAGAGATATATATTTCAGCGGCGACAAGTAATCCAACATAACGAACTATTATTATTACTATTTTAATATTAATGATTAACTCACAGTGCGTTCGGTAAACGATGAGCCAAGCTCTTTACATTTATTATATACTAGCTTCTGCCCGCGGCGTTGCTCGCGTGGTACATCGATGAAATATAGCGTATGTGTTATTCTAATGTATAAGCTATACTATTGTAAAGTTTCATTAAAATCCATGCAGTACTTTTTGCGTGAAAGAGTAGCAAACATCGACACATCAATCTTTCACGTGTTTAATATTAGTACGATTAACGACCCGCCCCGGCTTCGCGCGGTGATCACAAAGCAATATGAAGCTATACATATAAACCTTCCTCTTAAATCACTCTATCTATTGGTGACAACCGCATCAACGTCTCTTGCGCAGTTCAAGAGATCGAAGCGAACAGACAGAAGCGGCGACGTGGTTTTATATTATGTAAAAATAGTAGTACCTGTGGGAATACGGGGATAAAATATAGCCTATGTTTCTCGGTAACAATGCAGCTTTCTATTAGTGGAAGATTTTTTGAAATCGATCCAGTAGTTTTGGAGCCTATTCAATACAAACAAACAATTAAATTTTTCCTCTTTTCAATGTAAGTTTGTTTTTTTTTTCAACTGGCGACATCGTATAATTATGTTATGCTATTTATAGCTATTTACTGCGACTGCGCTTGCGCAGAACCCCATTCTTCTAAGATAAATGTACGGTATTTCTTGTAAAACCAGTTATGTACTAGTTTTTTTTTAATTGGTGAACCTCTCACGAGCCGTCACCTCCTGCTATATACCTGCCTTTTGTTTGTTTCAACTGGCTCGATGGCGCATTTGGTAGTGACCCTGCCCCATGCGCCAAGACTTGTGGGTTCGATCCCCACTTAGGACATTCGTATGATGAATACTTGTGTTTGTTCTGTGTCTGCGTGTTAATATTGAATATTTTAGTATATACTTGTAATACCACTGTTGATTCTGATATCCGTAACACAAGTGCTTATGCAACTTAGCTCGGAGTCAGATCAATGTATGTGATGTAGTGTGATATTTTTTTATTTATTTACTTACTATGTACTTGCAGCCACATTGAGTTGTATGACCAACTGTAGGCAATCAAATTAATTTGACAGTCCCGTTGGTTGAGTAGTCAAAGACCCTGGCCCCGAAACCGAGGGTCGCGGGTACAAATCCTGCCAAATGCTTCATGTCATGAACACAGACATTTGCACTCGAGTCATGGATGTTTATAAACTTATTTAAGTATGTCTATCCGTTCACCTAATATCCATAGCACAAGCTTATAGCTTAGTTTGGAGCTAGGGAATTGGTGTGTCAGTCTGGAGAATTTATTTTATTTTATTATTTTAGTCGTTGCCAACTTATATCAATAGCAAGTCATCATTTTCCTAGCGTTATGTCCCGTGTTTAGACGGGGTCCGCTTAGACCATGATCCAGGATTAAGCGAGTCTGGTAATTACATTGAAGCGACTGCCGATCTGACCTTCGTAACCCTAAGATAGGGGAACCAGACTATTTTTGAATCATGGTTACAAATCCAAAGTTGTTGAATTTGCAGGTTTCATCACGATGTTTTCCCTCACCGGCGAGCTAGTGGTATGAATACGTACATAGATTTGAAAAAGCCAGAGGTACGTGCCGGGTTTGAACCCACACTCCTTGGTTAGGAGGCGCGTGTCCTTACCATTGAGCTACCACCGCTCAATTATATCAATAGCAAGTCGATCTTTTAATATCAAATTTAAACATTATAAAAACATTGACAAATGCCTCATTAGATTTACTTTTTATCACTCTGATTTTCCTCGAATAGATTGTTAGCAAAAACGTTATTCATTGCAGATCTGCGACCCAATATTTGAAACTAGAAATGAGCTTGTTTGTCCATAGCACAAGGAGTCTTTACCCGTTAGACGTGAGATTTAGAATTGGTTACTTATGCCGCAAAAAATGAGCCTCTGTTGAAATGGGTTAAGTTTCGCCTAGAAAATCTATACATTTACTTACTAATACTATGAAATTGAAGATTTTGATAGTTTTTTTGAACGCGCTAATCTCAGGAACTACTGGTCCGATTTGACAAATCCTTTCAGTGTTAAATTGTCCATTTATCGAGGAAGGCTAAGGCTATATAATATTAACAATAAACGCGTGTAAAACCGCAGTCCCAGCTAGTAATACTAGTAGCTTATTATCGAGATAATACCCGCGTGGAATTAAATTATATAAGTATTACAGATTTGGATTTTTTTGCAAAGACATGTGGCTTAAAATGTGACCTCTTTTACAAGGTTAAAATGTTTATAAGGTGTAAATACATATCATTACATTATTTTTTTTTTCATTCATAAAATTTACATATTTTTTCAGTCTTGAAATACCAGACGTCTATTTGTTAAGTCGTCCTTGCAATATCGACACATCTGATACACTTAATATTGGTTGAGATTTCTAAGTTTATTCTTTGAATTAAAATACGTGCGTAACTGACCACTTTAATTTGAGCTCCCTCCCCTCTCCCAGCACTCACAAATGAGAGCAAATAAGGAGTAATTCCTTCCCAAATAAAGGTCCATATAATTTGGCCATCATAAAGGCCGACCAGAAAAGCTTGGCCTCTCTCCTCGGAATGTTTTAGTGCAAATTCGACTTAACAAAGAAGATTTTTTTACGTTGCAAAGCTCATCTTACAATGGACTTTGGTTTGAAACTGAAGTATAGTGACCTTTTTTCCTCCCATTCTAATTTTGACAAAAGCTCTGATTTCGGTTAGTTAGAGCCAGTCACACGGCTTCAAAAGCTTCGGTTTTTTTTTGTGTTTTATTTCATTGGTACTCAATAACGAGGGTTGGTTTTTGAAAAAAGTTTTTGATTGAAGATTGAATTGTTGATAGGTTTGTTTGTAAGGCTTGTTTAAGTTTGCGTACACAAGGGATTTTAAAGGGTTTGAAAGCAAAATTGCCGGTATATCAAATCGTATGTGATGTAGTCTGATATTTATTTCTATATAATGGAAGCCAGAAAATTTTGGATAAACATTAATAGTTATTTGATTATACAGATTCCTTTACAATATTTCTTCTCACCATTAAGCTTGTGGTATACGTAGGTACATACATTTTAAAATGACACCCGGCCGGCTTCGAACCAACACCCCTCATATGCGTCCTTCCTTAGTATTGAACTATCAGCACAGTACAAAAAAAGGTATAACTACTTTTACATCAAGACTTGGCTTGCTCACTACCGTGCACCGAAGTTGTGCAAAACTTGATTATTCAATTAAAATAGCGACTTTTATTTGATCAAAACTAAATTAAGATATTTCTTACACCTACAGACGTGTTAACTTTTATAATATGTTATATTTATTGAAAGGGATAAGCGGTGGACTCTCAGAAGCAACAAAAAGTCTCATAAAAATAAAAAAAAAAATCATCTAAATATCTTTATTTATGTAGGCCTCAAAAAAAATTAAAAATCGTAAATTTTACAAAATCTATAGAGCAATGTGAATCTACCACCGGTTCGGAATGCTGATAGTACCGAGAAGAAACCGGCAAGAAACTCGGTAGTTACTCTTTTCAGCGTCAAAATATACATGAGTAATTGTATTAAACACTTTTTGTAAAGTTCTGAATCAAATCATACAATCTATCATATGCAAGGAGACCTGGTTTAAACCCGGGCATGTACCTCTGGATGTTCTCAATCATAGTAGTTAGTTAGTTAGTTTAGTTATAGATTTATACCACTTGTTTGTCTATAAGGGAAAATATCGTGATGAAACCTGCAAAAACAACTTTGAATTTGTGTAATCATGATTCAAAAACTGGTTCCCCTATCTTAGGCTGACAAAGGTCAGATCGGCAGTCGCTTCAATGTAATTACCAGACTCGCTAAATCCTGGATCATGGTCTAAGCGGACCCCGACTAAGCACGGGACATGACGCTAGGAAGATGATGATGTTACCTCACTGTCGTTCCCTTTCCCAAGACTACTTAAAGACCCTGGCGTCATTCCCCGTATGATCGGCCATGCTTCACTTGTTTGACGGACAGACGCCCAAACTGACTTGATACTTGCTTTTGACGTTTTGTGCAGCTCTGGGAAATGACGTCATGTTTTGAATTCGTGTTTTAATATTAATGATTGATTGGTTGTGTTTTAGCGATTAATTAAAGTGCTTTTTTTTTGGTTTTGATCGGTTGAGCTGTGATATTAACAGGTTTTTTGTGATATGAACAATATGTAATAAGCTTAATTATTCCGCAACGGTGGTAGGTCTGTGGTTGGGCCACTTGTCTCTCATAACAAAGGTGTTGGTTCAAAGCTGAGCACAAATTTTCTACACTTTTCATGTCATTTAATACTTTTTTTTTTAATATATAACAGGTTTTATGATTGTTTTTCTAAAAAAAAATATATAGTTTTAATCACTTTCAATAAATAAAAAACCTATTTATTCTTTCGTTCCATTTCTATCAACAGCTCAATGGGACCACAATATTGATATTATTTTGATAATATAATTGATGAGGTCATACTTTTTTATGCATCTGTATATTTAAACCACGAACGAGAAAAAAAGGAAGGACTTATCTTAACATCACGCCCGTGATCCCCAAAGGGGTAGGCAGAGTCAAAGGGGCAGCAGTCCCCTTTAACCACATTCAGCCAAATAAAACTGGGCTGGGTCAGATGGAAAATTGTGTTAAAGTAGTGACAAGTGGCTAGCTTGTCGCTTACATAATCACACACCCAAAACCCGATATACCATTAGTCGCCTTTTACGACATGCTAGGCAAGAAACACAGTTGGCAAATTCTTTTACAGTCCCAGACCAACACGGGACGGAAGAAGGAAGGACTCCACCCCTCTAACTAGACTTTGTGCCTTTCCAATGCTCCACATGACATTTCACTTACAGCACACATAGACAACGACGACGACATTATTATCGTGTCGTGTATATATGTGTGTATAAATTAAACAAAAGCATATAACAAACAGCACTGACTGGGTCCATAATTTAATGTAACTATAATTACTGTAAATTATAAAAAGGAAATAAAAAATATTTGAATTCCATACATACATACATAACATTACGCCCATCATCCCCGAAGGGGTAGGCAGAGTCAAAGGGACACAACCACATTCAGCCAAAAATAAAGCCAGGCTGGGTTAGATGAAAAATTGTGATAAAACAGTGACAAGCAGTGGCAGTGAATATTTGATTTGATTTGAATAATAGAGTTCAACTATCAAGACATAGAGCTCGCAGTAGAGTTGTCTCTGGTAATTATTTAGTGTGATTAATTAGAGTCAGTTTGTGGATTAACGGCGATCGGTCGGCGCGGGTCCGTGTTTTGTGTTTTGGGAGCTTTTGGGGGTCCTTAGGGATGTAGGCGGACCTTACGTGTTCGAAGGACTTCAATACAAATATAACATCACGCCCGCTAGGTAAATATTTAGGAAAAAGAACTATTTTAATCATCAGAAAAACATACAAAAGCTAAAATATAGTAATTTTTAGTCATTGAGCTATTATTACTACGTATAGAGAAGCTATGTCAAACAAAAATATTATCACGAAGCATGGACTGAGCGTGTTTCAGCATTTGCAGCGCTAAAACTAACAATTGTCGTCTAATTAAGCTATCAAAACACGCAGCGCTAGATCGCTCATAGAGTACATTTTTCTCGCGACCAAAACGTCGTAAACGCCGTAAATTTCATGGCGCTTACGCGTGAACGTAGGCGAGTGACTAAACGAGTTGTTGCCGATCGGCAACAACGCACGGCGCAAAACACTTGTTCGCTGCGTCGGTTCCATACGCTAGATAATAGTTCAATGTTTTTAGTCATGAAAGTTTATTTATTTTTACGAAGGTCAGTTTTTACATCGGCAGTCACTTCAATGTAGTTACCAGACTCGCTAAATCCTGGATCATGGTCTAAGCGGACCCCGTCTAAAAACGGGACATAACGCTAGGAAGAAGTTTTTTAAGATACGGAACCAACGTTTGTATTGCCACCTCGCTCTTTCCCCCACCATTCTTTTAGTCGGATTACTATCGAATACAAATACTTGTCCCGATACATAATTACAATACTCAGTCATACAAAACGACTGCTGTGGTACAATAGTATGTACTCGGACTTAGATCATGTTTATCCGATTGGAGATGGCGTTGTGTTGATTTTAGCAGTCTGGCAATTTTTTTAGTTGTTTCGGAAAAATCCTTATCGATCAGCTATAATCTTATTCATATTTGAAAAGGCGGTGTGTATAGCGAGCTGGGCCTTATGGCTTAAGAACTATTGCCTAAAAGTTTTCCTAACGCTCCATTCATCCTATTCCCTGCATACACTCTTCTTTCTATATCAGCGGAGTACCTTCCATCTCTACTAAATGCAGATCCTAGATATACAATTTCATTCACCTGTTCTAGCACTACATCATCAACCGTTATCCTTGTTTCCGTTCTGGTTTCATCTCTTTAACTTTTTAGCCAAACAATCTAAAAAATATAGTCTGCAGAAATGAAATTATTTCTCGAACTGTAATATCAATCAATCGGAAATCCTCTCTCTAGCCAGTTAATCCTGATCGAAGTTGCCCATCCGTTGGGAATAAGCTCAGAGATTGATTTAAGACATTTGTTCTTATTAATATAAGTATTACTTAAGCTTTTGTTATTGATATCAGTGCTTAGAACGATTTCGGAACCGAAGTCACAGATGGTCACATGTTTGTCATTTTTGATGTACAAGGTTATTTTAAGTACTTAAGTATAAATTTCTTGCCAAAGTGGGAAGAAGTGGCACAGTGCAGAGGAGTGGCGGTCACAGGGGGACGCCTTTGCCCAACAGTGGGATTTAAATGGCTAAATAAAAAAATAAATAAAAATTAAAAAAGTATATGCAAAACTACTTACCTACTTATTCAACTCATTAATGTAAGAACCGTATTAAAATAATTTTAGAAGATAACAGACTTAACATTACACCACGCCCATCCCCGAAGGGGTAAGCAGAGTAATGAAATGAAATGAATGAAATGAAATGAAATGATCTTTATTTACGTAGGCTCAAATAAGCACTTATAAATCGTCAGTACATACAAATGGAAATAAAAATTTACCACCGGATTCGGAAAGTAGCTTCTACCGAGAAGAACCGGCAAGAAACTCGATAGTTACTCTTTTCATCGCCAAATTTACAATAAGTATCGATAACAATTATCATATCCTTAAGCTACTATGCTATACAAATCTAAAAAAGTAAATATGTATAATAGCAATTACAAATATTTGTCACTTAAAAAATCTTCTATATTATAATAAGCCTTTCTCATAAGATGATTTTTAATGTGTAATTTAAATCTATGCATATATATCAAGAGTAAAAGGGGCAGCAGGCCTCTTTAACCACATTGAGCCAAAAACAAAACTGGGCTGGGTTAGATGGAAAATTGTGAAAAACCAGTGACTAATGGCTAGCTCGTCGCCTACACAATCACATACCCACAACCCAATACCATCAGTCGCCTTTTACGACATGCTAGGAAAGAACCACAGATGGCACATTTTTTTTAAGTCCCAGACCAACATAGGACAATGGGCTGAGTTAGATGAAATTTTAGAAGATAAGCAAAAAATAATTATGTATGTATGTTTGTATGCATATGTATGTGTATACCACAAACTGGAAGTAATATTTGTCTAAAGGCGCCTAAAGTATTTTCCAAATAAACGAATCTTATGTGCTTGTTTTAAGTAATTTATTTCTATAAATGTCATGGCGACCAGTTTCTAAAGCCATATATCAAGTTTTATTACAAAACATATATGGCTACGATATAAAGGTTCTCAAGTCAACTTTACAGACTTTCGGGATGGGTAAATTATATGCAGACATAAGTAAATGGATGGAATATGCAAATGTATACTAAATTAGAACTTTTTGCGATGGTTTTTCTAGCTATATTATTTGATATTTAAAGTCATCATCCTCTTGCCCTTCTCCTAGTTTTTCCTAGTACAGACGCCAGTCTCTCACAATATAGTTAATGAATCGTCATTATCATTGTTTAACTCTTGATGATACAATTCTATGTAATAGCTATATTGTGAAAGAGAAATAAACAAATTTTATTATTATTATTATTAGTTCATCTGGGGTCGGGGCAGCATGTCTTCCTCTTCCACACGTCCCGGTCAGCCGTCATCAAGCCACCCACTCCCATTTTACTCATATCATCGTTCACACAATCTATCCATCTCTTATTTGCCCTTCCTCTTCCTCTCCGTCCACTAACCTTCATACTCATCACTCTCTTCTCATCACATGCCTATACCAATATAAACGGTTGATATTCAAAGTAAATAAAAAAATATTAAATTGTCTAAACTACGCGAGTAATGTAAACGCTATAATTTTCAGTTGTAAAAAAAAACACGCATTCTGGAATACTCTGAAACAAACTTAATAAACAAGCTATGTTATTTTGGAAGACGTTTTTTTTTATCTATACAATTTGAAAGTAAAAGCATTCTAAGTTAACAGCCATAAATGCTAGGATATAGTCTACTTATTACCTGGGTAAAATAAATAATTCTCGTAACAAACTGTAAAACCAACACCTCAAAATATGCTGCAATACAAAGCTATTAGTTAATAAACCAATGTTATATCTATAATTAATAATTATGAGAAGGGAGCAGTGGTAGCTCAATGGTAAGGACACGCGCCTCTTAACCGAGGAATGCGGATCAAACCCAGGTACGTACCTCTGGATTTTTCAAATCTATGTACGTATTTATACCACTAGCTCGACGGTGAGGGAAAACATCGTGATGAAACCTGCAAATTCAAACAACTTTGGATTTGTAACCATGATCCAAAAATTGTCTGTTCCCCTATCTTAGGGTTGCGAAGGTCAGATCGGCAGTCGCTTCAATGTAATTACCAGACTCGCTAAATCCTGGATCATGGTCTAAGCGGACCCCGTCTAAGCACGGGACATAACGCTAGGAAGATGATGAATTATGAGAACAGAAGAAGTTATGATAATATAACAGTAAATATAGCAATAATCGAAAAAGTTCACCCACTGTACTAAAAATTGAGAAAGTCAACTTGTTGGCTTTCAACCGCAACCGCTAATATTCCACGTGTATCAAAATTAGTATTAATTCGGTTTAAGGTTGTTTTCGCGGCTTTCTAACATTATGACTGTATGATCTGGCTCCTGACATACACAGGTATATGATTTAAGAGCTTTTATGAGAGCCTGTGTGGGTGATTTTGAAGTTAATAAAAAGCTAGTAAAATATAAGTTGTGATATATTTCTATATTAGCACCGTACCGCGGTTTCACTCGCGTAGTTCCCGTTCTCGTAGGAATACGGGAATAAAATTTAGCCTATGTTACTTGCTGATAAAGTAGCTTTCCATTGGTGAAAGATTTTTTCAAATCGGTTCAGTATTTTCGGAGGGTATTCAACGCAAACAAACAATCAAATATTTTCTTTATCTTCATCTTCATGTATGTCTATATCTATCTATACTAATAGCACAGTCTTTGAAGAACAGAGTCCAAGACTGAATGCTCTTTTAACCACTTTTAGCCGAAGAAATCTGAGCTTTGCCCCATGTTGGTCTGGGACTTAAAAATAATGTGCCAACTGTGTTCCTTGCCTAGCATGTCGTAAAAGACGACGTATATCGGGTTTTGGGTATGTAACTGTGAAGGCGACAAGCTAGTCACGTTTAAGGTTTACACAATTAACGTTAAGGCGGACCCTATGCTACGTTCAAGCAGCCCCAGAGAAGACCCCTTCAGAGATGGGTTGACACTGTGGTCTGTGTCATCGTAAGCAGCACGAGGTGTGCTGGGAGGTTGCCTCACCCTCTAGATAGACCGCATGGATCGGCGGCGTAACTATAACGTAGATTTTGCGAAGTCCCGTTGTGGGAGCCCGGAATCTGCGCCACGCCCGAAGATTGACCACCGTGAGGTTGAGTCGGTATTGGAGGACCCTATGCTTGATGGATAAAGAACAACAAATTCGTGTACAGATTTCATTACGATGTTCCCCTTACCATCAAGCTTAAGATATTCAATTAGATTTGAAAGATCCAGATATAAGCACGGATTTGAACCGGTACACCTCGCGTGCGAGACATGTTCTCAACATTGAGAATCACCACTCTCATTCTTGCCAAAACAAGCAAATTGACTGGATGTCTCTATAATTGTATGTAAATGACATAAAAATGACAAGCCGAGATACTATGCTCATGTCTTCTTATTAGTTTTGACATTTCGCGTCCGATATTGACACAATGAAGTTAGTGACAGTAAGGCAACTTACATACATACATAACTTGACTGGCTCGATGGCGCATTCGGTAGTGACCCTGCCCCATGCGCCAAGAGTTGTGGGTTCGATTCCCACCCAGGACAAACATTCGTATGATAAATACTTGTGTTTGTTCTATGTCTGGGTGTTAATATCCAATATTTTTAAGTATATATTTGTAATACCACTGTTGTTTCTGATATCCGTAACACAAGTGCTTAAGCTACTTACCTCGGAGTCAGATCAATGTATGTGATGTAGTCGGATATTTATTTATATTTATATTTATTTATTTAAAAAAAAATAAAAAAAAAACTGAGCTGGGTTAGATGGAAAATTGTGAAATAGTAGTGACGTTTCTTTAACATTCCTATATTAATATAAGTTTTACGGTTCTTAAGGCAATAATAATAAAAAAACTGATTATAGCCGAATTTCGACCTACTAATAATAATATATAAGACGTAAAAAATAAAGTAAAATAAATAAATATCAGACTACATCACATACATTGATCTGACTCCGAGGTCAGTAGCTTAAGCACTTGTGTTACGGATATCAGAATCAACAGTGGTATTACAAATATATACTTAAATATTGGATATTAAAACCCAGACACAGAACAAACACAAGTATTTATCATACGAATGTTTGTCCTGTGTGGGAATCAAACCCACAACTCTTGGCGCATGGGGCAGGGTCACAACCGAATGCGCCATCGAGCCAGTCAGCAAATCTAAATCACTGGTTATTAAAGCTACACTGTGCAATCGATTGATTCTGCAATACGCACGGCAATTTAAATACAAATTGTGATTTTAAAATTCCAAACAAGATATTAGGAGGCTGCTTATATTGGCACATTCATGAGATACTAGCTTGACAACCCGGTTTTGCATATCATATATTACTACTAGAAGAAACTAGTTGAAAAGTAATAACTAGCCTAAGAGTTAGACTGTGGTGTTTCTGATTTGAGAAGATTTTGAGACACCGGTCAAGTGTTCGTTGAATTTACTCAATGAAGGTTCCTTATACACTTGTTAGTATGTAAGTACATCAATAGTCTCTAACATTATTCCATTGTAAGTTTTCTTTTATAATGTCTAAAATAATGTATCATACATACATACATCATCATCATCCTCTTGCCCTTCTCCCAGTTCATCTAGGATCGGCGCAGCATGTCTTCTTCTTCCATACGTCCCGGTCAGCCGTCATCAAGCTATCCACTCCCATTTTACTCATATCATCTTTCACACAATCCAACCATCTCTTATTTGGCCTTCCTCTTCCTCTCCATCCACTACTATTTATACTCATCACTCTCTTACATACATACATAATAAACCCGCAAACCTCAAAGAGACAGGCCAATTAGCAGCAAGCTCCTATAACAGCCTTTAGTTTACAATAAAATCAATAAATAAAAAGCATAAAATATTTATTGACGTTCGAATGTCGGAGGGGTGATTGGTTTGATCGGAGTAGACTGACGATCTAGGCCAAAATATACATCTTTTATTTACGAACGCAAGAAATTTTCTTTTTAGCAAAAATATTACTTTCATACCGAAAATAATAAAACATAAATTTGTCGTTACAAATGTATATTACTAGTAAAATCTTGTTGAGTTAAATAAAAAAAAATTAAACAGAGTAGTGCCAAGTGGCTGACATGTCGCCTTTATGTCCCGTGTTTAGACGGGGTCCGCTTAGACCATAATCCAGGATTTAGCGAGTCTGGTAATTACATTGAAGGGACTGCCGTTCTGACCTTCGTAACCCTAAGATAGGGGAACCAAACAATTTTTGGATCATGGTTAAAAATTCAAAGTTGTTTGAATTTGCAGGTTTCATCACGATGTTTTCCCTCACCGTCGAGCTAGTGGTATAAATATGTACATAGATTTGAAAAATCTAGAGGTACATGCCCGGGTTTGAACCCGCACTCCTCGGTTAAGAGGCGCGTGTCCTTACCATTAAGCTACCACCGCTCCACACACCAATACCCAATACACTATTAAAGATATTTTCCATTTAACCCAAGCTAATTTTTTTAACTGGCCAAAATTTTACTTTTAACCGACATAAAAACTGGAAGGAATTTGCTGCCTCTTATACTCTGTATGCCAACCTCTTCGGGGGATTGCAGGTGTGATGATATGTATGTACTTAAAGAAATTGCAGACATACAGACAGACAGACGTAGAGCGGGAAGCGATTGTTGTAAATAAGTTTAACGCCATCGGAGCCCACCGCGACGAGTTTATTTATGCGAAGAACGAAAAATAGCCTTTGCCAATCGGGATGACAATATGCGCAAAAGCACCAAGATCTTATGCAGAAAAATAGATCATTGTGACTGACAGACAGACATACAATGAGGTACGAGTAGGAGGTAGGAGTGATAACTCGGTATCGACTTCTTTAGAGAAGAAATACAAGTAATCCCAATTTTTTATTAACTCTATAAATTCAAAATTCAAAATTTGTAATTCAAAATGTAAAATTCAAAATTCATAATTTATAAATCTAAATTTAAAATTCAAAATTCAAAATTCAAAATTCAAAATTCAAAATTCAAAATTCAAAATTCAAAATTCAAAATTCAAAATTCAAAATTCAAAATTCAAAATTCAAAATTCAAAATTCAAAATTCAAAATTCAAAATTCAAAATCCAAAATTCAACATTCAAAATTCAAAATTCAAAATTCAAAATATAAAATTCAAAATTCAAGATTTAAAACTCAAAATTCAAAATTCAACTCGAAATTCAAAATTTGTAATTCAAAATGTAAAATTCAAAATTCATAATTTATAAATCTTAATTTAAAATTCAAAATTCAAAATTCAAAATTCAAAATTCAAAATTCAAAATCCAAAATTCAACATTCAAAATTCAAAATTCAAAATATAAAATTCAAAATTCAAGATTTAAATTCAAAATTCAAGACTCGAAATTCAAAATTCAGGATTCAAAATTCAAAATGTCTATTTATGTAAGTCTCAAAAAAGCACTTATAAATCTCAATTTTACAAAAATCTGTAGGGCAATGTGAATCTACTTCCGGTTCGGAATGCTGATTCTATTATATTGATTAGTCCCATGTTGGTCTGGGACCTAAAAAGAATATGCCAACTGTGGTTCTTGCCTAGCATGTCGTAAAAAGCGACTAATGGTATATCGGGTTTTGGGTGTGTAGGCGACAGGTTAGCCGCTTGTCACTGATTTTTCACAATTTTCCATCTAACCCAGCCCGGCTTTATTTTTGGCTAAATGTAGTTGAAGTGGCATGCTGCCTCTTTGACTCTGCCTACCCCATCGGGGATTATGGGCGTGATGTTATGTATGTGTGTATGTAGTCTAAATACATAGGTATTAATTCAAACTTTTTTACAAAAATCAGTTCAGCCACTTTTGCCACCGACCGTAGCAAGGATTCAAACCAACCACTCGCGTACGAGTCCTCACTCAGCTGTTGTATTAGGCCGTCCATCCAAAACACACATCGCGGAGCCGGCTCATTGATTTCGTCAATAAATTATGCTAATTTAAATAATTCCGCAGTTACTCCGACACTTTGGTGAAATAGCTATAACAGGAAGTCGGTTGGTTCGCTAAATGGATGAGGCATGCTGGTTTGAAATATTTTATTGCTGTACTTTATATAACACCCGATCCCTGAAGGGGTAGGCAACAAATACCTTCCTGCTCCTGGTAGGATGGTATTTTAACTGCGAGAAATAGAATTAAATTATGTAGGCGACGAGCTAGCCACTTGTCACTGCCTTTTCACAATTTTCCATCTAACCCAGCCCAGTTTTATTATATTTTCTGGCTGAATATAGTTGAGAGAGCTGACTGTCCCTATAGTTCTGCCTACGTCTTCGGGGATTGCAGGCATGATGATATTTATATAGAATTAAGTTAGAATAGTTTTTTTTTTTTTTTACTTTTACTACACATTAACCGCGACTTTCTCCCAAATTAATTTGAATTTTTTTTTGCATTGAAGACTTCATGGATGTTGTGTTTAGAGCGAAACACATATATTTTTTTTAAATGATACTAGATGAAGTCAGTTTTTTGCCAATAATAGTCCCGCCGGCATAAGATCATTTGGTAACAAAGCTATTATTTCGATTTTTGACTTTATAGAAAGGAGCGTTTATTTATGGCGCATAACGTAAAAAATATTCACTACCTAACATATAAAATATTTGCGAAATATATTGCGAAAGTGGAAGGATGTAGGAGCCGCGGAAGGCCCCGGCTCACCTACCACGACCAGATTGGTCGTGTATTAACAGAAGGTGATATTATGAGTCATAACAACCATAGAGCTTGTGTGAAAAGGATCATGAATGTTGAAGAGGCGAGTGAGGTCATCCTGCTATATGGCGTTCGGTTCTCTCTGCCTACCCCGCTAGGGAAGTGGCGTGAAGTTTAGTCACATGTATACCTTCTACACATACCATCTATGTAACTGTTTTTGTAATGTGACATGCAATAAAAGTCTGAAGTTTGAAGTTTAGTTAGTTGGTTAAAATATTTTCTTAGTGTTATCTATGTATAACTTTGAGTTGTTAGAAATACCTCTCCTAATATCCATTTTCTGATGCTGATAATATCCGTAACAGAAGCGTTAAAGCTACTTAGCTCGGAGTCAGATCAATGCATGTGACGTTCTGTGAAATTTAATTTTTTATCTCTTTCAATTAGTCCACCTCAAAGTTAAGCAGATGCCAGCTAATTGCCACATCCATCCATCCATTTTCGCCAATCCCCGTCACCCCCATTTGTCAACATGTCGCAGTCCTCCATTTTGGATAAATAATGTCCAAAAGCATCACTTTTGACCAATTCAATTGACTACATTATTTTTAACGCCCCAAAACCAAAGCAGCTATTATAAACCTTAACTACCACACAATAAGAGCGAGCGAAATCTCAATTTAGCATAAACTATAGATAAATCACCATCGACTGTTTTTTTTTCTTAAATAAATCTCTATGCCTAATGTTGGACTAGTATAGATAAGGTTTTATTTCGTGTTTGCTTTAAAAATTAATAAAATTTAAACATAAAAATTCCATTACCAGAAAATGATCTATGGATTTCTAGGATAGGTTGGCTATATTGATATAATGGGGCATAAATTTCCGTTCAGTATAGTCTAGCTGCCAAATAAATGGCATCTTTTTAGCGACATGTCTCGTTTCTTGTCGGGGTCAATTTAGACCATGATTATGAATCAGCGAGTCTAGTAACATGCTCTTCTGAGTCTTAAAAATAATGTGCCAACTGTGTTCCTTGCCTAGCATGTCGTAAATGCCGACTAATTGTATATAGGGTTTTGGGTGTGTGATTGTGTAGGCGACGAGCTAGGCACTTTTCACTACTTTTTCACAATTTTCCATTTAACCCAGCCCATTGTCCCGTGTTAGTCAGGGACTTAAAAATAATGTGCCAACTGTGTTTCTTGCCTAGCATGTCGTATAAGGCGACTAATGGTATATAGAGTTTTGGATGTGTAATTATGTAGGCAACAAGCTAGCCACTTGTCACTACTTTTTCACAATTTTCCATCTAACCCGGCCCAGTTTCGTTTTTGACTGAATGTAGTTAAAGGGGCATGCTGCCCCTTTGACTCTGCCTGCCCCTTCGGGGATTGCGGGCGTGATGTTATGTTATGTGTGTTTGTTATATGTGTTAGAACAGTAGATTCTCCATAATCTGTTTAGTCTTACGATATTTCTTTACAACGATGACAGGCACGCCAGCCCTTGTTGCGAATGGATTTGTTCTTGCAAGCCATCATCACACTATGACATTTTGAGTCAAAGAACCACATCAACTCCAATTGACAGCCATTCAAACTGCAGCTGGCCAGCTTCTCACCAACATACATAGGTACATACCATCACACCTGCACTCCTTGAAGGTAAAAACAGAGGAGCAATAAGACCCTAAGCCACATTCAGCCAAAAGAAGAATTGGTTAGCATCATCAAAAGCCAGGTTTAATTCTGACCGCCTACCGTCCACAGGCCTGTGGCCACCAAAGGCTCGTAATAGGCTGTTACTTACATTTATACTCAGGATACGAACCACTCAGGCTGTCTCAGTACGTCAAGCTAAAGACCTCCCGGCAAATATGGGCTTTGGCAAAGACTAAACTTACAGAAGGCATATTTTAAAGTCAACTGCACTATGTTTACTATTGGTGATGTAGCCCAAGTGAGTGCTAATTTTAATATTCGAATGAGGCCCGTACTTTCTCTATATACCAGTGAAAAGTATATAAATTGTATAAAGACAATAATAATAAAAAAATTAATTTGAAGTAAAAAGTACAAATGTTCCATGTTTCTATCTGTGACCCACAGATTATCTGTGCTGTGACCTTAAATATTTTCCCAAATGTGTCCTTATCTAGCATGTTTTAAAAGGCGACTAAATGTGTTTTAGGTATTTTTCACAATTCTGACTTTTCAAAGCAGCAACTCCCTTTAACCACATTCAACTAAAAATAAATCCAATTGAAAACTGGGAAAAACATTGAGCTCGTAAGCCTACACAATCACACACACAAAACCCGATATACCGTTTGTCGCCTTTTACGACATGCTAGGCAAGAACCACATTTATCTATAAACAGTCTTTTATTCCGATGCGTCACCTTTTCGTCACTTCTGACTCAGCGCCACGTAAACAAACAATTGGGGGTCTAATGACGTAACGTTTCATCATCAACACAAATCGTTGCACTGTAAGAATTGCATCAGATGCAAGGATGTAGACGTAGGATCTTATAAGTACCACATTCGTTGGACTGCGGGATTCCCGAAATAAGGGATGTCCCGATTCCCAGTATCGCTAACTTGTAAACACAATAATTCGACAACATCCTTCTACAATAACGTTAATGACTTCACCAATCATTTGACATACTTTTAATGAGCTCTCAAAATGCAATGTTTCTATAGATATTGTAATAAAATAGGTTTGATGACGTCACTGTTTAGTAGTTGGCACACTCTTTAAATCCTTGGACTACATTACGCTAGGCAATGAACTACCTTTCAAACATCTCGTCCCTTCTGTGCTTTTATACTCTTTGGTACAAAATACCCCACTTATCTCGTGGTTTAAGGAGACGATAGCGGGTATGATTCAGGCTCGGCGCTTTTTATTCCTTCGGCTGCCACTAAGTGTCCTATTTAGAGTGACAACAGTTTTAGAGATCCCTCGGCAGTGGTGAAAACCGTTGGTAATTTGTTGGGTAACAAAAGTATTGTAGGTCTGAACTGTTGATCATAATAAAATACTGCTTAAGACTGGCTTTATTGAGTTCTATGTTTTTTAGTTCAATTAAAATTAATGATTGCATGTCACAGTATAGTAAGAGGTAGTATATTGTAAATTAAGGTTACATGTGACGCCCTGCAGGGGCATTGCAAATATTTTAGTTACTAAATTAAAAATATTTTAAAATATTTGTGTATCCAAACTTTAAATATTTATGTTAGGTACTCGATTATTAAGTATATAATTAACTAACTAACTAAATTTCACGCCACTTCCCTAGCGGGGTAGGCAGAGAGAACCGAACGCCATATGGCACGATCCTTACACACCTTACTTGCCTCTTCAACATTCATAATCCTTTTCATACAAGCTCTACGGTTTTTATTAAGTATATTATCTAACTATTAACATTATATATAATTATAAGAGCTAATCAACTATCATAACTTACTCCTCTAAACTGACACACCAATTCCCCAGTTCCAAAGTAATCATAAGCTTGTACTATAGATACAAGGTAAACGGACAGACATAAAATACGTTTATAATCCATGACTTGAGTACAAATGTCCATGTTCATCACACGAAACATTTACTTCTGGCAGGATTCGATCCCACGACCATCTCTTTCGTGGCCAGGGTCTCTGCCCACTCGACCAACGGGCCTGACATACAATATAAAACAATTGCACGGAAAAAAAATGGGTATTGAAACTCCGAGAACGGGGCGTTACGGAGTGCGCCGGGTCTAGTGTATATATTAAATATAGCAGCACCCCGCGGTTTTACCCGCGTAGTTCCGTTCCTATGGGAAAATGGGGATGAAATATAGCCTATGTTTCTCGCTGATTAAATAGCTTTCCATTGGTGTAAATTATTTTTAAAACGAGCCAATTGTTTCGTAGCTTATTCAATACAAACAAACCATTTTTGTTCTCTGTAATATTTCTATAGATTGGACGCTAGTTTTAAGGAACAAGATGGAAGCCCTTAAAAATATTGACATCCTTAACCAAATCATGGCCTAAATATCCCACTGGACTCGCAATTATCCGCCCATTCGCCCTTGGCTCTTCTGCCTAATCGGTTAAGTACTGCGACCGAAAAGGCGTAGTCTTATTATTTTGTCCTGGGCTGTTATCGAATGTGAAACTTGTTTTAACGCTCTTTTTATTACAAAAAACCCGTGGACATTTTGTCAAGCTAATGTTTATTAGAATGCAAAAAGGTAAAACACTTATGTGGACAAAGAAACGATAAATTTGATGGAATTTAGCAGACAATAATAAGTGAAATAAAAACAAATCAATGTTTTGCATTTTAAATCGAGAAAATATTTAAAAAAATCAAATAAATAAATTCTGACTACATCACATACATTGATCTGACTCCGAGGTAAGTAGCTTAAGCACTTGTGTTACGGATATCAGAATCAACAGTGGTATTACAAATATATACTTAAATATTCAATATTAACACCCAGACACAAAACAAATACAAGTATTCACACATATATTTGTCCTGGGTGGGAATCGAAACCACAACTCTTGGCGTATGGGGCAGGATCACTACCGAATGCGCCATCGACCCAGTCAAATTAAGCTATAAAAAATATATTTTTAAAATTTCAAAGTCCCATGTTGGTCTGGGACTTAAAAAGAATGTGCCAACTGTGTTTCTTGTATAGATGTCGTAAAAGCAACTAATGGTATTTGTTTATGCGATTGAGTTGGCGACGAGCTAGCCACTTGACACCACTTTTACATAATTTTCCATCTAACCCAGCTCAAGTATATTTTAGGTTTAATATGGTTTAGAGAGCTTATGAATCCTAAGACCTAGGGATTGCAATGCTAGATCCAGAAATTTTCTAGGTCTAGAACAATTTAGCTGTGCTGGAACCGGCGACATGTGCTGGTACAATGCTGAATTTCAATCCCTACTGATTTGAAAGCCAGATCAAGCAATCCAGCTGACACCTCAACTCCTATATTTGTACACAAATATTTAAACTTTAAATGAGCTGAAAACCATGTTACATTCCTCGTCTAACGACCACAAGCTCCTTGTACCAAATACAAGTAAATCTATTCCGTTCCCTAGACAAACTGAGACAATAACCAGCTATCCCTTTGTGATGTTAAACCATAGATAATGTGGAAAATGACTCTATTACCGTTACCATAGATAAATAGTCCATGGAGTAGCAATCTGAGTTGTAAGAGTGAGGAATAAAGTGTAGTATCATTTACATGTTAATGTTTGGTGCAAGTCATAAACTTATCATAGACTCTAGAAATATTGATTAATGAATCATATTCTTTTTCTAATTCCCTTTGGAATTGATCTGGAACCTAACAATAATTTGCTAATCATGTTCCTTGCCTAGTAAAAGGCGACTAATAGTGTATTGGTATTGCACCAGAAATATGCAATTTTACCCAAAAAAATAAATAAAGTATATTATCAAGATTAAAAAAAAATATATCTTTTGTCCCACTGTTGGGCAAATGTCTCCTCCAGATATGTTGAAGGGTAATGCAATTTTTTTTTTTCTTATTTTCTCTTTTGTTCAGCAAACTTAATACGATGAAGATATAACGCGTTGACGGAGTGACGTCACTAAATGCGTAAAATTTTACCGTCCTAGTGACGTTTACGTCCGCCCCATTTCAGATCTCTGAAGCGCTGCATCTTTATATATAATTTTTCGAGTACAATTTAAAGCAAAAAATACGTATTCAATATAACTTTAGCATTTATTACAGACTGGCTCGATGGCGCAGTCGGTAGTAACCCTGTCCCATGCGCCAAGAGTTGTGGGTTCGAGCCCCACCCAGGACAAACATTCGTATGATGAATTGTGTTTGTTCTGTATTTCTGTGTTTGGATGTTAATATCCAATATTATTTGTTGATTCTGATATCCGTAACACAAGTGCTTAAGCTACTTACCTCGGAGTCACATCAATGTGATGTAGTCTGATATTTATTTATTATTATTATTTATCCTTTATCTAAGGGTTACGAAGGTCAGATCGGCAGTCGCTTCAATGTAATTACCAGTTTCGCTAACTCCTGGATCATGGTCTATGCGGACCCCGACTAAACACGGAACATAACTATATAATAGCTATTAAGACTTAGCATTTGAAAGAGTAACTATAGAGTTTCTTGCCGGTTTCTTCTCGATAGAATCTGCTGTTTGAACCGGCTTATATTTAATTTGTTCTGACGATTTATAAGTGCTTTTTTAAGCATATATATATATAAAGATTATTTCATTTCATTTCATAACGCTAGGAAGATTAGTCTCATCGCTTCCAAACCAAACTTGTACCACAACCAAATACAAATAGTTTGGTAAAAATTAATTATTATCGGGTTTAATTAGCATAAACAGCCTCCGACAATAGCGTGGCGGGCGGAGGGGCGGTGAGGCGGAGGGGCGGTCAGGGCGGAATACCCTATGAGGTGACTTGTATGGCCTTAAGGGGAAGACGAAGACTTAATTGTTGCTTTAAAATGTGTTTAAAGGTTTGTTGAATAGGTAGGTAGTTGCTTGTATTTATTTCGTTTGAATAAACTAGAGATAAAAACTTAGTTTATATAATATACTAGCTGACCCCAACTTCATTCCGCCTAACAGTCAATGACACATAATCGGGTTAAACAAATTGAGATGTAAGCTATCCTATCTTTCAAGTTGTATCAAACTGCACACGGTGTGCAAATTTGATTAAAATCGGTTGAGTAGTTTCGGAGTCCATCGCGGACAAACAACGTGACGCGTAATTTATATATATTAAGATATACTAGTTTCAGTTTATACTTTAAACTAGTTTGACTGACATGTTGGTCGAGTGGTCAGAGACCCTGGCCACGAAACCGAGGGTCGCGGGTTTGAATCTCGCTAGAGGCAAATGTTTCGTGTGATGAAAATCGACATTTGTACTCGAGTGATGGATGTTTATAAACGTATTTAAGTATGTCTATTCGTTCACCTAGTATCCATAGCACGAGCTTACGCTTTGTTTGGAACTAGGGAATTGGTGTGTCAGTCTGGATAGGTACATAATTTATTTAATTGTTTATGATTCTTCTCTTATCTTTGTCTCCGTAGATATAAAGTCTAAAGATTTATTATATAAATGAGACAGTAAATGATTTCTTCATTAACAGAAAAGGATTTGACAAGAATAAGAATAAGATTAAAATTTGTTATACTTTAGTCACCAGTTAGATACTGCGATACAGGCCAGTGAGCCTAGTGCAGTAGCTATAGTCACATCGAAATTGTATGTTAGTAAATTTTATTTATATATTATTTATTAAAATCTGACCTATGGTTACTGAGATTTCAAGGTAAGGAACTAAACTTCAGTTTTTTTTGTATAGTTTAACTTTTGTTTGGGACTGTGTTCTCGTAAAATTTGTATTTAATAAGCTATGTTATATTACTTAATTCCATTGAGCAACAAATTTGAATCTGAGCGAGAAATATTGAAAACATACAACTCATAAAAATGTTTTTACAAGAATTATAAGCTGAAAGTTTTGTACCAGTTTGGAAACCAAATAAAACTCAAAAATTTGCAGCCACTTTAATGTGCGCGAATGTCAATTATTGTTCATGCTCTTGTTCTCTCAAATATCAGATCTTGAGTCAGGTCAAAAAATTGTGGCTTAGTATTTCAATATCGAAATTACTCAGTAACAGCCCGGAGTCAGGAAGTTGGCGGTTTAATCACCCCCGTGCCTCGGGAAGCACGTTAAGCCGTTGGTCCTGCGCCTGACCTCTCTCCCGGTCATGACGGTGCCATCTCACTGGACTATGAGAGTGAAGGAACAGAGAGTGCACCTGTGTTTGCGCACACACTTGTGCACTATAATGTCTCCTGCGCAGTTGGCTAATCCTCGTTGAGATTGGCCGCCGTGACCGATATCGGTGACCATCACTTTGTACTACGTGCCAGCTATGACACCCGTGCCTATGGTTTCGCCATCCCAGGCCTATATATAGGCTACGGTCAGTGGCGTAGCTACCCAGGGGCAAGGCGGGGTAGTGCCCCGGGGCCCTAAGCTTGGAGGGGCCCTAAAACCTGATAAGCACATCTCTTCATTTGAGTTTGATTCGACTCTGTCTAACGTGAGAAGAAAACAGCGAATGCTCTCTCCGCAGTAGGACCCATGGGCCTTTGTCACCTAGCTATGCCACAGGCTGCAGTGACCGCTTATCATCAAGTTTAGGGGTGAGAGCTTCCCGCTCCCCCGCCAGCCCGGTAGGTAGTAAAAGCCGCCTAAGGCCAACTATCGATTGTCCTATCAAAAAAAAATATTACCCGTATCCTGGTTACCGTCTGTGTGGTATATAGAAAGAAAAGAAAAGGGAAGATAATCTATTTATTGTAACAGACTTAAGAAACTAAATTAGAAATATGTTTACAAATGCTTAAATATTCAAAATCACGTATTCAAAATAAAATATCCAAATAAGGAACGGGATTCGAACCCTCGTTTTGAGTTCCATAGTCTAATTTCTTTGTCTGTAGTCGAAAAACGTTTTTCTGGACTGTATCTTCAATTCTCTATAATATACAATGCAACAGTGGAAGGATATAGGAGCTGCGGAAGGCTCAGGCTCACCTACCATGACCAGATTGGTCGTGTAACAGAAGGTGATGTTAGGAGGCAAAAAAACCGTAGAGCTTGTATGAAAAGGATCATGAATGTTGAAGAGGCGAGTGAGGTGTGGAAGGACCGTGCAGGCATTTTGATGCAAATCTGATAAATCATATAGCTATTTCTTGTAGATGCATACTTAAAGCTTAAATTTTGCTCTGGTTTACCTTTTACTTCTAATAATACTCGGCTGAATCTTTGACGAACATTAACTGTATGACTTGGTATTCATATTAACTTAATCTGTAAATTTTAATTTTTTATTCAATCTGGCATTGAAAAGAGTAACTACCGAGTTTCTTGCGGGTTTCTTCTCGGTAGATGCGACATTCCGAACCGGTGGTAGATTCAAATTGTTCTACTATGTACTTACTTGACGATTCACAAATGCTTTTTTTAGGCTTACGTAAATAAAGATATTATGACTTTGACTTTGACTTTGACTAAAGATCTCTAGCTTTAGCCCGCGGCTTCACTCGCGAATGTAGAGTATATAAACATCTATATATTATTTCCGTACCTACCTCTGTAAATCTGGCGACTAATGGTATATCGGGTTTTGGGTGTGTGATTGTGTAGGCGACAGGTTAGCCGCTTGTCACTGCTTTTTCACAATTTCATCTAACCCAGCCCGGCTTTATTTTTGGCAGAATGTGGTTGAAGGGGGATGCTGACCCTTTGACTCTGCCTACCCCTTCGGGGATTATGAGCGTGATGTTATGTATGTACCTCTGTCAATTTGTATGCAAAATATAACCAGTTGATTTGTTTGGACCATAGGTTTCCAACCTTTTTAGGATTACCGACCACTTTATAAGAAAAAATATACATCCAACGTCCCCTTTACATTAAATACCAAAGTTTATTATTATGTAATGATTAAATTACAAATTAAGTTATTTATTTATCTAACTATAATCGTGCAACACTTGGTCTTGGCTGCGACATTAAGACCTTAGACGGCTAAATACGATGTTTTTTCCTAAAAGGTACAGGCAAGTATTTTGTTATGTTAAATTTCTAATTAGGTAGTACTCGGCGATCGTCCCCTTAACTGTCATAATACCCTCCATTTATCTTTTAGGTCCGCTATCGCCCCCTTAAAATCTCCAACGCTCACTAGGGGGCGGTGCCACCCCTTTTGAGAACCTACGGTTTAGATAGTTGACAACTTACTTTTGCATTCTTATAATATATTTTATTTTTTATTCTCCAGACTGACACACCAATTCCCTAGTTCCAAACTAAGCTTAAGCATGTACTATGGATACTAGAACATACTT
The DNA here is from genome assembly GCA_951394215.1 of Glyphodes perspectalis. Taxonomy (NCBI): domain Eukaryota; kingdom Metazoa; phylum Arthropoda; class Insecta; order Lepidoptera; family Crambidae; genus Glyphodes; species Glyphodes perspectalis. The sequence goes on along the minus strand of OX596230.1, from coordinate 5,759,642 downwards.
AAATACATTTATAAACATCCATGACTCGAGTACACATGTACGTTCATCACACGAAACATTTGCCTCTAGCGGGATTCGAACCCGCGACCCTTGGTTTAGTGGCGAGGGTCTCTGACCACTCAACCAACGGGCCAGTCGATAAAACTCAGACAGTCCAAAGACATTTTAAAGTGTAAAATATACCTTAAACAGGAAACGAAGCGATACATTTTGCATGTTTAATACATTCATAAATTCCATTCTTGAATGACGTGACAAAATAGGTCCACTATTTCAAATGCTTTAACTTCACCTTAACCGTTAATTATGTATGCACCAAATGACGAAGCATTATCCTTTTGAAAATTCATTTATTTATCATAATTACATATATTTTTTACATTTATTTACATAATCGAGATACTTAGCGCTGTTGGACAGGAATTTGGATGATTTAGAAGATAAATATTGACATTAGTTATAATTCATATGTAAAGAGAGTGAGTTATACGAATGATGATACCATGGACAATGAGAAGTAATTATGAAATTCTTTTAATTATAGATTCTTTTAATAAAAACAACACTTTTTAAAAGAAAACAGCCGAATAAATAAAAATGTATTTCGTTACAATTTCGCACCGTTAAAATGCGGAAAAATTAAAAATGTATCAGTTGTTTATCTTAATAAAGTAATGAATGATATTCACAATTTGACCACTTTAATTTCTTGCGAATCAGTCGATTTTAATAAAAAAAAAATGCGCTAAATTAGTTTGTCAATGATATTTTAAAATGGTATATAGGGTGGTGTGTTTGTGATTGTGTAGGTGACGAGCTAGCCACTAATCACTACTTTTTCACAATTTTACATCTAACCCAGCCCAGTTTTGTTTTTGGCTGAATGTAGTTAAAGGGGCCTGCTGCCCCTTTGACTCGGCCTACGCCTCCGGGGATTATGGGCGTGATGTTATGTTATGTTATTTTAGAATAATTCTACGGTATCAACATAAACTGTTAGGTCAATCTCATACATAAAACAATAATCAAAAACAATAGTATGTTTTCATACAAATGGTAGAAGTAATATTAACAATTACACATTAAACATTTATGTTAATACAGCTATTCTCAACTTGCCGCTCGCTGGGCATTTGTTATTGCCCCATCTGAACTTACTTTATTGTAAACCATTTTTTTTATTAAATTACATTTAAATCAAGACTTACTTAAATATTTTTTCCTTGCGGCTCTCGACACCATGGGTGCAACGTGTTTATGGACTTTATAGAAAAAAGGTTGAGTATTGCTGTGTTAAACGAAATTGTAATTAAATCTAGATAAAACCATTTTAATCGACTTAAAAACCGAAAACTAGATGAAACAATACAATTGACTAAAGCGCTAAGATTTTACTGAGAGAAAGCTTTATATAAATTATATTAGATATTTACAGTCAAATTACAAAATGACTAACAAATTAAATTAACAATTTAAATATCACTTCAAAATAATACACTGGCACATAATTAAATATCTTTTTACAATAAATAGTATCATTTGGTATCATAAATGCTCACAAAATATCACTAATAGATGTTAGAGTGAGATTTGTTTAATAAGTATTTCGTTAAAACGTCTAATGTCGACACATTACTATCTAAAAGTCTGTTCACATTTTTCAACTTGACTCAATACCTTGCCAATTCTCTCATGCAAAATCTTCGCATTTTTCTCTGGTAGAGGAGGCAATATGTCTCGTATAACGGCATTGTTCTTTGTATGAAACATATCACTAAGTTTTGCACCAACAGATTGTTCATATAAGCTCTTCAAAGAGTCTATAGTCCGTCTTCTAAACACACACAGATTGTCTAACATTAAACTATGGTACACATTATATTTCTTCAACAATCTATAGCCATGTAACAGTCCAGATTCGTTATCTAGAAAAAGAAGTAAACCACTGTCCATTTTTCTAGCTAAATTGTGCGCAGGACCATCCATGATATTAATATTCCATTGATAGTTGAACAAATTGTTCACTATCCTATCTAGGTTCGCTGTTAAATAGTCGAAAATTATCAAATCCGACCACTGTGCTAATTCAACAAATAGATTTATCGTTTTCTTGTTTAAATCCATGTCAATATGATCAAAGTTGTCAACCTCATTTTTGGACACTTTGACATTTTTGGTTTTTAATTTCTCAATAAAGATTTGCTTTGACGTATCAGCTGTGTCATTCTCTTTCAAAGACATTTCCATCACGTCATTTTTATTCAAATGTCGATTGGAAGGCTTAAAGATGTCTGGTATTGTAGCTGACTCTAAGCTTGGAATGTACTGTGTTAATACAACTGCTCTGTTTGAGTTCCATTGGGCAGTAGCCACATCATTAGCAACGTTTCTCCAAAGCTTATCCTTCAAATCGACGACTTTAACCACAGAAGGCGCAAGATTCGTCAAATTCAGCAATTTTCCAACGTAAAAACTGAAGATTTCCCCTTGAATTTGGTCTGTGTTTTGTCTGTATCTAACACAAGCTTGTATTCCATCTTTGAAAGTGACTAAGCGGTTCTGCATTCTACCACACCCTGGCTCCATTTTGACTACCTCACTCTGTTCCACGTATTTCTCCCAAACATCAGCTGTATTCTCGCCATAGCCTTGAGGCATGTAATCTTCAACTTCAGGACCCCAATAAACATTGCTATATAAAACAGTTCTATCATTAGGAACAAATGTCTTATTAATTACGTGTGCAATCGTATGATGGTGGGAATTCTTATTGTCTTTTAAAATGTCTTTCATATCTTCCGTCAAGCCTTTAGGGTAAACATCCTTCTTATATTTATGACTCTCAGTACCAGTGAAAGACACAGACGCGAATTTCTCATCGTTCAATTTTATATCTATTTCAATATGGTTATCAGTCTTGTCTTTTAAGGAATTTAAATTGCGTGTGATCATATCTCTACTATTGTTCATTTTGACTGGTTTTCTAGGAGTAAAATTAGGTGTATGGCTTTGTGAAGAACTGACGATAGCAATACCGATTACTAGTCCGAAAATAAAGCTTATTACTACGCTTAGGAAGCAGTAATTGTAGTAACTATTGTCTTTCTTCATTCTTCTTGCTAAATCTTCTCTGTAGCTGACGTTATCGTAAAGGACATAACTAGGCTTTTTGGTAATGCAAAACCTGTTCATGTCTATGGCTATTTTGATTTTGTCTTCAAGGCAACTTTTTACTTGTTTAGTACTTGAGATTTCTTGTAACGTTGGTATTCTATCAGGTTCATAGTTGGGTTGGGGATGATCGTCTGTGTTCGGAGTCATCTTGTTTATGGTGCGTTCTATACTTGCATGATGGATTTCTGTAACAAAGAAATGTATTTTTTGAGTTATTTGTCTCATAAAATTATTATTAATATTTTTAGTGCTATCCTGTTTGAGTCAGAGTATGTTTTGGGCATAATCTGAAATATATAAATTAAAATTTATAGTTATTGTTATATAGCCTATAGCCTTCCTCGATAAATGGGCTATCTAAATCTGAAAGAATTTTTCAAATCGGTCCAGTAGTTTCTGAGATTAACGCGTTTAAGCAAACAAACTCTTCATCTGTATAATTTTAGTACAGATTTTTAAGTCGATCAATAAATTGTGTTAGTTTGTCTGTTTGGAAATTTGTAAATTATTTACAAAATCTGAAATTTTTCACAAATGCAGATTTATCTAATTGGACGCGAAGAGCTTTTTTATCATATCTCTCACACTGTTCTAAAAGTCAGAAGATACCGGGATTTGAACCAGAAACCCTAGTATTTATATAAGACGACTTTACTCACTTATCTACCTCTCTATTCAACTGTTAAACTGAACAAAATTAACTAATTAAATTTAAGTTGTTAAATTAACTTTAATTATTTCAATTTGTTCATTTTATATTCACGAATGTAAAAACCTAGTACTCTGTAAATAAATACTCTATATAGTTGCGTAAAAACTTACATGCACGATATATGCTCTCGATTCCGGCTACCGGACTGACAGACAGACAGACAGACATTAAGATATAGCGATAGCGAGCAATTAACAGATTAACCTCATATAAAAACACTCGGGAGCCGCACTGTCAGTCAAATGAGAGATTATGTGCGTTAATATATGTATGGAGTTTAGAAAAACGATCACATCCTGCGAAGAGGGATTGGAGATCCGTGATAAGTGCGGCAAGCGGCGGTTGATTCGGGGATTGGATGGGTGATCAAAATAATAGGATCGACTTGAAACCATTTGTAGTATCACATACTATGTATCATGACTGCCTCGTTGGTGTAGTGGTAGCATGCGCCGCCTAAGGACGAAGAGGTCCCGGGTTTCAAATCCTGGGTCGGGCCAAAAATTTGTGGCTAGTTATTTCAATATTGAAATTACTCAGTAACAGTCCAGAGACAGGAAGTTGGCGGTAATCACCCCCGTGCCTCGGAAAGCACGTTAAGCCGTTGGTCCTGCGCCTGACCTCTCTCCGGTCATGTCAGTGCCGTCTCACCGGACTATGAGAGTGAAGGAACAGAGAGTGCACCTGTGTTTGCGCACACACTTGTGCACTATAATCAAAAACTCGGTTAGGAGGACATTCATTATTATGTATCATGTTTATATGTTTGTGTTTATGTTTGTCCCGTGTTAGTCTGGGACCTAAAAATAATGCGCCAACTATGTTCCTTGACTAGCATGTAGTAAAAGGCGACTAATGTTATATCGGATGTTGGGTATGTGATTGTGTAGGCGACGAGGTAGCCACTTGTCACTACTTTTTAACCGACTTCAAAAAAAAGGAGTCGGTGCCAGGCAAACTAAAAAAAAGTAGACACTTAATAACAAATTACCTTACTAATAACAATATGAAACAAATTAGTTAAAATATGAGTATATTAACTTACTATTGATTTTGTTTGTATATTCAAAACCTATTTTACCACCTTTCACCAAGAAACAAATAATTGCAAATTCCGAAATGATGATATAATTACGTGGGCTGGCACCGACTCCAAAACTAACTGATTATTGTAAATATTTAAATACGTGTTAAAGATTAATACTTTCATCGAAGCAGTCGAAAGAATTTATTTTATACTTTTTAGTGTTTGGACATTTAAATAGCTATTAAGGCAGTTTTTACTTGTGTTTTTTTATAAACATTTTTTGCGGGGTTTTTTGAAGTCGGTTTTTATTTTTGTTATTCTCAATTTTCTATCTAACCCAGTTTTATTTTTAGCTGAATGTGGTTGAAGGGGCTTTGACTCGGCGTACCCCTTCTGGGATTATGGGCGTGATGTTATGTATGTATAAGCTCTACGGTTAAGAATTCCTGCTTTAACATTCACTTAGTCTCAACATTGTTTAAGCACAAAGAATCCTCAATACACTCAAATGTTCTATGCTCTAATGTGTAGTGATGTGCTGTTCGTGTTAAGTTATCGATATTGCAATTAATATAAATTAATATAATTTCTACACGTGAAGGATAATAGTTCAATAGTGTTTTAAATTTTACATACGAGGAATATTGGTTCGAACCCGGCAGGCACGGTTTGCAATATATTTAGATGAAAGTATTTGCTTATATCTTTATTAATAAAAGAATAAGATTAATTGAGAAATGCTTATTTCTTTATCATGTCATATTGTTCAAGATCGCTTAGAACAAATCATTTGTATTTTTTTCTACAATTTCGAGTTTATTATATATGTATTCATTACTTCAAATTCAAATTCAAACTCAAAATCTCTTTATTTATATAGGCTTCAAAAAAGCACTTATAAATAGTCAATTTAAACAGAAAAAAGGATTACGACCGGTTCGGAAGTTAGAATCTATCGAGAAGAAACCGGCAAGAAACTCGATAGTTACTCTTTTAAATGCAAAGATTTACAATTTCGTGCTTAATATTCTATAGGTACTTATTAGGTAACAACACTGCAGGTGAACACTTCATTATGAAGTTAAACATAAATGCTTATCATTTAGGAAGTCTTCAAACTTATAATTTTTTATTCATTAAGAACGCTTTAATGCACAATTTGAACTTATGTGAAGGTAATGCTAGTAGACTTTCTGGAAGTTTATTAAATATTTTAATACTAAGACCAATAAATGAATTACCACTCTTCTGGAGTCTATGGTTTGGAACAGCAAGTTTGTGTTTATTTCTAGTATTAAAACTACGAGTGTTTGACTTCTTAGGAAATTGGTCAATGTTTTTATATATATACATAATACAATCTAAAATAAATTGTGATGCAATTGTTAAAATGTTAATTTCTTTAAAAATATCTCTAAGAGAGTCACGTGGTCTAAGGCCGTATATGGCTCTAACGGCCCTTTTCTGCAATACAAAAATAGTTTGTATATTAGCCGCAGATCCCCACAGCAGCAGACCATATGACATTACGCTATGAAAATAACTGAAATACACCAATCTTGCTGTTTCAACATCTACTAGATCATCATCTACTAGATTTCGACCACGGCTCTGCCACATTTAACTGGATAAATAATTTAGGCGTTAAGACGTAACAGATAGACAGACATATCTATTAAGTACCTAGATAAATTTAAAGGTGTCTTCATAAACATTATTTCATTCACTAACTTTGTAAACAAACCAATGTTGATTCAGACTTTCACCGCTTGGTGGCCGCTCTCTCTGCCCGTGTAAAACATACGATTGTTGTGTCTCTGTCGAAATATACTTAGTTTCAAAAGGAATTCTTACTTGCATTTCATTAAATATTACCATACTCTAATAATATCTGTCTGTTTCAACAGAGTTACTATCGCATTTATAATGTAAGTAAGTTAAGACATCGATGTCGATATTGTGTACACGGACATCACTAACGAAGAATCACTTGGTTCAAGTCTTGAGTGCGAATACAACCTCAAAAGTAATTATAATTTATCTTCGTTCGAACCGGGTTGCTTAGAATGACGAATTTCAAGTATTACGGTGACGTGGGTCGTTTGAGGGCAACAACTTATTGAGGAGCAGTGAGGAGTTTTCACGTGAGTAAGAACATGTGCCTCGTATCCGAGGAGTGCGGGTTCAAACCAGGACATGTAACTTTTGAAGTACGTATTTATATCTTAGCTCAGCGGTGGTAAAATATCGTGATGAATACTGCACATTTCAATCACTATGGATGTGTAACCATGATCCAAATTGTCTGGTTTTCCTACCTAAGGGCTACGATGATCAGATCGGCAGTCTCTTCAATGTTATTACCAGACTTGCTAAATCCTGGAGCATGGTCTAATCGGTTGATGAACCCGCACTCCTCGGTTAAGAGGCGCGTGTCCTCACCATTGAGCTGCTACCGCTCTAAAGATTTAGCTGATTAAGTAATTTAAAATTTGTTCCATGTTGGTCTCGGACATAAGAAGAATGTGCCAACTGTGTTCCTTGCCTAGCATGTCATAAAAGGCGACTAATGGTCTACAGAGTTTGTGATTATGTACCTAAGTTAATTTCATTTTTGGCTTAATGTGATTGAAGGATATTGGTGCCCCTTGGACTTTGCATGCCAAGAGTTGTGGGTTCGATCCCCACTCAGGACAAACATTCGTATGATGAATACTTGTGTTTGTTCTGTGTCTGGGTGTTAATAATACAATATTTAAGTATATATTTGTAATACAACTGTTGATTCTGATATCCGTAACACAAGTGCTTAAGCTACATACATCGGAGTCAGATCAATGTATGTGATGTTGTCGGGTATATATCTTAGATTATTTCGATTCTTTTATGATTATACGATAGAGGTTCAGATGGTTTTTTGGTAGAACCTCAGTTATAGTCATGTGATTATGTAGGCGACGATCCAGCCACTTGTCACTACTTTTTAAAAATTTTCCATCTAACCCAGTTTTAGTTTTTGCTGAATGTGGTTTAAGGGAATGGCTGCCACTTTAACTAGGCCTACCTCTTCGCTGGTGGGGCTATGGACATATAACGATTCCCACAGCTCCCAACACTCGAGTGATGAGGACCGGTGATTAGTGGGTATTCCCGTTCCAGGGCAGGTGAGTCCCACATACTCACACACCACGTCGTTCTCCGAACGGCGTAAAGGTGCGTTAATGAATTCCCCGCGTAAAAAAAAAAAAATTATAAATAAATAAATTATGGGCGTGATGTTATGTATGTATATAAATCTTAGGTCTTGTCTAATACCACACAAAACCTGGCATCACTGATCTTGTCTTCCCTGTGCTAAAAAACTAAAACTTATTACATTCACTTAAGAGTGTAATTCCTTTAAAAGCCAATTGTTTCAGTAATGCACGGTACTTCAAGACCCATATTGCTGACTCACTCGTTTTGCTTGCGTAGAAACGAGATAGATATAGTGTGGGAGATGATCTATAGACGCACTTAGGAGCCACCCATGACTTGCGTCATACGAATTTCAAGATATGCGCATACAAAACAAAATCATTTTTAAGTTTATGCGAAAATTTTTACCTACTTATTCGATTAATAGTGCAAATTTTTTTTTTCTTTTCATACAAAAGTGATGACAAGAAGGAAGTGAAAAATTTTATTGCAATTTTTTTTTTATTCTTTAAAGTCCAAGATCCGGCCCAAGAAATATGTATATACTCTTATCTGTTATTAATTAGTGATAAGAAATAAATAATAGATAATATTCACATTGACATATTGCAAATAGGTTACCTAGTTAAAATGCGCCCGGATTTTTTTTTGCTTCGAAACAAGAACCCCCAAAAACAACTTTCAAAGGATTCATTATTAAAATCAATAATATCATTACAACCACATAAAAAAATCAATTTTTGATTATTTAAGAATATACTTTCGTTGTAAGGAGACCACGAACTGTTCTATGCAATAGCACGAGTGTACCAGCGAGGTAATTTCTACTCTTCATAACAAAGCAACTTGCGCACAGCTGCAGTGTACGATTTTTTAAATTAACCAACGAGGAAAGTAGATAAATAAATTTAATTCTATTTAATAATAACCTATTTGGAATGTGTCAATGTGAATATTATCTGTCATTTGTTTCTTATCACACTAATATTATGAAGGCGATAGTTTATGAGTGTGTGTGTGTGTATGTTTGTTACTTCTTCACGCAAAATTTGCTGAACGGATATGGATGAAATTTGGCACAGAGATAGATTATAGTCTGGAATAACATATAGGCTACTTTTTATCCCGAAAAAAAAGCACAGTTTCTGTAGGATACAGAAATATTAATCTACGCGGGCGAAGTCGTGTGAAACGGCTAGTCACTAATAAATAAAGATGAGGGTATTTATTTCTTACGCCGGATCTCGTACTATGAAATCAGTTCCTCAGAATAATGAGATCGTATTTACTAGAAATAACCTTGTTTACATAAGTTGTTCTAATCATATATACACACATTTCATCAGGCCCGTAATCCCCGAAGAAGATGGCTGAGTTCAAGGAGCAGTAAGCACCTTTACATACTTTTATCAAAAAATAAATCTAGGCTGGGTTAGATGGAGAATAGAGAAAAAAAGTTGTGACAAAAGGCCAGCTCGCCGCCTACACAATTACACACTCAAAACCCGATCGGGTGTGTAAGAAACACAATGGCACATTATTTTTAAGTCCCAGACCAACATGGGACAAAATAACCAAAAAAATCCATAAAAAAATTTAATATCACACAGTTATAAGCGCATACGTAAATAACACCACGTTTTTATAACGCAAAGGCGCGAAAATTATACACCACAATTAATAACACTAATTGTTAAAACCACCAATTTGTCGCGACCATAACAAACAAACGAAATTACTTCTCTGTTCAAAAAAGGCGGGATTTGTTAAAAAAGGCTGTTTGTTCAAAAAAAAGGCGCTGTTTACTCAAAAAAGGCGGGGAAAATTATACGTTACGGCTAATACGACGGCCCACGGTTTACTAATAATTCAATTATCGGTTAGCATTATTGTTTTTGTACGAACAGTGGTCGAGCGGGCGGCGCGTGCGCTGGTGCTTAGAGCTGTTACAACCGCTTCAGAGATTATGTTTTTTTTTTAAGGGATTTCCTTTTTTTTACTTATGGTTCTTTGGGATCTTTTTTATTACTCAAGTGGTCATTAGTAAGCTTGTAATATTAATTTACGTCTTAATAAAATAAATGTTTTTTTTATTTGAACACAGTGTAAAAAGTACTTAAATAATTTTTACACCAATAATATTATCTATAATAAAAATGAAAACATATATGTAAATTACATTGGTAGTTTCATAATGTATTTTAATTATGACTTCTACTTCTATGCAATTAATATCAATCTAAGTTGTAAACTAATAAAGAAGAACGCATATAGAAAAGGAAAATAATACATTTAAAATCTTAATCGTTTGAACCCGTATAAAAAAAACAATGAAAGTGGTATTAACAACTCCTAGTCATGTCCCTAACAGAGAACAAGCCTTTTTATGTCCACAACCACAGTCCTCGGTATTTTTTGTTTTTTTTCCGTCCGTTTTTTAGTGTTGCTTGTAAGTATTTCGTTAAACACATTCTGTTTCGGTTTTTGTTCTTTTTCAAAATGTCTTTACTATATTATTTGAGTATTTGTAATAGGAAGCGTGAAGATACTAGGAATCGAAGCGTGTACAACATCAATGAATTGGTAGAATGAAAAATTTAATTTGGTTTAATACAACAAGGTCCAATGTTGGTCTGGGACTTAAAAAAGAATGTGCCAACTGTGTTTCTTACCTAGCATGTCGAAAAGGCGACTAATGGTATATCGGGTTGTGTGTGATTGTGTAGGCGACGAGTTAGTCACTTGTCACTACTTTTTCACAATATTCCATCTAACCCAGCCCAGTTTTGTTTTTGGCTGAATGTGGGTATAGGGGCCTTCTGTCCCCTTAACGATGCCTACCCCTTCGGGAATTATAGGCGTAATGCTATGTATATATGTATGTACAAACAATTTAAGTCATCTTGAATTTAAAACTAGGTATTGGAATTTGGTCTGTTGCATAAGACTTAACTAGATAAGCTAGACAGCTCCCACGGGACCAAATAATTTTACCGGGATATAAAGTACCCCATGTCCCTTTTACGGTTTAAACTTTAGGTGTGATAAATTTATTATAATTCATTGGCATTAGTTAGGCGTACTTAAAAACTTAAGTTTAATTCAGTGGCGGACTAGGCCTGTTATAGGCCTGGAGAAAAGACCGAAATTTCGGTAACATATGGCAACTTTGCAAGGCAAGGCAAAATTGCAAGCTACTATCACTCATCTGTAAGTTACAACTCTCAGCAACTATCGGCAACTTTCAGCAACTCTCGTCAACTTTAATTAGTAGCGAAAGCCGAGGATTCTCGCAAACATTTTTAATAAAATCCTATCCGTAAGCTTCTCTAGCGTCGATGTCATATTAAAGACACTTCAAGCTATATTTTGACAACTTTCACCACTTAAACGTGATGACTTGACGTTTTACAACAAGCCACTCGTTGCGACTCCCCGAGTACAAAATAACTGTGATAATAACAGCTATAATTGGTGTGTTTGCTTTGAGTTAGCGTGTGAAAAGTAATATTAAAATTAAACTAGTATTTCTGTAAAACTACTAGAATAGAGGCCTCCTATTCACTTAGGTTTACTTAAAAATATACTTTTAGCGTATCATAGACATCGAGAAAAATATTCGACTACGTCACATACATTGATCTGACTCCGAGGTAAGTAGCTTAAGCACTTGTGTTACGGATATCAGAATCAGCAGTGTTATTACAAATATATACTTAAATATTAAATACTAGCTGTGCCAGCGGTGTCACCCGCGTTTATGGTTAATATTATAAAGACTATTTCCGTCATACATGATTTCTATGTAACTCTAACCATTAAGGCGGCACACGCGACGGAAGTTTAAAAAATGGAGTAACTTCTCCCGTTTTCCCAACATTTCCCTTCACTACTCTGCTCCTATTGATTGTAGCGTGATGAAAAGTATACTATAACCTGCCCAGGAGTATGAAAAATAATTGTACCAAGTTTCGTTAAAATCCGTCAAGTAGTTTTTGTTTCAATAAGGAACATACAGACAGACAGACAAAAATTTTACTGATTGCATTTTTGGCATCAGTATCGATCACTAATCACCCCCTGATAGTTATTTTGAAAATATATTTCATGTACAGAATTGACCTCTCTACAGATTTATTATAAGTATTAGCACCCAGACACAGAACAAACACAAGTGCTCATCACACGAATGTATGTCCTGAGTGAGGATCGAACCCACAACTTTTGGCGCATTGTGCACTACCGAACGCGCCATCGAGCCAGTCAATATATAAGTCACGTATATACGTGTATTTAAAAGACTAAATCATTGATCAATTATTATTTGTAAATTTTGTTTCTTAATTGTTTTGCAAACAAATAGCTGATAGTTTATTGCATATGCTGAACTATGACGTCACACTTCAGTATTTCTACACAAAATCAATGGTAGTATTTTGACAGCTCGTAAAAAGTACGTCAAATGATTGGTGGTGCCATCCGCCCTATTCTCAGTCCCATTGAACACTTAAATGTTTTTGCTTGAAGTACTTGATACTATTGTTATTTTAATAGGATTTCCTTGACAATAAGATATTCCTTTTGCAGGAATATTGTTCACAATAAATACAATGTCAGTATAGAAAATGGATGAGCAATATAAATTCTGGAGTCATTTATCGATGTTTATTACATACCAGGTCTAATGTTGGTCTGGGACTCGAAAATAATGTGCCAACTGTGTTCCTTGCCTAGCATGTCGTGAAATGCGACTAATAGTATAATATGGGGTTTTGGGTGTGTGATTGTGTAGGTGACGAGCTAGCCACTTATCACTACTTTTTTACAATTTACCATCCAACCTATCCCATTGTCCCATGTTGGTCTGGGACTTTAAAATAATGTGACAACTGTGTTCCTTGCCTAGCATGTCGTAAAAGGCGACTAATGGTATATGGGGTTTTGGGTATGTGATTGTGTAGGCGACGAGCTAGCAACTTGTCACTACTTTTTCACAATTTTTTATCTAACCCTTTTTGATTTAATTAAGTGTAAAAAGGTGGTTGAAGACACTTATCACTACTCGAACTCTGCCTATCTCTTCAGACGTTATCCCTCATCGTCATCTTCCTAGCGTTATGTCCCGTGCTTAGACAGGGTCCGCTTAGACCATGATGCAGGATTTAGCGAGTCTGATAATTACATTGAAGCTACTGCCGATTTTACCTTCATACATACATACATAACATCACGCCCATAATCCCCGAAGGGGTAGGCAGAGTCGAAGGGGCAGCAAGCCCCTTCAACCACAATGAGCTAAAAATATAGCCGGGCTGGGTTAGATGGAAAATTGTGAAATTGACCATCGTAACCTTTTGATAGGGGAACCAGACAAATTTGGATCATGGTTACACATCCATAGTCGTTTGCATGTGCACCCGTGTTAGTATGTATGTATGTATGATTTTGACCGGCACCTAAGGACCAAGAGGTCTCGAGTTCAAATCCCGGGTCGGGCCAAAAATTAGTGGCTGTGTATTTCAATATTGAAATTACTCAGTAACAGCCCGGAATGGAAGTTGGCGGTTTTATCACCCCCGTGCCTTGGAAAGCACGTTAAGCCGTTGGTCCTGCGCCTGACCTCTCTCCGGTTATGTCGGTGCCGTCTCACCGGACTATGAGAGTGAAGGAACAGAGAGTGCACCTGTGTTTGCGCACACACTTGTACACTATAATATCTCCTGCGCAGTTGGCTAAACCTCGTTGAGTGTGGCTGTCGAGACGAAATATCGATCAGGAGGACATTATTAATATTATTATTATGTATTATGGACGCGTACTAACGACCTTACCATTAAGCTACCATCTTTATTAGATAAAGATGGTCCAGGTCATAAAGTATCTAAAGTAATCCCACAGACTTGGCTCACTGCTCCCTCCTCTACTGTGCCCCAATGTACCTCCCAAGGCGTATGGCGTGAATTTCCCATTTAGTTCCAGCGGTTTCAGCCAATAATTTTACTAAAACTAACAGAGTCACTAAAATACGTGCATTCAATACATCCAAGCCGAATTCAGTGTAAACGGAGGGCCAAGTGCGTTTCTGAGGTAAATATGGTTTGTGGCGAAGTTGGAGATTGCATTTGCATTGGTTTATTGGATCGGATTATAAACAATATTTATTTTCTTCGGGATTACGGGCGTGATGTTATGTTATGATGATTTGGTGTGATCATCAAATGGCGTGAAAATGTAACTGGCATATATACAGTTATTGGTTTTACCGGAATTATCGAAATTGGCGGACCAGAGCACAGGAGCGAGATAGTTTGTGCAATCTTGTATCGGAGGCCTGACCCCATTTTGAATTGCTGAGCCATCGGAGTAAGTAAGTAATGAAAATTTTAAGATATTTGAAGGCATATGTGGTTTCCAGAGCCTATGTATATATAGCATGATTAATGATAAACTGACCAACTTAAAATAAGCTGCTATTGGAAAATGAACCTAAATGTTTAAACACGTGATATACCCTGCGCCCTGCAAGGGCATAGCAAATAGAAGAGGGCTTGTTATCATATATACTAATGATATCTATCTTATTACTAATATGGCAATCACTAAATTATTCTTACTAAGTTACATAAAATATAGGTTGAACAAAAACTTTCTTCTAAAATTAACAACAAACATAACAAAGTAAATATATTCCAAGGTACTTTATTCACTAAAGTAGATAATAAATTCTATAACTCTCTAATACCAAACATCTCCAACATTAATGTCATATTTAACAAACTTGGCTGTGTACACGACTTGGCGCCACCTATACCGTGCGCCCAAATTGTCTCTGTCCACCCACACCCGGCTGGGTCGTAAACACCGCGCGGTATCGGGTTATAATGCGTCCCCCATTATATCACCTCTTGGGGATTGCGTAAATCTAGAATTCTAGACAAAGCCTGTCTTTGGGCCTAGGTTAGGTTCCGCCTGACAATGCGAGGCTAGGCTGTGAAGCCTGTGGCTAAGTTGGGCAATCGGCCGCAGTTGCGAAGAAGGAGCCGTGTGAACAATATTGGATCGTCCCAAACACATTTCTTTGTCAGTTTCTAACTCGTCGCCTTTTACGACATGCTAGTCAAGAAACACAGTTGGCACATTATTTTGGACTCTCAAACCAACATGGGACAAATACTAACATATTTACATGCATACTCATCATCCTCCTAGCGTTATGTCCCGTGCTTAGACGGGGTCCGCTTAAACCATGATTCAGGATTTAGCGAGTCTGGTAATTACATTGAAGCGACTGCCGGTCTGATCTTCTTGGCCCTTATGTAGTGGAACCAGACAATTTGGATCGTGGTTACCCACCCACAGTTATTATGACGTGTATGGGTTTCATCACGATGTTTTCCTTCATTGTCGAGCTAGTGGTATAAATACGTACATAGATTTAAAAAATCCTGTGGTATTAGTACGCTTAGACTATGATTTAATCTAAGAGTACACGCCCGGGTTTAAACCTACACTTATCGGTTACAAGGCGAGGTAAAGATACGTCTTTACCATTGAGATATCATCATTAAACATACTACACACTATATTTACTTCAGTAGAGTCAGTTACAACACAAATATTTGTATAAAATATAAAAATAATAAATAAATTCTCCAGACTGACACACCAATTCCCTAGTCCCAAACTAAGCTTGTGCTTGTGCTATGGATACTAGGTGAACGGATAGACATACTTAAATACATTTATAAACATCCATGACTCGAGTACAAATCTCCATCTACATCACACGAAACATTTGCCCCTAGCGGGATTCGAACCCGCGACCCTCTGTTTCATAGCCAGGGTCCCTAATCACTCGTATACTTTTATACTATTTATAATAATAGATCAAAAAGGATCTATTCATAAATCAATATTCGTTTCATAAACAGACGTGACCTACCATAGATCTTGGCATCTAGATTACGCGATATAGAGGGCGTTGAGATCGGAGGTCTATGGTTGAGGTTAAATAGACTATTGTCTTTGGATTGAGAAATGCTATCCGTAATGTTGCTGGGTCAGATTAAAACTAGGAGCAGTTTTTATAAACAATCGGATTTATTATACAAACAACTTCGGTCCGCGGCTTTGCTCGCGTGGTACATCGATAAAACATAGCTTATGTGCTATTCTAATGTATAAATTATACTATTGCAAAGTTTCATTAAAATCTATAAAGTAATTTTTGCGTGAAAGAGTAACAAACATCCACACATCCATCCATCCATACAAACTTTCGCGTTATAATATTAATAAGATACTAATGATGATACGATCCCGGCGTACTTCGTACCGTCGTTCTCGTGATAAAAATAGGGGTGAGAGGGTGAAAAATAATTTAAGACCTATTCTCATACTTTGTACCAAATTCATAAAAAAAATCATTCAAATCGGCCGAGCCGTTCCGAAGGAGTTCGACCATACCTTCGACACCTTATTTGTTATGCGAAAGTTTGTTTGAATGTTCGTCACTCTTTCACACAAAAACTACTGAATGGATTTTAATGAAACTTTTGAATAATAAAGCTTTTACTCCCGAAAAACATATAGGCTATGTTTCATCGATGTACCACGCGAGCGAAGCCGCGGGCAGAAGCTAGTATTTTATAAGAAAATTAGATGACAGACTAGTTTCAAACACAGTCTTAATAAAAAAAATTTTTTAATAAAAATAATTGCGTAGTCTTTTTAGAGACGTAAAAAATTTAAAAGTAGTGACCCAATACACCATTAGTCGCATTTACGACATGCGAGCAATGAATACAGTTGGCACATTTATTTTTAAGCCCAGAATCAACGTTAATTAAACGCGGTCACCCATCCAAATTCCGGCACCGCCGACCGTCGCTTATCCCAACATTAACGCACGCGAAAATCGTATTCAGCCCTTATTAATTATAAGTTTATCCTTCCCAAATTAATATTGCAAACTGAAAAAAGAAGAGAGCGCATCATGCATCATCGATCACACTCGACATACACTCAAAACCGAAAATGGACTCAAAAAACAGTAAACTTAGTCTCAATTTTGTACGTCCAAAACACTACTGTGCAAGCTTTTTATTCTCAAATCAATATCCTTCAAGCTATTTCAAGTCGTATTTTGTTTCGAGCAGAGTCGATTTTGTATTGATGAGGGTCGTCTTTTCCTTTTTTTCTCTTTCCAGACGATTTAGCTTAAGATGCCGGTGTAGCGATATGGGACATGTCAGGTACCATGTTTTAACATATAACGTTTTTAGTTTACAAAACGACGTGAGAAAATTAACAAAATTAGCTTAATAACAAACGGTTCAATCTAAATCATACTACATACATATATAACATCACGCCCATAATCCCTGAAGGAGTAGGCAGAGTCAGTGTGCCCAGCAGGGGGGCTTCGAATACTTCTGAGGTATCCCTGCCTGTCGTAGGAGGCGACTAAAAGGGCCTTTGGGGTCGTGGGAGCTAGCTGGGGAGCCTTCTAGCCCTCAATTGGCCCCGGAGAAGGCGACTGCTCGTGTGTTACACCCTGTCTGTTAGGATATGGGCACACAGCTGTTTGTGTTGTCGCACACACCACTCTAGGTGTTCTGGGGGAGAATCTCACTCCTTCGAGATGGGCCGCAAGGCGGCAGCGCGCGCTGCGTAGGTAGTCTTTTCGAGTGAATCCCGACAGTGGGGACCCAGATTTTGCGCTCAGCGCCGTGAGGTTTAGTTGGTAGGGGAACTGGTGTTGCCAGCCGAGTTCCTAGCCCGACACACCCTTGTAGGCTCTTACTCAGGTCTACTTGGACGGTGCGTAAAGGCATTCCTCAAGTACAAAAAAAAAGGCAGAGTCACATGTAAATCCTTTCTCATTAACTACCTACCATTATGTCCCGCGCTTAGTCGGGGTCCGTTGAGTTTTCTACTTAACGGACAAGAACTTTACAAGTCTGGTGGTTACAGACATTGGAGTTTTTTCTGATTTCACCTTCTGACCTTCAAGGTGATTAACAGACCCGCTAAATCCTGGATTATGGACCCCGGCTAAGCACGGGGTAAAACGTTAACAAGATAATTTATTTCAAAAGTTTAACAGCAGTATTTTTTAATTAAAATACAAATTTCATATTGTTAATTTATTGTAAAGCAAATTTTTTGTAAAATTAATATAGACTGCTTCTTTTGAGTGGCGTTTAATAGCTTCTTTTAATTAGTATGTCAAAATCTCCAATAAGTCACATATCCTTCGCTATAAAATTAAAAAAGAAAACAAATACTCCGTTGGAATACTTTTTAAATTTCAAATTCGGAACAGTCACGGTGACGGCGCCTGTTCCTAATTCAAATGATAAATGACATGACGCCACGATCGGTCATAGAGTAAGCTTCGACTTCGAGTGACGACCATAGATTATTAATTCATTCCGATTTGACATTGATTTCCGATAATGTGTTATTAAACATTCGGTTTATAATTTTTTTGTGTAACGTTACTAAAAAACGTCAAACTATCAATGAATGAATTATTAGTTTTGTTTAAAGCTAAATATTTTTAATACAGTAGTCGACGTCATCTATACTTATAATAAATCTTTAAAGAGGTCAATTCTGTACATGAAATATATTTTCAAAATAACTATCAGGGGGTGATTAGTGATCGATACTGATGCTAAAAATGCAATAAGTAAATTTTTTGTCTGTCTGTCTGTCTGTCTGCCTGTATGTTCCTTATAGAAACAAAAACTACTCGACAGATTTTAACGAAACTTGGTACAATTATTCTACATACTCCTGGGCAGGTTATAGTATACTTTTCATCACGCTACAATCAATAGGAGCAGAGTAGTCAAGGGAAATGTTGGGAAAACAAGAGCAGTTACTCCATTTTTTAAGCTTCCGTCGCGTGTAGGGCTTTAATGGTTAAAGTTACATAGAAATCATGTATGACGGAAATAGTCTTCATAATATTAACCATAAACGCGGGTGACACCGCTGGCACAGCTAGTGCTCAAATAAATCAAATATCATACAAACCATCTAGACTGCAATCAGAGAGGGTTTAGATGGAAAATTGTGAAAAAGTAGTGACAAGTGGCTAGCTGGTCGCCTACACAATCACACACCCAAAACCCGATATACCATTAGTCGCCTTCTACGACGTGCTAGGCAAGGAACACAGGTGGCACATTTGAAACCCAGACTTACACGTTTATTTATTTTTAAATAATTTAAATTTAGCTCTGCCTACCCCGCAAATAATTAGTTTTATTTAGACAATGTATAAAATCGCTTTTTTTTAAGTAAAGGTTGTATCTGCTCACTTGTCAATACAAAATAATCGGTCTACCATAGATCCGCAAAATAAAAAGGGCAAGAAACTCAAACTACTAAAGTATATTACAAATTGCCACACCTAAATCCAAGAACACCGAATAAAAAAAACATTTTACTACTTAACCTTGCTTAAAAAAAGGGAAAATAGACTTTAAAGTTAATGTGATAAGAGTTTCAAGCTTTTTTTCAAAATGTAGGAATAAAGTTGGTCTTGCATTGACATCGTAAGGGCCGTGGATTGAAAACCATAAAATTCTAAGCCGGTTGCAAAAATAACACTCCTGTTGCAACTTAACTAGGGTTAACCTAGCTCTAGTCTGGGACTTAAAACAATGCACTAATTCGTTGTTGCATGTTGGTCTAGGACTAAAGAAAATATGTTTCAATTGTGTTTTTGCTTAGCATATCGTAGAAGGCATATTTACTTATCTCCGACAATCAGCCCGACAATGTGTTTAATTTTTATCACTAGGTATATTTTGACGCTGAAAAGAGTAACTGCCGAGTTTCTGTTAGTAGAATCAACATTCCGAACCGGTGATAGATTCGCATTGCTTTTTATATTTTTGTAAATTGGACGATTTAAATTGCTTTTTTGAGGCCTTAATAAAGACATTTTAAATTTGCACTTAAATTTGGAACGCGAATAATAATATGAAGGTTAGCCATTTGTCACTAGTTTTCCATAAATTTCTATTAATTATTAACTAAAAGTGGAAATAAGCTTGCTACCTCAGACTCTGCCTACTCCTCCAGGGACCAGGCGTTAAATTGTCCTTAACTAAAGTTAAGTTAACCCTTCATTGTTAACCCGCCCGTAACCGGAGCCGGCTTGGCCCGGCCGGTCAAGTTACATTAGCATTGTTGCTTGTTACCGGCCCGGCCGGAGGGTTAACTGACTAGCGACACGCGTCATAGACTTGCGTCTATGGTCTTTGACATGAAGCAGGTGTTTCGTTTTCAAAAAGTGTTGTTTCAACCCAATTCTGTTTTAATGTGGTTTGAGGAGCTGATCGCTCCTTGAAATCTAACTACCCCTTCGCAGGTTACCAGGGTGTATGAGTAATCTTATTGATTATAAATAAAAAAATATCCGACTACATCACATACATTGCTCTGACTCCGAGGTAAGTAGCTTAAGCACTTGTGTTACGGATATCAGAATCAACAGTGGTATTACAAATATATACTGAAATATTGGAAATTAACACCCAGACACAAAACAAACACAATTATTCGTACTAATGTTTGTCCTGGGTGGGAATCGAACCCTCAACTCCTGGCGCATGAGGCAAAAGTCTCTTAGCAATTTATTTATGACGATGTTTTTAAATGTTACAAGTTAGATTATGTTATAATCACAAATTTTATCAATATTGGCACAATACACCACAAATTCCACTGACATTGACAACTTCTTAGGTAGAAATACCTAAGAAGACGTCACTTGATGATGCTGCCAAAAATAGTTAAGTCAAATATGTTGTTGTCTCTTTTTACGTGCAGTAGTGTAGACTTGTTAAAAAGAGATAGATAGAGGTTTATAAATACAATATCGATATTAATCATATTTGTATAGCAGATTGTTCGTATAGAACATTAGGTCGTCTCCATATGTTTCAGTACTCAGAGGAAAAAACCAGCGTGTGACAGTGACATGCAATGCCGGCTCTCAAACTGTTGCGTTTCATTCAGTGCCTGAGAGTACCAGATGCCTGAACTACGAAGATTTTCAGCGCCGACGGGGCACATGAGGTGCTTGTCGCGACGTCCCAACACCTGATGACTCTTCAACAGAACCTGCAAAGGGTCGACGTGCGAATGACGCCACGCATGCCACAAGCGCCTATAGGCTACCGTGACCGGTCAGCATAAGGCCTGTAGTGTATATATTTGTCACCATCATGATTGAAATTAAAATAATTAATCTTCTTTACATAGTATATAACAAAGTCGCCGCTTCTGTCTGTTCGCTTAGATCTCTTAAACTACGCAAGGGATGTTGATGCGGTTGTCACCAATAGATAGAGTGATTCAAGAGGAAGGTTTATATGTATAGCTTCATATTGTTTTATGCTCACCGTGCGAAGCCGGGGCAAGTCACTAGTATGATATAAAATAAATCTTGACTAGCAACAGAATAAAATGTGGAAATTTATTGCAGATACACTTTTTCATCGAATGGAAAAGAGACCAAAGAAATTTCAAATATATCATGAAATCAATGCAACATAATTGCCAAAGTGGTTTCCCAGAAGTGGAATTAATAATTCCAGTCCCTTGGGAACGGTGAAAAAAGCTCTAAAAAAGCTCCTTTGAAAAGCTCGAAGCTTCTCAAATTAGTTAGGTCCTGTACAATTTTCAAATTTTCATTAGACTTTTTATGAAAAGTTTAGTATTAGATAGCATAGATTGTGGTAATACTTTATGGTAGGGATACGCACCTCATATCCGAATAGTGCCGGTTCAAATCCGGAAACGTGCCTCTAGATTTTTCAAATCTATTTTAACCGTATTTATAACCATGATGTGTCCCGTGTTGGTCTGGACTATAAAAGAATATGCCAACTGTGTTTCTCGCCTAGCATGTCGTAAAAGGCGACTAATGGTATATGGGGTTTTGGGTATGTGATTGTGTAGGCGAAAAACTAGCCACTTGTCACTACTTTTTCACTATTTTCCATCTAACCCAGCCCAGTTTTATTTTTATTTTTGGCTGAATGTGGTTAAAGTGGCCTGCTATCCCTTTGACTCTGCCTACCCCTTCGGGGATTATGAGCGTGATGTTATGTATGTATGTAAAACCATGACCCAATTTGGCCAAACCTCTGGTTCCCTATCTAAAGGTTTTAATTGACAGTAAGGCAGATACTTCAATTTAATTACCAGAATTGCTAAATAATGCAATTACCAGAATAGGCTAGATGATATAAAAAAAATCTGTTTAGTCCGTCAGTTAGATTATAAAAAAATATTGTACACGTATCTTTTTATTTATTTCTCAAACAAACATTGACGAAGATACAATGCATTCAAGTTGCGCGTGACGTCACGCTTTCGTACAATATTTACTAAATAGTGACGTCGCAAGCCCCCACTCCAAAACTTTGATGCTCGTTATCTTTGTGATTTTTTGTTAATTTGATAAAGTGAAAAATATGTGTCTAGTTTTTTTGTATAATCTAACCGACGGTCTAAATAGAATTATAGTTTTTTAATGCAGTAATTATCCCTATTGCTAAAGTGCACCAGGTTCGAACCTAAGCTTCACGCATTAGAGGCACGTGTACTATTAAGCTATTGACGATTTTATTGCAGTCAATTAAAAAAAAAAATGGATTCCTAACTAACTAACTAAACTTCACGCCACTTCCCTAGCGGGGTAGGCAGAGAGAACCGAACGCCATATGGCACGATCCTTACACACCTCACTTGCCTCTTCAACATTCATAATCCTTTTCATACAAGCTCTACTAAATTATGAAATTGCTATATAATTTATTTTGGGCTACATATTGAAGGTGGTCTTTAAAAAAATTAAGAAACCCTTCTTTAGAGGGTTCCAAAACCCGACTAAGGACCCCCAAATCGGTAAAAATGGCGACGATCACTCATTCGATAAGTTACGGTAGAACATAAGCTTAAATGTTGCGGGCAAAGATGGAATCTGGCATTCTCAGTTTCGGCTGCTCATTATGCATGACATCATGTAGAGGAAGCCCTTAGGGTATAAGTCCGCCGTTCGTACTTTTTACGAGATCGATGCTGCAGTTCTAACACAGTGGACGTCAAAATGCAGACCCATTATGTTCAAGTTTCATAATCGAGGGGTGCGGGTTCAAACCCGAGCACAATCTGTAGATTTTTCAAATCTATGTAAGTATTTATACCCCTAACTCGGCGGTGAGGGAAAACATCGTGAAACCTGAATAAAAATTAAAAATCCAAATTCAACCGACTTTGGATTTTTAACCATGATTCAAAATTTGTCTGGTTCCCCTATCTTAGAGTTACGAAAGTCAGATCGGCAGTCGTGTCAATATAATGATCAGACTCGCTAAATCCTGGATCATGGTCTAAGCGGACCGCGTCTAAGCACAGGACATAACGCTATGAAGATGATGATTCTTTTTAAGTCCAGACTAACATGGGAGGTCAAATAATGTGCTTTTGGTTAAGTAAGTTGTGAATTCGCATTAAAAGTGATACCTAGGTCTTCTGCCGAGCTAAGTGTTGTGTGAGCGGAGACCTAGGTAGACTAACCGTCTTGCTGTGTGGTGAAAAAGTATGGCGTCTCTGCATTTCCAATCAACATCATTTGTTGTAATGTTTATTGGAATAATTCCAATTAAAAATACAAATTAAATCAAATATTTAAGATCGAATCTTCCAAAAATTAAAGTAATTATAAACTTCGAGCCATTTATCTGGCGGAACAGGCAGAGAGAACTGAGCAATAATTCTAGAATTCAATGGAATAATACATTAAACAAAGATATACAATCTAAACTACCTGGTGCCATAATAACTATCTAACTAAACTTCACGCCACTTTCCTATCAGGGTAAGCAGAAAGAACCGAACGCCATTTGGCACGATCCTTACACGCCTCACTCGCCAGTTCAACAGATAGATATTAAACTCAAACTCAAACTCAAAATATATTTATTTACGTAGACCTCAAAAAAGCACTTGTAAATCGTCAAGTACTATGTACAAAATAGAACAATTTCAATCTACCACCGGTTCGGAATGTCGCATCTACCGAGAAGAAACCGGCAAGAAACTCGGTAGTTACTCTTTTCAATGCCAGATTGAATAACAAATTAAAATTTGCAAATTAAATTAATATTAATACCAAGTCATACAGTTAATGTTCGTTAAAGATTCAGCCGAGTATTATTATAAGTAATAATTAGTTTATTATGTTATTTATAGATATCGTCAAAAACTATTTTCCTGGGACTGTTTGCGTATTCTGTCTACCACCTAATTAGCCACCACAATTAACCCCTAACTACCCTAACTACCTGTGACATGCCTACCTTCGCACCCGGGTTCTCTCGCCAAAAAAAAGTATCTAACACAGGTACAATTTATATGTGTTAGTATGAATGATATGGCGACTCGTAGAGTCAGCAGCATAAGTGTCTACAATAAATAAATATCCTGTAAGTCCTATGTAGGTCTGGGACTTATAAAGAATGTGCCAACTGTGTTCCTTACCTAGCCTGTCGTAGAAGGCGACTAATGGTATCGTGTTTCGGGTGTGTGATTGTGTAGACGAGCTTGCCACTTGCTCTACTATTGCACAATTTTCTATCTAACCCAGCCCAGTTTTATTTTTGGTATGTGGCTAACGGGGTTAACAGTCGCTTTAAAGTTATTACCAGACAAGCTAAGTCTTGGATTATGGTCTAAGCGGACCCCGACTTAGCACGGGACGTAGCGCTAACAAGATAATATACTTAAGATATAAATAATAAATAAATATCCGACTACATCACATACATTGATCTGACTCCGAGGTAAGAAGCTTAAGCACTTGTGTTACGGATATCAGAAACAACAGTGGTATTACAAATATATACTTAAATATTAGATATTAACACCCAGACACAGAATAAACACAAATTTTCATCATACGAATATTTGTCCTGGGTGGGGATCGAACCCACAACTCTTGGCGCGTGGGGCAGGGTCACTACCGAATGCGCCATCGAGCTTGTCAAGATGATGATACTAATTGTATCTTTAACAGGATTAATATATTTAAATAAAAACCAATTCCAACTATTATGCGGACGGTAGGCACTATCTCGACTGGAATTTTTGGAATACCACCGCCCGGCGCGATGGTATCGTCTCGGCCCAAACGCGGTTCGGGCCCCGGCGAGACCGGTTGGATAGACGTCTCTATTGCACGCACAGACAGACGTCCCGATTCACCCTTCGCGTGAACATTTTTAAAATGCCGGAACTCTACATGAGACTCGTATGTAAAATGTTTGGATTTATTTCATGGACTTATTTTGGTCACTAAATCTTTATTTATGTAGGTCTGGGACTTAAAAATAATGTAGTAACTTATAAACGAATGGTATATATAAATGTAAAAAAATATCAGACTACATCACATTCACTGATCTGACTCCGAGGTAAGCACTTCTGTCACGGATATCAGATTCAATAATAATCAGATTTAACACCCAGCCACAGAACAAATACAAGTATTCTTCACACGAATGTTTGTCCTGGGTGGGGATCGAACGCACAACCCTTGGCGCATGGGGCAGGGTCACTACCGAATGCGCCATCGAGCCAGTCGAAAGAAATGATTGTGGGTAGGTTAGAGTCGATTGTGTAGGCACTTCTTACTTTTTTATAATTTTCCATCTTACCCAGTGGCTGAATGTGATCTGCTCCTTTGACTCTGCCAACTTATATATGTAATTTCTTCAACTTTCTTTATCAACACATCAGGTTAAACTATGTAGTTTGATTTTAACATAGAAGCGACTGTTATTTCATAAATCTTATCTCATTATGGAAGAAACATTATTAGACACCCATTTGATCTTTCATCTTAAGTCCGGAATTTGAATTCTTGTAATATACGGAAAATATTTCACAAATTTTATTTCCAACCCGCGGGGATCGAAACTGTGACCTCCCAGATCCACAGCAACGTCATTCCCCTTACACCATGAAGCGTCTGCACTGACGAGCGAAAATATCCACCATTATCCACATAAAATCTCTCGTGTTGCAGCATTTGATCCAGTCACAAATACCTTTCCGTCCCTGCAACCACAAAAACCACCCTCTCTGGCTAATGACAATGGAATGCTTTTGTGTTTCAGTATTTCTTCCCAGAAACCTGTGTATGGTACAATTAGAGATTTTGCCTGGCAGAAAGCTCAAGCGGCCTTTTTTGATACGTTTAATTGTGATGTAATTAAAAAGTAATTGAAATTTTGGGAATATGATCGGTTCGAGCGGTACTGTGTTGCTTAATTGGGTATGATGTATGACGTCACGCTTGAATGCGAAAGTAGAAGGATGTAAGAGCCGCGGAAGGCCTAACCTCACCTACCACGACCAGATTGGTCGTGTGTTAACATATGGTGATGATAAAAACCGTAGATTGTATGAACAGGATCATGAATGTTGAAGAGGCGAGTGAGGTGTGTAAGGACCGTGCCATATGGCGTTCGGTTCTCTCTGCCTACCCTAGGGAAGTGACGTTAAGTTTAGTTAGTTAGTTAGTTAGTTACGTCACGCTTTTACTCCTTAGGTAGGGAAAAGGTCCACATCCTTCCATTTGCTACAATCCTGGCATAACTATTGCTTCTTTTCCATTCATTAGAGTTTTCATACATGTTTGCTGAAATTACTAGTTTTCCCTCAATAGTCTATAATGTAGACAAAAAATACACAGACAAAGTCGCGGACATTAACTATATCTAGGAACTTATCTTTAGTGGCAAAGTTCCTATTGAAAAACCGCCCTTAACCAGAACTTAAGTGGTGATTAAATTCCCGACCTATACAGAGTACGACATTTCCTATCACACTTGGCTTTTCACTACCGTGCTCCTTTGGCCCCGACATTACGATATCCCTAGATGGCGTGCACATAAATTCCAGGGAACTATTTTATGGAGAGCCAAGTCGAGACATAAATTGTACAATAGCATTCTTTTAGCTATCGCTTTGTTTCATAGGACATATCAATCTTTGACCAGCCCCATGCGCGAAGAGTTGTGGGTTCGATCCCCAGGACAAACATTCGTGTTCTGTTTAGGTGTTAGTATATAATATTTAAGTATTTATTTGTAATACCACTGTTCTTCTGATATCTGTGCTTGAACTACTTAACTCGACAAAAAAAGCTGGGTTAGATGGAAAATTGTAAAAAAGTGGCTAGCTTGTCGTCTACCTATACAATCGCACTCCCAAACCCGATATACCATTCGTCGCCTTTTACGACATGCTAGGCAAGAAACATAGTTAGCACATGATTTTTAAATCCCAGACCAACATGATACAATTATGTTCTTACTATATAAATTTTAGCGACTTGAAACCAAAAGCTGTTAAATATCTGCATATTAAATCTAACTAATATTATAAACGCGAAAGTTTGTGTGGATGTGTGTATGTTTGTAACTCTTTCACGCAAAAAGTACTGCATGGATTTGAATGAAACTTTACAATAGTATAGCTTATACATTAGAGTAACACATAAGCTATGTTTCATCGATGTACCACGCGAGCGAAGCCGCGGACAGAAGCTATATCTGCATATTTAGATGTTGTCATTCACTATTGTATAACTTGCTAGCTGTGTCCGCGGTTTCACTCGAGTTTATGGTTAGTGTTATATAGCCTATAGCCTTTTTCGATCAATAGACGTGATCATTATTTTTCTTAGATAGCCCATCTAAAAAAAAAATCAAATCGGAGTAGTAGTTCTTGAGATTAGCGCGTTCAAGCAAACAAACTCTTCAGCTTTATAATATTAGTATAGGCATAGATACATTATATGCATCAATATTTTATCATAAAGGTAAACTTAACTAACTGGCTGACTTGTAAAACTGTTAGAGCTATAAATACACTTACAGATGACTAAAAACTGTGTCAAAAACTGGTCACTACAGCGAGACAAATTATATCGACGTGAATACTTAATTTTAAGCGACTTTCAAAAAGAGGTTTACGTTTGCGTTTTTTTTTAATATACACCTTTACTTAAAGCAATGGTATAATATTAGAGAGAATGGATGAAAGAAGATTGACAAGAAAGAGATATATAAGGCAAGTGTAAATGGAGCCGTCGGGAGGGGAAGACCTAGACGGACTTTCCATGACCAGATTGGTAATGTGTTAACAAAAGGTTAGGTAAACAGCACCCTTAACCGACGAGCGTGTATGAAAAGACTTGTGAATGTAGAAGAAGCGAAAGGTGTATGTCAGGATCGTGGCAAATGGAAGTACGTGATCTCTGCCTACCCCCACGGGAAAAAGGCGTGACATTATGTATGTATGTATGTATGTATAATATTAGAATTCTCTAGATTGACACACCAATGAGGTATTATTCTCATTTTTTTTTATCCGTAAGTTGGATTACCAAAAAATATTGAATGCGTATTTTTTGCTTTATCTGATACTCGAAAAATAACAAAGATCTGAAATTTACGCTTTACGTCACTTGGACGGTAAAATTTTACACACTTAATGACGTCACGCGGTACTTTAATGCGCTGTGTCTTTATTATTTTTAGTTTGTTGAACAAAAGAAAAAATACGTAAGCAATATTTTTTTGTAATAGACGATAAAAAAAAAATTGAGGAAAATAGCCTATTCCCTAGTTCCGAACTAAGCATGTGCTTGTACTATGGATACTAGGTGAACGAATAGACATACTTAAATACCTACGTTTATAAACATCCATGACTCGAGTACAAATGTCCATGTTCGTCAAACGAAATATTTGCTCCTAGCGAGATTCGAACCCGCGACTCTCGGTTTCGTGGCCAGTCTCTGACCACTCGACCAACGGGCTTATCAAGAAGAATTTGTTGACGTATTTTATCTTCGTGAAACAAATAAACAAAATATTTTTTTTTTGTTCTTTTTAAATAATTTGGATGTTGACACCATTTATATTTAATTTTGAAATATCAATTCTGAAAAAGAAAGTATCGTAGTATGCTGTTAAGCCTTACTGATGTTGTATCATATTGAGTATAAGATTTTAAATTTTACAAAAACCGCTTAATCGTCAGTTGACTATACAAACTAGTGACGTCACACGTTGACAAACCCATACAAAATCTATGAAGTGATTTCGTTTTGACGGCTCTTAAAAAGTATCTCAATTGACTAGCCAGTCAACATCCCTTATAGGGTTAAGTTTAATCTATACTTATAATAAATCTGTAGAGAGGTCAATTCTCTGACATGAAATATATTTTTAAAATATACTATCAGGGGGTAATTAGTGATCGATACTGATGCCAAAAATGCAATCAGTAAAATTTTTGTCTGTCTGTCTGTATGTTCCTTATAGAAACAAAAACTACTTGACGGATTTTAACGAAACTTGGTACAATTATTCTTCATACTCCTGGGCAGGTTATAGTATACTTTTCATCACGCTACAATCAATAGGAGCAGAGTAGTGAAGGGAAATGTTGGGAAAACGGGAGAAGTTACTCCATTTTTTAAACTTCCGTCGCGTGTGCAGCCTTAATGGTTAAAGTTACATAGAAATCATGTATGACGAAAATAGTCTTTATAATATTAACCATAAACGCGGGTGACACTGCTGGCACAGCTAGTTAAGTAATAAAAATATTCTAAATTACTTTGATATTTTCGAGTGCAAGCTTATTAAAAGTGGCCCAGCTGTTTTTAAGACAAAAACAACATTTCAAAACATATTTTTCATCTCTACTCTCAAATATATTCAAATACAATGTTGATTGGACCATTAAGAACGACACTTAAATTTTATTTATTTCTGCAGATTGAGTATACCTACATACTCAAAATCTATACCTACTCAATACCCGAAGCAGTATCGGCGGTAAGATCAAATGCATTGATAACATCAGTGACTGACCACGAACATTCTAGTCACGAAATTCCTGACCAACGTTTCTTTGCATTTTTTGACCAAGCAAATCTTCGGCTTCGCTTTTGCGATGAATTCCAAATATCAAGCAACAATAGCCTTGCCTTAACTTGGATGGGTGATCATTATCAAAAGTTTTCCCAAGTGTTGTCGTACAATAGGAGTGTAAGCTGAAGGCAAATTTGAGTCTAGAATGTGGCTAGACAGAATAAGGGCTGTGGCGGCTCAATGGTCACGCGTCTTGTATCCGAGGGGTGCGCGTTCTAACCCGAGCGCGTACCTCTGGATTTTCAAATCTATGTACGTATTTATACCACGAGCTCCACGGTGACGGAAAACATCGTGATGAAACCTGCACATTCAAACAACTTTGGATTTGTTAAATTATCTGATTCCCCTATCTTAGGGTTACGAAGGTCAGATCGGCAGTCGCTTCAATGTAATTTCCTAAATCCTAAATCCTGGATCATGGTCTAAGCGGACCCCGTCTAAGCACGGGACATAACGCTAGGAAGATGACAATTTATTACTACATCCAAAATTTATTTTTGTACGACTCTATCTGAATCTCCAAATCTATTTCTCTAACAAAAAAAGTGTTTTATTATAATATACAATATCGTTGTTCAAAATCTCAGTATACTAGTGATGTGCATGTTGCAAGAATATTATAATTTTGTGCATTGACAACTCCAAAATGTTCTTAAAGACTTAACGCAAGGAGCATTAAGTCTTATTCCGAACCTGGTTGCGATGCGACTATGATCCTAGAGAGAATGGTCTGGATTTCTAAATCTGCCTAAAGATTTATGTTACTAGCTCGGTAATGAAAAGAGTTATCTTGGATATCCTGCATATTTAAATAACCATGTATATAATTAAACCAATTTTTGTAGTTACTACTCCCTAAAAGTTACAAAGGTCAGATAGCAGTCGCGTCTGTCATAACCAGACTCGCTAAATCAAAGAGAAAAGTCCAAAAAAGACTGCGATGATTCTAACGCTAGGACATACTCAGAATCGAATCAATACTATTTGCATATGAGACGCTATCCATTGAGCTAGTAACCAATAATTACCGAGTTTCTTGCCGGATTTTTCTCGGTGGATACAACATTCCGAACCGGTGGTAGAATCATATAGCTTTACCTGTATTTGAGGTTTATAAGTGATTCCTTGAAACCTATATGAATAAAGAATACTTTGACTTTTAACTTTTGACTGCTAAATCTATATTTTTCGGAACTATGTTTGTGGTGACATGATAGAAACTATAAAGAACACGACACTAACCTTTGTATCACCTCACTATAAAGTCGCGTCCACATCTGCGCAGGCGCACGAACCGCGCACCTTAATATTATATTGGTCTGAGACTTGAAACTAATGTGCAACGATATTCCTCGCCTAGCATGTCGTAAAGGGCCACTAATGGTAAATCGGGTTATGGGTGTGTGATTGTTTAGGCGACGAGCTAGCCACTTGTTACTACTTTTTCACAATTTTCCGTCTAACCCAAAGCAATTTCTGGCTGAACCAGTGGGGGGAGCTTGCGGCTCTTTAGGCTCATGTCTATCTATTTGGGGTTGCGAGCATGTTAGTATATGTAAATATATATATATATATATATATATATATATATATATATATATATATATATATATATATATATATATATATATATATATATATATATATATATATATATATAGGTAAGTTAAATAAATGTGCAGGATAATATATTCTACCATCACAACCAAGCTAGTAATATAATCGTTATACACACACATACATAACATCACGCCCATAATCCCCGATGGGGTAGGCAGGGTCAAAGGAACATCAGGCCCCAACCACATTCACCCAAAAATAAAACTGGGCTGGGTTAGATAGAAAATTGTGAAAAAGTAGTGACAAGTAGCTAGCTTATAGCACAAGACCCCCATTAGTCGCCTTTTACGATATGCTAGGCAAGAAACACAGTTGGCACATTTTTTTAGACTCCGACGAACATGGGACAATGCATATGTGTACTGTTTATTTTTGACTGTATTTAGGTCAAGGAGTTTATCGCTCCTTGGACTCTCCTTACCCCTTCGGGGATGTCGTGATGATATGTATGTATGCGATGTTCGAAGTACCTTGCGCGGTTCTTGCTCGCTGCGCGTGCGCACATGTATACCGGCCTCAGACAGGTTAGGTAACTTCTATTCGGTCGTAAATCGGACATATTATACACTATACAAATTTGTCTCGCCGTTTCCTCTGGCCCCCTATAAATCACGTCATGTGTTCGAGGTGAAAAAACTAAGTGTGAATTTGAACTGTTTGGCCAAAACTTGAGAATGTTACAATCGTACTTAAACTAGTTTCCGTTTCGAACGGTGAATATGTTGCTACAATTATGTTTTACTGGCTTCTGCCCGCGGCTTCGCTCGAGTGGTACATCGATAAAGTATATTCTATATCGATCGATTGGCTCGATGGCGCATTCGGTGGTGACCCTGCCCCATGCACCAAGAGTTCGATCGAGAGAGGGTTCGATCCCCACCCAGGACAAATATTTGTATGATGAATACTTGCGTTTGTTCTGTGTCAGGGTGTTAATATCCAATATTTAAGTATATATTTGTAATACCACTGTTGATTCTGTATCCGTAACACAAGTGCTTAAGCTACTTACCTCGGAGTCAGATCAATGTATCTGATGTAGTCTGATATTTATTTATTATTATAATGATAAGTTGATGATTATACAAAAACGTTACAAAAATATTCATTTTAGATTTACAATTTCAGATAAAATTGGCAGATCTATTACGAATGACGTGATCTTCATGACAGATCGATTTCACACGGACAAAACCGCCGACAAAAGCTTGCATTCAATACCAATACATACAAAGAATTAAGCATAATACACCTCGTGAGTTGCCAACAAAGTTATCGAGATTGTAACTTAAGATAGCTTTATCATAACTTGGTTACTTATCCGCCTAAGCAATCTTATGCTTGAAGCAATTGCTAATCTGTTGTTTGATTGGTCAGCCCAGCGTGAATATAAATGGCTTATCGTAGTATCTAGACTAATCTCGTTTTAGTCTGGGACTTGGAAAGAATGTATTAACTGTGTTTCTTGCCTAGCATGTCGCAACAAGCGATTAATCCTGCATAGGGTTTTCTAGGCCAGTGATGGCGAACCATTGGCATGCGTGCCTCAAGTGGCACGTTACAAAATGGAGGGCACGCATTCCTTTGAGATCAAAACATTTACTACAACAATGATTGACAATAACATCATCATCAGCCACTCCCGGGCGCATCAAGAACCAATTATATTGACAATTATATTAAACTGAAAAAAAAGAGAGTTTCTTGCCGGTTTCTTCTCGGTAGAAGCAACATTCCGAACCGGTGGTAGATTCATATTATTAGTTGATTTTCCTGTTGAATTGACGATTTATAAGTGTTTGTTTCAAACCTATTTAAATAAAGAGTATTTTGACTTTGACTTTGACTTTGATTTTAGCAACGTAGGCAACGTTTGTTTAAAAAGGTTTGCCACCCCTGGTCTAGGCGAAGAGTTAGCCAATAGCATTATTGTTACTATAGTACGTTATGTTACTATAGTAACTCTTCGTTAATTATTTATTTGACAAAAAAATATTAAATACGTATTTTTTCTTTATCTAATACTCGAAATGGCAAAGATACAACGCTTCAACGATCTGAAATACGCTTTAAGACACTTGAACAGTAAAATTTTACAGACCTAGTGACGTCACGCGGTACTTTAATGCGTTGTATCGTCATCATTTTTGTTTGCTAAAGAAAAAAAAATACGTAAGCATTATTCTTTTATAATCTCGATAATGGAGTATAAAAAAAAATTTGTAAACTAGTCTATTGTCATTACTTTCCAAAATATTTCGACTAACCCATAATTTTTGGTTAAAAAGGAGTAAAGGATCTTCGTACTCCTTGGAACCTGCCTACCTCTTCAGAGATCGCCGAAGTGATAATATGTATGTATAAGGCTGTAATTTTCATGTGATAGTAGGAGTAGGTATACCTAACACTAGCTTCAGCCCGCGGCTTTGCTCGCGTGGTACATCGATGAAACATAGCTTATGTGTTATTCTAATGTATAAGCTATACTATAGCAAAGTTTCATTAAAATCGATGCAGTACTTTTTGCGTGAAAGAGTAACAAACATCCACACATCCATACATCCATCCATCCATACAACCTTTCGCGTTTATAATATTAGTAAGAAGTAAGATTATATAAAGAGGTCATTTAATATATAATTGGCTATACATACACTTAAATATAATGTCTTCACAACTGAACTACTTAACCAAAATATTTAACCCTGAAAAGCCATAAACAACTTTCAATCCTGTAAAATAGATAGAGACCCCACAGGACACGACAGTCTTAATCCAGAAACAGAATTTCACAAACAAAGCCGCGGGAAAACAGCAACTAATATCATTAAGTTAGACGTAAGACAAAAAGCACTTAAACAATAATATTGACTGCAGAGTCAATTAATCTTCGAGATGTAATTGTCCAACCAACATAATATTACAACAGGGTTATTAATGATCTAATCGTTATTGTTATTTAAAATGCGACGTGAAATCGTTCTGGTATTGGTTAATACAAATAAACTATTCAGACCAACACAGATATATCCTAGCTCTAACTAATCATAATACCTAAGTTAATCCATCGGCAGCTTTTTCTATAATAAGGTTTTAATTCGGTATGCTGACTAAACTACGGTCTTTTTAACCGACTTCAAAAAAAAGGAAAGAGTTCTCAATTCGACTGTTTTTTTTTTTTGTATGTATGTTACTCGATATCTCTGAGAATTGTTAACCGATTTCCAAAATTTTTACAGAGACTACTGTACTTACCTTAAGCTACTTACCTCGGAGTCAGATCAATGTATGTGATGTAATGTGATATTTATTTATTACTAGCTGTGCCAACATTTCCCTTCACTACTCTGCTCCTATTGATTGTAGCGAGATGGAAGTATACTATAACCTGCCCAGGAGTATGAAGAATAATTGTACCAAGTTTCGTTAAAATCCGTCGAGTAGTTTTTGTTTCTATAAGGAACATACAGACAGACAGACAGACAAAAACCTCTCTACAGATTTATTATAAGTATAGATTTAAATAAATTCTCCAAACTGACACACACATTTAGTTTAGTTCCAAATTAAGATATAAGCTTGTCCTATGGATACTAGGTGAATGGATAGACATACATAAATATGTTTATAACTGTATGTTAGTTAGTCCCATGTTGGTCTGGGACTTAAAAAGAATGTGCCAACTGTGTCCCTTGTTAGCATAAAAAAGGCGACTAATGGTTTATGAGGTATTCAATTTGTAATTAAGTAGGCGATGAGCTAGCCACATATAATTATTATAACAATTTTCCATCTTAAATATACTCGATGCACCAACTATGTACCTTGACTAGCATGTCGTAAAAGGTGACAAATAGTATGTGATTGTGTAGGCGACGACTTGTCACTACTTTTTCAGATTTCCATCTAACCCAGCTCAGTTTTATTTTAGGTTGAATGTGGTTAATGGGGCCTGCTGCCACTTTAACTCTGCCTACCTTCAGGGATTGCGGGCGTGAAGTTATATATTTATGTAACTAAAATCGATCTGTGGCATAATGTGGTCAAAGAATTCATTGCCTCTTGGACTCTGCCTACCCCTTCGGGGATTGTAGGCGTGATTATGTATGTATGCTAAATCTAGGATCATGTTCCAAGCAGATCCTAAGTCTGATATATATTTTTGGCACGTTGGCAATCCCAGCACAAGGGTGATGAAACCTGCAAATTCAAACAAATTTGGATTTGTAACCATGATCCAAAAATTGACTGGTTTCCCTATCTTAGGGTTACGAAGGTCAGATCGGCAGTCGCTTGAAAGTAATTACCAGACTCGCTAAATCCTGGACCATTGTCTAAGCGGACCTCGTCTAAGTAAGGGACATAACACTAGGAAGATGATGATGAACCCCAGCACAAGGGTCTTGGCTTACGGTACCCCAAAATTGACTTCTTCCGTCTCTGGACAGGCTGTGGGAAAAAAACAATAAGCACAAGCATTCGGGAAGCCATCGATAGAAGGAGAGGTCGTGACACAACCTCTATGGTCTGCGTGACAATTTTGAACACAAAAGCAGACCGCCATCTTGAATTTGGATGGCCTTTCATCCTTGAACCGGAGACCTTTTTACTTTTTTAATTTTATGACCCCAAAGTCACGGTCGTGAGATTTTGGAATTATCAATTAAAAGGTCGTGGTCGCGTCTAATCAGGTATTTGTCAATGAATGACTTTGTATCGGAGACAATTCTCAGGGTAAGCTTTTTACAGAGTTTTAACTTACAATTTTTCATCTAACCTAACTTAATCTTAATTTTAACTGAATGGAGTTTACCTTTCCGATATATATATATATATATATATATATATATATATATATATATATATATCCTCCGTAATAATATATATATCTGTCTGTATGACGACGAATTGGAATTAATACTTGATTCTTACAACTTTGAAAGTTGTTGAAAAGAGATGGTCATAACCATGACCCATGTTGGTCTGGAACTTAAAAGGATGCGCCAACTGTGTTCCTTGCCTAGCATCTCGTGAAGGCGACTAATGGTACATCGGGTTTTGGGTGTGTGATTGTGACGACAAACTTGTCACTCCTTTTTCACAATTTCCATCTAACCCAACCCAGTTTTATTCTTTGACTGAATGTGGTTAAAGGAGCTAGCCCCTTTAACTATGCCTACCCCTTCGGGGATTACTGGCGTAATGATTTGTATGTAAGAATGTAATAACTATAACCCTATCTTGTAACACCATTCATACTGCATTTCCAAGCAAATAAATAATTTTATTCCATTCTATTGTAATTAATAAATAATAATAAGTAATTCCTAGTTCCAAACTAAGCTTATGCTTGTATTATAGATACTAGGTGAACGGATAGACATACTTAAATACGTTTATAAATATCCATGACTCGAGTACAAATGTCCATGTTCATCACACGTAACAATTGCCCCTAGCGGGATTCAAACGCGACCCTTGGTTTCGTGGCCAGGATCTCTGTCCACTCGACCAACGGGCCAGTCAATTGTTTGTCAATCGACTATTTTATCGCGAATATATAACTTAAGTTATTTCTGAGCCAAATTTCATTGTTATCTCGACTGTTGGTAAGACGCGGGCGGTCTAGCCACATTCTGGAGTTCTTAGTCATAACTTAATGATAAATTGCAAGTCTCTATCGTGAATGAGCTGAGTTCGCTGAGGGTCTGTTTGATTTCTATTGTACTAGTGATTGCTCCCTGATAGAAATTCGACCATAATTAGTTATTTTTTTTATTAATTTAAAGTTTTCTTGTGCATTTTTTAAGGAAATATTAGCTTTCTGCACTCCTTCTACATATAAACTTTAACTGTCCCAAATCTCATAATCCTCCGTCCGCGTAATTCCCATAAAATATAAAATAGAAATAAATATCCGACGACATCACATACATTTATCTGACTCCGAGGTAAGTAGCTTAAGCACTTGTGTTACGGATATCAGAAACAACAGTGGTATTGCAAATATATACTAAAATATTGGATATTAACACCCAGACACAGAACAAACACAAGTAGATCACACAATGTTAGTCCTGGGTGGGGATCGAACCCACAACTCTTGGCGCATGGGGCAGGGTCACTACCGAATGAGCCATCTATGAATACCTGAAACATTGTAAACGTACCTACTACCTGTCTTTAAAATTGTACTAAATACTAATTAAACTAAAACTCCACGCCAGTTCCCTAGCGGGGTAGGCAGAGAGGACCGAACGCCATATGGCACGATCCTTACACACCTCACTCGCCTCTTCAACATTCATGATCCTTTTCATACAAGCTCTACGGTTTTTATGGCTCCTAACATCACCTTCTGTTAATACACGACCAATCTGATGGTAGGTGAGCCTGGGCCTTCCGCGTCTCCTACATCCTTCCACATTCGCATTGTATATCTGTTTAGTCAATCTTTCGTCATCCATTCTTTCCACATGTCCAAACCACCGGAGCATGCCTTTTCTTACCTTGACTCCGACGCTGTCATTTAAATTGTAAATATAATGTATAGGCAGTATAAAAATAAGGTAGATGTAAACTTTATCCCAGTCCCCTCCCCAAATTTTCCCCTACTTATCTCTATCTATTACACCCGTTCATATACTTTGTATATACTGTGTATATACCCAATACCTTTCTACCCCACATTATATAAACTCATCGTTTTTCTAGCGTTATGTCCCGTGCTTAGTCGGAGTCCGCTTAGACCGTGATACAGGATTTCATCATCATCCTAGCGTTATGTCCCGTGCTTAGACGGGGTCCGCTTAAACCATGATCCAGGATTTAGCGAGTTTAGTAATTACATTGAAGCGACTGCCTGTCTGACCTTCGTAACCCTAAGATAATGGAAGCAGAACATTTTTGGATCATGGTTACAAATCTTAAGTGGTTTGAATTTGCAAGTTTCATCACGATGTTTTTACTCACCGTTAATACGTACGTAGATTTGAAAAATCCAGAGGTACGAGCTCCGGTTTGAACCTGCGACCATCGATAATGAGGCGTGTGTCTCACTATTGAGCTACCGCTCTCACACACCCCACAACCAACCAACCAAATTAATCCCACAAAACTCCTAAACCAACAAATCATCTATCTTTCAACCGTACCCAATAATTGTTAGTACAACATTAACAAAATTAATTTTAATTAATACGTTTATTAGTTAAGTTGTATCTAACAAGATAAAGATGAGATAACATCTCTTGGTCCGCTAATTACGTTGTGAGAATAACGAGGGATGTCGTATCTTTTAGAATCTAATTACGACGGTTAAAAAATGTGTAATTATTTTTAATTTGATTAGTTTTATAGACGATACAATAAACACGACTCGAGACAAATTGTAAAGAGATTTTGCTTGAACGTTAATCTTACTGGTTTAATAAATGAAACAGTTACTGAAGATGTTTGTAGATTTGGTACTTTTTTATGCAAAAACTATTCAATGAATATTTTTGAAACTTTGTAGCAATATAGTTTATACACTAGCTGTGTCATAATATTAACCATAAACGCGGTGTCACCCGCGTTTATGGTTAATATTATAAAGACTATATCCGTCACACATGATTTCTATGTAACTTCAACCATTAAGGCTGCACACGCGACGGAAGCTTAAAAAATGGAGTAACTTCTCCCGTTTTCTTAACATTTCCCTTCACTACTCTGCTCCTATTGATTGTAGCGTGATGAAAAGTATACTATAACCTGCCCAGGAGTATGAAGAATAATTGTACCAAGTTTCGTTAAAATCCGTCGAGTAGTTATTGTTTCTATAAGGAACATACAGACAGACAGACAAAAATTTTACTGATTGCATTTTTGGCATCAGTATCGATCACTAATCACCCCCTGATAGTTATTTTAAAAATATATTTCATGTACAGAATTTACCTCTCTACAGATTTATTATAAGTATAGATTTCAATAGCACATAGATTGTATATTATAAAAATACTCGCTTCTGGCCGCGTTGCTCGCGTGGTACATCGGTAAAACATAGCGTATGTGTAATTCTAATGTATAAGCTATACTATTGTATAGTTTCATTTAAATCCATGCAGTACTTTTTGCGTGAAAGAGTAACAAACATCCACACATCCATCCATCCATACAAACTTTCGCGTTTATAATATTAGTAAGATAATGCAAATTCGGCTGCTGCTGGGTGGACAGGGCCGTGAGAACAATCAATTGGATTATTAATTGCATCTAATTTTATTTTAAACTAGCTGACCCGGCGCACTTCGTAACGCCCCATTCTGGGATTTTTAATACTTTTTTTTTTCGTGCAACTTTTTATTTTATTTTTTCTTAAGAACCTTCACTTGACAATAACAAACACAACTAAAAAAGAATTAGCGAAATCGGTTCAGCTGTTCTCGAGATTTGCGCTTAGCAACACATTCAGCGATTCATTTTTATATAATAGTTATTCATGAATTCGTTTGTTTGTACGTCTTTTACGCTACAAATAGCCAACCAATCCTCATGGTTTCTTATTATTAATATATTTAGCTACCAGAAAAGGATATAGACTGCTATTTAAACCTTCAAGTTGACTAATTTATCATCTACAACTTTTCGAAAGCACATATAACCAATAATTTCAACGACCTATTTTTTCAGTTTCGACTGATTCAATATTTGCATAACATTATTTAAATAAATATCATCAGCATTATTTACAATTGTTAAATCAGTATGACATTAATAACTTCGTTTACAAACGTTATTAAAAAAACGGTTTACGGGAAACCGTTTAATTTCCGTTTCGCACGTTAATGCAAACGCTTGGAGTTAACAAGAGTAGTATAAAAAGTATGTGAAAGAGTAATAATAAAATGGTTAGAGGAATTTTTAGTGCTTCGTGTACAGTGTAGATGCTTTTAGAAGTAAGGCGATGGGTTAAACATAATTATTTCATTTATTTCTACAAATAAATAATATACCTTTCTGTCCCATGTTGGTCTGGGACTTGGCCCATGTTGATCTGGGGTAAAAAAAAAGAATGTGCCAACTGTGGTTCTTGCCTAGCATGTCGTAAAAAGCTACTAATGGTTTACGGACTTTTGGGTATGTAACTGAGTAGGCGACGAGCTAAGCACTTGTCACTCCTTTTTCACATCTTGCCATCCAACCCAGCCCACTGTCCCATGTTGGTCTGGGACTTAAAAGAATATGCCAACTATGGTTCTTTCCTAGCATGTCGCAATAGGCGACAAATAGTATCGGGTTTTGGGTGTGTGATTGTGTAGGCGACAGGTTAGCCGCTTGTCACTGCTTTTTCACAATTTTCCATCTAACCCAGCCCAGTTTTATTTTTGGCTGAATGTGGTTGAAGGGACTAGCTGCCCCTTCGACTTTGCCTACCCCTTCAGAGATTATGGGCGTGATGTTATATATATAGGTATGTAATTATCTTCGTATATCTAATAATACACATACAATATTAACGTTATTACTACGAAAAAAAATAACAGATTATATTTTCAATAACGTTATTTATATAACTAGCGAATTCAGTCTCGCGTTCGGATTTACGCGGCATTAAAGCTTGAACAAAGCTGACCCACTGTTTCCCGTTTTATTACCCCGTATATCAGACACAACCTAAGGTCAAAAAACGACCATAACACCCTCCGTACGCGGTAGGAGGTCATTCCTGCCGTATAAGCGACCTTTATCAGTGCTGTCCGTCCCCCGCTGGCTTTGTCGTGATAGATCCCGGTGATAAACGGTAGGTTTTTATTGACCCGTTTTTGTTTTAAAAACGGGTCGCCTTTTTCGTTCAAACGTTTTTTTTTATAATAGCAAATATTGTTCTTAGTAACACTAATTATTATGGTGATGATCAACAATATGTTTAATGGCATTAAGAAACAAAATTGTTATATAAGAAATCCGATTCTGCTAAGTTTTATGAAAATTGGATTGGATGAGATATTTTCATAACGGTACTTAACCTATAGGATGTTAGTTGAAATCAAAATAAGCATCTCTGGATTTCGTTTCTCGTATTGCTAAAGTAGCATTCAAGTACAACCTACCAGATGGTAAGGAATGTCAATAAAGATTTACTCCTCATGTATGTACCTAGGTATTATTTGACGTTTAACGAAATTATCATAAAACAAACTATACATTAAATTAAATA
Source organism: Glyphodes perspectalis (assembly GCA_951394215.1). NCBI lineage: Eukaryota > Metazoa > Arthropoda > Insecta > Lepidoptera > Crambidae > Glyphodes > Glyphodes perspectalis. Next base: position 5,717,661 of record OX596230.1, on the reverse strand, counting down.
AGGATGTCCCATGTTGGTGTGGGACTTAAAAATAACGTTATAATTTTTTTTTTCAAATCCGAATTAGTAAATAAATATCCGACGACATCATATACATTGTTCTGACTGAGGTAAGTAGCCTAAGCACTTGTGTTACGGATTTTACAATCAACAGCTTTATTACAAACTAGCTGTGCCAGCGGTGTCACCCGCGTTTATGGTTAATATTATAAAGACTATTTCCGTCATACATGATTTCTATGTAACTTTAACCATTAAGGCTGCACACGCGACGGAAGCTTAAAAAATGGAGTAACTTCTCCCGTTTTCCCAACATTTCCCTTCACTACTCTGCTCCTATTGATTGTAGCGTGATGAAAAGTATACTATAACCTGCCCAGGAGTATGAAGAATAATTGTACCAAGTTTCGTTAAAATCCGTCGAGTAGTTTTTGTTTCTATAAGGAACATACAGACAGACAAAAATTTTACTGATTGCATTTTTGGCATCAGTATCGATCACTAATTACCCCCTGATAGTTATTTTGAAAATATATTTTATGTACAGAATTGACCTCTCTACAGATTTATTATAAGTATAGATATACACTTACATATTGGACATTAAAACCCAGACACAAAACAAACACAAGTATTCATCATACGAATGTTTGTCCTGGGTGGGAACAAACCCACAACTCTTGGCGCATGGGGCAGGGTCACTACCGAATGCGCCATTGAGTTAAACATGTTCAACATGTTTTCGTTCAACATGTTGTAGCTAATAGTGTATTGGTTATTTATTGGATTTGTTATGTAGGCGACGAGCTAGCCATTTGTCACTACTTTTGTCTCAATTTTCCATAACCCAATTTTATTTTTGGCTGTGACTCTGCTTACTCCTTCAGGGATTACGTGCGTGATGTTATTTATGTAGTCGCTTCTGCCCGCGGCGTTGCTCGCGTGGTACATCGATGAAACATAGCTTGTGTGTTATTCTAATGTATAAGCTATACTATTGTAAAGTTTCATTAAATTTTATGCAGAACTTTTTGCGTGAAAGAGTAACAAACACACATCCATCCATACAAACTTTCGCGTTTATAATATTAGTAAGATGTAAAATTAAGTATTTAACAATGTTTTAACTTTAATTAAAAACCTATAATTTGTTCCATTTCAGGGCTTCATTTTTTAGCACAACAAATGTTATCACAATTGATTAATTGGTTTCCGCATGAAAACATTTTTTCTTCACATGGAAACTTTTCCCAGTGTCCCGATTTTAATCGGGCTCTGCTTCGACATGATCCAGGATTTAGCGAGTCTGGTAAAGACTACATTGTAGCGACTGGCGATCTGACCTTCGTAATCCTTAGATAAGGGAACCAGATAATTTAGATCATAGTTCCACAGCTGCAGTGAAAATTTAATTACAATGTTTTTTTCAACCTTAAAAAATTAAAATTAAAATTTAAAAAAATATAGAATTTTAACCTAAACCCCTCGCATTTGAGACTTAACCTTTAATCTATCGCTAAATAGGTATACAATCGTAGATTTTGCAAAAAGAAATACACATCTTGCTTATGCAAATTTCCGACTTCATTTTTCGCTTAAACCAGAATCATGCTTATTATTTTCAGCTCATAAAACCCAAATTATTTGGATTCGTAAAAGCTACTATTCTACTACGGTTTAAACGAATGTTCCTCATTTCGCTGACCTGAACGTTTAATAGTCAATAACGTTTCCGTACTTGTCAATAAAAAACTAAATTTACACGCAAAGTGTCACAATAATGATACAAAAGATGATGTTATCATTACCGGCCATAAAAAATATCGAAGGATACACACTTAAGTTATACAAAGTATGACACTGTTCAATATGTAAAAAAAAAAGCTTACAAACCTTTAATAAAATTCCAATCATTATTTAATATTGACACCCGTGCGGATATTCCACAAATCACAACACAAGTCACACATAAAAGTCCTTAATTCCAAACTTATAATCACTTCGAAGTATATCGAAAATAAAAACAGTACTTTATCAAAAATGCACGCGTAAAAAATTAAGTCTGTTGTTTTAACGATTAAATTCGAACACGACAGGTCTGCTCGGCGCGAGGTCCTGTGCAAGACTGCCATGGAGCCCCCGATACTATTGAATAAGAGATCCATCTACCTCGCTCTAACGTACGCCGTAGCGGCGGCGAGAACGAGACAGGTACAATGGCATGCATTATGGTACCATGTTGCGTTGGACTTTTTTCCGATTTCTTTGAACGATCCTCAAGGGAGATCTATACGATGATCTATAGATCTTTATAGTAAGCTCTGTGAGTTATGCCCCCGTTGGATCGTGATTCATTGATACAGCGGTTTGGACCGATTTCAAATTATGGTATTTATTTTTTTCTATTTATTGCTGTAAGATTTTTGTTGTTAACTTAATTGGCTGAGTAAATATAGATTTGTTTAAACTGTTTATTGATTTTAAGCAAAGAAATGACATTTGGAGTAAGATAACATTTTGAAATAAATAAATGAACTCTCCAGGCTGACACACCAATTCTCTAGTTCCAAACTAAGCTTATGCTTGTGCTATGGATACTAGGCGAACGGATAGACATACTTAAATACGTTTATAAACATTCATGACTCGAGCACAAATGTCCATGTTCATCACACGAAACATTTGCCCCTAATGGGCCTGTCAATGAACAGCAACGTTAAGTTAACAAAACTACGTAAGTTAGACTCTCAAGGATATTATTTTTCGATCTTTTTGTTAGTTCTGAAGGTTAGATTCGTCTAAAGGTCGTAACAAAAACTCAGTATTCTTTTCATGCTTTAGGACTTCAAAAAGCAAAAACCATGTCTGGTATTTTGCAGTACAGATTATAGATGCAGGTTGCTAGTTTATGCAAAACAATTTTGACAATTTAACTTCAAAAAAGATTAGAAAAACTAATAAACATCGGATATGTTTTATTGTTTTTCTAATACATCACATAATATATTGATCTGACTCCGAGGTAAGTAGCTTAAGCACTTGTGTTGCGGATATCAGAATCAACAGTGGTATTACAAATATATACTTAAATATTGGATATTAACACCCCGATACAGAACAAATACAAGTATTCATCACACGAATGTTTGTCCTGGGTGGGGATCGAACGCACAACTCTTGGCGCATAGGGCAGGGTCACTACCGAATGCGCCATCGAGCCAGTCAAATTCCAGAATCTTTGTACAGTATAAAACAAAGTCACCACTTCTATCTGTTGGCATATATCTTTTAAACTACGCAAGGGGTGTTGATGCGGTTTTCACCAATAGAGTGATTCAAGAGGAAGGTTAATAAGGCTGGTATAATTGCATATTATTTTATGCTCACCCTGCCAAGCCGGGAAGCGCTAGTATTGTATAAAAACAAATAATAATAACATTGTTCTTCGTTTATAACATTATATACTAGGAGACGATTTACGCAAATGAGTTAAGCTTTTTATTTTCCGTGTCTGGTTGAAAGAAAGGAAATTATCTAACTAACTAACTAAACTTCACGCCACTTCCCTAGCGGGGTAGGCAGAGAGAACCGAACGCCATATGGCACGATCCTTACACACAAATTATCTACGGTAGTTATAACATATTTTTATTATCATATAACATACTAGCAGCGCCCCGCGGTTTCACCCGCATAGTTCCCGTTCCTGTAGGAATATGGGGATAAAATATAGCCTATGTTACTTCCGGATAATGTAGCTTTCCAATGGTGAAAGAATTTTTAAAATCGGCTCAGTAGTTTTTGAACTTATTCATTACAAACATACACACATACAAAAATACAAATCTTCCCTTTTTATAATATTAGTATAGATTTACCATGTTGGTCTGGGTCTTAATAAGAATATGCCAACTGTGTTCCTTGTCTAGCATGTCGTATAAGGCGACTAATGGTATATCGGGTTTTGGGTGTGTGATTGTGTAGGCGACAGGTTAGCCGCTTGTTACTGCTTTTTCACAATTTTCCATCTAACCCAGCCCGGCTTTATTTTTGGCTAAATGTGGTTAAAAGGGCATGCTGCCCCTTTGACTTTGCCTACCCCTTCGGGGATTGTGGGCGTGGTGTTACATATGTATTTTCATATCAAACAAATTTTCTATAATAATACTAATGATATAAAGAAGAAAGACTTCATTGTTTATTTGTTTGAATTGTATAGGCTCTGAAACTACTGGACCGATTTGAAATATTATTTCACCAATGGAAAGCTACATAATCAGCGAGTAACATAGGCTATATTTTATCCCCGTATTCCCGCAGGAACGGGAACCATGTGGGTGAAACCGCGGAGCGTTGCTAGTAGGTATGTAAATAGACTAACTATACCAACGATAAAATACAATTATTTTGACAGCTACAAAAATGATCTCATCCAACTTCAAGATTCTTATTTTAAAACGCAACTGTGACGACCCGGGCACCGAATCTGTGCTCCCACGATCGGAGACTAGCCACTAGACGTGTCTAACAAGAATAACATTCTGTCGTTAACAAAAATATCAGCCTAAACCAACACTTGACAAACTTGGCCGCCATCTTGTAATTTCTGAGAAAACAGCTGTCTTTTTGTGTCTACAAAAGGCTTCCTTAGGCGTGAAGATTTTCTTACGGAGATGTCTTTATGTAAGTATATACGTTAGTTAGTTATAAGGAGCGGTGGTAGCTCAATGGTAAGGACACGCGCCTCTTAACCGAGGAGTGTGGGTTCAAACCCGGGCACGTACCTCTGGATTTCTCAAATCTATGTACGTATTTATACCACTAGCTCGACGGTGAGGGAAAACATCGTGATGAAACCTGCAAATTCAAATAACTTTGCATTTGTAACCATGATCCAAAAATTGTCTGGTTCCACTATCTTAGGGTTACGAAGGTCAGATCGGCAGTCGCTTCAATGTAATTACCAGACTCGCTACATCCTGGATCATGGTCTAAGCGGACCCCGTCTAAGCACGGGACATAACGCTAGGAAGATGATGGTACGTTAGTTATTTGGTTAGTTTTTAATATACGTAAGGAAAGCTCTATATTACTCTCTCTCTGCGTTCTCTACATATGTTTGTATGTAACTTATGTGTAAGCTATAAACATGTACGTACATACATACATATCACGCCCGTAATCCCCGAAGGGGTAGGCAGATTCAAAGGGGCAATTCAGCTAGTCAAATTCAAAATATCTTTATTTATATGGGCTTCAAGAAAGCACTTATAAATAGTCAATAGTCAAATCAAATCCTTAACCACATTAAGCAAATAAATAAAACTGGGCTGTGTTAGATGTATAAATGTAAAAATATAGTGACAAGTGGCTAGCTCGTCGCCTACACAATCACAAAAAATATATATTGAGCGAACTACGCGCTCGCACTAAAAGTGTAAGTACTTCCGCCGAGCTAGGTGTTGCTTGCGCGGGGACCTAGGCCCGACTAACCGTCGCGGTGTATTGTATATATACTTAGTGGCGAGAATAACTTCGTCAGCGCGATGCAGGATTGTATGGCGTTTCTCTATCTTCGATCGACGTCGTTTGTTTACGTATAACTGGAGCTATAGTCTTGACTATCTTGTGGCGCGGTCGCCACAGCATATATCAAAATATCCGACTACATCACATACATTGATCTGACTCCGAGGTAAGTAGCTTAAGCACTTGTGTTACAGATATCAGAAACAACAGTGGTATTACAAATATCATCATCATCCTAGCCTTATGTCCCGTGCTTAGACGGGGTCCGCTTAGACCATGATCCAGGATTTAGCGAATCTGGTAATTACATTTAAGCGACTACCGATCTGACCTTCGTAACCCTAAGATAGGGGAACCAGACAATTTTTGGATCATGGTTATGGTGGTATTAGCAATATATATACTTAAATATTGAATATATCACACACCAAAATCCCGTACCTATTAGTCATACATATATATGTATATACTAGCTGACCCGGCGAACTTCGTTCCGCCTAACAGTCAATGACACATAATCGGGTTAAATAAATTGATATGTAAGCTATCCTATCTTTCAAGTTGGATCAAACTGCACACGGTGTGCAAATTTGATTAAAATCGGTTAAGTAGTTTCGGAGTCCATCGCGGACAAACAACGTGACGCGTAATTTATATATAAACTAACTAAGTTACTAAACTTCACGCCACTTCCCTAGCGGGGTAGGCAGTATATATATGTAATTATATACATACATACACATACCCAACATCACGCTTACAATTCCCGAAGGGGTAGGCAGAGTCAAAGGGGCAGCATGCCCCCTTAACCACACTCAGCCAAAAACAAAGCCGGGCTAAGTCAGATGGAAAATCGTGAAAACACACATTTTTTTTTTTGTTCCAGATCGAAATGGGTCTTTCCCAGACCAACATGGAACAACAATATACATTAAGATGTAATTTATATACATTAAGATATATTCGTGTTATATATTCCCATATCGCAATTTCGGCTAAGTACTCCCCAAAATTAACTGTCTATCATCTGAAGAAACGCGATTTATTAAAAATACTCTCCCACAACCATAAATAACGAACGATTCATTAAAGCACAATAAAAAATCATTAAAAATGCAAGCTTACAATAACTTTCGCGTCTCATATTGTGTGGGGCGGACATTTTTTCATTTATTTCGGTCAATCTAATTATATCAATGAATCGGAAGTGTGGAATAATGATTGATGATGAAGGGCCCGTCCAGGGTGGACGGGAGAATGAGATATGAAGGGATTTTGGTGCGAATTTATTACAGACATTGTTTTGATATTTTCTTTAAAGTTTCGAGTTTGCGCAACCACATTATAATATACTGTGGGAATCTTCGGTTTAGATGCGTTATTTATTTATTTTTTATAAAAAATTAAAAAATATATATATATACGGTCGAATTAAAAACCTCATTCTTTTTTTAAAGTCGGTTGAAAAAATAGAGCAAGTTAATTTTATGACATCACTCAGCCAATAAAAATCCCATCAAAATTACTAGACAGATTTCGGGAACAAGCTCTGGATTTTTTTAAATATATGTACCTACTAGCTGTTTCCCGCGACTTCGCCCGCGTAAACTGTGCATTTTTCTGGAATAAAAAGTAGTCTATACGTTATTCCAGACTATAATCTATCTTTTTGCCAAATTTCATCCATATCCGTTCAGCAGTTTTTGCGTGAAGAAGTAACAAACACACGCACACACTCACAAACTTTCGCCTTTGAAATATTAGTGTGATTTATACCACTAGCTCGGCGGTGAGGGAAAACATCGTGATGAAACCTGCACATGCCAACAGCTATGGATAGGTCATGTTTGATAGTGATTAAAAAATCTATAATGAAGAATTTTCGTGCTTCCCCATCTAAGGGTTGCGAAGGTCAGATCGGCAATCGCTCCAATGTGATTACCAGACTCGCTAAATCCTAGATCTAAGCATACGGGACATAAAGCTAAGACATCGTTCTTAGATACCCCGTTGAAGACCTACACATAAACACTACGATTCAAGTCCCATGCGGTCGCTAGTCTATATGCAATTTTTATCCAGTATAACAGCACCCTTAGCGACCAGGTGTGAAATCCATCACGAGCGAACAATGTTAATTTGACAAGAGCCGTGTACGGGGATTCGAACGCCGGCTTATTCTGATGGTTGAGGTACTGAAATTGGGTTTTTGGGGATACATGACTGGTTTTATATAGTCTATATATATATAGATAGTCTATATACCCTGAGAGGTATCTCATTGGCAAGGACACTCCTCACTTTTACGGAGTGTTGACTGAGACCTAGATGTACCCATTGACTATAACCTGCCGACTATCGCGCAGTTCTTTAAGCAATGTTCCCTCCGCTATTTTGACTCTGCTCCCCACCACCCCAACTTCTTAGTGGTTAATGCCGCTGACTATCCCCCTCCCGTAGTCTCTCATAGAAGACGTCGACCTAGGAACGTTCACCTAGACCCCGACGATGCCATCACGCTAGCCATGAAGTCGGCTCAGCAGCTCGCGACACAGTCCAACACTTCAAGTCGCCCGTCGTTCCGTCCTCGCCGGCGAGGACTCGCGTCGCGCCGCCCCCGCTAGGTCCTTATTCGCGTAACCGGCCCGGCCCGGTCGCTCTATCCCCAAACCTACGTGTTTCTGTCCTCTCAGCAACGTCCTAAGCCGAGGTCGAGCCCGACAGGGGGCGCCCTCAGGCTGTTGCCTAAATTTTAGGGGTGAGAGTTTCCCGCTCCCCCGCCAGCCCGGTAGGTAGTAAAGGCCGCCTTCGGCCAACTACCGACGTCCTCTCACAAAAAAAAAAAAAAACCTAGATGTACCGGGTTATTTGTAAATTAAACTAACTAACTAGGTAGGCAGAGAGAACCGAACGCCATATGGCACGATCCTTACACACCTCACTCGCCTCTTCAACATTCATGATCCTTTTCATACAAGTTCTACAGTTTTTATGACTCCTAACATCATCTTCTGTCAATACACGACCAATCTAATCGTGGTTGGTGAGCCTGGGGCTTCCGCGGCTCCAACATCCTTCCACTTTCGCATTGTATATCTGTTTAGTCAATCTTTCGTTAGGCTAAATGGAAAAAACCCTACATTCTCAAAATTCGATGGCTCGTCGCCTCCACAATCACATACCCAAAACCCGATATACCATTAGCCGCCTTTCACGACATGCTAGGCAAGAAACACAGTTGGCACTTTCTTTTTAAGTCCCAGACCAACATGGAACATATAATTTTAAGATACACATATTTAAGTTCAGTTAAGAAATTATAAGTAGTAAGTAGTAAATCTATACTTATAATAAATCTGTAGAGAGGTCAATTCTGTACATGAAATATATTTTCAAAATAACTATCAGGGGGTGATTAGTGATCGATACTGATGCCAAAAATGCAATCAGTAAAATTTTTGTCTGTCTGTCTGTCTGTATGTTCCTTATAGAAACAAAAACTACTCGACGGATTTTAACGAAACTTGGTACAATTATTCTTCATACTCCTGGGCAGGTTATAGTATACTTTTTATTACGCTACAATCAATAGGAGCAGAGTAGTGAAGAAAAATGTTGGGAAAACGGAAGAAGTTACTCCATTTTTTAAGATTCCGTCGCGTGTGCAGCCTTAATGGTTTAAGTTACATATAAATCATGTATAACGGAAATAGTCTTTATAATATTAACCATAAACGCGGGTGACACCGCTGGCACAGCTAGTCTGTAATAACTAATAAAGTATTTGTATATGGACAACATATGTATGTTTACACAATAAAACCCTTCTACGTTTATAAAAAAGTTCAGTTCTTTAAGACCAGCGAGGGTTGTCAACGGTGTTATGGTGCTAAGGTTCAACCATATTCACGACGTCCCTCCACTCGAGCGATGAGGAGTACCAAGAGGTTTTAGTGGGTATACCCCGGCCATTCTGCATCCTTGGCCGGAGCAGGGACCTCCCATTCCAGAGGTCCCCGGAAGTAGCGATGCCGAACTATCGATAGTTTCACTATCGATAGTATTATGGCTAGATAGCGCCAATTTATCGATAGTATCGATACTATCGATAGTATCGATAGTTTTAAGCTATCGATAGTTCCTTAATTTTCGATAGTATTACTTAGAGTTTAAGAGTTTTAGTTTTAGTGGTAATGCTGTATAATTTTAAACTAAATTATTACTAGAGAAGTAATGAAGTCTTAGTAATTAATTTCCGTAAAATAAACCTATACGTACTAGTGACCATTATATCAATAATTTCTAAACAATAGTATCGAAAATAAAACGACTATCGATAGTTTAAAACTATCGATACTATCGATACTATCGATAGTTTATTATTCGTGACCAACAATACTATCGATAGTATTGATAGTATTGCTTTCATGCAATAGTATTGCCTGGATCTAAGCTATCGATAGTATCGATAGTATCGATAGGTTATCGATACTATTGATATGACGTCAACTACTATCGATAGACTATCGATCGGCATCACTACCCGGGAGTCCCACACACCGCCCTACCCCCCCCCCCGGGTAGGAAGACGACGCGGAAAGCATTTCCCCGCGCCAAAAAAAAAGGTTGTCAACGGTCGACTGAAAAAATCCTCCATTCCCTTCCATAGAGGAGACAGGTAACTAAGAATTTACCTGTGTCTCCTCCCAACTTCCCATAATAAGGCTTCAAGTAATTTGCAGTTCACTGACCCCCACTAATAGAGCCTGGAGTCCCGCCAAAAATTGTGTTTTTATTTTTTCACGTCGAATTCTTGCCTTTTTTATGCCATCCCTGGGCTTCCTTGCTTTTTTTGGTTCCCTTTCACAATTCTGGAGTCACAGGAATTGGTTCTGCAAGTAATTTTGATACTGATCTCATTACAATGTTCAAGTTCGAGGGACTCTTTTTTTGGATGAAAACAAGCAAATCTCTTTGCCAGTTTTATTTCGCGCTGTATATTTTAAGTTTCATATCATCACTTCTGATAATACTCGGCTGAATCTTTGACGAACATTAACTGTATGACTTGGTATTCATATTAACTTAATCTGTAAATTTTAATTTTTATATTCAATCTGGCATTGAAAAGAGTAACTACCGAGTTTCGTGCCGGTTTCTTCTCGGTAGATGCGACATTCCGAACCGGTGGTAGATTCAAATTGTTCTACTTTGTACTTACTTGACGATTCACAAGTGCTTTTTTGAGGCCTACGTAAATAAAGATATTTTGACTTTGACTTGACTTGACTTGACATATAACACCGGTCTTTATTGCTTTTTCATTGATTTCGGAAAGTCTACTAAAATTCAAGCAGATTAAATCTTTACCAAAATTATGTATAAGAGCTTTGTCTGTTTTTAATAATAAATAAATCCTGGCACACCAATTCCCTAGTTCCAAACAAAGCTACAAGCTTGTACTTGGAATTATGACTCGAGTACAAATGTCCATGTTCATCACACGAAACATTTGCCTAGCGGGATTTGAACCCACGAGCCTTGGTTTCGTGACCTTTTTCTGTCTCTTATGTCTTCACGCCTATACTAGTAAATAATTACGATGAAATTTAACACGTCTGCAGTTTAAACCCTGAAACATAAACTGCTTTTTTTCAGAGCAAAATTATAAAACTCATAGGACATTCGAAAGATTTCATGATTATCATCTTCCTAGCGTTATGTCCCGTGCTTAGACGGGGTCCGATTAGACCATGATCCAGGATTTAGCGAGTCTGGTAATAACATTGAAGTGACTACCGATCTGACCTTCGTAACCCTAAGATAGGGGAACCAGTTTTTTTTCGAAAATGGTTACAAATCCAAAGTGGTTTGAATTTGCAGGTTTCATCACGATGTTTTCCCTCACCGCCGAGCTAGTGGTATAAATACGTACATAGATTTGAAAAATCCAGAGGTACATGCCCGCCTTTGAACCCGCACTCCTCGGTTAAGAGGCGCGTGTCCTTACCATTGAGCTACCACCGCTCTTTTTCGAAAGATTTCATGATATTGATATTTTTTTCATAGGAACTGATGCGTTGATGTCTTTATAACAATCCTTAAGCTTTACATATACAGCAGCGCCCCGCGGTTTCACCCGCGTAGTTTCCGTTCCCGTGGGAATTCGGGGATAAAATATAGTCTATGTTTCTTGCTGATAAAGTAGCTCTTTATTGGTAGAAGATTTTTTAAATCTGTCCAGTAGTTTCGAAGCCTATTTAATACAAACAAACAAACAATTGAATCTTTCCTTTTTATAATATTAGTATGATAAAGGTGTGGCAGAAGAAGCACGAGTGTAGAATAAATGCAGTAGAGATGAGAGCACTCAGAAGTATGTTAGGAGTGAAACTGACTGATAGAATAAGAAACGAAGAAATAAGAGAACGATGTGGAGTGAAAGAAGATGTAGTGACTAAGATTGAAAAAGGCATGCTTGGATGGTTTGGGCATGTTGAGAGAATGGATGAAAGAAGATTGACGAAAGAGATATATAAGGCAAATGTAAATGGAGCCGTTGGGAGGGGAAGACCTAGACGGACTTTCCACGACCAGATTGGTAATGTATTAACAAAAGGTCAGGTAAACAGCACCCTTAACCGACGAGCGTGTATGAAAAGAGTTATGAATGTAGAAGAAGCGAAAGGTGTATGTCAGGATCGTAGCAAATGGAAGTACGTGATCTCTGCCTACCCCCATGCGAAAAAGGCGTGACATTATGTATGTACTAGATGAAAACCCGGCTTCGCTCGGGTAAAATGTGATAATACACATGTAGGTAGATATTTCTGTAGTTATCGGTTCTCAAGGAATATTATAGGCAAAGCAAGGCATTGTTATCGATACTATTGCTTATGCCCAACTATCGATAGTCTATCGATTAGGCTATCGAGCGGCAACACTACTTATCATCCTTTCGTGCATCGATTCATCATTATTCATTTATTATTAAGGGCATCGTTCATTGTTTTTAATAAATTTAGTAGATTAAAACTGCAAAAGTTCTTACGAAAATAATTTTAATTTTAAATCAACTTTCAAAATAAACTAACTAAATTAACAAAACAAATAGCTTTTATGGTTTATTTTCTGTAAACCTCTCTGTTTTAAGCGCTTAGGCTTTTTCTTAACTTTGGTAGGTAGGTTTGGTTTATTACTTGGCTTACTATTATTTAAAAAAAAAATCTTTTCTCTCTGTTATACAAACTGGCTAAATCAATAATGATGTTGAGAAACCAAGTAAAACCATTGCAATTTTTCAATGAGTACTCATCCGAGAAGTTGGCAAAGGTACTTATTATGAAAATCATAAATATTCTCTATTTTCACAGATTAATTATCATAAAATGTTTCTAGTATATACAACATTTTTTCACATTCATTTTATGAAATAATTACGATTTTCGGCATAATATCCATTTAGTTATTATATCCATTTAGCTATTATGATACATATTTAGTAAACTAAATGGATACTGAAACATGTAAAATAACATTTGAAAAGAACTTCAACTTAAAAAGTTTAAGGTTACGGACAGTATTATTTATTTAATGTTATGGCAATTGGCCAATCTCAGGTTTTAAGAAAAAACACTTAACCAGAGTACCATCCGGAGTGTCATCCGGTGTGAGTGACGTTTATGAATATGGCGACTGCGATTTGTCTGTCAGCACCATTAGAATTTAACAAAATACTCGACAAACCGAATTTTGCGGATATATGTTGCCGACTCGAAATTTTTATTTTTTTATGTTTTATTATTCAAGTAAGGTTTCGATCGAGTCTACCGTACCCCTGCACGAAATTATTAATATAGATGTATGATAAAGTCGCTGTCTGTTCGCTTAGATCTTTTAAACTACGCAAGGGATTTTGATGCGATTTTCACCAATAGATAGAGTGATTCAAGAAGGTTCACAAACATAGTCTTATATATAAAATTCTCGTGTCGCGGTGTTTGTTACCACTCTTCTCCGAAACGGCTTGACCGATTTTTATGAAATTTTATATGTATGTTTGGTAGGTCAGAGAATCGGTCGTAATCTATTTTGTATACCCCTAAGTGATAAGGGTGGTCCACCTCAAAGCTGTAACTGGAGAACAGCTGAACCAATTTCGCTAATTCTTTTTTAGTTGTGTTTGTTATTGTCAAGTGAAGGTTCTTATAAAAGAAAAAAAGAAAAAAGTTGCGCGGTAAATAAAAAAAATGGGTATGTAATGGCAAATGTTTGTCCTGGGTGGGGATCGAACCCACAACTCTTGGCGCATGGGGCAGGGTCACTTCCGAATGCGCCATCGAGCCGGTCAAATAATTATCTCATCAAATACTAGATGAAGTCTTTATAATATACCAAATTTCACGGGCGGAGCCACGTATAAAAGCTAGTATTTAATAAATAACAACCTCCACCCCAAATTGACACATGCCCAAGGGATGCCCGAGTGACGTCATTAAACAAAAACAGACAAACAGAATTAAATCATAACCAGACCTACCCCAAAGTAGCCTTAAAGATGTTAGAAAAAATTCCAACTGAACACAAAAAATGTGTCGGGCTGACGAGGTGCATTGTAACGATAAGATGGTTCCGTAAATAAAAAAATAAATTTGAAATAGACAATTAAAAGTTTAGATTCAGTTTTTTGCTATAATTTTATCATGACGTTTAAACCACGGACTAGTATAATAAGAAGGACACCACGCTGTCATACTTTAGCGTGAATCTACGTTTATGCATGTGTGAGTGAGCTATGTAAGGATACCAGATATCGGATATCTGTCATTTGGAGCGCTTATTATGTCAATGTGTGACGTAAGTTGCGTTTCAAGTTGGAGCACCTGAGGAGCTTCAACGTCTAGTTAGTAGCGCGGAGTCCTTCTTTTTTTAATAGTCCGTGGTTTAAACTAGAATTATTGTGACAGTGACTAGCTTGTCGCCTTCACTATCAACGTCGTCGGTCGGTACATTTCCTAAAATATGGTTGAGTGAAGCGATGGCTGACACATACGTCATGCTTGGAAACAGGTGCCGCCTTTGGGGACTAGTTTGCTCGGGTCTTGTTAATTTATGCTTTAATTTTGTAAACATCGTTATTTTATATTTCGGTGTATGACAAGCCGACTTCATGACATGGTTCAGATGCAAATATGATCTATACACCTTTGTAACAGATGTTGTTGAAAAGAGTAACTACCGAGTTTCTTGCCGGCTTCTTCTCGGGAGACGCAACATTCCGAACCGGTGGTAGATCCATATTATTAGTTGATCATCTTGTTGAATTGACGATTTATAAGTGTTTGTTTCAAACCTATATAATTATAGAGTATTTTGACTTTGACTTTGACTTTGAATAGTCGCCTATTACGACGTGTGCTAGGTCAAGAACACAGTTAATCAACATCCTTTTAACTCCCATACCCACAAAACCACAATAAATGTATACAAAAACAAATGCAAGGGTTTTCCTACCCTCCCACGGAACCCAAACACACTGAATCACACCCGAAGCGAGTCACTAAATAGATAACCGCCTATTATGACAAACAGACGGACAAAAACGGAGCTGGTGGATACAACAGGCTCGGGTGAGAATATTGTGATTGGACGAGCGGAGAGCGGAGAGAAGCGGATATAATACTTACATACATACATACATACATACATCTATACTTATAATAAATCTGTAGAGAGGTCAATTCTTTACATGAAATATATTTTCAAAATAACTATCAGGGGGTGATTAGTGATCGATACTGATGCCAAAAATGCAATTAGTAAAATTTTTGTCTGTCTGTCTGTCTGTCTGTATGTTCCTTATAGAAACAAAAACTACTCGACGGATTTTAACGAAACTTGGTACAATTATTATTCATACTCCTGGGCAGGTTATAGTATACTTTTCATCACGCTACAATCAATAGGAGCAGAGTAGTGAAGGGAAATGTTGGGAAAACGGGAGAAGTTACTCCATTTTTTAAGCTTCCGTCGCGTGTGCAGCCTTAATGGTTAAAGTTACATAGAAATCATGTATGACGGAAATAGTCTATATAATATTAACCATAAACGCGGGTGACACCGCTGGCACAGCTAGTACATACATATTTCATTACTGGCTACATTGACTGGCCCGTTGGTCTACTCATAGTATTATATTTATGTATACATTACTTAATTTTTTTAATCAAATGGCTTAATGTGGTTAAGGGGCTAGCTACCCCTTTGACTCTGCCTACCCCTTCGTTGAACGTGTAATAAATAATAATAATAAATCCTCCAGACTGACACACCAATTCCCTAGTTCCAAAGTAAGCTTATGCTTGTGCTATGGATACTAGGTGAACGGATAGACATACTTAAATACGTTTATAAACATCCATGACTCGAGTACAAATGTCCATGTTCATCAAACGAAACATTTGCCCCTAGCGGGATTCGAACCCGCGAATCGGCTTCGTGGCCAGGATCTCTGACCACTCGACCAACGGGCCTGTCAGAAACTTAGTCTATTTAGATTTTTGTTTCGTTTTATTATACTATCATATACTAGCCTCGGTTAGTATATAATGAATTTTTCAATACACAGACAGATTCACATTCGCATTTATAATATACAATATTAAACTTCAAGCAAAATGTTATCACAAATTTCAGACATTAACAAACAGAGCCATCAAAAATCACATTCGTCAAAACCGTTTCCACAATTCGAAGTTGTTTGACAAAATGGACGTTTATTTATTTATGTTATTTATCCTGCCTCCTCTTACTGTGTGCGTGGCGTTACAGACGGACAAGCAGACAATAAATCAAGTAGATATCGACTCAAAGACACCGAACAGTGTCCTGACGACTGTTAAGGGCAAGGGTATTTGTTTAACATAACATAACATAACAAACATAACATCACGCCCATAATCCCCGAAGGGGTAGGCAGAGTCAAAGGGGCAGCATGCCCCTTCAACCACATTCAGAAAAAAATAAAGTCGGGCTGGGTTAGACGAAAAATTTTAAAAAGCAGTAACAAGCGGCTAACCTGTCGCCTACACAATCACACACCCATAACCCGATATACCATTAGTCGCCTTGTACGACATGCTAGGCAAGAACCACAGTTGGCATATTCTTTTTCAGTCCCAGACCAACATGGGACAAACTCTACTGTTAACTACTAAACGGTATAAACAATCTGCTTTATAAAATGTCTTTAAAAATGTATTTTAAAATAAAATAAATTAATATGTATATACATATTTATATTTATTTAATCTATAATATAAAAATGAATCGCTGAATGTGTTGCTAAGCTCAAATCTCGAGAACAGCTGAGCCTATTTCAGTAATTCTTTTTAGTTGTGTTTGTTATTATCAGGAGAAGGTTCTTATAAAAGAAAAAAAGAAAATAGTTGCACGGAAGAAATGGGTATTGAAAATCCGAGAACGGGGCGTTACGAAGTGCGCCGGGTCAGCTAGTATATAAAAATAGAATCAATCGTATATACCATAAATCCTCCAAAGATGAAAATAAATTGTTATACCGGTCTGTCTGTCTGTCCCTTAACAATACAATGTTAAGACATTCCAGGCACTGAGCGCGCTTGGGCCAGTTAATGACGGCCGTTCTGTCTGTGTGTCATTTTTTGTAGTACCATAGACACAGATTAAAGTATAACCATAGATAATGCTGGGAACATCATGTCAAAATTTGGGGACGATTTGGTTCGTTTAGTAACCGGTAAATACCGCCAAATCAGCGGAGAGGTAACCTGCATTTTTGCTTTTTTCACATTTGACTGCCTCGTTGGTCCAGTGGTAGCATGCGCTGCTTAAGGACCAAGAGGTCCCAGGTTCAAATCCCGGGCCGGGCCAAAAATTTGTGGCTGGTTATTTCCATATTGAAATTACTCAGTGGAAGTTGGCGGTTTAATTACCCCAGGGCCTCGGAAAGCACGTTAAGCCGTTGGTCCTACGCCTAATCTCTCTCCGGTCATATTGAATTTCCGTCTCACCGGACTATGAGAGTGAAGGAACAGATTCGAGAGTGCACCTGTGTTTGCGCACACACTTGTGCACTATAATATCTTTGCTAATCCTCGTTGAGATGACGGCCGCCGTGACCAATATTAATTAGGAGGACATTGTAACCTTCATTTAAGTCACTATGTGTAACCCTGTGCTATAGTCTAATCCCAATATCCAGGGCTACGAAGGTCAGAGGGCAATCGCTTCAATTTAATAATTCACTGCAAATTAAAGGAAAAATTTAAAATAATTAAAGGATAAAACGGTGGGAAAATTTTATTAGGCTAATTGTCTAAAAATATATACATTTATTAGACCGTCAGTTAGATCACTGAGGAATACTAACACCTACGTGTTATAATGAACATATAAGTATATATTTGTAATACCACTGTTGTTTCTGATATCCGTCACACAAGTGCTTAATCTACTTACCTCGGAGTCAGATCAATGTATGTGATGTTGTGGGATATTTATTTATAACTTATTTATTGTGTACTCTTTTCTATTCTCCAACAAGCAAAAAATTACGAAGGTCTGTGACGTCACGCGAAATTTAACGTGCTGTCACAGAAAAAATCTCGTGACGTCACAGAACCCTAAAAATGTTTGCGTTTAGCCAAAGCCTACTTAAAAATTTTAATACGCTGTATCTGTGTAAATTTTCGTCTATTTCATAAAGCAAAATATATTTGTTCAATATTTTTAGACAATAAAATTTAGTCAGACTAAATATAATCAACATTATAGCGGTGGTAGCTCAATGGTAAGGACACGCGCCTCTTAACCGAGGAGTGCGGGTTCAAACCCGGGCACGTACCTCTGGATTTTTCAAGTCTATGTACGTATTTATACCACTAGCTCGACGGTGAAGGAAAACATCGTGATGAAACCTGCAAATTCAAACAACTTTGGATTTGTAAACATGATCCAAAAATTGTCTAGTTCCCCTATCTTAGGGTTACGAAGGTCAGATCGGCAGTCGCTTCAATGTAATTACCAGACTCACTAAATCCTGGATCATGGTCTAAGCGGACCCCGTCTAAGCACGGGACATTATGCTAAGAAGATGTTGAAATATAAATAACATTATTTACCCAAGAAACTGCCTTATTGATAATTTTGTCTAAAATATGTAATATATTGTCCCATTCTTTGTAATCTCAAAAAAAGTCTCAAACAAAAGCTTTCGTAAAATGCAAAAAAACCCGTTTCCAAGTACTTCCCAGTGAGTCACGCCAAAACAATATTGCTGACTGTAAGCCGAGACCTTTATTCAGAGTTATGACACATTTATTATGACATCGAGAGCTAATTTCGAAAACAAAAGACTTGTCCTCCTTTTATTGTCGTCGTAAAATGGTTGACATTACAGCCAGTTGCTTTTCATAAATAACGGAGTCTGTATTTTTGGATAAAATTTAAATTTCCCCTTCATAAGTAGGTAGTTCGTGCAGCAGAGTTAGTCTGGGACTCAAAAATAATGTGCCAACTGTGTTCCTTGCCTAGCATGTCGTGAAAGGCGACTAATTGTATAAGACTGGCTCGATGGCGCATTCGGTAGTGACCCTGCCCCATGCGCCAAGAGTTGTGGGTTCGATTCCCACCCAGGACAAACATTTGTGTCATGAATACTTGTGTTTGTTCTGTGTCTGGGTGTTAATATCCAATATTTAAGTATATATTTGTAATACCATTGTTGTTTCTGATATCCGTAACACAAGTGCTTAAGCTACTTACTTCGGAGTCAGATCAATGTATGTGATGTCGTCGGATATTATTTATTATTATTTAATGGTGTTTATTGGTTTGTGATTATGTAGGCGACGGGCTAGCCTCCATTGTATCCCACTTAACTCAACACAATTAATGGGTAAATATGGATTAAGATGGTTATTAAATCCTAATCTCCTATTAATATTATAAACACGAAACTTTGTAAAAATGTTTGTTACTCTTTCACGCAAAAACTACTGAATGGATTTTATTGAAACTCTAGAATAATATAGCTTATACACCGCAATAACATATAGGCTATGTTTTATCGATGTATCACGCGAGCAAAGCCGCAGGCAAAAGCTAGTTTTGGATAAATGTGATGGTGGAGCTAATCGCTCCTCGGACTCGCCCCCTCCCCCCCCCCCCCCTTTCGGGGAAAGCAGGTGGCAGTAAATAGATTATTTAACAACCAAGTAAATTCACATACTTTTTATTAAAAAATAATCAGGGTGCCGCCGTGCAATAAAAATATTTTTGTCTTCTTAAATCCTGCGCAGACAAAGTCACGAGAAAAAGCTAGTTATAAACTAGCGACCACTATATTTCTATGGGCCCAACCGGAATTCGAACCAGGAACCCCCATGGGAGAGACATCTATATTCCCGACCACTGACCGCAAGCCACATTATGTTTCCCGGGGACATAAGGGACCCGCATTTTGTGTTTTTAGTGTTTTTACGATTTTCGTAACACTATATATTTAAATTCGGGCACGGCAGTGCGACCGCCAAGCTTTGTAAAGGAATGTTGTTTTAATTTTTTGCCAAGAATGTGATAATTATAGAATAAGTCATCATTTAGAATAGAAAATGTCCTAACCTAAAAAAATATATATTATTTTTTAAATCAAGTAACGGCGTACAATATTACTAAGAAGTTCATTATATATAAAAAAATATAAAATACTTAAGTATATATAAGTATATATATACCACTGTTGATTCTGATATCTGTAACACAAGTGCTTAAGCTACTTAGCTCTGAGTCAGATCAATGTATGTGATGTCATCGGATATTTATTTATTTATTATTTGTATTTTATTTAAAAAATAGATATATATCAAAGTACATATTGGATATTAACACCCAGACACAGAACAAACACAAGTATTCATCACACGAATGATTGTCCTGGGTGGGGATCGAACCCACAACTCTTGGCGCATGGGGCAGGCTTAATACTGACTGCGCCATCGAGCCAGTCAAATAAATTAAAGTAAGTATTTATACCAAAGCTCAGTCACCCTCTAGCAATATTTTGCTAAAAAGATAAAGGTTAAAGACTTTTACAGTGGCTTAAAAGCTTAAAAAACGAGGTCAAAAATCAGTGCGTTATAACAAAAACAAATAAAGAAATAAGATTCTCACACAATAAAATTTCTCTTCAAGGACTTGGCTCTTTTTTTACAAAACCATATAATATATTTTACGATACACACTTTTTCCTTCGCTGGGGCAAGAGTGCAACGATGAAAAATGGACTGTATTGCAACGAATTACGACTGGTTTTGGCTTGAACAGTCGCTGTATTGATGGGCATTAATAAATTTGACAAGAGAATAAATGGCAAACGTAAGGATAATATGGATATGACGAGTTATTTATAATACAGTCAAAACAAACATACAAACACGGAAACCTTTTCTTGTTTTTTTTTTCCTCGGCAATCCAATGCTGGCCGTAGACAAAACTACAGCCTGTGCCGTGACTGGCTAGCATAACACCAGTCACGGCCCACCTCGGGTCCCTCTTAGCTTCTGCTCTGGATGGTCCAGATCCAGCTTACTTACCCCCTCCAGTATGACAAACCTTGGACTTCGGCGGGGGGATACATGGAAACCTTCACAAACATACAATTACGCCCACAATCCCGAAAGGGTCAGGCAGAGTCCAAGAGTCAGCCCCTAAACCACATTTAGCCAAAATAAAAATGTATTAGAACGGAGAACTGTTAAATGTTACCTAGTGAAAAGAGGCGTCTACACAATTACAAACACAATCCCCAATACAACCTTCTACGACATAATAGGCAAGGAACACAGTCGATAACCTCTTTTTAAGCCCCAGCCCAATATTATAACTTTTTTTAAAGCCATTTGTAACAAATGTCTTGCCTAAATTACTTTTAAACTGTAGTTGTTATGCAATCGCTGTTTGCAATCTTTACCAGACAAAAATACAGGAAACAGTTCACAAAAAATGCCAATGAAACAAGGAAGGTTATTTTACATAAAATAAACAGAATAATATTTTATTCATCCCTTAAAATGTTACAGTTACTTGTCTACCTGCGCTTTTGAATACAAAATACGGATGTCATAAATAACATTAATAGTTAACAAAAACATTTTAATTGTTTACTTAAAATATCATAGTCTTTGTGAAAGCTTACCATTTCTTCATCACTGCCGTTATATTCTGTTTCAAACAATGATCTTGGATTTAGCGACTCTGGTTTTTATGTTAAAGCGACTACTGCCTGTCTTCAAGGGCCCTTAAACAACTTTACTATAAACAAATTATTTATAGATAAATAAGATGATAGCCCCGTTGGTTTGATGGTTTAGGCTAAGCGTCGAGCGTAAAGGGCGTAGGTTCGATTATTGTACCAAGATAAGTATGTTGTTGTAGGTGAAACAGGTAGATATTTGTGTCAGGTCTGGGTGTTAGTGGCCAATTAGTTGTTTCTGGTTTCATTTACTATTTCCTTCTAATTTTTATACTAGGGTGTTATATTTTAGACATATGCAGGTACATAGTTACTTAAATGTACCTGCTCAGGTTTGAACTTAAACTAATAATATCTTTATCATTATAAAACTACCACTGATCTAACCCTTTTTGGGAAAATTATATCAAAAACAGTATTCGCAAAAACTTATCCATACAAATCTTTCATTCAAAAATCATACACTAAAATAAAGAGCGATATGAACGAATGATATAATTGAAAATCGTTTCGGATATATAAATAATGCTGTACACACCGACCGACCGACCAGGCTGCGATTTTAGCGGGACACGAACTGTATACGAGAAATTGAAGATACTAAGCGGACTCAGTGGCGTAGCTACCAAGGGGCAAGGCGGGGCAATGCTCCGGGCCCCCAAGCTCGGGGGGCCCTAATACCAGCCTTCCTCACCCCTAGGAAAAAAAAATTGTCCCCTGGATCTAAAGCTGCATACGCCCATGGGCCCCAGGGACCTTTGTTACCTAGCTACGCCACTGCGGACTAAGAATAAAAATAAATTGTATATGCGTTATATACTTAGATTAGATAGATACGCTATATAGGCTATTAAAAGGTTCAGGATTACCTCAATGACAAGGATTTATGGTTAACTTCATAATGAAGTGTTTACCTGCAGTGATATCTAGTCTAAGTGTAGATTAATTAAGTTTACACATTTGTGAAATTTGGCGTTTAAAAGAGTAACTATCGATTTTCTTGCCGGTTTCTTCTCGATAGAATTTACTTGCCGAACTGGTGGTAGTATTATTTATTCTCTTTTTTTTGTATATTGACTATTTATAAGTGCTTTCTTGAAACTTATGTAAACAAAGATATTTTAAATTTAGATTTAAAAAAAACCTATTTGGCCATAAGTTTATAACATAGTTTAGTTAGTGAATAATGAAGGTGCAGCTAAACCAAGAATTCTCTTGCAAGATGGTTTGCACGTATTTTTAATGCAACCTTGTTTTAAATGAGCAACAATTGAAACGTCGCACATACAACGAACGAATGTATCATGAGAAGTGTACCTCTATAATTTATAAGTGTGTTTATTCAAAAATTGCTCATACAAACATCGAAATATCACGGGTTTGGCGCATTTGTCCTTCTGGCTCTGCCAATTTTACGATGTTGGACCAACATTTGACTCATTTCGAATGCTTTAATAATGGTTTTAAAACCAATGAGTATTTAGAACGAGGTTTGGTGGAAATTGCGATATTTGATATCGGATATTGTGTAACGGATATTTGGGGCTATTTTTTGAGGCAACTTTTCTGACAGATTTTCTGTCAAACGCTTTATGTCAACTGTCACTACTTAATGAATATCGCGTTTAGTCCTATCAGTATTATGTCTAACCTTACTAATATTATCCAAAAGACTATACTATACTACATACAATAACAACACACCCGTAATCCCCAAAAGGGTAGAGAGAGTCAAAGGGGCAGTCAGCCCCTTAACCACTAGTGCGATGGAAAATTGTGAAAAGGTGTGACAAGTGGCTAGCTCGTCGCCTACATAATCACATACCCATAACCCGATATACCATTAGTCGCCTTTTACTATATGCTAGGCAAGAAACACAGCTGGCACACTCTTCCTAAGTCCCAGACAACATAGGACAATGGGCTGGGTTAGATGGAAAATTGTGAACAAGCAGTGACAAGCAGCTAACCTGTCGCCTACACAATCACACACCCATAACCCGATATACCATTAGTCGCCTTTTACGACATGCTAGGCAAGAACCACAGTTGGCATATTATTTTTAATTCCCAGAACAACATGGGACAAGTACCTTGTAATATTATAGTTTAAATAAAAGGTTCAATTTTAAGGTCTGATAATGTCAGTCTGTCTATCTGTCTGTTGTATATTTTTAAGGATCCTGTGTGGATGCAACCAGTGGAGTTTTGAACCGTCCGAATGTAGAATTAATTTAATTCCATATTAACAAGAGGTTGTTTAAGTCCCATTATTATTTATTCATTATGTGTTTTAGCACTTAAATGAAGGGTTTGTGTGCCCCCCGCGACACGCGGGGGGTGGGGATAACATGATAAAAGTTACCAATTCACGCTATTAGGCGCGGGGTGTACTGAGATCTTATATACCAAGTAGGAGGCAAAAAATAAGTTTTTATGCGAATAATTTGGCGTATGAAGAGAAGAGATCTTCTGAATTTTTAATTTTGATACTAGGGATTGCAATCCAACGGTTTTCTTTAATAGGCTTGCATGGACTAAACATTATAATATTGTAAATTTTAAGAAATCTTCTGCGCGTTTTTAAAAATCATCTCATTTAATATAATGGGCTAGTTTACTCATTTTTTTTATTGTCCATTATTGAGATTACAAAAAGTAGGGCTTACTTATTTTTTCTTTTGCTAAGCAGACCAAAAGTTATCAAGATACAACGCATTAAAGTAATGCGTGACGTCACTAAGTCAGTAACATTTTACCGTCAAAGTGACGTAAAGCGCCCCATTTCAGATCTTTGAAGGGCTGTATGTATCTTTGTAATTTTTGGAGTATTATATAAAGAAAAATACCGTAATAATATTTTCGATAATAATCTAACTTACTGACTATATTTTTTTTGAGTCATCTAGCCTATTACGTAGTTATGCTTGGACGGGGTCCGCTTAGACCGTGATCCAGGATTTAGTAAGTCTGGTAATTAAATTGAAGCGACTGCCGATCTGACCTTCGTAACCCTAAGATAGGGGAACCAGACACATTATGTAGGTAATGTCCTCCTAACCGATATCGATCACGGCGGCCAATCTCAACGAGGAGCCAAACTGCGCAGGAGATATTATAGTGCACAAGTGTGTGCGCAAACACAGGCGTACTCTCTGTTCCTTCACTCTCATAGTCCGGTGAGACGGCACCGACATGACCGGAGAGAGGTCAGGCGCAGGACCAACGGCTTAACGTGCTTTCCGAGGCACGGGGGTGTTTAAACCGCCAATTTGCTGACTCCGGACTGTTACTGAGTAATTTCAATATTGAAAAACACAGCCACAAATTTTTGACCCGACCCAGAATTAGAACCCGGGACCTCTTGGTCCTTGATTGGCGCATGCTACCACTAGACCAACGAGGCAGTCAAGTAACTAACTAAACTTCACGCCACTTCCCTAGCGAGGTAGGCAGAGAGAACCGAACGCCATATGGCACACCTCACTCGCCTCTTCAACATTCATAATCCTTTTCATACAAGCTCTACGGTTTTTATGACTCCTAACATCACCTTCTGTTAATACACGACCAATCTGGTCGTGGTAGGCGAGCCTGGGCCTTCCGCGGCTCCTGCATCCTTCCACTTTCGGCAGTCAAGTAGTCAGTAGTTAAGTCAGTACGAATGTAAACTGTTATATATATTCACCACGAGCCAAGTGTACCACTCGCCTGTCCCCGAAGGAATCTCAAATACTTGCGACATAGCGATGCCAACATTTTCATATATTTCAATAACCCACGGAGTTATCGATGGTTCGCGCCGATTTATGTGTTCGTACAATTAATTATTATTTTTTGACCGCGGGAAGCCATCTTGTTTTGATTTGAGCGTTTAATGCAATAAGCGGGGTGTAGGTATATGTGTATTTGTTTATTTGTTCCGTGTTAGTCTGGTATTGAAAAAGAATGTGCCAACTATATCGAATATTGAATAAAACAAATGATAATTTCCCGCTCTTTTTGCCAGTTCCGTCCGCCATATTTGCGAATTCAGATTTTTTTATTAACGCCAAGGCATTACACTTACCGAGCCTTAATATATAATTTTGCATCAGAAATAATTTTTATCTTTCTCCAATCATTCCGTATCAATGGGCTTTCTGAGTAGTACTTAAATACGGACTTGCATTAACAAACGCAGATAAATAAGCGTGAGTTTGTGACGATCTGTTAATTTCAGTCTTGAAATTCATTGGATAATTTTTGTGAACAAAAAAAATGCTTTCGCCTTTTTCGAGTCTGAATCTGTATGGCTATTGGCAAAGGATATTAAACACTAAGTTTTAAGAAATAAGATTTATTATAAGTAACAAATAAACAAAACCATTAATATTTTCTACATCTTATAAAATGTCAAAATCTATGTCATAACACATTATAAGGGTATTAACACGAAATGACGTCACTGCCTCAGTAAACATTTCTCAATACAAAAGTTGTTTGACTAGGTATTCTCTTTAACTTAAAATTATTGTACATTTTTCAACAATTTACCCCAAAAATATATTTGAATAAAACAAACATACCAAATCTCCTAATCATAACGACCCTGATCAATAAAAACTCCTTGGTCGTGTGACGTTTTATTTTTTTCAATAAAATCCCGCCATTCTTCATTTTAAACATGGCGCGATACCATCAAAAGAGTTTATTCAATAAAGTTTTTATTCCGATCATTATCTTGTGTAGGACACCCGGATGTCTTGTAGAAATTCCCTGGCTGCTCTATGGGAATTAAAAAAAAACACATCAGAGTAAACATTCGGAGTATCCAGGGATGTCTTAGTAATATCATTTTTAAATTCTTTATGATCTTTCCTAAGGACAGCTCTCATAACTGACCAGAAAAAAATATACCCGTCCCTTTCCTTCTTAACCGATTAGAAAGAGACGTACTCGAACGTCGAAGCGCGGGCAAGCGAAAGAGAAACAAAACGGACGGCCGTTCGAGTCTTTTTTTATTTAAAAAATACCAAAAATGTGTTCGTTTTTTTTAAATAAATAATATGAGCGCACACGCGGCGAGACAAATGTTGGCCATTCGTTCGGTGCATGTATTTAGATGTTCGAAAATCGAATTCCCTGGGCATGGATGTGACTTTTGTTTTTTTAAACCGAGTCGTACGCAAAGATATGTTTGCATATAGTATTGGGCAGTTTTTTGAATTATTTTATCGCTTCTCTTATTATCAATTCGGATTCACGGAATTCAGTGAACTATGCCGAGGTATACAGTACGTTTAAAGCCCCGTGGCGCGATGATTCAGATGTTGGGCTGGTACAGGTTTGATTGGCTGGTATGGGACTGTGAAACAGAATAAGAGCTATGATTAGAACCCATCTATGGAAGCAGATCTATTCCCAAAAAAAACCTTGCTAAAATTATCTGTCTGTAAAATTTTTCACGTCTAAAACTTTTTTGTCCCATGTTGTTCTGGGACTTAAAAAGAATGTGCCAACTGTAATTCTCGCCTAGCATGTCGTTTTCCAGCAAATCATAATTTTCCATCCAAAAATTAAACTGGGCTGGGTTAGTTGGAAAAATTGTGATAAAGTAGTGACAAGTGGCTAGCTCATCGCCTATACAATCACATACTCAAAAACCGATATACCATTAGTTGCTTTTTACGACATGCAACACACTTGGCGCATTCCTTTTAAGTCCCAGAGCTAGTTAAAATTCCTTAGTCAGGTAAACTTGAAAAACCTACATGCCCGGGTTTGAACCCGCACACCTCGCACCCGTCACATTGAGCTACCACTAATCAAACACACGTAATACTGTAAACAATTAAATAAAGCTATTTCTATTAATTAAATAAACATGTCGGAATGGCTGTGCCGGTCAATACGAGTGAACATTGAAGGCGAAGGAATATCTTTTTGTATTCCAACCGCGTCCGAGCTGGAACCATCAATAACATAACTATTAGGACGTTTGTAGGTTACGATACGATTAGTGGTAGGTTAAGATACGAAGAGTGGTAATTCATTTATTGGTCTTAGTATTAAAATATTCAATAAACTTCCAGAAAGTCTACAAGCATTACCTTCACATAAGTTCAAATTGTGCATTAAAGCGCTTTTAATAAGTAAGGGCTACTAAATGATAAACATATATGTTTAACTTCATAATGAAGTGTTCACCTGCAGTGTTGTTAACTAGTAAATGTAGATTAGTAAGTACGAAATTGTAAATTTTGGCATTTAAAAGAGTAACTATGTATCGAGTTTTTTGCCGGTTTCTTCTCGATAGATTCTACCTTCCGAACCGGTGGTAATACTTTTTTTCTGTTTAAATTGATAGTTATAAGTGTTTTTTTGAAGCCTATATAAATAAAGAGATTATGAATTTTTGAATTTCGAATTACGAAATGTACACTAGGATAGCTATAATTGGAACCATCGATCGTAAGTCATAATATATGTCAATTTATCATGTGTAGTCTTAGAAAAATTGTTGTTCTGAGATTTCAAAATAATGTACCTACTAACTGTGTTTCTTAGCCAGCATGTTGTGAAAGGTGACTTATGGTGTATTGTATATTAGGTTAATGATTGTCTAAGCCACTTATCACTACTTTGATACAATAAATAACTAAATAAACGACGACATCACATACATTGATCTGACTTCGACGTAAGTAGCTTAAGCACTTGTGTTACGGATATCAGAAACAACAGGGGTATTACAAATATATAGGTACTTAAATATTGGATATTAACACCCAGATACAGAAGAAACACACGTATTCTTTATACGAATGTTTGTCCTGGGTGGGGATCGGACCCACAACTCTTGGCGCATGGGGCAGGGTCACTACCAAATGCGCCGTCGAGTCTGGTAATTACATTAAAGCGACTGCCGGTCTGATCTTCGTAACCCATGGTTTTATATGTTTATCTAAATCTGGTTACAGAATTTTCCTGCACCTTAAACTCTGCCTACACCTTTCGGGTAAATAGGAGTAATGATGTTAGTGTATATATGTTTTATAAAACCAGTCATTCAGTCATAATCCATTTTTCTGGTTCTCATCTAAGTGTTACGTAGGCCAGATATAAAATCGCTTAAATGGAACCCAGTCTCGCTAAATCCTGGATCATGGTCTAAGGGGACCCCGTCGAAGCACGGGACATAATGTTAGGAAGATGATGATTATTTTTGCCAGGTAAATCCTAATCTGACAAATAAGGACCCCATTTCTTTGCACCAGGTTTCTAAACTACTTACATAGCTGCGCTAAATAAATGAACATTTTCAAACTTGCCCAAACACGCTGTCGTGTATCGCATCGTCCGGTGTAAACCGGCCGACCTCTTAATGTCAAAACATGTAAAAGATTCCTCGGTGACTTATGCACAGCGGTGGCGGCCGTCACTTTTGAATTTTACTTCGTTTTTGCCTCTTTTATCCCATCGGGCGGTACGAGGTAAAAAACGGCCAAGTTCCATGAACAGTTGGCGTTTTATTGGCCTTATTGTCGCTTATACTACTCAAGAATAATGGCTTATTGTTTCAGTAAATGTCAGATTAGAGGTAAATGTTTATTTGCGCTTGTAAATATAAAATTGATTGCTTTACCCCGTATCTCGAGCGGAATTTGGGTTGTATAGACATACATACATAATGTCACGCCTTTTTTCCATGTGGCTAGGCAGATATCACATCCTTTCATTAGCCTGGCATACATCTTTCGCTTTTTCTACATTCATAAGTCTTAGTTAAAATTTAGTTATATAATTTACTTTTTTTTTTAATCTGATTCCAAATATATTTAAATAAAGCCCTTAAACTTGGCTTCCCTCTGCCGTGCCTCCTAACGTCCTTTGTATACGTTTTTTCTACCTCGAAGGTTAAACTTTGCTGGTTAGAACATGTTCAAAATCTTTGTAATTTTTTGTGTCAAAAAAAAAAGATAAATCACTCTATTATTAATTGTTAGGTGACATCATAGTCCGCGTGGTCTAGCGGATGAATGTCAGGAATGTGGGTTGATGGGTTCGAGTCCCGGGTAGACAAAGTATTTATGTACTTTTGATGTCATGATTGATCATACAACCCTTTAATTTTTTGTGGTTTACTAGTATATAAATAAATAAATAAATTCTCCAGACTGACACACCAATTCCCTAGTTCCAAACTAAGCTTATGCTTGTGCTATGGATACTAGGCGAACGGATAGATATACATAAATAAATTTATAAACATCAATTACTCGAGTACTAATGTCCATGTTCATCACACGAAACATTTGCCCTTAGCTGGATCCGAACCCGCGACTCTTGGTTTCGTGGCCAGGGTCTCTAACAACTCGACCAACGGGCCAGTCAAATATAAGTACATATACACACACATATGAGGCTTGTAATAGTATTTCAGTAACCTAGTATGTTGCAATGTCTAACCTTCATTTTATACAGCTTTATAATGTATAGCATCGCCCCGCGGTTTCACCCGCATAGTTCCCGTTCCCGTGGGAATACGGGGATAAAATATAGCCTATGTTACTCGCTGATAAAGTAGCTTACCGTTGGTGAAATATTTTTTTAAATCGGTTTAGTAGTTTCGGAGCCTATTCGATACAAACAAACAATCAAATCATTCCTGTCTATAGTATTCGTATGATAACATACACTAGGAATGAGCCATGCATAATGCTAGGAAAATAATGCTTTCGTATAAACGCACCATCACCCCTGCATCCCTCAAAATGGTAGACAGAGTTAAAAGGGCAGCTAGCCCCTTTAACCACATTCAGCCAACAATAAAACTGGGCTGGGTTAGATGGAAAATTGTGAAAAAATAGTGACAAGTGGCTAGCTCGTCGCCCACACAATCACACACCCAAAACCCGATGTACAATTAGTCGCCTTTTACGACATGCTAGGCAAGGAAGACAGTTGGCACATTATTTTTAAGTCCCAGACCAACATGGGACAATGGGCTGTGTTAGATGGAAAATTGTGAAAAAGTAGTGACAAGTGGCTAGCTCGCCGCCTAACATAATCTCACACCCAAAACCCGATACCTAATGGTATCATTAGTCGCCTTTTACGATATGCTAGACAAGAAACACAGTTGGCAAATTCTTTTTAAGTCCCATACCAACATGGGTCTATTTTAAGGTACGTTATTAAAATCTCGATAACTATGAGGCGCAAATGCTGAGTTCTCATTGTGTCTGATGCTTCGACTTATAAAGTCATATATAGCATTATATATTAAACTGGTTTGAGTCAGTTAAGGGTGATGCTGTGGATGAAATCAGGTTGCTCGATATATGCAGATTTAACTAACTTCTAAGTTAATTATAGTAGGTTAACCAAGTATGAAAAAAATGTGTGGTGGTAACTCAATGGTAAGGACACGCGCCTCTTAACCGTGGAGTGCGGGTTCAAACCCGGCACGTACCTCTGGATTTTTCAAATCTATGTACGTACTTATTTATACTACTAGCTCTACGGTGAAGGAAAACATCGTGATGAAAACTGCAAATTCAAACAACTTTGGATTTATTACCATGATCCAAAAATTGACTGGTTCCCTTATCTCAGGGTTACGAAGGTCAGATCGGCAGTCTCGCTAAATCCTAGATCATGGTCTAAGCGGACCCTGCCTAAACACGGGACATAACGCTAGGAAGATGATAAAGTTTTGTTTTGTTTGTTTGGGTTAGATGAAAAATTGTGAAAAAGCAGTGACAAGCGGCTAACCTGTCGCCTACACAATCACACACCCAAAACCCGATATACCATTAGTTGCCTTTTACGACAAGCTAGGCAAGAACCACAGTTGGCATATTCTTTTTAAATCCAAGACCAACATGGGACAGTAGGCTGGGTTGGATGGCAAGCTGTGAAAAAGGAGTGACAAGTGGCTAGCTCGTCGCCTACTCAGTCACATACCCAAAAGCCCGTAAACCATTAGTCGCCTTTTACGACATGTCAGGCAAGAACCACAGTTGTCACATTTTTTTTGTCCCAGATCAACATGGGCCAAGTCCCAGACCAACATGGCCCATTTTCTGGTTAATTTTTTTAAATCTTTTAAATTGTTTCCTTTTAACAACAAGTTATATAAGAAGGTACGAGGTTAACTAAACTATAATATACTATTGAACACCATAACCCCTTCCAGTTTCCCGCAGTCGGCTAAAACCTTCCATTTGCCACACCCGACCGGAGGGCTGTGCCTTTTTCGACATAATTAAAGCAAAACCAGCTCATTTATCCCCGTCACTCGGGGCGGGCGAGTGTCAATTTTTCATTAATTATATTGTAACGTAAATTATTTTCCGATTCTACTTTAATACAACCCTAATCAAAGTGAGTGAAGTTGGAAAAAAGCAAAAATGAATACGCACTTTGATGTATTTTAAAGTAAAAATGCGCTTTAATTATTAATGATTATAAATAGCACGAAAGAAGTGTTAACTTATATTAAATAAATAAATAAATATCCGACTACATCACATACATTGATATGACTCCGAGGTAAGTAGCTTAAGCACTTGTGTTACGGATATCAGAATCAACAGTGGTATTACAAATATATACTTAAATATTGGATATTAACACCCAGACACAGAACAAACACAAGTATTCATCATACAAATGTTTGTCATGGGTGGGAATCGAACCCACAACTCTTGGCGCATGCGGCAGGATCACTACCGAATGCGCCATCGAGCCAGTCAATTAGCTTAAGCACTTGTGTTACGGATATCAGAATTAACAGTGGTATTATAAATATATACTTAATTATTCAATATTAACACCCAGACACAGAACAAACACAAGTATTCATCATACGTTTGTCCTGGATGGGGATCGAACCCACAACTCTTGGCGCATAGGGCAGGGTCACTACCGAATGAGCCATCAAACCAGTCATATTATGAACACGAAAGAAACTTTGTTTGTTACATACATAACACCACGCCCGTAATCCCCGAAGGGGTAGACAACAGAGCAACAGAGTGGACAGCCAGCTTCTTTAACCACATTCAGCTAAAAACTAAACTGGGCTGGGTTAGATGGAAAACTGTGAAGAGGTAGTGAGAAGTGCTCGTCATCTTGCCGCCCCAGGAGCCTTACTCGCACTTCGCTAACCGTTTGAAGGTTTTGTTCAGCGTCTTTGGATCAATGGAGCATTCCATTGATGACGCTGACCTCAGGACCTCCTGACCTCCTGACCTGACCTCCTCGGACCTCCTGTGCTCTCATACATACATATATACGTAACATCACGCCCATTATCCCCGAAGGGGTAGGCAGAGACAAAGGGGCAGCATGCCCCTTCAACCACATTCAGCCAAAAATAAAGCCGGGCTGGGTTAGATGGAAAATTGTGAAAAAGAAGTGCCATATTCTTTTTAAGTCCCAGACCAACATGGGACAGTAGGTTATTAAGAAATAAAAAAAAATAAAAAAAGTTGCCCGGAAAAAAAAATGGGTACCTATTGAAAATCTGAGAACGTGGCGCCGGGTCAGCTAGTATTAGTATAGATTTTAAAAAGTTATTAAATCTAACCTCTTGTGATGTATAGGTAAAGGCTCCGCGTACCACCAAGCTCGCCACCTCCGTACCATAAAAAAGTCGGAAGATCGTCGCATTTCTTCGTACGTCAAATAATTGACCGAGCAAGTTGCCTCGCGTAACTAAGTATACTACCCATCGCGAAAATTCATTGTCGAAGCAACTTTGAAACAAAAATGTTCTTAAGAAGTCGTTTCGCCGACAAAAACGCTGACATCTTTCGCAAAAAGAAAAACGAGTAGAAAAATCTGGGCGAACCGTTAAATACACTGTAATACGGTGCCGCAGAGGTGCGCACGAGTGGATGTGCTATTTAAGTTCTGCGCTCGGTCTGACTGACAACATTGAACGCTATTTTAACCCATCTATAACTCTTACTGCTTAATGCTACTTGTTAGATAAATAAATAAATTCTCCAAACTGACACACCAATTCCCTAGTTCCAAACTAAGCTTATGCTTGTCCTATGGATACTAGACGAACGGATAGACATACTTAAATACGTTTATAAACATCCATGACTCGAGTACAAATGTCCATGTTCATCACACGAAACATTTGCCCCTAGCGGGATTCGAACCCGCGACCCTTGATTTCGTGGCCAGGGTCTCTGACCACTCGCCAACAGGCCAGTCAAATAGATAGATAGTTATTCTTTATTGCACAAAAAACAAAACAATAATAATGATACAAATAAATACAATACAATTTTGGCGGTCTTATCGCTGAAAGCAATCTCTTCCAGAAGAGGAAAATAAACTAACTAACTAAACTTCACGCCACTCCCTAGCGGGGTAGGCAGAGAGAACCGAACGCCATATGGCACGATCCTTACACACCTCACTCGCCTCTTCAACATTCATAATCCTTTTCATACAAGCTCTACGGTTTTTATGACTCGTAACATCACCTTCTGTTAACACACGACCAATCTGGTCGTGGTAGGTGAGTCTGGGCCTTCCGCGGCTCCTACATCCTTCCACTTTCGCATTGTATATCTGTTTAGTCAATCTTTCGTCATCCATTCTTTCCACATGTCCGAACCACCGGAGGAAAATAAGCCAATGAAAAGCACGGCCCTACCCCTCTATGATTTACTAATAAATAGGGGGATACAAAAATAAGGATGATGATAAAATACTTACCTAAATTAACATATAAATATACATATAAACACAAATTCATATTTAAGTATACTACGCGCCTTAAAATCAAATAAATACATACTTACAATATCTATACTTATAATAAAACTGTAGAGGTCAATTCTGTACATGAAATAATTTTTTTTTAAAATAACTATCAGGGGGTGATTAGTGATCGATACTGATGCCAAAAATGCAATCATTAAATTTTTTGTCTGTCTGTATGTATGTTCCTTATAGAAACAAAAACTACTCAACGGATTTTAACGAAACTTGGTACAATTATTCTTCATACTCCTGAGCAGATTATAGTATACTTTTCATCACGCTACAATCAATAGGAGCAGAGTAGTGAAGGGAAATGTTGGGAAAACGGGAGAAATTACTCCTTTTTTTAAGCTTCCGTCGCGTGTGCAGCCTTAATGGTTAAAGTTACATAGAAATCATGTATGACGGAAATAGTCTTTATAATATTAACCATAAACGCGGGTGACACCGCTGGCACAGCTAGTTTATACTAAATACCAAAAGGTCTAATCTAGAGGTTCTTAAAGGGAAACGAAGTAGGATTGCATTTTTTTGCAATATTTTTTTTCTAGACACGAAATCCACATAGTGTTATACTATCGGTATTTCATCAATACTTCTAATCTTAATGCCTTTTAAATTTGTTTAAAGAATATGACAAAAAAGTCCCGATTGTCCCGATCTTACTCTAATTTGTATGGTTTATCAAAAGACGAGCAAGATTGATTGTTTTAAATAAATATATCAATCCATCTCTCTCACAAAAAGGGGTTTTCCTATGGACGTCGTATATGAACCGTGGCATTTGACGTCACATGCCACGTGGTCTCTCTGTCTAACCGACAACTTTGAACCTTTATAACTTGGTCAATAATCAATTTACAAAATCATCCAGATCTGATTACCTGTTCCATAGAAGACTGAAACAAATCTATACTAATATTATAAAGAGGAAAGATTTGTATTTTTGTGTGTGTGTATGTTTGTAATGAATAAACTCAAAAACTAATGTGGCGATTTCCAAAATTCTTTCACCAATGAAAAGCTACATTATCCGGAAGTAACATAGGCTATATTTTATCCCCATATTCCTACGGGAACGGGAACTTTACGGGTGAAACCGCGGGGCGCTGCTAGTAAATAAAGGTTATTCGTATTCGCTATTGCGGACATGCTGACATGATATCAGTTACAAACTTAACTGGTTAATGTACCTTTCTAAATAAATAAATAAATAAAACTTCCCACAGAGTCCTTTTACAACCTCAAAATACCATCTCCACCTTTCCACCTCCACGTCGCCCCCAAATATCTCTGACAATCACAAAAAAGTAACTGCACTAAGTCATTCGTCAAAAAACATCAAAATACCACCGCAGACCACAAAATGGACTTAATTATTTCACTGCTGCAATTGTCCACAACTCGTTCCGAGCCAAAATTGGACAACACGCAACCAAAACGATAATCAACCTTAGCACTCACTAATAAGAGCGGCGTAATACGCTTCGCCCAGCAGAGATAATTGTGGTCGCCTTATTACAGTACTGGGCGACGCCCAAAAATGTTTTTTGCGTGAAAACATAAGAAATGGGCGGGGTTTATATTCGGTGACGCCCATGGGGTCATAAGGAGAAAATTGGGTTACATTTCTTTAATTTTTGGTTATTTTTTTTTTTATTGTAATTATAAAATACAGCTTCATTGCTCTATTCGGCCTATAGTCATTCATCTTCGTAGCGCATTAGATCTGAGCGGACCCGGTGCTTAGACGGGGTCCGCTTAGACCATGATCCAGGATTTAGCGAGTCTGGTAATTACATAGAAGCGACTGCCGATCTGACCTTCGGAACCGTAAGATAGGGAAACCAGACAATTTTTTGCATCATGGTTACAAATCCAAAGTTGTTTGAATTTGCAACTTTTATCCCGATGTTTTCCCTAACCGCCAACCTAGTGGTATATATACGTAAATAGATTTGAAAAATCCAGAGGTACGTGCTCGGGTTTGAACCCGAGCCCCTCGGTAATGAGGTGTCCTTACCATTGAGCTACCAGAGCTCTCTGCCAATAATCATTACAAGCAAGGAAGTACTTATTTTCTGTTAAACGTCTTTATAAAGTACCATCCCCTGTTATTTTGGCTCGTAAAAGGCATGTGCCAACTGTGTTCCTTGCCTAGCATGTGGTAAAAGGCGACTAATAGTATATTGTTTGTGTCGTTCAAATCTGGTGAGCGTCAGAATGGCGGGTACTTCTCAGATTAGCCTAAACATATTGCCGATATTTGGTACACAATAATACCGTATTTTATTTGTTTAATGCTTGTTTCTGCAGATGCACAAGAGGTACCAAATCTACTTAAACAGTTATTAATTTACATGTATGGGTTTAAAGTACACCCGCGGTTCTGACGTCAGGATGGCGGGTGTACCTAATATTCAACATATCTTTGTATGGACGTAGGTACACAGATTTTCAGGAGAGGTACGTAAAAGTACACAGAAGGTACCAAATATCGACAATATGGTTAGGCTAATCTGAGAAGTACACTCGCCATTCTGACGCTCACCGGATCACGCTATTCTCTTTAATTGCTTGTCAATGCTGTCAAATTTGCCGATGGGCTTGAAATACTTTTTTCTGTTAAAATGTAAGCGTATGACATATCTATAGTAACTAGCTGTGCTTGCGGTTTCATCAGCGTTTATGATTAATGTTGCCTTCCTCGATGAATGGGCTATCTAACACTGAAAGAACTTTTCAAATCAGCCCAGTAGTTATAAATATAAATATAAATAAATATCCGACGACATCACATACATTGATCTGACTCCGAGATAAGTAGCTTAAGCACTTGTGTTACGGATATCAGAATCAACAGTGGTATAACAAATATATACTTAAATATTGGATATTAACACCCAGACACAGAACAAACACAAGTATTCATCATACGAATATTTGTCCTGGGTGGGGATCGAACCCACAACTCTTGGCGCATGGGGCAGGGTCACTACTGAATGCGCCATCGAGCTTGTCAAAGTCTCAGTTCCTGAGAAAAAAATGATAGAAATTTAAATAAACTTAAAATCCCTTTCTCCAAATTAAAATTAGTTTCATCTAGCCCTCATATCATGTTAATTAAAATCTACAATAATTTACCTAACTCCATAAAAAACCTAGAAAAACCAGCACAATTTAACAACAAGCTAAAAGCTTATCTTATAAGTAAATGTTATTATAGTCTGCAAGAATTCTTTGAAAATTTAACTGTTTAATTGTGATTACTCATGTAAATTATTTATATAAATTATAAAATGTTAGAAACAATAATTCGTTGTTATGTTTGTTGTTTAATTTAGAAGAAAGTTTTTGTTAGACTTGTATTTTTTTATGATTATGTAACTTAGTAAGAATAATTTAGTGATTGCCATATTAGTAATAAGACAGATATCATTAGTATATATGATAATAACAAGCCCTCTTCAATTTGCTATGCCCTTGCAGGGCGTCACATGTATACCTTCTACACATACCATCTTTGTAACTGTTTTTGTAATGTGACATGCAATAAACGTTTGAATTTGAATTTGAATTTGAGATTAGCGCGTTCAAGCAAACAAACAAACTCTTCAGCTTTATAATATTAGTAAGTGTATATTGTACTTTGTATATACAGGGTGTTTCTTTTAGGATGTCAAGCCGCCACTAGCTGGTAGCAGGGTTCCATACCTATCGATTTAACCCCCATGTATTTTCTACGATTTTTTGTAGTTTTCGAGATATAATTTTTTTCGTTATTTTTTATGATTACGTGACCACACGGCTTTAAATAATTACAACTTTTTTTGGTTCGACTTTTCTTGGATATTTTTTTTTTATTATAATGCCTATTGATTGCAGTATTATGGACAAAATAATGTCCTTCCTAACTTTGATACAAGATGTAAAAAACATACATAGGGGTTAAATCGATAGGTATGGAACCCTGCTACCAGCTAGTGGCGGCTTGACATCCTAAAAGAAACATCCTGTATATGGAAATTACTGTATCACTCTATATTTTTTAAAAAATACACGTCTGATATCAGCTCAATCTTATTCAATACATACATAACATCACGCCCACAATCTGACTGGCCCGTTGGTCGAGTGGTCAGAGACCCTGGCTACGAAACTAAGGGTCGCGGGTTCAAATCCCGCTAGGGGCAAAAGTTTCGTGTGATGAACTTTGACATTTGTACTCGAGTCGTGGATGTTTATAAACGTATTTAAGTATGTCTATCCGTTCACCTAGTATCCATAGCACAAGCATAAGCTTAGTTTGGAGCTAGGGAATTGGTGTGTGATTCTGGAGAATTTATTAAAAAAATCCAGAAGTACATCCCTGGATTTGAACCAACAGCCCTCACATGTGTGTTCTCACCATTAGGCTACCATCATTCTATGTATACCTACATCATCTTCTTCCTAATAAGTCTGTGTTTAGACGGGGTCCGCTTAGACCATGGTCTAAGCGGACCATGGTCCATGGTCTAAGTTACAATCCTGGATCATGATCCAGGATTGTAAAAAACCCGATATACTATTAGTCGCCTCATACAACATGCTAGGTAAGAACCAGGCCAGGACGGAACACATCAAGAACCACAGTTGGCACATTCTTTTTAAGTCCCAGACCAACATGGAACTAACAATCTAATGTTATATTCAAAAAATCTGCCGTTACGTTAGGTAACTAATTCATTGAACTTCAAATATTGATATTATTAATAGTCATTTGTCACAAGTATAACGTAAATGCTCTTACATAAAATATTCCTATTGTCTCGTTAGATTTCCCACAAAGATCGATATCGGGACAAACAGACAGACAGTTTTATACACTCGCCCGCCGCTGAAAAACAACGAGAGATGTTTAAACCGTCTCTTAAGCACTCACGGGTAATTTATTAACAGATCAGACGAGTGGTACAAGTCAAAAGATTTAGAAGGAATATCAGCGCTTGTGGCGTACCAAATTTTATCCGAATAGGTCACATGGTTAAGGCGTTTAAAATAACAGACAGACAAACGAACAGTCAATGTAGAAAAAATAATAATAATAAATTCTCCAGACTGACACACCAAATCCCTAGTCCCAAACAAAGCTTATAAGCTTGTGCTATGGATACTAGGTGAACGGATAGACATACAAATAAATACATTTTATAAACATCCATGACTCGAGTACAAATATCCATGTTCATCACACGAAATATTTGCCTCTAGCGGGATTCGAACCCGCGACCCTTGGTTTCGTGGCCAGGGAGGGTCTCTGACCACTCGACCAACGGTTCAATCAAATAAATATTTCAACATTACTTTATGTTTATTGACTGCAATACTGAATACTGAAAATTGAAACCTCAATTCACTATATCCTTAAGAAAGCTAACCTTTAATATCGCTAGCCCTAGGGCACGCTTCCTAATCACGCTAGCCTTAAGACTTACACTTAAAACTGTATTCAAATTTTTCCTGCATATAAAATACTAGCAGCACCCGCGGTTTCACCCGCGTAGTTCCTGTTCCCGTAGGAATACGGGGATAAAATATAGCCTATGTTACTCGCTGATAAAGTTCCATTGGTGAAAGAATTATTCAAATCGGTCCAGTAGTTTTCGAGCCTATTTGATACAAACAAATAATCGAATCTTTCTTTTTAACACTCGAAATAAACACAAGCTTGCCGTTCCGTATCTTAGACTTCACTAGGTTAAGCATGAAATTATTTAACAAATGACCAGGCAATATAATTGAACTGCCTATGCATAGATTTAATTTACACATTAAAGAGCATCTTATGAGAAAGGCTTATTATAATATAGAAGATTTTTTAAGTGACAAATATTTGTAATTGCTATTATACATATTTACTTTTAATACATTTGTATAGCATAGTAGCTTAAGAATATGATAATTGTTATTGATACTTATTGTAAATTTGGCGATGAAAAGAGTAACTATCGAGTTTCTTGCCGGTTCTTCTCGGTAGAAGCTTCTTTCCGAATCCGGTGGTAAATTTTCATTTGAATGTACTGACGATTTATAAGTGCTTATTTAAGCCTACGTAAATAAAGATAATTTCATTTCATTTTATTTCATTTACTCTTTAAAATATTAGTATATATTGCTGTAAATATTGTTTACTGTTATGCGTTAGCAACAAAGTACATAATTACAGGTCTAACGTGATTAGGGATAGCGTGCATTCACATCAATTACGTTTTGTAATATTTATTTTGATTTCAATCAGAATCGCTTCAGCCTACACCTTCCACCAATCCCCAGTACGCATCCAACAGTTTTATTTGAGCGTGGCGCGCCGGGAACAGATCCTTCGGTAAGCGGCTTAAGGATAATAGACACATCGCGCACTGATCCTATCTGGCAGCCCGCTTGCAGTCGGTCATGATAACTTCGCTAATAGAAGAATTGATATTCTTACCGAATTCAACATTCATCATCCATTATTCAAATTTAAATATTTTTTTTTTTTTATATTAGTTTCAAAACATCAATTTGTCCAATGTTGGTCTGAGTCTGAAAAAGAATGTGCCAACTGTGTTCCTTGCCTAGCATGTCGTAAGATGCGACTAATTGCATATCGGGTTTTGGGTGTGTGATTGTGTAGGCGACGAACTAGCCACTTGTCACAATTTTCTATCTAACCTAGCCCAGTTATAATTTTAGCTGAATGTGGTTAAAGGAGCCTACTGCCCATTTGACTCTGCCTACCCCTTCGGGGGTTACAGGCGTGGAGTAATGTCAAAAAGCCCTTATAAATCGTCAATATACAGAATATCAATACCACCGGTTCGGAATGATCATTTTACCAAGAAGAAACGCTATAATTCTTTTAGTTTTTATATATTATGGCCACAATCCAGGAAGAGACAAGTAGAGTCCACAGAACAGTGATTTAACCACTATTAACGGATAAATCTAATTTGGATTAGATGGAAAACTGCGTAAATGTTAGGGCAAGCGGCTAGCTCTACACATACACAATTAATATCCGACACACTATAACGTCACATGCGGCAATACTAGTTTTCGTATTCTGTTTAGTATATTAAATACTAGTAGTAAGTAGTATTCAAAGTATTGAGGTGTGTAAGGATCGTGCCATATGGCGTTCGGTTCTCTCTGCCTACCGCTAGGGAAGTGGCGTGAAGTTTAGTTAGTTATTGAAAGTATTCAGTCAGCCTACGAGCCGTCCTGATGACAAGCGGTCACTGTAGCCTATAGGCGTTTGTGGCACTAGGGGCAACACTTGCCCGTCATCGACCCTTTGAAGGTTCTGTTGAGGAGTCACCACCAGGCGTGAGGGACCAGACCAAGACCAGCGACTGCCCCCCGTCGGCGCTGATAATCTTCATAGTTCGGACCTCTGAAACTCTGTCACCGAACGAAACGCACCAGCTCAAAAGCCACTAGTTAACGCCAGATTTCTCTAAGAAGGTGGATAGAATAGAATAGAATTTATTTCTCAATAAAGTTAACATGATGTATACCAGTTTACAAAAAGCAGATCTTAAGTGTCTTATTTAAGCCAACTCATAATCACCATATCAAAGTTAAATTATTACTAATATTACAGAGCTTATTAAGTAGTTATAGGCAATAAAGGCTATAGGTAAAATATCAAGAGTGAGAAAAAAGAAAATAATCGATTAGGGATGGTAAAGTAATGTGAATAAATAAAAGCTCGTAGGTTTTTTTATAACAATTACATAAATATAATCGCGCCCGTAATCCCCGAAGGAGCAGGCAGAGTCAAAGGGGCAGATAATATAACCACATTAACTAATAGACTAACTAACTTCACACAAGGCAAGCAGATACAACCGAACGCCTTATGGCACGGTCCTTAAACAGCTCATTTGCTTCTTAACAATAATCAGGTAACAAATAAAATGATTGTTTTATAAAAATCTATTTAATACTAATTATAAACTAATATGGTCTAGTCCAGATCTACGTTTGAAAGGTCTTCTGTTATCTTCTTGATATCTGCTTCTGAGCGCGTCTTTTCTCCCAGTTTCTTTGCTTCTTCCCGCTTAATTCCGTATAACCTGAAGATAATTTTAATATTAAGAGAATATTGTTACATCTTATCTATGACTATGATCCAGGATTTGGTGATTCTGGTAAAAATTACCAAATCCTGGAGGAAGGCAAGGGAAGCAAGGTCTAGTCCTGTCCAAGGTCCAGTGCCTGCCTCCGTCACCTTAATAACCCTTACATACATACATACATAACATCACGCCCATAATCCCCGAAGGGGTAGGCAGAGTCAAAGGGGCAGCAGGCCCCTTTAACCACATTCAGCCAAAAATAACTCTGGGCTGGGTTAGATGGAACATTGTGAAAAAGTAGTGACAAGTGGCTAGCTTGTCGCCTACACAATCACATACCCAAAACCCAATATACTATTAGTCGCCTTTTACGACATGCTAGGCAAGAACCACAGTTGGCACATTCCTTACATGGGAATAAGGCAAATTGAATCATGGTCATACTTCCTATCGTCATGTCCCATGCTTAGTCAGGGTCTGCTTAGACCATGATCCAGGATTTAGCGAGTCTGGTAATTACGTTGAAGCGACTGCTGAACTGACCTTCGTAACTCTTATATAGTGGAACCAGACAAATTTGGATCATGGTTACACATCCATAGCTTTTGAAATGTGCAGGCTTTATCACGATGTTTTCTCTCACCGCCGAGCTAGTACATACATACATACATAACATCACGCCCATAATCCCCGAAGGGGTAGGCAGAGTCAGAGGCAGCAGGCTTCTTTAACCACATTCAGCCAGAAACAATTCAGCTAGTGATATATAATATACCTATATTCATATAACTTTGCTCATACATTCCTAGTTAAATGAATGTCCAGGTTTCCCCACGATGTTATCCCTAACCAAGATCATATACCTATCCCATATTTAGATTTTAATATCCTGAGCATAAGTATGTACTGCTTGG
The DNA here is from genome assembly GCA_951394215.1 of Glyphodes perspectalis. Classification (NCBI taxonomy): domain Eukaryota; kingdom Metazoa; phylum Arthropoda; class Insecta; order Lepidoptera; family Crambidae; genus Glyphodes; species Glyphodes perspectalis. The sequence continues at coordinate 5,674,045 of OX596230.1, read as the reverse complement.
GTTCAAACCCAACCACAACCACACCATTAAGTTACCGTCGCTCAAGGTTTATAACGCCATCTATCGGCCTAAGACTAAACTATAATGAAGCTTTTAAAACTACGTCAGCTCAACGATCCACAGAATAAGTGTGTAGTTTCCATAAATCACTATAGATGGCGTACTACCTTCTTTTATAAATACAGTTGCTTATTAACTTTTCATATTATAATACCGGGAATGTACCGGGTAGACCTACGATATTTATTTCATAACTAGCCCCAGATGAACTGGGAGAAGGGCAAGAGGATGATGATGAACTAGCCAAGCCGGCGCACTTCTAACGCCCCGTTCTCGGATTATCCGTGTAACTTTTTTCTTTTTTTCTTCCTTAAGAACCTTCACCTGATAATAACAAACACAACTAAAAAAGAATTAGCGAAATCTGTTCAGGTGTTCTCGAGATTTGCGCTTAGCAACACAATTAGCGATTCATTTTTACATTATAGAAGATGTTTACTATCGCACGAAGATGCGCGATACTAGCTTTCCTCTCGGCTTCACTTTGATGTGGATTTTCTGTCCCTCGGAAACAGTAATTTCTAGACTAAAGGCATTATATCCATTTCTGTACCCCTGGACACGTGAATGCTTAATTCCATCACTATCGGTGAAGTAGTTACGACAAACAAACACATTTTTTCATTTATAATGTTAGCTACATGCAGAGCGGTGGTAGCCCAATGCTAAGGACACGCGCCTCTTAAGCGAATGGTGCGAGTTCGAAACTGGGCACGTACCTTTGGATTTTTCAAATTATGTAAGTACATATTTATACCACTAACTCGGCGGTGAGGGAAAACATCGTGATGAAACCTGCACATTCCTGGTCAGATCCTGCAGGGCAAGCCCAGGGCCAACTCTACTTAGGGGCGTAAAATGGTTTTTGATCTAGGTATTACTAGCGACCTGGAATCTCTCATTCTCTTCGATAAATATGTGTATTGACTTCAACGGAATCCTTATTGTCCAGTCCTAGACGCCCAACAAGCCTAGTAGATCCGACCCTGCTGAACCTCAAAGTAACCTTACCTCTTCAAGTCATCCAGGACATTCTTCGGCAAGTTCCCTGGAGTAGGCTGATGTATCTCATACTCTCCCCTTTCATTCTTCACCAATTCCACCATGGAGTCTTCCAAGTTAGGCACGTCTCCCGGCCTGGTTTGGGGAGCTGCAGGCCTCGGACGAGGTTTGGGAGCCTTCATCTTCTGAGCCCAGTTCTGGAGGTAGTGGCCTGCATCCGTTTGAAGGAGCTGGGGAAGAAAGAAATTTGTTTGATACTACTAGATATGAAGACATTTTATATACCACTAAAGCCAGATTTTCAAGTCAGAAAAAATGTTCATCATCTTCCTAGCGTTATGTCCCGTGCTTAGACGGGGTCCGCTCAGACCATGATCCAGGATTTAGCGAGTCTGATAATTACATTGAAGCGACTGCCGATCTGACTTTTGTAACCCTAAGATAGGGGAACCAGACAATTTTTGGATCATGGTTACAAATTCAAACTTGTTTGAATTTGCAGGTTTCATCACGATGTTTTCCCTCACCGTCGAGCTAGTGGTATAAATATGTACATAGATTTGAAAAATCTAGAGGTACATGCCCGGGTTTGAACCCGCACTCCTCGGTTATGAGGCGCGTGTCCTTACCATTGAGCTACCACCGCTCCTGTCCGCTCAAGTCAGAAAAAATGTTCTAGTAGGTAATTGCAAAATGTCATCGCCTGTTTCTTGACTAAATCAGTGGCGGACTAACCTGGTCCTGGGGGCCTCACATTATCACCAAGTTCCTGTAATCATCCTATATCAAACAGTGGACCCCCCCCCCCCCACACACACCAATTTCAGTCAAGCAGCACTGCTCGTACCCCTACTAGGGACCTCGTACAGCTCTTTGCCGTTACAGGCCTGAAACAGGCTCCGCCACAGAGTAAATTACCGAATTATTATATTTTCAGTGTATAAACGCTAATGTATAAAGTTGTACTTAGATTTTCTTAAGTCCCATGTTGGTTTGGGTCTCAAAAAACATGTGACACCTGTGTTCTTAGCCTAGAATGTCGTAAAACTGGACTAATGACCTAATGACAAACTCGATGGTGCATTCGGTAGTGACCCTGCCTCATGCGCCAAGAGTTGTGAATTCGTTCCCCACCCAGGACAAATATTCTAATGATGAATACTTGTGTTTGTTCTGTATCTGGGTGTTAATAACCAATATTTACCTCGGAGTCAGATCAATGTATGTGATGTATGTAGTCTGATATAAAATAATTAGAATGACAGATTCTACATCTACACATTAAAATGGTAGATTTATCGGGTTTTGGGTGTGATCGTGTAGGCGACGAGCTAGCCACTTGTCTTCACTTTTTCACATTTCCATCTAACCTAAGTCAATTTTGCTTTTGACTAGTGTGGTTTAAGGAGATTATCGCTCCTTGGACTCTGCCTACCCCTTCGGGGATACCGGGGCGATGTACGTATGTTTATGTATTACCTTTTCTCTACTTTTATTAATTTTTGTCGGCGCCGGGGCAGGAGCTTGTCTCTTGTTGCTTGATGAGAATCCCGTGCCAGCTGAAATATGAAAAATATACACTTACAATAAATCTATACTAATATTATAAAGCTGAGGAGGTTTTGTTTGAACGCGCTAATCTCAGGAACTACTAGTCCGATTTGGAAAAAAAAATCAATGTTAGATAGCGCATTTATTGAAGAAGACTATAGGCTATATATCATTAACCATAAACGCGGGTGAAATCGCGGGCACAGCTAGTATTTATTATAATTCCAGAAGCTTTTGTTACCACGCAAAATCCTGGAATGACTGTGAATTGGTTGTGAGATTTATACTGACTGTAAGAAGCATGTGACTGTTATTAAAAGATTTTTTTTTTATATTTTTGGGAAATTCTATTCTTTTTCAATTACATTAAAAAAAGGAGGAGGTTCTCAATTCGAGCGTATATATGTTTTTTTTTTTATAAAATAAATGTAGCCTTAGTTACTCATTGTAACATCAGTTTAAATTTTTTTTTAAATATAATATGTTTTTACTTCAATATGCGTTTAATAATACGATCTTATTTTAATTTTACAGACATTTAAATTGTATTTATTTGCATTTGCAACCATATTTTACATTAAGTTATATGCACCAAACAAATAATATTTCATTCTTTCTTTCGTTTTTTCTATTAAATTGGCCAAGTTACCTAAGTGTTTACTTACTCAGGTTCTTAGTATTCGTCTGCGGTCCCAGCTCTAACATGACCTGGAAGTCAGCGTGGTTCCCGAAGGCAAACCCGAATCCCACCCGGGAGTCAGTCCCTGGAATGTGAGAAGAAAATACAAATTAGCTTATATATCGACAGGCCCATTGGTCGAGTGGTCAGAGACCCTGGGTACGAAAACGAGGGTCGCGGGTTCGAATCCCGCTAGGGGCAAATGTTTCGTGTCATGAACATGGACATTTGTACTCGAGTCATGGATGTTTATAAATATAAACGTATTTAAGTACTATCCGTTCACCTAGTATCCATAGGACAAGCTTATAGCTTAGTTTGGAACTAGAGAATTGGTGTGTCAGTCCGGAGAATTTATTTATTTATTTTATTAATATCACGTCCGCTTTCTCAGAAGGAGTAGGCAGAGTCGAAGGACATCCTCAGTGGCGGATTTACAGTATTGGCCGCAGGCCATAACTCTCAGTACTAAAGCGTCATCACTTAATTTTTATTACGATTGGCCGCCTCTAATATCTGGCCGCCCTAGGCCCGGGCCTACTGGGCCTTAGGGTAAATCCGCCACTGCACATCCTACTAATATTATAAACGCGAAAGTTTGTTTGGATGTATGGAAGTTTGTTACTCTTTCACGCAAAAACTATTGAATGGATTTTAATGAAATGAATAATATAACTTATACATCCGAATAATATGTAAGCTATGTTTCATCGATGTACCACGCGAGTAAAACTAGGCTGGGTTAGATGGTCGTGTCACCATTGCGGTGCCATCGAGGACTGTGCCCAGCACACGCTGGAGATGTGTCCGGCTTTTGCCGGCGAGCGTGCAGCGCTCTCCGCCGCCGTTGGGCAGGACCTCTCGCTGCCATCCGTGGTGTCAGCCATGGTGTCGCCACCATGGCGAGAGCTCCTGGGAGGCGGTGCTCTCCTTCTGCGGCATCGTTATATCGCAGAAGGAGAGCGCCGAACGTCAGCGCGAGCTCGACAATCCCGCCCGACGCAGAAGGCGAGGCCGCCGTGGCTATGGTGTCTAGCCCGGCGGCGCCCTACAGGGGGGCTCCGAATACTCCTGTGGTATCCCTGCCTGTCGTAGGAGGCGACTAAAAGGGCCTTTGGGGCTGTGGAGTGTTTGCGGGGGGGCCTGCATTCACTTCGTTAAGCAGCCCCAGAGAAGATGACACGTGGATCCTCGTCCGTTAAATAGGATGGGGTGACACTGTGGTCTGTGCCGTCATAAGCACCGCGAGGTGTTCTGGGGGCGAGGTTGCCTCTCCCTCGAGATGGGCCGCATGGATCGGCAGCGGCGTAGACATAGATTTCGCGTAGAGTCCCGAGTGGGGTGCCCGGAATCTGCGCAAACGCCCGAAGAATGACCACCGTGAGGTTTAGTCGGTAGTAGAGTGCTTTCCCCGCCTCTGACCCCGACACATCCCTCGTAGGCCGAACCTAGGTTTACTTGGACGGTGCGTAAATGCATTACTCACGTAAAAAAAAAAAAAAAAAAGACTGGGTTAGATGAGAATATGTGAAAAAAAAAATTGAGTTGCATTAGATGGAAAGTAGTGACCAACAAGTGGCTGAACGCCTCCACAATCACAAACTCAATGTCCAATACCTTTTACGACATGCTAGACAATTGGTATGAAATTTTAGATGTTCATTTTAGTGTAAAATATAAATATTTAAATATATGTTACAATACTAACCAATATTATACTACTCGAGCATTAAACACAACAAACAGTGGGACTTTTTTTCATTACCCTGTCAAACTTACACGCACACTAGGATACAATGTTCCTACAGTGTGTCACGCACTCGTAGCTTAATTCTTGCCTCACATCTTTGTTCCGAGCGGTCCATCTGCCTTTTGTTCTCGAATCTGAGGCTTACAATAAAGCAAGCCGAATGCTTGCCGCATTAACTAGTGTAAATATCATCATCTTCCTAGCGTTATGTCCCGTGCTTAGACGGGGTCCGCTTAGACCATGATCCAGGATTAAGGAGTCAGGTAGTTACATTGAAGCGACTGCCGATTTGACCTTAGAAACCCTTAGATAGGGGAACCAGACAATTATTGGATCATAATTACAAATCCAAAGTTATTTAAATTTTATCATCACGATGTTTTCCCTCACCGTCGAGCTAGTGGTATAAATTTATTTATTTATTTATTTATTTAGACCAACCAACATCTGTTTACAATAATAAATTATTATGATATACAGTTTGTTCTTAAAACTAATTGCAACAGATACTCAAAGGTCAGTTCCGCATGCAAAATGAAAAGGACTGAGTATTCTACTTAAAACTAAAACATATATTTAAAAACAGTTTCTCAATTAATATTATATTGTAAAAATCTATATTTTATGACGCAAGAGATTTAAAATTATCCTGTTAAACCTACCCATTGAGTCAAAGTTAATATAATATAAATACGTACATAGACTTGAAAAATCCAGAAGTACGTGCCGGGTTTGAACCTACACTCTCGGTTAAGAGGCGTGAGTTCTTACCATTGAGCTACCCCCGCTCTAACTAGTGTAAATATATACTTTGAAAATAAACTTGTCTTACCTTTCTTTATGGGTGGAATATTCGAATAAGCAACTGAGAGAAGCGACGGTAGCTCCTCCGGGATGATGACGGAGCAGGATCCTGGAATAAAAACAGCATCGGTATACTTAGTTATTTAAAAAGTATAACATACGTAAAATATTAAATCTACTTTCATTTATCTATACTTATACTAGCTGACCCGGCTAACTTCGTTCCGCCTAACAGTCAATGACACATAATCGGGTTAAATAAATTGAGATGTAAGCTATCCTATCTTTCAAGTTGTATCAAACTGCACACGGTGTGCAAATTTTATTAAAATCGGCTAAGTAGTTTCGGAGTCTATAGCGGACAAAGTGACGCGTAATTTATATATACATATTAAGATTAAATAGCTGAAGAGTTAGTTTGTTTGTTTGTTTGTTTGAACGCGCTAATCTCAGGAACTACTGGTCCGATTTCAAAAATATTTTAGTGTTAGATAGCCCATTTATCGAGGAAGGCTATAGGCTATATAACATTAACCATAAACGCAGGTGAAACCGCGAGCACAGCTAGTTTAAAATAAATGTGCTGATAGCAAGAGCGGTACTGCCTCAATGGTAAGGCCATGCGACTCATATGCAAGGGTTCAAAGATCAAATCCGAACACGTACCTCAGGATTTTTCAAATATACCTAAGTACTTATTTATACCACCAGATAAGGGGTGAAACGTCGCGTAAAAAAATATTTCTCATGAAAATAAATGTTGAGTTATAAATGATCCAAGCTTTTGCCCTCTGATTCTAAGGATTGTGAAAGTTAGACAGTCGCATCAATGTAACGACTAGATCAATCAATGCACAAGTGTGTGCGTACACGCAGGTGCACTCTGTATTCTTTCAATCTCATAGTCCGGTGAGACAGAAGAATATACATAAATACTTATCATCACGCCCCAAAGGGTAGGCAGAGTCAAAGGAAGAGAAAGCCCTTTTAACCACATTCAGCTAAAAATAAAACTGGTCTGTCCCGTGTTGGTCTGGGACTATAATAATAATAAGAATTTGCCAACTGTGTTTCTTGTCTAGCATGTCGTAAAAGGCGACTAATGGTATATGGGTTTTTGGGTATGTGTTTGTTTAGGCGGCGAGCTAGCCAATTGTCACTACTTTTTCACAATTTTCCATTTAACCCAGCCCATTGTCCCGTGTTGGTCTGGGACTTAAAAAGAATGTGCCAACTGTGGTTCTTGTCTAGCATGTCTTAAAAGGCGACTAATGGTATATCGGGTTTTGGGTATGTGATTGTGTAGGCGGCGAGCTAGCCACTTGTCACTACTTTTTCACAATTTTCCATCTAACCCAGATCAGTTTTATTTTTGGCTGAATGTGGTTAAAGAGGCCTGCTGCCCTTTCGGGGATTACGGGCGTGATGTTATGATATGATATGATGACAAGTGGCTAGCTCGTTACCAACCTAAAACCCTATATAAGTACCATTAGTCGCCTTTTAGGGCGTTCTAGACAAGAAAACAGCTGGTACATTATCTTAAATCCCAAACATGGGACAATAAAAATTACTTCTTAAATTTAGTAAAATGTTGTATCATTAAATAAATTATTATTCTTTTTTTCTTTCTTTCTTTCTATCAGAAAATAACGCTAATGATAATATTAGTTGGATAGTCTTGAAAGTAACAGTTTCCAGAAAAAAAATTAAATTAAACCGTGTCAGGCCTACCCTGTTTTATTAAGATAACTAGCCGAATGCAAGATAAAAAAAAATTAACATTTACTGATTGTCCGGTCAAAATGGCGTCTATTCATATATTCAAATTTAATACTTGATAATCCTACAAAAAGTCAACTCCACCACATTACATAACAAAAAAACCTTTCCTGTATTTTTTAACAGTTATGAAAACATTATAATTTCCCAATCCAACTTAAGGTCTCTAACCTTCTCCAAAATATTCTTTTGTTTAACAAACACTTGACAAGTTTTGCACAACTAAGTGCATTGAGCGATCTTAACAGCATTGTGTAACTTACATCGTGTCAAGGGCGGCCACAATGTCGCAGAGTGGTAACACATTACGTGATGTGTGAAGAAATTGCTTGCTAAGTTCCGTCTCTTTTTGTAGTAGGTATTATAAACATAATAGGTGCTGGATTAAGGGGTGGGGGGTCGTCTAGGGGATCGTAGGCAGGCCATGCCTTTCCAGGCCCCTTCCCTAAGCAATTCGGCGGAACACCCCTGGGTTTTAGTGGGTAGGCCCCCTCTATAACGGGGGGAGAGCCCCACATAACCACTCCTCTTCCCTGGAGTGGTATGCGTAAGGCATTTCCCAGGGTAAAAAAGGGCGCCAGTATTGTGGGTTGAATAGGCATAAGCGGTGGTTTCAGGGAAAGGTGACTAGGACGGTGGTCTTGAGCGCCAGATCTTATGCGACGCTTAACTAAAATGACATTTCTACAGCTGCCACCACCGTGCTCAGCCAAATGCGCGCCAGCGATTCCATAACGAACTTCGCTATCGCTCGTATCGCGCCACAAACTTGTTTACAAAGAACTCATAGTGCGGAACTCGGAGTTATTTCCTGATTTGTCCACCCGAATAAGTCTGTGGCGCAATACGAACGATAGCGAAGTTCGATATAGAATCGCTGGTGCGCATTTAGCTGAGCACCCTGGAGCTCAAGTGCAGAGGTATTTGCTTATCTAATCGCAGGAAATGTAGAGCAATAAAACACTAACAATTTACAAAAGAACCACATAAATTTCCAAATTGACATCAATTGAAACTTTAAATAAAATAAAAAAATTTAATTAAAAAAAAAGGGAATTTATAGTGACGCATAATATTCCTAAGTAAATGTAAAACGGCCTTTGCTTAGCAGTGGGACCTTAATGGCTTAATATAAAAAAAATTAAACATCAATATCTTCTAATTTTCAAGGGAAAAATTTTAATAATAATAAACACAAAAGTTTGGGTCATTTCCACAAGCTATAACTAAGAGAAAAATTTAAGTACCTAAAGAAAATTCAAAAAGTTTTCTGATTTTGAATAGTTTATAACCTACATAATTAAATAAAAAAAAACGTATATACGGTCGAATTGAGAAACTCCTCTTTTTTTTGAAGTCGGTTGAAAAATCATAAAAATCGGAGCTGTTTCTGATGACTTTCCCAGATTGCCTGTTTTTCGGCTTTATTGACTCGACTATTAGATCTTTAGACAGAAGCGACGACTTTGTTTTATACATGTAATACTATACTTACTAATATTATAAAGAGGAAAGATTTGATTATTTGTTTGAATTGAATAGGTTACGAAAATACTGACCCATTTGGAAAATTCTTTCATCAATGGAAATATATTTTATCAGCGAAAAACATAGGCTATATTTTATCCTCGTATTTCCACTGGATCGGGAACTACACGGGTGAATCTGCGGGGCGTTGCTAGTTTGTAATGAGTCTAGTAGGGTTATATACAATTTTGCAGTTCAGCTAAGCTAAGTATTGTGCAAACAACTTAATTCAACTCAAGTTTCCGACATTAATCATTTGGTTGCTTATATTCTGAACTAGCTGTGCCAGCGGTGTCACCCTCGTTTATATTTAATATTATAAAGACTATTTCCGTCATACATGATTTCTATGTAACTTTAACCATTAAGGCTGCACACGCGACGAAAGCTTAAAAAATGGAATAACTTCTCCCGTTTTCCCAACATTTCCCTTCACTACTCTGCTCCTATTGATTGTAGCGTGATGAAAAGTATACTATAACCTGTACAGGAGTATGAAGAATAATTGTACCAAGTTTCGTTAAAATCCGTCGAGTAGTTTTTGTTTTTATAAGGAACAGACAGACAGACAGACAGACAGACAGACAGACAGACAGACAGCCAGACAAAAATTTAACTGATTGCATTTTTGGTATCAGTGTCGATCACTAATCACCCCCTGATAGTTATTTTGAAAATATATTCCATATACAGAATTGACCTCTCTACAGATTTATTATAAGTATACATTTGTACAGTCTACCTCATTTTTGGCATAAGGTTAGAAGGATTTTGTAAAATTTTAGCAAACCAGCTTCTTACCTCGGCTAAGTGTTGTGCAAACAACTTAAATGCAACTTATGTATCCAACATTAGTCACTTGGTTGCGTACTTGTGAGCCGGCTCGTTGCAACACCTTACCGGTTTGTAGCAGAACTGGGATCGGGGATATTGTACATTTGACACTACTAGTGACGTCACTATTGTATTATATAATGTTAATAAGGTTAATGAGGAGGATATTGTTGTATTATGAATTTAATTTTTGGCACATATTTCGTCTTATTTTATAGTGTACTAGTTTCTGCCCACGGTTGCATCTACAATATTAAAATCTCAACGAGGATTAGCCAACTGCGCAGGAGATATTATAGTGCACAAGTGTGTGCGCAAACACAGGTGCACTCTCTGTTCCTTCACTCTCATAGTTCGGTGAGACGGCACCGACATGACCGGAGAGCGGTCAGGCGCAGGACCAACGGCTTAACGTGCTATCCTAGGCACGGGGGTGATTAAACCGCCAACTTCCTGACTCCGGACTGTTACTGAGTAATTTCAATATTGAAATGTTTAGTCCGACCCAGGTTTTGAACCCAAACCCTCTTGGTGCATGCTACCACTAGACCAACGAGGCAGTCAATACTAGACTATATAATAATCTATTTACGTATGTGCCTAATTCCATTCAGTAGTTTTTGAGTTTACGTTGCAAAGGTCAACAAATGTGTCTTCTTTATAATATTTGCGTAGACAAGCTTTGACTCCCGGCTGTGCTCACAATTACGGTCTGTCACAGAGACCCCTATAGTTCTTTAGGATTTATTAATATTTTTAGGAAAGTAACCTATATATACCCTTACTCAAAGTTTAAATATAAGGCGTGCCAAATTTTATTATACCTAATTGATTTATAACCGACTAGCTTCTGCTTGCGGCTTTGCTCGCATGGTACATCGATAAAACATAGCCTATATGTTGTTCGGGTGTATAAGCTATATTATTGTAAAGTTTCATTAAAATTCATTAATCAGTAGTTTTTGCGTGAAAGTTTAACAAACATCCATACCTTCTCATAAACTTTCGCGTTTATAATATTAGAAGGATAGTAGAAAGTAGGTTTTTTTAATGTTCAGATAAGAAATAACTGACTGATGAAATGTAGAATTGTGGCGAATTTAATATCGTGTAGGTACTTGTGACGAATTAACTTTCAATGTATGAAATGTTTTACATTGTGGCGAATTAACTTTGTGGCAAATATACAATCACCCAAAAAATATAAAGTCACCAATTTGCGGATGTCACACGGTATTTTACTTAGGTAACGGGCAATGACATTTTACAATCATCCGGATTGTGATTTATTCAATTGTTATCTTTTATCTGGCTGTTGATAAGCCCTTAGAAGTTTAAGCCCAAATAGAATAAAAGAAAAAAGATGACTAAAAAATTCTGTTCAGTCCGTGAGTTAGATTATAAAACAAAATTGAATTGAACACGTATTTTTTAGTTTATTTGTCAAACAAACCTTGACGAAGATTCAATAAATAAATAAATATTACACTACAACACATACATTGATCTGAGGTAAGTAGCTTAAGCACTTGTGTTACGGATATCAGAAACAACAGTGGTATTACAAATATATACTTAAATATTCAATATTAACACCCAGACACAGAACAAACACAAATATTCATCATACGAATGTTTGTCCTGGGTGGGGATCGAACCCACAACTCTTGGCACATGGGGCAGGGTCACTACCGAATGAGCCATCGAGCCAGTCATTGCAAGTCAATGCATTGCACAATTTTTACAAAATAGTGACGTCGCAAGCCTCCACTCCAAAACTTTGATAGGTACTCTTTATCTTTGTGATTTTTTTTGTTAATTTGATAAAGCGAAAAATATGTGTCTAGTATTTTTGTATAATCTAACTGACGGACTAAAAAGAATTAAAGTTTTTTAATGCAGTCATCATTCATAATTTACGCTAGTGAAGTCGAGGGCAAAGCTATTGTGTAATCAAATGTTAACAAATCCCTATGTTACTTAACTTTAGCACTTAAGTTAAAAATAAGTTATTATTTATTGTTTAAGCTAAAAAAACAGCTGTGTTCATTGTAAATAACCTCCCATGTTTTTGCCAAGTGAACGGGCGATCTATAAGGTTATTCAGACCTTGACTACATCTACTAACAGCTTAAATACGTATGTCCGTCTGTCACAAGTTACGAACATACATTGTTCCGACATGTGAGCATTTTATCATTTGTGAAAATCTTTTTTTAAGTTAAGGGCAAGCGTTAAACAGTATGTTTATTATTTTAGAGATTGTTTCTGCTGCTAAAATAAATCATTTTTTGAATTAAAACATCAGATAGATGGCATTAGTAAGTTTTCAAAACAAACTGACATGTTGTCAACAAGGAGCCAATAGTGACAGTGATAAGACCACGAGACTCCCTCGTGCCATCTGGCGGTTTATGTATTTTTGAAAACCCTCATTGAGAACTCCTTTTTTTGAAGTCGGTTATAAAGTAATAAATAATAAATAAATAAATTCTCCAGACTGACACACCAATTCCCTAGTTCCAAACTAAGCTTATGCTTGTACTATGGATCCTAGGCGAACGGATAGACATACTTAAATACGTTTATAAACATCCATGACTCAAGTACAAATGTCCATGTTCATCACACGAAACATTTGCCCCTAGCGGGATTCGAACCCGCGACCCTTGGTTTCGTGGCCAGGGTCTCTGACCACTCGACCAACGGGCCTGTCAAAAAAAGGAAACTAAGTTAGTTTATGAGATTACTCATTTAAGTTAAGTGCTGGTATATCTAGATTTTCGAAATATAACTTTGATTCGGAACAGTTAGTAAATTTTCTGAATTATCTGAATATTATAGGACATTCAGATAACTTAGTTCCATCGAATACAAATCCTATGGAATGGTAAAAGGGTCGTTAAAACTCTGATATACATCAGTGATTTTTCACTGACAAAATGTGAGCTGATTACTGACCAAAACCAAACTAAATACTCGATCAATCAGAATCTTGCTATAAACATACCTAGGAGTTATTAAGCCCATCAGAGCGTGGCGACTGTAAAGGTCCTTTTAAATAAAAAATACTACCTACTCGAAGACATATAATCACTTCATCGTTCTTTTGAAACTAATAAAATACTTAGAGCGATAGTTTGTTTATTTCAGTGAGCTAATAACAAGCTTTTTATTTTAAAAAGTTGTTTTTGTAGTAGAACAGAAATATACCATTATTTACACAATATTAGTATTTAGGCTACCGCTTGTTACAAATAAAAAAAAATTATCTGTTTTACCAACATTATGACAATAAATACCAAGATAAAAGAAAATTTAAGGATAGGAAAAGATTAGGATACTTACCTTTTTTAAATCTTCATTATTGGCAAAAACATTATTTTTGTTAAATTGCATTAAAATCCTTTATTGCATTAATAACATTACTTATCCTCCAAAATCACAGATAAATATTTTTGTATTAAAATGGGCTTTGATGTATGTACTAATAAATATTTTTATTAGTACATACATCATTTATTTTTTAAACACATTATAAACTCTTTTTAGTATTTACTACATTGATTGAAAATAACTTTCCAGCACTTAGACGACACTTAAAAACTTACCATAACTCAACAGGAAGAGAAAAGCGCAAATATTCACCACCATTTTGTCCAAATATCCAATTACCAGCACAAAACAACTAACATGATATTCCAAACACAACCTCCTTCTCAACAATCGTTGTTATCGTTTTATTAAAAAAACAAAAGGCGAGTTATTAAAAAGTTAACTGTCACAGCGAGTTTTGCCGCCAAACTGAGCGAGAAACATATGGCCACAGAGCCGGCGCCATCATGTGACGTAATAGAGTGAAAGTCGCCGATTAACTTATGACCTTATTACGTTACACTTTAAGCAGGAATTCCAATGCCGTGAGTAATGTAATTGCAGTAGGATATTCGTAATTTGAATTATTTGATACACATACAATCAAAATATTGCAAATAAATTTTAACTCTATTATGTTAGATGCAGAGTTCAAATTAGATTGCGATAATCACACTCATGTTATTTCTGTTGAGTAGCCCATTCACTTCCATGTATTAGAATTTCCACATCACTAGTTCAATGATAACAATAAATTAATTTCAATCTTACTCCACAGTGTTTGAGTTTATTTTTGATTAAACGTCATTGACGTATAATATTCCTTCCATCGGAAATCCATACACTTTCTTTGAAACTTTCATCACTGTTGAAAAGAGATAGCGGATATAGAAAGTGACGTAAAACCGGAGACGATATACGATAATATAATTCCATCTCTTTCTAACTTCTAGCTTAAGGTGTAATTAAATACATATTTAGACTATGATGCAGAATTCAGCGAGACTGGGTTACATTGAAGCGACTGCCGATCTGACCTTTTATAACCTAATTTGAGGAGCCAGACTAGTTATTTGATTATGCAGGTTTCGTCGCGCTGTTTACCCCACCGCCGAGCAAGTGGTATAAATAAATCCATACTTACATACCAAATTTTAAAAAATCTAAAGGTACAGGCCGGGTTTGAAGCAGCACCTCTTTCAATAGAGGCGCCTGTCCTTACCACATCAGTATCTATCTAGGTACATGTTCGTCTGAATGGGCTGAATCATTTTCGATGAATCTTTCTCTGGCAGATTAGGTAAATGCTACAAATAAATAAAATAATAAATAAATTCTCCAGACTGACACACCAATTCTCTAGTTCCAAACTTAGTTTATAAGCTTAACTGTGTATACTAGGTGAACGGATAGACATACTTAAATAAGTTTCAAAACATCCACGACTCGAGTACAAACGCCCATTCATTACACGAAACATTTTTCCCTAGCGGGATTCGAACACGCTACCTTTAGTTTCGTGGCCAGGCTCTGACCACTCGGCCAACGGGCTTGTCAAGTCAACAATGTCACAAGTAATATTAGCTACAGTATCAATCACGTAAAAGAGAGTATCATAGTCGTGTTGTAAATCCTTATTGATTGATTATGAGATGAGATATGAATCTACGATTTGAAATTTTAATAATAATAGATTAATATTTAGTCAGTTGACTATGTATACGAACTCGTGACGTCATAAACCGACAAGCCCATAAAACATGTATGAAGTGATTTGTCAGCTTTTAAAACAGTATCTCAATTGACTTGACAGTCAACATCCCTAATATAAAACAAACTGACCCAGAGAAATTCGAGAACGGAGCGGTTTTGTACCGCTCTGTTCTCCGATTTGATTATTTTCCGATTAAACTAGGCCTATATATCAGCAACCAAATCAAAAAAAAAGAACCCTAAAAATCGGCTTACAATTCTCGAAGAGGTACCCTCGAGAGTTGTACCTTCCATCATCAGCTCACCAACTTAAGATGATAAGTACCATGCGTAAATACTTGAACAATCTTTGAAAATGTCTTAAATACATTGTACGTGCCTATAAAATTTGAGGGTTTCCCTCGATTTTCCTGGGATCCCTTCATCAGATCCTGACTTGGTGGCAATGGGACCATCTCGGGAGTAAACCCTTTGGAATAAAAAAAATTTGGAAATCGGCTAACAATTCTCAGAGATATCAAGTAACATACATACAAAAAAAAATCAGTCGAATTGAGAACCTCCTCCTTTTTCTTCGTCAGTTAAAAATATACAGTCAAATCGGCCAAGCCGTTTTTGAGTTAAGAGGGAC
Organism: Glyphodes perspectalis; assembly: GCA_951394215.1. Lineage (NCBI taxonomy): Eukaryota > Metazoa > Arthropoda > Insecta > Lepidoptera > Crambidae > Glyphodes > Glyphodes perspectalis. The sequence goes on along the minus strand of OX596230.1, from coordinate 5,658,337 downwards.
TAACTAAAATATTTAACATTCAGTTGAATTGAGAACCTCCTCCTTTTTTTGAAGTCGGTTAAAAACATTTCAGGCGAACGGAATCGCCGGTAAAAGCAAATAAAAGAAAACATCAACTCAATAGTTTATTTGTTATCTAGGCTCATCGCAGGTGTAAGCTGTGTCCTGCAAAATCCCCAGGCGTAGAAGCAGCTGTAAGAATGGTCTCCTCACGAACCGTTGGCGATATGACCGGACCCCTGGAGAAATAAAAAACAGAGAAATAAGAACCATCCACAATTTGCCATCTAACCCAGCCCATTGTCCCATGTTGGTCTGGGACTTAAAAATAATGTGCCAACTGTGTTTCTTACCTAGCATGTCGTAAAAGGCGACTAATGGTAATTAGATCGGCAGTTACTTCAATGTAATGACCAGACTCGCTAAAACCTGGATCATGGACTAAGCGGACCCCGATGGAGCACGGGATATCCGCTAGAAGGATGATGATGATGATGATGATAATGTTCAAATTTTGAAATATTCTACTTATACAATAGAGTTACACAACACACACAACATAACATAACATCACGCCCATAAACGGGTAGACAGAGTCAAAGGGGCAGCATGCCCCTTTAACCACATTCAGCAAAAAAAAAAGGGCTGGGTTAGATGGAAAATTGTGAAAAAGCAGTGACAAGCGGCTAACCTGTCGCCTACACTATCACACACCCAAAACCCGATATACCATTAGTCGCCTTTTACGACATGCTAGGCAAGAACCACAGTTGGCATATTCTTTTTAAGTCCCAGACGAACATGGGACAGTGGACTGGGTTGGATGGAAGGCTGTGAAAAAGGAGTGACAAGTGGCTAGCTCGTCGCCTACTCACATTCACATTCCCAAAAGCCCGTAAACCATAGATAGAGTACAGAGTTCTTCAGTATTAATCCTAAACGAGTACGAATTCTGAGAATTTGAAACGACCCTAGGGGATATAGGCTTGTCCCTCACGTCCCTCACGCCTGGTGAGGTCACTCCTAAACAGAACTTCAAAGGGTGGACGTGCGAGTGACGCTCTTTGTGCTGCATGCGCCTATGGGCCTACGCTGACGGCGCACCATCAGGCCGGCTGTACACTTGATTGCCACCTTCATGATATAAAAATTAGTGGTGATCTAATCATCTTCAAGTACTTACTGACAGTCTGCAGCGGTCTAGTGTAGGCTTGTGGTCCCAGCTCATACATTACTTGGAAATCCGCCTGGTTGCCTAAGCTGAAGCCGAAGCCGAAACGGTGGTCGTTTCCTGGAACAACATGAATGGAAATTAGATACATACATGCCATCATTCCTGCAATCCCCGAAGGGGTAGTTTCAATCCAAGAAGTAATACGCTCTTTAAATAAAATTTAGCCAAAAATAGAATTGAGTTGGGTTAGATGGAAAATTGTGAAAAGTTGTGACAAGTGGCTAGCTCGTCGCCTACACAATCACATACCCAAAACCCGTTATAACATTAGTCGCCTTTTACGACATGCTAGGCAAGAAACACAGTTGGCACATTCTTTTCAAATCCCAGATTAACGTGAAATCCCTAGACCAACATAAGAAAAGAGATGTTTACAGCAACTCAGTAGCAATAATAATACAATGTCGAGTAAATTAGACTATTGCACAATACACATTTCTATTCCACACATTATACAACAAATGGAAGTCTTCTATTTTATTGGAAAATCGGTTTATAATATTTGAGACGTCTGGGGCTATATCTGGATAAATAATTAGAAGAGCTAAACCTGTCAGCCTCTCTTCTAACATGTTTGCTCTCAACTGACTTTTTCCACACCTTAGCGTAGAAAATAATCTCTCTGATGTCGCTGTGTAGGATGAGTTGTAAGAATTTTCAGCAAAGACTTTATGACGTGTACGGTTTTGGGGGGGTCATGTCCCCTTCACACTACGCCTGTAAGCTACGCTTACCATCAGACAGGCCGTATGCTTGTTTGTCTCCGTTTAAACAAATCAGGCGCTATCCGCTTTGGCTTTTTGAGCTGACTTAAAATCGCACTCTAATTGCGCTCTACAGTTAATATGGCTCCTAATATCACCTTCTGTTAATATGCGACTTTCTTTTAATCATATTTAGCAAATAGTCAAATTGGGTTCACGGACTAATAAAAACAGAAGGACTCCGTGCGACTTACTACAAATAGACGTTTAGGCATCAACGTAGATCTAACTTGACTCGCAATTTACATCACACATAAGTAGATATAAACGTTCCAAATGCGTTCCAAAAATGTCACACTTACACATGCTTAAAGGTGGATTCACGCTGTATAATGACAGCGCAGTCTTCTTTTTTTACGAGTCCGTGGTTTGGTTAGCAAAATAGGACAAGATAATTTAAATACTGACCTTTGACCAATCTTGGAGTAAATCCGAAAATGGTAGCAAACCCAGCAGGCACGTCTTCAGGTATCACTAATATAATGCAGTACACTGGGAGACCTGGAAACCGCATTTGTTGCATTATTAAAGTTAGTCTGGCCAACATCACTTGCGATAGTGTAGCCGAAATCAGGGAGTGGGCAGTTTCCCACCCTCTTGCCTCGGAAAGCACGTTAAGCCGATGGTTCTGCGCCTGACCTCTCTTCACGTCGGGCCGTCTCACCGGACTATGAGAGTAAAAGAACAGAGAGTGCATCTGTGTTTTCGCAGACACTACACTTGGGCACTATAATATTTCCTGCGCTAATGCTTGTTGAGATTAGGGGGCCTTCAAGTATTACGTAACGCAATTTGAAGGGGGGGGGGGGGGGGGGGGCTTGTTAAACGTTACGATGCGTTACTGAGGCGGGAGGGAGGTGTTAGGACTACGTTAAAACTACAGGAAAACGTTATTTGCGCGTTACACAGGGGGGAGGGAGAGTCAGAAATCTTCAAAAATTGTGTTACGTAGGTAATACTTGAACAGTCCCGTAGGCGCCGTGACCAAAACCGGTTAAGAGGATTAGTGGATAAACTAAACTTAGGGTTAGATTAGCTAAACTTGATAAATCGTTACACTATTGATACCTATACTATTGATTGTCAGTATCAAGTTTGATTGTTTCCTTTTACGTCTACACAACTTAACTGTAGGCACACGTTGATGGCGTTACAAAAAAAGGATTATAGGATATATTCTGTGGTATCCAGAATGTTCTCAAGGGCCTCAAAATAGTCAATACATGTTTGGCATAAAAATAGATTGTCTTTGCCTAGAGGTCAAACTATAAGCGTCCCAAAATGAATAATCACACTCAATTAAATGATTAATGAGAGTATGTTACAGATATTATTCATTTTACATTAATATATCTGTTAAAGATGTCATTACAACTTGAATACAATTAATGACCTTAAAAAAATTTTGGATCTAGCTTTATTCCCGCGACTACGCCAGCGTAGAATCTAAGTAGTCTGTGACAGATTAACATAATCGTGCAAAATTGTGAAAAATAAATAAATAAATAAATATCCGACAACATCACATACATTGATCTGACTCCCAAGTAAGTAGCTTAAGCACTTGTGTTACAGATATCAGAATCAACAGTGGTACCTATTACAAATATATAGAGGAAAAGGTGGTAATGTGGCCCCCCACTTTGTTTTTGAAGCTTTATTTAAAAAATATAGGAGGCAGGAACCTGAAAGATGCATTATAGGACTTCTTATTCATTTGTTTATACATGTCTTACTATGGAATAAATGAATCGCGCACAGATAATCAAAAATATTATTTATTCTTAAGTTAGTCAAATTTGGTATCTTGAGATCAAGTGATGGTTATGTGACCCCCTGGGGGGTCACATTAAATGTATTGCACAATTAAAAATTAACGGCAACCTTCAGAGCCTCCACAGGCTACATGAGCCCATAAATCGCAACTTTGACATTGTACCCATGGCTCTCCAGATCTGTCATTGGAATAAATGGTTTCGCAGAACTTACACGGCAGGTTCGCGTTTTCAGGAGCTACATTTGTATACGAGTCGACATAATCGGTATTTACTGCGTATTCGTCACATTCAGAGGCACTGCTGGATAAGCACAAGATATATTCCACTAACTTTTTTCCAGGTCATCTGGAAGTACAGTTTTCCTTCCTAGTGGGTTTTGTACAATCAAGTCTAAAAAATTCTTGAGGGTCCTTCATTAACTGTTTCAGTGTAGATCTAGGCACAGAATACATTTTTACTGCCTTTTTATATCTCATGAAATTGCTTATTTCATTTGTTCAGGCATCTAAAAGCAAAGAATAAAAATATGAAAATTATGAATCACTCTTACATGTAATGTGGCCCCCGGGACCGTAATACAACCAATGTGAGGGGGCCAAATTACAACTATTAAGAATATTTAAACAAACCTACCAAAAATATTTATTACAAGTTTTATTTCATATTTACCTTTTGATTCCCGTAGGAGAACAGTTCAACTTATCCAATGTCTGAACACAATAGCCAAAACTCTCTATTTATACACAATTATCGAATTTAAATCACAGTAGTTAAAAGTTTCACCGGTTATGAGTTTAGACTGATTCAAATGACAATCGAATGTGACAGCCTCTGGTGGATTTGTAAGGTACTAAATAAGTATCATACCTTGAGCATCCCATAACACCAAAGTTATACTAGATGACGTTGTTCTAACATTAAAATATTGAAGGGGGCCAATATATCTGCAGGGGCCACATTACCACCTTTTCCTCTACTTAAATATTGGATATTGACACCCAGACACCGAACAAACACAAGTATTCATCATACGTGGGGGTCGAACCCACAACTCTTGGCCCATGGGGCAGGGTCACTACCGAATGCGCCATCGAGCCAGTCAAAGTGCCTAATTCGTCGCCTACATAGACACAAACCTATTCCCAGTACATATTAGTCGCCTTTTACGATATGACTAGGGATGCAGTTAGTACCTACATTATTTTTCAATCTCTGACCAATATGGGACTACCAAACATGGGAACTCTCACTCTCCTATCAGTCTTAATTTATATTAAACACTTACACGTGCAAGCCAAAACGAATGTCCATATCCATAATGATTTGGGTGCCATTTTGATTCCAACCAAATTTAAGATGGCGGGCCCATAGGCCAAAGGGTACACACTTGTTCTGACGAAGTTCGGTAATTGAATGGCAGCTTAGCTAGGATCTAGGCAAACCTAAATTAGTCAAGAGTGAGTTTGGTTCTTGATGTTGGTTCTGTATTTATATGATGATACTCCTCCACATTTATTAATTTTTTTTTTAAATTTTAATAATAATTTTAATTTGTGTTTAATTTTAAACTGTATTTAAATTTAATAATAATTAATTTTATTGTTTCTCAATCCTTTTTTATTCTATAAAATTACTCTGTTTAATACTATCATGTGGTTTCTACCTGTAATTAGTTTTTATATTAATCACTAGCTGTGCCAGCGGTGTCACCCGCGTTTATGGTTAATATTATAAAGACTATTTCCGTCATACATGATTTCTATGTAACTTTAACCATTAAGGCTGCACACGCGACGGAAGCTTAAAAAATGGAGTAACTTCTCCCATTTTCCCAACATTTCCCTTCACTACTCTGCTCCTATTGATTGTAGCGTGATGAAAAGTATACTATAACCTGCCCAGGAGTATGAAGAATAATTGTACCAAGTTTCGTTAAAATCCGTCGAGTAGTTTTTGTTTCTATAAGGAACATACAGACAGACAGACAGACAGACAAAAATTTTACTGATTGCATTTTTGGCATCAGTATCGATCACTAATCACCCCCTGATAGTTATTTTGAAAATATATTTCATGTACAGAATTGACCTCTCTATAGATTTATTATAAGTATAGATTATTTTAAAACGTATTTTTAGTTAAATAGCATGTAAGAGTATAAAAATTCTTGGTATTGGACATGCCTCTATAAACAATGCGCGTTTTCTAAAATAACAGACCTATTCAACAGAATTGAGCCATCAATTTCCATGTCTGATCTTGGACTAAGTAATTAGTTAATTTTTTCGACATAACTTCCGCTTCAATCATGTATTAAAATTTGGCGAGCCTGGTTGTTGCATTGAAGCCACTGCCGTATGATCATCAAACACCCTCTGACCTACATAGTCATAGATAGGGGCACCAGACAAAACTTCCTCCTCCATACGTCCCGGTCAGCCGTCGTCAAGCTATCCACTCCCATTTCACTCATATCATCGTTCACACAATCTATCCATCTCCTGTTTGGCCTTCCTCTTCCTCTCCATCCACTAACATTCATACTCATCACTCTCTTTGTCACATGTCCTTCCTCTTCAAACCTACCAAAGAATATAAAAAATCAACAAGGTACTCATAGATAACCGATTCCATCTCAGAGCTACCGACCCCTAAAACACCATTGTGGTGTGTGAATTAATCCCACGAGGTCAAATAATGTAATTACCATCGTTTTTACAAGACTTGACACAATACGCTGGGATGGAGGCGTGATTTACCGTCTGGTTGTAAACCTAGCACCATCGCGGCATACAAGAAAGATTCGATATTTCCTAACAGAGTAATTTCTACTTACGATATTGAAAGAAAATATGTTACCAGTCTAAGAATTTTCTTTCTTTCTTTCGTCGTGGAATTATCTTTGTGAAATAGGGAAGTATTGTTACAAAGAATATTACATGCATTTACATTGGATCCGTGAATTTTCCAGGATAAAAGTACCATGTGCGTGTGGACCGAGGGACCAGTCCAAGCTTGTCCTATGATTACTAGGTGAACGGATGGACATACTTAAATACGTTTATAAATATCCATGACTCTAGTACAAATGTCCATATTATTTGCCCCTAGCAGGATTCGAACCCGCGACCCTCGATTTCGTGGCCAGAGTCCCTGACCACTCGACCAACGGGCCTGTTAAACCATATATACACTATTTGGGATAAAAAAAATAAAACAAACCAAGAAAATACTTGAATAATTGTAATATTGTAATCATTAATAACATTAGTCTTTTCTGTAAATGGCAATACAATTTTGAACATTAAATAAAAAGTATCTACACATCAACATCGCCACTTCTAAAAGTAAAAAACGCGCGCTTTTTATTTTAATATGTGCAAAAAAAGCCCTCAGACACATTAAATAAGATCAGTACATTTCTCTAAGACTATTGAAAAAAAAAAAGAAAATTATGTATCTGGCACTCAAACAAATTTTAAGTTGTTTTTTAACAATATTTTATTGACATTACTACCAAAAAACACTCCTCAACAAGTTTACAGGAGCTTATTTCGTCGATCGAGTGATATGCGTGTATTTTAAGTTACTTAAACGCAAAAAAAATACAATAGGGATGATGTCCGTCAGTTAGAGTATACAAAAATACTAGCCACATATTTTTCGCTTTATCAAATTAACAAAATCCCACAAAGATAAAGAGCATCAATGTTTAGGAGTGGGGGCTTGCGACGTCACTATTTATTAAAAATTGTACGAAAGTGTGACGTAACGCGCAACTTGAATGCATTGTATCTTAGTCAATGTATGTTTGAGAAATAAATAAAAAAATACGTATTCAATATTTTTTTATAATCTTACTGACGGACTAAACAGAATTTTTTAGTCATCTTGCCTATTCAAATGAGTCCAATTTTTCTTCTCAATAGTCCTCGCACTTATCTTAATTTCGTACGTCTCAAAACACGAAAAAAGTTATACAAACTAAAAAACATCATTAAAACTGAAACGTCACTATATTTGGTAAACTTTTCTCGCGTGTTCAACGAGCCCTTTCATAAAAGGCATTTGACATTTTATATATTAGCGAACCCTTTCTATGATCAATACAGTTCTGTCATAGCTAAGAGATTATTACAACAAACGCACTGATTGAATGTTATTAAAATTAATCAATTGATCTTAAAATATGTAACGCAAGTAATGTAATTTTTTGATATGTTAACCATCAGCAGAATTTAACGCATTCGGCGTATTTAACGCGTTTAACGCATTTGATGCATGAGACGCATTAACGCGTTCGGCGTGTTTAACGTGATTTATAACATTCGGCGCATTTAAAGCAGTCGATGCAATTGTTACGCAAAATGCAATAAAATAAATGTCTCACTGAAGATGCATTATCTTCTTTTATCGATGCGTTTGGCGCATTAATCGCTATGGCAGATGCATGTTTATCTCAAAACATTTATTACAATTATAACAGAAAGGACATTATTAAATCAGAGATTCTCAGCTATCTTTCCCAATATCACTCGTCAAATGCCCATTAAAATTAATTAAAACGTATATAACATAATTATAGAACGCGTAGGTAACTACCATTTGAGCTCATATTTTTTTTTATGTGAACTAATTCTCAAATGCCTAAGGAAGTACTGACGTGACGTTTTAAAATATTAAAATAAAATATACACAAGATAAGCCGGTATACAGTTAGACCCAAAAATTACTATACATTTGCGTTAACCTTTAAAATGTTCAGTAAATTCCGACGGAGACTGTACACAGATGTAGTATAACAACAAGTCATTGGTATTTCGCTTATCCAGAAAGAAAAAAACCCTTAAAAATGACAGTTATCCTTTATATAGACTGTTAATAAATTATTTACACGAAGCATTCACATCGTTGTCTAAACACAAACTTTAGTGAGCTTAATTTAGCAAAAAAGTGGAGATTTTTTAATTATTATTTATTTTATTTTTAGTAAAAAAAAATTGTTTAAATAAGCCACTTTTTTAACTAAATAGGCATACACACGCTCGCTTCTCAAAACAAAATTCTACCTCTACAAATTGTGACATGTTTTTTTTCAATAAAAAATAAAAACACTTACAACTATTTTATAACGATTACCTACGGACGTTAATGTGTTCATAATAATTATTATTTTTAATTAAAAAGTTTTATTACACTTTTTTATCAAATTACTATATGTGTATCTCCCAAAATAACCATTTTCACATTAGTATAGAAAATACGGAGCAGTTACATACATATTAACGTTAAAGTAATTCCGTTTGCATTTCTCTATATTTTGCATCATATTCATAATCCATAGACAAAATACTCTAAACATTTCAGCTCCATCGACGAGCATTTAATATATAGTTGTATATATATTTATATATTCGTCAATGAATTAAAAAACCAATGACGTGTTTTGTGGTTATTAATCATGAGTATATATTATATTTAAGTTAATGACATGTATTTCTTTAAAATTATATCTCGTTTTAATCTGTATTATATGATTATCGAGACTGGGGTATTTTACTTGTGAAATCAATCATTATATCAAGTTTTATTGCTCAAGTTTACTATTATAAAGGTGTTTTCATTTCTCAAAGTGCAATTTATATACTTCCTTTCAATAAAGACCAATGATTTTGTCCCATCATCCATTCATTTTGGCGTATTTTATGTTACAACTTGGCTTTTAACTTAAGTTTAATAAACAAAGCTATATGTACACATTACCAGTATCTGTAAGTTACCAATCAAATCCTGTCACAATCTAAGTTTTCTCGTTTCTTATCCAAGTTAAATCGAGGTATAAAGACGTTGATGTTTGTATACAAGGTAATTCCATTTCAATAAACCCAAATATGATAATTGTAGTGATTATATAAATAAATAAATATCCGACGACATCACATACATCGATCTGAATCCGAGTAGCTTAAGCACTTGTATTACGGATATCAGAATCAACTGTGGTAATTTTACAAATATATACTTAAATATTGGATATTAACACCCAGACACAGAACAAACACAAGTATTCATCATACGAATATGTGTCCTGGGTGGTGATCGAACCCACAACTTTGGCGCATGGGTCAGGGTAACTACCGAATGCGCCATCCAGCCATTTAAATAATATATACGCACAATTACAAATAAAAAACATAAATAAACTTGCATACTATTTCTCTCGCTCAAAAATAAGCAATACATGCTCGTGCTATGGATATTATATAACAAGACATACTTAAATAAATTTATAAACATCCATGGCTCAAGTACAAATGTTTGTAATCGTCACAAGAACATTTGCCTCTGTCGGGATTCGAACTGCATAGATAGATCAATTGCAAATAGTATTTTTTTGCAATCTTTTAAGAGCAAAACGTTACCTTTATATAAAATATATTATGGCTTATTAAACTGAAATACCTGTATACCAAACATTATGTTAACATTCACCGAATCTACACCATATATGAAATACATAATCCATAAAATGAAACATTCTGAAAGAGCGAATGATAAGGATAGCATATTAACTGTGTGTAGTGGATTTTGAGCTTTATTACCGAGTTATTAGGGTTGACAATGGCTTGTAACATATATATATTTTTTATTTTAAATAAGATATCGTTGTCACGCTTTTGCAACGTACTTAGTACGCATAAGACGGAAATACATTTTAGTGGACGAATTTGAGAATGTTTAAGCGCTAATAAGACGACGTTTATTAGAAACAATTATAAAATCTCACATCACATTGGAATGACAATTAAATGCAACATGTTTTTAGATAGCATAAAAACAGATAAACTGTTTCTTTTAATCAATAAAATTTCACAATTTCGTAGTCAAATATTCAATTCATTTTTATACAACCACTCATTGACATAATATGTAGACATCATACACAAGCGATCCCAAGACACCATTTAGTTAAATCCCCATATGTTGGTATAGGACTCGAAATATGTTCCTTACCTAGAATGTCGTAAAATGACACTAATGGTGTATTTTCCATATAACCCAAATTTTTTTGGCTGTTGTGTCATGACTTTGTGTTGAACTCGGTCTACCCCTTAGGGGCGGGCGTAACGATATTAATGTGAAAAATGAAAATGCACACACGACAGCAATGCAGGCTAAACACTGCGGAGTCTTATTCCGTTGTGATAAGGGCTGTTTCGCAACAAAAATGTATAGCCTGATGTGCTGCCGTCTGTACTATTTCCTACTTGTTAAAGATTGTCTTAAATGTGTTCTTTCACACAAAATATGCATTGAAATTACTTGCGTATGTTATCATGATCGTTATTATTATATTCCTTCCCCATTTCAATAGTAAAACACATTAATTTTATCGTCCAAATAAAATTAGAGTTTACTGACTGTTCTCATGAAAAGCAATATACCATTTCAATTCTACGAACAAACCAACAAACCTCATTTATTAGTGAATATTTGTGAAAATACCCGTATTTATTGGAAATATTACTATTCAATTTGTTAGTCAGGGTCCGCTGAGACCATGCTCCAGGATTTAGCGAGTCTGGTGATTACATCAAATCGACTGTCTGACCTTTGAAAAGTCAGGGGAACCAGACATATTGGATCATAGTTAAACATCCATAGTTATTTAAATGTGATGTTTTAATGTCAATTTCTATAGAGAATTCTGTGTTTTTTTGTATCGAGTCAATATTTATATTAATTCTGGCTATTCAAGATATTTATTTTTAACAAAGTAATTAAATAATAATATGATGCAAGCAAATTTAAAGTATCCTGCAATAATAATAAAATTCATAATTCTCTGTCATTATTATGATGAGGTATATATGTATGTTTTGTTATTGTATGCACAATCGACATTTTAAATGCGTTTTGAAAATATTGTTTTCGCAAAAAAATCTACAATACCTGGGTTAATGTAAGGAAAAAGTATCTTTCGTAGGAATTTGAAAATCTATCAAAGGTCTGCCTTTAGACAATTAATTAAACATCAGATAGAAACAGCTGAGAAGAGAAAGACAGAAAATATTTGCAAGAAAGAGACAGACATTCCGTACGCGCGGTTTTATTATGACTATATGAACCGGATAGCTAACGTCAGTTAATGAGTCCGTTAACCAGATTAATGATCTTGTGCCTAGATATAAAAGTATATGTTACATTAAAATATTATCTACGATGACAAATGTTGTTAAAAATGTATTGTTTTCAGACGGACCTTCAATAGATTCATTAGTTAAACTGACATTCGTTCTAAAATTTATTCTATCCCAACATACATTCGACACAACACATCCCCACTCAATAGGGAATACGCATGACTGAATTGTTAACGGTTGATTTCGGTCAGATAAATTAAATAAATAAATTCTCCAGACTGACGCACCAATTCCCTAGTTCCAAACTAAGCTTATGCTTGTACTATGATACTAGGTGAACGGATAGACATACTTAAATACGTTTATAAACATCCATGACTTGAGTACAAATGTTCATCACACGAAACATTTGCCCCTAGCGGGATTCGGAGATAAAAAAATTAGACCATTGTAAAAGTACTTAGTGAGAAATTTGCAGATGTTATATTGTATTTTTCATTGGAAAGAAGTGACTACATTAAAAATTCATCCGCATTCTATATCTGTTATCTGTGGCTGTGTCGTCATAGTCTAGAACAGTGTTTCTCAACCTGTGGGTCGCGACCCCCAGGGGGGTCGCTGAGCCATACTCGGCGAGTCGCCGCCAAAAGGAAAACATTAAAGTTCTACACGCTATTTGAGTGAAACTGTTTTCTATTTATGACCCAGGGGGTCGCGAATTTTTTTAAAACCATTTAGGGGGTCGCGTATTTAAAAAGGTTGAAATACACTGGTCTAGAATACCATATAACGTCTGTGGAATAGGCCGTGAGCGTGGATGTATTTATCCTCAATTTTTACTGTCAGTAATTATTTTTTATATATTTTCCGATAAATGCTTTAAATGGCTAAACTAGTAATCATGCATACTCCCCATTAAAAATAGTCATTAAAATACTTTAACAAAATTGACTTATCACCATCGTAGACACTAACATTTTGACTTCAACACTCAACACTCCAACTCGACTAAACGACTTATCCCGACAATTCGACTTACGACTGTACGAATTAAACTCGACTTTACGACTTAATCTCGACGATTCGACTTAAATAAGTTTCGTTAATCACTGCACAGTTTTTATCACTTCACTAAAGTTTCTCACTGTTCACTAGCTGTCTCCCCCCTCCCGGGGGTTGGGGGGAAGGCTCTGCGGGCTCTGTGAAAACTGGTTCACCATCTTGCTCTGCATCATATTCAAGAGGATGTCGGAGTATTGTTCGATGAGAGACATGGCTGGATTCCCGGCGTTGGTCGACTCTGTAATTATAAGTGCGGTAATGTTTACAATGTCGCAGTCGAAAAAAAAAAATCTACAGTAATCTCTAAAATGTTCCTAAACGATCACTTTTTCAAAATTATATTGCTTTAGTTAAATATTTCCTATCCTTGCCCCTTGTCCCATGTTGGTCTGCCACTCAAAAAGAATGTGCCAACTGTGTTCCTTGCCTAGCGTGTTGTAAAAAGCGACCAATGGTATATCGGGTTATAGGTGTGTAATTGTTTAAGCGACGAGCTAGCCACTTATCACTACTTTTTCACAATTTTCCACCTAACCCAGCTCAATTTATGTTTTTGTCTGAATATGGTAATTGATTCAGCAATCCAGCTGGGCCCAGCACAATGCTAGCAGTACTGGATCCAATGACATGTGTTGGTTCAATGGATTTCCCTGGATTTCGATCAGATCAGGATCAGAATGCTGGATCAAGCAATCCAGTTGTATTCAGCACAATTTTAACTCTCCTTGATACAGCGGCAAATGCCGTTGGATTGCAATCCATAGTCATAGTATAACGCCACTTCCCTAGCGGGGTAGGCAGATAGAACCGAACGCGATATGGCACGGTCCTTACACACCTCACTCGCCTCTTCAACATTCATGATCCCTTTCATACAAGCTTAGTTAGTTGGTTCATCATCATAGCATCACGCCCGTAATCCCCGAAGGGGTAGGCACAGTTCAAAGCACCTTAAACGACATTAAGCCAAAAAATGAGTTCGATTAGATAGATTGTGAAAAAGCTGTGACAAGGCTAGCTAGTCGCTTACGTTATCACAAATTCAAAACTCCTTAAACCATTAGTCGCCTTTTACGACATGCTAGGCATGGAACACAGTTGGCACATTACTGATAAGTTGTGGCGATAACACAACTCAAAACAACGCAACACAACAGGATAAAACACATGCACACATCATCATAGCTAGATATCATCTTTCGGTTTATGGTCAATGAAGTTGCTGAATTAAAACATCAGATAGATGGCGTAACTGTGACGTACGGTCTTGTCACCCTCCTCATTGGTAAGTTTTCAGAACAAATTGACATGTTGTCAACAAAGAGCCAATAGTGACAGTGATAAGACCACGAGACTCCCTCGTGCCATCTGGCGGTTTTTGTATTTTTGAAAACCCTCATTGAAGGTGAGACCTGGAGTCTTGAAATACAGGATCGCCTTAGTTTAGGCTCCAGTTCACGCACTAGATAAGTAAATATTAATATTATGACGATTTTTGACGACCTTTATAAATAAAGAATATTTTGACTTTGACTTTGACTTTGACTTATCTTTTTTTATTTTATATTTATTTATTTTTTATTATCAAGTCCCAGAGCAACATGTGCCGTCAGTGAGTCAGTAACCGCACTCACCCTTGGCCAGCAGGTGGTCTATCTTGAGGCGCGCGGCGTCGACGGCGACGCGGTCGTCGCGCGCGGCGTCCCCGTTGGGCGCGCGCACGACGCCGCGCAGCACCTTCTGCGTCTCCAGGATCGCCGCCTCCAGACCTACGGGGGGACGGGTTTCAGTCAACCTCTACGACTGGGACACACTGATCGCTGGATATTAAATGTCCGGCCAAACAGGTAAATGTATTTTTACAAATTTTCTATATCAAAATATTATGCAAATATAAATTAAATATATAACAATCCATAAAGTACGTCACACGTAAAGGGGGACGGAGGGGGTCTACGATGTGTGACATGGTGTGACAAGGAGGACCCCACCCATGGTCCTAAGTTTCGTGAAATCACGTTTCAAAATCTAATATCGACGCTTAAGAACCAAGACCATCTATCTACACTTTTGGCGCTTTTTACTTTTTAATGCAGTTATTTTTATGATTAATTTACGCATCGTTTCCTTTGATCAGTAACCTCAAATTCGCATTAAATAAGAAGTTATAAAAAAATACCAATACCACCTAAGTTACGTGACGTAATAAATTTAAGGAAATAAAACGTTTTTTTCGTCTCCGGTGAAGTCGACTTTTTGTAGATAGATGGTCTTGGTTCTTAAGCGTCGATATATCATAATAATTTGCAATTTCTGGATGTAAAATTGCAAAACATGTGATGTCACACTAGGGAGGGGGGGTCCCACAAATGTGACCAGCTGTGACAAGGACAAAAAAATCATGAAATTCGTGTGACGTACTTTATGGATGGCCCCTTAATTGTTAGATCTGTGTCACATTTATAGTAAACGTTATTGATGATGTATACTACAATATTTTGCCTAAATCCAAACTATATAATACATTTTTAATTTTAATATTAAAAAAATTATTGCTGTTCGTTAGTCTTGCTAATACTACAGAACGGCGGGACCGATTTGGATGATTTTAGTTTTAAAATATTGGTAATCTTCCAAGGAAGGTTTGTACGGTAAGAAAATATGAGCACATTGCAAGGAAAATAATAAATGAAAATCCAAGAACGGGGCACAGCTAGTTTTAAATAATTCTCCTTAAAAGTTGTATTTTTTTTATATAAGCGACAGAGTTGCACTCGGGCAGGTGGTTGAATGATTTTTATAATTTTTGATTTATAGAATTTATCTTGGTTTGATAATAATAATAAAATTAAAAGACGTAGATACCATGAGTATGAGAGGAGAATAGGGGTAGAAAGGAAAACGGGCTAAAATCGAATAAGAGAGAGGTTAAAAGACGACAACTACCGAGTTTCTTGCCGGATT